>CM042023.1:49579285-50926071 GCA_023525975.1 Smallanthus sonchifolius
TGGAGGCACGGTCGTGCCAAGCTTACAAACCCTACGCATGGTCGCGCCCACATCTTGCACGGCCGCGCCAAGCCAAAATCCAAGGCACAACCGTGCGTTGGCCCCCCACGGTCGCGTGTCACCTAATGAGTCTGAACAGCCGTACGTCCTCGATCAGTGGTACCCAATGGAAGCTCCAGATTGGTCAACCCTCTATCACACGGTCGTGTCAAGACCTAGACACGACCGCGCCTTTGTACCAGGCATGGTCGTGCCTTCTCTCTTGGTACAGTCGTGCCTTCCCTTTTCTCTTTAAACAGAACTTAGACTCTCACCCAGACATTCAGCAACCAGAGAGAAAAACCCACTGTTCGAGCTCGTATCACCCTTGTTCCATCCACATTTCAAGCTTTTTGGAGAGGATACAACATCAAGAGGATCACCATACATCAACAACAACATCTAGGCTTGGATGAGTGGTTTGATTCTTGTTTTCATATCATGTTTCTCACTATTTTTCCCTGCTTATTTGTAATTTTGGTGCTCATGATGAGCTAAAACTCTTGTTCACTTTGGTTTAGATGAAGTTTAGATACATTTGACAACATTCATGGATTATTGGCAATTATTATGTTAATGTTATGACAACCGTATGATTATTCTTTGATGAAATTATATATTCGAGTATTTTGAGTTGTTTACAAGACTTGTATTTGCGTATGACATATTATGTTGAAAAACTTGTGCTTTATGCTTATATTTATGGGTTTGTGTATGTATTTATACTACCTTATAGCATTTGACTAGGAATGGTGAATGAAGTCTTGTTTATGAATCATTATATTTGTATGTATATCCCTATGCTTATGTTTGGAAAGACAAAGTGTTTGTTATGATGTTTCATGCCTAGTTTTATGTTTATCTAGGAATTGTTGACACATCCTCCTAATTTATATAACCTTTGTATGAACATTGTATGTTGAAGAACAGCATATTGTTGTCTAATTTAATCAACTTGAGGTGGGTAGTGTGTTGTTCATATTATCTTTCCAACTAGTTGTTGGATTAGTGTACCTTAATCGGAAGCTAGTTCAATCTTTAAAAACATTGACATAATTGTTAAACACGTAAGCTTCATTGTATGACTTTAGGAGGTTGGTTTGTATAATTCATGCTAGCTTTCCGAATGGTCATTTGATTACATATCTTTGACAAGAATTTAGTCAATTTATGTTTCATGTATTTGCCATGCTTCTATAAGTGTATTAAATGTATACTAGATGGATTCGACATCAAAGTGATATTTTCTCCTTGATTGTTTGACATGTGATTTTAGCTTAGTTTATATATTTGCATGCTAATTAAGTAAAACAAACTCTTCAAAATATCTTTTTACCATCACTTGATTGAATCTTAGTTCCGGTCAATTATTGCATTCCACCGTGTCCACGGACTGATATCCGGTTCTTACCTTTACTATATTGCTATCCGACGGGTACACTGCCCGGTGTGTGTGTGATTAGTCTTTGGTGAAGACCCTTTTTAAAACTAATTGTGTAAAAATCTTTATTAAAATATATATATAGTTTACACCCATCAAGTTTTTGGCGCCGTTGCCGGGGATACGGTTTGTGCAAGAACGATTGGAATTATTATTTAGTCATTTAGTACATATTTGTGTATATCTTGGTAAATAGTTTTCTTTATTTAATTTAATTTTAATTTTAGTTTTATTTTATCATTATCATCTTATATTTGTGTATAGCTTTTTGAATTTCATTTTTATCTTCGCTTTTATTTTCCATTTCATTTTTATCTGGTACCCGTGATCGTTTTGTTTGAGTGTTCTTTGCAGTGATTTTCATGGATCGCGACTATGGGAGTTACAGTGACGAGTACCCGTTTGATCTATGGGGTTACCACGAGGAGATTTGGTGTTAGATTTGTGGGGCCCAACGTTATACATTGGATTGTTATCAGTTCCCGGGCTACCCCGCAAAGCGCTATGAGGACCCTACATTCGCCCTGGTTGGTAATTCGGACGAATTGGAAACATTATTGTTTGAAGAATCAACCGTGGTAATTGAAGGGGAGTCGCACCAATAAGAAGATGTGCAAACAGATGGTTTCATCAACGAACCAATGACTATGGTGACGCCCGATCCTCCGTTGTGCACCAAGAAGATCCGGCCCGCGACTGATCATGATCACGATTCGTCATACGAGTCATCCGAACAGCGGGAGAAGGCGAGACATTTCACGGACCAACCGACTTGGAAGGCGCGACATCGGTCCACAAATCACGGCAAGTCAACACTTTCTTGCAGAGATGATCGCCTCCTCCACTACATCATGTACCTCAGGGTCGGTCCTGGCAAATACAAGTGCTGGTGGCATGACCAGTCACTTCGGGTTTGCATTTACTATTGGTTGTCACTAGCCGGTGGTAAATGCCCTAAAACGGGTCGAATAGATATTCAAGAATCATAGGCCACCCATTTGTTGATTTACCCCATCAATTGTCCTAAATTGACGTGCATAAGGACACGAGTGTAGCTAATGACTCGTTAATCATATTAGCATGTCTCCCGTTAGTTATGTGTGTTCATTTTATCTTCCGAATTATTTTCTTAGTTTTCTTTTTTTATCTTTCTACGATTTTATCGTTTATTTTTAAGTTTAGGTATTCGGAGCGTGTTTTGGATCGAGCGGATTGGGGATATGGATTGGAACGTCTCAAGTATGTTTTCTGAATTTTTAGAAATTTTAGGTTGGATGAATCGCAGTCGGGTTGGGTATAAGCAGCATAAAACTCTGGTTTTTCTATCTGCTGGGCAAGAGACACGGTCGTGCCTCACTATAGGCGTGGTCGTGCCTCTAACCCTAGGCGCGGTCGTGCCTAAGCACTAGACGCGGTCGTGCCTAAGTGTGTGAGGTGGTTCAAATTGGTTTCAAACACAGACTCCCCTACTTGCGATTCTCCCTAACTTTCGCCGCGTTGCTTCTTTCTCCACATTCTAAGGTACGTTTCCGACCCCCTTTTCATTTGCATTCGTGTTTAGCCCTAGGATTTTACTCCAGTAATCTACGTTTTAGCTAGTTTTAGGGTTTGTTAATCTTTGTCCGTTTATCTATTGTATATAGTTAGTTTAGGTCATACGTGTTCCCTGGGATACTAGGCCAAGAAAGCCCTTTCATAAGACGCGTTTAAATGGCGAATTTTGAAATCTGAAAACCCTAAAATGGGTTGAGCACGGTCGCACTCATGACCAGGCGCGGTCGTGCTAGGCTTTTGAATCCCAGGGGAGCTTGGTTTGGTCAAGCACGGCCGTGCCTCTGTTGAGCGCGGTCGTACCTTTTGGTTTTTGCCGTAACGCGGTCGTGCCCCGCACCTGGCGCGGCCGTGTTGTCGAGTACTTGTGCCCGTGGTCGGCCACAGCGCCACCGTGGGCTAGACAATTGGCCTAGGCACGGTCGTGCTACTTCCCACCCCTTCATAACTTTAGTCAGAAACTTCATAAATGCAGTCTAGCGTCTTCATAACTGTTCTGATTTCATTTTTGTTGTCTTGCAGATGGTAGGCAACCGGGATCACCCGTATTTGGAGTTTGATCTCAACGAGCATGAGTACCAGGCTTGTCTTGATGTTCTATGGCCCCGTCGAGGCCTGATTTTGGCTGCACGTCGCCTTGAGCCAGCTGCTATAGACGCCAAAGGTCAGCGGGACCGGTGGAACGATCTCGTCACTGCCCCGTGGCACCGTTTGTTTAGACTTCACGTTATTCAGTATGTCGAGCTCGTGATGGAGTTTTTCTCCACGTACGAGTTCGATTATCCTTGCGTGGACCTAGAGCAGCCCGAGACGATTTGGTTTAGGCTCGGCGGGGAGTGGCGAGTGATGTGAGTTGCCAGGTTTGGGAGACTATTGGGTCTATATACGAGGCAGGAGCTTCTGGCAGAGATATTCACCAAGGGTATCATCGAGTTCCCGACAGAGGAGGATAAAGACCAGTTCAGGCACGAGTTTGGATTTGGGATGTACGATCCGATTTTGACTAAGGCTTCGAGCCTTCAGGATCCTCTGCACCGTGTTCTTCATCGCTGCATAGTTTATTCATTTTCTGGGAGAGGTCAGGGGGAGATGGTAGTGAACCTGAGGGAGCTATTTTATCTATTTTGCCTTGTACGCCCGCACACCAGCAATCTTGCGCATTCTATCGCGGGGTACTTGGTAAATAGCTCGGGGCGCGATGTTACCAAGCTGGCGAGGAACTTTCAGTTACTGACCGATGACTTGATAGGGGAACTGAACCCTGTAGCAGAGACCGTCGTGATGACCGTGCAGACACTGAGAAACATGCAAGTAGCTCGTCGTGGTGCCGGAGGGATTAAATTAGTTGACAGATGGGGACGGACATGGGATTGGATAAAAACCAAAAATATGTGATTCCGTTTGTACAGATAAAATCCAAAAATATTTTGTTTCTATCTTCCATGAGAATTTTATTTTTATTAAAATGATTCAGGATTGGATCGGATACATGCTACAGATGGAAGTTCACAAGAATGTGAAGTGTTGAAAGTGAAGAAATTGTTCAAGGCAAAGGTTTGAAGCGAACTTAATATGTTCGCATGTTTCTGATTAAGCAAACTTAATATGTTCGCATGGGGCTTGTTAAGCGAACTTAACAAGTTCGCCTAACGAAGAGAACTTAATTGTGTGAATAATTATTTTGTTCAGGCGAACTTATCCTCATTATTTGTTTCACTGCGGGAGGGAACTTCTTTGAGCGAACTTACTGGGTTTTTAGCGAACTTGTGAAATTTTTAACTAGGGTTTTTCGATTTGAAATTTTCGTGTTTGTTTCTGGATCGGATTTGAATTGCAAGTCTATCTAAGGTACTTTCATGGATTTTTATCCGTTAAATCGATGGGAAATTTTTATTAACTCTGTGTTCGTCGTTTTTGATATTCTTATGCTTTTCTAAGTAAATAAAGTTTATCTGGGTTTAAATCTTGAAATTGAAGCTTAATATTGTTTAGTTGTTGTGAATCTATGTTTATGCTGTGTTTGATTTGAAAATTTTTGATGATTTGAACATTTTGGATTCTGCTGTTGAATTTGTATCGACAAACTGGTTCAGGCGAACTTGTTTAGGCGAACTTATTATGTTCACCTCTTGCAACACTAAGCGAACTTATTAAGTTCGCCTAAGGGCTAAGCAGTGTTTGGACTTGTAATTTTTTTTTGTGTGAAATTTTTTTTATGATTTTTTTCTTTTGTTTGTTATATGACTAATGTGTGTTCTATGTCCAATATATTTACAGATGGCTCGTCGTGTTGAGTACAAACATAATCAAGTGGCGTTGTTAGATCTAAATATATCTGAGGCTGTTAATTTCCAAGGAATTATCAATTTCTTGAATCGTTCACGTTTACATGTGGCCTTATCTGCAGATCCGTACATCAGCTTACCGTATATCCAACAATTCTAGGATACAGTACATCAAGACACAGATGTTGAACCTCACGTACTTCGTGCAACGGTAAATAATACAGAGGTAGTTATTTCAGTGGAAACTAATCGTGCTGCTTTGGCATTGGGAGGTGGTAACGAAGATCCTATGTCTTATCCTGGAACACTGATTATGGGGTGTTTTCAGAGGATGGGTTACAGAGGCAGACCAAATGATACTCAAGCACGAAAAGGTGGTTTAGTTGGAGAATGGAGGTATTTTATTCACGTAATCATCCAATGTTTGTCTCCAAGAAAGGCTGGTACTGATGGTTTGAAGAGTGCGTTACAAGCTGCAATGGTTGCATTGACCCTAAACAAACTATTTAACTTTGCTTTATATATATACCGTGAGTTGGTCATGCAAATCAATCCTCCAGAAGGTCAAGGGTTTTTATGTACCCTAGGTTCTTGCAAATGATTCTGAATCTTTTAATTCCAGATTTACAACATCATCCTATACGTTTGACTTTGACTCCTATGTCTAAAAGAATCTTTACTGATTGTACCAAAGTTAAACAACAAAATGTTGCTTTGATTCCTGTTCCGACTCCTTTGTTTGGTCATTTAATCAATCCTGATTATATTGACCCTCCTAATGATAATTGGTTTCATCTTGAGGAGTTAGTTCAAGGACAAGTCTAGAATCAAGTACAACAACCACAACAACCGCAACAAGTTCAAGCTCAGGTACAAGCACAACAACAAGTTCCTATTCCACAAGAACAGATTCATATTTCGGTTAATGAACCGGTTCAGGAAGACGTTGCTCAAGAAAATGAACAAGATTTGGGTATGAATATGGAAGATTTTGAAAATGACGCTGTGAACTCACCCATTCATGAAGCTGAAGGAAATGTGGTGGATACGAGTTCCGGTGATACTATTTTACCTGATTCTGAGGCTACTGACTCTGATTCTTCTAGATATTTTAGCTCAGGTCATTATGAGAGATTGGCTGCTTTTCCATTGGCAAATGCGGGGAAACACATTAAATGTAAAGCTAGAAAACTGAGGCGTAAGTCTGTTCGGAATCCTCCTTCTGGATCAGTACATGGAAAGAGAATATTAATCGATGAGAGCTCAGATTCTGATAGTGATGCACATCCGGTTCCAAAAGCTCAGAAGCTTATGTCTGCTTCTATTGCTACTGCACATTCAGCTCAAGGTGTTGAGGATGCTACTTTTGTTGCTTCCTTACTGGTTACACCTCCTTCATATACACATCCATCTCCTGTGATTACTCCTGTTCCTACAGTTTCTAAGTCTTCTGCTAGTACTTCAAAGCCTTCTGATTCTGAAAGGATTACCTTCCTTGAATCACAGGTTCTTGCATTGCAGACTCAGGTAGATACTCTTGTGACTACTGATACTCATAGGCAGTTGGTCCTTTAGGCTCAAGCTGCACAAAATGCTGACATGCAGTTATTGGTGTCCAAACTTGTTGAGCGTCTTGACGCTCAGGGGGATTTAAGGATACATGATACTTGTCATGATGAGTCAATTCAACGAAAGGATGATGATGACAATGATCCTAGTGGTAATGTTGAGGGTGATCGTCAATAGGCTGCTGACGTGAATCCAATATCAAAATCTCAGGGGGAGTCGACATCACATAGTATTGAAGGAACCAAGAATGATTCTGGAGTGAATGAAGATATTTTATTATTGGAATTCTTTACTGATTTTGAAGAAGAAGAAGCTGAGAAGTTAGAATGTCTGGATGATATTGATGAATTATTTGATGATATTGAAGAGGATATGTTGGATAATGAAGTTGAAGAAGGAGAGATTGTTGAGATTGCGATAGAAAAGAGTAAAGATAAAGTTACATATGAAGGCAGTGATGATCTGAATGTACCGTATAACTTCATCCAAGATGATGTTATTCCTGAGTTTTCTTATGGTGTAGTAACAGATTCTATGGACTCTTTGAAGATATCACTACACCTGATGATACTGCTCAATCCAAGATAGATTCTGATGTTGATACTACTCATCCCGTGTCTCCTAAGCTAAATGAAGAACCTGTGATGTATAGAAATATAGGAATGACTAGAGAACAGTGGACAGAAGTAGTTAACAGTTGGATGAAAGTACTACCAAAGTCACCTATACAACCTGCTCAGAAAGAAAGATATGTGAATAAAGAGAGGTGTATTGGAAGAATCATCAGTTGGTTTTATGATGATGACACAAAGTTGTTTGCTCTTAAGAGATCTGATGGTGTTCAATACTTAAAGCCTAGGATCAAGTATTTCAATACCTTACCAAGGTGTGAAATGAATGGTCTAGCTACGAAACCACTGATTAATAGATCAAAGTGTGGATTAGCCGATGTGATTGCCAACTTGATAAAAAGAGAAGGTGGATCAGGGAAGTATGAAAGATTAAAGCCACAGAAAGGAAAAAGAGTGAAGAGTGTAGATCAAAAGACTGAGATTGTGACCTGGAAGTATAAGTTCAAGCCAGTACGTGCTGTACAAAAGATACCATTGAAGAAAATACCACAAGATTTTCTAGGGAATATGAAATGGTGGAACATAGATGTGAATACTGGTGAAGCTAGGATTGATGATAAAGATAATAAGGTCATTGTTAGTTTCTATGATGCAATGAATCTTATTAAGTTCTCAAAAAAGATCAGGGGACGTTAAGACATAATGAGATTATGTTTACTGATGAATGGAGAGAACAAGGATTGCAGTATAAAAGAGTGTTGGAGATCTGTTAGAGATATGGTGTGCACGTAGAAAGCAGATTACCAGATAACTGGAAGAGCTCGTCATAAAGACTGAAGACAGAAGATCAAGCTATTGTCAAGTGGGAGTCTGTTAAGACATAGAATGTATGACAAAAGCTTTGTAATAGTTTAGGTCTATTGTCTTTGTGTTTTTATGTAATTATATAGATTTTGTCTAAGTGTTAGAACAAGTTCTGCTAGAGGCGAACTTGTTAAGTTCGCCTAGTCTCATGTGAGGCGAACTTAGAGTTTGTGTCTATAAATAGGAGTTTACAGATTATGTTCTGTAGCGAAGCGAAAGAGAGAGAAATCGAACAAGTGTATTCTGTAAACTCTGTGTTTTGTGGAATACAAAGAGAAAGTTTATTTACATGTTGTTTCTATTGTCAATTCGTATACATACGTTAACACGAAGGATTCCGCACTCCGTGTTATAGAGACGTCCTGTCACGAGATCGATCTGTAGATGAGTCATGTGGACCCACATAGTCACTCACACCACCATCATCTGCACCTTTGTTACACCATCAGAGCTGAAGATGACTCCGGCTTGAGCCTATCGAGGACACAATCAGCGAATGGTGGGTTTTCTCAAGTTCGTGTTGGGGACTACACACAGAACTAGCACATATCTCTTTGGGAGTCGGGATCGTCGGAGGCGAGTCCTCACTGTACCCATTAGCAACAATACGCTGTGTGAAGACAGACTATTGCACGCATCATTGTAGAATCCATTGACACGTAGATGTCATCACTTTCCCGAGCCGCGGGCTCACGCTTTGGTTAACATTCTGTTGAAGAAAGATTGACCACAAGGTTGGGAATGCATTGCTCATTGCATACCAAACCCTATCCTGACTCAGTTGGAAGGACGACTACTTTGCCTCTTCCAGTAACACATTCATGACCTAGTTCCTCTCATCGAAGCCACATTTCATGTACATATTTGTTTCATGTGCATGTTCCCATCTACAATCCAGTGGATTGGACTCTCGTATTATGTTCCAACTCGAGTGAATACTCGGATCAAACGATTCCCGACTACTCATCCTTATATGAGTTCTAATTGATCAATTTATGGTTGATGACTAAGCTTCTCGATGACTTATCATATCTGACAACACGCTACACTCAGAAATACAAACTAAAGGACATTTTGACATAGGACAGGGAGAACTAGGGGGAGCATGCAAAGCAAATTATCATTACGGGTGCACATGTAGTTATAATTTGAGGTGCATGTAAGTCCTGGTGAAACCTAGTGTGTGGATAAATAGTCCTAATCAGTGATTTACAGACTTAATTCTCCATTGTCCGTAGAAATTCTCGTAACCCACTCAATGACTAGTTGGTATCGTTAAACTTGTTTAATAGTTGATAGACGCGACTATCATGTTGAAGGTATTTACGAACACACTGAACTGTCATCCATAGGATCCATCATTTGATTTCACTCATGTAAAAGGCTTAGTGAACTTAAGACTCTCATCCAGACTTGATTAATGAAACCATCTCGGTTGAAACTCTAATAGAACCTCGTGGTAAACCCACCGACTCCAACTATGTAAGCGGAAATTGGGAATTCTTACTAAACTAAGACATTATTCCTTACACTCCAACAATAGATTCCATTTGACCTTGTTACCTCATCCTGTGATCAATCTTCAGTTTAATTTGATTTATACCACAGGATATCCAACTCTGTAAACGGGCTTTTCTCTTCACAAAATGATCCAGTTGTTCTAATGACATTAGAAAACGGGGATTTAATCTAACCAACCATCGGTTGAACGCGACTACTTAAACAGACATACTATCCCTTATGTTATTGAAATCTGTATTCATTAAATTTCTTTTCCTACATGTGAACCTCTTCCCTTGGCCTTAGCATTGACCGACGCTTACCTTATAAGCACGGGTCTCACTAGAAGTTTCAGCATGACTTCACAAATTCTATGTTGGTGCGGTCGTACTCCGACAAATTCTATTAGAAAGTGCTTACGTAAAAGCCATCCTGCCATTTTGGCTCTCGTCACCAAGCAGCCATCTGAGGAGAAGAAGATGGACAGCATTCCGATCAGTCGTGATTATCCGAAAGTATTTCCCCGAAGACTTGACTGGTCTTCCGCCTCATCGTCAAGTGGAATTCCAAATTGATTTAGCACCCAGAGCAGCGCCTATTGCTCGGGCACCGTATAGACTTGCACCTAGTGAGCTGCAAGAGTTATCTACACAACTACAGGAATTGTTATATAAAGGTTTCATTCGACCTAGCTCATCTCAATGGGGAACTCCAATCCAATTTGTCAAAAAGAAGGACGGGACCTTTCGCATGTACATCGATTACCGGGAACTGAACAAAGTGACGATTAAGAACCGTTACCCTCTACCCCGCATCGACGATCTATTTGACCAACTCCAAGGATCAAGTTTCTATTCTAAGATTGTTCTTAGATCCGGTTACCATCAATCGAGAGTCCAAGATGAGGACATCTCAAAGACAGATCAGTTCGTCATTGTTTTCATTGATGACATCCTCATCTATTCCAAGGATAGGGATGGACATGAGGAACATCTTCGTTTAATTATGGAATTGCTGAAACAAGAACAACTATATGCAAAACTTTCCAAGTGTGAATTCTGGATTTGTGAAGTGCAATTCTTTGGACATGTAGTCAACGAGACAAGGATACATGTCGACCCATCTAAAATAGAAGCAATCAAGAATTAGATAATACATGAGAAAAACTACACAATTCATGACTTAGAGTTAGGAGCCGTAGTATTTGCACTAAAGAGATGGAGACATTACTTGTACGGTACCAAATGCACCACTATACCAATCACAAGAGTCTTCAGCATATCTTCAAACAGAAAGAGTTGAACATGCGACAGCGTCGTTGGGTTGAACTCTTAAACGACTATGACTGTGCAATTAGATATTATCCGGGGAAGGCTAATGTGGTAGTCGATGCCCTAAGCCATACGGACACCAAACTCAAACGAGTTCGAGCATTACAACTTACTATTCACACCGGATTACCTGACAAAATCCGTAGTGCTCAGCTCGAAGCCCATAAAGAGGAAAACCTACCGCTGGAAGCCACACGTGGTATGGAAGGGCAACTGGAGGTCAAATCAGATGGCATTCGCTACCTGGCAGAGCGAATATGGGTTCCAGCATATGGGAACTTAAGAGAACCGGTTATGGATAAAGCTCACAAATCTCGATACTCTATTCATCCAGGTTCTGACAAGGTGTACCACGCCCTAAAGGTGCTATATTAGTGGCTAAATATGAAGGCGAATATAGCCACCTATGTGAGCAAGTGCCTAACTTGCACAAAGGTCAAAGTGGAATACCAAAAGCCTTCTGGCTTACTGCAGTAGCTGGAGATCCCTATGTAGAAATGGGAACAAATCACTATGGACTTCAAAACTAAACTACCCAGAACCCCTAGCGGATGTGACACCATCTGGGTGATCGTAGATCGCTTGGAAAAATCTGCACACTTTCTTACAATCAAAGAAACCGACAAGATGGAAAAACTCACTCGTATTTACTTAAAGGAAGTAGTCTCTCAGCACGGTGTGCTAATTTCTATCATTTCGGATCGAGACGCTCGATTCACCTCTCAGTTTTGGCAATCACTACAAAAAGCCCTAGGCACACGTATAGACATGAGTACAGCATATCATCCACAAACCGATGGTCAAACAGAACGTACCATCCAAACCCTAGAGGACATGCTACAAGCTTGTGTGATAGATTTCGGTAACAGCTGGGAAACTCACTTGCCCTGAGTGGAGTTGTCCTACGATAACAGTTATCACACTAGTATCAAGGCAGCACCATTCGAGGCATTGTACGGACGTAAATGCCGATCTCCTATCTGTTGGGCTAAAGTTGGGGATAGCCCACTTACGGGTCCTGAACTGGTATTCGAAACTTCTGAAAAGATAGTTCAAATTCAAAATTGTATGGCGGCAGCTCGTGATCTTCAAAAGAGTTATGCCAACAAGCGTCGTAAACCCTTAGAGTTTCAAGTAGGTGATATGGTCCTATTGAAAGTCTCACCTTGGAAAGGTGTAATCCGCTTCGGGAAACAAGGTAAACTAAATCCTCGTTATGTTGAACCATTCAAGATAGTGAAAAGAATTGGCCTAGTAGCGTACCAACTGGACCTACCTGAAGGACTGAGTGGTGTGCATGATGTGTTTCATGTCTCGAACTTGAAGAAATGTCTAGCAGACGAGACACTCGTCGTTCCTCTTGAGGAGCTACAAATCAATGAACAACTACATTTCATTGAAGAACCGGTCGAAATCATGGATAGGGAAGTCAAAACAAATTTTAATTTTTATAAAAATTAAAATTAAACGAAACTTTCATTTTATTAATAAAACTGATAATGTAAAAAAAAAACAAAATTTTAAAAATCTTATAAAAACTATTCTATAAATAATTTTAAAAGGTCTGAATCGATTAAAGAGGTTAAACCCCCAATTATTTTCTTTTGAACCCCCATTTGAACCTTCCATATCATCATGAACCTTGACAATTGCACAACCACCTTTGACTTTATAAAGTCAAAATTTACATATTCAAACTCACAAATCCATGATTTCAATCAAAATTACTACCATAGTCGACCTGATCATCCTATCTGTCACACCCCGACCGATGGCGGAATCATCGGGGCGGGACATGTAAGACTGTTCATAGCACATGGTTGACTAAATTGAAATATATTAAAGTTAAGTTTCCATTACCAATAATCCAACTACAAACCAAATTCAAACAAGGAACATAAAACAACTCATAAAATTCTTGATTTAAATTGCTAAGTCCAAATCCTATATTTAGCACGTCTTGAATCATTCTCACATATTAGGGCCTGAAACATGAATAAAATAAAGTCAACTAAAAAGTTGGTGAGCATAACACAGTTGTAAATAGATAGCATATAGTTGAAAACAAATCCTTTACAAAACATGATAAAATAAGGCATTTATGGGGAGCAGCTATTGTGTAACCATGCACAACCAAACCTTGTAACTGGCATGCTATTGTGTAACCATGTTTCAATCACCACGCACCATGGGTGGGTTTGTCAGACTCAATAGATCTATCATTGAAAATCGTCGGCTTGTATAGTTAATGATTGCACATAATCGCATACAAAGGTTAGCACAACTAGCACTCGGGCACAAAGCTCAAATTTTGCACACATGTATGTAAATAGGATTTTTGTACATGTGTTGTTTGCGTAAATGTAAATGTGTAATGTGTATAGAGTTCATGTTCCACCCCAAAAGTGTAAAAGAGTAAAAAGGGGTTGTGAATACTCACTTAGTATGGAGATGTAGCTAATAAAGAGTATAGATAAAATAAGGGTTCTTGATACGCACGGGTTAACCTAGATAGTAATGTATATTGAATCAAATTGGTGTACAAAGTTTAAGTCTAACATTGAAGGTTGAATTTGTGTATAAAAAGTATTAAATGAAATATATAAAGTTGTAGTAACCATTTTTGGATCTTTTGATTAAAGTTTGGAATTTAAATAATAAAATAGAATTCTTATAAAATTGTTGATTATGAAAATAATGCATGTGTTAAATGTAAATTAATAATAAATAAGATGATTAGCGCGACCGTGTCTCTTCCAAATCAGACACGAATTGAACAAATCTTGTATTTATAGCGTTGGAATTGTTAGGGCTTTTGATTACTGAGTTGTTACGAGTCTATTCATATAAATTAATTGTATGAAAAACGTGTTTAAGAATGGATTCGATTAAATCCTTTTTATTAAAAATAGGAATTTCGGTTCCGGATAATTTCTGTAATGGAAGCCCAGATTAACATGGGGCTTTCGATATAAATACTAAAACGGATAATAACAAGTGATCAATTACCCGAAAGAGTAGGGAATCGATGGAGGTCGGTAGAAGGAAGTTCCGGCGTCGACGGCTTGAGTTCCGGCGACCTTTACTGCAACTCCGGCCAATCCAGATTGTCCGGGAGCTTCAGGGATGATTGAGTATCGTGACTCTGTTGCCGGATTGAGAGAATTCGGGTTGTAAGGCGTATTCTGAATTTTCTTGAAATGTTTTGAGAGGTTTTTCGAAATTGATAGGATTAAGTTGGAGCGTTTGTGAATTCGAAAGTTGTATTACTCACGTAAATGGAAAAGAAACGGTGGACGGTTACGGATTCTCGACGATCGGTGATTAAAAGTGTATTTACGTTTTGACAGTTACACAGGCGCGACCGTGCCCAATAGAGGCGCGACCGTGCTTAGGCACCGGGCGCGATCGTTCCAAGACCAGTCGCGTGATCGTGCCGAGGCACTTGGCGCGACCGTGCCAGGACGAAGAACGACCGTGCTAATTAGGGTTTCTTGACAAATTTTCAACTTTAGTCCTTGACTTTTCAGGTTTGATTAGTTTGAAATAAATAGTTACTTGTATAGCGTTTAAGTGTATATAATCGAGCAAAACTTGTAAATTTGTATTGAATCATTGCATTTAGTTTATGGTAAGCAAAATAATAAGACAGTGCACGAGTATTGAGTTCGAAATTGCATTACATTGAATTGAAAATATGAATACTAAAATCAGAAATGTTACACTATCCTTGATTCACGCAAACAATTCTGTCCATTTTAAACGCCCCTAATTACTCCTAAGTCATTAGAACTCAAAACCCATTTACGAAAGGAAACCTTGAAACAAATCCGTGATTCAAGCTTCAACCTCGCGAATTTCATTTGATTTCTAGTTGTAAAACGCGTGCTAACACCATAGATATCTAGCTAATCTGATTACAAGCTTCAAGCCCTCAAAATAAAACATCACTTCATTTCCTCTCGGTTCGATCGGCGCAGGAGGAAGGAGCGCCTCTCGATCGACGGCTGTATTGGCGTCTTTCAGGTCCGAATCATAGTACAGGTAGCACCTTTTCTCTGTTTAATCGCGTCTCCTTCCTCTGCCATGTCCGATTTCAGTTTTTTTTAGGGTTAAAGGGGCTGGTAGCGACTGGTTGTTGGGGAAGAAGGATTCTCAAAACCCTATTGTTAACAAGAATTTGATTCTAATCTTTAACAACTTAGTAGCCTAGATCAGCTGGTTAAACTATCTCCCCACACACCATAGGTCGCATATCACACCCCAACCGATGGCGAAATCATCGGGGCGGGACATGTAGACTGTTCATGAGCACAAGGTTGACTAAATTGAAATATATTAAACATCCAAATTCATTTCAAGTATTCAAGACAAAACCAAATCAAACCAAGTACATAAAATGAAATACATAATCCTTTATTAAAATTATCTAGGTCCAAAACTTATGTGTAGCAAGTGTTGATCAAATCACACATTAGTACCTGAAACATGAATAAAATAAGGTCAACTAAAAAGTTGGTGAGCATACACAGGTTTGTATATAGATAGCATATAGGTTATGAATAAACAAATCCTTCCATAACATGATAAAATAAGGCATTTATGGAGAGCAGCTATTGTGTAACCAAGTACAATCAAACCTTTGTAACTAGCATGCAAAATTGTGTTGTCGGTAACAGTCACCCCAATCTGGGTGGGTTTGTCAGGCTCAATAGATCTATCATTGTTTTACCGTCGGCTTGAATAGTTAGTGATTGCACATAAATTGCACACAAAAAGTTAACACACCTAGCACTCAGGTATAAAGTTCAAATTTACACACATGAATGTAAAGAGGATTTGTACTTGTGTAGTTTGTGTAAATGTAAGCAATAGTGTTGTATAGTGTTCATGTTCCACCCCAAAGAGTGTAAAAGAGTAAAAGGGGCTATGTAATACTCACTTGATATGAAGGCGTAGCTAACACGGGGGACTAGATAGTAACGGGGTCCTCGTAATGCACAATGTTAACCTAGAGTGTAATATGTATTGAATCAATAGTGTGCACAATAGTCTATGTCTAAGTCTAAGGTTGTATTGGATGCGTGTATAAGGAATTTTGAAGTTATAAGTGTTAGTGGTTTGTACTTGAATGGTGTGGTATAAAATTAAGGTTTTAGTTTGGAATAACTAAATAAACAAAATTATTATTTATTTGCTTAGTTATAAAAATAATGTAGGTATTAAGGGTAATTAAGTATAAACTAAATAAATAATTTTTGTTTAAATGTAAATTAAATAAATAATTGTAACCTTATTTATTTATTCATAAAATATGTAACTTAGTCATTTGGTTATAAAAATGTATTAGATGTTTTATATTGAATATAAATTTCTTTACTTTATTTCCATAAAGATGTTTAAATAAAATGTGTAAATAATAATTAAGTGTAGGGTTTAACAATAAATATAGATTAAATTTTATAAGTTTTAAATAAATAATTTCCATTTATTTTAGAATAGAAATTTGATCTTTTAAATAATGTTAATATAAATCTTATAAAATCAATTCTTTTTATTTAAAAATTAATTTGAAATACTTATTGTTTTTAAAATATGGAAATAATTATTCTGCCAAGAATTTTCTCACACACACGACCGTGCCTTGGACAAGGCACGATCGTGCTAGGAATACGGGCGCGGTCGTGCTAGTCAGAGACGCGACCATGTTGACCAATACAGAGGATGTAGCTATGCTGTTCACTAGGCACGACCGTGTCTGGGCCAGACACGACCGTGTCTAGGGTTCTGAGGCACGGCCAAGTCTAGCCAAGGGGCCTGACCGGGTCTGAGTGTGCGAGGCACGACCGCGCTTGGGATTAGCACGACCGTGTCTCATGAAGTACAACCGCGCTAGAAGACTAGCGCGACCGTGTCCGTTCCAAAACAGAAACGAATTGAATGATTCGTATAATGTTAACGTTGGATTTCATAGGGCTTTCATCTGTAGGGTTATTTCGAGTATTTTGGAATATATTAATTGTATTTTATACGTGTTCAAAGCAGGGTTCGACTAAATCTATTTTGAAAGAAAACTAGATTATGGTTCGTGATGATTCCCATATTGTAAGCCCAAATTAGATTAGGGCTTTTGATTTATAGACTAAAACGTAAGTGTGAAAGGTTTCAATTACCCGGAAGGACGATGAATTGATAGTGTTCGGTAGAGATGAGTTCCGGCGACGACGGTTTGATCACCGACGTCTTCTGCTGCAATTCCGGCTGAAATCAACGTGTTCAGGAGCTTCAGAGAGGATGATAATTCTTTCGCTTGGGAGGATTAAAGTCAGAATGATGGATTCGATGAGCAAAAGAGGGAGAGGTCGACGGTTTTAGTTTAAAAATCTGTAATTGGTTTTAATTTAGGTGTAATGTCGATGTTTAATCGACTAATGATGATTGTTAATAGATGAACGTGTATAACCGTTACTGAGTTGAACGAGTTTAGGATTAAAGATCGTTTTTACGTTTCAACTTATGAGAGGCGCGACCGTGCCAAGGCACCGGGCGCGACCGTTCCAAAGCAAGGCACGCGACCGTGCCAGAACGAGGCGCGACCGTGCCTATTAGGGTTTCTGTTTATTTATTTATAAATTCAATCCTTGAAATTTTTCAGTATTTGCAGATTTGTATAAATATGAACTTATGTAGAGTTTAATAGAAGATACTCGCGTAAAATTTGCGGATTTGTATCGAAACACAGTAATTAATCGTTGGTAAAAATAGAACAAGTCAGCGTACTAAATTTGAATTTGTAATGTGTCACATTGAACTGAAATATAGATAATGAAAATCAGAAATGTTACATCACGGGTTCTAACCATGCAAACCGCCCTTTTATCCCATTTTTTTGTTCTTTCTTGTTTCACTTGTTCTAAATAATCACACACACATATTTATATCATTTTATACTACTATCATTATGTTATGGTTAAAAACAAAAACCCCTCCTTTTATAAACTTTCAAGAGTTGTATAGTTATTATCTTTTATAAAAAAAAAGGAGTATACATACATATATATATATATATATATATATATATATATATATATACACATATATATATATATAGATGTTTGATTTATTTTCTAAAAGCTTTTGATTTCCACAAACGTATAACATATAGTGTATGAGCACTATTATTAAGTATGCATTATTTCATTACAACTATATATATTTCAAAAACGTGACAAACATTATAATAATTAGTAGTTATATGATAAAAAAATCCTACTAATTATATTTTCATAAATACTAATGTCACAATTCGCTTAACTAATTTATTTATTTCAAATTATAATGTCACAATTCGCTTAACTAATTTATTTATTTCAAATTATATGTTTATGAGTATTATTATCTCATAATAATTATTATTTTATTATCCTAACTTTACTCACCTATGACTTTGTCATAATAATATAAACATTATAGTTATTACATCAATATTCTTACAAATAATATTTTTGTTTGACTCCTAAATCTCTTTTATAAAACTTATAAAAAAAACATGATCTTAAAACTCTATTCGTATCCTCGTTCACTCATCCATTCCAAAACCCTAAATCCCAAATCATTTCATTGTAGTTGTTCTTAATCCGTCTTTTCATTATAATAACGTATCGCTTTTAACTTAGGGAATCCTTGAATTTTATTACTTCAAGTTACAAGTCCAACCTTCTACTTATCAAGGTGAGTATTACATAGCCCCTTTTACACTTTTTGGGGAGAAACATGAACTCTATACACACAATTGCTTACATTTACACAAACTACACAAACACAAATCCTCTTTACATTCATGTATGCAAAATTTGAGCTTTATGTTTGAGTGCTAGGTGTGTTAACTGTTTGTGTGCAATTTATGTGCAATCATTAACTATTCAAGCCGACGGTTTACAATGATAGATCTATTGAGTCTGACAAACCCACCCATATTGGGGTGATTGTTACCGACAACACAATTTGCATGCTAGTTACAAAGGTTTGATTGTACTTTGGTTACACAATAGTTGCTCCCCATAAATGCCTTATTTTACCATGTTATGTAAGGATTTATTTATTCACATCTATATATATTATCTATGTGCAAACCTATGTATGCTCACCAACTTTATAGTTGACCTTATTTTATTCATGTTTCAGGTGCTAATGTTTGATCAAGGCTTGCTACACATAGGCTTTGGGACTTAGTTAATTTTAAATCAAGAACAATTTATATTTCATTTATGTACTTTTGAATTGGGTTATGTTTGTTTGAATTGAATGGATTTAATATATTACAATTTAATCAACCTTGAGCTCATGAACAGTCTACATGTCCCGCCCCGACGTATTCCGCCGCCGGTTGGGGTGTGACACTCTTACCCTTCAACGGTTTTAACCTTTCAAACTTTCCCAAACTCCCTTCATTAAATATCAACTTAGCAATAGAGTCATCAATGCCATTCCTCGATCTGTTAATCAATGGTTTAGTTGACAAACCACTGACTTCACATCTCGGTAAAGAATTGCATACCATCAGATCTCTTAATAGCAAACAGCTTGAACTCATCTTTATAGAACCAACTCAAAATCCTTCCAACACACCTTTCCTTGTTCACATATTTTGCCTTTTGAATTGGTGCTGGTGGAGACACTGGCACCGCTTTCTTCCAACTTCTCACCATTTCAAGTCATTGTTCCTTTGTCATTTCGGTCTCTTTATGTCACACCCCCAATTTCAACTAATGGAGTTTTACCGTTTGGGAAGTGACGAACCATGATCTTAGACATTAGTTACATTGAACGACTCTACATGGGATTCAAAATGAAAATATCTTTTAAATCAGACTATCAATGCGGAAACGTAAGAAAGTAAATGCGCAAAATACACGCGCCCAAAACCAAAGTTCAAAAGTTCAAAAGTCCAAAAAGTCCAAACGTCCAATCAAAAGCAGGTACAATAGAATAATTCAAACAAATATAAATAGTTATAATCAAAGCAGTTGAATCCCATGCATGCCCTAACGTGCACCTGTGTCTTAGCTTAGCGACCTGAGAAAACATGTAAGAAAATATGTCAACACGAGGTTGGTGAGTCCACAGGTTTCAATATAAGTAAATAAGCGTTTACTGGATTTATGTTCATTCAGTACGTATCTATAGGTAGCTAACCTATGTTCATGTTCAGCTCAAGCGCTCGCAACCGAAGCTGACTGTTTATTTATTGCCTCCTGCCAGGTCTATCAACACTGGCGGTGTGAGTAGGCTAACATTTCACCCGTTCGATATCTAATCGAGTTAGCGTGACTAACGCGGGTGGGATTTGTCAAACCCAGTAGTACTACTAAATATTACCTCGCTAAGATCCATATTAACGGTCCGATATTAGTTGAGGACTTTCTGCGATAACGTGTTACGCTTAGTATTTAACATTAATATCATACGAATTAAAAATCCAAAATTGTGTAGTCATGTTTTCTCCCCCAAGTTAAAACAATAAAAGGGGCCGTGAAAACTCACCTGCTTTGCGTTGAACGTAGTTTCACCCTAGAGGTAAGTTGGAACCACGAGTGTAAGTCTCAAAAGACCTAAGAATGTCCTAAAATTATAAACACATAAATTAGGGATGATAATCGGAATTGTGACAGTGACACGAAAAGAAGCGTCTTAAAGAACCGCTCTAATATTCAAGAGTGGACGAAAGTGTCCACGGAGTTAGGGATTACTTTACGCGACGAATGACAGAAATAATAATAAATAAAATCGGGTGTTTTGTCAATCATGAAAATTGAGAAGATAAATATATATATATATATATATATACGAGTAAATAATATAACTAATTATATTATTATTTAGTCTCAATCGATACACGATGTTATAAAATGATTCGAAATAATATAAATATATATTATTTAATAATACAGGTCACAGTTTGAAAATAATATAAACGTATTATTTTATACGAATTTACGGCTTAAAAATAATATAAACATATTATTTTTACTGGATAATAATAACAATATATTATTTATAAAAGTGGGTATAATTTATAAAAATATGTTAATAATTCAAACCCGAGCCTACGGGCTGTTTCCCGGGTTAAAACACATTTACATAGTAATATAATATTATAAAGTTTGATTTTTATTAATTTAATATAGCATAAATTGCTCAAAAAAATAGATGTGGGAGCCCGGCCTCGAACCCGGGTCTCTCCCACACACGCACAAGTCATTAACCAGTCCCGCCCGCTAGGGTATCGCGATTGATACCCGGGTTAAATTATTTTAACATCCATGTTCAAGTGGTTCTCCTTCCCAAATCCATTCACGATCGAAACTCAGCCCTGATCCGTCGATTCCAGTGATAACCGATTGAAACAGTAGAGGGGTTTTGATACCCTAGGAATCGCGAACCTGAGCATGGTTTTAATTTCAAAAACGGCAGGGTTTAGGTCGATTAATGACTGAAAATTGGTTCGAAACTCTGGTTTGATAAGTTAGAATTGAATCGAAGTATTCTGATAATAAAAATTGATAAAATCATAGGGCTTTTGACAAAAACAACATTGCAAATCTGATGATGTCGTTTAATTGCATTAATTTTGTGTTAAAGATCGAAAACCCCAAATTGTTTACAGGATGAACCCTAATTACTGGATCATGATCAATTCGATAATGGAAGCCCGATATTTCATAGGGCTTTCACTCTACAGGCGATTACGAGTCTAATGATGTGATTGAATTTGATTTAAATACAGTTTAGAGTTGAATTTGACAATCTGGTTTCATAAGAACCCTAGATTACGGGTTACAACAATTTGTATAATTAAACATCGAATTGACAGAGGGATTTCATTGAAAATGGTATTGCGAATCCAACTGTATAGGTTAATTGTATTTTGATTGGGTCTAGACTAGGGTTCGATTAAACCGTTCAGTGATGAACCCTAGATTATTTATTTCGATCGAATTGATAATATAAGCCCTAATTGAGTTAGGGCTTTCATTTAAGAGATGAAAACGAAGCTGATGATGTATCTAGTTACCTGAATTGATGTCGGGACGGTGGAGGTCGACTAAAACAGGTCCGACGATGACTGTTCGATTTCCGGTGGCTTTTGCTATGAATTCGATCAACTTGACGAGTACAGAGGTTTCAGAGAGACTCGATTTAGGTGTGCAGTGTGTTGGTTTGCCAATTGGTAACCGATTCCAGTAGAATTCGATTGAGTAAGACATAGAGTCGACGGTTATGGTTTAATACCCATGAATTCAGTTTAAATTCAGTGTAATGGTGATGATTAAGTTATAATTAAGTTCGTTAAGAGTCTGATTGTATACACCAGCTATGAATTTTGGTATATCATTTAGCATGAATGCGAATTTGAATCAAAATGTCACGGGTTTGACTTTAAAAGTCAACAAGAAACAAAACTTCCTGATTTTGACTTTGAGGAGTCAATTGATTTGATTTTGCATATTCACACAACTAGTCCTTGTTGTTTTAAGTTTGATTCGTGACTGAATCAGTCCCTGGGATTAGATTTAGTTAATTAAGTTAAGGTTTAACTGGATTTAGTTAGCGAGGTTAAGTTTTTAACAGAAAACTTAACGGAATTGTTAACGGAGTTAACATAAAAAGTCGAATTGTCACATCATCCCCTAGTTGAAAGAATTTTCGTCCCGAAAATTAGAATAAATAAAAAAAATTTCTGGGGTGTCACATCATCCCTTAGTTGAAAGAATTTTCGTCCCGAAAATTAAATAGTACCTTAAGAATTTGACGCGGAGTGCTTGAACAGATTAGGATATTTGCGCATCATCTGATCCTCGCGCTCCCATGTGAATTCCGGTCCGCGTTTCGAGTTACAACAGACTCTAACAATAGGGATCTTAGTGTGCTTTAACGTTTTAACTTCGCTATCCATAATTTCCACAGGTTCTTCGATGAAACGTAACTGTTCATCAACGTGTAGTTCCTTAAGAGGAACTGCGAGTGATTCATCTGCCAGGCATTTCTTTAAATTTGAGACGTGATAGACATTGTGCACACCACTAAGTCTTTCAGGTAGGTCCAGTTGATACGCTACTGGTCCGATTCTCTTCATTATCTTGAATGGTCCAACATAACGAGGATTCAGATTGCCTCGTTTCCCGAAACGAATGACACCTTTCAAGGTGAGACTTTGAGTAAGACCATGTCACCTATTTGAAACTCTAAAGGTTTACGACGTTTGTCGGCATAGCTCTTTTGACGATCACGAGCTGCCGTCATACGGTTTCTAATTTGAACGATCTTTTCGGAAGTTTCAAATACAAGTTCAGGACCTGTGAGTTGGCTATCTCCAACCTCAGTCAACAAATAGGAGAACGGCGTTTCCGTCCATAAAGTGCTTCAAATGGAGCTGTCTTGATGCTAGTGTGATAGCTGTTGTTGTAGGAGAACACCACCAACGGTAGGTGAGACTCCCAAGTGTTACAGAAATCGATCACACAAGATCATAGCATGTCCTCCAGAGTTTGGATTGTACGTTCCGTTTGGCCATCAGTTTAAGGATGGTATGCTGTGCTCATATCTAGACGCGTGCCTAAGGCCTTTTGTAACGACTGCCAGAAACGAGAAGTGAATCGTGCATCACGATCCGAAATAATAGAGATTGGCACCCCGTGCCGAGAGACTATTTCTTTCAGGTAAGTACGAGTAAGTTTATCCATTTTGTCGGTCTCTTTGATTGCTAAGAAGTGAGTGGACTTTGTTAATCGATCAACGATTACCCATATGGTATCACATCCGGTAGGGGTTCGTGGTAATTTGGTGATGAAGTCCATAGATATTTGTTCCCATTTCCACATGGGGATTTCTGGTTGTTGCAGAAGGCCGGATGGTTTTTGATATTCAACTTTGACCTTCGCGCAAGTTAGACACTTACTAACATAGGTGGCTATATCGGCTTTCATCTTCGGCCACCAATATAGTATCTTTAGATCATGATACATTTTGTCGGAACCTGGATGAATAGAGTAACAAGATTTATGAGACTCATCCATAACTAGTTCCCTTAGGTTTCCAAATACTAGAACCCATATTCGCTCGGCAAAGTAGCGAATAACGTCAGATTTGACTTCAAGTTGTGCTTCCAGACCGCGCGTACTTTCCAACGGTAGATTTTCTTCTTTTAGGGCTTCGAGTTGAGCACTACGGATTTTGTCAGGTAATCCGGGGTGAATAGTAAGCTGTAATGCTCGAACTCGTTTGGGTTTCGTTTCTTTTCGACTCAGGGCATTAGCTTTACCCGGGTTATATCGGATTGCACAGTCATAATCGTTTAAGAGTTCGACCCAACGACGTTGCCGCATGTTCAACTCTTTCTGCTCGAAGATGTGCTGAAGACTCTTGTGATCGGTGTAGATGGTGCATTTGGTACCGTACAAGTAATGTCTCCATATCTTAAGAGCGAAGACTACGGCTCCCAACTCTAAGTCATGAGTGGTGTAGTTTCTGTCATGGACCTTTAGTTGATGTGAAGCGTATGAGATTACTTTTTCGCGTTGCATTAAGACACAACCCAGACCTTGAATAGATGCATCGCAATACACTACAAAATCATCAGTTCCTTCTGAAAGAGCTAGAGTAGGTGCACTGCAGAGTTTCTGTTTAGGATGTTGGAATTCTGACTCTTGGTTATCGCTCCAATTATAGGCTTTACCCTTTTGAGTTAACGCAGTGAAGGGTTGAGCAATTTTGGAAAATCCTTCGATGAATCGACGGTAATATCCAGCCAATCCCAGAAATTGTCGCACCTCAGTCGGAGTCGTCGGTGCTGCCCAATTCTTGATGGCTTCTATTTTGGATGGGTCGACATGTATCCCTTTCTCGTTAACCAATGCCCTAGAAACTGAACTTCCCGGATCCAAAATTCACACTTGAAAAACTTAGCATACAATTGTTCTCGCTTAAGTAGTTCCAAAATTAGGCGTAGATGTTCCTCATGTTCCTCCTTGTTCTTGGAATAAATGAGGATGTCGTCGATGAAAACGATAACAAATTGGTCAAGGTAAGGCTTACACACACGGTTCATGAGATCCATGAATACCGCAGGTGCGTTGGTTAACCCGAAAGGCATGACCATAAATTCGTAATGGCCGTACCTCGTTCTGAATGCATTCTTTGAGATATCCTCTTCTCGGACTCTTAACTGATGGTAGCCGGACCTAAGATCTATCTTGGAATAGAAACTTGATCTTTGGAGTTGATCAAAGACGTCATCTATGCGAGGTAAAGGGTAGCGGTTCTTGATTGTGACTTTATTCAGCTTCCAGTAGTTAATACACATACGGAAAGTTTCGTCCTTCTTCTTGACAAATAGTACCGGAGCTCCCCACGGTGATGAACTAGGTCGGATAAAACCTTTATCCAACAAATCTTGCAATTAAGTGGACAGTTCTTACAATTCACTGGATGCTAGTCTGTAAGGTGCCGGAGCAATCGGTGCTGCTCCGGGTGCTAAATCAATTCGGAATTCAACTTGACGGTGCGGTGGCAAACCCGGCAGATCCTCGGGAAACACTTCCAAAAATTCACGCACAACGGGAATATCTTCAATCTTCTTCTCTTCTGAGGGCTGCTCAGCAACGAGAGCCAAAATAGCTGTATGCCCCTTTCGAAGGCATTCTTGTGCTTTCATGAAAGATATAATGCCCATGACTGCACCAACTCTTTCGCCTTGGACGGAAAGGGTTTCTCCATTCGGGAGAGGTATACGAACAATCTTCTCACGACAGATAATTTCGGCTTGGTTTTTAGATAACCAATCCATGCCGACAATTATATCAAAACTACCAAGTATGACCGGCATAAGGTCGATATCAAATATATGTGTAGCTAGCTCAAGTTTACATCCCTTGAGAATGTGAGTTGCCTCAATTATTTGGCCGTCAGCTATCTCTATTGTATACTTAGCTTCTAATAGAGATGAAGTTCCTTTTATCATATTACTAAATTTCTTAGATATAAAACTTCTATCAGCACTAGTGTCAAAAAGGACTGAAGCAAAGTAATTATTTACGAGGAACTTACCGGTGACCACATTATGGTCGTAACGGGCTTCTCCAGATCCTAGTACGAAGGCTCGTCTCCTCGCACCATTTCCTCCACCATTTCCATTGTTACCACCATTGCCATTGTTATTCTGGTTAGGGTTGTGTTTTCCATTACCCCCTTTCTTCAATTGAGGACAATTCTTCCGAATATGCCCTTCCTTTCCGCACTCAAAGAAACTCCTTGTGGATCCCGGTTGTTAAAAAGGTTGTTTAGTTTGTAATTCACCCCTACAGTCCTTAGCAGCATGACCTATTTTGCAGTACCTCTGGCAACGATTGCAGAACCCAAAGTGGTGGAAGTTACACTTGTTACACTTCGGAGACTTCCCTGCGTAACTACCCTGGTTTTGACCTGAAGAGGTGGACTGGTTGAAGTTCTTAGTAGGCTCAAACCTACGCTGTTGCTGCTGCTGCGGTTGGTTAAACTGGGGTTGGTTGGGTTGGGGTCCTTTGGAGTGGGAGTTGGAGTGGAAGTGGGTGTTGGAATGGTGATCGAACTTACGTTTGTGATTGTCGTTGGGTTTAGCAACTGAACCTCTCGGAGGTAGGGTCCCTTGTGTCACCGCTTGGTCGGTTAACTTATGCGCAAGTCGGATGGTTTGTTGGATAGTGGCAGGATTGGATGAAATAACCATGCTTTGTATTTGAGGCACTAGACCTCCAATGTAAAGCTCAATTCTTTTGTAATCAGGAGTTACCATATGCGGGCACATAGTAGCCAGTTCATGGGAACGTGTGGTGTAGAGTTCAATTTCATAACCCTCTATCTTTAGGTTCCAAAATTCTCCCTCTAACTTCTGGATCTCATCGCGAGGACAATATTCCTCTTTCATCATTGCTTTAAATTCCTCCCACGGGAGTCCATTCGCCATGGCCAGACCCAACATTTGGACCTGGGCATTCCACCATGTGAGTGCCGGGCCCTCCAAAGTTCCGGCGGCAAACTTCACCTGATTAG
This sequence comes from Smallanthus sonchifolius, assembly GCA_023525975.1. NCBI lineage: Eukaryota > Viridiplantae > Streptophyta > Magnoliopsida > Asterales > Asteraceae > Smallanthus > Smallanthus sonchifolius. The sequence goes on from CM042023.1 coordinate 49,606,524, forward strand.
CCACGGGGCAATTGCACATGGCAATCACCGATTCAACCTTCTCAAACTAACGAAGTAGTCCAACGGCTCCTTCAGCTCCACTAAAGGCGTGGGGCTTGCAATCCATGAATGCCTTGAAAGTGCAGGCTGGTTGTTGGTTTTGCTGATTTTGTTGGCCTGGATTTAGAAATACAATAGAATTGGAATTATAGAGTTTAGGGCAGGCTTTTTAAGAGATGAATTGACATTATTAGTCAATAGCTAAACCAGTTACCTGCAGCATTCTGTGCTGCAAGAGCCTCCGCCACACTATCATTTATCAGTGCTGCTAGCTCTGCTGCCGTCATGTTAATGGTATCACGACCACCAGCACGGCCTCCACGTCCTCTCCCTGACATGATTCTTCACAATCATAAATGAAAACAATGAGAAATATATCGCATATTAAACATCATTCAGGTATGAGTAAGGAGATACAACATCTAATATTTTGAAAATTAAATAAATTGTAAGGCTACAAAATAAATAACTCAAATATTAAACTTCTCATGCTTTTATTGGATGGGAACAACCTTACCCATCTAGGTTTGAAAAGAGAAATAACATAGGCAAAAGCAAACATGAAAAAGGAAAATAGAATAGGAAGATCATCAAGCATCTTCGTCATCGGAAGAAACATACGATTGTGCATCGTCTATCTCTACTGGTTCCTCCTCCACGGGCTCCTCCTCGAAAGGCTCTTCTTCAAAAGGTTCCTCCTCAAAAGGTTCCTACTCGCCATCAGAAAGTGGAATCTCTTCAGGAAATAAAGCGGCTTGCAGTTGGGCTTCCAAGTGGGTCACCCTTTCTTGAAGACCTTCAACAGTGTGGTTTGCTACATGTAGCTGAGCTTCCATAGCAGCCAATCTCTCCAGAACTCCTTCCATATCATCGTCCATAGTGTCGGCCCTCGTCTCCAGATGTGCCACACGATCCACTAAAAGGTTTTGGACATGGTCCGTTGCAGGTAGTTCGGTAGTCAAGAGTTCTATTCCTACCTTATTCTCCTCTATTTGAGGTCCATTCTTTAGAAGGTTAGGTATCTCCTCGGTAACATCTTGCACAATACTTAGTTCCTTCGAAATATAAGATATGACGGCTGCGAAAGCTTGTTCCATAGTGCATGGCAAGCTAGGTAGTAGGGATGATGAGGATGCAGAACCGAAGTAAGGTGATGGAACATTTCCCATTTCGATCCACCTTTGGATCATTTGCGGGTATACGTTCCAATTGAGAGTATAATCCATTGCTCGTGCGCTACTCGGTTCACCTTGGTCAACTGAATGGTCACTAGAAGTAGTCCGGCGCCTTTTTGGCTCCGGTGATGGTAGGATAGGATCCTTATGTCCTAGTGCCTTAGGTGATGGAGGTGGGGTTGACGACATGTTCCTGTAACAATACGTATAAGTGCCAAACATCCAAATGACATGTAACTAATGTGTGAGGCTATAGTCTAGTATGCAATCCTAGTTCTCTATAACCAATGGCTTTGATACCAATCTGTCACACCCCCAATTTCAACTAACGGAGTTTTACCGTTTAGGAAGTGACGAACCAGGATCTCAGACATTAGTTACTTTGAACAACTCTACATGGGACTCAAAATGAAAATATTTTTTAAATCAGAGTATCAATGCGGAAACGTAAGAAAGTAAAAGCGCAAAATACACGCGCCCAAAACCAAAGTTCAAAAGTCCAAAAAGTCCAAACGTCCAATCAAAAGCAAGTACAATAGAATAATTCAAACAAACATAAATAGTTATAATCAAAGCAGTTGAATCCCATGCATGCCCTAACGTGCACCTGTGTCTTAGCTTAGCGACCTGAGAAAACATGTAAGAAAATATGTAAACACGAGGTTGGTGAGTCCACAGGTTTCAATATAAGTAAATAAGCGTTTACCGGATTTATGTTCATTCAGTACGTATCTATAGGTAGCTAACCTATGTTCATGTTCAGCTCAAGCGCTCGCAACCGAAACTGACTGTTTGTTTATTGCCTCCTGACTGGTCTATCAACACTGGCGGTGTGAGTAGGCTAAAATTTCACCCGTTCGATATCTAATCGAGTTAGCGCGACTAACGCAGGTGGGATTTGTCAAACCCGGTAGTACTACTAAATATAACCTCGCTAAGATCCATATTAACGGTCCGATATTAGTTGAGGACTTTCTGCGATAACGTGTTACGCTTAGCATTTAACATTGATATCATACGAATTAAAAATCCAAAATTGTTTAGTCATGTTTTCTCCCCCAAGTTAAAACAGTAAAAGGGGCCGTGAAAACTCACCTTCTTTGCGTTGAAGGTAGTTTCACCCTCGAGGTAAGTTGGAACCACGAGTGTAAGTCTCAAAAGACCTACGAATGTCCTAAAATTATAAACACATAAATTAGGGATGATAATCGGAATTGTGACAGTGACACGAAAAGAAGCGTCTTAAAGAACCGCTCTAATATTCAAGAGTGGACGAAAGTGTCCACGGAGTTAGGGATTACTTTACGTGACGAATGACAGAAATAATAATAAATAAAATCGGGTGTTTTGCCATTCATGAAAATTGAGAAGATAAATATATATATGTATATATATATATATATATATATATATATATATATATATATATATATATATACGAGTAAATAATATAACTAATTATATTATTATTTAGTCTCAATCGATACACGATGTTATAAAATGATTCAAAATAATATAAATATATATTATTTAATAGTACGGGTCACAGTTTGAAAATAATATAAACGTATTATTTTATACGAATTTACGGCTTAAAAATAATATAAACATATTATTTTTACTTGATAATAATAACAATATATTATTTATAAAAGTGGGTATAATTTATAAAAATATGTTAATAATTCAAACCCGATCCTACACGCTGTTTCCCGGGTTAAAACACATTTACATAGTAATATAATATTATAAAGTTTGACTTTTATTAATTTAATATATCAGAAATTGCTCAAAAAAATAGATATGGGAGCCCGGCCTCGAACCCTGGTCTCTCCCACACACGCACAAGTCATTAACCAGTCCCGCCCGCTAGGGTATCGCGATTGATACCTGGTTTAAATTATTTTAACATCCATGTTCAAGTGGTTCTCCTTCCCAAACCCATTCATGATCGGAACTCAGCCCTGATCCGTCGATTCCGGTGAAAACCGATTGAAACAGTAGAGGGGTTTTGATACCCTAGGAATCGCGAACCTGAGTATGGTTTTAATTTAAAAAACGACAGGGTTTAGGTCGATTAATGACTGAATATTGGTTCGAAACTCTGGTTTGATAACTTGGAATTGAATCGAAGTATTCTGATAATAAAAATTGATAAAATCATAGGGCTTTTGACAAAAACAACATTGCGAATCTGATGATGTGGTTTAATTGCATTAATTTTGTGTTAGAGATCGAAAAACCCAAATTGTTTACAGGATGAACCCTAATTACTGGATCATGATCAATTCGATAATGGAAGCCTGATATTTCATAGGGCTTTCACTCAACAGACGTTTACGAGTCTAATGATGTGATTGAATTTGATTTAAATACGGTTTAGAGTTGAATTTGACAATCTGGTTTCATAAGAACCCTAGATTACGGGTTACAACAATTTGTATAATAAAGCATCGAATTGACAGAGGGCTTTCAATGAAAATGGTATTGCGAATCCAACTGTATTGGTTAATTGTATTTTGATTGGGTCTAGACTAGGGTTCGATTAAACCGGTCAGTGATGAACCCTAGATTATTGATTTCGATCGAATTGATAATGTAAGCCCTAATTGAGTTAGGGCTTTCATTTAAGAGATGAAAACGAAGTTGATGATGTATCTAGTTACCTGAATTGATGTCGGGACGGTGGAGGTCGACTAAAACAGGTCAGACGATGACTGGTTCGATTTCCGATGGCTTTTGCTATGAATCCGATCAACTTGACGAGTACAGAGGTTTCAGAGAGACTCGATTTAGGTGTGCAGTGTGTTGGTTTGCCAATTGGTAACCGATTACAGTCGAATTCGATTGAGTAAGACATAAAGTGGACGGTTATGGTTTAACACCCATTAATTCGGTTTAAATTCAGTGTAATGGTGATGATTAAGTTATAATTAAGTTCGTTAAGAGTCTGATTGTATACACCAGTTACGAATTTTGGTATATCATTTAGCATGAATGCGAATTTGAATCAAAATGTCACGGGTTTGACTTTAAAAGTCAACAAGAACCAAAACTTCCTGATTTTGACTTTGAGGAGTCAATTAATTTGATTTTGTATATTCACACAACTAGTCCTTGTTGTTTTAAGTTTGATTCGTGACTGAATCAGTCCCTGGGATTAGATTTAGTTAATTAAGTTAAGGTTTAACTGAATTTAGTTAGCGAGGTTAAGTTTTTAACAGAAAACTTAAACGAATTGTTAACAGAGTTAACATAAAAATTCGAATTGTCACACTTTATACATCACCGGTTCTTCAGGCATATCACCTGCAGTATTAGAGATAGGCTTTGTGCCGGTACATGTTTTGTGATAGTCAGTCTAATCCTAGTATTGATCTTGTAAAAGCTTAGTAGGATTAAACTTGTAATCATGTTATTAGTTTTTGTATTGTGCCTATCGCACTTGACAACTGCGCTAAAGGTTGTTCTAGCGTAGTTGTTAAGTAGGCTAGAGTTTGGTCTAGCGCACTTGTTAACTGCACTAGAGATGTTTATAGCGCAGATGACAAGTGCACTATGTCTGATGTTGGGGTCTATATATAGTTGAGTTTAATTCTGGTTTTGTAGCTTTTGATCAGTTGTCAAGTTTGTAACTTAGGACCTTTTACTCAGTGAATATAGACGTGTTTTGTATTTACTCTCTGTTCATCTTGTGTTCACAATTGTTACATAGGATTTCGCACTACATATTCGGTTGTTAAGCTTACTTATGGATCTGTTAGAGAATCTAGGACCTTACAATTGGTATCAGAGCTTTTGTTCATGATTTGGAGTAGGTTTATGATTGCTTTGAACAGGGATTGGATAGAATTAAGCTGCGATTTCTAGTTCTAAGTTTAACTATTTACAATGGCGACAATGGCGTATTTTCGGTTCCTACAATGGCGACAGTAGCAGAGGTAGAATGACCGACACTTGTCATCAAACTGATGGCAGGTGATCATAGAGAAGATGTTCCCAATTTCAGAAGAGGTGGTGAGCATCAGGAACCACTTGAAGTTACTCCGATTTCTATGGTTCAGGGGGAGTTGACTAATCAGGTGTTCACAATTGTTACATAGGATTTCGCACTACATATTCGGTTGTTAAGCTTACTTATGGATCTGTTGGAGAATCTAGGACCTTAGAATTGGTATCAGAGCTTTTGTTCATGATTTGGAGTAGGTTTATGATTGCTTTGAACAAGGATTGGATAGAATTAAGCTGCGATTTCTAGTTCTAAGTTTAACTATTGACAATGGCGACAATGGCGTATTTTCGGTTCCTACAATGGCGACAGTAGCAGAGGTAGAATGACTGACACTTGTCGTCAAACTGACCTGGCAGGTGATCGTAGAGAAGATGTTCCCAATTCCAGAAGAGGTGGTGAGCATCAGGAACCGCTTGATGTTACTCCGATTTCTATGGTTCAGGGGGAGTTGACTAATCATGTTGAAGGTTCTAGAGGTGGTGAGAAAGGTGTACAACATGTGTTGGAGTTGGAATGGAATGTGAATGATTCAGATGTGGAGATTGAAGTTGAAAAGGATGATGAGGAGGTTGTGTACTTGTTAGAGAATGGTACTGAGTTCACTGCTCGTACTATTGATGATTTCGTTTCTGAGATTGAGATGGAAGACATTCTGGAACCCTCTGAAGATGAAAACGTTGAAGCTTCGGTTTGAAAAGAGGAAGAACATATAGATGAGGATGTTCCTATGCCCGATTATGCTGAGCATGTTATTTTTAGAGATGGTAAAACCAAGGAAGAGTGGTTGGAGTGGAAGAAAACTTGGTTTAAGAAGCTGTCGGTTCCACCACCATCTCCAGTTCTCAAAAAGAAATATGCGGAGAAGCTGTGGGGATGATTGTATCTGTATTGTTTGACCTGGAATTGAAACTGTTTGCTTTGAAATGACTTGATGGTGTACAATACCTGAAGCCTAATGCTGATTCTTTTAATTCATTGCCGAACGTTGAACTGTGCAGTTTGGCTTAGAGATATCTTATTATTAGTGGATCTCATGGTGTAGATGAAGGTTTATGGTCGACATTGAAGCAGGAAGGGTATCAGAAGAAGTTTGAGTATTTTAAGCCTCAAGTGGGTCGAAGAGTGTTAGACAAGAGCAAGTATGATTCGGTTACGAAGAAGTATCAGAAAAGGTTTGTACACAAGCCTGTTAAGTGTATAAAGAAGATTCTAATGAAGAATATTCCGCAAGACATCTTTGGGAATCTGAAGCATTGGTACATTGATTGGTGTACAGGGGAGGCTGTTATGATTGAAAAGGATGTGAATGAGCAGGTGACTGATGAAGAAGGAGAGATTAGAGCTGATGACAAAGAGCTGATCAGAGTCTATGACCCGATGACTCTGATTAATTTTTCTAAACATGATTTGTTAATCCTACATGACAAGACATTGATGTATCAGGATGCTTGGGGAAGGCAGTTGGCTAGACAGTTTGAAAAGATTGTCAGAGTTTGTGTAAAGCATGGGATTCATGCGGGAAGTCTTTTGCCAAACAAATGGAAATGATTGCAGATCAAAGAAGACCGAGAGCTGATGTCAAGGGGAGTCTGTTGGAACATATTTTGTGACAGTCAGTCTAGGTCTGATCTTGTAATAGCTTGGTAGGATTAAACTTGTAATCATGTTATTAGTTTTTGTATTGTGCCTAGCGCACTTGACAACTGCGCTAGAGGTTGTTCTAGCATAGTTGTTAAGTACGCTAGAGTTTGGTCTAGCGCACTTGTTAACTGCGCTAGTGTCACACCCCCAAATTCATTTACTTAATAAATAAATAAATTAAGGTTGCAATGATTGGTAACATTACACAATAGCAGAAGATAATTGAAGACTTCTAAAATATTGAACACCATTACAAATAATAAATTAAACTAGTACATTGTCCTAGAACCATATAGGTGAAAACCGACTCGACGTTTGGCAATCATGCTTCTTCAGCTTCTAGGGTTTTGATCCGAAGGGTTAACATATTCCAACCGTGCCATCGCTATGAATTTACTGAAAAACATAGTTAAAAGTGTCAACACAAAGGTTGGTGAGCTCACAGGTTTAATTGTATTGGTGTAAAGTAGTTTTCCTTGAAAACATTGATAATGTGCATGTGACCATAATATGAAACAGTTTTTTCTTGAAAACATTGACTAAAACATTTGCATGTAATCGATTGGCAAAACCAGTTTGCATGAAAATAATCTCATGTTCAAGTATTCAAGTTTCAAGTATCCAAGTTTCAAGTATTCAAGTTTCAAGTATCTAAGTTTCAAATATATGCAAAAATGATTTCAAGTATACGTTAAATGAACCCAAGTAATCGTATCAAGTTGACCCATCATAGCTAGCTAGGCATATGAAGTTTATTTTACATGAGTGTTAACCAGGCCAAACACAGGTGTTTCGCCCCTCGCCCATTCCTCACGGGCTCAAGAGTTAAGACAATGTGCAGTCATCGGGCCATACAGACCCTTGGTTAGCGCGACTAACCATGAATGGGAGTGTCAATCCCAATAGTACTATTCACAATATCCCGGCTATACAACTTAATGGTTAATAAACTGTTCACGTAGGGGACTTTACGAGCTCTTTCACGATTGTCTCATGTAAACATAAATGGTCGGTCATAATTCCTTATTTCTAACGTATAAAGCAAGTTTGTTTCATGTTTTCTCAAATGTACCAAGTAATGATGTTTCCAAAGGTATCAAACAATGACGTTTCCAAGTGTATCAAACAATGATGTTTCCAAATGTATCAAAGAAAGATGTTTCATTTTTTCAAACGTGTTAAGCAAGTATGTTTCTCCCCCGATGTTTCTAAAACATTTAAAAGTAAAAAAGGGGTAGTGAACTCACCTGATAAGCTTTCAATGTGTAAGCGCTAGCAAAGCCGATGTGTATGCAAGATTGTCCTAACCGTGACGTAACATTCACAGTTGTCGTAAGACCATATAATATGATGTCAACATACAAGTTGGACGTGCATAAGATCCACCCTAAATTTTAGACTTGGTGATACATGTGTTATGTTTTGAAAGTGTGACCCGACGAACCGTTGGTGACTTGTCTTTGAATTTAATCATAAAATATATATATTATGGATGTTATATGTATAGATATATGTCCATAGGTTGTCTTATATAGATCGTGTTACTGTTTTGATAGTTCTTTGCCTTAAACTATACGATTAAAGTAAACCCTTACTTAGAGTGATTTCCAGAATTTTGAGTGGTCCGTGCGTCATCCTTTTAATTACCCAAATGAACTCTTTAAGTCATTAAATTTTATATCAAGTTACCTACATGTCTTAGAGTTACAATTATGTATTAGCCAACATTTTATGACATGTATAAGTAATTTAAATAAATTTATTTTGGACAGAAGGTACAATAGTGGTTTTTCTGGAGTAACTTAGGGATTTCTTTAAGTTGGCCGATCAAAACTGATTTCAATGACTCAAGACCATACAACTTTTAATTTAAACACAAAATTCTAATTCTAGGAATTAGAATCAGATTTTTTGGACCTTTTATGACCAAGTTATGACTCTAACAAGTGAGACCAAAATTCTGCCAAAAATGGTTGATTTGACACCTTTTCTTGTATGACCATTTTGGTGTACCAAAACTTAGAGAATTTCATGAGACCACTTGGGTTGGATTTTAGACTCTTTGTACTTAGTTTTAGATTTAAGACTCGTCCCACTTCGTTAGGTTTTGACTAAGATATGGGTCTCCAAAGTCGGGCTAAGTTTCTACCAGCTCATTGTTTGCTTTATGAACACTCAACCTTACCAACCACTTTAGATTTGTACTTATTTCACTTTTTGTTTACCAACTTGTTGATGTTTATATCTTGTCTAAGTTATTTAGAAGTCCCAAGTCAGTATTGTCCAATGATTCACCTTGTTCCATAAGTGTTATATCTATAAATATATATACTGAAGATCCGCAATTTAGGGTTTTCATACTTGTAGATCTAGCTTTTTCACACGTTTATGAGTTGATTTCTATTTATTTCAAGTTTATTTACATGTGTGACTTATATGTTATACATACATATACATATAATACTTGTTTTTAAGAGTTATAATGTCTATATACATGTTTTTATAACTCAATATTTAAGATCTTTTCATAAAGACAAGAAATCACCAACAAGCTTTCTTTTTAAAATTTTTATTTGGGTGGTGATATTTTACATGAAGAAGTTCATGTAATCTTTCAAATATGACAGAAAAGTAGTTGGTTTGAGTTTATACCAACAAGAAATGAAGTGCATGGAAGGAGAAGGAAGTTCCAAAAGTAGTTGGTTTGAGTTTATACCATCTTGAAAACACCTTGAGTTCTTGAATTCCTTGAATTAAAATTGGATGAAGAAGATGATTTGTGTGTGTTGAGCCATGAATGAAGAGGGAGAGAGAGAGAGAGAGAGAGAGAGATGAGGTAGGAGTGTTTGAATTTTTGGTTTTTGAGGGATGTAGTGAAGCAAGTGATAGGATAGAAAATTTATAAGTAAAGAAAGCATGGGACTTTAAGCATGAAAGTCAAGATATGGAGAAATTTGAGGGTGTGAGGGGGCCCACATGGATATTTTCATCCAAATGGGTTCCAAGGGGTGGGGTTGGATTGGTTAAGTAGTTTAGTTGGTTTAAGCTGTGGTTGTATAGGCCATTAACGCGTTAAATCTCGATTACAGTTCGAAACGGTGATTTAACTTGGTTTTGGGTTTCTTAATTACTTTTATGGGTAATTAACTAGTATTGATGAAGAATTATATCTAGTTATATTTTGTATAAGTCTTAGACATGATTAATTTTTGTGTATGGCGTTTAAAGATGACAGTACACGGTAAAACTCTCGAGTTATACCGTTACGGATCGTTACGTGTTTTATATGTTTTAGAACCCTAAGTTTTGTTGTATAAGCATATAGTTTATGTATTATGGATTCTTTGACATTATTCTAGACATTTAGGTTAGTCACCAACGTTCCTATTGGTTGGGTAAAACGTATACGTTACCCGGTAATTCCTAAAATTACCAAAGTATGAAATAAATCAATGCATGGCTATTGCAAGACTTTAGGACCTAATTCATGCAATTAAGTCAAGCAGGAAACTTGAAAATGTAAACGTGTTTATTTTACGTACGGATATTGACATGGAAATGTCAGGTGTCACAGCTAGAGATGTTTATAGCGCAGATGACAAGTGCGCTATGTCTGATGTTGGGGTCTATATATAGTTGAGTTTAGTTCTGGTTTTGTAGATTTTGATCAGTTGTCAAGTTTGTAACTCAGGAACTTTTACTCATTGAATATAGACGTGTTTTGTATTTACTCTTTGTTCATCTTGTGTTCACAATTGTTATGTAGGATTCCGCACTACGTATTTGGTTGTCAAGCTTTCGTATTGATCTGTTAGAGAATCTAGGACCTTACACTTTGTAACATCATGAACAAACTCATCAGACTCTGCAATTCCTTCTAACAAGTCATCCGATATTACATTATCTTGAGAGAAATCCGTCGTCACATTAATTTCGTTACATCCTTCATATGTAATTTTCTGTGTCTCAATCTCCAACTCTACTATCTCACCCCCTCCAGTCTCTCTCAATCTCCAAGTCTACTATCTCACCCTCTTCAGGCTCAGACAATTTATCATCCATTCCATCATTAACTATCAAATCATCTAAATCAAACAAACATTCTAACTTATCTACCTCATCTACATCAGAGTATTCAAAGAAAGAATTATCTAACATATCTATAGCATCCACAGTAGAAGTTCCTTTGTCAGACGAAATCATTTCAGCTTCAACACTCTTTTCTGACTCCCCCTGAGTCAGAGACTTCAGATTAGCATCAGCGTCTTGACGCTCACCTTGACCACCACCAACATCGGGTTCATCGTCATCATTACCCTTATTCATAGAAGTTGTGTGACAAGAATCATCCACAGCAACAAATTTCTCCCCCTGATCGTCAATACGCTCTAGCAGTTGAGAAAACAAGATCTGCATTTCAGCAATTTGTCTATTCTGGGCAAGAAGATCTTGTTGATACTGGAAGTCACTTGCTTAGAGCACATCAACCTAAGTCTGTAAGCCAGCCACTTGGCCTGTAAACATGAAACTTTAGACTCTAAAACTGAAATCTTAGCATCTTTAGGATCAGATGTAGTGGATGGACTTGCCTCATCATGAGTACGGGGAATAGAAGGAGTCCCTTATGGAGTAGGAGCTTGTGATGGGACTGGACTAATAATCAGTGAATCCACAAAGTCTGCATCAGTTTGTGCCGCTCGGATAGCTAAAGCCATCAATTTTTTAGCCTTTGGAGATGTAGGAGCATACTCTGAATCCAAAGATTCATCACGTAATGTCCTCTTGCTAAGAACTGCACCGGGAGGAGGACCCCTCGTAGTCTTGCGTCTTGGTAACTTCACTTTCTTTTTGCTCACTGATTTCTTTCGCTTAGGAAAACATGTAGTAGGCAAACTTTCGCTACGAGCATCATTAGCCAACTAAGCATAATGCTCAAGACCAAAATTTTCTGAGCCTTCACCATCATTATCATTGTTATCATCACCGTCACTTTCAGTAGCACTTGAATCTCCACTTGAAATTGAACTAGAACTTGTACTTGTATTTTCAGCATGTACTTGTTCAGCCTTAGATGGGGATGGAACATTAATCTCAACATTCTCCACATTATCTTCCTCATTCTCATCATTAACATCTCATCATTACCAGCATTTTCATCATTACCTTCATCTTCATTTTCAACTTCAGGTTCTTCTTATTGATCTTGTTGTTGTGCAGGAGATAATTCCAAAGTAGGATCAGCATGAATCTAATGGTCATTTGGCGGTGCAACAAAATTTGGATTAATTATGTGCCCGAATAAAGGAGTAGACACAGGAATTAATGTTGGATTCTGTTGCTTCACATTGTTGCAGTCGGTAAAGATTATTTTGGTCATGGGAGTCAAAGTCAATCTTGGATTCAATGGCAGTAGATTCGGAATGAGATGGTTGATAATAACCTGCAAAAACCTAGGGTACATGATGAAATCTTGACCCTCTGGTGGTGTTTTCTGAGCAACCAACTCCTTGTATATGTACAAAGCAAAGTTGAATGGTCTGTTGGTGTTATCTGAGCAACCACCATGGCTGCTTGTAGTGAAGATTTCAAACCATCGGTTCCAGCTTTCCTTGGAGACAAACTTTGAATGATAACATGCATAAAATACCTCCACTGTCCCATAATACCTCCCTTTCTAGCTTGAGAATCGTCCGCTCTACCTCTAAGCCCATCCGGTGGAAACACCCAGTAATTAGAGTGGTCGGGAGCATAATTGGATCTGTATAAGCACCTCTAAGATGTAATGCTTCCCTAATAGTCTGCACCGAGATTGACATCTCTTGATTATTCACTATAGCTCTAATCATATTAGGATCGACAGTACAATCATGCTCGGCAGTGTCCCAAAACTGTTGAATGTATTGCAAACTTATAAACAGGTTAGCAGACAAAGCAGTTCTTAGTCTGGATCTGTTCAAAAATGTGATTATTTCCCAGTAATTGATAGCCCCAGCCAAATCTGGATCAAGTAATGCCACTTGATTATGTTTGTATTCAACCCGTCTATCCATGACCTGTACATGACATATGATTAGACTTTGCAAAGTATAAATCAAATATGAAATAATAACAAAGTAAAACAAAGTTAAAAAAAAAACAAAAAAATTGCTAAGTCAAAATCACTAATGTCCCCTGAGGCGAACTTACTAAGTTCGCTTAGAGTTACAAGAGGTGAACTTAAGCAAGTTCGCTCAAACTCTCAACAAACACAGAAAACTGAATGTCACAAATCTAATAGTAAACAAGTGAATCAAAGCACCAAATACATTCGCCAACACTCGATTATCACTAATATACCATCAATTTCAGTTCTACACCACACAACAACTTCTGATGCACACACAACAGTTTCATTCGAAAAAACCCTAAGTCAAAACTTAAAATTTGATCGATTCAATGGATGAAATAAGATGAATCTACCTTAGGATGATCCGCACAATGATTTTGTATAAGAATCCAAGCACAAAAAGTCAGAGAATCACACACAATATGAATTTCAAACAAGTTTGCACAAAAAACTGATGTTTGCTCAACAAGTTCGCATATGCAATAAGATGTGGTGACAAGAACAATTTCACTAAACCATGACTCATATACTCATATGGATAAGTTCGCTACATTAAGCGAACATAACAAGTTCCCCAGACGAACATAACAAGCGAACATAAGCAAGTTCGCCAAATCCAATACTTGAACAATTATTGATTTATTTCAAGTACCAACTTTACCTCTCGATCCAACCATCCTTCAAACATTCAACCTGTTTTATAATTTAATCCTAGAAAGTAAGAATTTTTCATGGAAGATAGAAATAAAATCTTTTTGGAATTTATCTGTTTTAAACGAACTAGAACAAAATAACAGATATATTTTTGTTTTTTCGAACTTTTTGCTAAAACATACTAAAATCTCTTTGATTTTTTTAATATGGAAAAAGCTGTAAAAAAATCTTTTTCGTTTTTATATGTACAAACAGAAAAACATATTTTTGGTCGAACACTGCGAGTAAGAAGATCATGTTAGTATCTTTGATGAATCACACACACATTTCAGATATAAAATCCCTAGCAGATCTAAGGTGACCTATGGCATTCTGTGTAGATACAGATCTCAACTCAACAAACATGCAACATATGTAATATTATATGATATTTCAGCAAAGAATTCTTAGAAATCTTGAAATGATACATGATAAACTTCAAAGTAAACATGATCAAATCATGACATGCTACCATATTCATACCGAATTTGCAATATACTACATGTCAATTCAAGTTGTCAGCATTATAAGATTTAAAACCAAAAACGTTTTTATCCCACGTTCTTGTGAGTTAGTATCAGTTATATGAAAACAACGCGTACCCCACAAGTATGCCAACTGAAAGTAAATTGCACTATCTTGAAGACATATGAGACTTTGTGCAAAAGAATATGTATATCAATCTCTGGGATGAAATTACATCGATTAGCATTGGAAAAAACAAGCAGAATCCCAAAGGATATATCAATTCAGAATCGAATGATTCAGAATCGAATGATTCAAATGGCTTGGCTTATATTTGAGGAATCATAAGTTTCAGGTACGAGAATCCAACTGTTATCCCGATAACTTCAATGGATCAGGATAATCAAGTGATTTGTTCCAAGGGCTAGCATATGCTTGAAATATGTTATCAAGACATATCTTAATTAATCATCACATTGAATGTTTTTCGTGGCATGGGCAGTGAAGTGAACCCAAAAATTGTGCTAATGATATAATCCGATACTGGTTTCATGAAATTCTTAAAGCCTCATATTTTATATCTGCTAATGATCTTTTAACACACACATACCCGTGTAGAAATAAAGACTGATGGCTACAAAAATCTCTAAGTATAACTGCTGTGGACCTCAGAGTTTGCTGCAGATCGACAAACTGCTGCGGATAAGCTTATCTACAGTGGATACTTGTTCTTCTGCTGAAGAACAAATCTGCTGCGGATAGCCTTATCTGCTGAAGACCAAAGTTGTTGCTGATAGGCAAATCGTCAGCAGCTGTGGACAGTTGTGTCCTACTGCTGATCAACAACATTGTTGCTGATAGCCATTCCCACTGAAGATCAAACGTTGCAGCTGACTGGCTTCGATAAAGCAACCATTACCACTAACAACTTTCTGCTGCAACACTGACACACTCCACGCAGAAAGAATGTTACTGGTGTAAGACAATAAAAGACAACGACGCTCTTCTTCCAAGGACACAAACAATAAAAGACAACGACGCTCTTCTTACATGTAGAATAGCTTCAATACAAGATCAACGGCTTGTGTTAGATCTGATCCTTAGAATCAAGGGTCTGTCTTGCTTCTAAGTTACTATATAAGTAGTACTTAGAGTCATTGTATAATAGTGCTTGGCTTAAGAGTTTTCTCTGTAATTGTCACACCCCGACCGATGGCGGAATCATCGAGGCGGACAATGGAATGATTGTTCAAAAGCACATGATAACTAAAAAGTTGCATAATTCATTAATTAAATTTTGAAGACAACAAAGATCCAATTACAATACATTTCAAATAACCTAGTCTAGTTCAAAACATTGATTTATTTAACTAGGTCCATAGTTCTTAAGTGGAGAAATCTTCAGCAAGCAATCACATATCCAAACCTAAAACATTAATTAAATCAAGTGTCAACTAAAAAGTTGGTGAGTACATAGGTTTTTTGTAGTTCCGATACGTAGTAGATAAAAACGTTTTGCAACTCATTGTTTATCTTGTTAAACATAGTATATATATGGTGTATCATTTATCTAATCACAATTCAAACCTTGTTTGACGCGCTTGAACATAGCACAACAGCTAAGTCCGGTATGTTTGAATATAGTTACCCACTATATCCGATATGTTTGAATATAACACGCGGCTATATCCGAGTATGCAGTAATAAACACCCTAACCGGGTGGGCTGGTCAGGCACAATAGATCTATTAATATTACTGTTGGTTTTCTTGTGTTTAAAATAAATGTATGTACACCCAAGATAATAAGCATATAGTCCACATGTATAACACGTATAAACAAAGTGAGTAGCATGTATAATGTTTCACCCCAAAATGCGTAAAAATGTAAAATAGGGGCTTTGTAACTCACCTTGCAAGCGGGTATTTTTCCACGCGTGTAGGTGATAAAGATGTTGAAGTCTAAGCACGTTGAAACCCTATGTAGATAAATGGGTATTATTGTATGTTTACATGAGCGTATTAGTATTTAATTGTGTATAGGTTTATAATAGCATTTCTTAGTGTTATTTGCATAAAAGTTGGCCAGATTTACTTGAATTTACTGATTTGATCGAAACTGTTTATAGTTGTGACAGGTATCGAAAATGTGTTCAATCGAAACTACTATCTATCGAAACTACTACTTTCGATTGATCATTTATAAGTGATACACGGGCTGTCGAAACTACCATCTATCGAAACTACTAGTTTCGATTGACCATTTAATCAATCGAAACTAAGTAGTTTCGATGGCCCAGACTTTAGAAAATAAAACAGTAATTTTTCAGAACAATAGTTTGTCCGGTAATCGATGGTTTGGAGTCGTGACTTCGATTGGTTCAGCTTGCCTTATGATAACAGAAGGTAAAGAAACGAAGTTGAGGATTCTTACGTGGTTGCAAAGGGGCTGGACGGCAGAGTCTCAAATCCGAGAATGTCCAGAATGAGAATCGAGCTTCTGGATGGGATTAGCCTCTACAACCTTGGTCACAGCTTCACACAGAGATGGCGATTGTAATGGTGCCTTCAATTTGGAGTGAGATTGGGTGGAAGAGGGGTAGCGAGCTCGAGCAGGTCCGACTATGGCTATTTATAGTCGAGTTCGTTTCTTATGACAAAGCATGCAATTGGGCAAGTCCCGACACTCGTCTGGACGAGACAAAGCTAACGAGCTATTAAATACGCGTGGAGGTTGACTGTCGGGCTCGAATTCGAGGTGTGGGTTCTCGGCTACCAACAAGATCAGGCGATTCGTATGTTGGGGAGACCAATTGGTCGGGGCCTTTTGTTCGCATGCGGAAGACGAGTTCAGGGATGCCTGTAGCGGCTGTCGAGGTGCAGGGAACAGCCAAAATCTTGTAGGGGAAGACGAGTTCAGGGCATGGGGAAGTCACATTGCTCCCACTTGCCTTCTTGTAGACACACAGTTCATCTTCGTTCTTGAGAAAACCAAAATCTTTGATTTTCTGGTCAAAGCGAAGATTCCAGCTTCTGGATGCCTGTTTTAATCCATAAATGGATTTGTTTAACTTGCATACCTTATTAGGATTCTTTGGATCTTCAAAACCTTCCGGTTGAACCATATAGACATTTTCAGTAAGATGCCCATTTAGGATTGAGGTTTTGACATCCATTTGCCATATCTCTTACTCATAATACGCGACAATGGCAATCAAAATCCTAATGGAATTAAGCATGGCCAATGGCGAGAAGGTTTCATCATAATCAATTCCTTGAGTATAAGTAAAACCTTTCGCTTCCAGCCTTGCTTTGAAGGTTTACACATTCCCATCCATGTCGATTTTCTTCTTGAAAATCCACTTGCTTCCTACGGTCCGACTATCGGGAGGAAGGTCAACCAAGTCTCATACATGGTTGTCGTACAAGGATTAAATTTCTGCATCCATGGCTTCAAGCCATTTCTTAGATTCATAATCTAAGATTGCAGATTTGTAACTAGTGGGCTCAGCCTGATCTATTATCAGGATGTCGTCAATCTGGTGAATCCCGATATACTGGTCGGTTTCATGACGATCCCTAGCACTTCTGTGACCAGCTTGTGTCACAGTTGAATCTTGAACATTTCTAGATTCAGTTTCACCAGTCTCATGTTGAACAACAGGTTCAGTTTGTAGTTCTTGGATCTTATCCATATCCACACGGTTATCTCCAATCCCTCTCGTATGAAGTTCTTTATCCAAGAAAGTAGCTATGCGTTTAATGAAAACTCGATTTTTGACAGGATTGTAGAAGTAGTAACCGATTGTTTTAGGGTATCCGATGAAAACAACTTTATCGCCATGGGGATTTAGCTTATCCATAGATTCACTTATAACATATGCGTTACATCCCCAAACTCTAGGGTATGACACTTTGGGTTTTTCCCCATGCCATATCTCATAAGGCGTCTTGTCCACCTTCTTTTTAGAAGTTAGATTTATGATTCTAGTGGCAGTCTCGAGAGCAAAACTCCGAAAGGAGTGTGGGAGCTTTGTACGACACATCATAGATCAAACCATATCTAATAGAGTTCGATTTCTCCTTTCGGGCACACTGTTAAGCCGAGGTGTTCCTGGTGGAGTAAGCTGAGAAATGATCCCACATTTCTTTAGATTTTCGTCAAACTCTTGACTAAGATATTCACCACCTCGATCAGATCGAAGCATCTTAATCGTCTTACCAAGCTTATTTTGTACTTTGTTCTCGTACTGTTTGAACATTTCAAACGTTTCATGTTTATTCTTCATAAGATAAACATATCCATATCTTCTGAAATCATCAGTAAATGTTACGAAATATCTCTCTCCACTTCTAGACATTTTTTAAATGGACCACATACATCAGTATGTACAAGTCCTAACAGATCCTCAGCCCTTTGATCGATACCGGAAAAAGGAGCATTGTTTAGCTTTCCACTTAAACATGGTTCGCAATCATCAAATGACTCTTGACCGGTAGAATTCAGAATTTCGGCGGTCTGGAGTTTCGTCATGCGATTCTTCTTTATGTGTCATAGTCTACAATGCCATAGATACGTATCATTGAAATCATATTTCGTACGTTTGGAGGAGATATTGAATCGAACGTTATTATCATGGACTTCTATCTCATAGATTTCATTGTGAGGCTTTGTAGAAAAATAAAACAAACCATTTAAATATGAATAAATGAAATCATTGTCAAAAGCATAATTAAATCCTTGTTCCCGCAATGCGGATACTAAAACAATATTCCTAGTCAACTTAGGAATGAAAAAACATTGTTCAAAACAAGTTCTAAACAAGAAGGAAGTAAAAGAGTGTATTCTCCTACAGCCTTCACAACAACCTTTTGTCCTTTCCCACATGGAGCTCCAGGTCGCCTTGCTTCAGCCTCCTAACCTTCTTAATTCCTGCAAATCATTACAAATGTGATAACCACATCCAGTGTCAAAAACCCAAGATTTTCTAGACAGAGAGAAGATCTCAATAACGAACATACCTGTAGAGCCTGCTTCGGATGCTTTGGTCTTCTTATCAATGTATGAAGGACAGGTATTCTTCCAGTGTCCTATTTCTCCACAGTAATGACCGGTGTCATTACTCTTGAAAACAACTCTCTTCTTGCCACATTTTCTAGGTTTAGTGATTAGAGTGTCCATTTGTCCCAAATTCATTTCAAAAGCCATTAGCGACCCTCGCAAATCAGACAAGGTTTCTCCTACTACATACTTTTTGTTGTAATCAACGAACTCTTCGTATTCAACCGACAAACACATTAGTATGAAATCTATTGCCATATCCTGGTTGATAGTTGAACCAAGATCTTTTAGGCTATCAATGAGTTTCACCATTTTAGAGAAATACGAGCTCATTCATGTTCCTCTCTCTGTGCTACTTGATAAAGACTTAAGCACATTAAGATGTTCGATGCGGTTTTTATGAAACCTTTTCTTCAACTTCCAAGCCATATCATATGCAGAGTAATATTCCAGCTCACGGCGGAATTCATCACACATCATAGATAACATCAAAAATGATGCTTCATTAGAATCTTCTATGTGTCGTCTCCAAAGCATTTTGGAGCCGTCATTGGGAGGAAGAGGGGGGAATTGAAATTTCCAGAATATAGGATCTCTTTTCTTCCTTGAGAATACTGCTCAAGGTACGATACCACTCAGAGAAGTTTCCTCCTTTGAGCATGTTCCGATAAAGCATATACCTTAGAGCAAAAACGGAGTCGGAATTGATTTCGAAAGACATCTACAAAATTCAAAATAAATGTTTTAGTATTTTCATTCTTAATTTCCTAATTAAAATTTTATGACCAAATTGCAAAATAATATAATTAGGAATGAGATCACGGTTCCCCATGACTCAGTGAATAGCTGAGCACTCTTCACTGGCATAGCTAGACAGGTAGGTAACGATTATCAATTGTATCGACTATACAATTCTCGGTTTGAGGGGCATGACCAGTAATGTCAAGCCTAGGATACACTTCCCTCAACTGCGCCCACTTAAACGACTTAAGTGATATTGGTCCTTCAATTATAACTGTAGACCCGGCCGAAGTAACTCAGGAATCGCGGTTCTACCTTCAACCAAAACCATAGGGCCAAATACAGGGTAATTCACTAACACCGGTGGTTTAGATAGATTAGTTGAAGTTTTATAATTTAGGGTTGCGCAAAATATCAATTTTATATTTTGGGATTTCTTTAATGTTTTTAAATATTACGGTTTCAAGTCAAAAACATTTTGGTCGACGACTAGCATGATACAAGTCGCGCAATTTTAGTAAACCGATTTTATTAGTTTTAGTTCCTGAAACAACTTTCAACACTCGACACGATCCAATTTCAAATACCTTATTTAATCTAAATTGGTCATTCGTCGCGAACCGATTTTAAACTAATCAACTCTTTTGATTAATTTAATTTTTTTTAAATAAAACTGTTAAAATTAAAACTTGTTTTTACTTTTAAATAAAACACATTTTTATTTAATTACCTTTCCGAGAAAAATAAACAATTTAATTATCTCGTCGTTTTTAAATTGTGTCAAAAGTTTTATAAAAACTTTGAGGTTTAATTATTAACCTAAATAATTTTATCACAACCACAAAAATAAAAATAAAACATGGAACCGAGCAACTAGGAATAATTGTCCGGTTTCGTTCTAGCCATCAAATGAATAACCGGACTGGTCTAAGGGATAACAAAATTAACAAATCTGTTATCTTCCACTTAATCCAAGATCTTCATCTTTAGTCCTGTCACTATCCGTCTCGGTCTTCTAGTCTTCGTCTCTTTAGGATTATAATATTTATGTACAAATACACTAATAATAAATAAATAAAAATAAACCTAACTATTACATCGGGGTTCCAAATAACCCATAAAAATACAAAGAGAAACAACCAATCAACAAACAATACAACCACATGTCACAGTGCTCTATTCACTCAACACAATCACAACAAATAAAAAAGGCTCGATCTTTAGTCAAACAGTAGTTTTGACAAATAAAACAATAGATCGATAAAAAAAATATGTCTAAACGCACATAAAGGTGGCTCTGATACCACTGTTGGAAATCATGGTATCAGTTTTACTTGCTCGTTGCCTAAGCAAATATGATTCATGTTTTCTCAAATGTATCAAGTAATGTTGTTCCCAAATGTATCAAACGACGATATTTCATGTTTTCAAACGGGTTATGCAAGTATGTTTCTCCCCTGATATTTCTAAAACATTTAAAAGTAAAAAGGGGGCAGTGAACTCACCTGGTAATATGTTGGGAACGATGATGTTTTCCTGATAGTTATGGAAAAAAATGCCCACATAATATGGTAGTCATGGGTTTATGTCCTACTCGAATACTACGATACCTGTAGGTACTTAAAGAGCTTCATGGACTAACCCTAATATTATAATGTAATTCTAAACTCGTATTGAGTTATCATGCGTGTAGTTGAGCTTTACTGATTCGTTAAAGTGTAATGACTATGTGATAGCCTACCTTGAGTTGTAGTTATACCTTAGGGAGTATTGGTTTATCCTTGTGTATTTGATACACATAATGGAAATACTTGTACCCAATTATTTATGCCAAATTATAATCATAGTTTAATTAGTCTTAGGAGAATATATAATATACGTGTCACGACTGTAAACATGCTTGTATAAAATTAGGTATTGCAAGTTGATATGTCCTAAATTATACATGTTTTGCATGCATAATAATCCCCATATTATGGTATTAATTATACAAAAGCCTTGCAATTGATACTTAAAACGTTAATATTTCACAATTGCATGTTATTCGGTGCTCCAAGATAAACAAAGCAAAAACCAGCTTAAAACATGAAGAAATCAAGCTTTTGGAGGACCAAACCCGAGCATTGACCCCCCAAGAAGTCAAACCAGGTCAACAGAAGTCAAACCGGCAGCTAAAGACGAAACTGGGAAGCAAGGAGGCAATGCACGGCCGTGCATCACATTACACGGCCGTGCAATGGCCAACTTGCTCCCCAAGGCCCTAGTACACTGTCACTTGTACCCTGTTTGATTCCCGAGGTGTTTGCACGCGGGCAATCCAATGCACGACCGTGCATTGCTCATTTTGAGGCCTATAAATAGAGGGGTTGAGTTCTTCATTCTACACACCTCATATAACCCTTACACACCCCAAGAACACACTAGAGAAAGCTTATTTCGTAGTTAGAGTAGAGAGTAGTGAGCAGAGGGGCTCTTCCTCCTTGTTCCGCAATAGGGGAGCCTACGAAACTCAGCATTATGCTAGTTAGTATGGCCATTCGTGCCTAGACTCTTTGTATTGCTAGGGTGAAGATGAAGTTTGGTGCATGTTAATGTTTAACGTATTAATCCATGTGATGTGTTTATGTCTTTAACTATTCGTCCTTAAAACCACCATTTTGGTGGGCTTTTATTATTGTCTAAATCCGTCTTTATATTCGTGAGTGTTCTTGATTTTGAAAGTGTAAAACCTTTTTAATCAAACTTCTCTTAAAGCTTGTACGTCTTTATAGAAGTAGAGATTGATAAGCCAAGGCTTGGTTAATACTATTAAGATCGTACGTCTTTATACGAACTTATTATGCGACCAAGAATTGGTGAACTCATGTTGGGAACGGTACGTCTTTATACTTGGTCACATTATTACATTGCCTCCTGGTGAGTAAAATATAATACCCTATTTAACTCTAATATAAAGCATTTTACGTTCGATGTCTTAAAACAACCCGGAGATGACCATTCGATGGGTTTAGGAAATTGTTGTCCTTAACGGGAGGCACTACCACTTGTTAAAGATTTTAAATTTGCAAATCAAATGTCGTGAGGACGAGACTCTAGCGGTGACCCGGGTCACACATTTGTAGTAGTCATATCACTGGATTAGTCAACTTAGCATTACCACGTACCAAGCGGATTCGAAACCCAAAGCAATACTATTCATAACATGATCATTTCCGACATATTTACTTTCCTGTCATTTACTATTCTGTTCGTTACATTTCTGTTACACACTTCATGCACGTTTTTACTTTTCTGCTATTTAATTTACCGCTATTTACTTTTCTGTCATGTACTTTCCTGTTCCACAAGCACACAAAACTCACTCACTAATTAAACCGGCTAAACGTTAACAAAAGTTGAGTATTAGAATTTGACCGTGTCCATTGGTTCGATACTTGGTTCTTACCTAAACTATATTACGCTGCGATAGGTACACTTGCCTATTGTGTGTGTTTTTAAGTTAAAATCATTATTATTTTATAAATTTAAAACCTGATCTCGTAAAACCATCCTAAAAATATATTTGTTATATTTTTATATACTAAAAACGACACATCACAAGTTTATACATAGATACGTTATACCCTAAACAATGGTATTAAATGTATTCGAACAGATATGAATGTATATATATATATATATCTATGTATCTTTTCAAAAACTAACAAAGTATTTGCTTTTTTAAATACCATTACATACCCAACTATACATTCATATATGAATACGATTATATGTATATGTAATTTAATATTTGTTCAAGTTTATAGATATTTAAGTCTTGGTATTTATTCAAAACATAATCGTTTAGGTTTCCAATTGTTTTGTGACAATCTGGACTTTTCCAGTTAGCCAGTCCAGTTAAATCCTAATTAACCAAATCTCAAACCCCAAGGACTAATCCTATCTATTCAAACTTGTATATAGAAAATTAGAGGGACTAAACTTGTATTTTATCTATAGTTGTTATCTTGTGGACTTTTGAGGTCAAACTAACAAGTTCTAAACCTAATTCAAACCCTAGGGACTAATTTTGACAAACTCTGAAACTCCAATTAATATAAAACTACAGGGACTGAAGCTGTCAAGTTCCAAAACCCAATCAGTTGACCTCTCAAAGTAAAAATCAATGAATCCTGCTTATGTTGACTTTTATGAGTCAAACCCGCAACCACATTGATCCAATTCGCAAGCCTAACCAATTTCTGTTGAAATAGTAACTGAAATTACATGAATTATGACTTTAACGGTCATAACTACTAAATTAATCATCATCATTGTCAAATTAAACCCAATTATGGGCATTAGACCCATAACCGTCGACGCCTTCATCGACCACTACCAATTTAGCTTGAATTTGTCTGTTATTCCATAAATTGAACGCCTACACACATTAGTCGAACCTCTCTAGAGCTTCTGCACACGCCAAGTCCACCGGAGACGCAACAGGAGGCGCTGGAGCCCAACCCACTGTACCGCGTCTGTGTTTTAGTTGGGAACCACCAAGTAGAACTCAATTCTGGTAACCAAACCCTTTTTAGATTCATTTTCACTTGTAGAACAAAAGCCCTATATCAATTGGGGCTTACATTATTGGAATTAACATGAACCATATTCTATGTGAAACCGGTTTGATTGATCTCTACCGTAGACCTTGTCTAAATCAAATTAAATTGTATGATCAGGTTCGCAATCCTACACCCTTTAAAAGCCCTATGAATTCAATCAATGCTATTATGAGGATCATTCAAATCAAGCCCACATTCTAAACCTAGGGTTTTGGTGTTTTCAAAAAGAAATTAAAGACTATAAACTAGACGTTTTTGCAATTAAATTTGTCAACAGATTCGTTTAGTACCGATTAACAAAACCCCCATGATCTCTTGTTGAATCGCAATCGATTTCGAAGGAAGTGGGACTGGTTCTTGTTCGGCTCGATAGGGGGGGAGGATGAACACGGGACTGCTGTTTGATAAAATCATTTCAAACCCATATTTGTTATGATTCCCTAGCGGGCACGTTTGGTTAAGTCGGAATGCTTTTTTGGGGACTTTTTAATGGATATTTTTTTTTATACAAACTAATTCCTATATTATTATAATAATATATTAAAGTGTTTTGAACCCGTAAAACATCCGTAGGCTCGGGTTTGATTTTATAACCTATTTTCATATTATACTCCCCACCTTTTAAAATAATATATATTTATATTGTTTTCAAACTACGACTCCAAATAAATAATACATTTATATTATTTTTAACCACTCCAATTAAAAATAATATATATTTATATATTATTTTCACCACGTTTATAAACTCTATGAAACGTTTCAAACTTATAAATAATATAATTATTTATATTATTTACCCTCGGTTTTATTCTAGATTAAAAATAATATATTTATTATTTTTCTACACAAATGATTATTTTGTTAATCATACGAACCTAAAAATAATATATATATATATTGTAGGTCCCCAAGGCGCGTCTACGGATCGATCTCGTGATAAGACGTGACTTTTACTCGGAGTGCGGAATCCAACGAGTTAACGTTTATATGCATAAAAGACAAAGCAAACAATCAAGTAAATAAACTACTCAATTTGTATTCCAATCACAATGATGTTTTATAGACTCAATCTGATCTCTCTGGTTCACTTTCTGTCTATCTGTGTATGACTCTGTAAAACATACATATATATAACCAACTGACCTGATATAAGCGAACTTAGCCTCTAACAACTTAAGCGAACTTAACAAGTTCGCCTCAGCTTGACCTAAGCGAACTTATTAAGTTCGCCTCTGATAGACCAGGCGAACTTAACAAGTTCGCCTCTAGGCTCAGTTTTGAAACACTTAGACATTTAACATTTACATAACAAAAACATAAAGACATAAAGTCTAACTATTACAAGCTTTTATCATAACAATCTATGTCCTAACAGACTCCCCCTTGACAATAGCTTTATCTTCGGTCTTTATCTTGAGCTCTTCCAGTTATCCGGTAGTCTGCTGCCAGCATGCACACCATATCTTCTGCATATCTTCAAAACTCTTTTGTACTGTAGACCTTGTTCTCTCGAAACATCAGTGTACATTATCTCATTCTTTCGCAGTGTCCTCTGATCTTTCTTTGAAAAATTAATAAGATTCATTGCGTCATAGAAACACACCATGACCTTATTCTCTTTATCTTCAATCCTTGCTTCCCCAGTATTAACATCAACATACCACCATTTCATATTCCCAAGAAAGTCTTGAGGAATCTTCTTTAATGGTATCTTGTGAATAGCACGCACTGGTTTATACTTGTATCTCCAGGTCACTTTCCCAGTCTTTGGATCTGTATTCTTCACTCTCTTTCCCTTTTGTGGTTTCAGCCGATCATACTTTCCTGAACTACCTTCTTTCTTGATCAAGTTTGCTATCACATCAGCCAAACCATTCTTCGATCTATTAATGAGTGGCTTTGAAGCTAGACCATTTATTTCACACATCGGCAAGGTATTGAAATATTTGATCCTCGGCTTTAAGTATTGAACACCGTCAGATCGTTTGATTGCAAATAATTTTGATTCACCATCATAGAACCAACTTATGATCCTTCCTACACACTGCTCTTTATTCACATATTTCTCTTTCTGAGCAGGTTGTGCTGGAGACTTGGGTAGCACCTTCATCCAACTGTTTACAACTTCTCTCCACTGTTCTCGTGTCATCCCTGTATCTCTGTACATCACAGGTTCTTCATTAACCTTCGAAGACTCAGTGTGAGTAGTTTCAGTTTCAGCATCTTTATTGAATTGAATATCTTCATCATCAGTATCCTTCTTTGAATCAGCTGTATCATCAGGCAGTGTGACATCTTCAACAGAGTCCATAGAATCTGTTACTCCTTCATAAGTGATTTCAGGAATAACATCATCGTGGATGAAGTTATACGGCACTTTAAGACCATCACAACCTTCATAGGTGACACTGTCTTTATCTTTCTCTATCTCAATCTCTACTATTTCTCCTTCTTCAATCTCATTATCCGACATATCATCTTCCATGTCATTGAATAAATCATCAATGTCATCAAGACAAGCAATCTTTTCAGCTTCCTCTTCTTCTGAATCTTGAAAGAACTCCAATAATAAAATTTCTTCTTCATTAGTACCAGAAGTATCTTTGTCTTTGTTTCCTTCAAGTGATTGTGATGTCGACTCCCCCTGAACCCTAGATATAGGATTAGCTTCAGTGTATTGACGATCACCCTCAATATTTCCAGCAGGATCATTGTCTTCATCATCACATCTTTGAATAGACTCTGTGTGACAAGTATCAGGTATCCTCAACTCCCCCTGAGCGTCAAGACGCTGAACGAGTTTGGAAACTAAAGCTTGCATGTCAGCAATCTGTTGAGCTTGAGTCTGAATCACCAGCTGCCGTTGTGAATCAGTAGACACAAGAGTGTTTACCTGGGTTTGTAGAGAAAGCACTTGAGATTCAAGGAAAGTAATCCTTTCAGAATCAGAAGACTTTGACGGACCAGCTGTTGATTGTGGAATAGAAGGACTTGAAGTAGTAGGAATGACTGGAGGAACAGGAGAAGTCACTGGAGATGGATCCTTAGATCTTGGAGGAGTAATTATCAAAGAAGCAACAAAATTAGCATCCTCGACTCCCTGAGAAGATTGTGCAGCAGCTATCGAAGCAGACATCAACTTTTGACGCGTAGGATCTGGATTAAAGTCACTATCAGTGTCAGTACTTTCATCGACCAAAGATCTTTTGCCAAGTACTGATCCGGAAGGAGGATCCCGAACAGACTTTCTTCTTGGTCGTCTGGCTTGAGATTTAATGCGTTTGCCAGCATTAGCCAGTGGAATTGTAGCCAACCGTTCATAATGACCTGAGGAAAAATCCCTAGAGTCATCAGAATCAGTGATTTCATTCACCGATAATGTCGTATCACTTGAGCTGGAACTAGAATCATCATCGGTCACCACATTCCCTTCAGCTTCTGGAATTGGCGAGTTCACAGCATCATCAACGAAATCATCAATGTTCATTCCTAGATCTTGATTAGGATCATGAGTGACCTCTTCGTGAACTGGTTCCTGAATAGGTATTTCAACTTCAGCTTGTGGAACAGGAACATGTTCAGGAATAGGAATTTGAGGTTGTACGGGAACTTGTACTTGAGGAACTGGTATATGTTGTTGTTGAACTTGTTGTTGTGCGGGTTGTTGTGGTTGTTGCTGTTGTTGTTGTTGTGGTTGTTTCTGTTGTTGTTGTTGAACATTGACTCCTTGAGCTTGAGCAAGTTCTTCAGGATGAAACCTGTTGTCATTCAATGGTGCAACATAATTAGGATTGATTAAGTGCCCAAACAAAGGAGTATTGACTAGAATCAATGCAGCATTCTGCTGTTGCACCTTCGTACAGTCGGTAAAGATACGTTTTGACATCGGAGTCAACGTTAATCTTATTGGATGTTGTGGAAGATCAAGAATAAGGTGATTGAGAATCATTTGAATAAAGCGAGGATACATCAAGAAACCTTGACATTCAGCTGGATTAATTTGCATGACCATCTCCCGATAGAAATAAAGTGGAAAATTGAATCTTTTATTCAATGTTAAGGCCACCATAGCAGTTTGAAGAGACATCTTCAATCCATCGGTACCAGCTTTGCGAGGAGAGATGCATTGAATAATCACATGCATAAAATACCTCTATTCACCAACTAATCCACCTTTTCGTGCTTGGGTATCATTCTGTTGTCCACGATAACCCATCCGTTGAAAACAACCCATAATAAGAGTTCCAGGATAAGATATTGGATCTTAAGCATTTCCACCCAAATCAAGAGCAGCATGAATCGTCTCTTCATAAATTGCAATCTCGGTATTATTAACAGTGGCACGAAGAACATGAGGTTCAATGTCCGTATCTTGATGCATAGTATCCCAAAATTGTTGTATGTACACAAGGCTTATGTAAGGATCAGCAGATAAAGCAACATGAAGACGTGATCTGTTCAAAAATTCTATGATGCCTTGAAAATTCACAGCCTCGGACATGTTGGGATCTAACAATGCCACTTGATTATGTTTATATTCGACACGTCGAGCCATCTGAAACATTTGGACAACAAACATATTAGAAAAAAATAACAAATACAAACAAAACAAATTTTTATTTTTTTTTAAATTTCAAACAAAAAAAAATATCACAAGTCCAAATCCTCACTAACCCCCTAGGCGAACTTAATAAGTTCGCTTAGTAGTGCAAGAGGCGAACTTATTAAGTTCGCCTGACAAGTTCGCTTGGAACAAGTTCGCCTGAAATGTGACGTTTCAAATTCGAACACAGACTTTCAAAAATCAGTGAATCGAGATAATATCATGGAATAAGCATTGAATATCAGTCGAATATCAAATTATAACCAAATAGTATGATCAATTTTACATGTTCGGTCAAAATTAGGTAAAAAAGTTTCCGTTGAAACTGTCGACGTAAAAACCGAGAAGAAAATCGTCAAATACACACAATCTACCGGATGAAATTCAACGAAAGTACCTTGGTTGAATTCGAAATTCAATTTGGATTAAGATACAACTAGTAAACAACTCCAACAACGTTTAAAAATTTTGAAAATTTTCAGTCAAGTTCGCCTAAACTGGAGGAAAACGATGAACTGACAAGTTCGCCTGATCTAGATCCTTAAACCCATTAAGTTCTCTTAATTAGGCGAACTTGGCGAATAAGATAAGTTTGCTTCACCCCTAAGTTCGCTTCACTGTACACATGCGAACTTAATTTCTTTTCAACCTTTTTTCCTTGAACAAAAATTTTATCAACTTCAACCTGTCAAATCTTGAACTTCCATCAGCAACACATATTCGATCCAATCCCGAACAATTTTAATAAAAGTTTAGAATTTTCATGGAAAATAAAAAACAAAATCTTTTTGAATTTTATCTATACAAACGGAATCACATATTTTTGACTTTTATCTGAATAAACTGAAATCACATATTTTTTATTTTTATCTGTACAAACTGAAATAACATATTTTTGGTTTTTATCTGTACAAACTGAAATCACATATTTTTTACTTTAACATCATGAGCAAGAAGATCATATCAGTATTCAATTAATTCATCACACATATTATCAATAACAAAGGGTAATCTAGAGTATGAGACCATTCAGCTCAAAATTGTGCACTTTGCATCTTTTTCATTTGAACCTCATTCAATTTGAATAATATTTGAAATGATAGGCGATAAATTTCAAAGAAAATAAGATCAGGTTATAAAATGCTCTTTTATTTATACCGAATTTGAAATATAAAGCATGAATTCTTAAATTTGTCAATATTATATTATTTGAAACTATAAGCGTTTATTCTCCAAATTCATGTGATTTAGTACCATTTAGATGAAAAAACATCGTGTACCCCACATATATGCTAAACAGAAAGTAAATGCACTATCTTCAAGACATATATAAGATTTTACTAAAGATTATCTGAATATTCAGAATGAGGAGACATCACTTAGCACATGAATAGCAGAATCCAAATTGGATTGTATAGGAATCAATGAGATTCAGAATCGAATGATTCAATGTTTTGGCTTATATGTGTGGAATCATAAGATTCAGGTATGTGAATCCAACTGTTATCTGGATTATGAATTCAATGGAATCAGTAAAGATGATTTATCAATATGATCCAAGGGCTAGTATATGTTTGATAGATGTTGTCAAGTACATATCTTGATTATACTTCAAATTGCATGCTTTTCGGGACATGGGCACTAAAGCAAATCAAATGAATAGTGCTAAGGACATAACCCGAAACTGATCTCATAGGAAAATCTTTATTAAAAGCTAATATTCTTTATCTGATAGTGATCTTTTAACGCACACACCCATACATATAATGGATTTAAATCACAGATGTAATCATATTATATTTAATTTTCACACTACTATTAGTTTCAAAACGCTTTTAGCCTATTGACAATTCAAGTTTCAAATTTTATACACAAATTTTAAAAACAAATTACCAAGAATAGAGCATTCACAACACTATCATTTCTTATTTATGCAGACTTTTAAATTTAGATCAAATCAACTTATTTTAATCAAACACATATCAAGGTCTACTAAGGTCGTGTGAAATGAACTAATCACTGATGTACTATCATTTCTTCTCTAACTTCAAATGATGTCAAATTTTATATTTTTTTTAATTTGTTTTTACTTTTTATAAATTAAGCTTTTTGACTGAAAATGTAAATGCAGAAATGTATTAAAGCAATAAAAAAACTTAAAAACAAAATTTTCCATGAAATTCTGATTTTGAAAAACTTTTATTCAGGATTGATCATTCCAATCATTTTAATTAGGAATTCAAACCTGGTATGATCAAACGCTTTGGTAAACAAATCAGCAAAATTATCTTCAGTGTGTACCTTGACCAGCTCAATCAACCTTTTCTCTGCACAATCACGTATAAAATGATATCGAATTTCGATGTGCTTAGTTTTACTATGTTTAACAGGATTATTAGTTATGGACATAGTAGCATTATTATCGATAAACATGGGGGTTCCTGTGAAATTCAAACCGTAATCTCTCAATTGCTGTTGTATCCACAGGATCTGTGAACAACAACTTGCAGCAGCGATGTATTCTGCTTCGCATGTTGAAATTGAGACTGTGGTTTGCTTTTTGCATTGCCAGGACTCATGTCGATTTCCAAAGAACTGGCAACCACCTGTTGTAGATTTCCTGTCCAGACAACAACCACCAAAATCAGAATCAGTATAAGCATTGAAATCAAAGTTAGAACCATGAGGATACCATAGCCCTAAACGTTGTTTTCCTTTTAAATACCGAAAGATTCTTTTCACATCAATTAAGTGAGATTCTTTTGGCTTTTCCTGAAATCTGGAACAGATACACACGACGAACATTATATCCGGCCTTGAAGCGTGTAGATGCATAATATGTCCCTAATCCCTTGTAATATGTATTTCATCTATGTTTAATGTAACTATTTGATATATTAATGAAATTACATGTTTATCCTTAATGTTTACTCATATATAACGACTGGTGTATTAAACGATCTGATAAATAGCAATAACGTTGATCAATCGTGCTAATGAAAGGCCCATTCGCACGAATGGATCATGAGAATGATCCATTCGCACGAATAGATCATGAGAATGATTCATTCGCTAGAATAAGTCATGAGAATGATTCATTCTTACGAATGAACCATTCTGCTGATTCATTCGCACGAATGAGTCCATTCACATGGCTCATTCGTACGAATGGCCTCAGCACTATATATAGAACTTTCACTTCATGAGCACAAATACAACAAAAAGACAACACATATACACAAGAACCAGACTAAGCAACAGAACACACAAACTCTTTGCACCTGTATTGTCGAATCTCTGTCCGTTGAGAGTTTCCAGGTCTTGTATCCAACTTCTCTACACCAAAGGGTCGATAGAAACCTTCGTTTCGACATCTAATCCGCTCGTTTCTTACGACCCGATCCGTGTCATAGATTGGATTGCCAATCAAATCGGATTCCGCACGATTTGGTTCGGTTAATGTGTTGAATCATTGGATCAAGATAGATTCCGATCCAACAAAGTGGTATCAGAGCCATTGTGCTCTAGATTCAACATAGAAAATCTAATCTTGCTTTTTCTATCTACTTGAATGTTATAAAGATCACTTGATCGTTGTTTAGCCACGTTCAAAACTTGTGATTATTGCTTCTGAGTGATCTGATCGTTTCAGTTTCCAGATCTGATAATAGGCTCAATCATTGGTGCTTTTTGGTGCAAAAAAGTCAAACAGCCCTCTGTCGTACGAATGGCTACCATGATGAACTTCATTCGCACGAACGGCTCCTATCATTCGCACGAATGGCTCCTACCATTCGCACGAATAGATCAAGTCTCCCGCTCATTTGTTCAAACTTCCATTCGCACGAATAGAAAATTCCATTCGCACGAATAGAAAATTCCATTTGCACGAATAGAAAATTCCATTCGCACGAATAGAAAATTCCATTCGCACGAATAGACCCATTCGCATAAATCTCTTCTGAATTTTTTTTTGTGTCGAAAAACTTCGTTTTTTACCATGTCGGACTTAGCCTTTGTTGCCAGTCAGAACAGTAAAATCCAAAACTTGTTATTAATCGATAATGAAGCTGGAAATGCTAACAAGGCTCCAAAACTCATGACAATGGACGAATATCATCACTGGAAAAACAGGTTTGAGATACACATTAATGGAGTTGATACAAACTTATGGATGATGATAGAGAATGGATATCAAAAAGTGTTGAGTGAGGATGGAACTCCTATTTTGGCTTCCCTTTTAAGCGAACAACAAAGAAAAGATTATGACTTAGAAAAGAAGGCATATGCTATCTTATCTCAGGCCATATCAAGAGAAATATTTCATCAATTCAGGCAGTTTACATCTTCAAAATCTCTGTGAGTTGCCTTAGAACAACGTCACGAAGGAAATGCTTCGTTGAAAGCTATCAATGCTAAGGCCATTAAGAAGGAATTTGATAATTTCATGTATATTGGGAATGAGTCCTTAGATGATCTATTTGAGAGATTCTATCACTTGATGAGTGAATTGCATGCCCATGAGATCAAAACAACGAAAGAAGAAAAGGTTCAATGCATGGCAGATGCGCTACCACCAAAATGGGATTCATTCTTGATGGTTCTCAAACAGAACAATACTCTTGAAACCATTGATATCAATGAATTTCTTCAGAAATTGAGAGAACAAGAGGTGATGAATAAGTGGAAGTTAAAGAGAGGCGTACAAGCTCAGGATCCTTCATTGTACTATTCCACATCAACTCAACAAAATGCTCCTTTGCAGACTGCGTTTGTATCAAACATGTCAAATGTTTCAGCCAGCCAGTCTTCAACAGCTCATGCTTCAGTTTCATCAAGCTAGGTTCCACAGCAGGGAAATACTGCTAGTACTCCTCCACCAAGCCCCATTAAATTGCAAACAGACAACTTCGACAAGGTTACTATCGAAGTGGCCAAGGAACACATGGCACTGTTGTCTACCGTTATCAATTCATATGACAGTCTTGTTGCTGGACAGGTTGGAAACAGTCATCTGACAGCAGAAGACTATGCTCAGATTGATAAGGATGAAATGGATCGAATTGATATAATGTGGGCTCTTGCAAGTGCAGTCAGAAGAGCGAGAGATTATGTAAAAAGGATAGGAAAAACTCTCGAAGGGAACAAAGACACTACTTATGGTTTTGATCTGTCTGCTGTTGTTTGTTTTAATTGTGGTGAGAAAGGGCATTTTGCTAGGCAATGTGAAAAGCCTAAACAGACTGGAAACCGCAACCCTTTCAACAACCGTCAAAGCCAACCGAAGCCACAAACTCAAAATACAGAAACAAACCTTGTTCCAGTTACTCTTGCACAAGATAAGGACACTTCAAGTGGAACAAAAGCTATGGTTGTTCAAACAGATGAGACTGTTGATTGGTCTTTTAAATTTGGAGCTGATGGCAGTTCAGGGGATAGAGCTTACATGGCAAAGGCTGTAGAAATCAATGAAGAATCAGATTCTGATGCTGAGAGAAAGATTGCTTCAGAAAGTTCATCAGCTGAAGACGACACATCTTCAAACAGTTCTAGCTTCACAGCTGAGAATGAAGAAAAATCATCTGTCGTCTCTTCAAGTCAATCGATAGCTGATGTGGATGATAACAATTCCTCTTCTGAATCTACCTGTAGCTGTGCTTTTATGGTAAAAACATCCACAGGCATTCAGGTAAATTCTGACAGTTTTGAAAGTGAGTCTGAATCTCAACCGTGTTTAATTTGTGATGAACTTGAGAAGAAAGTTGAGACACTTAAAAGTCACAACACAGACTTAATTGATGATTTAACTAATTGTCTTAAAGCAAACCGTGTTTTAAAGGGAAACGAACTTGCCTTCAAAAACAAAATTGATCTTTTAAACAGGCAAGTTCATGAATTAGAAATCTGTGTTATCAACAAACAAAATGCCATCACTTTTTATTTAAACACGATTGATGAAACAAAGAAAAAGCTGGCGCTTGTCGAATGTGATTATGAAACTTTAAATCAAAAGCTGAAAAGTTATTCAAATTCTTCTTACCTTCTTGATTACATGATTTCACGGCGTACAGGAAAGAAAAATGCTAGGTTTGGGTATAATAATTGTCCTCCACCGGTATTGAATACTATGGTAAACACACCGGATGATAACCCAATCATTGACTTTAAGGTCAAAACGCCACTTGTCGTTGATCCAACCGAAGACAAAATTTCTCAACCATAGGTTAACGATAATGGTGCTTCGAACTCGAAGTCCCAGTGTGTTGATGGAATGGTAGAAGAGTGGGATGAAGACGACAATGAGTGTCCTACTCGTGGTTTGGGACACAAAAACTCGTCTGCTCCACAGAATGACAACATTGGTATTTCAAAATCTGCTTCTAAAAATGTTTTTAAAATTCAACCAACCAATTGCCGTCCATCTTATCCCACTACTTCTGATCAGAAGAGTCAAGTAACCAAAGCCTCAATCAAAAAGGTTAATTTTGTTAAAGCTGGAGAGTCTGTTCAATCAAACAAGTCACTCTCTTCAGCTGAACCAAAAGAAGCTAAGGCTGGTGGTTCAAAAACTCACCAAAGTGAAAATCAATACAGATCTCCGAGGATGGTTGAGCGGAGATACTGTTTTGAGTGCGGTACAAAAGGACACGTTGTTGTCAACTGTCCTTATCTTCAGAAGCCAAGTAAAAGAGTTAACCATTTTCCAGAAAATAAACAAAAGTTTTTAAAGTCAAAATCTAACTCTTTTACCCAACAACAAGTGCATCAAAATAAAGTTAAACAAAAGATGCATGACTTGTTGGTCTCTGATTCGAGTTACACACCTGTACAAATCGTTAAGCAATCCACTGTTTACCACAAACAGTCGTTGCACAAACAACATGTGTGGAAAGCAAAATCAGATGATGCTTCTGACGACTGTACTTCAAAGTCAAATGGTTGTTCCAAAAATCCACAAGGATAGTGGATGGATTGTACTGTTGTAGATGAGACTCGGAAACCCAAGACCGTAAAGGCTTGGGTTCCTAACCTAAACTAATTACTTTCCTTCTTGTGCAGGTTGTCCTTTATAATCCTATTAGCAATAATTGGATTATTGATAGTGGGGCATCCAGGCACATGACTGGGAACTTAGCTCTCCTTTTTTACGTCAGAAATATCATAGGGGGCTATGTTTCATTTGCAGGCGATAAAGGTGGTTTTATCTCAGCTCAGGGAACACTGTCTAATGGAGCTGTCAGCTTTGAGAAGGTCAACTTTGTCAAAGAGTTGGATAACAACTTACTTTCTTTTTCTCAAATCTGTGATAAGGAGTTCAAGGTTCTTTTTTATGACAAGCATTGTTATATCTTGAAAAAGGAGTTTATGATTCCAGAAGACATGGTGGTTATGTCTGCTCCAAGAGTGAATGATCTTTATATTCTTGACATGTCACAAGCATCATCCTCAGTGTCCACAACATCATTTTTTGTTTCAAAAGCCACTGAGAAGGATTCTATTTTATGGCACAAAAGAATGGGACATCTCAGTCTCAGAAAAATGTATCATTTGGTGCACAAAAATCTTGTTGAAGGAGTCACTGTGAAAAGTTTTCATCTTCCTGACGTGTGTGTTTCTTGCAAGAAAGGCAAACAAACCAAGAAATCTCATAAACCCAAATCTCAACATTCCATCACTATACCACTAGAGCTCTTACACATGGACTTGTTTGGTCCTATCAACCGGAAGAGCATTGCTGGAGACTTATATTGTTTGGTTGTGACGGATGAGTATTCAAGATATTCTTGGGTGATATTCTTAAAAGAAAAATCTAAAACTTTTGAATATGTGGAGATTCTGATTACCAAATTGGAGTCTCTGTATAAGTTAAAGGTTAGGAGGATCCGTTTGGACAATGGTACTGAATTTAAAAATCACCTTATGGAAACTTTCTGTCAAAAACTTGGTATTCACCATGAATTCAGTGCGCCATATGTTCCACAAATGAACGGTGTTGCTGAGAGGAAGAATCGGACCTTGATAGAAGCTGCAAGGACTATGCTCGCTGACTCAAACTTACCCGTGCAGTTCTGGAATGAAGCTATTGCTAATGCGTGTTACACGCTCAACCGGGTTCTAGTTGTCAAGCGTCACGATAAAACTTGCTTTGAATTGTTGCATCGACGGAAACCGAACTTACAGTATCTTGAACCGTTCGGCGCTCCATGTACCATGTTGAAAAAGGATGCTCATGGCAAGTTTAACGATAAAGTAGAGGTAGGTTACTTCTTAGGGTACAGCACTCCCAATAAAAGAGTTTACAACAAAGCTTCTGGGAATGTAGAAGAATGGTACCATGTTGATGTTCAAAAGTATACCTCTCCTGCTGCTGGAAAAGGTCTTCCTTGGATGTTTGATTATGAAGAACTTTTTGCCTCGTTTAATCTTCCTCCAGAATGTTCAGATGAGGAGGTTGCTGTTCAAATGATGTATGATGCTCAAAACGCACCTGATGAACATGTGCAACCTACTCCCTCATCATCTGACATTCCTGAGTCCTCCAATAACACACAAGTCACACAGGATGATGACTCTTCTTCTTCTTCTTCAGAGTATGAGGGTTCTCGACAAGAAATAGACCAGGTGATTGAAGATCCTTCCCATGATGTTGTACAATTGAGTGATGATGTTTCACATTCTGTGGCAATTGAACAGAGTATCACAAACCTTGATCAAACTGTTGAGGTTCCTGCTCATCCTGTGGGTAGGATTGATAGAATTCATCCTCAACAGAACATTATTGGTGATCCCACATCTGGTGTCAAAACTAGGGGTCAGATCAACTCTGGAGTCTACTCAGAAATCATGGAATCTGGTGTAGTCCACGATTGTGCGCATTCATGTTTCGTCTCGCAAATCGAACCACGGTCTATAACATATGCTTTAAAAGAAGAATCTTGGGTAAATGCAATGCAGGAAGAACTACTCCAATTTCAGAAGCTCGGAGTTTGGAAGTTAGTTGATTTACCAAAAGGAGCTAAGAAGATTGGTACTCGATGGGTTCTTCGTTGCAAAAGGGATGATCGAGGAATAATCATAAGAAATAAGGCTCGTTTGGTCGTTCAGGGATTTAGGCAAATTGAAGGTATAAATTACAATGAAGTGTTTGCACCGGTTGCTCGTCTGGAAGCAATTCGAATTTTTCTTGCTTATGCATCCTACAAAAGGTTCAAAGTCTATCAAATGGATGTAAAGAGTGCTTTCCTTCATGGAGAAATCAGTGAAGTCGTATACGTCAGTCAACCTCCCGGGTTTGAAGATCCTATGCATCGTGACCGTGTCTACAAATTGGATAAGGCACTGTACGGATTGCACCAAGCTCCGCGAGCGTGGTACGAGACACTTTCCACTCATCTTCTGAACAATGGTTTTAGAAGAGGTGTCATCGACTGCACGTTGTTCATTAGAGAAAAGGGTGGAGAACTTTTAATGGTACAGGTATACGTGGATGACATTATTTTCGGATCGACGAATGATGTTCTATGCAAAGAACTTGAAAGAGTTATGCAGGACAAGTTCGAGATGAGTTCCATGGGAGAGATGGAGTTCTTTCTAGGGCTACAAGTAGATCAATCTGAGGCAGGGATTTTCCTTCATCAAACAAATTATGTTGGAGACATACTGAGCCGATTTAGTATGACTGATGCCAAACCTGCTGGTACTCCATTGGCGATTAATCACGGGATTTCGCCTGATGACAAGGGGGAGTATATTGATGCTACTCTCTATCGAGCCATGATCGGATCTCTCATGTATCTCACGACATCTCGACCAGACATCATGTTCGCCACGTGTCTCTGTGCCCGATATCAGTCAAAACCAAAACTCTCCCACTTAATTACTGTCAAAAGGATTTTTCGTTATCTGAAGGGTACTCCTGATCTTGGATTATGGTACTCTAATGATGATAACTTTGAGCTTACTGCATATAGTGATTCTGATTATGGTGGTTGCAAAACAGACTTCAATTCTACATCTGCAGGGTGTCAGTTCTTTGGAAACCGTCTTGTGACATGGCAATGCAAAAAGCAGACTTCAGTGGCTACATCTACATGTGAAGCTGAATACATCGCTGCTGCCACTTACTGTTCTCAGATTATCTGGATTCAACAGCAACTTCGGGACTACGGTTTGCAATTCTCTAACACTCTTATTTATGTAGATAATTCTGCTGCCATAGCTATCACTAAGAATCCGGTTCAGCATTCAAAAACCAAACACATCGGTATAAAATATCACTTCATTCGTGACTGTTTTGAAAAGAAACTTATTAATATGGTTCAAATTAACACTGATTTCCAAAAGGTCGACCTCTATACAAAAGCCTTTGACAAACCAAGATTTTTATTCTTGTTAGAGGTAAACGGCATGAAAAAGAAGGATGACGTTGTTCCGGACCAAGAGTCGAGTCAATAATCATTTTTATCAATTACGTTCCTGTATATATTTTCTTTCTTGCGTTTATTAAAAATCTCAAAAACTCAAAAAGATTTTTCATTTTAAAATTTTAGGGGGAGAAAATGTCAGTAAGAAAATGATTTCTCGCTGAGAAAAATGATAGTACACAGACGCTAGTTATCTGAGACTCCAAAAAGATTTTCTTAATTGTGTACAGTTTGTTTAAAAAAAAAAAGATTTTCCATTTTTGTACAGTCTAAAACCCAAAAACATCTGAAAAACTAAAAAATGAGAAATCGTATCCAACCTTTGGGAAGTGATGGCACACTAACCATATGTATGAAGCACATTGCATTTAATGTCATAGTGAATAGTCACACTAAGTCGACATGTGATGCATTGATAGGCTTATCTTACTGAATCTCGACCATTGATGATCAATCTATACCATATTAGATATTGTCTTGTGAGTCACATAATGGTGAAAGGATTGACGAAAATCAACAATAGAAACTGAAGGTGTTTCTCATTCTGTGCACACCAGTTATCATCGGTTTAATGAGATATCAGAAAGTAGTTATAAAATTAAAAATTAGATTCCGAAGTCGTATACGTGCCATATTGCCTTGTAAATACCTGGCTGAAGCCGTCCATGCGATTAAGAATAAAATAAAAGTATGAATCCGAATCCGTATATGTGCCATATTACCGGGTTGCAGCCTGGTTGAAGCCATCCATGGGATAGGATGAACACAAACACCGTTAGCTGCATACGTGCCATATTACCTTGTAAATACTTGGCTGAAGCCGTCCATGAGCTGATGGCTGTCACTGTGAATACTACAAAAAAAATAAATAAATAAAAAATTGGTGTAGTAAAGAAGTAACAGGGAATAACTGAGATCTCATGAACTTATGATGGCTGGTTAAGTAAGTTGTGCTGATTTGAAACATTAACATGTTTTGAAAAGTAATTCAAGTCAATTCTTAACCAATGTGGGACACACAGACAATGGACTCAATCCTTCAAGATCATCTTGTAAGTGTTGAGAAGAGGTCTGCATAGGTTTAAGATGGACAAACATATCAATGATCGCATTTTGACTAAGTGTACTTAAAGCTCAGATAATTTGAAATGTTGTTGATTGCTATGAGTTTAGTACTGATCCCATGTTCGGATCTTTCTCACAAAAAGATGTGTAAATACCATTATATAGTTGTATCTACAAAATTCAAAATGTCTCAGATCATTGGTCACTAAGTCTGTATGATTTCTCATAAGGATCATTCTTACTAAGACATGCGTGTATATATCTTGTTGATATTATTTTCAGCAATACATATTCAAAAATCCAAAATGATTTTACTTTTCTTGAATTTTAGATTATCTGATAAGACTCGAACGACTGTCAGAAAAACAAAATTTGAAAACCGCTTGACTTCCTGATTGATCAAATCGTTCCTTTACTTCATAAACTATTCCAAAACTTCATAATTGATCCCTCACTTCATAATTAAATGTAAATTACTTCATAATTAAATTTTTGTTAAAACCAATGTGGTCGGATACCCCATTTAATTTGAAAAGTTTAATTTGCATAAGGAGATTGGCTCACTCGTACGCATGGATGAGGAGAATAGCTCATTCACACGAATGGACTGACCAGAATGGTCCATTCGTACGAATGAGTGGCAGATGAATCAAATATGGGTCACTCGCACGAATGAGAGTCCACTCGCACGAATGGATGGCCATTCGTACGAATGAACCAGGACATCCTATAAAAGGGCCATTCATTCGCATTATCAGTCTCATTCGCTCATATCAGAAATCATATTCGCACGTCTGTTTCATCATAATCTGAAAGTTACCCAAAACTCCGTCAAATCTGTAATCTAATCATTCGTTTTCATTTTACAGGTATAACCCCACAAGTATTCATCGATTGTATACCGATTTGCAGATGTTCGATTAGATTTAGGATTCAAAACCGAAAAAACAAACTAAAAACGTAAAAAGTGACTTAATAAACCAATTAAAATGCTAAATATTTGTTGAAAACCATAGTCGAGTGTGTTGGTGTCTTTTTCGGCAAATCTTTTCAAGTGTTGGTTGATTTTTGGACAAATTGGATCGCTACCCGTCTGTCATACGAATGGACACACTCTTCATATTCATTCGTACGAATGAACGCTCATTCACACGAATGAGAACTCATTCACACGAATGAGAACTCATTCACACGAATGAAAACTCATTCACACGAATGAATACTCATTCATATGAATGAAACTCATTCGCACGAATGAATAGGCAGAATGATCCATTCGCACGAATGAACCAACTCTTAGGGTTCATTCGTACAAAGGGAAAATGGTCCAAAAGTTCATATTTCCAAAATCTTGCATGTACTGATCTGATGTGCTTCATGTTTTTGTGTTTGCAGACTGATCGTTATGGCGCACAGAGCTCCAGTTGTTCTTAAGGCTTCAATAAAAAAGCAACATATGTGCGTACATGATTCCTACATCAAAGAATGCACGTCCGTTTGTCGGAATGATCGAGTTTCTATCAAGATCCAGGATTGCTCATGCTATATTGCTCATGCCGAGATTGACTGCGAGGTATCTCCACCGGTCATACGAGGGAAGATCGCAGGTCAAGATGTGGTTGTATCGGCAGCTCACATTCGCCGATTATGTCAATTCGGTGATCATCCTGAAGATCCAGTGACACTGGATAAATATCTGGTCCGCGGATGCTTCATGAGGATAAAGTACGACGGGAATGTCGCCGAGGGAGTTTTAAACAAAGCGAACCTCTGTCCGCAGTACAAGTATCTAGGACATGTTCTTCTGCATTGCCTCGGTTCCCGTCGTGGCGGTTTCGACGACATGCGCGAAACAATACAGAGCGCATTCGTTGCACTGGTGTTGAACATTCCGTTCAACTTTTCCGAGATGGTGTTCACGCATCTTAAGGAAAACAACTATCTAAAAGGGGACAATGCGTATCTTATGTACCCCGGATTCTTACAAATGATAATAGATGACCAACTTCCTCTTCTACCAAGGTCAGACGTCGACATAATCAAGTTAGAACACATGACGGACGTCACTCTAAACAGGGTACAGACCTACAGGGGAAGACCAACAAAGCCACCTCACAAACGACTTATTGGACATCTGGAAAATCCAGAGTATGTGGCACCAGCAAACAGAAAATGGCGTCACGATAACAGTGATTCTGACAGGGAGGATATTGTTGTACCTCCAGCTGACGACCAAGATGATGACAACCAAGATGGTCAGGGAGATGGTGGCAATGCTCCTAATGTTCCATCTACCGTTGTCACCACCCCCACTGTTACTGCTATCGATTCTTCCCTTCCAACTAACCCAGAAGACGTTAACCTGGACACCATCCTGTTTACTGATTCTGAGGACACTAAAGATGATTTTGAAATCAGTCAATAAGGGACAAGATTGGTCGCAACAAAACGAAAAAGGGGAGCAGATCAAGGAAGCTCAAGGGTTGATGATGACGTCAGGGATGATGACGTCAGGGATGCTGACTTTGTCCCTGACTGTCCACAAGTATCTGCTCCTCCTTCTTCCCAATCTACCCCAGTCAAGAGAGGAAGAGGAAAGAGAATGGCCAAACACCAAAAGTTTAAGCTTGTTAGGAGGACGGAGAGCACCTATGCCACTACAGCAACTGCCACCAGGTCTGAGGCTCCAATGTCAACATCTATGCCTCAGACACAAACTGTGCCTCCTCCCATCTACACGACTGCTCCTACATCACAGCCATCAACTATTCGAGCTGAATCTTCAATGTCACTGCCGACTGTCTCTCTACACGACCAGATCAGTACTTTAAACAGTTTGGTACTTCGTTTATGTTGGAGCATATTCTGGTGACAACGAGCTTGAAGATATTATGTCTTAGTCTTAGAGTCTTTGACTTGAAATTGATAGAATTGTTAGCAACAGTTAAAGGGGAGTCTGTTAGGACATGTTTTGTAACTGTTGATAAAATTCTGTGTAAGTTCTGCTAGAGGCGAACTTGTTAAGTTCGCCTAGGCTATCAGAGGCGAACTTAACAAGTTCGCTTAGTCTATCAGAGGCGAACTTGTTAAGTTCGCTTAGCCTATTAGAGGCGAACTTAACAAGTTCGCCTAATACTGTTCAGTGTCTATAAATAGAACAGTTCAGCAGAAACAGAGAAGTAGTTTTAAGAACACAGAAAGAGACTTTAGTGGTATTGGCTATGTTCCTCCACCATTAAATGGAAATTATTCTGTTACACCTGAGATTATAAACGATGAGGATTTAGATCCTAAGACTGTGTTGAAGGTGAATCCAGTCACAGGTGAAGATATGGTGTATTCTGATGAGAGTGATGATGAATATTTTGATGAA
Organism: Smallanthus sonchifolius; assembly: GCA_023525975.1. NCBI lineage: Eukaryota > Viridiplantae > Streptophyta > Magnoliopsida > Asterales > Asteraceae > Smallanthus > Smallanthus sonchifolius. The sequence goes on from CM042023.1 coordinate 49,650,528, forward strand.
GCTAAGGTAGAGGGGATACCGAAAGAGATTAAGAAAGAAGACTCAAAGGTTGATTCTAATTCATCTGGAAATTCTACATTTGGAAGTTCTTCAAACTCAAGGAGAGTTCCATATGTCAGAGATTATAAAGACAGGCGTACGTTTTTTTCATTGTAATGAGATAGGACACATTGTGGTGACCTGTCCTTACAAAAATAAAGGAAAGAAGCATGTAGTTCCTGAGAAGGTGAAGACTGAATCAAGACCTATTGAGAAAAAGTTTGTTCCGTCTCAAACTCCAAAAGAAGTTCATGTAGGAGAATCTTCTTCAAATGCATCTAATCGTTTGAAGATTCCTTATATGAGAGATTATAGTGAAACGAGATCTTGCTTTTACTGTGGTCTTGTGGGTCATATTCGGATTGCTTGTCCACACAAAGCCAAAGGTAACCGACATGTTACTCCAGAAAAGGTAAGAACTCATGGTAAGCCTTATGTTAACCCAAATGTGGTTAAACCTCATGCTATACCAAAGGGTAATTCAAAATCTGAGGTTAGGCTTTCTAGACCTCAAAGACGGAGGAGAAACAGAAGATTGAGAAAACTTTTAGAACAACAAGAGTTTTCACAATCTACACATTTTTCAAATGAAAGAAAATTTTCAAACACTTCACATTTTAAGCAAAAAGAAATAAATGAAAAGAAGTTTGTTTGGAAATCTAAAGTTTCTGTTTCGGATTCGTCGGAACAATCTTCGAAAATCGATGACAGATTAGATTGTGAATGTAGTGAGGTTTATTATTTTGATACAGATGGACGACCAATGACTACCATGGCTTGGGTCCCAATATCAAATTAATGTTTCTTGTTAGTTGTGCAGGATTTACCAAGAGGGACTATTAATACCATTTTGGTTGTTGATAGTGGTTCTTCTTAGCACATGACAGGGAATGACATCTGCAAGAGTAACGAGTTGTTGATAACTGAGAACATATTTGATTCAACGACTTGATGCTCAAGGGGGAGAATATGTCACACACAATGTTTTGGAAACAGTTTTACAAAGTCCAAATGATAACCTGAAATTTAGGATGACAATGGTGAGCATAAAGTCGTTGATGCAACCATTTGACTAGTTGAGGGGGAGTCTACAGGACAGGGGGAGTACAGAACTGTGTTGGTGACAGAGGCAATGCCATTCAATTACAGGATTACATTGGTTTGAGTTTTTAATTGATTGACTTGCTTAATCCTGAGTAACCAAGTAAAATGTTTTTCTTAAAATGTTTTCATGGAAGATTTTATTTTTGTTTATTTTACTTTCTTTGAAAAAGATTTTGAAAAAGCCAAACAAATTGAAAAAGATAAAATCGACATTACTTGAAGTTAAAGGAGAGATGATAGTACATCAGTAGATGTTCAGTCACACATGACCTTAGTTGGACTTTATGATGCTTATCTAATATATCTGTGATAAATGTTTTGATCAGAACTTCTTAGACTACACAGTATGAGAAATGATAGCTTCATAACTGCTTATGCTTAATAAAAATTAATGCTTGATGCTTATATTTTAATTTAGATACTAGTATGTAGTCTGAATTGTCAATAGGCTATGAGTATCTTTGGTCCATTAGTAGTGTGACAACATAATGATCTTTGTGACAACTGTGATTTGAACCCATGGTATGCCGGGTGTGTGTGTAAAAGATCATTATCAGATAAAGAATATAAGATCTAAAGTACTTCATGAGACCAGTATCGGTTATGTCGTTAAACACAAACTTTTCAGTTCACTTCACTGCCCATGCCCTGAAAAACATGCAATGTGTTGTTGAACTAAGATATGTTTCTGACAACATCTGTTGGAACATATACTAGCCCTTGGATCAATATCCTGATTCCATTGAATATATCCAGATAACAGTTGGATCACGCTACCCTATGTCATTGAATCAATCGATTCCTTGATCAATCTTTCTGTTACTATGAATCATGATACTTCATCCAAACAAAGACATTTGAATCATTCGATTCTGAATGATTCTGATTCTCTGCTTGATATTATCCTGTGTTTATCGGTATAATTCATCCTGGAGATTGAATATTATCTTGCAATGATCTTATATGTCTTGAAGATAGTGCACATTTAAATTACTGTTGGCATATTTGTGGGGTACACGTTGTATTACAAAATAAATGGTACCTTAATTCACAAGAACATGGGACAAAGATACTGATGGTTTCAATTCTTATAATATTGACAACTTAGATTGACATGTTATGTGTTGCAAATTCGTATGTAATAAGCATGTTATGATCTGATCTCATCTTCTTTAAAGTTCTTCGCGTATCATTACATGTTTTGGTTGAAGCTTAAAAGATTTGATCTTATCTGATATAAAGAAATGATGAATCTGGATAGGATACCAATTGATATTATATGGATTTTATATCCAAGATGTGTGATTGATATATCATATATACTGATATGATCTTCTTACTCGTGATGTTCGACCAAAAAGATGTGATTTTGTATTTTACATTTCAGTTTGTACAGAGAAAAACCAAAAAGATTTTGTGTTTCTTATGTTTGAAAAACCAAAAAGATTTTATTTTTCCAGCTTCCATGGAAATCTTAATTGTTGGTTATTCTTGGTTGTTCTCCTTTGCATAAATGAATATTGCAGACAGAAGTTGACAAGGGGTCCTTCTCCCAAGTTTTCGTCTAGAAAGAGAGAGAGTGTGCAGATGAACAAGACGAAGACTTCAACTTGTTTGATGATATATGAAGACGGATGACAATCTTCTGAAGCTGTTGTCAAGGGGGAGTCTGTTGGAGCATATTCTGGTGACAACGAGCTTGAAGATATTATGTCTTAGTCTTAGAGTCTTTGACTTGAAATTGATAGAATTGTTAGCAACAGTTAAAGGGGAGTCTGTTAGGACATGTTTTGTAACTGTTGATAAAATTCTGTGTAAGTTCTGCTAGAGGCGAACTTGTTAAGTTCGCCTAGGCTATCAGAGGCGAACTTAACAAGTTCGCTTAGTCTATCAGAGGCGAACTTGTTAAGTTCGCTTAGCCTATTAGAGGCGAACTTAACAAGTTCGCCTAATATTGTTCAGTGTCTATAAATAGAACAGTTCAGCAGAAACAGAGAAGTAGTTTTAAGAACACAGAAAGAGACTTGGACGATATCAGGAGGGACTGAGAATTCTGTAGATTGTGTAAACTGATATTGTAGTGGAATAAAAAGAGCATTTATTTACACCGTTGTTGTTGATTGAGTCACACGAGCACGTTGATCATGGATTCCGCACTTTATCACCGTGTCTAACCGCGAGTATAGAGATCCGTCACGCACCGAATTAGGGACCTACAGTTTACTGGCTCATAATGAAGAGCAATCAAAGCGTATTGACCAACAGGGCTCGCAGATCAGTCAGTTGACTCTGCAAAATACTGAACAAGCCCAAGCCATCACAAGTCTTTCCACTAGGTGTAATGATTAACAAGCCCTCCTTCTCACTGCTACAAACCAGAATCAACAGTTGTCTAAAACTGTTGATGCACATGCTCAGAGGATACAAAGGCTTGAGGAGGAAAGTAAGAGACTGTTGGAAGACTTAGAAAGCAGAAGAGACCCGACACCCAGAATTGAGGGTGCTCGCAATGATGGTGATGATGGTGATGATGATGATGATGATGATGACGATGATGATGATGATGATAGTGATGATGATGACAATAATGACAAAGATAAGGATGATGGTGCCAATGCTGGTGCTGCATCAAGTACTTCAAAGACAGCAGAAGCAGAGGCACGCACAAAGCAAAAATCAGATAAATCAGAAGGCCCATCATCAGATACACAAAAGGGCACTGAAGGTTGATAGTTTTTGTTTTAAGTGTTTTAAGTTGTCTTATTGTAAATATTAGATTATTATGTAAATAATTTCAGTTTTATTTTGATTAAATCAATGAAATTTCTTATTCTCACATGTTTATTTTATGATTGTTTATGTAAATAGTTTTGGATGTGATGCCTCTCAAGCAACAACCTTCAAAGTTAACTTATGTGCTTGACATGCAAGGGATCATCCAACATTCAGTTATTTATGACAAAGAGGAAGGGGAAATCGTACACTGCTTGTCAAAAGAACAGATTGCTGAGCTATTTCAAATGAATCCCGACGAAGTCATCACTGAAGAGGCATCTGTTCCTACAACCGATTATCCCTCCTCTGACGAACTAGAAGACGTTGATGAGGTTGAAGTCGAAGACATCACTGATCAAGAATATCCAAAGTACACATCAGTAGATGGTGATGATCTTCCCTCCTTCGCAGACTTATTCACTCAGCAGTCCGACGAGGAGGTCAACCGCATTATCGACAACAAAGGAGATGAAGCCGGTCCCTCCACTATCGACATTGACGAGCTGAATGAACGTAAAAGTCAGTGGATGGAATACATGGCCGAATTAAAGAAGAACTCAAAGCCCTATCCTCCAACCAAGTACACTAAAGTTTATCGACTCAAAGGACACAAGTCTAATGGTCGTATAATCAGTTGGGCATACTTCAACGACTTAAGCTGCTATGCTATAAAAAGAAAGAAGGGCATACAATATTTCAGGTACCCTCATGACTTCAAGACACTGCCCGCATTTGAAGTAAATCAATTGGCGTGTCTAAAGCTTCTACACAGCGAATCTTCCGGTCTATCCGAATGGTTTGAACGTCAATTACAATACGAATACCGGAAGAAGTGGGTGAACTTCAAGCCACAAATGCCACACGTTACATTCATAAGGAAAAGGTTCATCCAATCACCAAGAAGCCCCTAATTGTCTTAAAGTGGAAACCTCCAACGATCATGAAGAAGATTCCTTTAAGGAAAATGATCCAGGACTTCTCAGATCAGTTCAAATGGTGGTACTATGATGGGCGTACTTGTGAAGCTGTTATAGTGCTTTGTAAAGAAGGGTCATGGGAGACCATCAGGGTCTTTGATCCCTTGTGGCTGACCAACTTGTCTGAACAAGATGTTACAACTTTATACAAGTGTCAACCGTTTTTTGAAGTTGCAGATATAGACCAGGCGTTGCAGTATGTGAAGGTGATACGTATATGCTTTGCTTTTGACATACACGCCGGAGTTAACTGGAAAACTCGTACAAAATAGATGTTGAAGACCAACTAATGTTAGTTAGGTCATTTTGAAGGGATCTAGGTCCATGTGGGAGTATGTAGATGCATAATATGTCCCTAATCCCTTGTAATATGTATTTCATCTATGTTTAATGTAACTATTTGATATATTAATGAAATTACATGTTTATCCTTAATGTTTACTCATATATAACGACTGTGTATTAAACGATCTGATAAATAGCGATAACGTTGATCAATCGTGCTAATGAAAGGCCCAATCGCACGAATGGATCATGAGAATGATCCATTCGTGCGAATAGATCATGAGAATGATTCATTCGCTAGAATAAGTCATGAGAATGATTCATTCGTACGAATGAACCATTTAATGATTCATTCTTACGAATGAACCATTCTGCTGATTCATTCGCACGAATGAGTCCATTCACATGGCTCATTCGTACGAATGGCCTCAGCACTATATATAGAACTTTCACTTCATGAGCACAAATACAACAAAAAGACAACACATATACACAAGAACCAGACTAAGCAACAGAACACACAAACTCTTTGCACCTGTATTGTCGAATCTCTGTCCGTTGAGAGTTTCCAGGTCTTGTATCCAACTTCTCTACACCAAAGGGTCGATAGAAACCTTCGTTTCGACATCTAATCCGCTCGTTTCTTACGACCCGATCCGTGTCATAGATTGGATTGCCAATCAAATCGGATTCCGCACGATTTGGTTCGGTTAATGTGTTGAATCATTGGATCAAGATAGATCCCGATCCAACAAAGCGGTTAAGTACATGAGGGATCCAATCATATCTCTGTAAAGTCGACAATCTACATCTTTTCCATCTGGGTCAGAATTCAACTTATGATTGACCGGAATTGGAGTATCATATGGGGTACAGTCCTCCATCTTGAACCAGGTTTGAATTTCGACATGATGAATTTTCCCGCCAAAATACTCTATTTAAAAAATTTCGAAAATTCAAAAATGATCCGAAACAAGCATATAAACTTTCCCTAAAAACTTATGATAAACTCTTTTTTTTTTTTTTTTTTTTTTAAGAATACTAAGTTCGCCTGATACTGTACAAGCGAACTTGACCCGAGCGAATTTGACCCAAGCGAATTTGACCCAAGCGAACTTGTTAAGTTCGCCTGACCTTCACCAAGCGAACTTATTAAGTTCGCCTAATACTGAATGAAGCGAACTTATTAAGTTCGCTTATAAGTTCGCCTGCAACAGAATTTAAGTTCGCCTGGTTCAGCTGTTCAACCCGAACACGAACCAAAAAATCCGAAAATCATGATTTCTAATCAAAATGATGGAATTAAGCAATTCTGAACCATATGATTGTGTAGAAACTGATTAGGAACAATCCTATCGGATCAATTTCTTCAAACCAGTCCAAAATCAATCCAAATTGATAAAAACTCTTCCATTTTTATCAAGAACACGAAAAAGATGAAAAATCCTTCAAATTATCTGAATTTTGATGTTGATTGGACACGAAAACACCACGAATCTTCAGCTAATCAAGAGCAATAGCTCTGATACCACTTGTAGGTCCCTAATTCGTTGCGTGACGGATCTCTATACTCGCGGTACGACACGGTGATAACATGCAGAATACATGATCAACGTGCTCGTGTGACTCAATCAACAAACCAAACCAAACCAAACGTACCCAGTATAATCCCACACATAGCTAACGCTATTAGTAGGGTCTGGGGAGGGTGTGATGAGGGCAAACCTTACCCCTATCCCAAGGGATAGAGAGGCTGCTCCCGTTTAGACCCCCGGCTCCATGGGAAAGAAAAAGATAAAACTATAAATAAAATTAATGAGTAATAAAGTAAAATAAATCTAACAGTAATCTAACAATTAGCAGTGTATGACTAGAGTATATTAGTCACAAGAAACACAACACACCTACAAGAAACAAGACATACGCAAAATCTTTGCTAAACAACTCTACTCTCCCACACAACGGGTCACTCATCCTAAAACCCTAATACGACGTCTCCAGGAAATCCTATCATTGATCATGTCCTCTGAGAGGTGTAAATCTAGCAAATCAAGCCTAATCCTCTCATCCCACGTTAATTTCGGTCTCCCCCTGCTCATTTTCCCCTCTACAACAAGAGTTTCCACCGTTCTCACTGGATATGTGCTCTGTCTCCTCTTGACATGTCCAAACCATCTCAATCATCCTTCTCTTATCTTATCTGAGATACATGTGACTCCCAATCTCTTCCGAACAACTTCATTTCTTATTCGGTCCTTTCTTGTGTGTCCACACATCCACCTCAACATCCTCATCTCAGCTACATCCATTTTTCGAGCTTGTGTCTTCTTGATGGCCCAACAATCGGTTCCATATAGCATCGCTGGGCGAACTGCTACCCTATAAAATTTACCCTTTAACCCTATTGGGAACCTCTTGTCGCACAAAACACCTGAGGCCGCTCTCCATTTACACCAACCAGCCTGCACCCGATGGACTACATCATTGTCGATGTCCCTGTTACTCTGGATGACAGATCCTAGATACTTGAACTTCAGTGTCTTAGGGACAACCCCACCTTTAATAGAAATCTGGGTCTCCTCGTCGACGTTTGCACCACTAAAGTTGCAGTGAAGGTACTCGGTTTTAGATCGGCTTATCTTCAAACCTTTGTGCTCTAAGACTGTTCTCCATTCCTCTAGTCTGTTGTTCAATGTCTCTTTACTTTCTGCAATCAACACGATATCATCAGCAAAAAGCATGCACCATGGAATTGCATCTTGCATCGACTTTGACAACTAATCCAAAACTACTGCAAAGAGAAAGGGGCTTAGTGCCGACCCCTGGTGAACTCCCACTTCCACCGGAAAAAAGTCTGTATCCCCCACGGGTGCTCGGACGCATGTCTTCGCCTCATGATACATATCCCTAATTGCCTCAATATATTTACTAGGGATCCCTCTTCCCTCTAGACTTTCCCAGATCAATCTTCTAGGCACACTATCGTACGCCTTTTCAAGATCGATGAACACCATATGTAAATCATGTTTCTTCTCTCTGTACTTTTCCATTAATCTTCTTAAAATGTGTATCGCCTTCGTAGTGGACCGGCCTGGCATGAACCCAAATTGGTTTGCTGTAACCTGGGTTTGTCGTCTAATCCTTGTATCTATAACTCTTTCCCATAATTTCATTGTATGACATAGGAGCTTAATCCCCCTGTAGTTAGCACAACATTGAGCATCTCCTTTGTTTTTATATAGGGGTACTAAGACACTACGCCTCCACTGATCTGGCATCTTCCCGGTTTTGAAGATATTGTTGAACAGTCTTGTCAACCACTGAACGCCTTCCTATCCCATACACTTCCACGCTTCAATGGGTATGTTGTCTGGACCGACTGCCTTAGCTCTTCCCATCTTCTTAAGAGCACTCCTCACTTCTTCCTGTGTGATATTTCGACAATAACAATTATTTCGTTGACTGGATTGAGTAGTGGGATTCTCCGTTATGGCTAGACTTGGTCTACAACTGTTGAAAAGGGTGTAGAAATAGTTTTGCCATCTCAGCTTGATGTCTCGTCCCTTTACCAAAACTCTTCCATCATCTTCCTTGATAAACTTCACGCCCCCAAGATCTTGTCTCCTACGCTCCCTATTTTTGGCAATCTTAAACATATGATGCTTCCCTTCCTTGGTGTCTAGTTTTCTATACATCGTTTCATAGGCAAAATTCTTTGCCTTACTCACTGCCTTTTTAGCTTCCCTCTTTGCCTGTCTATAGTTCTCCCGTAGTGTTATTATCTCCTTTCCATTACTGCACTGCAACATCTCTTTAAAGCGTTGTTGCTTGTCCTTTATCTTGCTCCGCACCTCCTCATTCCACCACCAAGACTCCTGATGTCCTCTTGTTGCTCCTAATGTGACTCCGAGGGTTTCCTTTGCTGCCTGCGTAACAGTGGTTGCCATAGCTACCCACATCTGGTTTGTGTCGCCATCCTTAGTATTTGTGTTCATCGCCATGACTTTATCTTTAAACAAATTGATGTTTTCGTCCTTCAAATTCCCCCATCTGATCCTTGGTTTATTTTTTCTTCTCCTCTCCGCCACCCTTTTTCTCAAGGTAAAATCGGCCACCAACAGACGATGTTGGGTCGCTACTAACTCTCCTGGAATTACCTTGCAATCCTTCCACCAATTGCGATCCCCTTGTCTTATCAGGAAATAGTCGATCTGCGTGTTGTGCCCCCCGCTACTAAAAGTAATCAAATGTGATTCCCTCTTTATAAAGAACGTGTTTATAATACCAAGATCATGCGCAAGCGCAAAGTCAAGAAGCTTCCTACCATTATCGTTTCTAACACCATAACCAAAACCTCCATGAACCATCGGAAAACCATCACTCTCCTTACCAACGTGACCATTAAAATCACCTCCTAAGCATATTTTCTCCTGTCTAGGTAATGACCTCATTACTCCGTCTAAACTACCCCAAAAATCCCTCCTTTCTTGGTCTCCTAGACCTGCATGTGGTGCATAAGCGCTAACAATTGCCACAACTTCCTCACCAAGTACTACTCTCAACACCATGATCCTATCATTATATCTTTTCACTTCCACCACATTACCGTGCAGTTCTTTAGCAACTAGAAAACCCACCCCATTTTTTGTTCCATCGCAACCAGAATGCAACAGTTTGTAGCCATTACACTCACCCCCCCTTTGACCCTTCCACCTAGTCTCCTGAAGGCAAGCTACCTGAATCCTATGTTTTCTAAGCACGTCTACTAACTCTAACAACTTACTAGTTAGGCTTCCTACATTCCAAGATGCCAAACGTAACCTATACCCCTTATGGTTAGCACTAGATGCACCCCTCTCCCCTGAACATGATCTCAAGGAGACATTATTCCACCTACCGTCTATGTTTGAAATAATACACAAGATGTATTAATTTTTATTTTAACCACAGTTAAGCAAATAGAATATTTATTTTTATTTTAACCACAGTTAAGCAAATAGAATAGACAAATTGCTCATTAATCAAACAGATGCAACACGTATATGCAACAGTCAAAACAAAAAAAACAGGGTATGTCTCTCCCTGTGAATCAAGAACAATTGCTGGTCCTCCTAACCCAGACCAAGAATGCCTAAGCATGCAATTCGTGTAACAAGAAGGTAAAACGGACAGAAATAAAGGAGTTGGAACGAACTAACCCAATTGCGCCCAAGTTAGGGTACTCCTTCCTATTCCACTTTGGTATCACCGTCAGTAGAACTAGGGTTTTAGACCGGCGGTCTCCTCCTAGTCTTGAATCGGACTCGCAGCGGTGGCGATAATCGCGATGCGGCGGGGTTGGTTTCAGACGACGGTGCAGCGGTGAGGATGATTTAGTTGATCTTTACTCCTTAAAATGGTTAGGATATGCTTCTTCTTTACTTCAATGAACCCAAAAGTGAAAACCCCCAAAGTGAGAATCTAGGGTTCGTCACTTACACCTCAGATTTCTCACAAATCTCTGCACTTCTTTGAAAATAAACACCAAGGATGTGTTTCTCTTGAAAAATTAAGTAATTTAGACTCCCAATTTGAAAGATTTGGTGGATTAATGAACCCTAGATTCCGGATAATAAAATTAAATCCGATACAACAACGACGTCGACCTACGGATCTCAATCTATCATCTAGTATAGCTAAATCGAGAAACACACACAACAAATACAGATTTACAAGTTAGAATAACCTCAATTTAGGTTTTCTTCAAAGTGACTATCAAAACCCTAACTTCGAAAATAGTACGAATAAACAGAGACATGAAGAGTAGATAATCAGTACGATAAAAGAAGAGCATCGGTCGGATACATCACCGGAGAATAGCGTCGGTGAAAATGTTTCCGGCGAAACTTTCTGATTTGAGTGCTAGAGATCAAAATATTTTCGGCGAAACTATCTTCACTAATAATATGAACTTCAAAAGTTGCAAAAATTAAGAGGAGAAAGTAGTTGTGTGTACCCCTAAGATCGGATCTTCAGGAGCACGAGCGATTTGGGCGAAAACGGAAGTTGAATGAAAGTAGTTGTATTTTTAACACTAATGTAAAATCTAAAATCATTGACTCAATCAACAACAACGATGTAAATAAACGCTTTGTATTTCCACCAAGATATCAGGTTACAAGATTACAGAATTTCTCTCAGTCTCTAGTCTGTCTTGTAACCCCCTCTGTTCTGTCTCAGTAAACACCTATATATAATCACTGTTCTGCACCAGGCGAACTTAACAAGTTCGCTTCACTGTGCTTAGGCGAACTTATTAAGTTCGCCTCTAATAGGCTAAGCGAACTTAATAAGTTAGCCTCTGATAGACTAGGCGAACTTATTAAGTTCGCCTCTGATAGGCTAGGCGAACTTGTTAAGTTCGACTCTAGCAGAACTTAAACAGAATTTTATCAACATTTACAAAACATGTCCTAACACCAATCTTGCCTTGTTGCGTACCACGACACCTCGATCGTCTTTCTTACATTTAAACACCCATTTTGTTCCTATCGGATATGCACCTTTTGGAAGATCAACAAGATTCCAAACCTTAAGTTTGTCAAATTGAGCAAGTTCTTCCTGCATAGCTTCTATCCAGTTATTGTCATTTAAAGCCATCTCGACATTCTTGGGTTCAACCTGCGAAATAAAGCAAGAATGTGAACAATCATCAAGAACTCCAGAATCTTTAATGCAAGTATACAAACAAGTATTGTCAACAAGAGAACGTGTTTTCACTCCATCCTGTAAATTTCCAATTATATTTGTCACCGGATGATCTTTGAGTTCCTTGATGGATGCGACCTCAGGAACCGGCAACACGTCAACTTGAGTAGATTCAGATTGATAAGAATAATCTTGAGTAATTGGAATTTCCGTGTCTAATTTTGTAGGAATCTCCCCCTGATCTTGTGTCGAAGGTAATGGATCATCACCCAACAACGGATCAGCAGAAGAATCTTGAAAAATAGCATTATCCTCCTCACTCTCTGAATCTCGTGGACCTGAACAAGAAGCAACATTAGGATCGGGAGCAGAAGTAGATGGAATCGGTGAACTTAGAACTGCATTTGGTAGAAATCCATTGTGCTGTGTATCCTGACAAGAATCATAAAGAACAGCAGCATCTTCATCAGAAATGTCAGAAGGTAAATGAAAAGACTTGAATAAGTTTTCATAATCAAACGCCCAATTCGGACCAATCGCCATTTGTGGTAAAGACCGATTTGAACAATCAATATGGAACCATTCTTCAACTTGGCGTGTCTCTTTATTATAAACCCTCTTGGTTGTTGAATTTGCCACATACCCTAGAAAAATCCCTTTAATAGCCTTCGCACTGAATTTTGTTGGGACATCTCGAACTTTCAATAGGGTGCAAGGATTACCAAAAGGTAGTAAATATTCCAGATTCGGCTTTCGGTTATTCAGCAATTCATAGCAAGTCTTGTTATGTCTTTTGACGGTCAAGACCCTGTTCAAAACATGACACGCAATATTCACAGCTTCAGCCCAAAAGGTGACTGGAAGCTTAGAATCCGCAAGCATCGTGCGAGCTGTTTCGACCAACGTCCTGTTCTTTCGTTCATCGACACCGTTTTGTTGAGGAACATATGGCGCACTGAATTCATGATGAATTCCTTTTCGTAGACAGAATAAGCCCATTTTGCTATTCTTAAATTCGCTGCCATTGTCACTCCTGATTCTTCTGACTTTCGGATTGAATAAATTCTCCAAACCCAGGATTAAGTATTGCACCAACTCAGTGGTTTCAGCTCTAGAAGAAAGAAACTTAACCCATGAAAATCTGGAGTAATCATAAGTTACTACCAAGCAATACGATTTCCCACCAATGCTCCTGATACTGATAGGACCGAACAAATCCATATGCAGCAACTCCAAAGGAGTTACGATAGAATTCGTCGATTTAGATGTGTGAAATTTCTTTCGTTGCTTCCCCTTCTTGCAAGGAATACAATCATCAGGAACTGAGAATTTCATTTTCGGAATACCAAGAACCAAATCATTCCTAACAATATAGTTCATCTTACGGTAGTTAATGTGAGCTAGCTTACTGTGCCACAATATTGAATCAGATTCCAACGCCTTGGAGAGTAAACATGTTGGAATTGAATCCGTTGTAGTGGCGACACTCATGTCAAGGACATACGTGTCATTTCTCCTCAGAGCCTTCATGAGAATCCATTCATCAGGAATCACAAAACCCAGTTTCAGAATATAGCATTCATGATCGTTGAAATGGAACGAAAACTTCTTGTCACAGACTTGTGATACGCTTAAAAGATTGTGTTCCAGCTGCTCAACATAATTCACCTTTTCAAATTTGACTTTGTCATTCTTTAACGTTCCTTGGCCAGTTATGTACCCGCAAAAGCGACATAACCTCCATCAATTTGTTTTACATCCTCAAGCAATCTAACATTCCCTGTCATATGTCGAGAGCAACCACAATCCACATACCATGTATTGTTGATAGTCCTCCTTGGTTGTCCCTACATAAACAACGAGAATCAGTTAGAAAGTGGAACCCAAGCCATCGTGGTCTTGGGTCGTCCGGATTGATCAAAATAAACAACTTCTTGTAATTTACAATCAATTTTATCATTCACTTTTGGAACAGAAGTTTGACAATAAGACTTTTTCAAAGAAGAACCATTTTTATTATTTTGAAAAACATTATTTGATATATTATTGTCAGATTCAGATGTTTCCAAAATTTTCTTTAATTTTCTGTTTCTTCTTCTTCTTTGAGGTCTAGACAATTTAACCTCCTGAACAGAATCTTTTGAAATTCCAACTTTTGGAATCTCAGGTTTCTCTTTGCATACAAAGGATTTAGCATTCAAAGTATTCTGTTGTTTAAATCCAGGTGTTTTAACAAAAGATTGACCAGGCATATTTTTCTCCAAACTAGAAGACGACTTCCCCTCATCTTTTCTTTTCAGAATCTTCACCACTTTCGGTTGTGAAGGAACAGTCTTCATTTTACCCTGGTTCTTGTATGGACAATTGATCAAAATATGACCAGCCTCATTGCAATGAAAACACACTCTTCTTTCTTGATAATTTCTGAAATAAGAGGTTTTCTTTGAATTTAAGGATCCATCAGAAGAATACGCTTCAGAGGAATGCCCAGAACAATTAATCTGCTTCTTTGGAACATAAGTCTGTTTTGGCACCTTTGAAGAATTCACTTTTTGATAACCAGCTGCAACAAATCCACTTGACAGTAAGATTGGAGAAAGTTTAGTTGGAACCACTTTCACCTCTTCAGGTTCAGTCATAATGCATCTATCCCAGGTAACATTTTTAACAACTGTTGGGTTATTAATTTTCACTTCTTTTGGAATGCCCTCGACCTTCTTTTCATCAAACATCTCATCTTCAGAATCTGAATCATATACCATATCCTCCCCAGTTACCGGATTCACCTTTAACACAGTTTTTGGATCTATCTCCTCTTTATTTATGATCTCAGGTTCCACCACATAATTTGCATTAAACGGTGGAGGAATAAATCCAATACCAGCAACACGCTTAGTAGGATCAGCATTTGAGTTAAAATAATCCAAAACAACTGAAGAACTTTCAAATTTTTCCAACTTCCGATGAAGTTTGATCACCTCAGACTCCTTTTCAGATATTTCCTTATTCTTTTGGGCAACAATTTCATTACATTTTTCTATTTCAGCATAAGCCATATCTAGATGATAACCTTGTTCTTTGTATTTTAGCCCAAGAGAATTGAAGTCTCTTTTCAAAGACTCAATTCTATCAATGCATAGCTTATCATTATCTTTCAGTTTCTGATTAACTGAATGCATTGATTTCATGTCACAAATCAAGTTTGTGTTATCATCCATGACTTTTTGCAGTTTATCTTTAACAGAAATGCAATTAGAACAGTATATATGACAAACAGAGTCTTTTACCTTAGACGGATCAGATATGTCTGCCATGAATACTTTGGCAATTGGAATATTCTCTGAATCTTCACCAACTGAAGCATTTTCTGTAAGAACAATTTCCTCCTCAGCAACCCCTGACACAGCATCAAAATCAATATTCTGCCCTAGTTCTACCTCATCATCAACACTTGGAACACTATCACCATCACACGAATCATCACTAGAACTTTCATCATCAGTAGACTCCTCTGGTTTTTCAGAATGAATTTCTGCAACAAAACCCTGACTCACAGCACCCACTAAATCTTCCAAATGAATGCCCCAATCATAGTTTTCATCGTTTTTGAGCAACCAAAGCTGATGATGCAGATGCATGATTTGTATTACCAGATGAACAATGTGACTGATTCCTATTATGCTGAAAGTTAGACTGCTTCTTTTGAGAATCAAATTCTACCTTTGGTTTCACACACTCCTTAGCAAAGTGACCATACTCTTGGCAATTGTAACACCTAACTTTGCTCTTATCAAAACCCATACGCGATCGATTATTTGAACCAATATATTTTCTGCTAGTTCTCTTCAAGAAATCTTTAGCTTGTCGCATTAACATAGCCATATTCCATTGGATATTCATTTCTTCCAGATCAACAGGGTCAATCTGTCTGAAATCTTCTTCTATAACCTCAGGATCATGTATTTTACCTCCAATGAAATTTTTATATGATGCCATGAATGAAGAAAACATAGCAAGATAATCATCAGCAACTTTCTGATTCACATGAGATCCAGATGATGTTGAAGCTGTAGTAGCAGAAAATCCAGAATGGCTTGAATGACCATAATAATTTGGAACTCCAGAACACTGATCATTTGAAGACTTTTGAGCATCACCAGAAAAGAATGCCACTCCAGTACCAGATTTACCAGTAGATTTGGCAAAATACATTGAGGGATCCTGGATATGCTCCATATTAGTCTCTTTCTTCTTCATATTCATGTCATGTGACTGAATCTTCCCTAAAACTTCTTCAAGAGACATAGTTTTGTACTTAACATTTTCTTTGATCAAAACCGTATACACATCAAACTTTGAGGGTAAAGCCTCTAAGAATTTATCATTGATTTCCTCAGTCTCATATACCACAGATGCACTAGCCAGTTCACTAAGAAGATGATAGAATCTTGTAGCAAGATCATCCAAGGATTCGTTTTGAAAATGTTTAAAAACTAGGAACTGCTTCTTTAGTAACTCCTTTCTACTCTTCTTCACATCCAAACTCCGTTCACACCTTTTCTGTAATGCTTCCCACAGTTGTTGAGAAGACTTGAACTGTTTAAAACTGTGATAAATTTCCTTTGGAAGAGACATAGAAATGCTAGCCATTGCTTTCTTTTCTCGATTAAATAGCAACTTTTCTTCAGTAGTTAACGCTGATACTGGCTTCGAAACATCATCCTTTCCCATCCATGAATAAGTAGGATGCGTATATCCTTCCAAAATTGGAATCCACAAACTAGTATCGGTAAAAGATACAAACTGTTCAAACCGATCTTTCCAATTTGAATAATCAGCTAGATTCAACAACTTCGGAGGTTTTTGAGATGTACCGATCTCATTGTCATAATTGAACATGTTTGTGACTTGAACCATATTTGCCATTTTTTTTTAAATTTCTGAAAAATTTTCCAAGTGTTGAAATTCCTTTACCCTCAGGCGAAGATAATAAGTTCGCCTGCTAAGTCACTCAAGCGAACTTAATAAGTTCGCTTAAATCAGAAATCAACAATCTGATTAAGTTCGCCTAAAATAAGTCCGCTTAACCCTGTGATAAGCGAACTTGACAAGTTTGCCTGCTGCTAAGTTCACCTACACAGAATTCAGCAAGTTCGCTTGCCGTAACAGAATCTTGATCAAGACTTCTTCAGACCACAGTCGCGAACCAAGAACTTTCAAAAATCATCATTAAACACTGAATTGAAGGAATTAAACAAAATTGGACCGTAGGATTGAGTAATTTGACAATTAGAAGCTTTCTATCGGATCAATTTCATCACAATCCTCTTCAAAAACTCCAAATCAGATCAAAATCAGTCTTGAAAACTCCATTGAAATGAAAAACTCAAAAATGATGAATTTGATGTCAATTTGCATATAAATTCGTCTAGAATCAACAAGAATCACGAGCAATAGCTCTGATACCACTTGTAGGTCCCCAAGGCGCGTCTACGGATCGATCTCGTGATAAGACGTGACGTTTACTCGGAGTGCGGAATCCAACGAGTTAACGTTTATATGCGTAAAAGACAAAGCAAACAATCAAGTAAATAAACTTCTCAATTTGTATTCCAATCACAATGATGTTTTACAGACTCAATCTGATCTCTCTGGTTCACTTTCTGTCTATCTGTGTCTGACTCTGTAAAACATACATATATATAACCAACTGACCTGATATAAGCGAACTTATTAAGTTCGACTCTAACAGCTTAAGCGAACTTAACATGTTCGCCTCAGCATGACCTAAAGTTCGCTTCTGATAGACCAGGCGAACTTAACAAGTTCGCCTCTAGGCTCACTTGTGAAACACTTAGACATTTAACATTTACATAACAAAAACATAAAGACATAAAGTCTAACTATTACAAGCTTTTGTCATAACAATCTATGTCCTAACATATATATATATATAGTTATATTATTTTTCTAACCATTTTAAATGGCACAGGCATACGAATATAATTATTTATTATTATTCGTTATTAGAAACGTTCGACATGAAACGTATTTATCTTAATAATTAATTAATTAAAAAATCCTAATTACCGTGGACACGTTCGCCTATTCGTTGATCCTTAGAATGTTTTAAGGCGTTCTAATCTTCCGTGTCGTCGTCACAAACCCTAATGTGTCCCTAACTTATGTGTTTATGATTCTAGGTCATACGTAAGCCGTGCAGGCTAACACTTGAGGTTCTAAATCTCATACTTGTGTGATACTACCTACTACGCAACGCATGTGAGTTTCTTGGCCCCTTTTTACTTGTTTTCCTATTGGGGGAGAAACATGCTTACACACAAAGATCATTTTACTTGTTTTCCTGTTGAGGAGAAACATGCATACTCATAAACATTATTTTACTTGTTTTCCCGTTGGGGAGAAATATGCATACACACAAACGGTATTTTACTTGGTTTTTCGTTGGGGAAAAACATACATGCAAACGAATATCATTTTACTTGTTTTCCCGTTAGGGAGAAACATGCGTACGAACAGACATCCGTTACTTGTCTTCCAGCCAGGGAGAGACACACACAAACGGACATGGATCACAGAGTATTTCACTACCACTTGTGTACTTAAGCGTAAACTCTATCATGAAAGTCCTCACATCGAACCGTTTAAATATGAAGAATAGGGAGGTATGTTGAGTAGTACTACTGGGTTTGACAAACCCCACCCGCGTTAGTCGCGCTAACTCGATTGGAGGTAGAACGGGTGTAATATTGACCTAAAACATGCACTATAGTTGATAGATCGGGTGGGAGGCATTCAAACATAAACTATCAGTCTACGGTTGCGACCGCTTAGAGTAACTTGTACATTGTCTAGCTAGCAATAGGTGTGACTTACGTATGTGGATCCATCAAAACTCAAACAGTTTATTTACATACAAACCTGTGAACTCACCAACCTCGTGTTGACAGTTTTTCTTACATGTTTCTAAGGTCGCTTTGGCACAGGTTGCACACTTAGGACATGCATAGAGTCCTACTGTCATATCATTCATTTCAAACATTTTAAACAGTGTTACTTATTTACATTAATTGACGCTTGTTGCATGTAATTACTTTTGATTTCATTCTAACGTTTATGCTTCCGCATTTAACTCTAAACTTTTATGTTATGACATTTTAAGTCTCATATAGTGTCGTTTGATGTAACTAATGACTGAGATACTGGTTTGTCACACGCCAAGCGGTAAAACTTCGTTAGTGGAATTTTGGGGTGTGACAGATTGGTATCAGAACCATTAGTTATCGTGAATTAGGACTGCATACTAGACTATAATCCACACACATTAGTTACATGACACAGACACTCATACATGATACACATGGTATCCATACATACATTGCATTGCAGGCATGATGAAAACATCCATATCACCCTCTTCTGACGAGGAACACGTCATTCTCATTGTATCATTATTCCCGGTGGCGACACTCGGGGAGTCATCAAAACAACATCCACTCCCGTCCGAGGGCAGCAAGACGGAGCCTTCGGAGGAGTCTGTTAGGACATAGAATGTATGACAAAAGCTTTGTAATAGTTTAGGTCTTATTGTCATTATGTTTTTATGTAATTGTATAGATTTTGTCTAAGTGTTAGAACAAGTTCTGCTAGAGGTGAACTTGTTATGTTCGCCTAGCCTATTAGAGGCGAACTTGTTAAGTTCACCTAGTCTCATGTGAGGCGAACTTGTAAGTTCGCCTATTGCAGAGTTTGTGTCTATAAATAGGAGTTTACAGATTCTGTTTTGTAGCGAAGCGAAAGAGATAGAAATCGAACAAGTGTATTCTGTAAACTCTCTATTTTGTGGAATACAAAGAGAAAGTTTATTTACATGCTGTTTCTATTGTCAATTCGTATAGATACGTTAACACGAAGGATTCCGCACTCCGTGTTATCGAGACGTCATGTCACGAGATCGATATGTAGATGAGTCATGTGGACCTACAAGTGGTATCAGAGCTTTTGCTCGTGATTTGTGTTTGATTCTTGGTGATTAGAGACGTTTTTGTGTACAATTTGACAAGAAATTTATCATTTTTACAAGTTTTTGTATCCATGGAGTTTTCAAGTTCTTAAAGCTGATTTTACTGCTGAATTCGTGAATTTTAAGTGGATTTTGGTGAAATTAATCCGATAGAAGTGTTATAATTCATAAAATACTAAATCCTACGGTCCAATTTCTTCAAATTCCTTCTAATCTGTGAGAAATGATGATTTTAGGTGATGTCTGTTCGTGTTTGGGTTGAAGTTCTTGTTGAGTTTGTTACAGCTGAAGCAGACGAACTTGTTGAGATTTGTTGCAGACGAACTTAGCAAGCGAACATATCAAGTTCGCTTCTCTCAGTTTAAGCGAACTTATTCAGTAGGCGAACTTACCGTATTTTCTTGTTTTAAGCGAACTTATCACGTTCGCTTGATATCAAATTCGCTTGTTAGGATTTGAAGCGAACTTATTATCTTCACCTGAGAGGAGTACTTGTTCAATACATGGAAATTTTCTGAAAATGGCAAATATGGTGCAAGTGACTAACATGTTAAATTACGATAACGAGATTGGTACTTCTCAGAAACCACCCAAATTGTTAAGTCTTACAGATTATTCTAACTTGAAAGATCGGTTTGATCAGTTCGTCTCTTTTACTGATACAAGTTTATGGATTCCAATCTTGGAAGGTTATACACATCCGACATATACTTGGATGGGAAAGGATGGTGTTCCTAAATCGGTATCTGTGTTAACTACAGAAGAAAAATTATTGTTTGATAGGGAAAAGAAGGCTATGGCTAGTATCTAAATGTCTCTTCCTAAAGAAATTTATCATAGTTTTAAACAATTCAAGACTTCTCAACAATTATGGGAAGCGTTACAAAAGCGGTGTGAAGGTAGTTTGGATGTTAAGAAAAGCAGAAAAGAATTACTGAAGAAGCAGTTCTTAGTATTCAAGCACTTTCAAAATCAATCTTTAGATGATCTTGCAACGAGATTCTATCATTTGCTGAGTGAATTGTCAAGTGCTTCAGTGGTTTATGAGACTGAAGATATAAATGATAAGTTTTTGGAGGCATTACCATCTAAATTTGATGTGTATTCAGTTTTGATAAAAGAGAATGTCAAGTATAAAACTATGTCTCTTGAAGAGGTTCTTGGAAAGATTCAATCACATGATTTGAATATGAAGAAGAAGGAAACCAACATGGGGCATATTCAAGATCCTTCAATGTATTTTGCTAAGACTTCTAGTAAAACTGGTGCAGGGGTTGCATTCTTTTCTGGTGATACTCAAGATGTTTGTAATAATCATTGTTCTAGGGTTCCAAGTCATTATGGTTTCTCTGCAAATATAGCTTCTTCATCATCTGGAACACATAATATGAATCACAGAGTTGCTGATGATTATTTAGCGATGTTTTCTTCCTTTATGGCTTCTTATAAAAATTTTATTGGAGGAAAGATTCATGATCCAGATGTTATTGAAGAGGATTTCAAACAAATTGATCCTGTTGATCTAGAAGAGATGAACATTCAATGGAACATGGCTATGCTGATGCGACAAGCAAAGGATTTTTTGAAGAAGACTGGAAGGAAGTATATCGGTTCTAACAGTCATTCACGTATGGGATTTGACAAAATCAAAGTTCGTTGCTATAATTGTCAGGAGTATGGTCATTTTTCCAAAGAATCTGTGAATCCAAAAGTTGAATTTGATTCTCAGAAGAAGCCTAATAACTTTCAGAACAATCGTAATCAGTCACATGGCTCCTCTGGCTCTGGAAATTCTAATCATGCACCTGTATCATCTGCTTTGGTTGGTCAAAATGATGAAAATTATGACTGGGGTATTCATCTTGAGTATTTGGTTGGTACAGTAAATCAAGCTTTTGTAGCTGAGATTCATTTTGCAAAATCTGAAGAGTCAACCGATGATGATAGCTCAAGTGATGGTGAGACTTTGCCAAGTGCTGATGAGGAGCATGATCAAGTATAAAATGTTGAGTCTGATATTGCATCTGGTGTATCTAAAGATGATATAGTAATAACTCAAAATTCTTCTGATGGTGCTGATTCTGAAAATATTCCGATTGCAAAAGTCTTCATGGCAGATATGTCAGATCCTTCAAAGGTAAAAGATTATGTCTGTCACATTTATTGCTCTAATTGCATCAATATAAAAGATAAACTGCAAAAAGTAATGGATGATAATACAAATTTAATTTGTGATATGAAATCGATGCATTCAGTTAATCAAAAATTGAAAGATAATGATAAATTGTGTATAGATAGAATTGAGTCTTTGAAAAGAGATTTAAACTCTTTGGGATTGAAATATAAGGAACAAGCATATCATCTGGATATGGCTTATGCGGAGATTGAGAAGCGAAATGAAATTGTCGCTCAGAAGAACAAAGAAATTTCTGATAAAGAATCTGAAGTGATCAAATTAAATAGAAAGCTGGAAAATTTTGAAAATTAATCTGTGGTATTGGATTACTTTAATGCTAATGCTGATCCTACAAAGAGGGTTGCTGGAATTGGATTTGTTCCTCCACCATTCAATGCAAATTTTTTGGTTGAACCAGAAATTATTCATGAAGAGGAAATTGATCCAAAGACGGTGTTAAAAGTAAATCCAGTAACTGGTGAAGATATCATCTATGATTCTGATTTTGAGGATGAAGTTTTTTATGATATAAAGGTTGAAGGCATTCCTAAGGAAGTACAACTTGATGAACCAAAGGTAGTGAAAAATTTTACTCGTGATAGATGCATTTTAACAGAACCTGATGAAGTAAAAGTTGATCAACCTAACCTTTCCAAAATCTTACAATCAAGTGGTTTTGTTGCTGCTGGTCACCAGAAGAAGAATTCATCAACGGTGACTAAACAAGATTTTATTCAAAAGAAGCCAGTCAACTGTTCAGTAAAATCATCTAAAGCTTGTTCATCGGAAGGGTCATCAAATTCAAGAAAAACTCCTTATATCAGAAATCATCAAGATAGAAGAGTTTGCTTTCACTGTAATGAGGCTGGTCATATTCTGATTCACTGTCCTTATAATAATCAAGGCAAATTAAAGAGTGTTTTCTCACAACAACGAGTGGTGACGATTTTGAAAAGACCAAATGTGGGAAAACCTACGTCTAGTGTTGTAAAGAATGTGCCTTGTTAATCATTTGCTAAATCTTCAGGATTTTAGCAACATGATAAGCATATTTCTAAACCAGTTATTTTTTAAAATAAGTTTGAGATTCCACATGTTGGAATTCCAAAAGATTCTCAACCTGAGGTCAAACTTTCTAGACCACAACGAAGAAGAAGTAACAGAAAATTAAAGAAATTTTTGGAAATATCTGAATCTGATAATCATAAATCTAATAATGTTTTTCCAATTAATAATAATGTGTCTTCATTGAGAACGTCTAATTGTGAATCTTATGTTCCAAAGGTTGATGACAATGTTGATTGTGAATTGCTTGAAATTGTTTTTTTTTATCCATCTGGACGACCCAAGACCACAATGGCTTGGGTTCCTATTTCTAATTGATTTTCTTTGTTTATGTAAGGGCAACCAAGGAGGACTATCAACAATACGTGGTATGTAGATAGTGGTTGTTCTCGACATATGACAAGGAATATTCATTCGCTGGAAGATGCTATTCATATTGATGGTGGTTATGTCACTTTTGCTGGAAATAAAGGCGGGTACATAACTGGTCAGGGTACTTTGAGGAACGATAAATTCAAATTTGAGAAAGTGAACTGGGTGGAGCAACTTGAACACAATCTTTTGTGTGTATCTCAAGTGTGTGACAAGAAGTTTTCATTTCATTTCAATGATTCTAAGTGTTATGTCTTGAAACCGGGCTTTGTTATTCTTGAAGAATGGATTCTAATGAAGGCTCTAAGGAGTAATGACACATATGTCCTAGACATGAGGGTTGCTACTACAACGGATTCAATTCCTACATGTTTACTCTCCAAGGCGTCTGAGTCGGATTCTATTTTGTGGCACAGGAAACTTGCTCACGTCAATTATCTGAAAATGAATTATCTCGTGAAGAATGATCTGGTTATTGGTGTTCCGAAAATGAAATTTTCCGTTCCTGATGACTGTATTCCTTGCAAGAAGGGGAAACAACACAAGAAGTCCCACAAATATAAGACAAAGAATTCAATTGTGTCTCCTTTGGAGCTACTGCATATGGATTTGTTCGGACCGATTAGTATCAGGAGCATTGGTGGTAAATCTTACTGTCTGGAAGTAACAGATGATTTCTCTAGATTTTCATGGGTTAAGTTCCCCTCTTCTAAAGCCGAAACCATAGAGTTGGTGCAATTCTTAATCCTGGGTTTAGAGAAATTGTGCAAACAGAAAGTCAGAAGAATTAGGAGTGACAATGGCAGCGAGTTTAAAAATAGCAAGATGGGTTTATTTTATCTTCAAAAGGGAATTCATCATGAATTCAGTGCGCCATATGTACCTCAACAAAATGTAGTTGCTGAACGAAAGAACAGGACTTTGGTTGAAACGGCACGTACGATGCTTGCAGATTCTAAGCTTCCAGTTACTTTTTGGGCTGAGGCTGTGAATACTGCGTGTCACGTTTTGAACAGAGTTTTGACCGTTAAGAGACACAACAAGACATGCTATGAGTTGTTTAATAATCGGAAGCCGAATCTGGAATTTTTACTACCTTTTGGTAATCCATGCACCCTGTTGAAAGTTAGAGATGTCCCAACCAAGTTCAGTGCTAAGGATATTGAAGGGATCTTTCTGGGGTATGTTGCAAATTCTACTACCAAAAGGGTTTATAACAAAAAGACTCGCCAGGTTGAAGAATGGTTTCATATTGACTGTTCTAATCGGTCTTTACCTCAAATGGCGATTGGACCAGACTGGGCTTTTGATTATGACAATTTATTCAAGACTTTTCAATTACCTTATGATATTTCTCCTGAGGAAGTTGTTGTATTATATGATTCATGATGTGTTAGTATTTACACATCTTTTTGGCACAAAACTTCGCTCTTTTAACGATCAATTCTTGGTTATATTCAACGTTTAGACACTTATTTGCTTCATTTCCTGTTTTGTAGTTTTTTGTGAAGCTTAGTGAACAAACAAGAAGATTCCAGGATAAAAAGTGCAGTTTTAGGGTTTCTTTGATGGAGGCACGGTCGTGCCAAGCTTACAAACCCTACGCATGGTCGCGCCCACATCTTGCACGGCCGCGCCAAGCCAAAATCCAAGGCACAACCGTGCGTTGGCCCCCCACAGTCGCGTGTCACCTCGTGAGTCTGAACAACCGTACGTCCTCGATCAGTGGTACCCAATGGAAGCTCCAGATTGGTCAACCCTCTATCACACGGTCGTGTCAAGACCTAGACACGACCGTGCCTTTGTACCAGGCATGGTCGTGCCTTCTCTCTTGGCACAGTCGTGCCTCCTCTTTTCTCTTTAAATAGAACTTAGACTCTCACCCAGACATTCAGCAACCAGAGAGAAAAACCCACTGTTCCAGCTCGTATCACCCTTGTTCCATCCACATTTCAAGCTTCTTGGAGAGGATACAACATCAAGAGGATCACCATACATCAACAACAACATCTAGGCTTGGATGAGTGGTTTGATTCTTGTTTTCATATCATGTTTCTCACTATTTTTCTTGCTTATTTGTAATTTTGGTGCTCATGATGAGCTAAAACTCTTGTTCACTTTGGTTTAGATGAAGTTTAGATACATTTGACAACATTCATGGATTATTGGCAATTATTATGTTAATGTTATGACAACCGTATGATTATTCTTTGATGAAATTATATATTCGAGTATTTTGAGTTGTTTACAAGACTTGTATTTACGTATGACATATTATGTTGAAAAACTTGTGGTTTATGCTTATATTTATGGGTTTGTGTATGTATTTATACTACCTTATAGCATTTGACTAGGAATGGTGAATGAAGTCTTGTTTATGAATCATTATATTTGTATGTATATCCCTATGCTTATGTTTGGAAAGACAAAGTGTTTGTTATGATGTTTCATGCCTAGTTTTATGTTTATCTAAGAATTGTTGACACATCCTCCTAATTTATATAACCTTTGTATGAATATTGTATGTTGAAGAACTGCATATTGTTGTCTAATTTAATCAACTTGAGGTGGGTAGTGTGTTGTTCATATTATCTTTCCAACTAGTTGTTGGATTAGTGTTCCTTAATCGGAAGCTAGTTCAATCTTTATAAACATTGACATAATTGTTAAACACGTGAGCTTCATTGTATGACTTTAGGTGGTTGGTTTGTATAATTCATGCTAGCTTTCCGAATGGTCATTTGATTACATATCTTTGACAAGAATTTAGTCAATTTATGTTTCATGTATTTGCCATGCTTCTATAAGTGTATTAAATGTATACTAGATGGATTCGACATCGAAGTGATATTTTCTCCTTGATTGTTTGACATGTGATTTTAGCTTAGTTTATATATTTACATGCTAGTTAAGTAAAACAAACTCTTCAAAATATCTTTTTACCATCACTTGATTGAATCTTAGTTCCGGTCAATTATTGCATTCCACCGTGTCCAAGGATTGATATCCGGTTCTTACCTTTACTATATTGCTATCCGACGGGTACACTGCCCGGTGTGTGTGTGTGATTAGTCTTTGGTGAAGACCCTTTTTAAAACTAGTTGTGTAAAAGTCTTTATTAAAATATATATATAGTTTACACCCATCAAGTTTTTGGCGTCGTTGCCGGGGATACGGTTTGTGTAAGAACGATTGGAATTATTATTTAGTCATTTAGTACATATTTGTGTATATCTTGGTAAATAGTTTTCTTTATTTAATTTAATTTTAATTTTAGTTTTAGTTTATCATTATCATCTTATATTTGTGTATGGCCTTTTGAATTTCATTTTCATCTTCGCTTTTATTTTCCATTTTATTTTTATCTGGTACCCGTGATCGTTTTGTTTGAGTGTT
Source organism: Smallanthus sonchifolius (assembly GCA_023525975.1). Classification (NCBI taxonomy): domain Eukaryota; kingdom Viridiplantae; phylum Streptophyta; class Magnoliopsida; order Asterales; family Asteraceae; genus Smallanthus; species Smallanthus sonchifolius. The sequence goes on from CM042023.1 coordinate 49,677,448, forward strand.
CTTTGCAGTGATTTTCATGGATCGCGACTATGGGAGTTACAGTGACGAGTACCCGTTTGATCTATGGGGTTACCACGAGGAGATTTGGTGTTAGATTTGTGGGGGCCCACGTTATACATTGGATTGTTATCAGTTCCCGGGCTACCCCGCAAAGCGCTATGAGGACCCTACATTCGCCCTGGTTGGTAATTCGGACGAATTGGAAACATTATTGTTTGAAGAATCAACCGTGGTAATTGAAGGGAGTCGCACCAATAAGAAGATGTGCAAACAGATGGTTTCATCAACGAACCAATGACTATGGTGACGCCCGATCCTCCGTTGTGCACCAAGAAGATCCGGCCAGCGACTGATCATGATCACGATTCGTCATACGAGTCATCCGAACAGCGGGAGAAGGCGAGACATTTCACGGACCAACCGACTTGGAAGGCGCGACATCGGTCCACAAATCACGGCAAGTCAACACTTTCTTGCAGAGATGATCGCCTCCTCCACTACATCATGTACCTCAGGGTCGGTCCTGGCAAATACAAGTGCTGGTGGCATGACCGGTCACTTCGTTATTGCATTTACTATTGGTTGTCACTAGCCGGTGGTAAATGCACTAAAACGGGTCGAATAGATATTCAAGAATCATAGGCCACCCGTTTGTTGATTTGCCCCATCAATTGTCCTAAATTGACGTGCATAAGGACACGAGTGTAGCTAATGACTCGTTAATCATATTAGCATGTCTCCCGTTAGTTATGTGTGTTCATATTAGAAATTTTAGTTTGGATGAATCGTAGTCGGGTTGGGTATAAGCTGCATAAAACTCTGGTTTTTCTATCTGCTGGGCAAGAGACACGGTCGTGCCTCACTATAGGTGTGGTCGTGCCTCTAACCCTAGGCGCGGTCATGCCTAAGCACTAGACGCGGTCGTGCCTAAGTGTGTGAGGTGGTTCAAATTGGTTTCAAACACAGACTCCCCTACTTGCGATTCTCCCTAACTTTCGCCGCGTTGCTTCTTTCTCCACATTCTAAGGTACGTTTCCGACCCCCTTTTCTTTTGCATTCGTCTTTAGCCCTAGGATTTTACTCCAGAAATCTACGTTTTAGCTAGTTTTAGGGTTTGTTAATCTTTGTCCGTTTATCTATTGTATGTAGTTAGTTTAGGTCATACGTGTTCCCTGGGATACTAGGCCAAGAAAGCCCTTTCATAAGACGCGTTTAAATGGCGAATTTTGAAATCTGAAAACCCTAATATGGGTTGAGCACGGTCGCGCTCATGACCAGGCGCGGTCGTGCTAGGCTTTTGAATCCTAGGGGAGCTTGGTTTGGTCAAGCACGGCCGTGCCTCTGTTGAGCGCGGTCATACCTTTCGGTTTTTGCCGTAACGCGGTCGTGCCCCGCACCTGGCGTGGCCGTGTTGTCGAGTACTTGTGCCCGTGGTCGGCCACAGTGCCACCGTGGGCTAGACAATTGGCCTAGGCGCGGTCGTTTCACTTCCCACCCCTTCATAACTTTAGTCAGAAACTTCATAAATGCAGTCTAGCGTCTTCATAACTGTTCTGATTTCATTTTTGTTGTCTTGCAGATGGTAGGCAACCGGGATCACCCGTATTTGGAGTTTGATCTCAACGAGCATGAGTACCAGGCTCGTCTTGATGTTCTGTGGCCCCGTCAAGGCCGGATTTTGGCTGCACGTCGCCTTGAGCCAGCTGCTATAGACGCCATAGGTCAGCGGGACCGGTGGAACGATCTCGTCACTGCCCGTGGCACTATTTGTTTAGACTTCACGTTATTCAGTATGTCGAGCTCGTGACGAAGTTTTTCTCCACGTACGAGTTCGATTATCCTTGCGTGGACCTAGAGCAGCCCGAGACGATTTAGTTTAGGCTCGGCGGGGAGTGGCGAGTGATGTCAGTTGCCAGGTTTGGGAGACTATTGGGTCTATATACGAGGCAGGAGCTTCTAGCAGGGATATTCACCAAGGGTATCATCGAGTTCCCGACAGAGGAGGATAAAGACCAGTTCTGGCACGAGTTTGGATTTGGGATGTACGATCCGATTTTGACCAAGGCTTCAAGCCTTCACGATCCTCTGCACCGTGTTCTTCATCGCTGCATAGTTTATTCGATTTCTGGGAGAGGTCAGGGAGAGATGGTAGTGAACCTGAGGGAGCTATTTTATCTATTTTGCCTTGTACGCCCGCACACCTGCAATCTTGCGCATTCTATCGCGGGGTACTTGGTAAACAGCTCGGGGCGCGATGTTACCAACGCTATTCGTGGAGGTCACTTCGTGACCAAGCTGGCGAGGAACTTTCAGTTACTGACCGATGACTTGATAGGGGACCTGACCCCTGTAGCAGAGACCGTCGTGATGACCGTGCAGACACTGAGAAACATGCAAGTAGCTCATCGTGGTGCCGGAGAGATTAGATTAGTTGACAGATGGGGACGGACATGGGATTGGATAAAAACCAAAAATATGTGATTCCGTTTGTACAGATAAAATCCAAAAATATTTTGTTTCTATCTTCCATGAGAATTTTATTTTTATTAAAATGATTCAGGATTGGATCGGATACATGCTACAGATGGAAGTTCACAAGAATGTGAAGTGTTGAAAGTGAAGAAATTGTTCAAGGCAAAGGTTTGAAGCGAACTTAATATGTTCGCATGTTTCTGATTAAGCAAACTTAATATGTTCGCATGGGGCTTGTTAAGCGAACTTAACAAGTTCGCCTAACGAAGAGAACTTAATTGTGTGAATAAATATTTTGTTCAGGCGAACTTATCCTCATTATTTGTTTCACTGCGGGAGCGAACTTCTTTGAGCGAACTTACTGGGTTTTTAGCGAACTTGTGAAATTTTGAACTAGGGTTTTTCGATTTGAAATTTTCGTGTTTGTTTCTGGATCGGATTTGAATTGCAAGTCTATCTAAGGTACTTTCATGGATTTTTATCCGTTAAATCGATGGGAAATTTTTATTAACTCTGTGTTTGTCGTTTTTGATATTCTTATGCTTTTCTGAGTAAATCAAGTTTATCTGGCTTTAAATCTTGAAATTGAAGCTTAATATTGTTTAGTTGTTGTGAATCGATGTTTATGCTGTGTTTGATTTGAAGATTTTTGATGATTTGAACATTTTGGATTCTGCTGTTGAATTTGTATCGACAAACTGGTTCAGGCGAACTTGTTTAGGCGAACTTATTATGTTCGCCTCTTGCAACACAAAGCGAACTTATTAAGTTCGCCTAAGGGCTAAGCAGTGTTTGGACTTGTAATTTTTTTTTTGTGTGAAATTTTTTTTATGATTTTTTTTCTTTTGTTTGTTATATGACTAATGTGTGTTCTATGTCCAATATATTTACAGATGGCTCGTCGTGTTGAGTACAAACATAATCAAGTGGCGTTGTTAGATCTAAATATATCTGAGGCTGTTAATTTCCAAGGAATTATCAATTTCTTGAATCGTTCACGTTTACATGTGGCCTTATCTGCAGATCCGTACATCAGCTTACCGTATATCCAACAATTCTAGGATACAGTACATCAAGACACAGATGTTGAACCTCACGTACTTCGTGCAACGGTAAATAATACAGAGGTAGTTATTTCAGTGGAAACTAATCGTGCTGCTTTGGCATTGGGAGGTGGTAATGAAGATCCTATGTCTTATCCTGGAACACTGATTATGGGGTGTTTTCAGAGGATGGGTTACAGAGGCAGACCAAATGATACTCAAGCATGAAAAAGTGGTTTAGTTGGAGAATGGAGGTATTTTATGCACGTAATCATCCAATGTTTGTCTCCAAGAAAGGCTGGTACTGATGGTTTGAAGAGTGCGTTACAAGCTGCAATGGTTGCATTGACCCTAAACAAACAATTTAACTTTGCTTTATATATATACCGTGAGTTGGTCATGCAAATCAATCCTCCAGAAGGTCAAGGGTTTTTATGTACCCTAGGTTCTTGCAAATGATTCTGAATCTTTTAATTCCAGATTTACAACATCATCCTATACGTTTGACTTTGACTCCTATGTCTAAAAGAATCTTTACTGATTGTACCAAGGTTAAACAACAAAATGTTGCTTTGATTCATGTTCCGACTCCTTTGTTTGGTCATTTAATCAATCCTGATTGTATTGAGCCTCCTAATGATAATTGGTTTCATCTTGAGGAGTTAGTTCAAGGACAAGTCTAGAATCAAGTACAACAACCACAACAATCGCAACAAGTTCAAGCTCAGGTACAAGCACAACAACAAGTTCCTATTCCACAAGAACAGATTCATATTTCGGTTAATGACCCGGTTCAGGAAGACGTTGCTCAAGAAAATGAACAAGATTTGGGTATGAATATGGAAGATTTTGAAAATGACGCTGTGAACTCACCCATTCATGAAGCTGAAGGAAATGTGGTGGATACGAGTTCCGGTGATACTATTTTACCTGATTCTGAGGCTACTGACTCTGATTCTTCTAGAGATTTTAGCTCAGGTCATTATGAGAGATTGGCTGCTTTTCCATTGGCAAATGCGGGGAAACACATTAAATGTAAAGCCAGAAAACCGAGGCGTAAGTCTGTTCGGAATCCTCCTTCTGGATCAGTACATGGAAAGAGAATATTAATCGATGAGAGATCGGATTCTGATAGTGATGAACATCCGGTTCCAAAAGCTCAGAAGCTTATGTCTGCTTCTATTGCTGCTGCACATTCAGCTCAAGGTGTTGAGGATGCTACTTTTGTTGCTTCCTTACTGGTTACACCTCCTTCATATACACATCCATCTCCTGTGATTACTCCTGTTCCTACAGTTTCTAAGTCTTCTGCTAGTACTTCAAAGCCTTCTGATTCTGAAAGGATTACCTTCCTTGAATCACGGGTTCTTGCATTGCAGACTCAGGTAGATACTCTTGTGACTACTGATACTCATAGGCAGTTGGTCCTTTAGGCTCAAGCTGCACAGAATGCTGACATGCAGTTATTGGTGTCCAAACTTGTTGAGCGTCTTGACGCTCAGGGGGATTTAAGGATACATGATACTTGTCATGATGAGTCAATTCAACGAAAGGATGATGATGACAATGATCCTAGTGGTAATGTTGAGGGTGATCGTCAATAGGCTGCTGACGTGAATCCAATATCAAAAGCTCAGGGGGAGTCGACATCACATACTATTGAAGGAACCAAGAATGATTCTGGAGTGAATGAAGATATTTTATTATTGGAATTCTTTACTGATTTTGAAGAAGAAGAAGCTGAGAAGTTAGAATGTCTGGATGATATTGATGAATTATTTGATGATATTGAAGAGGATATGTTGGATAATGAAGTTGAAGAAGGAGAGATTGTTGAGATTGAGATAGAAAAGAGTAAAGATAAAGTTACATATGAAGGCAGTGATGGTCTGAATGTACCATATAACTTCATCCAAGATGATGTTATTCCTGAGTTTTCTTATGGTGTAGTAACAGATTCTATGGACTCTTTGAAGATATCACTACACCTGATGATACTGCTCAATCCAAGATAGATTCTGATGTTGATACTACTCATCCCGTGTCTCCTAAGCTAAATGAAGAACCTGTGATGTATAAAAATACAGGAATGACTAGAGAACAGTGGACAGAAGTAGTTAACAGTTGGATAAAAGTACTACCAAAGTCACCTATACAACCTGCTCAGAAAGAAAGATATGTGAATAAAGAGAGGTGTATTGGAAGAATCATCAGTTGGTTTTATGATGATGACACAAAGTTGTTTGCTCTTAAGAGATCTGATGGTGTTCAATACTTAAAGCGTAGGATCAAGTATTTCAATACCTTACCAAGGTGTGAAATGAATGGTCTAGCTACGAAACCACTGATTAATAGATCAAAGTGTGGATTAGCCGATGTGATTGCCAACTTGATAAAAAGAGAAGGTGGATCAGGGAAGTATGAAAGATTAAAGCCACAGAAAGGAAAAAGAGTGAAGAGTGTAGGTCAAAAGACTGAGATTGTGACCTGGAAGTATAAGTTCAAGCCAGTACGTGCTGTACAAAAGATACCATTGAAGAAAATACCACAAGATTTTCTGGGGAATATGAAATGGTGGTACATAGATGTGAATACTGGTGAAGCTAGGATTGATGATAGAGATAATAAGGTCATTGTTAGTTTCTATGATGCAATGAATCTTATTAAGTTCTCAAAAAAGATCAGAGGACGTTAAGACATAATGAGATTATGTTTACTGATGAATGGAGAGAACAAGGATTGCAGTATAAAAGAGTGTTGGAGATCTGTTAGAGATATGGTGTGCACGTAGAAAGCAGATTACCAGATAACTGGAAGAGCTCGTCATAAAGACTGAAGACAGAAGATCAAGCTATTGTCAAGTGGGAGTCTGTTAAGACATAGAATGTATGACAAAAGCTTTGTAATAGTTTAGGTCTATTGTCTTTGTGTTTTGATGTAATTATATAGATTTTGTCTAAGTGTTAGAACAAGTTCTGCTAGAGGCGAACTTGTTATGTTCGCCTAGCCTATTAGAGGCGAACTTGTTAAGTTCGCCTAGTCTCATGTGAGGCGAACTTAGAGTTTGTGTCTATAAATAGGAGTTTACAGATTATGTTCTGTAGCGAAGTGAAAGAGAGAGAAATCGATCAAGTGTATTCTGTAAACTCTGTGTTTTGTGGAATACAAAGAGAAAGTTTATTTACATGTTTTTTCTATTGTCAATTCGTATACATACGTTAACACGAAGGATTCCGCACTCCGTGTTATAGAGACGTACTGTCACGAGATCGATCTGTAGATGAGTCATGTGGAGCCACATAGTCACTCACACCACCATCATCTGCACCTTTGTTACACCATCAAAGCTGAAGATGACACCGGCTTGAGCCTATCGAGGACACAATCAGGGAATGGTGGGTTTTCTCAAGTTCGTGTTGGGGACTACACACAGAACTCGCACATATCTCTTTGGGAGTTGGGATCGTCGGAGGCGAGTCCCCACTGTACCCATTAGCAATAATACGCTGTGTGAAGACAGACTATTACACGCATCATTGTAGAATCCATTGACACGTAGATGTCATCACTTTCCCGATCCGCAGGCTCACGCTTTGGTTAACATTCTGTTGAAGAAAGATTGACCACAAGGTTGGGAATGCATTGCTCATTGCATACCAAACCCTATCCTGACTCAGTTAGAAGGACGACTACTTTGCCTCTTCCAGTAACACATTCATGACCTAGTTCCTCTCATCGAAGCCACATTTCATGTACATATTTGTTTCATGTGCATGTTCCCATCTACAATCTAGTGGATTGGACTCTCGTATTATGTTCCAACTCGAGTGAATACTCGGATCAAACGATTCCCGACTACTCATCCTGATATGAGTTCTAATTGATCAATTTATGGTTGATGACTAAGCTTCTCGATGACTTATCATATCTGACAACACGCTACACTCAGAAATACAAACTAAAGGACATTTTTACACAGGACAGGGAGAACTAGGGGGAGCATGCAAAGCAAATTATCATTACGGGTGCACATGTAGTTATAATTTGAGGTGCATGTAAGTCCTGGTGAAACCTAGTGTGTGGATAAATAGTCCTAATCAGTGATTTACAGACTTAATTCTCCATTGTCCGTAGAAATTCTCGTAACCCACTCAATGACTAGTTGGTATCGTTAAACTTGTTTAATAGTTGATAGACGCGACTATCATGTTGAAGGTATTTACGAACACACTGAACTATCATCCATAGGATCCATCATTTGATTTCACTCATGTAAAAGGCTTAGTGAACTTAAGACTCTCATCCAGACTTGATTAATGAAACCATCTCGGTTGAAACTCTAATAGAACCTCGTGGTAAACCCACCGACTCCAACTATGTAAGCGGAAATTGGGAATTCTTACTAAACTAAGACGTTATTCCTTACACTCCAACAATAGATTCCATTTGACCTTGTTACCTTATCCTGTGATCAATCTTCAGTTTAATTTGATTTATACCATAGGATATCCAACTCTGTAAACGGGCTTTTCTCTTCACAAAATGATCAAGTTGTTCTAATGACATTAGAAAACGGGGATTTAATCTAACCAACCATCGGTTGAACGCGACTACTTAAACAGACATACTATCCCTTATGTTATTGAAATCTGTATTTCATTAAATTTCTTTTCCTACATGTGAACCTCTTCCCTTGGCCTTAGCATTGACCGACGCTTACCTTATAAGCACGGGTCTCACTAGAAGTTTCAGCATGACTTCACAAATTCTATGTTGGTGCGGTCGTACTCCGACAAATTCTATTAGAAAGTGCTTACGTAAAAGCCATCCTGCCATTTTGGCTCTCGTCACCAAGCAGCCATCTGAGGAGAAGAAGATGGACAGCATTCCGATCAGTCGTGATTATCCGAAAGTATTTCCCCGAAGACTTGACTGGTCTTCCGCCTCATCGTCAAGTGGAATTCCAAATTGATTTAGCACCCAGAGCAGCGCCTATTGCTCGGGCACCGTATAGACTTGCACCTAGTGAGCTGCAAGAGTTATCTACACAACTACAGGAATTGTTATATAAAGGTTTCATTCGACCTAGCTCATCTCAATGGGGAACTCCAATCCTATTTGTTAAAAAGAAGGACGGGACCTTTCGCATGTGCATCGATTACCGGGAACTGAACAAAGTGACGATTAAGAACCGTTACCCTCTACCCCGCATCGACGATCTATTTGACCAACTCCAAGGATCAAGTTTCTATTCTAAGATTCATCTTAGATCCGGTTACCATCAATCGAGAGTCCAAGTGGAGGACATCTCAAAGACAGATCAGTTCGTCATTGTTTTCATTGATGACATCCTCATCTATTCCAAGGATAGGGATGGACATGAGGAACATCTTCGTTTAATTATGGAATTGCTGAAACAAGAACAACTATATGCAAAACTTTCCAAGTGTGAATTCTGGATTCGTGAAGTGCAATTCTTTGGACATGTAGTCAACGAGACAGGGATACATGTTGACCCATCTAAAATAGAAGCAATCAAGAATTAGATAATACATGAGAAAAACTACACAATTCATGACTTAGAGTTGGGAGCCGTAGTATTTGCACTAAAGAGATGGAGACATTACTTGTACGGTACCAAATGCACCACTATACCAATCACAAGAGTCTTCAGCATATCTTCGAACAGAAAGAGTTGAACATGCGACAGCGTCGTTGGGTTGAACTCTAAAACGACTATGACTGTGCAATTAGATATCATCCGGGGAAGGCTAATGTGGTAGTCGATGCCCTAAGCCATACGGACACCAAACTCAAACGAGTTCGAGCATTACAACTTACTATTCACACCGGATTACCTGACAAAATCCGTAGTGCTCAGCTCGAAGCCCTTAAAGAGGAAAACCTACCGCTGGAAGCCACACGTGGTATGGAAGGGCAACTGGAGGTCAAATCAGATGGCATTCGCTACCTGGCAGAGCGAATATGGGTTCCAGCATATGGGAACTTAAGAGAACTGGTTATGGATGAAGCTCACAAATCTCGATACTCTATTCATCCAGGTTCTGACAAGGTGTACCACGCCCTAAAGGTGCTATATTAGTGGCTAAATATGAAGGCGAATATAGCCACCTATGTGAGCAAGTGCCTAACTTGCACAAAGGTCAAAGTGGAATACCAAAAGCCTTCTGGCTTACTGCAGTAGCTGGAGATCCCTATGTAGAAATGGGAACAAATCACTATGGACTTCAAAACTAAACTACCCAGAACCCCTAGCGGATGCGACACTATCTGGGTGATCGTAGATCGCTTGGAAAAATCTGCACACTTTCTTACAATCAAAGAAACCGACAAGATGAAAAACTCACTCGTATTTACTTAAAGGAAGTAGTCTCTCAGCACGGTGTGCCAATTTCTATCATTTCGGATCGAGACGCTCGATTCACCTCTCAGTTTTGGCAATCACTACAAAAAGCCCTAGGCACACGTATAGACATGAGTACAGCATATCATCCACAAACCGATGGTCAAACAGAACGTACCATCCAAACCCTAGAGGACATGCTACAAGCTTGTGTGATAGATTTCGGTAACAGCTGGGAAACTCACTTGCCCTGAGTGGAGTTGTCCTACGATAACAGTTATCACACTAGTATCAAGGCAGCACCATTCGAGGCATTGTACGGACGTAAATGCCGATCTCCTATCTGTTGGGCTAAAGTTGGGGATAGCCCACTTACGGGTCCTGAACTGGTATTCGAAACTTCTGAAAAGATAGTTCAAATTCGAAATTGTATGGCGGCAGCTCGTGATCTTCAAAAGAGTTATGCCAACAAGCGTCGTAAACCCTTAGAGTTTCAAGTAGGTGATATGGTCCTATTGAAATTCTCACCTTGGAAAGGTGTAATCCGCTTCGGGAAACAAGGCAAACTAAATCCTCGTTATGTTGAACCATTCAAGATAGTAAAGAGAATTGGCTTAGTAGCGTACCAACTGGACCTACCTGAAGGACTGAGTGGTGTGCATGATGTGTTTCATGTCTCGAACTTGAAGAAATGTCTAGCAGACGAGACACTCGTTGTTCCTCTTAAGGAGCTACAAATCAATGAACAACTACATTTCATTGAAGAACCGGTCGAAATCATGGATAGGGAAGTCAAAACAAATTGTAATTTTTATAAAAATTAAAATTAAACGAAACTTTCATTTTATTAATAAAACTGATAATGTAAAAAAAAATATTTTAAAAATCTTATAAAAACTATTTTATAAATAATTTTAAAAGGTCTGAATCGATTAAAGAGGTTAAACCCCCAATTATTTTCTTTTGAACCCCCGTTTGAACCTTCCATATCATCATGAACCTTGACAATTGCACAACCACCTTTGACTTCATAAAGTCAAAATTTACATATTCAAACTCACAAATCCATTGATTTCAATCAAAATTACTACCATAGTCGACCTGATCATCCTATCTGTCACACCCCGACCGATGGCGGAATCATCGGGGCGGGACATGTAAGACTGTTCATAGCACATGGTTGACTAAATGAAATATATTAAAGTTAAGTTTCCATTACAAATAATCCAAGTACAAACCAAATTCAAACAAGGAACATAAAACAACTCATAAAATTCTTGATTTAAATTGCTAAGTCCAAATCCTATATTGAGCACGTCTTGAATCATTCTCACATATTAGGGCCTGAAACATGAATAAAATAAAGTCAACTAAAAAGTTGGTGAGTATAACACAATTGTAAATAGATAGCATATAGTTGAAAACAAATCCTTTCAAAACATGATAAAATAAGGCATTTATGGGGAGCAGCTATTGTGTAACCATGTACAACCAAACCTTGTAACTAGCATGCAAAAATTGTGTTGTCGGTTTCAATCACCGCGCACCACGGGTGGGTTTGTCAGACTCAATAGATCTATCATTGAAAACCGTCGGCTTGTATAGTTAATGATTGCACATAATCGCATACAAAGGTTAGCACAACTAGCACTCGGGCACAAAGCTCAAATTTTGCACACATGTATGTAAATAGGATTTTTGCACTTGTGTTGTTTGCGTAAATGTAAATGTGTAATGTGTATAGAGTTCATGTTCCACCCCAAAAGTGTAAAAGAGTAAAAAGGGGTTGTGAATACTCACTTGGTATGGAGATGTAGCTAACAAAGAGTATAGATAAAATAAGGGTTCTTGATACGCATAGGTTAACCTAGATAGTAATGTATATTGAATCAAATTGGTGTACAAAGTTTAAGTCTAACATTGAATGTTGAATTTGTGTATAAAAAGTATTAAATGAAATATATAAAGTTGTAGTAACCATTTTTTGATCTTTTGATTAAAGTTTGGAATTTAAATAATAAAATAGAATTCTTATAAAATTGTTGATTATAAAAATAATGCATGTGTTAAATGTAAATTAATAAATAAGTAAATGATTATAGTTTATGAAATAATGTAAATATTGATTGTAATTAAGTATAAATAAATAAATGATTTTTGTTTAAATATTAAATAAATAATTATTATCTTATTTATTTATAAACTTGTAACTTAATCATTTAAAAACATCATTTAAGTGTAAGATAAATATAAATTTAATTTTTATACATTTTTTTTAAATAAACTTTTAAATAAATAATATTTATCTCTTCAAATACAGAAAACATATTTTTATAAAATTTGAAACATTTATTGATCGAAAAATATAAAATTATAATTCTGTTACAATTTTTGAGTCACACACGACCGTGCCTTGGAAGGGCACGATCGTGCTCAAGTCACGGGCGCGACCGCGCTAGTCGGGGCGCGACCGGGTTGATCAACAGAGGGCACAAATTAGACCAGTCAACAGGCACGACCGTGCCTTGGCCCGGCACGGTCGTGTCTATGATTCTTAGACACAACAGAGACTAGCCCAAAGGGCATGACTAAGTCTGGACAGGAGGACATGACCGCGCTGCTACTCGGCACGACCGCGTTTCATGAGGCACGGCTGCGCTAGATGATTAGCGCGACCGTGTCTCTTCCAAATCAGACACGAATTGAACAAATCTTGTATTTATAGCGTTGGAATTGTTAGGGCTTTTGATTACTGAGTTGTTACGAGTCTATTCATATAAATTAATTGTATGGAAAACGTGTTTAAGAATGGATTCGATTAAATCCTTTTTATTAAAAATAGGAATTTCGGTTCCGGATAATTTCTGTAATGGAAGCCCAGATTAACATGGGTTTTCGATATAAATACTAAAACGGATAATAACAAGTGATCAATTACCCGAAAGAGTAGGGAATCGATGGAGGTCGGTAGAAGGAAGTTCCGGCGTCGACGGCTTGAGTTCCGGCGACCTTTACTGCAACTTCAGGGATGATTGAGTATCGTGACTCTATTGCCGGATTGAGAGAACTCGGGTTGTAAGGTGTATTCCGAATTTTCTTGAAATGTTTTAAGTGGTTTTTCGAGATTGATAGGATTAATTTGGAGCGTTTGTGAATTCGAAAGTTGTATTACTCACGTAAATGGAAAAGAAACGGTGGACGGTTACGGATTCTCGACGATCGGTGATTAAAAGTGTATTTACGTTTTGACAGTTACGCAGGCGCGACCGTGCCCAATAGAGGCGCGACCGTGCTTAGGCACCGGGCGCGATCGTTCCAGGACCAGTCGCGCGATCGTGCCGAGGCACTTGGCGCGACCGTGCCTAGACGAAGCACTACCGTGATAATTAGGGTTTCTTGATAAATTTTCAAGTTTAGTCCTTGACTTTTCAGGTTTGATTAGTTTGAAATAAATAGTTACATGTATAGCGTTTAAGTGTATATAATCAAGCAAAACTTGTAAATTTGTATTGAATCATTGCATTTAGTTTACGGTAAGCAAAATAATAAGACAGTGCACGAGTATTGAGTTCGAAATTGCATTACATTGAATTGAAAATATGAATACTAAAATCAGAAATGTTACAGTCTCCCCATGTTGAGAGAATTTCGTCCCAAAATTTAGCTAGAGGAAACAACAGTATCAATAAAAAGATGAGGGTACTTGAGCTTCATTTGGTCTTCTCGTTCCCAAGTGAACTCAGGACCACGCTTAGATTCCCAACGAACTTTGACAATAGGAATGCGACTTCGCTTGAGCTGTTTGACTTCACGATCCATAATTTCTACCGGCTTCTCAACGAAGTGCATCATTTCATCAATGCGCACGTCGTCAAGCGGTATATGGAGTTTTTCATCAGCGAGACACTTCTTCAGATTAGATATATGAAATGTAGGATGCACATTGCCAAGAGATGGAGGTAACTCGAGCTTGTAGGCCACCTTCCCAATCCTTTCAAGGATCTTGAATGGACCAACATAACGAGGTGCTAACTTGCCTTTCTTCCCAAAACGGATCACGCCCTTCCATGGAGACACCTTAAGAAGAACAAGATCACCGACTTGGAATTCCAAGGGTTTTCGACGTTTGTCGGCATAACTCTTTTGCTGACTCCTCGCTACTCGCATATTGTCATGGATTTGGATAATCTTGTCGGATGTTTCTAAAATTAACTCGGGACCGTTGATTTGTGCTTCACCAATCTCGTTCCAACAGATAGGAGAACGACACTTGCGACCATAGAGAGCTTCAAATGGAGCCATGTTGATACTTGTGTGGTAGCTATTGTTGTAAGAGAACTCAATGAGGGATAAATGTGAATCCCAATTGCCACCAAAATCGATTACGCAAGCTCTAAGCATGTCTTCAAGAGTTTGGATTGTTCTCTCGGTTTGACCATCAGTTTGGGGATGGTAGGCCGTGCTCAAATCCAATCGTGTACCAAGAGCAGTTTGGAGAGATTGCCAAAATCGAGAAGTGAACCGGGCATCTCAATCAGATATTATGTTCAAGGGAACACCATGACGACTCACGATTTCGTCAATGTAAATTCGGGCTAGTTTTTCGACCCGATAGTCTTCACGGATAGGCAAGAAATGAGCAGATTTGGTGAGTCGATCAATGATCACCCAAATACTATCATAACCACTCGAGGTGCGAGGGAGTTTGGTAATAAAATCCATGGCTAAGTTCTCCCATTTCCACACTGGAATTTATGGTTGTTCAAGCAAACCAGAAGGACGTTGATGTTCGGCTTTGACTTTGGAGCAGGTTAAACATTTGGCAACATAAAGAGCAATGTCCTTTTTCATACCAGGCCACCAATATTGTTGGCGAAGATCTTGGTACATTTTATCCGCACCAGGATGAATAGAATAACGAGTCTTGTGGCCCTCGTTCATGAGAAATGTACGGAGATCATCGCGATCGGGGACCCAAATACGGTTCAAGTAATATAGTAAGCCATTGGGTTTTGATTCCAGCAGAAGTTCAACACCACATGACATTTCTTCGTACATGTTACCCTCGGTTACCGAGACGTGTTGAGCTTCTAAGATACGGGTTTGAATATCGGTTTGAATACGGGCACAATGAAGCATAACATGGTCCTTTCGACTCAAAGCATCGGCTACAACATTCGCTTTGCCGGGATGGTAACGAATCTCGCAGTCGTAGTCGTTAAGGGGTTCGACCCAACGTCGTTGCCTCATATTGAGTTCTTTTTGGTTGAAAATATGTTGAAGACTTTTCTAGTCGGTGAACACCACACATTTCGTGCCATATAGGTAATGTCTCCAAATTTTTAACGCGAATACGACCGCACCTAACTCGAGATCGTGCGTAGTATAATTCTTCTCATGAACTTTGAGTTGCCTTGATGCATAAGCGATTACTTTGCCTCGTTGCATGAGAACACAACCAAGACCTTGGTTAGAAGCATCACAATAGACAACTAAATCATCGATTCCATCGGGGAGAGTTAATATAGGAGCATTGCACAACTTTTGCTTGAGGGTTTGGAAAGCTTCTTCTTGTTTCGGTCCCCATTCATAAGTCTTACCCTTGTGGGTCAGAGCGGTAAGAGGGACAGCAATCTTTGAGAAGTTTGAGATGAAACGACGATAATAACCCGCAAGACCAAGAAATGAACGAACTTCGGTAGGAGTCTTCGGGGCATTCCAATTCTTAATCGTTTCAATCTTAGCAGGATCAACATGAATACCCTTGTCATTGACGATGTGACCAAGAAATTGAACTTCCTTTAGCCAGAATTCACATTTGGAGAATTTGGGATATAGTTGTTCTTTTCTCAAGAGGTCTAAAACCAATCTATGGTGTTGTTCATGATCGGCTTTAGTCTTGGAATAGATTAAGATATCGTCAATGAAGACAATCACGAATTTATCAAGGTACGGTTTGCACACACGATTCATGAGATCCATGAAAACTGCGGGTGCATTGGTTAACCCGAAAGGCATAACCATGAACTCATAATGACCATACCTTGTTCGAAAAGCAGTCTTAGGAATGTCATCTTCTTGAACACGGAGCTGATGATAACCGGATCGAAGATCAATCTTCGAGAAGCAAGTAGATCCTTGAAGTTGATCAAAGAGATCATCAATTCTAGGTAAGGGATAACGGTTCTTGATAGTAAGCTTATTGAGTTCGCGGTAGTCAATACACATGCGAAATGATCCGTCCTTCTTCTTAACAAATAAGACGGGTGCACCCCACGGTGAATGACTCGGACGGATGAATCCCTTGTCGGAGAGCTCTTTGACTTGCAAGTGCTTGCATTTCAGAAGGTGCAAGATGATAAGGAGCTCTAGCAACGGGGTTAGCTCCAGGTATAAGATCAATACGGAACTCTACTTGACGAACGGGAGGAAGACCGGATAAATCCTTAGGAAAAAATTCGGGGAAATCCCGAATGATCGGAATGTCTTGGATACTCTTCTCCTTGACATCCTGTTGAACAATATGAGCTAAGAAAGCAATGTACTTCTTTCGTAAGTATTTTTGAGCGGTAGTACACGACATCAACTTAAGTCCCTTGCAAGGCTTTTCACCAAAAACTCTTAAGGTTTCTCCCGATGGTAGTGGAATTTGGATACACTTTTCAAAGCAAATGACTTCGGCATGATGATTTGATAGCCAATCCATACCTATGATAATATCAAAGCTTCCTAGTGGCATTGGAACAAGGTTGATTGGGAATGTGTGATCATTAAGTTCTAAAGAGCAATCATAGATAATGGACTCAATTGTAAGGGAGTCACCATTTGCTACTTCAACGGTAAATGTTTTCTCTAATTGGGACCGAGTCTTTAAAAGTAAAGGTTCAAAATTAAGTGATACAAAACTTTTATCGGCTCCGGTATCGAATAAAATGGAGGCATATTGACTATTAACAAGAAACGTACCATTGACCAGCTTCGTTGGCGTTTATGTTAAACGCACGCCAACGAGCTCCACCTTGTCTAGCATTTGCAAGTCTTGGACATTGATCACGAAAATGGTTCGGGTCACCACACTCATAGCAAGCACGCCCATTAACAATGGCGGGAGCACCTTGATTAGCCACTTGAGGTACGGTTCGGTTTGGAGGGTTGACTTGGCCCGTAAGAGCTTTGGTCCTACAAACACTGACTGTATGACCATATCTCCCACAATAAGTACAGAGGCGACATGGGATGTTTTGGGGATGATGGTAGTTGCAGGTGGCACAAAGAAGGTAGATCCCAACATATGGCTTTTTAGCCGGCGCTTGAACCATAGGTGCAGCTTGGTTGATGGGAACAGCAGGAGTAACCACAGCAAAATTTCTAACCTTCCTCTTTCTATTATTGCGAGAGGGTTCGGTTATGGCTTCTTTGTTGTGAGTAGGAGGGGTTACGGTTTCAGAAACTTTCTTAGTGCCCTTCTTAGTAAGTGTTCCCGCTTTCACATGGTTATCAGTTAAGGTAGCGGATAGACGAATAGCATCCTCCAGAGTAGCAGGATTTCTACCTAAGACAGTATCTTGGATTTGTCTTGGTAGCCCACCAATATACTTCTCGATACAACGGGACAAAGGAGTGACCATGTGGGGCACTAGAAGACTCAACTCATGGAACTGAGTTGTATATGCTAAGCTTTCCCCACTATCTTGGGCAAGATCCCAAAATTCAGCTTCTAACTTTTTCACTTCATTTCGAGGACAGAACTCCTCGGTCATAAGCCTTTTGACCTCATCCCAAGGTAAGGCCATAGCTACATCAACACCCCTATTCCTTTTCTCCCCATTCCACCATGTAAGTTCCCGTTTTTGTAGGACACTTGTAGCATGACGAACACGGAGGTTGTCGGGACAGTCACTATTGAGAAAGGTATTCTCAATGCTTTCGAACCATTGAAGGAGTCTAGTAGCTCCTTCGGTACCATAGAACTTTAGGGGATTGCACGAGTTGAAGTGCTTGAAGGTGCATTGAGATGGATTATTACCACCATTTCCACCATTTCCACCATTATTACCACTATTGCTTCCATTTCCACCATTGTTGCCATTGGTGGCACCATTGGCTTGGGTGAGTTGTGTCACCAATTGGGTAAGAATAGCAGCAATGTCGGCATTGGCGTTGGTTGCGGGTGCACGACGAGGAGGCATTCTACAGATTTTCACAAGACAAGAAAGATTGTAAGAACTTATGAGATTTGATAGGGTTTAAAAGAATGAGATAACAAAAATAAAAATAGATATTCTTAGTTTGGATTGTACTCTAAAGTGACAAAATCACTTGAATACCATGGCACATTAAGGTTAATTAAACTTATAAAATTTTCAAGGAGACATGCTTTAGCCTATAAGTAAACACTCATCTCGGGAATTCCCAGGAAAGCATACGGGTCCCTCGGTTGATTGGGATTTATGCGAAATGCTTTCCTAGACAGAAAACCCAAAATACAGGTGTCACCCTTCCAGATTGCACGCGTCCTCAAATAATTTAACAAGTTTAAAAACCTTAACGAAGAAATAAAAATTTTAAAGATTTTTGCTTCAAGAATTTTCCACATGCTTAGAAAGGATAAAGATAGAAAGAAAATAGAATTATTATGAGGTTTTAGAACATAGGAAAGGATATTATTATTCAAGAAGATCCTAATGAGTCATGAATTTCTAACAAGTAAGGTATCAAATATAATAATAATTAATCATGGTGAGCATGTAGCACATAGCATGTAACACATAGCACAAAATCATGAAATATAGCATAAGTGGGTGTCCTAAAGTTATAGTCTAGGTCAAGGTGTCTAATAACCTAATTCCCTATAACCTGGCTCTGATACCAATCTGTCACACCTCGACCGATGGCGGAATCATCGGGTCGGGACATGTAAGACTGTTCATAGCACATGGTTGACTAAATTGAAATATATTAAAGTTAAGTTTTCATTACAAATAATCCAAGTACAAACCAAATTCAAACAAGGAACATAAAACAACTCATAAAATTCTTGATTTAAATTGCTAAGTCCAAATCCTATATTGAGCACGTCTTGAATCATTCTCACATATTAGGGCCTGAAACATGAATAAAATAAAGTCAACTAAAAAGTTGGTGAGTATAACACAGTTGTAAATAGATAGCATATAGTTGAAAACAAATCCTTTACAAAACATGATAAAATAAGGCATTTATGGGGAGCAGCTATTGTGTAACCATGTACAACCAAACCTTGTAACTAGCATGCAAAAATTATGTTGTCGGTTTCAATCACCGCGCACCATGGGTGGGTTTGTCAGACTCAATAGATCTATCATTGAAAACCGTCGGCTTGTATAGTTAATGATTGCACATAATCGCATACAAAGGTTAGCATAACTAGCACTCGGGCACAAAGCTCAAATTTTGCACACATGTATGTAAATAGGATTTTTGCACTTGTGTTGTTTGCGTAAATGTAAATGTGTAATGTGTATAGAGTTCATGTTCCACCCCAAAAGTGTAAAAGAGTAAAAAGGGGTTGTGAATACTCACTTGGTATGGAGATGTAGCTAACAAAGAGTATAGATAAAATAAGAGTTCTTGATACGCACGGGTTAACCTAGATAGTAATGTATATTGAATCAAATTGGTGTACAAAGTTTAAGTCTAACATTGAAGGTTGAATTTGTGTATAAGAAGTATTAAATGAAATATATAAAGTTTTAGTAACCATTTTTGGATCTTTTGATTAAAGTTTGGAATTTAAATAATAAAATAGAATTCTTATAAAATTGTTGATTATGAAAATAATGCATGTGTTAAATGTAAATTAATAAATAAGTAAATGATTATAGTTTATGAAATAATGTAAATATTTATTAAAATTAAGTATAAATAAATAAATGATTTTTGTTTAAATATTAAATAAATAATTATTATCTTATTTATTTATAAACTTGTAACTTAATCATTTAAAAACATCATTTAAGTGTAAGATAAATATAAATTTAATTTTTATACATTTTTTTAAATAAACTTTTAAATAAATAATATTTATCTCTTCAAATACAGAAAATATATTTTTATAAAATTTGAAACATTTATTGATCGAAAAATATAAAATTACAATTCTGTTACAATTTCTGAGTCACACACGACCGTGCCTTGGAAGGGCACGATCGTGCTCAAGTCACGGCGACCGCGCCAGTCGGGGCGTGACCGGGTTGATCAACAGAGGGCACAAATTAGACCAGTCAATAGGCACGACCGTGCCTTGGCCCGGCACGGTCGTGTCTATGATTCTTAGACACAACAGAGACTAGCCCAAAGGGCATGACTAGGTCTTGACAGGAGGACACGACCGCGCTGCTACTCGGCACGACCGCGTTTCATGAGGCACGGCCGCGCTAGATGATTAGCGCGACCGTGTCTCTTCCAAATCAGACACGAATTAAACAAATCTTGTATTTATAGCGTTGGAATTGTTAGGGCTTTTTATTACTGAGTTGTTACGAGTCTATTCATATAAATTAATTGTATGGAAAACGTGTTTAAGAATGGATTCGATTAAATCCTTTTTATTAAAAATAGGAATTTCGGTTCCGGATAATTTCTGTAATGGAAGCCCAGATTAACATGGGGCTTTCGATATAAATACTAAAACGGATAATAACAAGTGATCAATTACCCGAAAGAGTAGGGAATCGATGGAGGTCGGTAGAAGGAAGTTCCGGCGTCGACGGCTTGAGTTCCGGCGACCTTTACTGCAACTCCGGCCAATCCAGATAGTCCGGGAGCTTCAGGGATGATTGAGTATCGTGACTCTGTTGCCGGATTGAGAGAATTCGGGTTGTAAGGCGTATTCCAAATTTTCTTGAAATGTTTTGAGAGGTTTTTCGAGATTGACAGGATTAAGTTGGAGCGTTTGTGAATTCAAAAGTTGTATTACTCACGTAAATGGAAAAGAAACGGTGGACGGTTACGGATTCTCGACGATCGGTGATTAAAAGTGTATTTACGTTTTGACAGTTACGCAGGCGCGACCGTGCCCAATAGAGGTGTGACCGTGCTTAGGCACCGGGCGCGATCGTTCCAGGACCAGTCGCGCGATCGTGCCGAGGCACTTGGCGCAACCGTGCCAGGACGAAGCACGACCGTGCTAATTAGGATTTCTTGACAAATTTTCAACTTTAGTCCTTGACTTTTCAGGTTTGATTAGTTTGAAATAAATAGTTACTTGTATAGCGTTTAAGTGTATATAATCGAGCAAAACTTGTAAATTTGTATTGAATCGTTGCATTTAGTTTACGGTAAGCAAAATAATAAGACAGTGCACGAGTATTGAGTTCGAAATTGCATTACATTGAATTGAAAATATGAATACTAAAATCAGAAATGTTACACTATCCTTGATTCACGCAAACAATTCCGTCCATTTTAAACGCCCCTAATTACTCCTAAGTCGTTAGAACTCAAAACCCATTTACGAAAGGAAACCTTGAAACAAATCCGTGATTCAAGCTTCAACCTCGCGAATTTCATTTGATTTCTAGTTGTAAAACGCGTGCTAACACCATAGATATCTAGCTAATCTGATTACAAGCTTCAAGCCCTCAAAATAAAACCTCACTTCATTTCCTCTCGGTTTGATCGGCGCAGGAGGAAGGAGCGCCTCTCGATCGACGGCTGTATTGGCGTCTTTCAGGTTCGAATCATAGTGCAGGTAGCACCTTTTCTCTGTTTAATAGCGTCTCCTTCCTCTGCCATGTCCGATTTCAGTTTTTTTTAGGGTTAAAGGGGCTGGTAGCGACTGGTTGTTGGGGAAGAAGGATTCTCAGAACCCTATTGTTAACAAGAATTTGATTCTAATCTTTAACAACTTAGTAGCCTAGATCAGCTGGTTAAACTATTTCCCCACACACCATAGGTCGCATATCACACCCCAACCGACGGCGAAATCATCGGGGCGGGACATGTGGACTGTTCATGAGCACAAGGTTGACTAAATTGAAATATATTAAACATCCAAATTCATTTCAAGTATTCAAGACAAAACCAAATCAAACCAAGTACATAAAATGAAATACATAATCCTTTATTAAAATTATCTAGGTCCAAAACTTATGTGTAGCAAGTCTTGATCAAATCACACATTAGTACCTGAAACATGAATAAAATAAGGTCAACTAAAAAGTTGGTGAGCATACACTGGTTTGTATATAAATAGCATATAGGTTATGAATAAACAAATCCTTCCATAACATGATAAAATAAGGCATTTATGGAGAGCAGCTATTGTGTAACCAAGTACAATCAAACCTTTGTAACTAGCATGCAAAATTATGTTGTCGGTAACAGTCACCCCAATCTGGGTGGGTTTGTCAGGCTCAATAGATCTATCATTGTTTACCGTCGGCTTGAATAGTTAGTGATTGCACATAAATTGCAAACAAAAAGTTAACACACCTAGCACTCAGGCATAAAGCTCAAATTTGCACACATGAATATAAAGAGGATTTGTACTTGTGTAGTTTGTGTAAATGTAAGCAATAGTGTTGTATAGTGTTCATGTTCCACCCCAAAGAGTGTAAAAGAGTAAAAAGGGGCTATGTAATAATCACTTGATATGAAGGCGTAGCTAACACGGGGGACTAGATAGTAACGGGGTCCTCGTAATGCATAATGTTAACCTAGAGTGTAATATGTATTGAATCAATAGTGTGCACAATAGTCTATGTCTAAGTCTAAGGTTGTATTGGATGCGTGTATAAGGAATTTTGAAGTTATAAGTGTTAGTGGTTTGTACGTGAATGATGTGGTATAAAATTAAGGTTTTAGTTTGGAATAACTAAATAAACAAAATTATTATTTATTTGCTTAGTTATAAAAATAATGTAGGTATTAAGGGTAATTAAGTATAAACTAAATAAATAATTTTTGTTTAAATGTAAATTAAATAAATAATTGTAACCTTATTTATTTATTCATAAAATATGTAACTTAGTCATTTGGTTATAAAAATGTATTAGATGTTTTATATTGAATATAAATTTCTTTACTTTATTTCCATAAAGATGTTTAAATAAAATGTGTAAATAATAATTAAGTGTAGGGTTTAACAATAAATATAGATTAAATTTTATAAGTTTTAAATAAATAATTTCCATTTATTTTAGAATAGAAATTTGATCTTTTAAATAATGTTAATATAAATCTTTATAAAATCAATTCTTTTTATTTAAAAATTAATTTGAAATACTTATTGTTTTTAAAATATGGAAATAATTATTCTGCCAAGAATTTTCTCACACACACGACCGTGCCTTGGACAAGGCACGATCGTGCTAGGACTACGGGCGCGGCCGTGCTTGTCAGAGACGCGACCATGTTGACCAATACAGAGGATGTAGCTAAGCTGTTCACTAGGCACGACCGTGTCTGGGCCAGACACGACCGTGTCTAGGGTTCTGAGGCACGGCCAAGTCTAGCCAAGGTGCCTGACCGGGTTTGAGTGTGCGAGGCACGACCGCGCCTGGGATTAGCACGACCGTGTCTCATGAAGCACGACCGCGCTAGAATACTAGCGCGACCGTGTCCGTTCCAAAACAGAAACGAATTGACTGATTCGTATAATGTTAACGTTGCATTTCATAGGGCTTTCATCTGTAGGGTTATTTCGAGTATTTTGGAATATATTAATTGTATTTTATACGTGTTCAAAGCAGGGTTCGACTAAATCTATTTTGAACGAAAACTAGATTATGGTTCGTGATGATTCCCATATTGTAAGCCCAAATTAGATTAGGGCTTTTTATTTATAGACTAAAACGTAAGTGTGAAAGGTTTCAATTACCCGGAAGGACGATGAATTGATAGTGTTCGGTAGAGATGAGTTCCAGCGACGACGATTTGATCACCGGCGTCTTCTGCTGCAATTCCGGCTGAAATCAACGTGTTCAGGAGCTTCAGAGAGGATGATAATTCTTTTGCTTAGGAGGATTAAAGTCAGAATGATGGATTCGATGAGCAAAAGAGGGAGAGGTCGACGGTTTTAGTTTAAAAATATGTAATTGGTTTTAATTTAGGTGTAATGTCGATGATTAATCGACTAATGATGATTGTTAATAGATGAACGTGTATAATCGTTACGGAGTTGAACGAGTTTAGGATTAAAGATCGTTTTTACGTTTCAATTGATGAGAGGCGCGACCGTGCCATATGAGGCGCGACCGCGCCAAGGCACCGGGCGCGACCGTTTCAAAGCAAGGCGCGCGACCGTTCCAAAGCAACGAGGCGCGACCGTGCCTATTAGGGTTTCTGTTTATTTATTTATAAATTCAATCCTTGAAATTTTTCAGTATTTGCAGATTTGTATAAATATGAACTTATGTAGAGTTTAATAGAAGATACTCGTGTAAAATTTGCGGATTTGTATCGAAACACAGTAATTAATCGTTGGTAAAAATAGAACAAGTCAGCGTACTAAATTTTAATTTGAAACGTGTCACATTGAACTGAAATATAGATAATGAAAATCAGAAATGTTACAGTATCCCCATGTTGAGGGAATTTCGTTCCGAAATTTAGCTAGATGAGGCAACGGTATCAGTGAAGAGATGGGGGTACTTGAGCTTCATTTGGTCCTCTCGTTCCCAAGTAAACTCAGGACCACGTTTAGATTCCCAACGAACTTTGACAATAGGAATACGGCTTCGTTTGAGCTGCTTGATATCACGATCCATGATTTCCACCGGTCTCAACGAAGTGCATCGTTTCGTCAATGTGCATGTCGTCAAGAGGTATGTGGAGATTCTCATCAGCAAGACATTTCTTCAAATTAGACACGTGAAAAGTAGGATGCACATTGCCAAGTGATGGAGGTAAGTCGAGTTTGTAAGCCACTTTCCCAATCCTTTCATGTATTTTAAATGGACCCACATAGCGAGGTGCTAATTTGCCTTTCTTTCCAAAACAGATCACACCCTTCCATGGAGACACCTTTAGAAGAACAAGGTCACCGACTTAAAATTCCAAGGGTTTTCGTCGTTTGTCGGCATAACTCTTTTGCCGACTTCTCGCCACTCGAATGTTGTCATGGATTTTGTATAATTTTGTCGGATATTTCTTGAATTAGCTCGGGACCGGTGATTTCTGCTTCACCAATCCCGTTCCAACAGATAGGAGAACGACAATTGCGACCATAGAGATCTTCAAATGGAGGCATGTTGATACTCGTGAGGTAGCTATTATTGTAGGAGAACTCGATTAGTGATATATGTGAATCCCAATTTCCACCAAAATTAATTACACAAGCTCTAAGCATGTCCTTAAGAGTTTGGATTGTTCGCTCGGTCTGACCATCAGTTTGGGGATGGTAAGCCTTGCTCAAATCCAATCGTGTACCAAGAGCAGTTTGGAGAGATTGCCAAAAACGTGAGGTGAACCGAGCATCCCTATCGGAGATTATGTTTAAGGGAACACCGTGACAGCTCACAATTTCGTCAATGTAAATTCGGGCTAGTTTCTCAACCCGATAGTCTTCACTGATAGGTAAGAAATGAGCAGATTTGGTGAGACGGTCAATGATCACCCAAATGCTATCAACACCACTTGAGGTGCGAGGGAGTTTGGTAATAAATTCCATAGCTAAGTTCTCCCATTTCCACATGGGAATTTCCGGTTGTTCAAGTAATCCGGAAGGACGTTGGTGTTCGGCTTTGACTTTGGAGCACGTAGGCATTTGGCAACATAGAGAGCAATGTCCTTCTTCATACCGGGCCACCAATATTGTTGGCGAAGATCTTGGTACATTTTATCCGCACCAGGATGAATAGAATAACGAGTCTTGTGAGCCTCGTTCATAAGAAATGTACGGAGATCATCGCGATCGGGAATCCAAATACGGTTCAAATAATAAAGCAAGCCTTTAAGTTTTGATTCAAGCTGAAGTTCAACACCACACTACATTTCCTCGTACATGTTACCCTCGGTGACTGAAACATGTTGAGCTTCTAAGATGCGATTTTGAATGTCGGTTTAAATTCGGACACAATGAAGCATGACACGGTCCTTTCGACTCAAAGTGTCGGCTACAACATTCGCTTTGCCGGGATGGTAACGAATCTCGCAGTCATAGTCATTAAGGAGTTCAACCCAACGTCATTGCCTCATATTGAGTTCCTTTTGGTTGAAGATGTGTTGGAGACTTTTGTGGTCGGTGAACACCACACATTTTGTGCCATAGAGGTAATGTCTCCAAATCTTTAATGCGAATACGACCGCACCCAACTCGAGATCATGCGTCATATAATTCTTCTCATGAATCTTAAGTTGCCTTGATGCATAAGCGATTAATTTCTCTATGCATGTGGACACAACCGAGACCTTGGTTGGAAGCATCACAGTAGACAACTAGATCATCATTCCCATAAGGGAGAGTCAAAATAGGAGAATTGCATAACTTTTTCTTAAGAGTTTGGAAAGCTTCTTCTTGTTTTGGTCCCCATTTATAAGTTTTACCCTTGTGGGTCAAAGCAGTAAGAGGGACATCAATCTTAGAGAAGTTTGAGATGAAAAGAAGATAATATCCTGCAAGACCAAGAAATGAACGAACTTCGGTGGGGGTCTTCGGGGCATTCCAATTCTTAACCGCTTCGATCTTAGCGGGGTCAACATGAATTACCTTGTCGTTGACGATATGACCAAGAAATTGAACTTCCTTTAGCCAAAATTCACATTTGAAGAATTTGGCATATAGTTGTTCCTTCCTCAAGAGGTCCAAAACCAGTCTAAGGTGTTGCTCATGGTCGGCTTTAGTCTTGTAATATATTAAGATATCGTCAATGAAGACGATCACAAATTTATCAAGGTATGGTTTGTACACATGATTCATGAGGTCCATGAAGACCGCGGGTGCATTGGTTAGTCCAAAAGGCATGACCATGAACTCGTAGTGACCATACCTTGTTCGGAAAGCAATCTTCGGAATATCTTCCTCTTGTACACGGAGTTGATGATAACCAGATCGAAGATCAATCTTCGAGAAGCAAGTCGAACCCTGAAGTTGATCAAAGAGGTCGTCAATTCTAGGCAACGGATAACGGTTTTTGATGGTAAGCTTGTTAAGTTCGCGGTAGTCAATACACATGCGGAATGATTCATCCTTCTTTTTAACGAATAAGACGGGTGCACCCCACGGTGAATGACTTGGACGAATTAATCCCTTGTCGGAGAGCTCTTGGAGTTGACTTGCAAGTTCTTGCATTTTAGAAGGTGCAAGACGGTAAGGAGCTCTAGCCATGGGGTTAGCTCTGGGCACAAGATCAATACGAAATTCTACTTGTCGAACGGGTGGAAGACCGGATAGATCTTCGGGAAAATCCTGAATGATGGGAATGTCTTGGATACTCTTTTCCTTGACATCTTTTTGAACAACATGAGCTAAAAAGGCTACGTACTTCTTTCGTAAGTACTTTTGGGCAGTAGTGCATGACATTAGCTTGAGTCCTTTGCAAGGCTTTTCACCAAAGAATCATAACGTTTCTCCCGATGGTATAGGTATTCGGATGCACTTCTCAAAACAGATGACTTCGGCATGATGATTTGATAGCCAATCCATGCCTATGATGATATCAAAACTTCCTAGTGACATTGGTACAAGATTGATTGGGAATGTATGTTCATTAAGTTCTAGAGAACAGTCATAGATAACAGACTCAATTGTAAGCGAATCACCATTTGCTATTTCGACAGTGAAGGTTTTCTCTAATTGGGATCTTGTCTTTGCAAGTAAGGGTCAAAATTAAGTGACACAAAACTTTTATCGGCACCGGTATCAAATAAAATGGAGGCATATTGACTATTAACAAGGAACGTACCGTTGACCACATCATTGTTGGCTTAAGCTTAATTGGCATTTATGTTGAAAGCACGCCCACGAGCTCCGCCTTGTCTAGCATTGATCAACCTTGGGCACTGATCACGGAAGTGATTTGGGTTACCACATTCAAAACAAGCTTGCCCATTTGCTATGGCGGGGACACCTTGATTAGTCACTTGTTGATTGGTTCGGGTTGGTGGGTTGACTTAGCCTGCAAGTGCTTTGGCTCTACAGACATTGACCGTATGGCCATATTTCCCACAATGAGTGCAAAGGCGACATGGAATGGTTTGGAGATGGTGATAGTTGCATGTGGCACAGAGTGGGTAAATCCCAACATATGGCTTTTTGGCTGGTGCTTGAACCATAGGAGCAACTTGGTTAACAGGTATAGCAGGAGTGACCATAGCATAGTTTCTAGCCTTTCTTTTCTTATTATTACGGGAGGGTTCAGTGGTGGCTTCTTTGATGTGTACGGGGGGAGTTGTGGTGTCGGGAAATTTCTTGGTGCCTTTTCTAGTTAGAGTTCCCGCTTTCACATGGTTGTCGGTTAATGTAGCAAATAAGAGGATAGCATCTTCAAGTGTTGCAGGATTTCTCCCTAAGACAATATCTTGAATTTGCCTTGGTAATCCACCAATATACTTCTCGATGCAGCAAGATAAAGGTGTGACCATATGGGGCACAAGGAGACTCAACTCGTGGAACTGAGTTGAATAAGCTAGACTTTCACCACCATCTTGGGCAAGATCCCAAAACTCGGCCTCAGTTTCTTTACCTCATTTCGAGGACAAAATTCTTCAGTCATTAACCTTTTAACCTCATCCCAAGGTAAGGCCATTGCTACTTCCACACCTCTATTCCTCTTTTCCCCATTCCACCACGTGAGTGCCCGTTTTTGTAAGACACTTGTGGCATGACGAACACGAAGGTTATCGGGGCAGTCACTATTGAGAAAGGTATTCTCAATACTTTCGAACCATTGAAGAAGTCCCGTAGCTCCTTCGGTACCATAGAACTTTAGAGGATTACATGAGTTGAAGTGCTTGAAGGTGCATTGTGGTGGGTTGGCACCACCACCACCATTAGCTCCATGGTTACCATTTGTGGCACCATTAACTTGAGTGAGTTGGGTTACAAGTTGTGCAAGGATAGCAGCAATGTCGGTATTGTTGTTTGTCACCGGAGCACGACGGGGAGGCATTCTACAGAATTGCACAACACAAGAAAAGATGTAAGAATTTATGAATGTTGTTTGGATTTAAAAGAATAAGATAACAAATAAAATAGTTAATCATACTTTGGATTGTACTCAAATAGTGATAAAATCACTTGATTACTATGACACATTAAGGTTAGTTAAACTCATATAATTTTCAAGGAGACATGCTTTAGCCTATAAGTAAACACTCATCCCAGGAATTCCCAGGAAAGCATACGGGTCCCTCGGTTGATTGGGATTTATGCGAAATGCTTTCCTAGACAGAAAACCCAGAATACAGGTGTCACCCTTCCAGATTGCACGTGTCCTCAAATAATTAACAAAGTTTAAAAGCCTTAACGAGGAAATAATTTTTTTTTATAGATTTAACTCCATGAAGTTTCCACATGCTATGATGATAATGATAAAGAAGTAGGTAAGAAGGTTATGAGGCTTAGGGTAAGGGTAGGGATATTGTTTAGTTAATTTATTTTTTTAAGTATAGTCTAATAAGTCATGAATTTTAACAAGTAAGGCATCAAAAATGAAATAATAACTAATCATAGAAAACATGTAACACATAGCATGTAACACATAACATGTAGCACATAGCACATAATAATGAAGCATGGCATAAGTGGGTGTCCTAAAGTTATAGTCTAGGTCAAGGGTGTCTAATAACCTAGTTCCCTATAACCAAGGCTCTGATACCAATCTGTCACACCCCAACCGACGGCGGAATCATCGGGGCGGGACATGTAGACTGCTCATGAGCACAAGGTTAACTAAATTGAAATATATTAAACATCCAAAATCATTTCAAGTATTCATGACAAAACCAAATCAAACCAAGCACATAAAATGAAATACATAATCCTTTATTAAAATTATCTAGGTCCAAAACTTATGTGTAGCAAGTCTTGATCAAATCACACATTAGTACCTGAAACATGAATAAAATAAGGTCAACTAAAAAGTTGGTGAGCATACACAGGTTTGTATATAGATAGTATATAGATTATGAATAAACAAATCCTTACATAACATGATAAAATAAGGCATTTATGGAGCGCAGCTATTGTGTAACCAAGTACAATCAAACCTTTGTAACTAGCATGCAAAATTGTGTTGTCGGTAACAATCACCCCAATCTGGGTGGGTTTGTCAAACTCAATAGATCTATCATTGTTTACCATCGGCTTGAATAGTTAATGATTGCACATAAATTGCACACAAAAAGTTAACACACCTAGCACTCAGGCATAAAGCTCAAATTTGCACACATGAATTTAAGAGGATTTGTACTTGTGTAGTTTGTGTAAATGTAAGCAATCGTGTTGTATAGTGTTCATGTTCCACCGCAAATAGTGTAAAAGAGTAAAAGGGGCTATGTAATATTCACTTAATATGAAGGCGTAGCTAACACGGGGGACTAGACAGTAACGAGGTCCTCGTAATGCACAATGTTAACCTAGAGTGTAATATGTATTGAATCAATAGTGTGCACAATAGTCTATGTCTAAGTCTAAGGTTGTATTGGATGCGTGTATAAGGAATTTTGAAGTTATAAGTGTTAGTGGTTTGTACTTGAATGGTGTAGTATAAAATTAAGGTTTTAGTTTGGAATAACTAAATAAACAAAATTATTATTTATTTGCTTAGTTATAAAAATAATGTAGGTATTAAGGGTAATTAAGTATAAACTAAATAAATAATTTTTGTTTAAATGTAAATTAAATAAATAATTGTAACCTTATTTATTTATTCATAAAATATGTAACTTAGTCATTTGGTTATAAAAATGTATTAGATATTTTATATTGAATATAATTTTCTTTACTTTATTTCCATAAAGATGTTTAAATAAATTGTGTAAATAATAATTAAGTGTAGGGTTTAACAATAAATATAGATTAAATTTTGTAAGTTTTAAATAAATAATTTCCATTTATTTTAGAATAGAAATTTGATCTTTTAAATAATGTTAATATAAATCTTTATAAAATCAATTCTTTTTATTTAAAAATTAATTTGAAATACTTATTGTTTTTAAAATATGAAAATAATTATTCAGCCAAGAATTTTCTCACACACACGACCGTGCCTAGGACAAGGCACGATGGTGCTAGGACCACGGGCGCGACCATGCTAGTCAGGGACGCGACCATGTTGACCTATACAGAGGATGTAGCTAAGCTGTTCACTAGGCACGACCGTGTCTGGGCCAGACATGACCGTGTCTAGGTTTCTGAGGCACGACCAAGTATAGCCAAGGGGCCTGACCGGGTCTGAGTGTGCGAGGCACGACCGCGCTTGGGATTAGCACGACCGTGCTAGAAGACTAGCGCGACCGTGTCCGTTCCAAAACAGAAACGAATTGACTGATTCTTATAATGTTAACGTTGGATTTCATAAGGCTTTCATCTGTAGGGTTATTACGAGTATTTTGGAATATATTAATTGTATTTTAAACGTGTTCAAAGCAGGGTTCGATTAAATCTATTTTGAACGAAAACTAGATTCTGCTTCTTGATGATTCTCATATTGTAAGCCCAAATTAGATTAGGGCTTTTGATTTATAGACTAAAACGTAAGTGTGAAAGGTTTCAATTACCCGGAAGAACGATGAATTGATAGTGTTCGGTAGAGATGAGTTCCGGCGACGACGGTTTGATCTCCGGCGTCCTCTACTGCAATTCCGGTTGAAATCAACGTGTTCAGGAGCTTCAGAGAGGATGATAATTCTTTCGCTTGGGAGGATTAAAGTCAGAATGATGGATTCGATGAGCAAAAGAGGGAGAGGTCGTCGGTTTTAGTTTAAAAATTTGTAATTGGTTTTAATTTAGGTGTAATGTCGATGTTTAATCGACTAATGATGATTGTTAATAGATGAACGTGTAAAACCGTTACTGAGTTGAACGAGTTTAGGATTAAAGATCGTTTTTACGTTTCAACTTATGAGAGGCGCGACCGTGCCAAGGCACCGGGCGCGACCGTGCCAGAACGAGGCGCGACCGTGCCTATTAGGGTTTCTGTTTATTTATTTATAAATTAAATCCTTGAAATTTTTCAGTATTTGCAGATTTGTATAAATATGAACTTATGTATAGTTTAATAGAAGATACTCATGTAAAATTTGCGGATTTGTATCGAAACACAGTAATTAATCGTTGGTAAAAATAGAACAAGTCAGCGTACTAAATTTGAATTTGAAATGTGTCACATTGAACTGAAATATAGATAATGAAAACCAGAAATGTTACATCGCGGGTTCTAACCATGCAAACCGCCCTTTTATCCCATTTTTTTGTTCTTTCTTGTTTCACTTGTTCTAAATAATCACACACACATATTTATATCATTTTATACTACTATCATTATGTTATCGTTAAAAACAAAAACCCCTCCTTTTATAAACTTTCAAGAGTTGTATAGTTATTATCTTTTATTAAAAAAAGGGAGTATACATACATATATATATATACACATATATATATATATAGATGTTTGATTTATTTTCTAAAAGCTTTTGATTTCCACAAACGTATAACATATAGTGTATGAGC
The DNA here is from genome assembly GCA_023525975.1 of Smallanthus sonchifolius. Classification (NCBI taxonomy): domain Eukaryota; kingdom Viridiplantae; phylum Streptophyta; class Magnoliopsida; order Asterales; family Asteraceae; genus Smallanthus; species Smallanthus sonchifolius. The sequence goes on from CM042023.1 coordinate 49,709,981, forward strand.
ACTATTATTAAGTATGCATTATTTCATTACAACTATATATATTTCAAAAACGTGACAAACATTATAATAATTAGTAGTTATATGATAAAAAAAATCCTACTAATTATATTTTCATAAATACTAATGTCACAATTCGCTTAACTAATTTATTTATTTCAAATTATAATGTCACAATTCGCTTAACTAATTTATTTATTTCAAATCATATGTTTATGAGTATTATTATCTCATAATAATTATTATTTTATTATCCTAACTTTACTCACCTATGACTTTGTCATAATAATATAAACATTATAGTTATTACATAAATATTCTTACAAATAATATTTTTGTTTGACTCCTAAATCTCTTTTATAAAATTTATAAAAAAAACATGATCTTAAAACTCTATTCGTATCCTCGTTCACTCATCCATTCCAAAACCCTAAATCCCAAATCATTTCATTGTAGTTGTTCTTAATCCGTCTTTTAATTATAATAACGTATCGCATTTAACTTAGGGAATCCTTGAATTTTATTACTTCAAGTTACAAGTCCAACCTTCTACTTATCAAGGTGAGTATTACATAGCCCCTTTCACCCTTTTACACTTTTTGGGGTGAAACATGAACTCTATACACACAATTGCTTACATTTACACAAACTATACAAACACAAATCCTCTTTACATTCATGTATGCAAAATTTGAGCTTTATGTTTGAGTGCTAGGTGTGTTAACTGTTTGTGTGCAATTTATGTGCAATCATTAACTATTCAAGCCAACGGTTTACAATGATAGATCTATTGAGTCTGACTAACCCACCCAGATTGGGGTGATTGTTACCGACAACACAATTTGCATGCTAGTTACAAAGGTTTGATTGTACTTTGGTTACACAATAGTTGCTCCCCATAAATGACTTATTTTACCCTGTTATGTAAGGATTTGTTTATTCACATGTATATATATTATCTATGTGCAAACCTGTGTATGCTCACCAACTTTATAGTTGACCTTATTTTATTCATGTTTCAGGTGCTAATGTTTGATCAAGGCTTGCTACACATAGGCTTTGGGACTTAGTTAATTTTAAATCAAGAACAATTTGTATTTCATTTATGTACTTTCGAATTGGGTTATGTTTGTTTGAATTGAAATGGATTTAATATATTACAATTTAATCAACCTTGAGCTCATGAACAGTCTACATGTCCCGCCCCGACGTATTCCGCCGCCGGTTGGGGTGTGACACTCTTACCCTTCAACGGTTTTAACCTTTCAAACTTTCCCAAACTCCCTTCATTAAATATCAACTTAGCAATAGAGTCATCAATGCCATTCCTCGATCTGTTAATCAATGGTTTAGTTGACAAACCACTGACTTCACATCTCGGTAAAGAATTGCATACCATCAGATCTCTTAATAGCAAACAGCTTGAACTCATCTTTATAGAACCAACTCAAAATCCTTCCAACACACCTTTCCTTGTTCACATATTTTGCCTTTTGAATTGGTGCTGGTGGAGACACTGGCACCGCTTTCTTCCAACTTCTCACCATTTCAAGTCATTGTTCCTTTGTCATTTCGGTCTCTTTATGTCACACCCCCAATTTCAACTAATGGAGTTTTACCGTTTGGGAAGTGACGAACCATGATCTTAGACATTAGTTACATTGAACGACTCTACATGGGATTCAAAATGAAAATATCTTTTAAATCAGATTATCAATGGGGAAACGTAAGAAAGTAAATGCGCAAAATACACGCGCCCAAAACCAAAGTTCAAAAGTCCAAAAAGTCCAAACGTCCAATCAAAAGCAAGTACAATAGAATAATTCAAACAAATATAAATAGTTATAATCAAAGCAGTTGAATCCCATGCATGCCCTAACGTGCACCTGTGTCTTAGCTTAGCGACCTGAGAAAACATGTAAGAAAATATGTCAACACGAGGTTGGTGAGTCCACAGGTTTCAATATAAGTAAATAAGCGTTTACCGGATTTATGTTCATTCAGTACGTATCTATAGGTGCTAACCTATGTTCATGTCAAGCGCTCGCAACCGAAGCTGACTGTTTGTTTATTGCCTCCTGCCAGGTCTATCAACACTGGCGGTGTGAGTAGGCTAACATTTCACCCGTTCGATATCTAATCGAGTTAGCGCGACTAACGCGGGTGGGATTTGTCAAACCCAGTAGTACTACTAAATATTACCTCGCTAAGATCCATATTAACGGTCCGATATTAGTTGAGGACTTTCTGCGATAACGTGTTACGCTTAGCATTTAACATTGATATCATACGAATTAAAAATCCAAAATTGTTTAGTCATGTTTTCTCCCCCAAGTTAAAACAATAAAAGGGGCCGTGAAAACTCACCTGCTTTGCGTTGTACGTAGTTTCACCCTAGAGGTAAGTTGGAACCACGAGTGTAAGTCTCAAAAGACCTACGAATGTCCTAAAATTATAAACACATAAATTATGGATGATAATGGGAATTGTGACAGTGACACGGAAAGAAGCGTCTTAAAAAACCGCTCTAATATTCAAGAGTGGACGAAAGTGTCCACGGAGTTAGGGATTACTTTACGCGACGAATGACAGAAATAATAATAAATAAAATCGGGTGTTTTGTTAATCATGAAAATTGAGAAGATAAATATATATATATATATATATATATATATATATATATATATATATATATATATATATACGAGTAAATAATATAACTAATTATATTATTATTTAGTCTCAATCGAAACACGATGTTATAAAATGATTCGAAATAATATAAATATATATTATTTAATAATACATGTCACAGTTTGAAATTAATATAAACGTATTATTTTATACGAATTTACGGCTTAAAAATAATATAAACATATTATTTTTACTTGATAATAATAACAATATATTATTTATAAAAGTGGGTATAATTTATAAAAATATGTTAATAATTCAAACCCGAGCCTACGGGCTGTTTCCCGGGTTAAAACACATTTACATAGTAATATAATATTATAAAGTTTGATTTTTATTAATTTAATATAGCAGAAATTGCTCAAAAAAATAGATGTGGGAGCCCGGCCTCGAACCTGGGTCTCTCCCACACACGCACAAGTCATTAACCAGTCCCGCCCGCTAGGGTATCGCGATTGATACCCGGGTTAAATTATTTTAACATCCATGTTCAAGTGGTTCTCCTTCCCAAACCCATTCACGATCGGAACTCAGCCCTGATCCGTCGATTCCAGTGATAACCGATTGAAACAGTAGAGGGGTTTTGATACCCTAGGAATCGCGAACCTGATCATGGTTTTAATTTCAAAAACGGTAGGGTTTAGGTCGATTAATGACTGAAAATTGGTTCGAAAATCTGGTTTGATAAGTTAGAATTGAATCAAAGTATTCTGATAATAAAAATTGATAAAATCATAGGGCTTTTGACAAAAACAACATTGCCAATCTGATGATGTGGTTTAATTGCATTAATTTTGTGTTAAAGATCGAAAACCCCAAATTGTTTACAGGATGAACCCTAATTACTGGATCATGATCAATTCGATAATGGAAGCCCGATATTTCATAGGGCTTTCACTCTACAGGCGATTACGAGTCTAATGATGTGATTGAATTTGATTTAAATACGGTTTAGAGTTGAATTTGACAATCTGGTTTCATAAGAACCCTAGATTACGGGTTACAACAATTTGTATAATAAAACATCGAATTGACAGAGGGCTTTCAATGAAAATGGTATTGCGAATCCAACTGTATAGGTTAATTGTATTTTGATTGGGTCTAGACTAGGGTTCGATTAAACCGTTCAGTGATGAACCCTAGATTATTTATTTTGATCGAATTGATAATATAAGCCCTAATTGAGTTAGGGCTTTCATTTAAGAGATGAAAACGAAGCTGATGATGTATCTAGTTACCTGAATTGATGTCGGGACGGTGGAGGTCGACTAAAACAGGTCCGACGATGACTGTTCGATTTCCGGTGACTTTTTCTATGAATCCGATCAACTTGACGAGTACAGAGGTTTCAGAGAGACTCGATTTAGGTGTGCAGTGTGTTGGTTTGCCAATTGGTAACCGATTCCAGTCGAATTCGATTGAGTAAGACATAGACTCGACGGTTATGGTCTAACACCCATTAATTCCGTTTAAATTCAGTGTAATGGTGATGATTAAGTTATAATTAAGTTCGTTAAGAGTCTGATTGTATACACCAGCTATGAATTTTGGTATATCATTTAGCATGAATGCGAATTTGAATCAAAATGTCACGGGTTTGACTTTAAAAGTCAACAAGAAACAAAACTTCCTGATTTTGACTTTGAGGAGTCAATTGATTTGATTTTGCATATTCACACAACTAGTCCTTGTTGTTTTAAGTTTGATTCATGACTGAATCAGTCCCTGGGATTAGATTTAGTTAATTAAGTTAAGGTTTAACTGGATTTAGTTAGCGAGGTTAAGTTTTTAACAGAAAACTTAACGGAATTGTTAACGGAGTTAACATAAAAAGTCGAATTGTCGCATCATCCCCTAGTTGAAAGAATTTTCGTCCCGAAAATTAGAATAAATAAAAAAAATTTCTGGGGTGTCACATCATCGCTTAGTTGAAAGAATTTTCGTCCCGAAAATTAAATAGTACCTTAAGAATTTGACGCGGAGTGCTTGAACAGATTAGGATATTTGCGCATCATCTGATCCTCGCGCTCCCATGTGAATTCCGGTCCGCGTTTCGAGTTCCAACATACTCTAACAATAGGGATCTTAGTGTGCTTTAACGTTTTAACTTCCCTATCCATAATTTCCACAGGTTCTTCGATGAAACGTAACTGTTCATCAACGTGTAGTTCCTCAAGAGGAACTGCGAGTGATTCATCTGCCAGGCATTTCTTTAAATTTGAGACGTGATAGACATTGTGCACACCACTAAGTCTTTCAGGTAGGTCTAGTTGATACGCTACTGGTCCGATTCTCTTCATTATCTTGAATGGTCCAACATAACGAGGATTCAGTTTGCCTCGTTTCCCGAAACGAATGACACCTTTCCAAGGTGAGACTTTGAGTAAGACCATGTCACCTATTTGAAACTCTAAAGGTTTACGACGTTTGTCGGCATAGCTCTTTTGACGATCACGAGCTGCCGTCATACGGTTTCTAATTTGAACGATCTTTTCGGAAGTTTCAAATACAAGTTCAGGACCTGTGAGTTGGCTATCTCCAACCTCTGTCAACAAATAGGAGAACGGCGTTTCCGTCCATAAAGTGCTTCAAATGGAGCTGCCTTGATGCTAGTGTGATAGCTGTTGTTGTAGGAGAACACCACCAACGGTAGGTGAGACTCCCAAGTGTTACCGAAATCGATCACACAAGATCGTAGCATGTCCTCCAGAGTTTGGATTGTACGTTCCGTTTGGCCATCAGTTTAAGGATGGTATGCGGTGCTCATATCTAGACGCGTGCCTAAGGCCTTTTGTAACGACTGCCAGAAACGAGAAGTGAATCGTGCATCACGATCCGAAATAATAGAGATTGGCACCCCGTGCCGAGAGACTATTTCTTTCAGGTAAGTACGAGTAAGTTTATCCATTTTGTCGGTCTCTTTGATTGCTAAGAAGTGAGTGGACTTTGTTAATCGATCAACGATTACCCATATGGTATCACATCCGGTAGGGGTTCGTGGTAATTTGGTGATGAAGTCCATGGATATTTGTTCCCATTTCCACATGGGGATTTCTGGTTGTTGCAGAAGGCCGGATGGTTTTTGATATTCAACTTTGACCATCGCGCAAGTTAGACACTTACTAACATAGGTGGCTATATTGGCTTTCATCTTCGGCCACCAATATAGTATCTTTAGATCATTATACATTTTGTCGGAACATGGATGAATAGAGTAACAAGATTTATGAGACTCATCCATAACTAGTTCCCTTAGGTTTCCAAATACTAGAACCCATATTCGCTCGGCAAAGTAGCGAATAACGTCAGATTTGACTTCAAGTTGTGCTTCCAGACCGCGCGTACTTTCCAACAGTAGATTTTCTTCTTTTAGGGCTTCGAGTTGAGCACTACGGATTTTGTCAGGTAATCCGGGGTGAATAGTAAGCTGTAATGCTCGAACTCGTTTGGGTTTCGTTTCTTTTCGACTCAGGGCATCAGCTACAACATTAGCTTTACCCGGGTGATATCGGATCGCACAGTCATAATCGTTTAAGAGTTCGACCCAACGACGTTGCCGCATGTTCAACTCTTTCTGCTCGAAGATGTGCTGAAGACTCTTGTGATCGGTGTAGATGGTGCATTTGGTACCGTACAAGTAATGTCTCCATATCTTAAGAGCGAAGACTACGGCTCCCAACTCTAAGTCATGAGTGGTGTAGTTTCTCTCATGGACCTTTAGTTGACGTGAAGCGTATGAGATTACTTTTTCGCGTTGCATTAAGACACAACCCAGACCTTGAATAGATGCATCGCAATACACTACAAAATCATCAGTTCCTTCCGAAAGAGCTAGAATAGGTGCACTGCAGAGTTTCTGTTTAGGATGTTGGAATTCTGACTCTTGGTTATCGCTCCAATTATAGACTTTACCCTTTTGAGTTAACGCAGTGAAGGGTTGAGCAATTTTGGAAAATCCTTCGATGAATCGACGGTAATATCCAGCCAATCCCAGAAATTGCCGCACCTCATTCGGAGTCGTCGGTGCTGCCCAATTCTTGATGGCTTCTATTTTGGATGGGTCGACATGTATCCCTTTCTCGTTAATCACATGCCCTAGAAACTGAACTTCCCGGATCCAAAATTCACACTTGGAAAACTTAGCATACAGTTGTTCTCGCTTAAGTAGTTCCAAAATTAGGCGTAGATGTTCCTCATGTTCCTCCTTGTTCTTGGAATAAATGAGGTTGTCGTCGATGAAAACGATAACAAATTGGTCAAGGTAAGGCTTACACACACGGTTCATGAGATCCATGAATACCGCAGTTGCGTTGGTTAACCCGAAAGGCATGACCATAAATTCGTAATGGCCGTACCTCGTTCTGAATGCATTCTTTGAGATATCCTCTTCTCGGACTCTTAACTGATGGTAGCCGGACCTAAGATCTATCTTGGAATAGAAACTTGATCTTTGGAGTTGATCAAAGACGTCATCTATGCGAGGTAAAGGGTAGCGGTTCTTGATTGTGACTTTATTCAGCTTCCAGTAGTTATTACACATACGGAAAGTTCCGTCCTTCTTCTTGACAAATAGTACCGGAGCTCCCCACGATGATGAACTAGGTCGGATAAAACCTTTATCCAACAAATCTTGCAATTGAGTGGACAGTTCTTACAATTCACTGGGTGCTAGTCTGTAAGGTGCCGGAGTAATCGGTGCTGCTCCGGGTGCTAAATCAATTCGGAATTCAACTTGACGGTGCGGTGGCAAACCCGGCAGATCCTCGGGAAACACTTCCAGAAATTCACGCACAACGGGAATATCTTCAATCTTCTTCTCTTCTGAGGGCTGCTCAGCAACGAGAGCCAAAATAGCCGTATGCCCCTTTCGAAGGCATTTTTGTGCTTTCATGAAAGATATAATGCCCATGACTGCACCAACTCTTTCGCCTTGGACGGAAAGGGTTTCTCCATTCGGGAGAGGTATACGAACAATCTTCTCACGACAGATAATTTCGGCTTGGTTTTTAGATAACCAATCCATGCCGACAATTATATCAAAACTACCAAGTATGACCGGCATAAGGTCGATATCAAATATATGTGTAGCTAGCTCAAGTTTACATCCCTTGAGAATGTGAGTTGCCTCAATTATTTGGCCGTCAGCTATCTCTATTGTATACTTAGCTTCTAATAGAGATGAAGTTCCTTTTATCATATTACTAAATTTCTTAGATATAAAACTTCTATCAGCACCAGTTTCAAAAAGGACTGAAGCAAAGTAATTATTTACGAGGAACATACCGGTGACCACATTATGGTCGTAGCGGGCTTCTCCATATCCTAGTACGAAGGCTCGTCTCCTCGCACCATTTCCTCCACCATTTCCATTGTTACCACCATTGCCATTGTTATTCTGGTTAGGGTTGTGGTTTCCATTACCCCCTTTCTTCAATTGAGGACAATTCTTTCGAATATGCCCTTCCTTTCCGCACTCAAAGAAACTCCTTGTGGATCCCGGTTGTTGAAAAGGTTGTTTAGTTTGTAATTCACCCCTGCAGTCCTTAGCAGCATGACCTATTTTGTCGCACCTCTGGCAACGATTGCAGAACCCAAAGTGGTGGAAGTTACACTTGTTACACTTCGGAGACTTCCCCGCGTAACTACCCTGGTTTTGACCTGATGAGGTGGACTGGTTGAAGTTCTTAGTAGGCTCAAACCTATGCTGTTGCTGCTGCTGCTGCGGTTGGTTTAATTGGGGTTGGTTGGGTTGGGGTCCTTTGGAGTGGGAGTTGGAGTGGTTGTGGGTGTTGGAATGGTGATCGAACTTACGTTTGTGATTGTCGTTGGGTTTAGCAACTAAACCTCTCGAAGGTAGGGTCCCTTGTGTCACCGCTTGGTCGGTTAACTTATGCGCAAGTCGGATGGTTTGTTGGATAGTGGCAGGATTGGATGAAGTAACCATGCTTTGTATTTGAGGCACTAGACCTCCAATGTCAAGCTCAATTCTTTTGTAATCAGGAGTTACCATATGCGGGCACATAGTAGCCAGTTCATGGGAACGTGTGGTGTAGAGTTCAATTTCATAACCCTCTATCTTTAGGTTCCAAAATTCTCCCTATAACTTCTGGATCTCATCGCGAGGACAATATTCCTCTTTCATCATTGCTTTAAATTCCTCCCACGGGAGTCCATTCGCCATGGCCAGACCCAACATTTGGACCTGGGCATTCCACCATGTGAGTGCCGGGCCCTCCAAAGTTCCGGCGGTAAACTTCACCTGATTAGCCACGGGGAAATTGCACATGGCAATCACCGATTCAACCTTCTCAAACCAATGAAGTAGTCCAACGGCTCCTTCAGCTCCACTAAAGGCGTGGGGCTTGCAATCCATGAATGCCTTGAAAGTGCAGGCTGGTTGTTGGTTTTGCTGATTTTGTTGGACTGGATTTAGAAATACAATAGAATTGGAATTATAGAGTTTAGGGCAGGCTTTTTAAGAGATGAATTAACATTATTAGTCAATAGCTAAACCAGTTACCTGCAACATTCTGTGCTGTAAGAGCCTCCGCCACACTATCATTTATCAGTGCTGCTAGCTCTGCTGCCGTCATGTTAATGGTATCACGACCACCGGCACGGCCTCCGCGTCCTCTCCTTGACATGATTCTTCACAATCATAAATGAAAACAATGAGAAATGTATCGCATATTAAACATCATTCAGGTATGAGTAAGGAGATACAACATCTAATATTTTGAAAATTAAATAAATTGTAAGGCTACAAAATAAATAACTCAAATATTAAACTTCTCATGCTTTTATTGGATGAGAACAACCTTACCCATCTAGGTTTGAAAAGAGAAATAACATAGGCAAAAGCAAACATGAAAAAGGAAAATAGAATAGGAAGATCATTAAGCTTCTTCGTCATCGGAAGAAACATACGATTGTGCATTGTCTATCTCTACTGGTTCCTCCTCCACGGGCTCCTCCTCGAAAGGCTCTTCTTCAAAAGGTTCCTCCTCAAAAGGTTCCTCCTCGCCATCAGAAAGTGGAATCTCTTCAGGAAATAAAGCGGCTTGCAGTTGGGCTTCCAAGTGGGTCACCCTCTCTTGAAGACCTTCAACAGTGTGGTTTGCTACATGTAGCTGAGCTTCCATAGCAGCCAATCTCTCCAGAACTCCTTCCATATCATCGTCCATAGTGTCGGCCCTCGTCTCCAGATGTGCCACACGATCCACTAAAAGGTTATGGACATGGTCCGTTGCAGCTAGTTCGGTAGTCAAGAGTTCTATTCCTACCTTATTCTCCTCTATTTGAGGTCCATTCTTCAGAAGGTTAGGTATCTCCTCGGTAGCATCTTGCATAATACTTAGTTCCTTCGACATATAGGATATGACGGCTACGAAAGCTTGTTCCATAGTGCATGGCAAGCTATGTAGTAGGGATGATGAGGATGCAGAACCGAAGTAAGGTGATGGAACATTTCCCATTTCGATCCACCTTTGGATCATTTGCGGGTATACGTTCCAATTGAGAGTATAATCCATTGCTCGTGCGCTACTCGGTTCACCTTGGTCAACTGAATGGTCACTAGAAGTAGTCCGGCGCCTTTTGGGTTCCGGTGATGGTAGGATAGGAGCCTTATGTCCTAGTGCCTTAGGTGATGGAGGTGAGGTTGACGACATGTTCCTGTAACAATACGTATAAGTGCCAAACATCCAAATGACATGTAACTAATGTGTGAGGCTATAGTCTAGTATGCAATCCTAGTTCTCTATAACCAATGGCTTTGATACCAATCTGTCACACCCCCAATTTCAACTAACGGAGTTTTACCGTTTGGGAAGTGACGAACCAGGATCTCAGACATTAGTTACTTTGAACGACTCTACATGGGACTCAAAATGAAAATATCTTTTAAATCAGAGTATCAATGCGGAAACGTAAGAAAGTAAAAGTGCAAAATACACGCACCCAAAACCAAAGTTCAAAAGTCCAAACGTCCAAACAAACATAAATAGTTATAATCAAAGCAGTTGAATCCCATGCATGCCCTAACGTGCACCTGTTTCTTAGCTTAGCGACCTGAGAAAACATGTAAGAAAATATGTCAACACGAGGTTGGTGAGTCCACAGGTTTCAATATAAGTAAATAAGCGTTTACCGGATTTATGTTCATTCAGTACGTATCTATAGGTAGCTAACCTATGTTCATGTTCAGCTCAAGCACTCGCAACCGAAGCTGACTGTTTGTTTATTGCCTCCTGCCTGGTCTATCAACACTGGCGGTGTGAGTTGGCTAACATTTCACCCGTTCGATATCTAATCGAGTTAGCGCGACTAACGCGGGTGGGATTTGTCAAACCCGGTAGTACTACTAAATATTACCTCGCTAAGATCCATATTAACGGTCCGATATTAGTTGAGGACTTTCTGCGATATCGTGTTACGCTTACCATTTAACATTGATATCATACGAATTAAAAATCAAAAATTGTTTAGTCATGTTTTCTCCCCCAAGTTAAAACAGTAAAAGGGGCCGTGAAAACTCACCTGCTTTGCGTTGAAGGTAGTTTCACCCTAGAGGTAAGTTGGAACCACGAGTGTAAGTCTCAAAAGACCTACGAATGTCCTAAAATTATAAACACATAAATTAGGGATGATAATCGGAATTGTGACAGTGACACGAAAAGAAGCGTCTTAAAGAACCGCTCTAATATTCAAGAGTGGACGAAAGTGTCCACGGAGTTAGGGAATACTTTACGTGACGAATGACAGAAATAATAATAAATAAAATCGGGTGTTATGGCATTCATGAAAATTGAGAAGATAAATATATATATATATATATATATATATATACGAGTAAATAATATAACTAATTATATTATTATTTAGTCTCAATCGATACACGATGTTATAAAATGATTCGAAATAATATAAATATATATTATTTAATAGTACGGGTCACAGTTTGAAAATAATATAAACGTATTATTTTATACGAATTTACGGCTTAAAAATAATACAAACATATTATTTTTACTTGATAATAATAACAATATATTATTTATAAAAGTGGGTATAATTTATAAAAATATGTTAATAATTCAAACCCGATCCTACAGGCTGTTTCCCGGGGTAACACACATTTACATAGTAATATAATATTATAAAGTTTGATTTTTATTAATTTAAAATATCATAAATTGCTCAAAAAAATAGATATGGGAGCCCGGCCTCGAACCCGGGTCTCTCCCACACACGCACAAGTCATTAACCAGTCCCGCCCGCTAGGGTATCGCGATTGATACCCGGTTTAAATTATTTTAACATCCATGTTCAAGTGGTTCTCCTTCCCAAACCCATTCACGATCGGAACTCAGCCCTGATCCGTCGATTCCGGTGATAACCGATTGAAACAGTAGAGGGGTTTTGATACCCTAGGAATCGCGAACCTGAGTATGGTTTTAATTTAAAAAACGGCAGGGTTTAGGTCGATTAATGACTGAAAATTGGTTCGAAACTCTGGTTTGATAAGTTGGAATTGAATCGAAGTATTCTGATAATAAAAATTGATAAAATCATAGGGCTTTTGACAAAAACAACATTGCGAATCTGATGATGTGGTTTAATTGCATTAATTTTGTGTTAAAGATCGAAAAACCCAAATTGTTTACAGGATGAACCCTAATTACTGGATCATGATCAATTCGATAATGGAAGCCTGATATTTCATAGGGCTTTCACTCTACAGACGATTACGAGTCTAATAATGTGATTGAATTTGATTTAAATACGGTTTAGAGTTGAATTTGACAATCTGGTTTCATAAGAACCCTAGATTACGGGTTACAACAATTTGTATAATAAAGCATCGAATTGACAGAGGGCTTTCAATGAAAATGGTATTGCGAATCCAACTGTATAGGTTAATTGTATTTTGATTGGGTCTAGACTAGGGTTCGATTAAACCGGTCAGTGATGAACCCTAGATTATTGATTTCGATCGAATTGATAATGTAAGCCCTAATTGAGTTAGGGCTTTCATTTAAGAGATGAAAACGAAGTTGATGATGTATCTAGTTACCTGAATTAATGTCGGGACGGTGGAGGTCGACTAAAACAGGTCAGACGATGACTGGTTCGATTTCCGATGGCTTTTTCTATGAATCCGATCAACTTGACGAGTACAGAGGTTTCAGAGAGACTCGATTTAGGTGTGTAGTGTGTTGGTTTGCCAATTGGTAACCGATTACAGTCGAATTCGATTGAGTAAGACATAAAGTGGACGGTTATGGTTTAACACCCATTAATTCGGTTTAAATTCAGTGTAATGGTGATGATTAAGTTATAATTAAGTTCGTTAAGAGTCTGATTGTATACACCAGTTACGAATTTTGGTATATAATTTAGCATGAATGCGAATTTGAATCAAAATGTCACGTGTTTGACTTTAAAAGTCAACAAGAACCAAAACTTCTTGATTTTGACTTTGAGGAGTCAATTAATTTGATTTTGCATATTCACACAACTAGTCCTTGTTGTTTTAAGTTTGATTCGTGACTGAATCAGTCCCTGGGATTAGATTTAGTTAATTAAGTTAAGGTTTAACTGAATTTAGTTAGCGAGGTTAAGTTTTTAACAGAAAACTTAAACGAATTGTTAACAGAGTTAACATAAAAAGTCGAATTGTCACACTTTATACATCACCGGTTCTTCAGGCATATCACTTGCAGTATTAGAGATAGGCTTTGTGTTGGTACATGTTTTGTGATAGTCAGTCTAATCCTAGTATTGATCTTGTAAAAGCTTGGTAGGATTAAACTTGAAATCATGTTATTAGTTTTTGTATTGTGCCTATCGCACTTGACAACTGCGCTAAAGGTTGTTCTAGCGTAGTTGTTAAGTAGGCTAGGGTTTGGTCTAGCGCACTTGTTAACTGCACTAGAGATGTTTATAGTGCAGATGACAAGTGCGCTATGTCTGATGTTGGGGTCTATATATAGTTGAGTTTAGTTCTGGTTTTGTAGCTTTTGATCAGTTGTCAAGTTTGTAACTTAGGACCTTTTACTCAGTGAATATAGACATGTTTTGTATTTACTCTCTGTTCATCTTGTGTTCACAATTGTTACATAGGATTTCGCACTACATATTCGGTTGTTAAGCTTACTTATGGATCTGTTAGAGAATCTATGACCTTACAATTGGTATCAGAGCTTTTGTTCATGATTTGGAGTAGGTTTATGATTGCTTTGAACAAGGATTGGATAGAATTAAGCTGCGATTTCTAGTTCTAAGTTTAACTATTTACAATGGCGTATTTTCGGTTCCTACAATGGCGACAGTAGCAGAGGTAGAATGACCGACACTTGTCATCAAACTGATGGCAGGTGATCGTAGAGAAGATGTTCCCAATTTCAGAAGAGGTGGTGAGCATCAGAAACCACTTGAAGTTACTCCGATTTCTATGGTTCAGGGGGAGTTGACTAATCAGGTGTTCACAGTTGTTACATAGGATTTCGCACTACATATTCAGTTGTTAAGCTTACTTATGGATCTGTTGGAGAATCTAGGACCTTAGAATTGGTATCAGAGCTTTTGTTCATGATTTGGAGTAGGTTTATGATTGCTTTGAACAAGGATTGGATAGAATTAAGCTGCGATTTCTAGTTCTAAGTTTAACTATTGACAATGGCGACAATGGCGTATTTTCGGTTCCTACAATGGCGACAGTAGCAGAGGTAGAGTGACCGACACTTGTCGTCAAACTAACCTGGCAGGTGATCGTAGAGAAGATGTTCCCAATTCCAGAAGAGGTGGTGAGCATTAGGAACCGCTTGATGTTACTCCGATTTCTATGGTTCAGGGGGAGTTGACTAATCATGTTGAAGGTTCTAGAGGTGGTGAGAAAGGTGTACAACATGTGTTGGAGTTGGAATGGAATGTGAATGATTCAGATGTGGAGATTGAAGTTGAAAAGGATGATGAGGAGGTTGTGTACTTGTTAGAGAATGGTACTGAGTTCACTGCTCGTACTATTGATGATTTCGTTTCTGAGATTGAGATGGAAGACATTCTGGAACCATCTGAAGATGAAAACGTTGAAGCTTCGGTTTGAAAAGAGGAAGAACATATAGATGAGGATGTTCCTATGCCCGATTATGCTGAGCGTGTTATTTTTAGAGATGGTAAAACCAAGGAAGAGTGGTTGGAGTGGAAGAAAACTTGGTTTAAGAAGCTGCCGGTTCCACCACCATCTCCAGTTCTCAAAAAGAAATATGCGGAGAAGCTGTGGGGATGATTGTATCTGTATTGTTTGACCTGGAATTGAAACTGTTTGCTTTGAAATGACTTGATGGTGTACAATACCTGAAGCCTAATGCTGATTCTTTTAATTCATTGCCGAACGTTGAACTGTGCAGTTTGGCTTAGAGATATCTTATTATTAGTGGATCTCATGGTGTAGATGAAGGTTTATGGTCGACATTGAAGCAGGAAGGGTATCAGAAGAAGTTTGAGTATTTTAAGCCTCAAGTGGGTCGAAGAGTGTTAGACAAGAGCAAGTATGATTCGGTTACGAAGAAGTATCAGAAAAAGTTTGTACACAAGCCTCTTAAGTGTATAAAGAAGATTCTGATGAAGAATATTCCGCAAGACATCTTTGGGAATCTGAAGCATTGGTACATTGATTGGTGCACAGGGGAGGCTGTTATGATTGAAAAGGATGTGAATGAGCAGGTGACTGATGAAGAAGGAGAGATTAGAGCTGATGACAAAGAGCTGATCAGAGTCTATGACCCGATGACTCTGATTAATTTTTCTGAACATGATTTATTAATCCTACATGACAAGACATTGATGTATCAGGATGCTTGGGGAAGGCAGTTGGCTAGACAGTTTGAAAAGATTGTCAGAGTTTGTGTAAAGCATGGGATTCATACGGGAAGTCTTTTGCCAAACAAATGGAAATGATTGCAGATCAAAGAAGACCAAGAGCTGATGTCAAGGGGGAGTCTGTTGGAACATATTTTGTGACAGTCAGTCTAGGTCTAATTTTGTAATAGCTTGGTAGGATTAAACTTATAATCATGTTATTAGTTTTTGTATTGTGCCTAGCGCACTTGACAACTGCGCTAGAGGTTGTTCTAGCGTAGTTGTTAAGTACGCTAGAGTTTGGTCTAGCGCACTTGTTAACTGCGCTAGTGTCACACCCCCAAATTCATTTACTTAATAAATAAATAAATTAAGGTTGCAATGATTGGTAACATTACACAATAGCAGAAGATAATTGAAGACTTCTAAAATATTGAACACCATTACAAATAATAAATTAAACTAGTACATTGTCCTAGAACCATATAGGTGAAAACCGACTCGAGGTTTGGCAATCATGCTTCTTCAGCTTCTAGGGTTTTGATCCAAAGGGTTAACATATTCCAACCGTGCCATCGCTATGAATTTACTGAAAAACATAGTTAAAAGTGTCAACACAAAGGTTGGTGAGTTCACAGGTTTAATTGTATCGGTGTAAAGTAGTTTTCCTTGAAAACATTGATAATGTGCATGTGGCCATAATATGAAACAGTTTTTTCTTGAAAACATTGACTAAAACATTTGCATGTAAACGATTGGCAAAATCAGTTTGCATGAAAATAATCTCATGTTCGAGTATTCAAGTTTCAAGTATCCAAGTTTCATGTATTTAAGTTTCAAGTATCCAAGTTTCAAATATATGCAAAAATGATTTCAAGTATACGTTAAATGAACCCAAGTAATCGTATCAAGTTGACCCATCATAGCTAGCTAGGCATATGAAGTTTATTTTACATGAGTGTTAACCAGACCAAACACAGGTGTTTCGTCCCTCGCCCATTCCTCACGGGCTCAAGAGTTAAGACAATGTGCAGTCATCGGGCCATACAGACCCTTGGTTAGCGCGACTAACCATGAATGGGAGTGTCAATCCCAATAGTACTATTCACAATATCCCGACTATACGACTTAATGGTTAATAAACTGTTCACGTAGGGGGACTTTACGAGCTCTTTCACGATTGTCTCATGTAAACATAAATGGTCGGTCATGATTCCTTATTTCTAACGTATAAAGCAAGTTTGTTTCATGTTTTCTCAAATGTACCAAGTAATGATGTTTCCAAAGGTATCAAACAATGACGTTTCCAAGTGTATCAAACAATGATGTTTCCAAATGTATCAAAGAAAGATGTTTCATTTTTTCAAACGTGTTAAGCAAGTATGTTTCTCCTCCGATGTTTCTAAAACATTTAAAAGTAAAAAAGGGGTAGTGAACTCACCTGATAAGCTTTCAATGTGTAAGCGCTAGCAAAGCCGATGTGTATGCAAGATTGTCCTAACCGTGACGTAACATTTACAGTTGTCTTAAGACCATATAATATGATGTCAACATACAAGTTGAACGTGTATAAGATCCACCCAAAATTTTAGACTTGGTGATACATGTGTTATGTTTTGAAAGTGTGACCCGACGAACCGTTGGTGACTTGTCTTTGAATTTAATCATAAAATATATATATTATGGATGTTATATGTATAGATATATGTCCATAGGTTGTCTTATATAGATCGTGTTAGTGTTTTGATAGTTCTTTGCCTTAAACTATACGATTAAAGTAAACCCTTACTTAGAGTGATTTCCAGAATTTTGAGTGGTCCGTGCGTCATCCTTTTGATTACCCAAATGAACTCTTTAAGTAATTAAATTTTATATCAAGTTACCTACATGTCTTAGAGTTACAATTATGTATTAGCCAACATTTTATGACATGTATAAGTAATTTAAATAAATTTATTTTGGACAGAAGGTACAATAGTGGTTTTTCTGGAGTAACTTAGGGATTTCTTTAAGTTGGCCGATCAAAACTGATTTCAATGACTCAAGACCATAAAACTTTTAATTTAAACACAAAATTCTAATTCTAGGAATTAGAATCAGATTTTTTGGACCTTTTATGACCAAGTTATGACTCTAACAAGTGAGACCAAAATTCTGCCAAAAATGGTAGATTTGACACCTTTTCTTGTATGACCATTTTGGTGTACCAAAACTCAGAGAATTTCATGAGACCACTTGGGGTGGATTTTAGACTCTTTGTACTTAGTTTTAGATTTAAGACTCGTCCCACTTCGTTAGGTTTTGACTAAGATATGGGTCTCCAAAGTCGGGCTAAGTTTCTACCAGCTCATTGTTTGCTTTATGAACACTCAACCTTACCAACCACTTTAGATTTGTACTTATTTCACTTTTTGTTTACCAACTTGTTGATGTTTATATCTTGTCTAAGTTATTTAGAAGTCCCATGTCAGTATTGTCCAATGATTCATCTTGTTCCATAAGTGTTATATCTATAAATATATATATTGAAGATCCGCAATTTAGGGTTTTCATACTTGTAGATCTAGCTTTTTCACACGTTTATGAGTTGATTTCTATTTATTTCAAGTTTATTTACATGTGTGACTTATATGTTATACATACATATACATATAATACTTGTTCTTAAGAGTTATAATGTCTATATACATGTTTTTATAACTCAATATTTAAGATCTTTTCATAAAGACAAGAAATCACCAACAAGCTTTCTTTTTAAAATTTTATTTGGGTGGTGATATTTTACATGAAGAAGTTCATGTAATCTTTCAAATATGACAGAAAAGTAGTTGGTTTGAGTTTATACCAACAAGAAATGAAGTGCATGGAAGGAGAAGGAAGTTCCAAAAGTAGTTGGTTTGAGTTTATACCATCTTGAAAACACCTTGAGTTCTTGAATTCCTTGAATTAAAATTGGATGAAGAAGATGATTTGTGTGTGTGTTGAGCCATGAATGAAGAGGGAGAGGGAGAGAGAGAGAGAGAGATGAGGTAGGAGTGTTTGAATTTTAGGTCTTTGAGGGATGTAGTGAAGCAAGTGATAGGATAGAAAATTTATAAGTAAAGAAAGCATGGGACTTTAAGCATGAAAGTCAAGATATGGAGAAATTTGAGGGTGTGAGGGGGCCCACATGGATATTTTCGTCCAAATGGGTTCCAAGGGGTGGGGTTGGATTGGTTAAGTAGTTTAGTTGGTTTAAGCTGTGGTTGTATAGGCCATTAACGCGTTAAATCTCGATTACAGTTCGAAACGGTGATTTAACTTGGTTTTGGGTTTCTTAATTACTTTTATGGGTAATTAACTAGTATTGATGAAGAATTATATCTAGTTATATTTTGTATAAGTCTTAGACATGATTAATTTTTGTGTATGGCGTTTAAAGATGACAGTACACGGTAAAACTCTCGAGTTATACCGTTACGGATCGTTACGTGTTTTATATGTTTTAGAACCCTAAGTTTTGTTGTATAAGCATATAGTTTATGTATTATGGATTCTTTGACATTATTCTAGACATTTAGGTTAGTCACCAATGTTCCTATTGGTTGGGTAAAACGTATACGTTACCCGGTAATTCCTAAAATTACCAAAGTATGAAATAAATCAATGCATGGCTATTGCAAGACTTTAGGACCTAATTCATGCAATTAAGTCAAGCAGGAAACTTGAAAATGTAAACGTGTTTATTTTATGTACGGATATTGACATGGAAATGTCAGGTGTCACAGCTAGAGATGTTTATAGCGCAGATGACAAGTGCGCTATGTCTGATGTTGGGGTCTATATATAGTTGAGTTTAGTTCTGGTTTTGTAGCTTTTGATCAGTTGTCAAGTTTGTAACTCAGGAACTTTTACTCATTGAATATAGACGTGTTTTGTATTTACTCTTTGTTCATCTTGTGTTCACAATTGTTACGTAGGATTCCGCACTACGTATTCGGTTGTCAAGATTTCGTATTGATCTGTTAGAGAATCTAGGACCTTACACTTTGTAACATCATGAACAGACTCATCAGACTCTGCAATTCCTTCTGACAAGTCATCCGATATTACATTATCTTGAGAGAAATCCGTCGTCACATTAATTTCGTTACATCCTTCATATGTAATTTTCTGTGTCTCAATCTCCAACTCTACTATCTCACCCCCTCTAGTCTCTCTCAATCTCCAAGTCTACTATCTCACCCTCTTCAGGCTCAGACAATTTATCATCCATTCCATCATTAACTATCAAATCATCTAAATCAAACAAACATTCCAACTTATCTACCTCATCTACATCAGAGTATTCAAAGAAAGAATTATCTAACATATCTATAGCATCCACAGTAGAAGTTCCTTTGTCAGACAAAATCATTTCAGCTTCAACACTCTTTTCTGACTCCCCCTGAGTCAGAGACATCAGATTAGCATCAGCGTCTTGACGCTCACCTTGACCACCACCAACATCGGGTTCATCGTCGTCATTACCCTTATTCATAGAAGTTGTGTGACAAGAATCATCCACAGCAACAAATTTCTCCCCCTGAGCGTCAATACGCTCTAGCAGTTGAGAAAACAAGATCTGCATTTCAGCAATTTGTCTATTATGGGCAAGAAGATCTTGTTGATACTGGAAGTCACTTGCTTAGAGCACATCAACCTAAGTCTGCAAGCCAGCCACTTGGCCTGTAAACATGAAACTTTAGACTCTAAAACTGAAATCTTAGCATCTTTAGGATCAGATGTAGTGGATGGACTAGCCTCATCATGAGTACGGGGAATAGAAGGAGTCCCTTATGGAGTAGGAGCTTGTGATGGGACCGGACTAATAATCAGTGAATCCACAAAGTCTACATCAGTTTGTGCCGCTCGGATAGCTAAAGCCATCAATTTTTTAGCCTTTGGAGATGTAGGAGCATACTCTGAATCCAAAGATTCATCACGTAATGTCCTCTTGCTAAGAACTGCACCGGGAGGAGGACCCCTCGTAGTCTTGCATCTTGGTAACTTCACTTTCTTTTTGCTCACTGATTTCTTTCGCTTAGGAAAACATGTAGTAGGAAAAATTTCGCTACGAGCATCATTAGCCAACTAAGCATAATGCTCAAGACCAAAATTTTCTGAGCCTTCACCATCATTATCATTGTTATCATCACCGTCACTTTCAGTAGCACTTGAATCTCCACTTGAAATTGAACTAGAACTTGTACTTGTATTTTCAGCATGTACTTGTTCAGCCTTAGATGTAGATGGAACATTAATCTCACCATTCTCCACATTATCTTCCTCATTCTCATCATTAATATCTCATCATTACCAGCATTTTCATCATTACCTTCATCTTCATTTTCAACTTCAGGTTCTTCTTATTGATCTTGTTGTTGTGCAGGAGATAATTCCAAAGTAGGATCAGCTTGAATCTAATGGTCATTTGGCGGTGCAACAAAATTTGGATTAATTATGTGCCCGAATAAAGGAGTAGACACAAGAATTAATGTTGGATTCTGTTGCTTCACATTGTTGCAGTCGGTAAAGATTCTTTTGGTCATGCGAGTCAAAGTCAATCTTGGATTCAATGGCAGTAGATTCGGAATGAGATGGTTGATAATAACCTGCAAAAACCTAGGGTACATGATGAAATCTTGACCCTCTGGTGGTGTTTTCTGAGCAACCAACTCCTTGTATATGTACAAAGCAAAGTTGAATGGTCTGTTGGTGTTATCTAAGCAACCACCATGGCTGCTTGTAGTGAAGATTTCAAACCATCGGTTCCAGCTTACCTTGGAGACAAACTTTGAATGATAACATGCATAAAATACCTCCACTGTCCCATAATACCTCCCTTTCTAGCTTGAGAATCGTCCGCTCTACCTCTAAGCCCATCCGGTGGAAACACCCAGTAATTAGAGTGGTCGGGAGCATAATTGGATCTGTATAAGCACCTCCAAGATGTAATGCTTCCCTAATAGTCTGCACCGAGATTGACATCTCTTGATTATTCAATATAGCTCTAATCACATTAGGATCGACAGTACAGTCATGCTCGGCAGTGTCCCAAAACTGTTGAATGTATTGCAAACTTATAAACAGGTTAGCAGACAAAGCAGTTCTTAGTCTGGATCTGTTCAAAAATGTGATTATTTCCCAGTAATTGATAGCCCCAGCCAAATCTGGATCAAGTAATGCCACTTGATTATGTTTGTATTCAACCCGTCTATCCATGACCTGTACATGACATATGATCAGATTTTGCAAAGTATAAATCAAATATGAAATAATAACAAAGTAAAACAAAGTTAAAAAAAACAACAAAAAAATTGCTAAGTCAAAATCACTAATGTCCCCTGAGGCGAACTTACTAAGTTCGCTTAGAGTTACAAAAGGCGAACTTAAGCAAGTTCGCTCAAACTCTCAACAAACACAGAAAACTGAATGTCACAAATCTAATAGTAAACAAGTGAATCAAAGCACCAAATACATTCGCCAACACTCGATTATCACTAATATACCATCAATTTAAGTTCTACACCACACAACAACTTCTGATGCACACACAACAGTTTCATTCGAAAAAACCCTAAGTCAAAACTTAAAATTTGATCGATTCAGTGGATGAAATAATATGAATCTACCTTAGGATGATCCGCACAATGATTTTGTATAAGAATCCAAACACAAAAAAGTCAGAGAATCACACACAATATGAATTTAAAACAAGTTTGCACAAAAAACTGATGTTTGCTCAACAAGTTCGCATATGCAATAAGATGTGGTGACAAGAACAATTTCACTAAACCATGCCTCATATACTCATATGGATAAGTTCGCTACATTAAGCGAACATAACAAGTACCCCAGACGAACATAACAAGCGAACATAAGCAAGTTCGCCAAATCCAATACTTGAACAATTATTGATTTATTTCAAGTACCAACTTTACCTCTCGATCCAACCATCCTTCAAACATTCAACCTGTTTTATAATTTAATCCTAGAAAGTAAGAATTTTTCATGGAAGATAGAAATAAAATCTTTTTGGAATTTATCTGTTTTAAACGAAGTAGAACAAAATAACAGACATATTTTTGTTTTTTCGAACTTTTTGCTAAAACATACTAAAATCTCTTTGATTTTTTTAATATGGAAAAAGCTGTAAAAAAATCTTTTTCGTTTTTATATGTACAAACAGAAAAACTTATTTTTGGTCGAACACTGCGAGTAAGAAGATCATGTTAGTATCTTTGATGAATCACACACACATTTCAGATATAAAAACCCTAGCAGATCTAAGGTGACCTATGGCATTCTGTGTAGATACAGATCTCAACTCAACAAACATGCAACATATGTAATATTATATGATATTTCAGCAAAGAATTCTTAGAAATCTTGAAATGATACATGATAAACTTCAAAGTAAACATGATCAGATCATGATATGCTACCATATTCATACCGAATTTGCAATATACTACATGTCAATTCAAGTTGTCAGCATTATAAGATTTAAAACCAAAAACGTTTTTATCCCACGTTCTTGTGAGTTAGTATCAGTTATATGAAAACAACGCGTACCCCACAAGTATGCCAACTGAAAGTAAATTGCACTATCTTGAAGACATATGAGACTTTGTGCAAAAGAATATGTATATCAATCTCTGGGATGAAATTACATCGATTAGCATAGGAAAAAACAAGCAGAATCCCAAAGGATATATCAAATCAGAATGATTCAGAATCAGAATGATTAAGAATTGAATGATTCAAATGGCTTGGCTTATATTTGAGGAATCATAAGTTTCAGGTACGAGAATCCAACTGTTATCCCGATAACTTCAATGGATCAGGATAATCAAGTGATTTGTTCCAAGGGCTAGCATATGCTTGAAATATGTTATCAAGACATATCTTAATTAATCATCACATTGAATGTTTTTCGGGGCATGGGCAGTGAAGTGAACCCAAAAATTGTGCTAATGATATAATCCGATACTGGTTTCATGAAATTCTTAAAGCCTCATATTTTATATCTGCTAATGATCTTTTAACACACACATACCCATGTAGAAATAAAGACTGATGGCTACAAAATTCTCTAAGTATAACTGATGTGGACCTCAGAGTTTGCTGCAGATCGACAAACTGCTGCAGATAAGCTTATCTACAGTGGATACTTGTTCTTCTGCTGAAGAACAAATCTGCTGCGGATAGCCTTATCTGCTGAAGACCAAAGTTGTTGCTGATAGGCAAATCGTCAGCAGCTGTGGACAGTTGTGTCCTGCTGCTGATCAACAACATTGTTGCTGATAGCCATTCCCACTGAAGATCAAACGTTGCAGCTGACTGGCTTCGATAAAGCAACCATTACCACTGACAACTTTCTGCTGCAACACTGACACACTCCACGCAGAAAGAATGTTACTGGTGTAAGACAATAAAAGACAACGACGCTCTTCTTCCAAGGACACAAACAATAAAAGACAACGACGCTCTTCTTACATGTAGAATAGCTTCAATACAAGATCAACGGCTTGTGTTAGATCTGATCCTTAGAATCATTACTATATAAGTAGTACTTAGAGTCATTGTATAATAGTGCTTGGCTTAAGAGTTTTCTCTGTAATTGTCACACCCCGACCGATGGCGGAATCATCGAGGCGGACAATGGAATGATTGTTTAAAACACATGATAACTAAAAAGTTGCATAATTCATTAATTAAATTTTGAAGACAACAAAGATCCAATTACAATACATTTCAAATAACCTAGTCTAGTTCAAAACATTGATTTATTTAACTAGGTCCATAGTTCTTAAGTGGAGAAATCTTCAGCAAGCAATCACATATCCAAACCTGAAACATTAATTAAATCAAGTGTCAACTAAAAAGTTGGTGAGTACATAGGTTTTTTGTAGTTCCGATAAGTAGTAGATAAAAACGTTTTGCAACTCATTGTTTATCTTGTTAAACATAGTATATATATGGTGTATCATTTATCTAATCACAATTCAAACCATGTTTGACGCGCTTGAACATAGCACAACAGCTAAGTCCGGTATGTTTGAATATAGTTACCCACTATATCCGGTATGTTTGAATATAACACGCGGCTATATCCGAGTATGCAGTAATAAACACCCTAACCGGGTGGGCTAGTCAGGCACAATAGATCTATTAATATTACTGTTGGTTTTCTTGTGTTTAAAGTAAATGTATGTACACCCAAGATAATAAGCATATAGTCCACATGTATAACACGTATAAACAAAGTGAGTAGCATGTATAATGTTTCACCCCAAAATGCGTAAAAATGTAAAATAGGGGCTTTGTAACTCACCTTGCAAGCGGGTATTTTTCCATGCGTGTAGGTGATAAAGATGTTGAAGTCTAAGCACGTTGAAACCCTATGTAGATAAATGGGTATTATTGTATGTTTACATGAGCGTATTAGTATTTAATTGTGTATAGGTTTATAATAGCATTTCTTAGTGTTATTTGCATAAAAGTTGGTCCAGATTTACATGAATTTACTGATTTGATCGAAACTGTTTATAGTTGTGACAGGTATCGAAACTGTGTTCAATCGAAACTACTATCTATCGAAACTACTAGTTTCGATTGATCATTTATAAGTGATACACAGGCTGTCGAAACTACCATCTATCGAAACTACTAGTTTCGATTGACCATTTACTCAATCAAAACTAAGTAGTTTCGATGGCCCAGACTTTAGAAAATAAAACAGTAATTTTTCAGAACAATAGTTTGTCCGGTAATCGATGGTTTGGAGTCGTGACTTCGATTGGTTCAGCTTGCCTTATGATAACAAAAGGTAAAGAAACGAAGTTGAGGATTCTTATGTGGTCGCAAAGGGGCTGGACGGCAGAGTCTCAAATCCGAGAATGTCCAGAATGAGAATCGAGCTTCTGGATGGGATTAGCCTCTACAACCTTGGTCACAGCTTCACACAGAGATGGCGATTGTAATGGTGCCTTCAATTTGGAGTGAGATTGGGTGGAAGAGGGGTAGCGAGCTCGAGCAGGTCCGACTATGGCTATTTATAGTCGAGTTCGTTTCTTATGACAAAGCGTGCAATTGGGAAAGTCCCGACACTCGTCTGGACGAGACAAAGCTAACGAGCTATTAAATACGCGTGGAGGTTGACTGTCGGGCTCGAATTCGAGGTGTGGGTTCTCGGCTACCAACAAGATCAGGCGATTCGTATGTTGGGGAGACCAATTGGTCGGGGCCTTTTGTTTGCATGGGGAAGACGAGTTCAGGGATGCCTGTAGCGGCTGTCGAGGTGCAGGGAACAGCCCTGTCGGGGTGTTCGTCGGAAAAATGCTTTACCCGCCGGACCAAGGAACATGGTGACCGGAAAGTCGATTTGGGAATTGGCAGATTTGGTCCTTGTAGTTTGGTTTTGATTTAATTCGGCCCCTGTGATAATTACGGATGAGTCCTTGTAGTTTGATTTTTACAGAAATAGTCCCTCAACTGATTTTTGCTTAAAACCTTCTAGTTTGAAAAGTTTCAAAACAACCCCTTAACTTTTATAAAAATAATTAGTTTAATTTCTTTAAATTTTCAAATATATTTTATAAACTTATATTATTATTATTGTTATAAATAATTTTTATAAGAGTTAGTTATCTTATAGGTTATTTTATTAAATCTGAAACTTTTTAAATTTAGATTTTTATATAAAATTTTATATAAGTTTAAAACGTATTTATTTTTTTAATTATAAAAAATAAATATATATTTTGTACAAAATTAAATAAAACACTTGCATTTCATTTAGTTGAAAATGATTACATGATATATATTACAAATGCGTGAATAAAAATCCGGAATGTCACAGTAATCTTTGAAACTTAATACAAATTGCATTTATCAGTATTCTTCTTGTTTACTTGTTTACATTGCTTAGTTGTGATTATTTCCGCCAATCTCAACTAGAATAGAACCATCTTGTACTCACCGATCCTACAAGTGGTTTCAAATCTTTGGCTAATAGATTAAACAAACTCACACTTGTTTAATCATCCTCTGGTTCTATTCAAAACTATCTCTTTGCTAAATCCACCCATTATCACAAATCAAAAATGGCACAAAACAGTGGAGTTGAAGACACTGGAAGCATCAGCAGACCACCAAGACTGGTGTCCGGAGAAGACTATGATATGTGGAAGAGCAGAATGGAAAGCTTCTTCTGCTATCAAGAATATGGGATATGGAAATCCATAAAAGATGGACCATACATACCCATGGTGGCCTCCGCTGATTCCGGAGGTACACTAGTTCCCAAAGAATCCTCCAAATACTCTGATGAAGACATCAAGAAAATGAAGGTAGATTTCAAGGCCTTGGGAGCCATCCAGATGTGCTTACCAAATGATGTTTTTCACAACTTCAGAGGATACAAAACTGCAAAGGAGCCATGGGAGGCTCTTGAGAAGATGTTTGCTGGTTCAGAGGAAGTAAAAGAAAAGAGAAGAGACATCCTGAAGCAGCAATATGAAAACTTCGTCTGGAAGGAAGGTGAGTCTCTAACTGTTTTATTTAACAGATATACTTATCTTGTAGGTAAGCTGCAGTGCTTGAAAGTGAAGCTAGAGAATGAAGATATTCTCAAGAAGTTCATCAGGTCTATACCCAGTTGTTGGACACTCTACACAGTGTCCATCATAAGAACTAAGAATCTGAAGACTCTACAGATGACTTAGCTTTTTGGTATGCTAATGACCTATGAATTAGAGATGATTCACGCCAAGGAAAGAAGCTCAAGCTACCAATCAGCCTCAACATTCACCACCACCTCTTCTGCCCTCCACTCTGACCACTCAGGTCCTAGTTCAAGCAACTATTATCCTCCCATCGTCACTCATCCCCAAACTCCAACCTCTCAATCAAACAACTCACCATTTCTTCTTGAAGCCCCACCTCAAACATCAACCTCTGCTGCTTTTGTCTCTGAAAACTCAAGCAATATGTCCTTTACCAAGGAAGATCTGGAATGTTTTCATCCAGATGATCTAGAAGAAATGGATATACAACACTCCTATGCCATGCTTTCTCTAAGAGCAAAAAGGTTCTACTCAAGAACATGAAGACCCGTTCCAATCAACAACTCTAACACCAGGGTTGGCTTGGACAAAAGCAAACTGAGGTGTTACAACTGTAACCAACTTGGTCATTTTTCTAGAGAATGCAAGGTACCAAAGGCCAACCCAGCTGCTGCTCATACCAGACAAGCTCACCAAGCCCAACAAAGACAACAACAGGCCACTCATCCTGCACAAACTGCATCTTGTGCAGCTGTTGGAACTGCAGACTTTGACTGGAGCTTCCAGTATGAGGATATTCCTGCCAACAATCAAGCTCTCATGGCCAACACATCAGAGGTACCACCTCAGGTATATGAAAATCTGTGTACTCAAGCTTGTATTGATAAGGTCCTTGGATATAGGAAACATAACCAGAATCTCATAGATCAAAATGAAGAATTTCACCGAATGAAAAATGAATTTAAAAAGGTTGAAAACAGTTACAAGGAAAAGATTGATTGTTTAAAGAAAGAAATTTCATCATTAAAACATGATTAAACAAACCTTGAAACTCAAATTGATGACCTTCTGGTTAAGTTAAAAGCTACAAGGGTTGAATTAGCAGACCAAAAGGTCCATGTGGAAAAATATGAATTTGCATCCAAAAAGCTGCAAAGACTTTTGGATGCTCAAATTCATGAAAAGGTAACTGCTGGTCTTGGATTACAAGCTAAACAACCGTACAATGTTGTTCCTCCACCGCTGACTATGTAGCCATCCATGAACCAAGTTTCAATCTTTCCAACCTCGACATGGCTAACCGCAATCTTGACCCTGTTGTTCAAGAAACCCCTGCGCAAGAATGCACTACATCCGAGTCTGAGTCAACATGCTCAGACTCCACTGAAACCAATAAAGTTTCATCACCTCCTACCTGTGAAGCTATTAAAGCCAACAAACCAAGCCCTTTCATCCCTTCAAAAACAGTACTAGTATCTCAACCAACCAAACAAATCAAAATCAGCTATCCTCCAGAAGGAAGAAAGCTAACTGTTGAAAGGGGACAGTCTTCAACCTCAATCCAACAAAGGAAGGTGTTTGACATATTTCAATCACCTGAAGAGAGAGCTCCAAATGTTCAAAAGACATTGGAAGAAGCCACCTTTGAGCACAACAAAGCTCACCCCTGGAACTTCAAAGACTTGTTCAAAAGAAAGGACTATGTGTACTTTCAAAGGGACAAACTGGCTAAATCATGCTTTGTGTGTGGGAAATACAATCATACTGCCATCACCTGCTTTTACTACCTTCAGCAACCAAGAAACCTCAAGCAAAATGCTTTTGAAAAGATGAACAAGAACAAAAAGGTAAGAAGCTGTGAAGCCAAGACAACTCATTTCAGAAACTCCCTCTCCCCACCAAGGAAGAAGCTGCCAAAACCTCAACAATCTTGCATCATCTGTGGTGAATCAGCCCACTTTGCTGCAAATTATAAATTTAATCCCTTCAACCAGATTAACCAACCCTACCATATACATCCCTCATATGGAGGATTTTTGGAGCACCACCATCAACTCTACCGAACAGGGGATTCCCCAAATCTAAGCCATGGTAGACGGCAGAGATATCACCATCTCTGAAGCTACTCTCCGCAAACACCTCAAGCTTCAAGACGAGGGGGCCGCCATTTCATACTCAAAAGATGTCTATATGAGGACCTTTGTATCCATAGGGCACGCTGGAAATCAGAATGAGTACACAATAGAGAAGGCACTAATGGGCCCCTGTGGAAGTATCTATGCCACACTCTTATACAATGCATATCTTAGAAGAGAAGTGGATGGCATCAAGTGAGCTCTGCACTTGCCTCTGCTGTTCACAGTACGGTTACTGGCCAAGGATTCAACTTTGCACATCTCATCTTTGAAGGTTTAAGATACAACCTTCAAGAGGGTGCAAAGCAGCAATTTTATATGTACCCAAGGTTCTTGCAGGAGGTTTTTAACAATGAATTAAAAGAGCTTTCAAAACCTACAAAAATCTATCTTATGCTGGGTCATAAAAGTAAAATTTTTCAAAGTATGAGAACTGTTTCCAAAAAGTTCTCAGGGGTTAATGTTCCATTGTTATCTACAATGATGAACATTCAAAGTACCCAGGGTGACAGTTCAGCAATCCCAGTGGATACTGATCCCACACCCTCCACTTCACATCCTGAACAACAATTTGCTTCCATTGTTCGAACCCCTGTGCATACTACTAAGGATGCACAGGCACAGAAATTACTTACACCTATTTTGGATGTTATCATTCAACTGGAACAAAGGGCCCCAGTTGCAGCAAAATATACTAGAAAAAGGAGCAAGAAGACTCCTTCTGTTCTTGTCTCAAAGGCCCAATCCCAACCTAAAAGGCCTCATTTAGAATCCCAAAATTCTGATGAGAATATCAAAAGGGATAGCCACATCATTAGAGAGACTTCCTTGGAAGCTTCTCTATTATCATCAGGATCACATCCCGAATCCATAGAACCCACTGAGCCATTCCATTATTTTTCTTCTCTGAACTTAAGTGCAAAGGAACCTTGTCAAGATGATATACCTTATCCAACAACCACTATCTCGAAGGTATTGATTGACTTGGCTGCTAGTGCACCTAACCCAATTTCTTCACCCAAGAAGGTTCAATCTGGGAGTACTGATAGAGTGAATGTGGAAAGGGTTGTCACTACTCCTGGTACATCAACTGACCAGGAGGACAGTGATAACATCATTAAGACCCTAACCACGAAAACTCACAGTGAGGATGTTTCCTTTGAATCACTCTTCACTGAGAGGAATCACAGGTGCCAAGAAAACCAGGGTGATGGGGATGCAGAGGCTAGGCCTAAGGCCCCATCTAGATCCAAGGATTCAACAACTGTGGATGAGGATAGACTGAAACTTCATAACTTGGAATTGACGGCCAGGGTAGAAATGCTAGAGGCCGAAGTGTCAAAACTAAGGCACCAAGTCTCTATGTATGAAACCCATCAATGCCCTCCAGTGACTACTCCCTCCCTTATCTCAATGGGCACTCAAACTAACCAGACTTTGTGCACTGATGCAACCAAAAAGAGGGAGATAGTTGCTGTGGAAGACGATGATGACAGCCTCGACGAATGGATACAAGAGTAGACAGCCTTTCAAAGTTCTCTATTTAGACCTGCTTTCGTTCAAGTTCATGACTTGCCAAACTCAGTAGATGAAGAGGAAGATATCACTAAGGACTGGAAGTTAGTTGTTCGAGCTGTTGATGAGGTGTTAAAGAATGAAAGTCAAAATGAAGACACACCTTCATCATTCAGCATACTTCCCACTGCTGCAGCCATATCAAGACAGACCATTGCCCCTCAATTCACACTGTCTTCAAATAAGCTAGAATTTGACTCCATAATAGCTTGGGGGTATGATGGTTCAACTGAGAGATTCTGGATCGGAAAGGAGTTCAGTGGGGTAGAAGAGTTGAACTGGAATGCACTAAATCCACTCCAAGTGCTTGAACTGTACCTATCCAGCTGCACCAACAACTCTACAGATCTCTCAACAGAACTTGCAATCAACAGGTTCTACGTCCTGATGGAGGATAATCTTCACTGGTTTGAAAGGCTCCTAGAAGAAGCAAACAGGGTGGCCTATCCTAAACACCATGCAGAATCTTCAAAAACATCAGAACAAAGACTGGCTCCAAGACTTGCCTTGATCAGGAGCAGTGCTTTAACAGAAGAAGAAGTTTTATGTTGGAGAAGATTTCTCTACAACACAGTGGTCAGAGACTTGGAAGTGCTAGGATGGTCAAACACTGGGTCTTCTGACTTCACATTCTTCCTGAGTAATGGATCATCTCTCTCAATCAACATCAATGAGAACCTACTCTTAAATTCAGACTTCCTACACAAGGTCTTCGAGCTCAAAACACACATATGCAATGTAAATTCCTTAGACAGTCAAGCAATGATAAAAACCATCAAAGCTATCCTTTCTGAAGGACGACTTACAATGGATGACTCCAACTCTGACTCAGACCTATTCTTTCTTTCCTCTCCAACTATCAGATTAAACATAGCAGAAGAATCCAGAAGAAGAGAAAAGGAAAAGATGAAGAAAGAATGGAAAGCAGTGACAGGTCTTGAATGGGAAGAAGATGAAGAAAGTGTCCTTCCCTTGTCCATTCAACAAAATGCCAATGAAGCTGAAGCTGAGATCCCAACAGCATCTCTTACATCTGATGTTGTGGTCCATGAAGCTGAAGCAGAGGCATCCAGTAAAGACAAGGGGAAGAGACCTATGACAAAAGAAGATGAAGAAAGGTTATTGAAAGAGAAGAAGGAAAGGGAGGAAAGAAGAAGAAGAAGAAGAGGAGATGGCTGAATTAAGAAAAGCACAAGAAAGAAAAGCTGCAATACTCCTTAGAGAACAACAGATCCAGCTCTATGCTAAGCAGCTAGATGATCTGAAAGTCAAGATTCCTGTAGCTTCTCAAATTCAAGAAGATGAAGCTCTAGCTCTTCAACTGCAGGAACAATTCAATAAAGAAGAAGAAGAAAGAGAGAAGAAGAAAAAGGAAGAGGCTAAGTTCAGAATAACTAATTCTGAACTAGCCAAAGAAATCAGAGAGGAGTGGATAGAGGCTCTGATTTCTTAAGGTGATGATGCAGACTACCTTGAGAAACTAGAAACTATCAATTAAAGAAATCTACAGAGCCTTCATGGGTAAGCAAGGTCAATTGGCAACTAAGAAAAGGGCTGAAGAAGAAGAAAAAGCTAAACATAAATCCAAGAAGACCATTGCCTTTAATAGAAGAACCCATGAAGAAAGGAAGGTCATGATTGACTTCCTAAAGGCAAGAGGAGAGAGTGGAAAAAGGCTGGGTCCCATGAGTTTCATGAACCTGCAAGCCCTTTACTTTAAAGTCAAGAAGGAAGAGGAAGAAAGACTGGAGAAGAAAGGCTCAAAAAAGAGGGTAATTAATCAAGAAGATGAAAGGAAACAAAAGAAACCCAAGCCTTCTCCCTCATCCACTACTTCCTCTATTCAACAACCTTCAACTCTCAATCCCAGACCTCCCTCCTCTCCACCCACAAAGTCCAAATCCTTCCACCCAACTCCTCCTCATCAGCAGACATCCAAGAAGAAAACCAAACCTACCATCACACCAGAAGACTCAAGAGAAATAATTGTCTGGTTCTATAACAGTCAAGATAAATGTGTTGAAGCACTTTCCTATGACAACACTCTGGATAGAGTCTTAGGTTGTATTTTCATGTCTGTAATTGTCTTTGTATGTAAGAGTCTTTATGTATTAGTTTATCGAGTTGTATTTACTTTTACATATTGAATGTTGCATTTCTTACTAAGTGTTTTGCGCACTTACATGTGCGCAGGAGAAAGCTCCTGCGTACTTAGCAAGTACGCAAGAATACCTTTGCATACTTGTTAAGTACGCAAGAGCATTTTGCCCTGCGCACTTGCTAAGTGCGCAGGCATCAGGTCAGGTATAAGTAGGATAGGTTGACAGAAGTTAAGTACGCAGGCATAAACGTAAATACGCAAGTTGTAATCTCAGTACTTCTCTCTGTAACCTTCAAGTGTTTAAAATAGAAAAGAAAGTTTAAAGTGATTCTCTTGTTGGTTTTACTTTGTTTAGTTTGACTCTCCACCTAGTCACGGGCATTCCTCACCCGGTTCGACTAGTAGACCCACTTGCATGTGACGATCCGCCACACTCGAGGGACCTACAAGTGGTATCAGAGCGATTGCTCCTGATTTCGAGTGTTGTGAGTGAGTTTGGAGAGTTTTTACAAGCAAAAAGAGGTATTTTTGTTGATTTTTGTGATAAAATAGGGGTAGCTCTTGAGCACTATTTTAGAAGCAAAAAATCACTCAAAAACTGATTTTTGTTGTGTATTTGAGTGTTTTGAGCATCAAAGGTTGGTTAGAAACAAGTTTCTGACCCTTTGGCTCATTTTCATTGATCATCAGACGAATTTTTACCATCTCCGGTGAGTTTCAGGTGACCGGAAAAGTTTGGTGAAAGTTGCTGAAAAGGTATCCTGCGTACTTACCATTTCTGGCAAAAAGTATAGTTTTGTGCGTACTTACTAAATACGCAAGACTTATCTCCTGCGTACTTATAAGTGCGCAAGACTGAACTTGTGCAAACTTAAGTTATATCCTGCGTACTTACATTTACTCCTGCGTACTTACAAGTACGCAAGAGGAAATCTAAATACGCAAGACAATTTCTCAAGTGCGCAAGGCCAGAACCAAGTGCGCAACTGTGTCTGACTTTTATGAAATTTGACCAAGTGTTCACTATGTCGAATCTTCAGAATCTTGGAAACCTGCTGAATTATGATAATGAGATCGGTACACCACAGAAACCACCAAAGTTGCTGAACGTGAACGATTATTCCAATTGGAAAGCACGTTTTGAGAACTACATTTCGTATACTGGCTCATCACTATGGATACCAATCCTTGAGGGATATAAGCATCCCACACACATCTATCTTGATGAAACCATGCCCAAGCCTATCTCTAAACTCGACGAAGAAGAAAAGAAAGCTTATGATCATGAAAAGAAGGCACTTGGTTCGATCACTATAGCATTAACTCGGGAATTGTTCCACAGTTTCCGAGGGTATGACAATTCTAAGGATCTCTGGAAAGATTTACAGAAGATATTCGAAGGAAATAGTGACATCAAGAAGAGTAAGCTGGATCTTCTCAGGAAGCAGTATGAGTGCTTCAGTTTTTTTTAGAACGAATCTTTAGATGATCTCATCTCTAGGTTCTATCATTTACAGACTGAGTTGAATGCTTTTGACCTCAAGTATCCAGATGAAGAGATGGTGGAAAAGTTTTTGGATGCCTTACCACCCAAATTTGAGATGTACACAACCCTGATGAGGGAAAATCCTAAATTCTATGAGTTGATAGTTGAGGAAGCAATAGGAAAGATTCAAGCTCATGAAATGAACTTGAAAAGAAAGGAGAGCTCTGGAAGACCCCAGATACAAGACCATTCTATGTATCATGGGAAGACTTCTACATCCAAGTCATCTAGCTCTGGAATTGCCCTCTTCACTGGAAATCCTACTGAAGAAGACCACTCAACTGGATGTGGTGGTCATGCTTGCTATGCTTCAGGATCAGGGTTGGGGTCTCATCATCAAAATACCTCAAGAAATCCTCCTGCTATGTCTTCAGCTAACAGCTCAGCTATAGCCAGAATAGCTGAAGATCATGTAGCTTTATTCTCATCTTGTATGCATGCTTATGAAAATTTCATAGGTGGCAAGCTTACTGATCCAGAGACGATTGAAGAAGATTTAAATCAAGTGGATCCTGATGACATGGAGGACATGGATATTCAATGGAATATGGCCATGCTTTTGAGGAGAGCCAAGCGTTTCCTGAACAGGACAGGAAGAAAGTTTATTGGCGGGCATCCTAATGGCAAGGTCGGGTTTGACAAATCTAAGGCCAAATGCTACAAGTGTCTGAACTATGGACACTTTTCTCGTGAGTGTCAGAAAGACAGAGCACCTGCCTCTGGTTTTACCCGACCCAGCCAAGGAAACAGCCATGGCCACAACAATCCAAACAACCACAATCAAAGCCAAAGTGGAACGTCCAATGCACTGGTAGCACAACAGGACGACAGCTTTGACTGGGGTGTTCATCTTGAGGATGCCATCATCGCACAAACCCAGGTTGGTCTCATGGCTGAGATCATGGAGATGATGGAAGCAGAGAAAAGGGAAGCTTCTATGGCTGACCTAGAAGAATCTACAACTGCTGCTAAAAAGGAGGTGAAGGTGAAGAAATGGAAGCACCTGTAGCTGATGAAGAGGAATCGACCACTGCTGTTGCTCTTATGGCCATTGGAGAAGCAACAAGTTCGTCGTCTGAGGTAGATTCTAACCCGTTCTCTGTTATTTCATGTTCTAAATGTCAAGGCCTAAAACTGGAAAATTCTAGGCTCCAGGACAAAATCGAACCCCTAAGTTTGGCAGCTCTAAACTATAAAGAAAATGAAAAACGTTTTAAAGATTCTATTGAAACGTTAAAAAAGGAAAAATCTGAATATTCTTTAAAAATAAGTGATCAACAGCTTCACTTAGATGTTGCATATAGGGGGTTAGAAAAATGGAACAATGAAATCAACAAACTGCAAAATGAGATCTTGCAGTTAAAATGCACTAATGAGAAGTTGAAAAACTCTCGCTTTGTGGTGGAACACTATGAGTCTGTGGTGAGACAACTGAATGGGTTAGGTTTGGGTACTAATGCCATTCCTCCACCAGTGAGCGGGAAGTTTGTCAATAGCTTAATAGATATTGATCTCACTTGTCTAGATGAGTCCTCTGATAAGGATGATTCCCCTAAAAAGGATGAATCCTCAAGTAAGGCTAACTCCACATCTAGTGAGGAGTTTGTTACTGCTTCTGAAGACGGGTCGGTTAACTCTTGCCCTGAAGGAGTAGTATCTGAGGAGTTGTTGACTGAACAAAAGGTAAAGAAAAACGTTATCACTAATGGTGATAACTGCATTTTAACTGAACCCGACATCATTGAAACAAATGATAAACTAAAGGTAATGCTTTACGGGGGATATAAAAGTCTTAACCAAGTAAAGAAAGAGGCTTTCTCAGCTCACTATGGGCTTGGTTATAAAGAAAATTTGGAAAAATATTATACTCCCAAAAACCAAACTGTAAAGGTTCAGACTAATGTTCATAAACCAACTCCTCCTTCTCATAATGCTAAGTTATCTAAGGCCAGATCTAAGGAGCCTTACAAGAGAACTTATGTAGACAAGAGGAATTGTTTTCAATGTGGCTTGGTTGGTCACATCTTTGTGAACTGTCCTTCTAAGAACCAAGGGAAACGGCCTGTTGTTTCACAACCAGCTGTCATCCCCAGGTCGCCATTAGTGAAACCATCTCCCAAAAATCCAAAGCAAAATGTGGTGAAACCACCAGTAAAACCGATGGTAAAGCCTAAGATCTTGTCTGAAGCTAAACCATCTGTTCCAAGAAAGGAAACGCAACCTGCTGTACCTCGTGTATCTACCTCTGGTAGTACACGTACTGGTGAGAAACCTGTGGCAAGACTCTCTAAGTCATAGAGGAGGAGACGGAATAAGAGGTTGAGAAAGCTTGAGTAGCTGACTTCAGTTCAATCAGGTGAAGCTTCCACAAGTTCACCTGCAGTTGTTGAACCAAAGTCTCCTGTTCCGGTTAAGAAACAACAGAGATCCTGGACTGCCAACTCCAAAACTTCTCAATCTCCTAGTTCTATTTCTTCTAAAGATTCATCAATTTTGAACAGTCATCATGACTGTGAGTTAAAGGAAGTAGTTTATTTTGAAAAGGATGGACGACCCAAGACCACAATGGCTTGGGTCTCCAAATCTAACTAATTCTTTTGTGACTCGTGCAGGGACGTCCGAAGGGTACTATCTCTAACCGCTGGTATGTAGATAGTGGATGTTCCAGGCACAAAACAGGAAACATGGCCCTGCTCCAAGACGTTAAACCATTCAGAGACGGCTATGTGGCCTTTGCCGGAGAAAAAGGCAGCAGCATCACGTGTCAAGGCATGGTTTCGAACGGTTGTGTCAGCTTTGACAATGTCAACTTCTGCGAGCAGCTGAAGCATAACCTGTTGAGTGTCTCCCAAATGTGTGATAAGGAGTACTTGGTGATGTTTGACAAGTCAGAATGCCTGATTCTCAAACCCGGTTTTGAAGTTTCGGAAGATTGGATCCTGATGAGAGCGCCAAGAACAAACGACACCTATCAGATCGATATGAGCGTGGAAACAACCACCTCATCAGTTTCTACCTGTTTGCTTTCTAAAGCGACAGAGCTCGACTCCATCTTGTGGCATAGGAAACTCGGACATATTTCTTATCGTAAAATGAATCATCTTGTTCGAAACGGTTTGGTAACCGGGGTTCCTAAGATGAGGTTTACCGTTGCAGATGACTGTATGCCTTGTAAAAAGGGCAAATAGCAACGGAAATCTCACAAGCCCAAGCTCCAAAACTCTATTGATACCCCTTTGGAGCTATTACACATGGATCTGTTTGGCCCCATAAGTATCAGGAGTATTGGAGGTAAGTCGTTCTGTCTAGTAGTAACTGATGATTTCTTACGTTTTTCTTCGGTGCATTTCTTAGGTACTAAAGACGAGACTGCTGATATTCTTCAATATTTGATCCTGAGCTTGGAATCTCTTTGCAAGATGAAAGTTAGAAGAATTAGGAGTGACAACGGAACTGAGTTCAAGAATAATTTGATGGAGCTTTTCTGTCTCAAGAAAGGGATCCGTCACGAATTCAGCGCGCCGTACACGCCTCAGCAGAATGGAGTTGCTGAATGGAAGAACAGAACCCTGATTGAGACTGCAAGGACTATGCTGTCGGATGCAAAGCTTCCTGTCACTTTCTGGGCAGAAGCCGTTAATACAGCTTGTCACGTCTTAAATAGAGTTCTGGTTGTGAAGAGGCACAACAAGACTTGTTACGAGTTGATCAACAATCGACTTCCCAATCTTGAATACCTAGTTCCTTTCAGTAGTCCTTGTTCCTTGCTGCAACAGTACAAAGACCGCCAGTCTAAGTTTCATGCAAAAGCAGTG
Organism: Smallanthus sonchifolius; assembly: GCA_023525975.1. Taxonomy (NCBI): domain Eukaryota; kingdom Viridiplantae; phylum Streptophyta; class Magnoliopsida; order Asterales; family Asteraceae; genus Smallanthus; species Smallanthus sonchifolius. The sequence continues at coordinate 49,748,296 of CM042023.1, forward strand.
GAAGGCATCTTCTTAGGATACGTTGCCAACTCGCCTTGCAAGAGAGTGTACAACATAGGAACTCGTACTGTCGAGGAATGGTTTGAAGTGGATTGTAGTAAACACAGCATTCCACCCGAACCAACAGGTCCAGCTTGGGGTTTTGATTATGATGCGCTATTCAAGTCATTCAATCTTCTTGATCTATCTGTAGTTGACGCCGCAAATGTCTATGAATTATTGGGTGGCGACAATGACTCCAGCTTCTCTACTTGTGCTACTGTACCGATTGTAACTCCTGATTCCAATGCTGCATCTGCATCTGGAACTCATGACAGTGATAACAGTGAAGATGTTCTTGTCGTTGGAGATGACGCTCAAGCCAATCCTAACACAACTGTAGGAAATGAAGCTCCAGCTGATCCAATTAACATTGAATCTTCTTCCTCTGGATCACAGGAAATGGGGGAGTTAAGCACGAATCTTGATCCAGAAATTCAGGAACCGATTGTACCAGAGACGAGAGTGCATAGGAATCATCCAATCGACAACATTATTGGTGATCCTTATACCGGCGTTCAGACTCGTCATCGAACCATCACTGAGAACACCAGTCTTTACACAGAGATACTTGACACTGGTGTCATGGAAACATGTTTGCATGCTGCATTCGTGTCCCAGTTAGAGCCGAAGATTGTGAAGGAGGCTCTCACTGACAACTACTGGATTGAGGAGATGCAAGATGAATTGTCTCAATTCCAAAAGTTGCAAGTGTGGGATTTGGTTTACTTGCCAAAAGGCTTTTAGCCAATTGGAACCAGATGGGTGTTCAAGTGCAAAACGGATGATCGTCATGTTGTTGTGAAGAACAAAGCAAGATTGGTTATTCAGGGTTTTTATCAGCAAGAGGGCTTGGATTACACGAAAGTATATGCCCCAGTTGCTAGAATTGAAGCCATTCGACTGTTCTTGGCTTATGCCACATATGTCGGCTTCAAGGTCTATCAACTTGATGTGAAGAGTGCTTTCCTTTATGGTAAAGTTCATGAAGAAGTCTATGTCACTCAACCTCCCGGTTTTGAAGATCCGCATAATATCAATAAAGTGTATAAGCTCGACAAAGCACTCTATGGTCTTCATCAAGCATCGCGGGCATGGTATGAGACATTATCTAAGCATTTACTGTCTAATGGTTTCGACCGTGGACAGATTGACTCGACTCTCTTCACTAGGAAAGCAGAAGGTGACATTCTTCTTGTACAAGTATACGTCGACGACATTATCTTTGGATCTACTAATGAACGGATGTGTAGGGAATTCGAGCAGGTGATGAAGTCCAAATTTGAAATGAGTAATATGGGTGAATTGTCATTCTTCCTGGGTCTGCAAGTCAGTCAAAGAGAGGATGGCATTTATCTACATCAAACTAAGTATGTGCAGGACATCTTATCAATATACAAGAAGAATGATAGCAGTACTTATGGAACACCTATCCCAGTCACTCATGGTCTGCATCCTGACAAAGATGGAAAGCATGTAGACAGCAGATTGTACCGTGGGATGATCGGATCACTTATGTATCTCACAGCTTCAAGACCTGATATAATGTTTTCTGTGTGCTTGTGCTCAAGGTTTCAGTCTCAACCGAAGGAGTCACATATGATAGCCGTGAAGAGAATTTTCAGATACCTGAAAGGGAAACCCCGATTAGGTCTTTGGTACTCTAAGCAGCAGTCATTCGACTTCAAAGCCTACACTGATTCAGATTATGGCGGTTGTAACCTTGACAGAAAGTCAACTTCTGGTGGATGTCAATTCGTAGGAGACAGACTAGTCTCCTGGCAGTGTAAGAAGCAGTCAACGGTTTCTGTATCAACTTGTGAAGCATAATACATTGCTGCAGCGAGCAGTTGTTCTCAGATACTGTGGATTCAGCAGCAGTTGAGAGACTACAACTTGAACTTCACTGGAACTCCTCTATTCATTGACAACAATGCCATAATGTCCATCACAAATAACCCGGTGAAACATTCCAAAACTAAACATATAGAGATTCGCCATCATTTCATCCGTGATTGTGCTGAAAAGCATTTAATTGAACTTGTAAAAGTTCACACGGATGACAATCTTGCTGACCTTTTCATAAAGGCATTTGATCGATCCCGTTTTGAGCATCTTGTCAACTTGATAGGAATGTTCAATCCTGAGTGAAAATTAATTTTTCTTAAATCAATTCAATTCATGGAAGTTAAATTTAATTTCTTTTAAATTTTCTGTATAGTTCTTTTAAGTTTCAAAATATTTTACAAAAACAAAAACAAAATAGAAAATGGAGAAAATTTCAAAGTTAACTTGAGAAAAGAGGAAATGATAGTACATCAGAAATGATCTAAACGTCATAGACTGCTCATATGGGAAATGATTGCGTCATGCTTACTTAATTGTTTAACTTATTATGTTTTTAATCTGCTTATTTACAAGTAATTTAAATTGTCAGTAGGTTGTATGCGTCTTTGAATCACTAGTAGTGTGGAAACTAAATATAAATTACAACTGTGATTTGAACCCATGTTTGCAAGTGTGTGTGCGTAAAAGAATAGAAAAGATCATTATCAGATATAGGATGTTAGATTTTGGCAATAATTTTCTTTTGAGGTCAGTTTCGGGTTATGTCGTTAGCACAATTAATGCGATTCATCTCACTGCCCATACTCACAAGTATGCAAGAATCAAGACATATCTCTACATCAACCGTTGAGCATGTATTCACCCTTGAATCATTCTTGATTCATTGAAATCAAATCCAGATAAAAGTTGGATCCCCTTACCTTATTCAATCACCATATATATTATCCTGAATCATCATTCCGATATTCAATGAAGAAAATCAAATGAAACCAAGACAGTTGAATCACTCGATTCTAAATCTTATGATTCCTGATAATCCTTATGGATTCTGCTTGATTTTCCTGTGCTAATAGATGTAGCTTCATTCTGAAAATTTAGAAAATCATTGGGAAAATCTTAGATGCCTTGAGATAGTGCAAGTTAGAATAGCATATCAGTGGGGTACACGTTGTATATCTTATAAAAATACCTTAATACACAAGAATGTGATACAAAGATGCTTATAGTTTCAAATCTTATAATATTGTCAACTTGAATTACTTGTTTATGTGCTTATTGCGTACGAATAAATAGTAATCCATGACATGATCCCATATTCTTTGACGTTTATTTTGTATCGTTTTTGCTAAAAGATAGCCTGATATGATCCTCTGCTCGTGTCTTTGATCAAAAATAGTTTATGTGAATACTTGTATATTTCTATGAGAAAAGATCAAAAATATTTTAAATTTATGCATAGTTCAACTTTATTCAGAAAAGCCAAAAATATGTGTGTTTATCCTTCCTGAATTGTATTTGAAACCTCGTGATTGAACATTTTTATCTTGTTCGTTATTTGACTTGAAATCTTCATAATTTGAGTTGAAAGTGTGCGCACATAAGGGTCTCTGCGTACTTGATAAATGTGCATGAGGTAAACCCTGCGTACTTAACAAGTACGCAAGACTTAAGTCATGCGTACTTAGTAAGTACGCAGGAGTTAAGTCCTGCGTACGCACGACCAATATGTGTTGGGTATAAATACAGGACTTAGAAAATTTTTTAGAGATTATCACTTTCAAACCGTTTCTCCTGTGATATTCCCTCCGACCATTTTCCTCAAAAATTTTGAGTGATCCAACCGGATTCTTCGTCCCGCTCGTTGTTTAATCATCATCTTACATTTACTTGGTGAGAATCTCGGTCCGTATCATCCACTAAATCACATGTTTTTGACCGATTCATCGACGGTTTGAGTGTGAAATTATTGACCTATTTTGGTGTTCTAAATGCAAATTAAGACCTAAAACTTGTTAATAATCACTAATCGAAACCTATTGACTCATAATTTGTCTTTAACATGGTTCGATTTTGCCCTTAACCCTCGATTGCTCACTGGTTCAACTGGGTCGTCATCTAGGTCAAAAAATTTGACGGGTTTAGCGGTTAGTTGCGGTGGATAGTGGTCCCATTGGTCTTAATCAAGTATTTCGACCTTGTGGTGACCATAATCCACGACAATGCCTCTCTTCTGATTGACAGTTGAAATTTCTAGAATTTTGGCCAAGTGCGTTTCCTGTGTACTTAACAAGTACGCACGAAGCACTCCATGCGTACTTGTTAAGTACGTAAGAACAAACTCATGTGTACTTGCTAAGTACGCAGGACCAACACTTAGCAAAAATTCCTAAGTCTGAAATTCAGTTCAAAGAGTAACTGCTATACTGAGTCATTTTTATTCATTTCCAATGATACGTGTTGTTCTGATTGTGCTTTCTGTGTGATTTTGCAGATTATGGCTCGGGCGTTTACTAACGAATTCAACCTGTTAGCGAACACTCAACCCGAATGGAAAGGTGCAGCATTGCAATATAGGGAGATATTTGACTTCTTGAACCGCTCAAGAGTCAGCTATGCTATCTCAGTTGACCCGACCGTGTCAAGACCTTACTTGGAACAATTCTGGGAAACGGCGGAGCACGACTGCACGGTAACCCCCAATGTCATAAGGGCTACCGTTGCTGGTCAGGCTATCGCTTTTTCTGAAGATACCATAAGAAGGGTCCTGCAGTTTAGAGACCTTGCTACCGACCCGACAGCCTATCCAGACTACTTTGTGGATGGGTGTTGGAGGCAAAGAATGGGAACGTCGGAGCAAGGGACTATGCTTCTTATAAAAAGATGTGGGTATTAGACCAATGGCGGTATTTCACCCACGTCATGATCGTGTGCATCTCGTCAAGGAAAGCTGGTAAAGATGCCATGGGTCATGACCTTGCAGATGCCATTGGTCATGACCTTGCAGCAGCCATGGTGGGCTTGTCTCTTAATAAGGGCTACAACTTCTCGCGCTACATCTTCAAAGCAATCAATGACCAGATCAACACAGCGGAGAAGTTTAGATTCTTATTGTACCCTAGGTTTGTGCAACTCTTGATCGATGACGCGTTGCCAAACCTTCCTGCTATAGGGGAGAGACTGCATGTCAAGCGGGTGGACAAAAGAGTATTTGCTCAATTTCTGAAGCCAGGCAGTGTAGAACCTACCCCTGTGCACACAGAACTCTTTGGCTACCTTCTAAATGAAGCATATGTGGCACCTGAAGACTGGAGATGGTACAGCCATGACTCGGAACCTGAAATGAGTGAACACTCCGATGAGCAAAAGGAACAACAACAGTAGGATATGGAAAGTAATGATGGATCGTCTGAGGATGGAGACGATGAAGGCGGTGATGGTGGTGCTGAGGAATCCGATTCAGAAGCAACAGAATCAGATTCTTCTGATTCCGATGACGCACCATCGCAGGTACACCCACGGAGAATGGATAAGGTAACCCTACCTGAGTCGTCCTCCAAAAGAAAGCGACACAGCACAAGCAGCGAATATGAGCCAAATTCTGACTCTGACGCTGCTGTACAAAGACAAAGAAGGGAAAGCATTCATAAGAACATGGGAGATAGGCAAGAGGTTGCTATCTCCAGCGTAGTAGAGGTCCCGACTGTGCAGCAAGTACAAGTTCCAGCTGCCAGTCCAGATTCAGCCTCTACCCCACCAGAACAGCAATTGCACCGAAGGAGGAGAAGGCCACAAGTTCAAGCTGACGTGGCAGTCACGACAGTCACAGAGGAGGTTCCTGTGACGGTGACCCTCCCTACTACATCCGTCCAGGTGGCGGTGACTACTCCAATTGTTACGAAGTCTATCACCATCACCCCTACCATAACACCCACTCCCATCATCTCATCCCAAATCCCAACACCCACCATTGATCCTCCAAGTCAACCCTTCACTTATGAAGATTTCTCACAGGGGTTTGACTTTGGTACCATCTTCTCCTCCCCTATCCATAATGCCGAAGCATCATCGTCTAGGCATCCTGATCCGAATGAGGCAAGGATCGATGTGCTAGAAACCCAAGTTGTTGGACTGCTGAAGACTATTCAGAAGTCAATGGAGGAATCTGACGCTCAACAAGCACAAATTAATTCACTGGCCGATGAAGTTAGGATTCTACATAGCCAGAGAACGGGGACTAATGAGCGACTGAAGAATGTAATGGCACAGAATGAGCTATTAATGAAGACAAATGAAATGATTCTAGGCCACAGAACGTCACTTGAGCTAAGGCTGGATTTACAAAGAAAAGAGCACGAAGTGATGGTTAAATTAGTTGCAGAACTGACCAAGAAGCTTGATGCTCAGGGGGAGAAAGAGAAAGAGAAGGAGAAAGAGAAAGATAAAGAGAAGAAATCCACTGGTGCTGAGCCTTGTCATCCAGTCGACTTGACTAAGGATGACGATAAAGACAAGGATCCTAAATCCGGTCCTAGTGAAGGTGAGCACCAAGCTTTGGCAATAGTGCCCATCTCTACTATTCCAATGGCTGAGGGGGAGTCTACTCAGCAAGAGGGTGGTGATACCTCTGGTGTTGGTGGTGATAAAGGGAAGTCAGCAGCCGATGTGCTCAAGGACTTATCTGATGATGAGATCCTTTATCTTGAGCCTGACTATTACAAGGAAGCACAGATCGATGCTCTCTTTAATCTGGAAGAAGGAGAGATCGACTCTGGTGATGATTGGAATGATGATGATGAAGACGTGGTGATAGAGATTCCCAAGGGTGACGGGGAAGGAGAGTACGAGCTAGAAGATGGAGAGATCTTTGAAGTTCCATCCTTCGATGCTCCGCTCGACACACGTTCAGTCGAGCAGGCTAGTAATGTAGAAGCCTCGACTGAAGCCTTCCCAGTTGACCCTGAACCTGTGGACCCAGAGGCACCGAAAGATACAGACATGCCTTCTACCTCAACAAAAGGTCCAGCTCCTGTGTGGCAAAAGACGTCTATCATAGACAAGCACGGAGCAACAGGAATGATCATAGCTGTAAGGTTCGAGGAGGACAAGCAGCTGTTCGCCATAAAAGATCTGGCGGGGTTCAATACTTGAAACCCACCATTGAAGCGTTCAGCTCCTTGCCCAAATACGACCTGGTGAACCTAGCAAACCGAGAGCTGCTGGGTCATTCCAATCACGAAGTGGCGATGGGTTTGTGGGTGGTTCTGCAGCGTGAAGTTGTAGGTCCCCATGCGCGTCTACGGATCGATCTCGTGATAAGACGTGACGTTTACTCGGAGTGCGGAATCCAACGAGTCAACGTGTATACGCATAAAAGACAAAGCAAACAATCAAGTAAATAAACTTCTCAATTTGTATTCCAATCACAGTGATGTTTACAGACTCAATTTGATCTCACTGATTCGTTCTGGTTCGATCTCTGTATCAATATGTGACTGACTCTGTAAAACATACATATATATAACCAACTGACCTGATATAACGAACTTATTAAGTTCACCTCTAACAGCTTAAGCGAACTTAACAAGTTCGCCTCAGCTTGACCTAAGCGAACTTATTAAGTTCGCCTCTGATAGACCAGGCGAACTTAACAAGTTCGCCTCTAGGCTCACTTGTAAAACACTTAGACATTTAACATTTACATAACAAAAACATAAAGACATAAAATCTAACTATTACAAGCTTTTGTCATAACAATCTATGTCCTAACAGACTCCCCCTTGACAATAGCTTTATCTTCAGTCTTTAGTCTTTATCTTGAGCTCTTCCAGTTATCCGGTAGTCGGCTGCCAGCATGTACACCATATCTTCTGCATATCTCCAAAACTCTTTTGTACTGTAGACCTTGTTCTCTCCAAACATCAGTGTACATTATCTCATTCTTTCGCAGTGTCCTCTGATCTTTCTTTGAAAAATTAATAAGATTCATTGCGTCATAGAAACACACAATGACCTTATTCTCTTTATCTTCAATCCTTGCTTCCCCAGTATTAACATCAACATACCACCATTTCATATTCCCAAGAAAGTCTTGAGGAATCTTCTTTAATGGTATCTTGTGAATAGCACGCACTAGTTTATACTTGTATCTCCAGGTCACTTTCCCAGTCTTTGGATCTGTGTTCTTCACTCTCTTTCCCTTTTGTGGTTTTAGCCGATCATACTTTCCTGAACTACCTTATTTCTTAATCAGGTTTGCTATCACATCAGCCAAACCATTCTTCGATCTATTAATGAGTGGCTTTGAAGCTAGACCATTTATTTCACACCTCGACAAGGTATTGAAATATTTGATCCTCGGCTTTAAGTATTGAACACCGTCAAATCGTTTGATTGCAAATAATTTTGATTCATCATCATAGAACCAACTTATGATCCTTCCTACACACTGCTCTTTATTCATATATTTCTCTTTCTGAGCAGGTTGTGCTGAAGACTTGGGTAGCACCTTCATCCAACTGTTTACAACTTCTCTCCACTGTTCTCGTGTCATCCCTGTATCTCTATACATCACAGGTTCTTCATTAACCTTCGGAGACTCAGTGTGAGTAGTTTCAGTTTCAGCATCTTTATTGGATTGAATATTTTCATCATCAGTATCCATCTTTGAATCAGCTGTATCATCAGGCAGTGTGACATCTTCAATAGAGTCCATAGAATCTGTTACTCCTTCATAAGTGAATTCAGGAACAATATCATCCTGGATGAAGTTATACGGCACTATAAGACCGTCACATCCTTCATAAGTAACTCTATCTTTATCTTTCTCTATCTCAATCTCTACTATTTCTCCTTCTTCTATCTCATTATCCGACATATCATCTTCCATGTCATTGAATAAATCATCAATGTCATCAAGACAAGCAATCTTTTCAGCTTCCTCTTCTTCTGAATCTTGAAAGAACTCCAATAACAGAATTTCTTCTTCATTAGTACCAGAAGTATCTTTGTCTTTTTTTTCCTTCAAGTGATTGTGATGTCGACTCCCCCTGAACCCTAGATATAGGATTAGCGTTAGTGTATTGACGATCACCCTCAATATTTCCAGCAGGATCATTGTCTTCATCATCACGTCTTTGAATAGACTCTGTATGACAAGTATCAGGTATCCTCAACTCCCCCTGAGCGTCTCAAGACGCTGAACGAGTTTGGAAACTAATGCTTGCATGTCAGCAATTTGTTGAGCTTGAGTCTGAATCACCAGCTGTCCTTGTGAATCAGTAGACATAAGAGTGTTTACCTGGGTTTATAGAGAAAGCACTTGAGATTCAAGGAAAGTAATCCTTTCAGAATCGGAAGGCTTTGACGGACCAGCTGTTGATTGTGGAATAGAAGGACTTGAAGTAGTAGGAATGACTGGAGGAACATGAGAAATCACTGGAGATGGATCCTTAGATCTTGGAGGAGTAATTATCAAAGAAGCAACAAAATTAGCATCCTCGACTCCCTGAGAAGATTGTGCAGCAGCTATCGAAGCAGACATCAACTTTTGACGCGTAGGATCTGGATTAAAGTCACTATCAGTGTCAGTACTCTCATCGACCAAAGATCTTTTGCCAAGTACTGATCCGGAAGGAGGATCCCGAACAGACTTTCTTCTTGGTCGTCTGGCTTGAGATTTAATGCCTTTTCCAGCATTAGCCAGTGGAATTGTGGCCAACCGTTCATAATGACCTGAGGAAAAATCCCTAGAGTCATCAGAATCAGTGCTTTCATTCACCGATAATGTCGTATCACTTGAGCTGGAACTAGAATCATCATCGGTCACCACATTCCCTTCAGCTTCTGGAATTGGCGAGTTCACAGCATCATCAACGAAATCATCCATGTTCATTCCTAGATCTTGATTAGGATCATGAACGACCTCTTCGTGAACTGGTTCCTGAATAGGTATTTCAACTTCAGCTTGTGGAATAGGAACATGTTCAGGAATAGGAATTTGTGGTTGTACGGGAACTTGTAGTTGAGGAACTGGTATCTGTTGTTGTTGAACTTGTTGTTGTGCGGGTTGTTGTGGTTGTTGCTGTTGTTGTTGTGGTTGTTGCAGTTGTTGTTGTTGAACATTGACGCCTTGAGCTTGAGCAAGTTCATCAGGATGAAACCAGTTGTCATTCAACGGTGCAACATAATCAGGATTGATTAAGTGCCCAAACAAAGGAGTATTGACTGGAACCAATGCAGCATTCTGCTGTTTCACCTTCGTATAGTCGGTAAAGATACGTTTTGACATCGGAGTCAACGTTAATCTTATTAGATGTTGTGGAAGATCAGGAATAAGGTGATTGAGAATCATTTGAATAAAACGAGGATACATTAAGAATCCTTGACCTGCAGCTGGATTAATCTGCATGACCATCTCTCGATAGAAGTAAAGTGGAAAATTGAATCTCTTATTCAATGTTAAAGCCACCATAGCAGTTTGAAGAGCCATCTTCAATCCATCGGTACCAGCTTTGCGAGGAGAGATGCATTGAATAATCACATGCATAAAATACCTCTATTCACCTACTAATCCACCTTTCCGAGCTTGGGTATCATTCTGTCGTCCACGATAACCCATCCGTTGAAAACAACCCATAATAAGAGTTCCAGGATAAGATATCGGATCTTCAGCATTTCCACCCAAATCAAGAGCAACACGTATCGTTTCCTCAGAAATGGCAATCTCGGTATTATTAATAGTGGCACGAAGAACATGAGGTTCAACGTCCGTATCTTGATGCACAGTATCCCAAAATTGTTGTATGTACACGAGACTTATGTAAGGATCAGCAGATAGAGCAACGTGAAGACGTGATCTGTTCAAAAATCCTATAATGCCTTGAAAATTCACAGCCTCGGACATGTTGGGATCTAACAATGCCACTTGATTATGTTTATATTCGACACGCCGAGCCATCTGAAACATTTGGACAACAAACATATTAGAAAAAATAACGAGTACAAACAAAACAAAACAACAAATTTTTTTTTTTTTTTAATTTTCAAACAAAAAAATTTTCACAAGTCCAAATCCTCACTGTCCCCTAGGCGAACTTAATAAGTTCGCTTAGTAGTGTAAGAGGCGAACTTATTAAGTTCGCCTGACAAGTTCACTTCGAACAAGTTCGCTTGGAACAAGTTCGCCTGAACTGTGACGTTTCAAATTCAAACACAGACAATCAAAATTCATCGAATCAAGATAATATCATGGAATAAGCATTGAATATCGGTCGAATATCAATTTATAACCAAATCTGATGATCAATTTTACAAGTTTGGTCAAAATTAGGTTAAAATCTATCCGTTGAAACTATCGACGTAAAACCGAGAAGAAAAGTACCAAATTCTCTCAATTTATCGAATGAAATTCAACGAAATTACCTTGGTTGAATTCGCAATTCAATTTGGATTAAGACATAAACGGTAAACAACTCCAACAACAACGTTTAAAAATTTTGGAAAAATCAGTCAAGTTCGCCTAAAACTGAGGAAGACGATGAACTGACAAGTTCGCCTGATCTAGATCCTTAAACCCATTAAGTTCGCTTAATTAGGCGAACTTGTTAAGTTCGCTTAACAAGCCTTCGGCGAACAAGATAAGTTCACTTCACCCCTAAGTTCGCTTCACCCCGGATAATTAGATTAAGTTCGCTTCATTGTTTTAAGCGAACTTATTAAGTTCACTTCACTGTACACAGGCGAACTTAATTGCTTTTCAACCTTTTTGCCTTGAACAAAAATTTTATCAACTTCAACCTGTCAAATCTTGAACTTCCGTCAGCAACACGTATTCGATCCAATCCCTAACAATTTTAATAAAAGTTTAGAATTTTCATGGAAAATAAAAAACAAAATTTTTTTGAATTTTATCTATACAAACGTAATCACATATTTTTGACTTTTATCTGAATAAACTGAAATCATATATTTTTGGTTTTTATCTGTACAAACTGAAATCACATATTTTTGGTTTTTATCTTTACAAATGTAAACACATATTTTTGGATTTAACATCATGAGCAAGAAGATCATATCAATATTCAATTAATTCATCACACATTTTATCAATAACAAGGGGTAACCTATAGTATGAAACCATTCAACTCAATTTTGTGCACTATGCATCTTTTTCATTTTGAAACTCATTCAATTTGAATAATATTTGAAATGATACGCGATAAATTTCAAAGTAAATAAGATCATGTTATAAAATGCTCTTTTATTTATACCAAATTTGAAATATAAAGCATGAATTCTTAAATTTGTCAATATTATATTATTTGAAACTATAAGCGTTTATTCTCCAAATTCATGTGATTTAGTACTATTTAGATGAAAAACATCGTGTACCCCACATATATGCCAAACAAAAAATAAATGCACTATCTTCAAGACATATAAGATTTTACTAAAGATTATCCGAATTTTCAAAATGAGGAGACATCACTTAGCACATGAATAACATAATCCAAATTGGACTGTATAGGAATCAATGAGATTAAGAATCAAATGATTCAATGTTTTGGCTTATATATGTGGAATCAAAAGATTCAGGTACGTGGATCCAACTGTTATCTGGATTATGAATTCAATGGAATCAGTAAAGATGATTTATCAATATGATCCAAGGGCTAGTATATGTTTGACAGATGTTGTCAAGTACATATCTTGATTATACTTCAAATTGCATGCTTTTCGGGACATGGGCAATGAAGCAAATCTAATGAATAGTGCTAAGGACATAACCCGAAACTGATCTCATAGGAAAATCTTTATTAAAAGCTAATATTCTTTATCTGATAATGATCTTTTACACACACACCCAGGCATATAATGGATTTAAATCACAGATGTAATCATATTATATTTAATTTTCACACTACTATTAGTTTCAAAACGCTTTTAGCCTATTGACAATTCAAGTTTCAAATTTTATACACAAATTTTAAAACAAATTATCAAGAATAGAGCATTCACAACACTATCATTTCTTATTTATGCAGACTTTGAAATTTAGATCAAATAAACTTATTTTAATCAAACATATATCAAGGTCTACTAAAGTCGTGTGAAATGAACTAATCACTGATGTATTATCATTTCTTCTCTAACCTCAAATGATGTCAAATTTTATATTTTTTTTTAATTTGTTTTGACTTTTTATAAATTAAAATTTTTGACTGAAAATGTAAATGCAGAAATGTAATAAAGCAATAAAAGAACTTTAAAAAAACAAAATTTTCCATGAAATTCTGATTTTGAAAAGCTTTTATTCAGGATTGATCATTCCAATCATTTTAATTAGGAATTCAAACCTGGTACGATCAAATGCTTTGGTAAACAAATCAGCAAAATTATCTTCAGTGTCTACCTTGACCAGCTCAATCAACCTTTTCTCTGCACAATCAAGTATAAAATGATATCGAATTTCGATGTGCTTAGTTTTACTATGTTTAACATGATTATTAGTTATGGACATAGTAGCATTATTATCGATAAACATGGGGGTTCCTATGAAATTCAAACCGTAATCTGTCAATTGCTGTTGTATCCACAGGATCTGTGAACAACAACTCGCATCAGCGATATATTCTGCTTCGCATGTTGAAATTGAGACTGTGGTTTGCTTTTTGCATTGCCAGGATACAAGTCGATTTCCTAAGAACTGGCAACCACCTGTTGTAGATTTCCTATCCAGATAACAACCACCAAAATCAGAATCAGTATAAGCATTGAAATCAAAGTTAGAACCATGAGGATACCATAGCCCTAAACGTTGTTTTCCTTTTAAATACCGAAAGATTCTTTTCACAGCAATTAAGTGAGATTCTTTTGGCTTTGCCTGAAATCTGGAACAGATACACACGACGAACATTATATCCGGCCTTGAAGCGGTTAAGTACATGAGGGATCCAATCATAGCTCTATAAAGTCGACAATCCACATCTTTTCCATCTGGGTCAGAATCAACTTATGATTAACCGGAATTGGAGTATCATATGGGGTACAGTCCTCCATCTTGAACTGGCTCAAGATGTCTTTGACATACTTGGACTGATGAATAAAGAAACCATCTTCCTTTTGATTTACTTGTAAACCTAAGAAAAACGATAACTCTCCCATAGAAGACATTTCAAATTTCGACTTCATAACACCCTCAAAGTCTTTGCATAACCCTTCATTTGTCAAGCCAAAAATAATATCATCCACATAAATCTGTACCAGTAGGTAATCTCCCCCTGATTTCTTTATGAATAAGGTCGAGTCTATCTTTCCACGAACAAAGTCATTCGCCAAAAGATGTATGGATAAAGTCTCATACCACGCACGAGGAGCCTGATGAAGACCATAGAGGGCCTTATCAAGCTTGAAGACCATATTCGGATTCAGTGGATCTTCAAACCCCGGCGGCTGACACACATAGACTTCCTCCTTGACCTTTCCATATAAAAATGCACTCTTGACGTCTAATTGAAACACCTTAAAACCTTTAAAAGAAGCAAAAGCTAGAAACAGCCTTATAGCTTCGAGCCACGTAATCGGCGCATAAACCTCGGTGTAATCAATTCCTTCTTGTTGATTGAAGCCCTGGACAACTAATCTTGCCTTGTTGCGTACCACGACACCTCGATCGTCTTTCTTACATTTAAACACCCATTTTGTTCCTATCGGATACGCACCCTTCGGAAGATCAACAAGATTCCAAACCTTAAGTTTGTCAAATTGAGCAAGTTCTTCCTGCATAGCTTCTATGCAGTTATTGTCATTTAAAGCCATCTCAACATTCTTGGGTTCAACCTGCGAAATAAAGCAAGAATGTGAGCAATCGTCAAGAACACCAAAATCTTTAATGCAAGTATACAAACAAGTATTGTCAACAAGAGAACGTGTTTTCACTCTATCCTGTAAATTTCCAATTATATTTGTCACCGGATGATTTTTGAGTTCCTTGATGGATGCGACCTCAGGAACCGGCAACACGTCAACTTAAGTAGATTCAGATTGATAAAAATAATCTTGAGTAATTGGAATTTCCGAGTCTAAATTTGTAGGAATCTCCCCCTGATCCTGTGTCGAAGGTAATGGATCATCACCCAACAACAGATCAGCAGAAGAATCTTGAAAAATAGTATTATCCTACTCTCTGAATCTTGTGGACCTGAACAAGAAGCAACATTAGGATCGGGAGCAGAAGTAGATGGAATCGATGAATTTGGAACTGCATTTGGTAGAAATCCATTGTGCTGTGTATCCTAACAAGAATCATAAAAAACAGCAGCATCTTCATCAGAGATATTAGAAGGTAAATGAAAAGACTTGAATAAGTTTTCATAATCAAATGCCCAATCCGGACCAATCTCCATTTGTGGTAAAGACCGATTAGAACAGTCAATATGGAACCATTCTTCAACTTGGCGCGTCTCTTTGTTATAAACCCTCTTGGTTGTCGAATTAGCCACATACCCCAGAAAAATCCCTTCAATAGCCATCGCACTGAATTTTGTTGGGACATATCGAACTTTCAATAGGGTGCAAGGATTACCAAAAGGTAGTAAATATTCCAGATTCGTCTTTCGATTATTCAGCAATTCCTAGCAAGTCTTGTTATGTCGCTTGACGGTCAAGACCCTGTTCAAAACATGACACGCGGTATTCACAGCTTCAGTCCAAAAGGTGACTGGAAGCTTAGAATCTGCAAGCATCGTGCGAGCTGTTTCGACCAACGTCCTGTTCTGTAACATTTCTGATTTTTAGTATTCATATTTCAATTCAATGTAATGCAATTTCGAATTCAATACTCGTGCACTGTCTTATTATTTTTCTTACCGTAAACTAAACGCAATGATTCGATACAAATTCGCAAGTTTTACGCAATTATATACATTTAAACACTATGCACGAAACTATTTAATTCAAACTTATCAAACCAGAAAAGTCAAGGACTAAAGTTGAAAATTTATCAAGAAACCCTAATTAGCACGGTCGTGCTTCGTCCTGGCACGGTCGCGCCAAGTGCCTCGGCACGATAGCGCTACTGGTCCTGGAACGATCGCGCCCGGTGCCTAAACATGGTCGCGCCTATCTTGGCACGGTCGCGGCTGCGTAACAGTCGAAACGTAAATGCAGTTTCAAAACGCTCGATCGTTTGAAATTCGAAACCGATTACGTTTTATTTTCTTTGACAAAGAAAATATCTCGGTCCATTACAATTTTTATCAATCCAATTTCGTTTTCCTCTCAAGAAACCGTCCAATATTTCTCCCAAGCCTCAAATCATTCTTTTCGATCCTGTTGCTATCAATTAATCAAGGAACTCAATCCTCCGAGCATCTCTAAGTTTTCTGAAGAAGTTGGATCAGCCGGAAATCGCAGCAGAAGACGCCGAGAAGAAATCTTGCCATCGCCGGAACCTCCTTCTACCGTCCTATATCGATTCTCGGTTATTCAGGGTAATTGAAGCCATTTATTTCATTTAATTAGTCTCTATATCGAAAGCCCCTTACCAATTTGGGCTTACAATATGTAAATCATCCCGAATCAGAACTATTATTTTAATAAAAATGATTTAATCGATTCCACTCTTAAACATGAGTTACATACAATTAATTTATATGAATAGACTCGTAACGGCTAAGTAATCAAAAGCCCTATCAATTCCAACGCTATAAATACAAGATTTGTTCAATTCGTGTCTGATTTGGAAGAGACACGGTCGCGCTAATCATCTTGCGCGGCCGTGCCTCGTGTAACGCGGTCATGCCGACTAGCAGCGCGGTCGTGTCCTCCTGTCCAGACCTAGTCATGCCCTCTGGGCTAATCTCTGTTGTGTCTAAGAATCATAGACACGACCGTGCCGAGCTAAGGCACGGTCGTGCCTCGTGAATTGTCCAAGTTGGCCTCTGTTTGATCAAACCCGGTCGCGTCCCGACTAGCGCGGTCGCGCCCGTGGTTCGAGCGCGGTCGTGTCCTTCCCAGGCACGGTCGTGTCTAGGTCAGAATCTTCGATCAGAATTATTGTTGTTTTATTTTAATCTATAAAAATTCCAAATTAAGTTTTTAAATAAAAATAGTTAGTTTTATAAAAAGGTATTTGAAAAGATCAAATAATTAATCTTGGAATAAATGGAAAATCATTTAATTAAAAGTTTATAAAATTAAATTTGTCATTAAACTTTTCATTTAAAACATTTTATTTGTAAGTTACATACTTCATAAATAAAGATTATTTATTTATTCTTCATTTTAAATAAAAACATTTATTTATTTATTAAATTACATTTAACACATACTTTATTTTCATAATCAATGATTTTATAAATATTCTATTTTACTATTCAATTCCCAACCTTAATCAAAATGTTTTAAAAATATTTACTGCAAAACTTTATATATGTTAATCAATACTTTTAAATACAAATCAATAGTTTTATACACAAATTCAACCTTCATTTTTAGACTTAAACTTTGTGCACATATTTGATTCAATATACATTATTATCTAGGTTAACTCGTGCGTATCAAGGATTCTTATTTTATCTATACTCTTTGTTAGCTACACTTCCATACCAAGTGAGTATTCACAACCCTTTTTTACTCTTTTATACTTTTGGGGTGGAACATGAACTTTATACACATTACACATTTACATTTACACAAACAACACAAGTGCAAAATCCTATTTACATATATGTGTGCAAAATTTGAGCTTTGTGCCCGAGTGCTAGTTGTGCTAATCTTTGTGAAAAATTATGTGCAATCATTAACTATACAAGCCGACGGTTTTCAATGATAGATCTATTGAGTCTGACAAACCCACCCAAGTGGAGGTGATTGATACCGACAACACAATTTGCATACTAGTTACAGAGGTTTGGTTGTACTTGATTACACAATAGCTGCTCCCCATAAATGCCTTATTTTATCATGTTTTGTAAAGGATTTGTTTTCAACTATATGCTATCTATATACAACTGTGTTATACTCACCAACTTTTTAGTTGACTTTATTTTATTCATGTTTCAGGCCCTAATATGTGAGAATGACTCAAGACGTGCTCAATATAGGATTTGGACTTAGCAATTTAAATCAAGAATTTTATGAGTTGTTTTATGTTTCTTTGTTTGAATTTGGTTTGCACTTGGATTATTTGAAATGGAAATTTGACTTTAATATATTTCAATTTAGTCAACCTTGTGCTATGAACAGTCTACATGTCCCGCCCCGATGATTCCGCCATCGGTTGGGGTGTGACATGTTCTTTCGTTCAGCGACACCATTTTGTTGAGGAACATATGGCGCACTGAATTCATGATGAATTCCTTTTTGTAGACAGAATAAGCCCATTTTGCTATTCTTAAATTCGCTGCCATTGTCACTCTTGATTCTTCTGACTTTCAGATTGAATAAATTTTCCAAACCCATGATTAAGTATTGCACCAACTCAGTGGTTTCAGCTTTAGAAGAAAGAAACTTAACCCATAAAAATCTGGAGTAATCATCAATTACTACCAAGCAATACGATTTCCCACCGATGCTCCTGATACTGATAGGACCGAACAAATCCATATGCAGCAACTCCAAAGGAGTTACGATAGAATTCGTCGATTTAGATTTGTGAGATTTCTTCCGTTGCTTCCCCTTCTTGCAAGGAATACAATCATCAGGAACTGAGAATTTCATTTTCGGAATACCAAGAACCAAATCATTCCTAACAATGTAGTTCATCTTACGATAGTTAATGCGAGCTAGCTTCCTGTGCCACAATATTGAATCAGATTCCGACGCCTTGGAGAGTAAACATGTTGGAATTGAATCCGTTGTAGTGGCGACACTCATGTCAAGGACATACGTGTCATTTCTCCTCGGAGCCTTCATGAGAATCCATTCATCAGGAATCACAAAACCCGGTTTCAGAATATAGCATTCATGATTGTTGAAATGGAACGAAAACTTCTTGTCACAGACTTGTGATACGCTTAAAAGATTGTGTTCCAGCTGCTCAACATAATTCACCTTTTCAAATTTGACTTTGTTATTCTTTAACGTTCCCTGGCCAGTTATGTACCCGCCTTTATTACCCGCAAAAGCCACATAACCTCCATCAATTTGTTTTACATCCTCAAGTAATCTAATATTCCTTGTCATATGTCGAGAGCAACCACTATCCACATACCATGTATTGTTGATAGTCCTCCTTGGTTGTCCCTACATAAACAACGAGAATCAGTTAGAAAGTGGAACCCAAGCCATCGTGGTCTTCGGTCGTTCGGATTGATCAAAATAAACAACTTCTTGTAATATACAATTAATTTTATCATTCACTTTTGGAACAGAAGATTGACAATTAGACTTTTTCAAAGAAGAACCATTTTTATTATTTTGAAAAACATTATTGGATATATTATTGTCAGATTCAGATGTTTCCAAAATTTTCTTTAATTTTCTGTTTCTTCTTCTTCTTTGAGGTCTAGACAATTTAACCTCCTGAAAAGAATCTTTTGAAATCCCAACTTTTGGAATCTCAAATTTCTCTTTGCATACAAAGGATTTAGCATGCAATGTATTCTGTTGTTTAAATCCAGGGGATTTAACAAAAGATTGACCAGACATATTTTTCTCCAAACTAGAAGACGACCTTCCTTCATCTTTTCTTTTCAGAATCTTCACCACTTTCGGTTGTGAAGGAACAGTCTTCATTTTACCCTGGTTCTTGTATGGACAATTGATCAAAATATGACCAGCCTCATTGCAATGAAAACACACTCTTCTTTCTTGATAATTTTTGAGATAAGAGGTTTTCTTTGAATTTGAGGATCCATCAGAAAAATAAGCTTCGGAGGAATGCCCAGAACAATTAATCTGCTTCTTTGGAACATAAGTCTGTTTTGGCACCTTTGAAGAATTCACTTTTTGATAACCATCCGCAACAAATCCACTTGACTGTAAGATTGGAGAAAGTTTAGTTGGAACCACTTTCACCTCTTCAGGTTCAGTCATAATGCATCTATCCCGGGTAACATTTTTAACAACTGTTGGGTCATCAATTTTCACTTCTTTTGGAATGCCCTCGACCTTCTTTTCATCAAACATCTCATCTTCAGAATCAGACTCATACACCATATCTTCCCCAGTTACCGGATTCACCTTTAACACAGTTTTTGGATCTATCTCCTCTTCATTTATGATTTCAGGTTCCACCACGTAATTTGCATTAAACGGTGGAGGAATAAATCCAATACCAGCAACACGCTTAGTAGGACCAGCATTTGAGTTAAAATAATCCAAAACAACTGAAGAACTTTCAAATTGTTCCAACTTTCGATGAAGTTTGATCACCTCAGATTCTTTGTCAGATATTTCTTTATTCTTTTGGGCAACAACTTCATTACGTTTTTCGATTTCAGCATAAGCCATATCTAGATGATAACCCTGCTCTTTTTATTTTAGCCCAAGAGAATTTAAGTTTCTTTTCAAAGACTCAATTCTATCAATGCACATCTTATCATTATCTTTCAGTTTCTGATTAACTGAATGCATTGATTTCATGTCACAAATCAAGTTTGTGTTATCATCCATGACCTTTTGCAGTTTATCTTTAACAAAAATGCAATTAGAACAGTAAATATGACAAACAGAGTCTTTTACCTTAGATGGATCAGACATGTCTGCCATGAATACTTTGGCAATGGGAATATTCTCTGAGTCGTCACCAACTGAAGCATTTTCTGTAAGAACAATATCCTCATCAGCAACCCTTGACACAGCATCAGAATCAATATTCTGCCCTAGTTCTTCCTCATCATCAACGCTTGGAACACTATCACCATCACACGAATCATCACTAGAACTTTCATCATCGGTTTTTCAGAATGAATTTCTGCAACAAAAGCCTGACTCACAGCACCCACCAAATCTTCTAGATGAATGCCCCAATCATAGTTTTCATCGTTTTGAGCAACCAAAGCTGATGATGCAGATGCATGATTTGTATTACCAGATGAACCATGATTTTGATTACCAGATGTACCATGTGACTGATTCCTATTATGCTGAAAGTTAGACTGCTTCTTTTGAGAATCAAATTCTACCTTCGGCTTCACACACTCCTTAGCAAAGTGACCATACTCTTGGCAGTTGTAACACCTAACTTTGCTCTTATCAAAACCCATACGCGATCGACTATTTGAACCAATATATTTTCTGCCAGTTCTCTTCAAGAAATCTTTAGCTTGTCGCATTAACATGGCCATATTCCATTGGATATTCATTTCTTCCAGATCAACAAGGTCAATCTGTCTGAAATCTTCTTCTATAACCTCAGGATCATGTATTTTACCTCCAATGAAATTTTCATATGATGCCATGAATGAAGAAAGCATAGCAAGATAATCATCAGCAACTTTCTGATTCACATGAGATCCAGATAATGTTGAAGTTGTAGTAGCAGAAAATCCAGAATGGCTTGAATGACCAGAATAAATTGGAACTCCAGAACACTGATCATTTGAAGACTCTTGAGCATCACCAGAAAAGAATGTCACTCCAGTACCAGATTTACTAGTAGATTTGGCAAAATACATTGAGGGATCCTGGATATGCTCCATATTAGTCTCTTTCTTCTTCATATCCATGTCATGTGACTGAATCTTTCTTAGAACTTCTTCAAGAGACATGGTTTTGTACTTAACATTCTCTTTGATTAAAACCGTATACACATCAAATTTTGATGGTAAAGCCTCCAAGAATTTATCATTGATTTCCTCAGTCTCATATACCACAGATGCACTAGCCAGTTCACTAAGAAGATGATAGAATCTTGTAGCAAGATCCTCCAAGGATTCATTTTGAAAATGTTTAAAAACTAGGAACTGCTTCTTTAGTAACTCCTTTCTACTCTTCTTCACATCCAAACTCCCTTCACACCTTTTCTGTAATGCTAGCCATTGCTTTCTTTTCTCGATCAAATAACAACTTCTCTTCAGTAGTTAACGCTGATACCGGCTTCGGAACTTCATCCTTTCCCATCCACGAATAAGTAGGATGCGTATATCCTTCTAAAATCAGAATCCACAAACTAGTATTGGTAAAAGATACGAACTGGTCAAACCGATCTTTCCAATTTGAATAATCAGCTAGATTCAACAACTTCGGAGGTTTTTGAGATGTACCGATCTCATTGTCATAATTGAACATGTTTGTGACTTGAACCATATTTGCCATTTTTAAAAAAAAAAATTCTGAAAAATTTTCCAAGTGTTAAAATTCCTTTACCCTCAGGCGAAGATAATAAGTTCGCCTGCTAAGTCACTCAATCGAACTTAATGAGAAGCGAACTTAATAAGTTCGCTTAAATCATAATTCAACAATCTAATTAAGTTCGCCTAAAATAAGTTCGCTTAACCCTGTGAGAAGCGAGCTTGATAAGTTCGCCTGCTGATAAGTTCGCCTGCACAGAATTCAGCAAGTTCGCTTGCCGTAACAGAATCTTGATCAAGAACTTCTTCAGACCACAGCCGCGAACCAAGAACTTTCAAAACTCATCATTAAATACTGAATTGAAGGAATTAAACAAAATTGGACCGTAGGATTGTGTAATTTGTCAATTAGAAGCTTTCTATCGGATCAATTTCATCATAATTCTCTTCAAAAACTCCAAATCAGATCAAAATCAATCTTGAAAACTCCATTGAAATGAAAAACTCAAAAATGATGAATTTGATGTCAATTTGCATATAAATTCGTCTAGAATCAACAAGAATCACGAGCAATATCTCTGATACCACTTGTAGGTCCCCATGGCGCGTCTACGGATCGATCTCGTGATAAGATGTGACGTTTACTCGGAGTGCGGAATCCAACGAGTCAACGTTTATACGCATAAAAGACAAAGAAAACAATCAAGTAAATAAACTTCTCAATTTGTATTCCAATCACAATGATGTTTACAGACTCAATCTGATCTCACTGATTCGTTCTGGTTCGATCTCTGTATCGATATGTGACTGACTCTGTAAAACATACATATATATAACCAACTGACCTGATATAAGCGAACTTATTAAGTTCGCCTCTAACAGCCTAAGCGAACTTAACAAGTTCGCCTCAGCTTGACCTAAGCAAACTTATTAAGTTCGCCTCTGATAGACCAGGCGAACTTAACAAGTTCGCCTCTAGGCTCACTTGTAAAACACTTAGACATTTAACATTTACATAACAAAAACATAAAGACATAAAATCTAACTACTACAAGCTTTTGTCATAACAATCTATGTCCTAACAGAAGCAAGATCTGGGAACTTTGAAATGTTCAAGCCTCAGGTGCCCAAGAGAGTCAAGGATAAGCACGCTTTACATCCTGTGACTAAGAAGCACTTAAAGAAATTGGTATACAAGCCAGTGCGATGTGAAACTAAGATTCCCCTGAGCAAGTTATCTCAGGATATTCTTGGTGACATGTGGTACTGGTACGTAGATCCAAAAACGGGCGAGGGTGTGATCATGGGTAAAGGACGTTCAGAGAGTAGGAACATAGTGCCAAAGGAACTGTTCAGAATTTTTGATGAAGTCTGCTTCATCAACTTTTCTGTGAAAGATCTAGAGGTACTAGCAGAACGCTACTGCGTCTACACGGACGAATGGACAAAGCTCCTTGCTTCTAAATACGACAAGGTGAAGATTGAAGACTGAAGACGATGAAGATCCCGAGTTGTTGTCAAGGGGGAGTTTGTTGAAGCACTTTCCTGTGACAACACTCTGGATAGAGTCATAGGTTGTATTTTCATGTCTGTAATTGTCTTTGTATGTAAAAGTCTTTATGTATTAGTTTATCGAGTTGTATTTACTTTTACATATTGAATGTTGCATTTCTTACTAAGTGTTTTGCGCACTTACATGTGCGCAGGAGAAAGCTCCTGCGTACTTAGCAAGTACGCAAGAATACCTTTGCGTACTTGTTAAGTACGCAAGAGCATTTTGCCCTGCGCACTTGCTAAGTGCGCAGGCATCAGGTCAGGTATAAGTAGGATAGGTTGACAGAAGTTAAGTACGCAGGCATAAACGCAAATACGCAAGTTGTAATCTCAGTACTTCTCTCTGTAACCTTTAAGTGTTTATAATAGAAAAGAACGTTTAAAGTGATTATCTTGTTGGTTTTACATTGTTTAGTTTGACTCTCCACCTAGTCACGGGCATTCCGCACCCGGTTCGACTAGTAGACCCACTTGCATGTGACGATCCGCCACACCCGAGGGACCTACAAAATGGGTTGAAGTTTTCAGGGGAAAGGAAGAACAGTCCATAAATCTGTTGATGAGGTATTGCAACTCCCAGACTCAGATCTAAGAAGAATATTAGAGTTGGGTGAAGCCCATAAGTTAGTGAATGAAGGTGGGAGACATCTTTTGCTAGTGATCAAACATCACTTCAACCCTAGTAAAGATGTAATCATTGATGCCAAACCTCTTCAATCCCATTCTCCATTCACCAGTTGGTCCTTCAAGGCTGATACCAACGAGTTTATCCTGATTGATGTTAAAGGACAGAAGATGATATGTTCAAGCAAGGCCATCTTCAAAATGCCAAGCAAAGACATAAAGACTCTATCTGAGCTTCCTCTAAACAATCCCAGCCAGGACCCAAGAGGCTATGAGGTAGAAAGGATAATCTGCAACATGAAAAAGCTTCAGTAGCAAAAGCAGTAAATAGAGTTTTGGTAGCATCAGTCTAGGGGGAGTTTGAAGAAATAAAGACTGATGGCTACAAAATTCTCTAAGTACAACTGCTGTGGACCTCAGATTTTGCTGCAGATCGACAAACTGCTGCGGATAAGCTTATCGGCAGCGGATACTTGTTCTTCTGCTGAAGAACAAATCTGCTGCGAATAGCCTTATCTGCTGAAGACCAAAGTTGCTGCTGATAGGCAAATCATCAGCAGCTGTGGACAGTTGTGTCCTGCTGCTGATCAACAACATTGTTGTTGATAGCCATTCCCACTGAAAATCAAACGTTGCAGTTGACTGGCTTCGATAAAGCAACCATTACCACTGATCACTTTCTGCTGCAACACTGACATACTCCACGTAGAAAGAATGTTACTGGTGCAAGACAATAAAAGACAATGACGCTCTTCTTCCAAGGATTCAAGCAATGATGCCTAAGAAGACGTTTGAGTAAAGATAACTTTTGTAGTTTTTATTGTCGTTACATGTAGAATAGCTTCAATACAAGATCAAAGGCTTATGTTAGATCTGATCCTTAGAATCAAGGGTCTGTCTTGATTCTAAGTTACTATATAAGTAGTACTTAGAGTCATTGTATAATAGTGCTTGGCTTAAGAGTTTTCTTTGTAATCTTGTAATCTTTGAAGCTTAATACAAATTGCATTTATCAGTATTATTCTTGTTTACTTGTTTACATTGCTTAGTTGTGATTGTTTCCGCCAATCTCAACTAGAATAGAACCATCTTGTATTCACCGATCCTACAACCCGGCATTGCAAGGGTTCAAATCATAGTTGTGACATAGATCATTATGTTTTCACACTACTAATGGTCTAAAAACGCTTATAGCCTACTGACAATTTAAATTACATGCAAATATTCAAATTAAAAGATTATAAACATGTAATGGTAAGTCATGAAGCTATCATTTCCTGTTTGTACAAACTAAGAAGTTTAGATCAAATCATATAAGCACAAACTTCAAACATAAATATAGAAACCAGGTAGTTATTCTATAGTCATGTGTGTACGATCACCTACTGATGTACTATCATTTCTTTTTTAACTTCAAGCAGTGCCGATTTTATCTTTTTCAATTTTGTTTGGATTTTCATAAAGCAAGTAAACTAATGAAAATAAAGCATAAAATAATAAAAATAAATAAAACTTTTTAATGAAAGAAAAAAAAATTCCATGAAAAATCTTTTTGAAAAACATTTTCACTCCGAATTATACATCCGAATCATTTGAGTAAGAAATTCAAATCGTGAACGATCAAACGCTTTCGTAAACAAATCACCAAAGTTGTCGTCGGTGTGGACTTTCACCAGCTCAATCAATTTCTTTTCTATAAAATCTCATATGAAATGATGACGTATCTCAATATGCTTTGTTTTCGAGTGCTTTACTGGATTGTTGGTGATCGACATCGTGGCGGTGTTATTAATAAGCACGGTGTCTCTGTGAAGTTCAAACCATAATCCTGTAAGTGCTTTTGAATCGACAGGATTTGGGAACAACAACTGGCAGCAGCAATATATTCAGCCTCGCATGTAGAAATTGCATCCGATGTATGCTTCTTGCATTACCAAGACAATAATCTGTTTCCAAGAAATTGACACCCACCAGACGTCTACTTTTTATCCAAACTGCAACCTCCATAATCTGAATCTGTAAAAGCTTTAAAATCAAAGTCAGAATTATTAGGATACTACAACCCTCACTTTGGTTTACCCTTTAAATATCTAAAGATTTTCTTTACAACGATCAGATGAGATTCTTTTTGGTTTGGACTAAAACCTCGAACACAAGCATACTGTGAACATAATATCAGGTCGGGACGCAGTCAAATACATCAAAGATCCGATCATTCCTCTGTATGACTGACAATCTACTTCTTTCCCTAAACCCTAAACCCACATAAACTTGAACTAGTAGAACATCTACCCCTGCTTTTCGTATGAAAAGTGTGGAGTCAATTTGGCCACGTTCAAAACCATTCTCGAGCAAGTGCACGGACAAAGTTTTATACCAGGCACGAGGAGCCTGATGAAAACCATATAATGCCTTATCAAGTTTAAACACTTTGTCTGGAAACTTGGAGTCTTCAAAACCAGGCGGCTTTTTACATAAACTTCTTCCTTCACTTTTCCATAAAGAAAAGCACTTTTCACATCAAGCTAGAATACCTTAAACCCCTTGAATGATGCGTAAGCAAGAAATAAACGTATTGCCTCAATCCTCGCTACCGGAGCATAAACTTACGTGTAATCAACAGCCTCTTGTTGGTTAAATCCTTGAAAAACAAGCCTTGCCTTATTGCGTACCACAACACCTCGATCATCACGTTTGCAGTTAAACACTCATTTTGTTCCAATTGATCTTGAACCCTTCGATAAGTCAAATAAATCCCAAACATGCAGTTTGTAGAATTGAGCTAGCTCTTCCTGCATAGCCTCTATCCAACAATCATCATCAAGCGCTTCAGCCACATTCTTTGGCTCGGTTTGATAAATAAAGCAAGCATGCAAACATGTCTCCATGATACATGTATCCACAATCTGTGCATATAAAGAAGAATTTTCAGCAAGTGTACGATGTCTAGTTTGAACACCTGCATTCAAATCACCAATAATATTATCAGTGGGATGGTGCTTATGCACACGAGTTTGAGGAATATCTAAAGTTTGAATCACAGCATCAAGATTAGGAGGAAACTTCTCCTCAGACTGTGTCGTTGTTGATGAATCATCAACTATGTTCTGGATATCATTCGAAGATTCATGAAACACAGTTTCATCAACATCACTATGACTATCATGAGTTGTACCCGAGGTCGAAGCTACATTCGTGTCAACCAGAGGAGGAACCACAATAGGTACAACCGATCATGGATCGATAATTGAATCATTGTTACAGCATGACTGACGCATAAGATCTGCTTCGACATTAGACACTTCAATAGGAACATTGAACGATCTGAACAAAGCATCATAATCAAAAGCCCATGATAGTCCTTTGGCATCCTGAGGAATATAGCGATTATCACAATTAATGTGAAACCATTCCTCAACCTGTATGCTCTCTTTATTGAACATCCACTTATTGTGAGAATTGGCAACATAACCCAAGAAAATTCCTTCTATTGCCTTCGCACTGAACTTAGTTTGAACATCTCGAGTCTTCAATAAAGTGCACAGATTTCCAAAGGGCAAAAGATAATCCAAGTTAGGCTTCTAGTTATTCAACAGTTCATAGCACGTTTTGTTGTGTTTCTTCACAGTCAAAAAATGATTAAGAATATGACACGCCGTGTTTACCGCCTCTGCCTAAAAAGTCACTAGCAACTTCGAGTCAGATAACATAGTACGAGCCGTCTCAATCAGCGTTCGATTGTTTCGATCAGCCACACCATTCTGTTGAGAAACATAAGTAGCGTTAAATTCATGATGAATGCCTTTTTGTTGACAAAATAAACCCATATCACCGTTCTTGAATTCCGTTCCATTGTCACTACGAATCCTCCTGACTTTATGTTTGAATAAATTCTCAAGTCCCACGATTAAGAACTTAAGAATCCCAACAGTCTAATCTGTTGGATCGGGATCTACCTTGATCCGATGATTCAACACATTAACCGAACCAAATCGTGCGGAATCCGATTTGATTGGCAATCCAATCTATGACACGGATTGGGTCGTGAGAAACGAGCGGATTAGATGTCGAAATGAAGGTTTCTATCGACCCTTTGGTGTAGAGAAGTTGGATACAAGACCTGGAAACTCTCAACGGACAGAGATTCGACAATGCCGGTGCAAAGAGTTTGTGTGTGTTCTGTTGCTTAGTCTGGTTCTGCTCTGGTTAGTCTCTCCTATGTTTTTTTTTGTGCTCATGAAGTGAAAGTTATATATATAGTGCAGAGGCCATTCGTACGAATGAGCCATGTGAATGGACTCATTCGTGCGAATGAATCAGTAGAATGGTTCATTCGTAAGAATGAATCATCAGAATGGTTCATTCGTACGAATGAATCATTCTCATGACTTATTCTAGCGAATGAATCATTCTCATGATCTATTCGCGCGAATGGATCATTCTCATGATCCATTCGTGAGAATGGGCCTTTCAATAGCACGATTGATTAACGTTATCGATATTTATCAGATCGTTTAATACACAGTCGTTATATATGAGTAAACATTAAGGATAAACATGTAATTTCATTAATATATCAAATAGTTACATTAAACATAGATGAAATACATACTACAAGGGATTAGGGACATATCATGCATCTACATACTCCCCCTTGGACCTAGATCCCTTCAAAATGACCTAACTGACATTAGTTGGTCTTCAACATATCTTTTGTACGAGTTTTCCAGTTGACCCTGGCGTGTATGTCAAAAGCAAAGCATATACGTATCACCTTCACATACTGCAACGCCTGGTCTATATCTGCAACATCAAAAAACGGCTGACACTTGTATAAAGTTGTAACATCTTGTTCAGACAAGTTGGTCAGCCACAAGGGATCAAAGACCCTGATGGTCTCCCATGACCCTTCTTTACAAAGCACTATAACAGCTTCATCAGTACGCCCATCATAGTACCACCATTTGAACTGATCTGAGAAGTCCTGGATCATTTTCCTTGAAGGAATCTTCTTCATGATCGTTGGAGGTTTCCACTTTAAGACAATTAGGGGCTTCTTGGTGATTAGATGAACCTTTTCCTTGTGAATGTAACGTGTAGGCATTTGTGGCTTGAAGTTCACCCACTTCTTCCGGTATTCGTACTGTAATTGACGTTCAAACCATTCGGATAGACCGGAAGATTCGCTGTATAGAAGCTTTAGACGCGCCAATTGATTTACTTCAAATGCGGGCAGCGTCTTGAAGTCATGAGGGTACCTGAAATATTGTATGCCCTTCTCTCTTTTTATAGCATAGCAGCTTAAGTCGTTGAAGTATGCCCAACTGATTATACGACCATCAGACTTGTGTCCTTTGAGTCGATAAACTTTAGTGTACTTGGTTGGAGGAGAGGGCTTTGAGTTCTTCTTTAATTCGGCCATGTATTCCATCCACTGACTTTTACGTTCATTCAGCTCGTCAATGTCAATAGTGGAGGGACCGGCTTCATCTTCTTTGTTGTCAATAATGCGGTTGACCTCCTCGTCGGACTGCTGAGTGAATAAGTCTGCGAAGGAGGGAAAATCATCACCATCTACTGATGTGTACTTTGGATATTCTTGATCAGTGATGTCTTCGACTTCAACCTCATCAACGTCTTCTAGTTCGTCAGAGGAGGGATAATCAGTTGTAGGAACAGATGCCTCTTCAGTGATGACTTCGTCGGGATTCATTTGAAATAGCTCGGCAATCTGTTCTTTTGACAAGCAGTGTACGATTTCCCCTTCCTCTTTGTCATAAATAACTGAATGTTGGATGATCCCTTGCATGTCAAGCACATAAGTTAACTTTGAAGGTTGTTGCTTAAGAGGCATCACATCCAAAACTATTTACATAAACAATCATAAAATAAACATGTGAGAATAAGAAATTTCATTGATTTAATCAAAATAAAACTGAAATTATTTACATAATAATCTAATATTTACAATAAGACAAGTTAAAACACTTAAAACAAAAACTATCAACCTTCAGTGCCCTTTTGTTTATCTGATGATGAGCCTTCTGATTTGTCTGATTTTTGCTTTTTTCGCGCCTCTGCTTCTGCTGTCTTTGCAGCACTTGATGCAGCACCAGCATTGGCACCATCGTCCTTATCTTTGTCATTATTGTCAACATCATCATCACTATCATCATCATCATCGTCATCATCATCATCCTCATCGTCATCATCATCATCGTCACCATCATCACCATCATTGCGAGCACCCTCAATTCTGGGTGTCAGGTCCCTTCTGCTTTCTAAGTCTTCCAACAGTCTCTTATTTTCCTCCTCAAGCCTTTATATCCTTTGAGCATGTGCATCAACAGTTGTAGACAACTGTTGATTCTGGTTTGTAGCAGTGAGAAGGAGGACTTGTTGATCATTACACCTGTTGGTGAGACTTGTGATGGCTTGAGATTGTTCAGAGTTTTGCAGAGTCAGATGACCAATCTGCGAGCCCTGTTGGTCAATCAGCAAACCCTGTTGATCAAGACGCTTTGATTGCTCTTCATTCTGAGCCAGTAAACGAAGTACCAAACTGTTTAAAGTACTGATCTGGTCGTGTAGAGAGACAGTCGGCAGTGACATTGAAGATTCAGCTCGAATAGTTGATGGCTGTGATGTAGGAGCAGTCGTGTAGATGGGAGGAGGCACAGTTTGTGTCTGAGGCATAGATGTTGACATTAGAGCCTCAGACCTGGTGGCAGTTTCTGTAGTAGCAGAGGTGCTCTCTGTCCTTCTAACAAGCTTAAAATTTTGGCGTTTGGCCATTCTTTTCTTTCCTCTTCCCTTCTTGACCGGGGTAGATTGGGAAGAAGGAGCAGCAGATACTTGTAGACAGCCAGGGACAAAATCAGCATCCCTGACGTCATCATCAACCCTTGAGCTTCCTTGATCTGCTCCCCTTTTTCTTTTTGTTGTGACCAATCTTGCCCCTTGTTGACTGATTTCAAATTCATCTTCAGTTTCCTCAGAATCAGTAAACAGGACGGTGTCCAGGTTAACGTCTTCTGGGTTAGTTGGAAGGGAAGGATCGATAGCAGTAACAGTGGGACTGGTGGCAGCGGTAGATGAAACATGAGGAGTATTGCCACCATCTCCCTGACCATCTTGGTCGTCATCATCTTGGTCGTCAGCTGGAGGTACAACAATATCCTCCCTGTCCGAATCACTGTTATCGTGACGCCATTTTCTGTTTACTGGTGCCACATACTCTGGATTTGCCAGATGTCCAATGAGTCGTTTGTGAGGTGGCTTTGTTGGTCTGCCCCTGTAGGTCTGTACCCTGTTTAGAGTGACGTCCGTCATGTGTTCTAACTTGATTATGTCGACGTCTGACCTTGGTAGAAGAGGAAGTTGGTCATCTATTATCATTTGTAAGAATCTGGGGTACATAAGATACGCATTGTTCCCTTTAAGATAGATGTTTTCCTTAAGGTGCGTGAACACCATCTCGGAAAAGTTGAACGGAATGTTCAACACCAGTGCAACGAATGCGCTCTGTATTGTTTCGCGCATATCATCAAATCCGCCACGACGGGAACCGAGGCAATGCAGAAGAACATGTCCTAGATACTTGTACTGCGGACAGAGGTTCGCTTTGTTTAAAACTCCCTCGGCGACATTCTCGTCGTACTTTATCCTCATGAAGCATCCTCGGACCAGATATTTATCCAGTGTCACTGGATCTTCAGGATGATCACCAAATTGACACAATCGGTGAATGTGAGCTGCGGATACAACCACATCTTGACCTGCGATCTTCCCTCGTATGACCGGTGGAGATACCTCGCAGTCAATCTCGGCGGAGGCCCAGAACTCCCTTTGGTGCGACGTATATGGAGTGCGGAGATGGGATATAGCATGAGCAATCTTGGATCTGGATAGAAACTCGATCATGCCGACAAACGGACGTGCATTCTTTGATGTCGGAATCATGTATGCACATATGTTGCTTTTTATGGAAGCCTTAAGAACAACTGGAGCTCTGTGCGCCATAACGATCAGTCTGCAAACACAAAAAAACATGAAGCACCTCAGATCAATACATGCAAGATTTTGGAAATATGAACTTTTGGACCATTTTTCCCTTGGTACGAATGAATCATTCTGCCTATTCATTCGTGCGAATGAGTGTTCATTCGTGTGAATGAGCGTTCTTTCGTGTGAATGAGGGTTCATTCGTGTGAATGAGTTTTCATTCGTGTGAATGAGTTCTCATTCGTGTGAATGAGCGTTCATTCGTACGAATGAACATGAAGAGTATGTCCATTCGTGTGACAGACGGGTCGCGATCCAACTTGTCCAAAAATCAACCAACACTTGAAAAGATTTGCCGAAAAAGACACCAACACACTCGACTATGGTTTTCAACCAATATTTAGCATTTTAATTGGTTTATTAAGTCAGTTTTTTACGTTTTTAGTTTGTTTTTCGGTTTTGAACCCTAAATCTAATCGAACATCCACCAATCGGTATACAATCGATGAATACTTGTGGGGTTATACCTGTAAAAAGAAATCGAATGATTAGATTACAGATTTGACAGAGTTTTGTTCAAATTCAGATTTTGATGAAACAGACGTGCGAATGCTTTTTGGTTTTGTGCGAATGATTCTGCACATGCGAATGAATGGCCTATTTATAGGATGGCCTGGTTCATTCGTATGAATGGCCATCCATTCGTATGCGTGTGTCCTTCAGTAGTATGAATGGGTATGCATTCGTACTAATGAACCCTTCATTCGTACGGATGGATGTTCATTCATACTAATGAACTTTCATTCGTATGAATGGACCATTCTGGTCAGTCCATTAGTGTGAATGACCTATTCTCATCATCCATTCGTACGAGTGAGCCATTTTGCTCATCCATTAGTACGAATGAGACAATCCCCTTATGCAAATTAAACTTTTCAAGTTAAATGGGGTATCCGACCACATTGGTTTTAACAAAAATTTAATTATGAAGTAATTTACATTTAATTATGAAGTGAGGGATCAATTATGAAGTTTTGGAATAGTTTATGAAGTAAAGGAACGATTTGATCAATCAGGAAGTCAAGCGGTTTTCAAATTTTGATTTTCTGACAGTCGTTCGAGTCTTATCAGATAATCTAAAATTCAGGAAAAGTAAAATCTTTTTGGATTTTTGAATATGTAATGCTGAAAATAATATCAACAAGATATATACACGCATGTCTTAGTAAGAATGATCCTTATGAGAAATCATACAGACTTAATGACTAATGATCTGAGACATTTTGAATTTTGTAGATACAACTATACAATGGTATTTACACATCTTTTTGTGAGAAAGATCCGAACGTGGGATCAGTACTAAGCTCATAGCAATCAGCAACATTGCAAATTATCTGAACTTTAAGTACACTTAGTCAAAATGCGATCATTGATATGTTTGTCCATCTTAAACCTATGCAGACCTCTTCTAAACACTTACAAGATGATCTTGAAGGATTGGGTCCATTGTCTGTGTGTCCCACACTAGTTAAGAATTGACTTGAATTACTTTTCAAAACATGTTAATGTTTCAAATCAGCATAACTTACTTAACCAGCCATCATAAGTTCATGAGATCTCAGTTATTCCCTGTTACTTCTTTACTACACAAATTGATATATATATATATATATATATATATATATATTTTTAGTATTCACAGTGACAGCCATCAGCTCATGGACGGCTTCAGCCAGGTATTTACAAGGCAATATGGCACGTATGCAGCTAACGGTGTTTGTGTTCATCCTATCCCATGGATGGCTTCAACCAGGCTACAACCCGGTAATATGGCACATATACGGATTCGGATTCATACTTTTATTTTATTCTTAATCGCATGGATGGCTTCAGCCAGGTATTTACAAGGCAATATGGCACGTATTCGACTTCGGAATCTAATTTTTAATTTTATAACTACTTTCTGATATCTCATTAAACCGATGATAACTGGTGTGTACAGAATGAGAAACACCTTCAGTTTCTATTGTTGATTTTCGTCAATCCTTTCACCATTATGTGACTCACAAGACAATATCTAATATGGTATAGATTGATCATCAATGGTCGAGATTCAGTAAGATAAGCCTATCAATGCATCACATGTCGACTTAGTGTGACTA
This sequence comes from Smallanthus sonchifolius, assembly GCA_023525975.1. NCBI lineage: Eukaryota > Viridiplantae > Streptophyta > Magnoliopsida > Asterales > Asteraceae > Smallanthus > Smallanthus sonchifolius. The sequence goes on from CM042023.1 coordinate 49,782,761, forward strand.
TTCACTATGACATTAAATGCAATGTGCTTCATACATATGGTTAGTGTGCCATTACTTCCCAAAGGTTGGATACGATTTCTCATTTTTTAGTTTTTCAGATGTTTTTGGGTTTTAGTCTGTACAAAAATGGAAAATCTTTTTGATTTTTTTTTTTTTTTTTATAAACTGTACACAAATAACTGTACACAATATAGAAATCTTTTTGGAGTCTCAGATAACTAGCGTCTGTGTACTATCATTTTTCTCAGCGAGAGATCATTTTCTTACTCACATTTTCTCCCCCTAAAATTTTAAAATGAAAAATCTTTTTGAGTTTTTGAGATTTTTAATAAATGCAAGAAAGAAAATATATACAGGAACGTAATTGATAAAAATGATCATTGACTCGACTCTTGGTCTGGAACAACGTCATCCTTCTTTTTCATGCCGTTTACCTCTAACAAGAATAAAAATCTTGATTTGTCAAAGGCTTTTGTATAGAGGTCGGCCTTTTGGAAATCAGTGTTAATTTGAACCATATTAATAAGTTTCTTTTCAAAACAGTCACGAATGAAGTGATATTTTATACCGATGTGTTTGGTTTTTGAATGCTGAACCGGATTCTTAGTGATAGCTATGGCAGCAGAATTATCTACATAAATAGGAGTGTTTGAGAATTGCAAACCGTAGTCCCGAAGTTGCTGTTGAATCCAGATAATCTGAGAACAGCAACTGGCAGCAGCGATGTATTCAGCTTCACATGTAGATGTAGCCACTGAAGTCTACTTTTTGCATTGCCATGTCACGAGACGGTTTCCAAAGAACTGACACCCTGCAGATGTAGACTTGAAGTCTGTTTTGCAACCACCATAATCAGAATCACTATATGCAGTAAGCTCAAAGTTATCATCATTAGAGTACCATAATCCAAGATCAGGAGTACCCTTCAGATAACGAAAAATCCTTTTGACAGCAATTAAGTGGGAGACTTTTGGTTTTGACTGATATAGGGCACAGAGACACGTGGCGAACATGATGTCTGGTCGAGATGCCGTGAGATACATGAGAGATCCGATCATGGCTCGATAGAGAGTAGCATCAATATACTCCCCCTTGTCATCAGGCGAAATCCCGTGATTGATCGCCAATGGAGTACCAGTAGGTTTGGCATCAGTCATACTGAATCGGCTCAGTATGTCTCCAACATAATTGGTTTGATGAAGGAAAATCCCTGTCTCAGATTGATCTACTTGTAGCCCTAGAAAGAACTTCATCTCTCCCATGGAACTCATCTCGAACTTGTCCTGCATAACTTTTTCAAATTCTTTGCACAGAACATCATTCGTCGATCCGAAAATAATGTCATCCACGTATACCTGTACCATTAAAAGTTCTCCACCCTTTTCCTGAATAAACAACGTGCAGTCGATGACACCTCTTCTAAATCCATTGTTCAGAAGATGAGTGGAAAGTGTCTCGTACCACGCTCGCGGAGCTTGGTGCAATCCGTACAGTGCCTTGTCCAATTTGTAGACATGGTCACGATGCATAGGATCTTCAAACCCGGGAGGTTGACTGACGTATACGACTTCACTGATTTCTCCATGAAGGAATGCACTCTTTACATCCATTTGATAGACTTTGAACCTTTTGTAGGATGCATAATCAAGAAAAATTCGAATTGCTTCCAGACGAGCAACCGGTGCAAACACTTCATTGTAATCTATACCTTCAATTTGCCTAAATCCCTGAACGACCAAACGAGCCTTATTTCTTATGACTATTCCTTGATCATCCCTTTTGCAACGAAGAACCCATCGAGTACCAATCTTCTTAGCTCCTTTTGGTAAATCAGCTAACTTCCAAACTCCGAGCTTCTGAAATTGGAGTAGTTCTTCCTGCATTGCATTTACCCAAGATTCTTCTTTTAAAGCATCTGTTATAGACCGTGGTTTGATTTGCGAGACAAAACATGAATGCGCACAATCGTTGACCACACCAGATTCCATGATTTCTGAGTAGACTCCAGAGTTGATCTGACCCCTAGTTTTGACACCAGATGTGGGATCACCAATAATGTTCTGTTGAGGATGAATTCTATCAATCCTACCCACAGGATGAGCAGGAACCTCAATAGTTTGATCAAGGTTTGTGATACTCTGTTCAATTGCCACAGAATGTGAAACATCATCACTTAATTGTACAACATCATGGGAAGGATCTTCAATCAGCTGGTCTATTTCTTGTCGAGAACCCTCATACTCTGAAGAAGAAGAAGAAGAAGAAGAGTCATCATCATGTGTGACTTGTGTGTTTTTGGAGGACTCAGGAATGTCAGATGATGAGGGAATAGGTTGCACATGTTCATCAGGTGCATTTTGAGCATCATACATCATTTGAACAGCAACCTCCTCATCTGAACATTCTGGAGGAAGATTAAACGAGGCAAAAAGTTCTTCATAATCAAACATCCAAGGAAGACCTTTTCCAGCAGCAGGAGAGTTATACTTTTGAACATCAACATGGTACCATTCTTCTACATTCCCAGAAGCTTTGTTGTAAACTCTTTTATTGGGAGTGCTGTACCCTAAGAAGTAACCTTCCTCTACTTTCTCGTTAAACTTGCCATGAGCATCTTTTTTTAACATGGTACATGGAGCGCCGAACGGTTCAAGATACTGTAAGTTCGGTTTCCGTCGATGCAACAATTCAAAGCAAGTTTTATCGTGACGCTTGACAACTAGAACCCGGTTGAGCGTGTAACACGCATTAGCAATAGCTTCATTCCAGAACTGCACGGGTAAGTTTGAGTCAGCGAGCATAGTCCTTGCCGCTTCTATCAAGGTCCGATTCTTCCTCTCAGCAACACCGTTCATTTGTGGAACATATGGCGCACTGAATTCATGGTGAATACCAAGTTTTTGACAGAAAGTTTTCATAAGGTGATTTTTAAATTCAGTACCATTGTCCGAACGGATCCTCCTAACCTTTAACTTATACAGAGACTCCAATTTGGTAATCAGAATCTCCACATATTCAAAAGTCTCAGATTTTTCTTTCAAGAACATCACCCAAGAATATCTCGAATACTCATCCGTCACAACCAAACAATATAAGTCTCCAACAATGCTCTTCTGGTTGATAGGACCAAACAAGTCCATGTGTAAGAGCTCTAGTGGTATAGTGATGGAATGTTGAGATTTGGGTTTATGAGATTTCTTGGTTTGTTTGCCTTTCTTGCAAGAAACACACAAGTCAGGAAGATGAAAACTTTTCACAGTGACTCCTTCAACAAGATTTTTGTACACCAAATGATTCATTTTTCTGAGACTGAGATGTCCCATTCTTTTGTGCCATAAAATAGAATCCTTCTCAGTGGCTTTTGAAACAAAACATGATGTTGTGGACACTGAGGATGATGCTTGTGACATGTCAAGAATATAAAGATCATTCACTCTTGGAGCAGACATAATCACCATGTCTTCTGGAATCATAAACTCCTTTTTCAAGATATAACAATGCTTGTCATCAAAAAGAACCTTGAACTCCTTATCACAGATTTGAGAAACAGAAAGCAAGTTGTTATCCAACTGTTTGACAAAGTTGACCTTCTCAAAGCTGACAGCTCTTTTAGACAGTGTTCCCTGAGCTGAGATAAAACCACCTTTATCGCCTGCAAATGAAACATAGCCCCTTTTGATATTTCTGACGTCGAAAAGGAGAGCTAAGTTCCCAGTCATGTGTCTAGATGCCCCACTATCAATAATCCAATTATTGCTAATAGGATTATAAAGGACAACCTGCACAAGAAGGAAAGTAATTAGTTTAGGTTAGGAACCCAAGCCTTTACGGTCTTGGGTTTCCCAGTCTCATCTACAACAGTACAATCCATCCACTGTCCTTGTGGACTTTTGGAACAACCACTTGACTTTGAAGTACAGTCGTCAGAAGCATCATCTGATTTTGCTTTCCACACATGTTGTTTGTGCAACGACTGTTTGTGGTAAACAGTGGATCGCTTAACGATTTGTACAGGTGTGGAACTCGAATCAGAGACCAACAAGTCATGCATCTTTTGTTTAACTTTCTTTTGATGCACTTGTTGTTGGGTAAAAGAGTTAGATTTTGACTTTAAAAACTTTTGTTTATTTTCTGGAAAATGGTTAACTCTTTTACTTGGCTTCTGAAGATAAGGACAGTTGACAACAACGTGTCCTTGTGTACCGCACTCAAAACAGTATCTCCGCTCAACCAACCTCGGAGATCTGTATTGATTTTCACTTTGGTGAGTTTTTGAACCACTAGCCTTAGCTTCTTTTAGTTCAGCTGAAGAGAGTGACTTGTTTGATTGAACAGACTCTCCAGCTTTAACAAAATTAACCTTTTTGATTGAGGCTTTGGTTACTTGACTCTTCTGATCAGAAGTAGTGGGATAAGATTGACGGCAATTGGTTTGTTTAATTTTAAAAACATTTTTAGAAGCAGATTTTGAAATACCAATGCTGTCATTCTGTGGAGCAGACGAGTTTTTGTGTCCCAAACCACGAGTAGGGCACTCATCGTCGTCTTCATCCCACTCTTCTACCATTCCATCAACACACTGGGACTCCGAGGTCGAAGCACCATTATCGTTAACCTTTGGTTGAGAAATTTTTTTTTCGGTTGGATCAACGACAAGTGGCGTTTTGACCTTAAAGTCAGTGATTGGGTTATCATCCGGTGTGTTTACCATAGTATTCAACACAGGTGGAGGACAATTGTTATACCCCAACCCAGCATTTTTCTTTCCTGGGCGCTGTGAAACCATGTAATCAAGAATGTAAGAAGCATTTGAATAACTTTTCAGCTTTTGATTTAAAGTTTCATAATCACATTCGACAAGCGCCAGCTTTTTCTTTGTTTCATCAATTGTGTTTAAATAAAAGGTGATGGCATTTTGTTTGTTGAGAACACAGATTTCTAATTCATGAACTTGCCTGTTTAGAAGATCAATTTTGTTTTTGAAGGCAAGTTCGTTTCCCTTTAAAACACGGTTTGCTTCAAGACAACCAGTTAAATCAGTAATTAAGTATGTGTTGTGACTTTTAAGTGCCTCAACTTTCTTTTCAAGTTCATCACAAATTAAACACGGTTGAGATTCAGACTCACTTTCAAAACTGTCAGAATTTACCTGAATGCCTGTGGATGTTTTTACCATAAAAGCACAGCTACAGGTAGATTCAGAAGAGGAATTGTTATCATCTACATCAGCTGTCGATTGACTTGAAGAGACAACAGATGATTTTTCTTCATTCTCAGCTGTGAAGCCAGAACTGTTTGAAGATGTGTCGTCTTCAGCTGATGAACTTTCTGAAGCAATCTCTCTCTCAGCATCAGAATCTGATTCTTCATTGATTTCTACAGCCTTTGCCATGTAAGCTCTATCCCCTGAACTGCCATCAGCTCTAAATTTAAAAGACCAATCAACAGTCTCATCTGTTTAAACAACCATAGCGTTTGTTCCACTTGAAGTGCCCTTATCTTGTGCAAGAGTAACTGGAACAAGGTTTGTTTCTGTATTTTGAGTTTGTGGCTTCGGTTGGCTTTGACGGTTGTTGAAGGGGTTGCGGTTTCCAGTCTGTTTAGGCTTTTCACATTGCCTAGCAAAATGCCCTTTCTCACCACAGTTAAAACAAACAACAGTAGACAGATCAAAACCATAAGTAGTGTCTTTGTTCCCTTCGAGAGTTTTTCCTGTCCTTTTTACATAATCTCTCGCTCTTCTGACTGCACTTGCAAGAGCCCACATTATATCAATTCGATCTGTTTCATCCTTATCAATCTGAGCATAGTCTTCTGCTGTCAGATGACTGTTTCCAACCTGTCCAGCAACAAGACTGTCATATGAATTGATAACGGTAGACAACAGTGTCATGTGTTCCTTGGCCACTTCGATAGTAACCTTGTCGAAGTTGTCTGTTTGCAATTTAATGGGGCTTGGTGGAGGAGTACTAGCAGTATTTCCCTGCTTTGGAACCGAGCTTGATGAAACTGAAGCATGAGCTGTTGAAGACTGGCTGGCTGAAACATTTGACATGTTTGATACAAACGCAGTCTGCAAAGGAACATTTTGTTGAGTTGATGTAGAATAGTACAATGAAGGATCCTGAGCTTGTACGCCTCTCTTTAGCTTCCACTTATTCAACACCTCTTGTTCTCTCAATTTCTGAAGAAATTCATTGATGTCAATGGTTCCAAGAGTATTGTTCAGTTTGAGAACCATCAAGAATGAATCCCATTTTGGTGGTAGCACATCTGCCATGCATTGAACCTTTTCTTCTTTCGTTGTTTTGATCTCATGGGCATGCAATTCACTCATCAAGTGATAGAATCTCTCAATTAGATCATCTAAGGACTCATTCCCAATATACATGAAATTATCAAATTCCTTCTTAATGGCCTTAGCATTGATAGCTTTCAACGAAGCATTTCCTTCGTGACGTTGTTCTAAGGCATCCCACAGAGATTTTGAAGATGTAAACTGCCTGAATTGATGAAATATTTCTCTTGATATGGCCTGAGATAGGATAGCATATGCCTTCTTTTCTAAGTCATAATCTTTTCTTTGTTGTTCGCTTAAAAGGGAAGGCAAAACAGGAGTTCCATCCTCACTCAAAACTTTCTTATATCCATTCTCTAACATCATCCATAAGTTTGTATCAACTCCATTAATGTGTATCTCAAACCTGTTTTTCCAGTGATGATATTCGTCCATTGTCATGAGTTTTGGAGCCTTGTTAGCATTTCCAGCTTCATTATCGATTAATAACAAGTTTTGGATTTTGCTGTTCTGACTGGCAACAAAGGCTAAGTCCGACATGGTAAAAAAAAAGTTTTTCGACACTAAAAAAATTCAGAAGAGATTTGTGCGAATGGGTCTATTCGTGCGAATGGAATTTTCTATTCGTGCGAATGGAATTTTCTATTCGTGCGATTGGAAGCTTGAACGAATGAGCAGGAGAGTTGATCTATTCGTGCGAATGGTAGGAGCCATCGAATGAAGTTCATCATAGTAGCCATTCGTACGACAGAGAGCTGTTTGACTTTTTTGCACCAAAAAGCACCAATGATTGAGCCTTTTATCAGATCTGGAAACTGAAACGATCAGATCACTCAGAATCAATAATCACAAGTTTGAACGTGGCTAAACAGCGATCAAGTGATCTTTATAACATTCAAGAAGATAGAAAAAGCAAGATTAGATTTTCTATGTTGAATCTAGAGCACAATAGCTCTGATACCACTTTGTTGGATCGGGATCTACCTTGATCCAATGATTCAACACATTAACCGAACCAAATCATGCGGAATCCGATTTGATTGCCAATCCAATCTATGACACGGATCGGGTCGTGAGAAACGAGCGGATTAGATGTCGAAACGAAGGTTTCTATCGACCCTTTGGTGTAGAGAAGTTGGATACAAGACCTGGAAACTCTCAACGGACAGAGATTCGACAATGCCGGTGCAAAGAGTTTGTGTGTGTTCTGTTGCTTAGTCTGGTTCTGCTCTGGTTAGTCTCTCCTATGTTTTTTTTTGTGCTCATGAAGTGAAAGTTATATATATAGTGCAGAGGCCATTCGTACGAATGAGCCATGTGAATGGACTCATTCGTGCGAATGAATCAGTAGAATGGTTCATTCGTAAGAATGAATCATCATTCTCATGACTTATTCTAGCGAATGAATCATTCTCATGATCTATTCGCGCGAATGGATCATTCTCATGATCCATTCGTGCGAATGGGCCTTTCAATAGCACGATTGATCAATGTTATCGATATTTATCAGATCGTTTAATACACAGTCGTTATATATGAGTAAACATTAAGGATAAACATGTAATTTCATTAATATATCAAATAGTTACATTAAACATAGATGAAATACATACTACAAGGGATTAGGGACATATCATGCATCTACATAATCCTTCGAAACAAGAAGTTTTAGCCAAGAGAATCTAGAATAATCATCAGTCACTACCAAACAGTATGATTTACCACCTTCACTCTTGACGCTAATTGGTCCGAATAAATCCATATGCAACAACTCGAGCGATTGAATTAATCAACTTATAATTGTTAGATTTCCTGTGATGTTTCCCCTTCTTGCATGGAATACAGTTTTCGTTTAGTTGAAATCTCATGGCTGGGACACCAGAAACTAGCATGTTCTTCACTAAATAGTTCATTTTTCTGAAATTTATATGAGCCATCTTCTGGTGCCACAAAGTTGATTCAGACTCAGAAGCTTTAGAAAGCAGACACATTGGGATAGACGAAGTTGTCATCGCCGTGCTCATATCAAGCATGTATGTATCATTCTTCTTTGGAGCTCGCATTAGGATCCAATCTTCAGGTATCTCAAAACCAGGTTTCAACACCAAGCATTCTGAATTATTAAAGTGAAATGAGAAATCTTTATCACAGACTTGCGAAACAGATAACAAATTATGTTCGAGCTGCTACACATAGTTGACTTTCTCAAAGCTCAATCTTCCATTTGACATTGTTCCTTGACCGGAAATGTTGCCGCCTTTCTTCCCTGCAAAGGCTACATACCCTCCTTGATTTTCTTTCACATTCTCCAATAAGGTAAGGTTTCCTATTAAAACACAATCAAATCTCTCCTCAATCTTAGGATATTGTTCCATAGAATCAGACACAGGTACTTTTGGTTTCCATTTTTATTGACCACTCTCACTTGGCTTGGAACTATCAGAAGTTTCACCAATCTCTTTCAAAACAGCTTGTTCCAAAAGCTTCTTTAATCTTTTGTTTCTTCTTCTTCTCTGAGGTCTTGACAATTTGAGCTTCTCATTTGCAATCACAACTGGTGAAACACTCGTTTTAACTCCAGAAGAGTCAACCTTCTCAGCCTTTGTTTTACGGGAACAGATCTAACTTTGATCTCAGGTTTAGAAATAACAGACTTCTTCATAGGTTTAACCTCAACAGGTTTCACCACAGGTTTTGCTGGTGGTTTAACAAAAGGTCTTCCCAACTTAGGATCTTCCGGATACTTACCAACATTCTTATCAGGATAATTCCTCAAGATATGCCCAACAACACCGCAATAAAAACATGCACGTCTTTCCCTGTAAAGTCTGACATATTTTTCTTCTTGAACACTTCTTGAGCTGGATGATTTACACAAAGAAACAGTGTTAGATGATTGAACAACCTTAGGTTTCTCTGCATTAACTTTGGTTTTAATAAAATCAAGAGTAGAATTTTTCTCAATGTTATTATTTTCTTGAAAATCAAAACCATGCTCACAAACGTTTTTACTGGTTTAGGTTGTGGTTGTTCAATCTCTTCATCTGGTACAGTCAAGATGCACCTATCCCTGGTGAATTTCTTAACCACAACTGGTTCATCAACCTTACATTCTTTCCCAATGCCTTCAGCCTTTTCTGAATCAAAGGTTTCATCATCACTAGAATAATCATAAACCATATCCTCTCCTGTAACAGGATTAACCTTGAGGATGTTTTTTAGCTCTAGATCTTCTTCTGTCACTGTCTCAATGCTACGAGAAGTATAGTTACCATTGAGCAGAGGACAAAATCCAACTCCCCCACCAATAACTTTATCATAAAAAGAAGGACAATAACCGATGCCTCCAACCACTTTGTCACTTGAAGCTTTCTCATTATAATATTCCAACAGAAAACTAGAATTCTTATAACTTTCTAGCTTTCTCATCAACATAGTGACCTCTGTCTGTGACTGGACAAGTTCATTTATCTTTTTCTCGTATTCTGAATACGCCACATCAATGTGAAAAGCTTGTTCATTAACTTTAATTTGTAAAACTTTTATGTCTTCTTTTTAAGATTCAATTCTAGTATTCAAAAGTTTTTCATATTCTTTCAAGACTTGATTTGATGTTTGAATTACCTTCATGTCACATATCAGATTTGTGTTATCATCACACAATCTAAATATCTTAAGATCAGAATCAATAAATATAGAACATGGAATGGAAGCAACCTCAGTTACCTGTTTAGAATCAGCCATGAATCCACTGGCTTCAGCAAAAAGCTCAGCTACTTTCTCAGTCACTTCCCCTGTAGCTACATTATCAATCATCAGCTCTTCAGTAGATACTTTAGCATCAACATTCTAACAAATAGGCTCTTCTCTTTCAGAGACACTCCCAGAATCACACGAGTCACCATCAGAAGAATTAATATCAGTACCATCTTCAGAATGAACCTCTGTAAGAAATGCTTGGCTGATATGAGCAACAATATCTTCTAGATGAATTCCCCAATCATAATTCTCATATTGCTAGGAAATTAATGCTATAGAAGAACTCTGGTTATGCTGATTTTGTTGATTGCTTGAGGAATTCTGATTCTGAACCTTTGGCTTAGTACATTCCCTAGCAAAATGTCCAAATTCCTGACAGTTGTAACATTTCACCTTAGACTTATCCATTCCCATTCTAGTCTTTCTTGATGCCACAATAAACTTCTTTCCTGTTTTCTTCAGATGTTCCTTCCCTGGCCTCATCCGTAATGTCATATTCTACTGGATATTCATTTCTTCAAGAGCATCCTTATCCAATTGCTTGAAATCTTCTTCTATCATGTCAGGGTCAGTTATCTTCCCACCGATAAAATTTTCGTAAGAAGTTAGAAGCGAAGCAATCATGGCCATCATGTCATCAATAGCTTTAGGTGACACCTGTTGAGAACACGAGTGACCAAACTTCTGGCAAGTCTGGCACTTCGTCCCCCTGGGTGGTCCTGTTTGGGTTAAAGTTAAACTATCCTCTTCTGGGAAAGTTATTATTTCCCAGCTTAAACTTATAAACAAACCTCTTCAGACTTCCTCTTATGATCAATCTTTGGTTGCTCTTGAGCATGCCACCTCATCGTACATCACCGCACTCTTTTTAACTACCAAATCTATCGTCTCAGGTGCGATATATTTCACTAAGGTATGAACCTTAGGAGGTAAAACTTGAACATAACATTTGATTCTTCTTGATTCGGGGGTAACCAAATGTTGCACCAACTTGGGCATTTCATTAAATTTAGTTGTGTACTCCTGATGAGTCATGGTTCCAGCTTCGAACCGAAGAAATTCAGACTTAATCTTATCCACAACATTTTGTGGATAATACCTTTTGATAATCAAAGACTTGAGATCGTCACAAGTCATCATGTCAATCACAACTTCTCCCTATGTTTACTTGATTGATTCCTACCAGTCAAGAGCGTCCTCTTCAAATGAATGTGCAGCAAACTTTACATATTGGTCTGCTCTGCACTCACTCATCTTTATCACAACTTCCACAGATGTGATCCACTGCAAGGCTGCAATGGCATCCTTTTTCCCATTGAAGGGTTTCAGGTGACGGTCGCTAAAATTATTGTAGTTACATCCTTGGCCACGTAACCCCACACTCTAGTTTGTTATTCTAATTGTTTCATGGGTTCGGGTTATGCCTATATTGTTTCCTACTAGAGTGGTATGATGGGTGTCTTATGTTCGGGGAATGGCACCACCCGTCCCTTCATTCTGGTTTCCCAGACTGTTCTGATTTTCCCTTCTCCTAAGAGTATCATCAAGGATTCCTGGTAGAGTCGTCTGAAGTACTCTGGTGACCTCAGATGCCACCGCTCCTTGAAATTGAGCTTCAGTCATAATGACTTCTTCAAAAGGTTGCTCAGTTTCAACATTTGTAATGATGTTTTCATTTGATTCAGTATTCGTGTTTGTCGTGTCGCGGGTACTGGACCTAGTGTTGGGCATCCAACCCCTACCTCTGCCTTGTCCTCTACCATGTCCTGTCATTTGTAACTACATACATGTGTATAACATCAGAATTCGTATAACCGGTCATAATCCTGAAATTCAGAAATTAACAACATTTGGCCAAAAATGCCTTTAATTATCTGATTTCTAGGTATTTCCCGTCATAGGTCGTATATATATGATCATACAAGTAATGGTGTATGTATAGAACACTCAAATGCCAAGACAATGAATCATGCATAAATCATAAGCTTTCTAAAAGATCAAATCTCTACCAACTAACATGAAACAAAGCATAAATCAAGAGGACTTTGAACGGATTGTAACTTGGCAATGGCTAAGGGTAAGGAAGTGGAATTCGAAAGTGGCTAAATGGCTAAAAACCCGGCGGCTATGCTAACTCAAAAACTAATACAACTTCTAACATAAAAATAAACTAAATAATATTTTTTTATACATAAGAGCTAACAACCGAATTCTTTTCATCTTTGCTCACAAAATTGTTCTAATCGGCTATATTTCACCTAATTTTGGTGATTTTTTTTGTAACACTATTTCTTTTCTTTTGAAGGGAACGAAGTCAGTATGCATTTTTCCTTAACTAAAAACTTCTCAAGAACTAACAACATACACAAAATAAAAACTATAGAATTAACATTAGCCAACCGGATTTCTAACACGGATGAAAAATAAAATAAAATAAATAAGAAGGCTAATGAAGGTTTGTGGTGGTGTAATGTGGGTCATAAAAGAAAAACACGGGATAGGCTCAACGTGGCTAACTATTGGATGTGTTCGGGTGAGGGAAAAACAACAATAAAAAGGCTCACAAAGTGGTTTATCCTAATGCCTCAATCATTTTTATGCAATATTTATGTGCATGATTTCAAAATGTATACTAAAAGCAAGTTCTAATAAGCATGAAACATCCGGCACACTCAAATCCTCAAAAACGAGAGCTAACAATGTCTAAAGCTATCAAGGCTCAAAAATAAACTCACAGAAATGGAAAGGAATGGGTGTAAGCAAAAGGTTACATGCAATTCATTCGTTTAGCCCACTATAACTCATGGTCATCACAAAAAATTGGGTTTAACTCGACGGAATTTCTATCTCGAATCCTTTCAAAAAATCAAACCTCTATTATTTACTAAAAATGTGAATGCTAAACGGTTAACTTTTATTCTATTTTTGTGTTTTTAAAATTTTTTTATAAAACTGATTTCATGCCAATAAAAATTATGAAGGAAGGTTTTACAAAAAATGAAGTGATAAAATGCTAAAAGGACAAACATCTCGTGAATAAATTCCCACCGTATACATAGAATCATACATTACCCTCAATGTACAACAAAAAAGAATGCAAGCGAAGAATAAACACCCAACCCCAGACTTTAGAAACGTACATTGCCCTCAATGTACGCAAAAAACATGCAATGCAAAAGGGAATGCAATGCAAAGGAGTGCGAAGGGAGAACTGAAACTTCCCTCGTGATGATCTCGGTCAAACTCAAACGACGTACCCACATATATGACGTTCCAAGGAGTGCCATAATTCCAAGATCTAATCAAGACTAACAACATCAAACACAGATTAGTAACATCAAGTCAAAAGTATAAACATGAAAAGTAAAGATAATATCCACATACGGTACACGGAAACAAAAGTACAACAACATAAAGCAACCACAGATGCCAAAGCATGATAACAGAGTTTGTACACATGGAACTAAGTACAACTCATCAAAAGGTAATCCCAAAAAGAGCAGTGGTGGTCACTACTCCTCCAACTGCATGGCGTCAAGATCAACTTCTGCCGCACCACCCTCCTCTGCTCCTCCTCCTTCTGGTGGTGATGGTGGTGGAGAATGATGTGCCAGTGAATGATGAGGTAATGGTGACGGCCGGTGCTCTGGCTACATAAGAAAGGTAAGGGAACCACATAGGGGCCCCCGCCAGCAGCAGCGGCTCATTAGACCTCATACTACCAGGTCCAGTAGAGCATGAACAACTCATGAGGAATGATAACCGGAGGTGGTGGGGTGGTGGAACGGTCGAATCGGGGTCAATGTGCTCGTGCTCGGAGTGCTGGGGGTCGATATGCTCCTGCCCCTAATGGGCCACATGAACCTGATGAGCAGCGGCAATGGGCTCCGCCTCGGCCTAAACAATATCGGGGTCTGGACCCAGTCGATCTGGGTCCCAAATACGTCCGCACCTGTCAACTAATCTAACTCCTCCCTGTGCTCGACAAGCCACGCGCATATTCCTCAAAGTCTGCACGGTCATCATAACAGCCCCCGCCATCGGGGTCAAATATGCAATCAACTCATCCGTCAACAAATGATAGTGCATGGTGATCTTGGTGACAAACTGACCGCCGCAGATAGCACTTGTAACATCCCTACCCAAGTTGTTCACCAAGTACCCCGCAATACAGTGCGCAATATTAAAATTGCGCGGGCATAAAAGGCAATACAGATAAAACAGCTCCCTCAAATTAACAACCGTCTCCCCCTGGCCTCTCCCTGAGTTAAAGTAAACAATACAGCGGTTAAGGATGCGGTGAAGTGGATCCCGAAGGCTCGAAACCTTGGTTAGACTCGGGTCATACATACCAAAACCAAACTCGTGCCAAAACTGGTCCTTATCCTCCTCAGTCAGGAACTTGGTAATCCTGTCAGTGAACGACTAAGTCGAAACTCATCCCTCGTACACAAACCAATCAACCTCCTAAACCTATCAACTGACATCACACGCCACTCCCCACCTAATCAAAATCGGACAGTCTCTTGTCTCTCCAAATCATCACAAGGGTAGTCGAACTCATAAGTAGAAAAGAACTCCATCACAAGCTCGACATACTGGAGAGCGTGTAATCTGAATAACCTACGCTAGAGGGCGGTAACCAAATCAGTCCATTGGTCCCTCTGACCGATGGCATCAAGCGCTCCTAAATACAGACGTCACCCGACCAAGATCTGGTGACGACGTGGCTAGAAAAACTCCAACCGTGCCTCGTACGCCTGCTCGTTATGGTCGAACTCAAGATACGGGTGGTCCCTATTTCCTGCCATCTACAAGAAAATCAGAGATCAGAAAAATTATGAAGAAATAAGACAAATTATGATGTTTTCTGACCTATTTATGAAGGGGGCATGACCGTGCCTGGGAATAGGCACGACCTTGCCAAGGTAAAAAAAGCCAGCCCACGGTCGCGCTGTGGCCGACCATAGCCGCCCCAACCAGGAAACACGGCCGCACCAGATCTGGCCACGACCGTGCTAAGGCAAAAGTTAGTACCACGATCGCGCTAGTGGGAGACATGACTGCTCTCAACCAAAAGAAGACTTCTAGGGAACTTTTCAACCTAGGCACGACCGCGCCTGGTCATGAGCACGGTCGTGCTCAACCCAATTTAGGGTTTCAGATTCAACGAATTTCATTTTTAAGCATGATTATGAAGATGCTTTTATGACTAACCATCCCAGGAAGTAAATCTAAGGATTCTATGTATATACAATCTCCAAATAACGTCAAACGAAAAAAATTGAAGAAAACCTAAAAATTATTTAAAATCCTAGGTATTTAAACACAATTGTAATACCAACTCTACATCTAAACATAAACCAAGGAAAATGGAAGGCTGAACCGTACCGCAAATCTTGGGAATGAAGATCAATAAGCTGGAAGAAGAAGGGAACTCACATTAGGGAAGGTTTTTGTGTTTATTTTATGTAAAAGGTCTAATGTCTTAAAATAAGATTATTTTATAGGGCTTCTCCCAAAGTGAAGCACGACTGTGCCTAGGTGCTAGGCACGACCGAGCTGAAGAGGGGGACATGACCGTGCCAAGGCTTGGCACGACCGTGTCTCTTGCCCAGCAGACACATAAACCTGATTTTTATGAAGTGTATTCCAAACCTGACTGCGATTCTTCCAAATTAAAATTTATAAAAATTCAGAAGACATACCTATGACGTTCCGATCAATATCCCCAACCCGCTCGACTCAAAACACGTCCAAATAACCTAAACTAAAAAATAAATGGTAAAATCCTAGAAAAATAGAAGGAAAAACAGGAAAATAAAAATAGAAGAGAAAAACTAGAAATTATTACCAAAGGTGATACCGAAACAGGCTAAGTTTATTAACCAGTCGTTAGCTAGATTCAAGTCCCCGAATTAATTAATCCTTGAGGTGGAGGTCCACTACCTCCAATGTCGGGTCAACCGGTCCGTCAATGTATGGCTTGAGACGATGACTGTTGACTTTGAAGATTCTCCCATCTTCATGCTCAATCTCGACGGTCCCACGGGGAAACACCTCCCTAACCATGTAGGGACCCGTCCATCGGGATTTCTACTTCCTGGGAAACAACCACAACCTAGAGTTGTAAAGCAACAGACGACCACCCACTCGGAATTCCTTCTTTTCCTTCAAGCGTCTGTCATGTAAACTCTTAGTGCGCTCCTTGTAAATCCTAGAGTTTGCATACGCTTGATTAATCAACTCATCAAGCTCATGAATCTGAGTAAACCGGTTCTCACCCTCGTTCACCAAGGCAAGATTCAGCGCCTTCAATGCCCAACAAGCCTTGTGCTCTAACTCTAGCGGAAGATGCCACGCTTTCCCATAGATCAACCTAAATGGTGTAGTACCAATAGGCGTTTTATACGCAATCCGGAATGCCCTAAGTGCATCATCTAACGTATCCAACCAATCCTTACGTTTCTGACCAACTGTTTTCTCTAGAATCTGCTTTATGCCCTAAAACAAATAGGGATCCTCCCAAAGATAGTGCTTTACATCTGTAAAGAACTTTTGCTTCTACTGATGTGTCAAGCCCTTAATCACAATCCCACTAGCAAGTAAGTTTGCAAAATCAGCAAACCAAGGACACTCCTCATCCCGTGTCTGGATGTGCATGAGAAACTCGTGCGGTGGGAAATGTCATTTATGGATGACCCCACAAGTTCAGATGAAGCTGAGCACTGAAGACGGGACAGGTGGTCCGCAGCGACATTCTTCTTATCGCGGATCTCAATGTAGAACTCCTGAAGCAGCAAAACCCACCGGATCGGTCGAGGTTTAGCATATTGTTTGTTGAACAGGTTTCAAAAAGCTGCATGGTCAGTGAATACAATGGTCTTTGATAGCACGAGATAAGACTGAAATTTATTGAAAGCGAAGACAACGGCTAGGAGCTCTTTCTTTGTCGTGGTGTAGTTCTTCTCTCTCCTCTGTCCTAAGACCGCCCCAACAACGAAATCACTCGCATCACACATAATCTCAAATGGCAACTCCCAATCAGGAGCCACCATGATATGGGCATTCACCAACTTCTCCTTCAACAGATTGAACGCCTTGAGGCACTCATCAGAGAAAACAAACTGGGCTTCCTTTTCAAAAGTTGGGTCATCGGTCGAGTAATCTTAGAAAAATCACAAATAAAGCGTCTATAAACGCCCGTGTGACCAAGAAAGCTCTGAATAGATTTCACAGAAGTAGGAGGCAGGAGCATAGATATAGTATCAATGTTGGCTCGATCAACCTCAAGCCCTGCGCGTGAAATTTTGTGCCCAAGCACAATGCCCTCCTTCACCAAAAAGTGGCACTTCTCCCAATTCAACACCAGATTGGCCTCCTCATATCTGGCCAACATTCTCTCTAAATTCTCGAAACAATGATCAAATGAACTTCCAAATACAGAAAAGTCATCCATGAAAACCTCCCTGGAGTCCTCAATTATATCATGAAAAATGGCCACCATGCAACGCTGGAAGGTGGCCGGAGCATTACACAATCCAAAGAGCATCCACCGGTAATCAAATGTGCCATAGGGACATGTGAATGTCGTCTTCTCCTGGTCCTCGAGAGCAATAGGGATCTAGAAGTAGCCAGATAAGCCATCTAGGAAACAGTAGAACATCTTCCCCGACAATCTTTCCAAGATCTGATCAATGAACAGGAGGGGAAAATGGTCCTTCCTAGTAGCATCATTGAGTTTGTGATAATCATTGCAAACTCGCCATCCTGTGACTGTACGAGTAGGAATAAGCTCATTCCTCTAGTTGGTGATGAGAGTCATACCCCCCTTCGGGGAACGACCTGAACCGAGCTAACCCAAGGTGAATTGAAGATGGGATAAATCGAACCTGCATCAAGTAACTTGATCACCTCTTTCTTCACCACCTCCTGCATGTTCGGGTTCAAACTCCTCTGGTGCTACACAACTAGCCTGAAATCATCCTCCATAAGAATATTATGGATGCAACAAGAGGGATTAATTCCCTTAATGTCCATAATCATCCATGCAATGACCCTTTTGTGCTGCTTCAGCACCTCTAATAGTCCTTCCTTCTCATCACTCGTCAAATCAGAGGCGATAATGACGGGTAATCGAGACTCACTATCCAAAAAGACATACTCCAAATGGCTCGGGAGCTCCTTAAGCTCAACAGGTGGTGGGTCCTCAACAGAAGGCCGCTCCTTCTGCTCCGACTCTCTATAAAGAATCTCAAACACCTCTTGACATTGGGGGAACTCATGGCTTTTTGGGCTGGCCATCTGCTCCTCAAACTGATCCTCACCAACTGGATCAAGTGTCTCCACTTCCACTATCTGCGTATCCAGGGACTCCTCATCCAATGTGTCCCGGAGATGATCACTCACATAAGAATAGACAATCTCAATGAAGTAGAGTTAATTATCTTGATTCTGAGTGTGCTGCATGGATCTCCCAATGTCAAAGGTCACCATCTCATCATCCACCGTCAGTGTAAGCATGCCTGAATAGACATCAATTAGGGCCTTGGCAGTGGCAAAGAACGGTCGACCTAAAATAAGAGGCACATTCTTGTCCTCATCCATGTCCAGAATCACAAAGTCTACAGGAAACACAAATCGATCAACCTTAACCAACTTGTTCTCCACCATCCCCTGCGGATACTTAACCAAATGATCAGCAAGCTGGATACTCATGCGTGTCGGCTTAGGTTCTCCCAACTCAAGCTTAGAAAAAACCGCATATGGCATGAAGTTAATGCTAGCTCCAAGGTCAGCTAAAGAATTGCTGACTGACAAGCTACCAATCAAACACGGGATGGTGGAACTCCCTAGATCTCTCATTTTATTTGGAATCTTGTTCTGAATCACAGCAGAACACTCCTCGTTCAGCGTCACATGAGATAATTCCTCCAATTTCCTCTTATTCGTGAGGATGTCCTTCAAGAACCTCGCATACTTAGGCATCTGAGCTTGAGCCTCCACGAATGGCAAGTTAATATGTAACTACTTAAATAGCCCCAAAAACTTGCCATATTGTTCCTCCATCTTCTACTTCCTCAACCTGCCCGGGTATGGAATGGAAGGAGTATAATCTCTCATAGCCTATCGGGGGCGTGATGCGCTCACCGTCTTATCCCTCAACGGTGTCAAATCGGGAATCTCAATCACGATCTCCTTCTCCTCGGATGATGTTGGAACAGGGACTGGTGGATCTGGTCCTATAGCTCTACCGCTCCTCAAAGTGATAGCCTTCACGTGAGCCTTTGAATTGGTCTCGGTGTTGCTCCGTAGACTACCTGGTGGTCTCTCAGAAAGAAGCTTCGAGATCTGCTGGTCTGCATCGAAGCCTTATGATTCCTCAGCTCAGTCTCATGCGTATGAAAATGCTCCTCCATGTAACGGTTCTGCTTCTCGGCCAACTGATTCTGACTCTCCGAGTTGGCAAGCAGACATGCAACCATGTGCTCTAGACTGGATTTACCCTTAGGTTCGGGCTATGGACCGCTGCTAGAACCTTGACCTTGGAACTAGTTCTGCTGAGGTCTGGAATGGAAGGACTGTCCCTGATACTGGTGGAACAGATGCGGGAATGGTGGGCGGTGAGTGAATCCAGGTGGGTGCTTGCTATTTTTTTCAGACTTCCAACTGAAATTCGGGTGATTCCACCACCCCGGATTATATGTGTTGCTGTAGGGGTTATGCTGGGGATAATTTTGGTTGGACATGAAATCAACCTGCTCGTGGATCCCCTGATCCCCAATCTGACAAGCATTTGTGGGATGCGCCCCACCACATAACTCACACAAGGACTGGGCCCTGTGGACCTCCATCTGATCGATCTTGCTGGAAACTGCTTCCACCTGGGCAGCTAAAGAGGTGATTCCATCCATTTGATGGACACCCTTCCTCTGAATCTTCGCTCGGTAAGTGTACTGAGTGTAACTCTTCGACGCCACTCTCTCTAGTAAATCATACATCTCCTGGGGTGTCTTCGTCCCGATGTCTCCACCCGCATATGCGTCGATCAGCTGCTTTCTCGTCAAATCTAGACCATTGTAGAAGGTCTCACATTGCTGCCACCTCAACAATCATGGTCGGGAACCTTCCTCGTCAACTCCTTGAACCTCTCCCACGCCTCATAGATCGTCTCCTCGTCATCCTGCTGGTAAGAAAGAATCCTAGCCCTCAATTTTTTTGTTTTCTCCAGTGGGAAGTATTCCTCTAAGAATTTAGCAGCCATCAGATCCTAAGTGCTGTTGGAAACAGGGGGAAGTGACAGTAGCCATACCTTGGCTCGATCGCGTAAGGAAAACGGGAACAACCGGAGCCGAATAGCATCGTCGATCGCGTCATGGATTTTGAATGTGGCACATATCTCAAGAAAACCGGCAAGATGAGTATTGGGATCCTCGTGATCCTTGCCATCGAACTGCCACATGTTTTGCACCATTTGAATGACGTTGGATTTGATCTCGAACTGATGTGCTTCAACAGTTGGCCTATTGATGCTCGACTCCAAACCTACAAGTGTCGGTTTGGCAAAATCCGAAAGCGTCCGACCCTCATTCTCGTTCGCCATCTCGTCAACCTCGTCAAGCTTGAGTGCCTGGGCCACAAATCGGGAAAGGGCCCACAATCTCTGATGAAGATCGCACTTCGGCTCGAAAGACGGCTCAAGAACCTCCTAGGCGGGAGTTGAGGACATGCACGATCTACAAGACAAGTTAGATTAAACGACGAACCTAAGAAAAAGAAAACACAAGTTAGACAAAATAATAATTACAAATAAAAAAAAAATATAAATAAAGATGAAAAATAATAAAAATGAGATTTAACTAAAATATAGATATACAAATGCAAGTAAAAATAATAATATAAATGCAACTATCTATACACGAAAAATGCACACAATAAACAAGAAAATACGATATGTACAAATATATACTAAATGACTAAAATTTAATTCCAATCGTTCTCGCAAAACCGTATCCCCAGCAACGGCGCCAAAAAACTTGATGCGTGTAAACTATATATATATATATACGTATTTTTCACACAATTAGAGTTTGAAAATGGGTTTTCACCAAAGACTAATCACACAAATCGGGCAAGAGTAACCGTCGGATGGCAATATAGTAAAGGTAAGAAATGGATATCAATCCGTGGACACGGTCGAATGTAATACTAAAGCGGAACTAAGATTTAACCAAGTGATGGTAAAAAGATATTTTGAAGAGTTTGCTTAAATAACTATAATACAAATATATAAAACAAAACTAAAATCACAAGTCAAACAATCAAGGAAGAAAGATCACTTTGGTGTCGAATCCATCTAGAATACATTTAATACACTCATGGAAGCATGGCAAATACACGAAACAAAGATTGACTAAATTCTCGTCAAAGACATCTAATCAAATGACCATTCGTAAATCTAGAATGAATGATACAAACTAACCACCTAAAATCATGCAATGAAGCTCACGTGTTGTAATCATGCCAATGTTTATAAAACTTAACTTGTTTCCGATCAAGGTACACTAATCCAACAACTAGTTGGAAAGATAATATGAATAACACACGACCCAATTCAAGTTGATTTAATTCGACAACAATATGCATTTCTTCAACATACAATGTTCATACAAAGTTTATATAAATTACGAGAATGTGTCAACAAATCCTAGATAATCATATAACTAAGCATGAAACATCATAACAAACACTTTGTCTTTCCAAACATACACCAATACATGAATATAAGCAAGAATTATAAATCATGAACAAGACTTCATTCACCATTCCTAGTCAAATGCCATAAACTAGCATATAAACATACACCAATACATGAATATAAGCATAAACCATAGGTTTTCCTACATAATATGGCATACACAAACATAAGTCGTGCAAACAACTTTAAATTCTTGAATACATAGTTTCATTGAAGAATAATCATATGATTATCATAACATTAACACAATTATTTCCAATAATCCATAAATGTTGTCAAATGTATCTAAACCAAAGTGAACAAGAGTTTTAGCTCATCATGAGCACAAGAATGACAAATAAACAGAGAAAGATGGTAAGAAACATGATATGAAAAAAGAATCAACCACTCCTCCAAGCTTAGATGTTGTTGTTGATGTATGGTGGTCCTCTTAATGTTGTAATCCTTCCTAGAAGCTTGAAATGTTGCTGGAACAAGGTTGGTTCGGAGCTCAAACAGTGGGTTTTTGCTCTAGTTGATGAATGAATGAATGAATGAGAGAAAAATCTTATGTATTTATAGAACTGGAAGGCACAACCGTGCCTGGTGACCTAGTGCGACCGTGTCTATGGTCTTGCGTGGTCGTGTGTCAGTTCGTTGACCGATTGGTAACTGCTATTGGGTCCCATTGATCAAGGAAGTACGGCTCCGAGGTCATGGATCAGACTCACGGTATAACACGCGGCCGTGGAGGTGTTTGAGCATGGCTGTGCTCGAGAAATTAGCTTGGCGCGGTCGTGCCAGATGCGGGGCGCGATCGTGTCTAGGGTTTGTAAGCATGGCGCGGCCGTGCCAAGTAGGGGGCATGACCGTGCCTCCACTCAGAAACCCTAAAACTTTATCTTTTATTCCTGGAATCTTCTTGTTTGTTCACTTAGCTTCAAAAAAAACCTAAAAAACTGGAAATGAAGCTAATAAGTGTGTAAACGTGGAAAATAACCAAGAATTGATCGTAAAATGAGCAAATTTTTGTGCCAAAAAGATGTGCAAATCTTAACACATCTATCACACCCCCAAATTCCACTAACGGAGTTCTACCGTTAGGAACGTGACAAACCAGGATCTCAGTCATCAGTTACGTCAAATGACAACATATGAGTTTAAACAAAACCATTAAAGGTTCAGAGTTAAATGCGGATGCGTAAACGTTAGAATGAAATCAAAAGTAATTACACACAACAAGCGTCAATTAATGTAAATAAGTAAAAATGTTTAAAATGTTTGAAATGAATGATATGACAGTAGGACTCCATGCATGTCCTAAGTGTGCAACCTGTGCCAATGCGACTTGAGAAACATGTAAAAAAAAGTGTCAACACGAGGTTAGTGAGTTCAAAGGTTTGTACGTAAATAAACTGTTTGAGTGTTGCTGGGCCCACATACGTAAGTCACACCTATTGCTAGCTAGACAATGTACAAGTTACTATAAGCGTTCGCAACCGAAGCTGACTGTTTATGTTTGAGATGCCTTTCGCCATTGCTAACATCAACAATGGCAAGTGTTTAGGACAATTTACACCCGTTAGACCTCCAATCAAGTTAGCGCGACTAACCCGGGTGGGGTTTGTCAAACCCAGTAGTACTACTCAAATTTCCTCGCTATACTCCATATATTAACGGTCTGAGTGTGTAAGGACTTTGCATGTTATGTTTGCACTTAGGTACACAAGTGGTAATGAAATACTATGTGATCCATGTCCGTGTGTATGTCTCTCCCTGGCTGGGAGACGAGTAATGGATGCCTGTTCGTATGCATGTTTCTCCCCAACGGGAAAACAAGTAAGATGATGTTTGTTTGTACGCATGTTTCTCCCCAACGGGAAAACAAGTAAAATGATATTCGTTTGTATGCATGTTCCTCCCCAACGGGAAAACAAGTGAAATACTGTTCGTGTGTAGGCATGTTTCTCCCCAACGGGGAAAACAAGTACAATAATGTTTGTGAGTATGCATGTTTCTCCTCAACAGGAAAACAATTAAAACAATGTTTGTGGGTATGCATGTTTCTCCCCCAACAGGAAAACAAGTAAAATGGGGCCGTGAAACTCACCTGAGTCCGAGTAACGCGTAGTAATCAATATCGTACAAAGATGCAATAGAAACACAAGAGCCTGCTAGCGGACAATCTACCCATGTCCTAGAATACGATTCACAATTGTTAGGGACACATGGGATTTCGTGACGATGACACGGAAGGGTTTAATGTCCTAAAACATATTTACGATGAACGGATAGACAAACGTATCCTCGGAAATCGAAGAATTCTATGTTTAATAGCAAAATAGATGTGGTACGTTTAAAACATTTTGCGATGCTTATAAACGTGGAGAAAATAATATATATAAATATTATTATTAGTTTGAGTTCCAGGTTGAAAATAATATAAAAATACTATTTTATACGTAATCGAGATTTGAAAATGCCATATATATATATATATATATATATATATATATATTATTTTACAATTTGGTAATTATAATGGTTTATAAAATCAAACTTGAGTCTACGGGTGGTTTCCGGGCTAAAACATTTTAATATATTAATATAATAAGATAGGGATAGGTTTTATATTAAAAAGAATTGTTTAAAAATTAAATATACAAAAACAGGGGTGAGGAGACTCGAACCCGGGTCTCCTCCCCATCAACACACATCTCTAACCAACTTGGCTCGCTAAGGTTTCGAAACAAGTCCCAGATCTAAAATCATTTAACACAATATACCCCTGAGTTCTTCCCCCCATTCCCAATCACGATCACCCCAGTCCCAATCCTTCGAATCTGGTTCGTGAAAAACCGTGGATTCACAGGGGTTTTGTTAATAGGTTCCTTGCGAACCTGAATGTGGGTTTAATTTGAAAAAACATCAGGTCTAATATCATTTAATTGCAGATTCAAAAGCCGAAACCCTAGGTTTGAACTCAAATCGATTTGAATGATTCTGATAATGGAATCTGTTGGAAACATGGGGCTTTCATAGATTTGAGTGTTGAGAAACTAATAGTGTAGTTTAATTTGATCGAGGTTGTGTTTAAGATCAAAACCCCAATTCATATTATGAGCAAACCCTAGATTCCGGATCATGATCAATTCGATGTTAAACGACTGAATTGATATGGTGCTTTCACCATACAGAGTATTGTGAGGATGTTATTGAATTAGATTTAAACAGAATCAAGGGTAGATTTTGATAAAATCGTTTTCATATGAACCCTAGGATTTGGTTCATGATGAATTTGAAAATGTAAGCCCGAATTAATAAGGGGCTTTCTATCTAGATACTTAAACGAAACTAAGGATGTAAATAATTACCAGAATGATGTCGAATTCATGGAGATCGAGCAAATAGGTTTCCGAGTTCGACGAGTTTGGTCGACGGCGCCCCTGACTGTTCCTCGGATAGAATTGATGTGTTTAGAACACTCATAGGAGTTCATTCAACGTGGGCACAGTGTTTGATTTCGAATTGGTAGTAGGAATTTGTCGAATTCGATGATATGATTGTGTGTCGACGGTTATGGTTTAATTACCCATAATTGGGTTTAATTCGTGAATAATGATGCTATTTAATGACTCAATGATGAAGAAAATGTCATAACTATTCATTTCAGTTAAGGATTTGAATGAATTTTCGGTTAACAATTTGAATTGAATTCAAACATCAAGAGGTTTGACTTATAAAAGTCAACAGAACACACAAAGCTGCGATTTTGACTTTTTAGAGTCTACAAATTTGACTTTTGAGTAATTTTATATCTAGTCCCTATAGTTTCAGTTTAAATATTGATAGAATTAGACCCTAAGGTTTGAGATAATTAAACTAGGTTAACTTTAACTGAGTTTGGTTAACGGAGTTAACATGAAATGTCCGGATTGTCACATCATCCCCTAGTTGAAAGAATTTTCGTCCCGAAAATTAAGATAAATAAAAAAAAAATTCTGAGGTGTCACATCATCCCCTAGTTGAAAGAATGTTTGTCCCGAAAATTAGAATAGTACCATAAGAGTTTCACGTGGAGTGCTTTAACAGATGAGATACTTGCGCATCATCTGATTCTCACACTCCCACGTGAATTCCGGTCCGCGTTTCGAGTTCCAACAAACTCTGACAATAGGGATTTTACTGCGTTTGAGTGTTTTGACTTCCCTATCCATGATTTCTACTGGTTCCTTGATGAAACGCAACTGTTCATTGATGTGAAGTTCCTCAAGGGGAACCGTGAGTGACTCGTCTGTTAGACATTTCTTCAAGTTTGAGACATGAAAGACGTCGTGTACCCCACCAAGTCCTTCAGGTAGGTCCAGTTGGTACGCTACTGGGCCAATTCTCTTTACTATCTTTAATGGTCCAACATAATGAGAATTTAGTTTGCCTCGTTTCTCAAAATGAATGACACCTTTCCAAGGTGAGACCTTTAACAAGACTGTGTCGCCTACTTGAAACTCTAACTGTTTACGACGCATATCGGCATACACCATACGATTTCTAATTTGAACTATCTTTTCAGAGATTTCGAGTACGAGTTCAGGACCCGTAAGTTGGCTATCCCCAACTTCGGCCCAACAAGTAGGAGAGCGGCATTTCCGTCCATATAATACTTCAAATGGAGCTACCTTGATGCTAGTGTGATAACTGTTGTTGTAGGAGAACTCCACCAATGGTAGGTGAGACTCCCAAGTGTTACCGAAATCAATCACACAAGCTCGTAGCATATCCTCCAGGGTTTGAATAGTATGTTCTGTCTGGCCATCAGTTTGAGGATGGTATGTTGTGCTCATATCTAGACGCGTGCCTAAAGCTTTATGTAACGATTGCCAGAAACGAGAGGTGAATTGTGCATCACGATCTGAAATGATAGAGATTGGCACCCCGTGCCGAGAGACTACTGTTTTCAAGTAAATACGAGTAAGCTTCTCCATTTTGTCGGTTACCTTGATTGCTAAGAAGTGAGCGGACTTTGTTAAACGATCGACTATTACCCAAATAGTATCACATCCGGTGGGATTTCATGGCAATTTTGTGATAAAGTCCATAGATATCTGCTCCCATTTCCACATGGGAATCTCTGGTTGTTGGAGAAGACCAGAAGGCTTTTGATATTCACTTTGACCTTCGCGCAAGTCAGGCACTAGCTCACATAGGTGGCTATATCGGTCTTCATCTTTGGCCACCAACAGAGCACCTTTAGATCATGGTACATCTTGTCGGAACCTGGATGAATAGAGTAGCCAGACTTATGAGCGTCATCCATGACTAGCTCCCTTAAGTTTCCGAATACTGGAACCCATATTCGCTTGGCGAAGTAGCGAATACCGTCAGATTTTTACCTCGA
This sequence comes from Smallanthus sonchifolius, assembly GCA_023525975.1. Lineage (NCBI taxonomy): Eukaryota > Viridiplantae > Streptophyta > Magnoliopsida > Asterales > Asteraceae > Smallanthus > Smallanthus sonchifolius. The sequence continues at coordinate 49,809,950 of CM042023.1, forward strand.
GTTGTGCTTCCATACCGCGTGTCCCTTCTAGCGATAGGTTTTCCTCTTTCAGGGCTTCAAGTTTAGCACTTCGGATTTTGTCAGGTAATCCGGAGTGAATAGTAAGTTGTAACGCTCGAACTCGTTTGGGCTTGGTTTCCTTTCGACTTAGAGCATCAACTACAACATTAGCCTTACCCGGATGGTACCGGATCGCACAGTCATAATCATTCAAGAGCTCGACCCAACGACGCTGTCTCATGTTCAGCTCTTTCTGCTCGAAGATATGCTGAAGACGCTTGTGATCGGTGTAGATGGTGCACTTGGTACCGTACAAGTAGTGTCTCCATATCTTAAGTGCTAAAACTACGGCTCCTAACTCTAGGTCATGAGTGGTGTAGTTTTTCTCTTGAATCTTTAGTTGACGCGAAGCATATGCGATCACCTTTTCTCGTTGCATTAGTACACAACCCAAACCCTGAATAGATGCATCACAATACACCACAAAATCATTCGTACCCTCCAAAAGAGCTAGAATAGGTGTACTGCAAAGTTTCTGCTTAAGATGTTGGAATGCTGACTATTGGTTATCGCATCAGTTATAGGCTTTACCCTTTTGAGTTACGGCAGTGGGGGGTTGTGCAATCTTAGAGAATCCCTCAATGAATCGATGGTAATAACCAGCCAATCCCAGAAATTGTCGCACCTCAGTCGGAGTCGTCGGTGCTGCCCAATTCTTGATGGCTTCTCTCTTTGATGGATCGACATGTATTCCTTTTTCGTTAACCACATGTCTTAATAATTGAACTTCCTGGATCCAGAATTCACACTTGGAAAACTTAGCATACAGCTGCTCCTTTTTAAGTAGTTCCAGGATTAAACGTAGATGTTCCTCCTCGTTCTTGGAATAAATGAGAATGTCCTCGATCAAGGTATGGCTTACACACACGGTTCATGAGGCCCATGAATACCACAGGTGCGTTGGTTAATCCGAAAGGCATGACCATAAACTCATAGTGGTCGTACCTTGTCCTGAAAGCAGTCTTAGAGATATCCTCATCTCGGACTCTCAATTGATGGTAACCGGACCTAAGATCTATCTTGGAGTTGATCAAAGATATCATCTATACGAGGCAGAGGATAACGGTTCTTGGTTGTCATTTTATTCAGTTCACGGTAGTCGATACACATACGGAAAGTCCCGTCCTTCTTCTTGACAAACAGAACTGGAGCTCTCTGTGGTGATGGGCTAGGTCGGATAAAACCTTTATCAAACAACTGTTGCAGTTGTGTAGATAGTTCTTGTAGCTCACTGAGTTCAAGTCTTTACGGTGCCCGAGCAACAGGCGCTGCTCCTGGTGCCAGAGTGATCTGAATTTTGATTTGAAGATGAGGCGGAAGACTAGACAAGTCTTCGGGAAGTACTTCTGGATAATCGTAAATGATCGGAATGTCATCAATCTTCTTCCCCTCAGATGACTATTCGGCGACGAGAGCCAGACTGGCAGTATGACCTTTACGCAAGCACTACTGCACTCTCATGAAGGATACGATGCCTATGACTGCACCACTCCGTTTGCCCTGGGCAGAAAGGGTTTCTCCATTCGGGAGAGGAAGGCAAACAATTTTATCAGGATAGATAATCTCGGCTTGGGTCTTAGATAACCAATTCATACTGACAATTACATCAAAACTATTGAGTGTGACTGGCATGAGGTCAATGTCAAGCTTATGGAATTTATCATTGGAGTGTAAGGAATAACATGTTAGTTTAGAAAGAATTCCTACAATTCTGAGTACATAAATGGAGTCGGTGGGTTTACTAGGAGTGTTCTTCTAGAGTTTCAATCGAGGTGGTTTCTTGATCAAGTTTGGACGAGGGTCTTAAGTTCACTAAGACTCTTACATGAGTGAAAAAAAATGATGGATTCCATTAATAGTAGTTCCGTGTGTCCGTAAGCACCTTCAACCTGATAGCCACGTCTATCAACTATTGAACATGTTTAACTATACCAACTAATCGTTGAGCGGGTTACGAGAATTTCTACTGACGGTGGGAATATGAGTCTGTAGATCACAGATTAGGATCATTTATCCACGCACTAGGTTTCACCAGGATTTACATGCACCTCAAATTATTATTACGTGTGCACCCGAAATGATAATTTGCTTTGCATGCTCACCCTAGTTTCTCCATGTTCTGTGTTAAAATGTCCTTTAGTTTGTATTGCCTAGTACAGAGTGTTATCAGATACGATAAGTTATCGAGAGGCTTAGTCATCAACCATAAGTTGATCAACTAGGACTCATATCAAGATGAGATGTCAGAAATCGTTTGATCAGAGTATTCACTCGAGTTGAAATACACTGCGATGGTCCAATCCAGCGGATTGTAGATGGAATCACACGCCCGAAATGCGACTTTGGGAAGTAAAACTAGTTCATGGTTATGTGTTACTGGAAGGGGCAAAGTAGCCGTCCTTCCAACTGAGTAAGGATAGGGTTTGAGTATACAATGAGCAAGGTGTTCTCATCCTTGTGTTCGGTCTTTCTTCAACAGAATATCAACCAAAGCGCGAGCCCACGGCTCGGGAAAGTGATGACATCTACGTGTCAATGGATTATGTAATGATGCGTGCAACAGTCTGCCTTCACACGGCGTATCGTTGCTAGTGGGTATGGTAGGGACTCGCCTCCGACGATCCCAACACCCACACAGACATGTGGTAGTGTTGTGTGTCGTCCACAACACGAAATTGAGAAGACCCACCATTCCATGATTGTGTCCTCGATAGGCTCAAGCATGTGTCATCTTCGGCTTTGATGGTGTAACAAAGGTGTAGATTATGGTGGTGTGAGTGACTCCTCCGAAGGCTTCGTCTCGCTGCCCACGGACGAGAGTGGATGTTGTTCTGATGACTCCCCGAATGTCGCCACCGGGAATGATGATATAGTGAGAATGACGTGTTCCTCATCAGAAGAGAGTGATATAGATGTTGTCGTCATGCCTGCAATGCAATGTATGTATAGATATCATGTGTATCATGTATGAATGTCTGTGTCATGTAACTAATGCATGTGTGCGGTTATAGTCTAGTATGCAATCCTAGTTCTCTATAACCAATGGCTCTGATACCAATCTCACACCCCCAAATTCCACTAACGGAGTTCTACCGTTAGGAGCGTGACAAACTAGGATCTCAGTCATCAGTTACGTCAAACGACACTATATGAGTTTAAACAAAACCTTTAAATGTTCAGAGTTAAATGCGGAAGCGTAAACGTTAGAATGAAATCAAAAGTAATTACACGCAACAAGTCTCAATTACTGTAAATAAGTAAAACTACTTAAAATGTTTGAAATGAATGATATGACAGTAGGACTCCATGCATGTCCTAAGTGTGCAACCTGTACCAAAGCGACTTGAGAAAAATGTAAGAAAAAGTGTCAACACGAGGTTGGTGAGTTCACAGGTTTGTATGTAAATAAACTTTTTGAGTGTTGTTGGATCCACATATGTACAAGTTACTCTAAGAGTACGCAACCGAAGCTGACTGTTTATGTTTGAGATGCCTTTCGCCATTGCTAACATCAACAATGGCAAGTGTTTAGCACAATTTACACCCGTTAGACCTCCAATCAAGTTAGCGCGACTAACCCGGGTGGGGTTTGTCAAACACAGTAGTACTACTCAAATTTCCTTGCTATACTCCATATATTAACGGTCCGAGTGTGTTAGGACTATGCATGTTATGTTTGCACTTAGGTACACAAGTGGTAATGAAATACTATGTGATCCATGTCCGTGTGTATGTCTCTCCCTGGCTGAGAGACAAGTAACGGATGCCTGTTCGTATGCATGTTTCTCCCCAAAGGAAAAACAAGTAAGATGATGTTTGTTTGTACGCATGTTTCTTCCCAACGGGAAAACAAGTAAAATGATATTCGTTTGCATGTTCCTCCCCAACGAGAAAACAAGTGAAATATTATTTGTGTGTATGCATGTTTCTCCCCAACGGGAAAACAAGTAAAATAATGTTTGTGAGTATGCATGTTTCTCCTCAATGGGAAAACAATTAAAACAATGTTTGTGAGTATGCATGTTTCTCCCCCAATAGGAAAACAAGTAAAATAGGGCCGTGAAACTTACCTAAGTCCGAGTAACGCGTAGTAATCAATACCGTACAAAGATGCAATAGAAATACAAGAGCCTGCTAGCGGACAATCTACCCATGTCCTAGAATACGACAATCTACCCATGTCCTAGAATACGATTCACAATTGTTAGGGACACATGTGATTTTGTGACGACAACACGGAAGGGTTTAATGTCCTAAAACATATTTAGGATCAACGGATAGACAAACGTATCCTCGGAAATCGAAGAATTCAAAGTTTAATAACAAAATAGATGTGGTACGTTTAAAACCTTTCGCGATGCTTATAAACGTGGAGAAAATAATATATATAAATATTATTATTAGTTTGAGTTCCGGGTTGAAAATAATATAAATATATTATGAGGTTTGAAAATGCCATATATATATATATATATATATATATTATTTTACAATGTGGTAATTATAATGGTTTATAAAATCAAACTTGAGTCTACGGGTGGTTTCCGGGCTAAAACATTTTAATATATTAATATAATAAGATAGGGATGGGTTTTATATTAAAAATAATTGTTTAAAAATTAAATATATAAAAACAGGGGTCAGGAGACTCGAACCCGAGTCTCCTCCCCATCAATACATTGCTCTAACCAACTTGGCTCGCTAAGGTTTCGCAACAAGTCCCGGATCTAAAATCATTTAGCACGAAATACCCCTGAGTTCTTCCCCCCCATCCCCAATCGCGATCACCCCAGTCCCAATCCTTCGAATCTAATTCGTGAAAAACCGTGGATTCACAGGGGTTTTGTTAATCGGTTCCTTGCGAACCTGAATGTGGGTTTAATTTGAAAAAACATCAGGTCTAAGATCATTTAATTGCAGATTCAAAAGCCGAAACCCTAGGTTTGAACTCAAATCGATTTGAATGATTCTGATAATGGAATCTGTTGGAAACATGGGGCTTTCATAGATTTGAGTGTTGCAAAACTGATAGTGTAGTTTAATTTGATCGAGGTTGTGTTTAAGATCAAAAACCCCAATTCATATTATGAGCAAACCCTAGATTCCGGATCATGGTCAATTCGATGTTAAACGACCGAATTGATATGGGGCTTTCACCATACAGAGTATTGTGAAGCTAAGGATGTTATTGAATTAGATTTAAACAGAATCAAGGGTAGATTTTGATTAAATTGTTTTCATATGAACCCTAGGATTTGGTTCATGACGAATTTGATAATGTAAGCCCGGATTAATAAGGGGCTTTTGATCAAGATACTTAAAAGAAACTAAGGATGTAAATAATTACCAGAATGATGCCGAATTGATGGAGATCGAGCAAATGGGTTTCCGAGTTCGACGGGTTTGGTAGCCGGCGCCCCTGACTGTTCCTCTGATCGAATTGATGTGTTTAGAACACTCATAGGAGTTCATTCAACGAGTACACGTTGTTTGATTTCGAATTGGTAGTAGGAATTTGTCGAATTCGATGATATGATTAAGTGTGTCAACGGTTATGGTTTAATTACCCATAATTGGGTTTAATTCGTGAATAATGATGCTGTTTAATGACTCAATGATGACGAAAATGTCATAACTATTCATTTCGGTTAAGGATTTGAATGAATTTTCGGTTAACAATTTGAATTGAATTCAAACATCAAGAGGTTTGACTTATAAAAGTCAACACACACAAACCTATGATTTTGACTCTTTAGAGTCAACAAATTTGACTTTTGAGTAATTGCATATCTAGTCCCTATAGTTTCAGTTAAAATACTGACAGAATTAGACCCTAAGGTTTGAGATAATTAAACTAGGTTAACTTTAACTGAGTTTGGTTAACGGAGATAACATGAAAAGTCCGGATTGTCACAACATCGGATACAAAAGATTGGTGAACATAGAGCCAAAATCCTTGATGTGACCCATAAGTCTCGCTACTCTATCCACTCCGGCACGAACAAAATGTACCGAGACTTAAAGAAGGGATACTGGCGGCCCGGCATGAAGAACGATGTGATTGAATCAAGTGTCTAACTTGTTCACTTGTTAAGGCCGAACACCAAAAACCATGTGGCAAAATGCAACCATTGCTAATACCAGAATGGAAATGGGAAGAGATCACGATGGACTTCATTACAAATCTATCGCGAACAGCTAAAGACAATGATACCATTTGGGTGATTGCCGACCTCTTGACAAAAAGTGCTCACTTCTTGCTAATACATGAGGTTTTTCCATATGAGGAGATAGCAGAGTAATTCAACAACGAAATTGTAAGCAGACACGGTATGCCATTATCAATCATGTCCGACAAAGACACTCGATTCACATCGAGATTCTAGAAGAAGTTCATTGAACAATGGGCACTAGACTAAACAACAGCACCACTTAACACCCTCAAACGGATGGTCAATCTAGAGGACATGCTCTGGGCCTGTATCATTGATTTCGGTGGGAGCTGGGATAGCCACCTGCCATTGGCAGAGTTTTCTTATAACAACAGCTATCACTCAACTATTGGCATGCCGGCAATGGAGATGTTGTACTGAAGGAAATGTAGAACCCCAAATTGTTGGGGAGAAATTGGATAGAAAGACTTTGTGTGTCTTGAAGTGGTCAAAGCGACTTTCAAGAAATTTGAGCATATCAAAGCTCGCATGAAAGCCGCTAAAGACAGACAGAAAGCATAAGCGGATAAAAGAAGAAGAGATTTAGAATTTCAAATAGGGGACATTATACTATTGAAAGTGTCACCCTGGAAAGGAATCGTCCGGTTCAGGAAACGTGGCAAACAGAGTCCAAGGTTTGTCGGACCTTTCAAAATTTTAGCAAGAGTTGGTCAAGTTCCTTACTGACTTGACCTACCCGATGAGCTTAGTTGAATTCACCCTACATTTCATGTGTTGCACTGACACAAGTTCCTAGCTAAAGACAAAGCTCACATACCCTACGACGAGATCAAAGTAGATAACATTTTAAACTATGTAGAAGAACCGATAGCTATTCTTGACCAAGCCAAGAAACGGCTACACAACAAATCAATACCTTTGGTCAAAATGCAATGGAAACACAGAAAAGGATCAGAGGCTACTTGGGAGAAAGAGGGTGAAATGAAAACATTGTACCCTCTGATGTTTAACTCATAGCAGGTTTCGAGGACGAAATTGTAACATCCCTATATTAAGTAAACACGGAAAACGTAATAAGTTCGGGCCTAATAATACGTGGAGGAAATGAAGCATGGGCCGAGAACAAGGGGAAACTCCCCTAATCAGCTGCCTCACCACACCCTCCTCATTCACCTTCATTGTTGCAAAATCCTGGAGAGAGAAAAATGAATTGGGTTAGAGAGAGAAACCGAAAGGTGGAGGCTCAATAGCTTAAGAATCATTACTCGTCCTCTTTGGAACGTCTAGCAATAGGAAGGAAGAGAAAAATGGTAACCATCTTTCTCAGATCTGAGTTTTTGTACATTTTTGGGTTTTGGGTTAAAAATGATTACAGGTTATGTTTTTACGTATGAAACTTGAAACAAAACCACAGATTTGAGCTCATGGATGAAAATGGGACGTTGTTAATGTAAAGTTCAAAGCTTGTTCGATTAGAAGAAGTTGGCCTGATCTAGTGTTCGGGGAACTTGATAAGTTTGCCTGGCACTATTCCAGCGAACTTATCAAGTTTGCTGAAGCATATTCGCTCATAAAATTGGTGAACTTACCACAAGTTCGCCTAAGCTTAGAAGGGGTAAGTTCGCCTATGCTTAAAAGTAGCGAACTTACCTAAGTTCGCCTATGTTTAAAAGGAACGAACTTACTGCAAGCGAACTTGCTATGTTTGCCTATGCCTAAACTGGTGAACTTACCTAAGTTCGCCTAACCCTAAGAATAGAAGCGTATAGTGTCGTTTAGGTTCATTATCTTATCATGTATGACTTGATTATACAGATTGTGTGAGACCTTAGTGACGCTCCTTAACTAGCTAGTAAACCTCAAGAACCGCTCATCAGGTGAGTTCTATGTACCCCCTATATGTTATGTGCAAACGTTTTCCAATGTTTTGGGGCTGAACTGTATACATGATGTGTATGCATGCTTTGAATGTTATATATATATATATATATATATATATATATATATATATATATTGCCATACGTGTTTTATGACAGTGCATGATGAATATAAGAATGACAAGTATGATTATGAACAATGAAATTAAAGAATGACATAACGTATAAAAATAAAATGTTGTTGTATATGATTATATATATTGCATGCTATGTATGATTAAAATGTTATGGACGATTCGATGATAACGGCTACATTGGTAGACGGACGACCATACGACTATTATGTAGCCGGGATGAAAAGTCTAAAAAGGTAGACTAAATACAGACTACTATGGTAGGATGGTTGTAAGATAATGACGGACGCCCGAATACATGCCGGACGGTTGTAAGATAATGACGGACGGCCGAAAATGTGTCCGACGGTTGTAAGATAATGACGAATGGTTGCATATATAGTTCGCATGGGAAACAGACGCGTTATGGCAGATGGGCGAATAGGACGGCCTACGACGGTAGGATGGTTGTAAGTCATGACGGACGGACACTAGTTGCTGGACAGTTATAAGTATGGCGGACTACGACGGTAGACCGCAGTGTTTGTCTTTGAAACTTACGTAATCAATGACGGGCTAATCACCCTTATGTGTAAGAGCAATGAATGTTTAAATGAATGCAAGAATGTATGTATTTATATACGTACTCACATACGAAAGATATATAAATGAAAGGATTGTAATGGTAAATATATGCATATAAATGTATTTATACTCATGAAATACGATAAGAAACAATGTCTATAGCTACTTGCTTTAAACTAGAACTCACATGTAACATCCATGATTTTTCTTGTATTATTTTACTACATTCTATGCAATAATAACATTTATATTTCAATCCCGTACCTGAACATTTCTGTGTGTCACATCAATTATTATTTCAATGACTTTCAATCTCGTATGCATATTAATTTTTCTGTTATATATATAACATATGTATGTATAATTATATATATATATATATACTTTTTATAATAATTAAATCAAGTACAAGACTTTTGAGTTTTAATCCCGTGTGTGTGTGTGTGTGTGTATATATATATATATATATGTTTGTTTATATTCGATAAATCAATTATACAACTTTTTAGGTTTTATAAAAATGGAGTTCCTATATAAAATAATTTAAAATAAAATAAATAATGTTTTAGATTTTATAAGTTTTTATAAAAACTATTTTATAACAAAAATTTAATACTTAATTATAATTAATTTTAGTCTTGAACATTTCTCTAAAGCAAGTGACTTCCCTTTATTATGTTGAACCCCCTATGTAATTTGAACCCTTGTTTTTCAAGTTAGACTTTTACCTCAAATCAACAAGAACCCATTCCCCTGTATTTTGACTCGGAAGAGTCAACAGGATCCAAAATCGATTACCAAACCAGCTATACCCGAATGTTAAGGTCTTTTGATCTCTCAGAAACATTACTTGACCTAGATCGAATGCTTATAAGGAGTTAATTCATCTGAAATCGAAGCTAAGTACAAGATCAAGCCTCATATGTCCAGTAATCAAATTCGGTTTCAATTCAGTAATTTAAACATGTTTAAATGCCCCTGATCATGCATAAACGTTATACGCATGATTTCAAAACCAAATGAATATCCAATTTAATTGAAATAAAAGTGCAACAACTCCTAATCATATTCCGTGACCGACCCCCATAACTCGAACAACAGTGGCCTGTTCCGGATGAAATCAATCTATAAAAATGAACCCGCATCATGAGCGAAACCCACTGGAAGCTCTTTTAACTCGCAATTTCAGTTTATCTCATCCCTAGAACTCGATTTAGGCCGAAGAACTCGAACCCGAAGTCTTCAGCCGTTCGTCCTCCCCACGCACTCATTGCAGGTAATTATCATGCCATTTTTCTCGTCATAACCTCATGATTGAAAGCCCCATGGTTGGAGTACCGATCGTTTTCTTAATCGGGATAATTTGGGGCTAGGGTTTGAGCCGATTCGATTGGAGAAGAAGGTGATTGGGGTTTGGTTGTTAAGTATGAAACGAACCTGTTAATGGCATGGCTTTTAGCCCAGATCGATTCGTAACACATTGGCCTCCTCCAAGGCAGACCCGGGTTCGAATCCAGGCAGTCCCATTTGTTTTAAAATCTTGTTTTTTTTTCTTTAAGCCTCAAATCAACCTATAAAAAATTATTTTTATAAATCCTTTGTAACTCATATATGGTTTATAAATGTTAATTATTTAAAATTTCAAGAAAACCATTTTATTATTCATTATTAGGGTAAAATCTAATAAAACTCTAATTAATTTATATAATTATCGTAACAAAATAATTTTATACTTTAACTACTTTCCTATATACAATGGTTAGAACAAAATCATATTTTTTTTATAATAAATTTTGACTCGATTATTTAATTTGATCAAGACTTATATACGTGTTTTTCATAAAAATCATAACTAAATATTTAAGAGATTTTATTTTATTTATGTAGTTAATTATTATTCATTCACCTATTTATTTATAATTTACAAACAAGGGTAAATTTGTCTATTCAATTAATTGTTTATAAACAAAGAGCACTAGTTAATTGTTCACATATGCATTTATCTAAATGTTTACAGAACAAACGGAACCATTCATTCATACACTTATAATTTATACAAGGATTTCTCATAAGTATCTTTCGAAACTCAAACAAACATTTCTTGCATGAACAAGGACATCTGCATCCACCTCTTTCCACATTAGAATCCCTTTACTCATTTGAACACACAATTGATACACGTATACCATCAAACATAGGTTGACCTTGTGGTTAGCTAGGCATTTGTGCAACAACGTACTTGTGTGAATCTTCAAGCTACTCATTGCAAGGTGAGTTTACATAGCCCCTTTTTCACTTTTATATTCTTTGGGTTGAAACATGATTACATTCAAACTATTTGAAATTATTACAATTCAAACATTATGATCATGTGTGCAATTTGTGCCTTATGTTTGGACACTATTTGTGCAAACAACATTTACATACTTTTTTATGCATAGTGCAAGTGCAATCATTAACTCTGTACAAGCCGACGGTATACAATGATAAATCTATTGACTCTGACCAACCCACCCGGTTAGGGTGATTGTTGTCAAAAACACTTAAGGATAACTATTGTGTTATGCCTAACATTTAAGGATAACTGTTGTGTTATGCCTATCAGGCACAAGGTTTGATTGTACGCCCCAGTTTAAACTATAGTGGTTCTCCATAATTGCCTTATTAAACCATGATATCATATGAATTGTACACAAACTTTGATTATTACTTGTGGTGTCAAAACCTATGTATGCTCACCAACTATTTTTAGTTGACCTTGTTTTCATCATGTTTCAGGTACTGGTGTTTGAGATCATATGCAAGATACTACATATAGGATTTGGACTTAGTGAACAAAGAATTTAAATATGTTGATGTGTTTGTATTTGGTTATTTATGGAACTTATGTAATGAAATCCTGATTTAATAAACAATATGAAATTTAGTTGATCATGTGCTTATGCACAGTCTCCATGTCCCGCCCCGACGTATTCCGACGTCGGTTGGGGTGTGACAAATTGGTATCAGAGCCATGGTTATAGGGAATTAGGTTATTAGAAACCTTAGGACACCCTTGTGTGATTATCTTACATGTTATCCTAGGTATTACATCGCATGATACAATACATGATATTTTATGTGCTACACTACTTGATAACTCACATGCTTATAAAATTGCTACCTATGTAATACCTTGTTTACCACACTGTTTGATTACATGCTACCTATTTGATCTCACTAAATACTATCCTAAGTCTTACCACACACTTACTCATACCTAAGTCTTTATACACCTTCATTCTTACACATTGAGAATTATGTCATCCTCATCATCACTTGTGAAAGATTCAAACTTTTGAGTCTAATTTTCTTTTCCCCGTCAAGGTTTTGAGTTCTGAAAACTAGTAAAGAACATATGCAATCCGGAAGGGTGAATGCCTGTACTTTGGGTCTTCTGTCTAGGAAAATATTTCATATAAATCCAAATCAACCGAAGGATCCGTATGCTTTCCTGGGAATTCCCGAAGTGAGTGTTCACCTATAAGCTAAAGCATTTCTTCTCGAAAGTATAAGAATTTGAATCAATTTGATTTGTCAAGGTATCTATTTGGGTATGCTACCAAGCGAGTACAATCTAAACATCATCTTTTTATTTATTGCAATTTGGTACACGTACCTAAACCTTATTTGCAAGCTAATCATTTTATTATCTGATTTAAATAACATCAATATTTTTGTTCGAACAAAACATTTATCAAACCCTATTTATCAAACCCTTGGTTTACCAATACAAACTAGAATACAAATTATCTATAAACCTTTTCACCTTCTAAAGAAACTTATTACAACTTGTTTTATAAAAGCATTATCTTAATTAATAATTAATTATGACTCTTTATTTCGTTAAATTAATTTAGCCATTATTTTCTTTTGAAACATTTCCTTTTCATGATAATTAAAATTTAATAAATAAAAGATTTTTATATATTCATCCAATTATCTATTTATTCAACTTATTATTTCCACATACTTATTAATTTACATAAAAGAATAAATTCTAGTTACTTGTTTATTTACATACAAAAAGCCCAAATCAGTTATTCATGAACACACTACTCTAAATACCTGTAAAACTATCTCATTGTCTTACACCTTTGGAAATGTATGAGCTTTATCAAGCACTCCAAGGAGATAAATCATTCCGCGTAGGCGTTAACCATCCATATAAACCTCAAGAAGATTAAAAATTTAAAACTCAACTACCCACATTATACATGAACGCCAAGCAACACGCTTGTCCGCAACACTTGACCACCTACAAAATTCGATAGTTTACGTTACTCATGAGATTCAATAACTTACTTATGAGCATTCACATGATACATAACACTATATTTATCACATGATACATGAAACTTGTTTGTTTGCAATATACATAATACTAGATTTATCACATGATACATAATATTAGATTTATCACATGATACATGAAACTTGTTTGTTTGCAATATACATAATACTAGATTTATCACATGAAACATAATACTAGATTATTTGTGTTATGCATGAAACTTGAGTGTTTACATTACACCTGAATCTAGACTGTTTACATTGTCTGCAATTAATTGTCCACTATATACATGAGGCATGATCATTCACTATATCCATGAAAGTTGATAGCTATTAGCTTTGAACTACTCGGAGTTTGACGTATTCTTGTTCAAACACGAGGAAGCTATAAACTTTGAGCTACTCGGGGTTTGACGTATTCTTGTTCAAACACAAGAAATCAATAAAATTTGAGTTACTCGTGGTTTGACGTATTCTTGTTCAAACACGAGGAAACTATGAAACTTTAAGTTATGACACATTGATACTCTCTAGTTTTCTGATTGACTATACTATCTAGAGACACAATTAGTTATTAGCAACTCATAAGTGGAAACAATAGTTATAATTTAAGTGATTTTGTGTCTCCTCTTGACCCACACACAATGGGATGATCTATACAGACCATGCGATGAATTGAGTAATTACGGGTGCACACGTAATTATAAAAGTCAGGGCATGGGAAACATAGCAAATTCTATTAAGGGTTGTGACATAAAACCTATCATGATATATAGCAACGAAACTAATGTGATATGATAAGGGCATGGTGGATACGTCGTTGGTACTTCCTATATATAAGTGTTCCTGTCATATTATCAAAAGTGGAGTTGTTCGTGTCACGTGAAGTTTTATGTTATTTTGACCTTGGCCAATGTTGTGAAATCCTTACCCAGTGATACTTTTTGAGCATATTAGACTACATCCTAAATAAGTTTCGATCATCAAATTCTCATCAACCTCATTTCAAGTGATGCATTCCATCGTTGGAGTCCAAGATATTCTTCAACAATTTTCTCCCTAATTCTCTTAAACTAAATTCATTATCATCATCCATACCTGACCTTGAGTATCAGACCTGAATCTTGTTATAAATTGCACTCCTCAAACCGACAGTCAAAACTCGTTGAGAATCCACACCCTCATCTTTTCTTGATTCAGTAGTGTCCACTAGTTAACTTTCGGGACGAAATTCCCACATCTTGAGGATACTGTAACATCCATGATTTTTCTTGTATTATTTTACTACATTCTATGCAATAATAACATTTTTATTTCAATCACGTACCTGAACATTTCGGCGTGTCACATCAATTATTATTTCAGTGACTTTCAATCTCGTATGCATATTAATTTTTCTGTTATATATATATATACTTTGTTATAATAATTAAATCAAGTACAAGACTTTTAAGTTTTAATCCCGTATGTATATCTTTTTTATTACATGTATATGTTTATATATATATATATATATATATATATATGTATATATATGATTGTTTATATTCGATAAATAAATTATACAACCTTTTAGGTTTTATAAAAATGGAGTTCCTATATAAAATAGTTTAAAATAAAATCAATAATGTTTTAGATTTTATAACTTTTTATAAAAAACTAATTTATAACAAAAATTTAACACTTAATTATAATTAATTTTAGTCTTAAACCTTTCCCTAAAGCAAGGAACTTTTTTTAGAATTTCAACCCATTTTATTATGTTGAACCCAGTATGTAATTTGAACGCTTGTGTTTCAAGTTGGACTTTTACGTAAAATTTGACTTCTTGAAATCAACAAGAACCCATTCCCCTTTATTTTGACTCGGAAGAGTCAACAGGATCCAAAATCGATTACCAAACCAGCTATACCCGAATGTTAAGGTCTTTTGATCTCTCAGAAACATTACTTGAACTAGATCGAATGCTTATAAGGATTTAATTCGTCTGAAATTTAAGCTAAGTAAAATATCAAGCCTCATCTGTCCAGTTTGACTTTCTAAGGTCAAACTTAATAAAATTCGGTTTCAATTCAGTAATTTAAACATGTTTAAACGCCCCTGATCGTGCATAAACGTTATACGCATGAGTTCAAACCCAAATGAATATCCAATTTAATTGAAATCAAAGTCTAATAACTCCTAATCATATTCCGTAACCGACCCCCATAACTCGGACATCAATGGGCTGTTCCGGATGAAATCGATCTATAAAAATGAACCCACATCATGCGCGACACCGACTGGAAGCTCTCTTAACTCGCAATTTCAGTTTATCTCAGCCCTATAACTCGATTTAGGCCGAAGAACTCGAACCCGTAGTCTTCAGCCGTTCGTCCTCCCCAGGCACTCATTGCAGGTAATTCTCATGCCATTTTCTTTTCATAACCTCATAATTGAAAGCCCCATGGTTGGAGTACCGATCATTTTCTTAATCGGGATAATTTGGGGCTAGGGTTTTAGCCGATTTGTTTGGGGAAGAAGGTGGTTGGGGTTTGTTTGTTAAGTATGAAGCAAACCTGTTATTAGCATGGCTTTTAGCCCAGATCGATTGGTAACACATTAGCCTTCTCCAGGGCAGACCTGGGTTCAAAACCGGGCAGCCCCATTTGTTTTGAAATCATATTTTTTGTCTTTCTTTCAACCTCAAGTCAACTTATAAAAAATTATTTTGACGAGGTAGAAGAGATGGCGGACGCGGTTGCGGGTCGGACGCTTTCGAATTTTGGCAAACCGACACTTGAGGGTTTGGAGTCGAGCATCAATAGGACGACGGTTGCAGCGCATCAGTTTGAGATCAAATCCAGCATCATACAGATGGTGCAAAACATGTGGCAGTTTGACGGCAAAGATCACGAGGATCCCAATACTTATCTGGCCGGTTTCTTAGAGATTTGTGCCACATTCAAAATCTGTGACGCTACAGACGATGCTATTCGGCTCTGGTTGTTCCCTTTTTCCTTACGGCATCGAGCCAAAGCTTGGTTACTATCACTTCCCCCTCGGTCCATTAGTACTTGGGACCAGATGGCCGCTAAATTCTTAGAGAAGTACTTCCCTCCACAGAAAACAGCAAAATTGAGGGCTAGGATTCTGTCTTTCCAGCAGGATGACGGGGAGACGATCTATGAGGCGTGGGAGAGATTCAAGGAACTGATGAAGAAAGTTCCCCACCATGGATTGTTGAAGTGGCAACAGTGTGAGACCTTCTACAATGGTCCAGATATGTCGGGAAATCAGCTGATCGACGCATACGCTGGTGGAGACATTGGAACGAAGACACCCAGGAGGCGTATGACTTGTTGGAGAAGGTGGCGTCAAAGAGCTACATTCAGCACGCTTCCCGAGCAAGGACTCAGAGGCAGGGTGTCCATCACATGGATGGAATCACCTCTTTACCTGCCTAGGTGGAAGCACTTTCCACCAAGATCGATCAGTCGCAGGTCCACAAGGCCCAGTCCTTGTGTGAGTTATGTGATGGGGCGCATCCCACGAGTGCTTGTCAGATTGGGGATCTATGGACCCACGAGCAGGTTAACTTCATGTCTAACCAGAATCATCCCTAGAACAATCCCTACAGCAACACATATAATTCGAGGTGGAGGAATCACCCGAAATTCGGTTGGAAAGCTAGCAGCAGTGGCCAGATCCCAGTCGGATTCACTCAACGCCCACCATTCCAGCATCAGTCCCACCAGTCTCAGGGACAGGGTTCCCACTCCAGACCGCATCTGAGGGTATATCCAGTTTGGAGGACATGGTGGCACGACTTCTTGCCAACTTAGAGAGTCAGAATCAGCTGGTCGAGAAGCAGAACCGTTATATGGAGGAGCGTTTTCATACGCACGAGACTGAGCTGAGGAATTAGAAAGCTTCGATACAGACCATAGAGAATCAGGTTGGGCAGATCGCGAAGCTTCTTTTTGAGAGAGTGCCAGGTTGCCTGCCTAGCAACACTAAGGCCAATCCCAATGATCATATGAAGGCCATCACCATGAGGAGCTGTAATGACACAGGACCAGATCCACCAGTCCCTATGCATGAGTCATCCTAGGAGGAGGTTGTGATTAAGATTCCGGATGAGACACCACCGAGGGGTAAACCGGCGAGCACATCGCGCCCTTGAGAGGCTGTGAGAGATTACACTCCCCCGTTCCATACCCAGGCAGGTTAAAGAAACAGAAGATGGAGGAGCAGTATGGTAACTTTTTGGGGTTGTTTAAGTAGTTGCATATCAACTTGCCATTTGTGGAGGCTCTAGCTCAGATGCCTAAGTATGCGAGGTTCTTGAAGGACATCCTCACGAACAAGAGGAAATTAGAGGAGTTATCTCATGTGACGCTGAACGAGGAGTGTTCATCCATGCTTCAGAACAAGCTGCCCGAGAAGTGGAGAGATCCGGGGAGTTTCACCATCCCCTGTTTGATAGGGAGCTTGTCGATCAACAATGCCCTAGCTGACCTTGGTGCTAGCATTAACCTCATGCCATATGAGGTCTTTGCTAAGCTTGAGTTGGGAGAACCTAATCCGACACGCATGAGTATCCAACTTGCCGATCGTTCGGTCAAGTATCCACGAGGGATAGTGGAGAATATGTTGGTTAAGGATGATCGTTTTGTGTTTCCTGTAGACTTTGTAGTTTTGGACATGGATGAGGATAGGAATGTTGCTATTATCCTAGGTCTACCATTCCTGGCAACCGCCAAGGCCCTGATTGATGTATATTCGGGCCGGCTTACACTAAGGGTGGATGAAGAGGAGGTGACCTTTGACGTTGGGAGATCCATGCAGCACACCCAGAATCAGGATGATTCACTCTACATCGTTGGAACAGTATATTCTTGTGTGAGTGATCATCTCTAGGACACAGTTGAGGAAGAGTCCCTGGACACGCAGATTGTAGGGGGAGACATTTGATCCAGTTGGTGAGAGTCAATTTGATGAGCAGATGAATAGCTAGGAGAACTATGAATTTCCCTAGTGTTCAGAGGTCTTTACGACTGTTGATAGAGATTTCGAGCCGAAAGAGCGGCCTTCTGTTGAGGACCCACCACCTGCTGAGCTTAAGGAGCTCCCGAGCCATTTGGAGTATGCCTTTTTAGATGGTGAGTCTCGATTACCTATTATTATTGCCTCTGATTTGACAAGTGATGAGAAGGAGAGGCTGTTGGAGGTGCCGAAGCAGCACAAGCAGGCCATTTCATGGAGGATCATGGACATTAAGGGAATTAATTCCTCTTTTTCACTCATAAGATCCTAATGGAGGATGATTTCAGGCCAATTGTGCAGCACCAGAGGAGGTTGAACCGGAACATTCAGGAGGTGGTCAAGAAAGAGGTGATTAAGCTACTCAACGCTGGTTTGATTTATCCCATATCTAATTCACATGGGTTAGCCCGGTTCAGGTTGTTCCCAAGAAGGGAGGTATGACTATTATCACCAACGAGAGGAATGAGCTGATTCCTACTCGTACAATCACAGGTTGGAGAGTTTGCATCGATTACTGCAAACTCACTGATGCAACCCGGAAGGACCATTTTCCCCTCCTGTTTATTGATCAAATGTTGGAGAGATTGTCGGGGAAGATGTTCTACTATTTCCTGGATGGGTTCTCTGGCTACTTTCAGATCTCGATTGCTCCTGAGGACTAGGAGAAGACAACATTCACATGTCCATATGGCACATTTGCTTATCGAAGGATGCCCTTTGGATTGTGTAATGCTCCGGCCACCTTCCAGCGTTGCATGGTGGCCATTTTTCATGATATGATCGAGGACTCCATGGAGGTTTCATGGATGACTTTTCTGTGTTTGGGAGCTCCTTCGATCATTGTCTTGGGAATCTGAAGAGGATGGTGGCCAGGTGTGAAGAGGCCAACCTGGTGTTGAATTGGGAGAAGTGCCACTTCATGGTGAAGGAGGGCATTATGCTTGGGCACAAAGTTTCACGAGCGGGGATTGAGGTTGATCGAGCTAAGATTGATACTGTAGGATCGGTGAATACAAGATGGTTCTATTCTAGTTGAGATTGGCGGAAACAATCACAACTAAGCAATGTAAACAAGTAAACAAGAAGAATACCGATAAATGCAATGTATATTAAGCTTCAAAGATTACAAGATTACAGAGAAAAATCTTAAGCAAAAAGCACTACTATACAATGACTCTAAGTACTACTTATATAGTAACTTAGAATCAAGACAGACCCATGATTCTAAGGATCAGATCTAACACAAGCCGTTGATCTTGTATTGAAGCTATTTTACATGTAACGACAATAAAAAATACAAAAGTTATCTTTACTCAAACTTCTTCTTAGGCATCATTGCTTGAGTCCTTGGAAGAAGAGCGTCGTTGTCTTTTATTGTCTTGCACCAGTAACATTCTTTCTGCGTGGAGTGTGTCAGTGTTGCAGCAGAAAGTTGTCAGTGGTAATGGTTGCTTTATCAAAGCCAGTCAGCTGCAACGTTTGATCTTCAGTGGGAATGGCTATTAGCAGCAATGTTGTCGATCAGCAGCAAGACACAACTGTCCACAGTTGTTGATGATTTGCTTATCTGCAGCAACTTTGGTCTTCAGCAGATAAGGCTATCCGCAGCAGATTTGTTCTTCAGCAGAAGAACAAGTATCCATTGCAGATAAGCTTATCCATAGCATTTTGTACTTAGAGAATTTTGTATCCATTAGTCTTTATTTCTACAAACTCCTCCTAGATTGATGTTACCAAAACTCTCTTACTACTTTTGCTGCTGAAGCTTTTCCATGTTACAGACTATCGTTTCTACCTCATAGTCTCTTGGGTCCTGGCTGGGATTGTTTAGTGGAAGCTCAGATAGAGTCTTTATGTCTTTGCTTGGCATTTTGAAGATGGCCGTGCTTGAACATATCATCTTCTATCCTTTGACATCAATCAGGATAAATTCGTTGGTATCAGCCTTGAAGGACCAACTGGTGAATGGAGAATGGGTTTGAAGAGGTTTAGCATCAATGATTACATCTTTACTAGGGTTGAAGTGATGTTTGATCACTAGCAAAAGATGTCTCCCACCTTCATTCTCTGGCTTATGGGCTTCACCCAACTCCATCATTTTTCTTAGATCTGAGTCTGGGAGTTGTAGTACCTCATCAACAGATTTATAGACTGATCTTTTCAGTTCTTCCTTTCCCCTGAAAACTTCAAACCATTTATCTTGACTGTTATAGAACCAGACAATTATTTCTCTTGAGTCTTCTGGTATGATGGTAGGTTTGGTTTTATTCTTGGAAGGCTGCTGATGAGGATGAGCTGGGTGGAAGGATTTGGACTTTGTGGGTGGAGAGGAGGGAGGTCTAGGATTGAGAGTGGGAGGTTGTTGAATAGAGGAAGTTGTGGATGAGGGAGAAGGCTTGAGTTTCTTTTGTTTATTTTCATCTTCTTGATTAATCACCCTCTTCTTTGAGCCTTTCTTCCCTAGTCTTTCTTCCTCTTCCTTCTTGACTTTAAACTAAAGGGCTTGCAGGTTCATGAAACTTCCTTTCTTCATGGGTTCTTCTGTTAAAGGCAATGGTCTTCTTGGATTTCTGTTTGGCTTTCTCTTCTTCTTCTTCAACCATTTTCTTAGTTGCCAATTGACCTTGCTGACCAATGAAGGCTATGTATATTTCTTTATTTGATAGTTTCTCAAGGTAGTCTGCATCCTCACCTTGAGAAATCAGAGCCTCTATCCACTCATCTCTCATTGCTTTGGCAAGTTCAGAATCAGTTATTCTGAACTTAGCCTCTTCTTTTTTCTTCTTCTCTCTTTCTTCTTCTTCTTCTTTATTGAATTGTTCCTGCAGTTGAAGAGCTAGAGCTTCATCTTCTTGAATTTGAGAAGCTGCAGGAATATTGACTTTCAGATCATCTAGCTGCTTAGCATAGAGGAGGATTTGTTGTTCTCTAAGGAGTATGACAGTTTTCTTTCTTGTGCTTTTCTTAATTCAGCCATCTCCTCTTCTTCTCTTCTTCTTCTTCTTTCCTCCTTTTCCTTCTTCTCTTTCAATAACCTTTCTTCATCTTCTTCTGTCAAAGGTCTCTTCCCCTTGTCTTTGCTGGATGCCTCTGCTTCAGCTTCATGGACCACAACAGCAGATGTAAGAGATGCTGTTGGGATCTCAGCTTCAGCTTCATTGGCATTTTGTGGAATGGATAAGGGAAGGATACTTTCTTCATATTTTCCCATTCAAGACCTGTCACTGCTTTCCATTCTTTCTTCATCTTTTCCTTTTCTCTTCTTCTAGATTCTTCTATTGTGTTTAATCTCACATTTGGAGAGGAAAGAAAGGATAGTCTGATTCAGAGTTGGAGTCATCCATTGCAAGTCGTCCTTCCTTTTCAAGCTTAGCTTTGATGGTTTTTATCATTGCTTGACTCTCTAAGGAATTTACATTGCATATGTGTGTTCTGAGCTCGAAGACCTTGTGTAGGAAGTCTGAATTTAAGAGTAGGATCTCATTGATGTTGATTGAGAGAGATGATCCATTACTTAGGAAGAAAGTGAAGTCAGAAGACCCAGTGTTTGACCATCCTAGCACTTCCAAGTCACTGACCACTGTGTTGTAGAGAAATCTTCTCCAACATAGAACTTCTTCTTCTGTTAAATCACTGCTCCTGATCAAGGCAAGTCTTGGAGCCAGTCTTTGTTCTGATGTTGTTGAAGATTCCGCCTGGTGTTTAGGATAGGCCACCCTGTTTGCTTCTTCTAGGAGCCTTTCAAACCAGGGAAGATTATCCTCCATCAAGACATAGAACCTGTCGATTGCAAGTTATGTTGAGAGATCTGTAGAGTTTTTGGTGCAGCTTGATAGGTACAATTCAAGCACTTAGAGTTGATTTAGTGCATTCCAGTTCAGCTCTTCTACCCCACTGAACTCCTTTCCGATCCAGAATCTCTCAGTTGAACCATCATACCCCCAAGCTAGTATGGAGTCAAATTCTAGCTTATTTGAAGACAGTGTGAATTGAGGGGTAATGGTCTGTCTTGATATGGCTGTAGCAGTGGGAAGTATGCTGAATGATGAAGGAGTGTCTTCACTTTGACTTTCATTCTTTAACACCTCATCAACAGCTCGGACAACTAACTTCCAATCCTCAGTGATATCTTTTTCTTTATCTACTGAGTCTGGCAAGTCATGAACTTGAACAAAAGAAGGTCTGAATAGAGAACTTTGAAAGGTTGTCTACTCTTGTATCCATTCGTCGAGGCTGTCAGCATCGCCTTCCACAGCAACTATCTCCCCCTTTTTGGTTGCATCAGTGCATAGAGTCTGGTCAGTTTGAGTGCCCACTAAGACAAGGGAGGGAGTAGTCACTGGAGGGCATTGATGGGCTTCATGCATAGAGACTTGGTGCCTTAGTTTTGACACTTCGGCCTCTAGCATTTCCACCCTTGCCGTCAATTCCAAGTTATGAAGTTTCAGTCTATACTCATCCAAAGTTGTGGAATCCTTAGATCCAGATGTGGCCTTAGGCCTAGCCTTTGCATCCCCATCACCCAGGTTTTCTTGGCACCTGGGATTCCTCTCAGTGAAGAGTGTTTCAAAGGAAACATCCTCACTGTGAGTTGCCGTGGTTAGGGTCTTAATGATGTTATCAATGTCCTCCTGGACATTTGATGTACCAGGAGTAGTGAACCTTCTTGGGTGAAGAACTTGGGTTAGGTGCACTAGCAGCCAAGTCAATCAATACCTCTGAGATAGTGGTTGTTGGAGAAGATATATCATCTTGACAAGGTGCCTCTTCACTTAAGTTCAGAGAAGAAAGATAATGGAATGGCTCAGTGGGTTGTTCTATGGATCTGGTATGTGATCCTGATCCTAATAGAGAAGCTTTCAAGGAAGTCTCTCTAATGATGTGGCTATCCCTTTTGATATTCTCATCAGAATTTTGGGATTCTGAATGAGGGCTTTTAGGTTGGGATTGGGCATTTGAGACAAGAAGAGAAGGAGTGCTCTTGCTCCTCTTTCTAGTATATTTTGCTGCAACTGGGGCCCTATGTTCCAGTTGAACGATAACATCCAAAACAGGGGTAAGTAATTTCTGTGCATGTGCATCCTTAGTATTATGCACAGGGGTTCGAACAGTGGAAGCAGATTGTTGTTTAGGATGTGAAGAGGAGGGTGTGGGATCAGTATCAGCTGGGATTGCTGAACTGTCACCCTAGGTACTTTGTATGTTCATCATTGTAGATAACAATGAAATATTGACCCCTGAGAACTTTTTGGAAACAATTCTCATACTTTGAAAAATGTTACTTTTATGACCCAGCATAAGATAGATTTTTGTAGGTTTTGAAAGCTCTTTTAATTCATTCTTAAAAACCTCCTTCAAGAACCTTGGGTACATATAAAATTTCTTCTTTGCACCCTCTTGAAGGTTGTATCTTAAACCTTCAAAGATGAGATGTGCAAAGTTGAATCCTTGGCCAGTAACCATACCGTCAACAGTAGAGGCAAGTGCAGAGCTCACTTGATGTTATCCACTTCTCTTCTGAGATATGCATTGTAGAAGAGTGTGGCATAGATACTTATATGGCGGGCCCATTAGTGCCTTCTCTATTGTGTACTCATTCTGATTTCCAGTGTACCCTATGGATACAAAGGTCCTCATATAGACTTCTTTTGAGTATGAAATGGCGACCCCCTCGTCTTGTAGCTCGAGGTGTTTGTGGAGAGTAGCTTCAGAGATGGTGATTTCTTTGCCATGTACCTGGGCTTTGATTTGGGGTATCCCCTTTTCGGTAGAGAAGACGACAGATTTCCAGAAATCCTCCATGTGAGGAATATAAATGGGTGGGTTGACGGTTAGGGCAAAATATATCTTTGATCGACAAAGAAAATCGATCATATCATCGAACCCCTCAAACTTCTTCCCTTTTATTAAGTATGCTGTGAGGTTGTGGTATGGAGAAAACTTATCATCGGGACGGTTTATGTCTACCTCTACCATTTGTTGGGTTTAGAGGGAAGGATGAAGGTTTTGAAAGGTGGTTAAGTATGGAAGGCTTTGAATGCTTATGGAGGTTTGAGAGAAAATGATAAGGGTTAGGTTGAAATTGAATGTGAAGAGGTTATGGAGAAATTGATTTGAGTTATAACGGCAGAGGAGGGAAAATACAAACTTACTTGTACAGTACAACCTCATTCACCTTTTACTGTTACAGATGTAATACACTATAGCAGTCATGGTAAAGACTGAAGGTAATTTTTACAGCGGGTAAAAGTTAATTTAGAATTATTTTTACCCATCAGCAGCAAACTTGGTTACTACGGATGGTTAAGCCTATTCGCTGCAAGCTTGGTTGCGGCGAATGGTTAAGTCTGTCAGCAGAATTGCTGCTGACGGGTGCAATGATCTGCAGCAAGGATGTTGCTTCTGACAGCCTTAAAGCTATCCGCTGGAAACTTGTTCCTGCTGATAACTTAAAGCAGTCAGTGGCAAATTCTTTGCTGCTGATGGATGCAATAATCTGCAGCAAGGATGTTGCTGCTGACAGCCTTAAAGCTATACATAGGAAACTTGTTCCTGCTGATAACTTAAAGCAGTCAGTGGCAAAATCTTTGCTGCTGATGATTAAACCTGTCAGCAGCAAGAAATGGATGCTTCTGACTTATAACTTTTATTTATAACAAAAGACAAACACATTTACAAAAACAAAATTTTAGAGACATATTTTAATCAAAGTTCATCATACCAATAGATTCAACTAAATATCTAAATCTAGCTTCATCAAAAGGTTTTGTAAACAAATCAGCATATTGCTCATTGGTATGAACTTTTGTTAAAATAATTCTCTCTTTCTCTGCTTGATCTCTTATGAAGTGATACCTGGTGTCAATGTGTTTTGCCTTGGAGTGCTGCACCAGATTGTTTGTGATTGTTATAGCACTCATGTTGTCAATGTGAATTGGAGTTGCCATGAAAGTCATCCCATAATCCAGCATTTGATTTTGTATCCAGATGACTTGTGCACAGCAACTTAAAGCTGCAATGTATTCTGCTTATGCTGTAGAAGTTGAAACACATGTTTGCTTCTTGCACTGCCATGAAATCAGTCTCCCTCCCAGAAACTGACATCCCCCTGATGTGGACTTTTTGTCCAAGTTGCATCCCCCATAATCACTGTTAGTGTATGCATACAGATTGAACTTATCATTTTTAGAGTACCATAGCCCAAGTCTTGGGGCTCCCTTCAGGTATCTAAAAATTCTTTTGACAGCTTGAAGATGTGAAATCTTTTGAGCTACTTGGAATCTTGCACAGAGACATACTGCAAACATGATATCCGGCGTTGAGGCAGTGAGATACATGAGAGACCCTATCAATGCACGGTACTGATGTTGATCAGTGTCTTGACCATCTTTGTCTGGAGTCTGCTAATGGTGCACTTGCATAGGGGTTCTTGCAGCAGAGCAGTCAGCCATATGGAATCTTTCCAGAATGCTCTTAACATATTTGGATTGGCTGATGAAGATTCCATTTGGAACTTGTTTAACTTGAAGACCTAGAAAGAAATTTAGTTCACCAATTGAACTCATTTCAAACTTTGAGTGCATTAGGATCTCAAAGTCTTTACACAACTTCTTCCTTGTTCATCTACGTAGATTTGTACCAGTAAGATATCTCCCCCTTCATCTTTGATAAACAAGGTCTGGTCAATGGCACATCTTCTGAAGTTGTTGCTTAGTAGATATCCAGACAAAGTTTCATACCAGGCTCTTGGGGCTTGATGTAAGCCATATAGAGCTTTGTCTAGTTTGAACACTTGGTTAGGATGTGCAGGATATACAAAGCCTGGAGGCTGTTTGACATATACTTCTTCACCAATCTTCCCATACAGAAAGGCACTCTTGACATCCATTTGATAGACCATGAAATTCTTGGAAGCAGCTGTAACATTTCTAATTTCACAGTCTTAATTTACAATTCAATGTAAACCATTTCAATTCCAAAGCCTGTACACTAGTCGTATCAACAATAAAATGAAAATCCGCAATTTATTTCACGGGTATACTTTATTAAAAGTTATATATTGTGCATATATATATATATATATATATATATATATATATATATATATATAATTAGCAAACAAATACGGACACGCATGGATTCAATTAACAAAAATCACGCGTTTGCTCGAACCCTAAACCATTTGAACCCAACACTCTCAATTTTGACTCTAACCCTTAATTTGGACTTTCTTGGACTCATTTGACTCTCAAAAGTCAAACAGCCCCATTCCGTGACAACTCAAGGGGCCACCAACGGATTTTCTGTCGAATTAGACTCTTCATGGTTATTCAAACGTTGAGTCGGCCCAACCCAGACCCAAACAACAATCAATTTCATTCGTCACGCGGTCAGATTCAAATTTTGAACGAATTTGACTTCTAATAGTCAAACCGTATCAATCTAGTTTAATTCATGAAATTTACGCGTATTCAATCCCTGAAATCATTCCCCAGTCAACCTCCAAGTGAACCTAGACTAGTATCAGACTCGATTCGTTCACAATTCAATAGAATAACGCGAATTCAGCCTGCAAAAGCGTTTCGGTCAAATCAAAATCGAATTGGTAAAATCAAATAAAATTGAACGAATTAAACTACTATCCATCATGCGTATACCTCCTCTCAAACTCTCCCAACCCCTGTCGAACCTGCATTTCACCTTTGAAGCTCTCTTGATCGCGAAGAACAGTCGGAACCAAACTCGTAGCCGCCAGCCCTTGTTGCCCAATCTCAACGTGTAAGTCTTATGTCATTAGAACCGTAATCAAACACTGATCAATAGCCCTATATCAATTTATTCTAGAAATACATAATCAAATCAATTCAAAAATCTAGGGTTCTTGGCATTCGTATTGATTTGGGTTTCAATTCGAGATTTACGTTTTAAATTTTTAGTATTCTAATATTTCAGCGAAACCACCTGGTTCGGCCGTCAAGTTACTCTGCCGCCGAACCAGGTGGCGTGGGTTCGAAACCTACCAAATCAGTCCTTTTTCGCGAACCATGAATACCGGACCCGGACACCTCCCTGTTACGGGTTATCAGATATTCGAGTGGATCTTTTACGCATATGTTTTCCCTGGTCCAGCGGCGTACATGTATTACCCACACATGATCCACCCGGGTTCGAACCGGGTGGCCTGTTTACATTTTTAAAACCGTTTTTATAACTCCAAAAATTTTATAAAAATTATTTTTATAAACCTTGTAACAATTATAAACAAAATAAAAGCAGAATCTGTAAATTTCATATAAAACTCGATTTAATCCAAAATTAAAATTATTAAATTATATATAAACCTTTTTAATCCAAACTTAAAAATGTTTAAATAAAATTTTAAATGAAAACAGTTTAATTTTTTTATATATAAGTTATAAAGGATTTAATTTATTTAAAAATTATTTATTTAAATAAGATAAATAATACAAATAATTTTTATATAACTAAATTATTAAGTAATAATAATTATTTAATCCATTTAGTCATTCGAACTCGAAACTTGGTTTAACTATTTAAAACTATTTATTTAAACCCCTCATTTTATTAAACATTTCATTTAAGTACAAACCACTAATACTTACCACTCCAACATTTGTTACATACAACCGACTCAAACCTAGACTTAGACATATACTATTGTACCCTCTAATAATTCAAATATACATTATACATTAGGTTAACGTGGTGAGTTGCAAGGATCAATTTACTACTTAGTCTCCCGCGTTTAGCTACACCTTGAACCATGTGAGTATTCACAACCCCTTTTACTCTTTTACACTTTTGGGGTGAAACATGAACTTTATACACATTACGCGATTACATTTATACAAACAACACAATTACATATCCTTTTTACATTCATGTGAGCAAAATTTGAGATTTGTGCCCGAGTGCTAGTTGTGCTAATCTTTGTGAAAACTTATGTGCAATCATTAACTATTCAAGCCGACGGTTTTCAATGATAGATCTATTGAGTCTGACAAACCCACCCAAGTGGAGGTGATTGATACCGACAACACAATTTGCATACTAGTTACAAAGGTTTGGTTGTACTTGATTACACAATAGCTGCTCCCCATAAATGCCTTATTCTATCATGTCTTGTAAAGGATTTTTTTCAACTACATGTTATCTATATACAACTGTGTTATACTCACCAAATTTTTAGTTGACTTTATTTTATTCATGTTTCAGGCCCTAATATGTGAGAATGATTCAAGACGTGCTCAATATAGGATTTGGACTTAGCAATTTAAATCAAGAATTCTATGAGTTGTTTTATGTTTCCTTGTTTGAATTTGGTTTGTACTTTGATTATTTGTAATGGAAATTTGACTTTAATATATTTCAATTTAGTCAACCTTGTGCTATGAACAGTCTACATGACCCGCCCCGATGATTCCGCCATCAGTTGGGGTGTGACAGCAGCAAATTCCAGGAAGATTCTGATGGCCTCCAGCCTGGCAACAGGAGCAAAGACTTCATCATAGTCAATTCCCTCTTCCTGAGTGTAGCCTTGAGCTACAAGTCTGGCTTTGTTCTTAACTACAATGCCTCTCTCATCTTGCTTGTTCCTGAATACCCATCTTGTGCCAATGGCAGATTGACCAGGTGGAAGATCAACAAGTTTCCAGACATCCTGTCTCTTGAATTGCAGCAACTGTTCCTGCATTGCCTCAGTCCAACTGCTGTGTTTCAGAGATTCATCTATCTTCTTGGGTTCCACCTGAGATAGAAAACATGAAAACAAACATATATTGGCCTCATGAGATTTGCTTCTTGTTAGAAATCCTTGGTGAACTTGGCCAATAATATTTTCCAAAGGATGTTCCTTGTTGATCCTTTGTGCTGATATCACCTCCAGCTGTATCCCTTGCTCATGATTGCTTTGATTTTGATAAGGGATTTCTTCATTCATGGTTGAATAGTCTTCAATATCAACTGCTACATCAGTATTATCAGCAATAGTATTTACAGCATCTACAACATTTACCAAAGAGTTTCAGACAGGCTGCTGCTGGTGACATTGGAGAGTGTGGTTCTGGCTTCACTTGCTTCAATGGCTTCCATAACAGATGGAGGATCAATGGATGGTCTTCTCAGACTGATAGAAGATTTAGGAAAATCCAGTATGTAGTCAGAGGAGAAAGTGGAAACAGGTGCTTAAGAAGAGGTAGACTCCATATTTGAGAAGATGAGAGGCTCAAATATTTGGGTAAAGGAGTCTATGTCAAAGAGCCAGTTTGGGCCTTTTCCTTGTTCACAGACAAAGTGTTCTCTACATTCCACATTGGCTGATTCTTCCATAATTCTTGTTATTGAGTTGAATACTCTGTCGGCCTTGGATTGAGAGGAATAGCCCACAAAATATCCTTCATCAGATTTGGCACCAAACTTAGGAAGAACCCCATGTGTGATCAGAATTGTGCATGGACATCCAAAAGGTTTTAGAAATCCAATGTAGGGAACTCTTTGGAACCATAGTTCATAAGGTGTCTTGTTAAGAGGCTTGACTATGAGAACTCTATTTTGCACATAGCAGGCTGTGCTTACTGCTTCTGCCCAGAATGTGAGAGGCAGTTTTGAGTCAGCCAACATAGATCTTGCTGACTCAATTAGAGTTCTATTTCTTCTTTTAGCAACTCCATTTTGTTGAGGAGTTCTTGGAGCACTGTATTGCCTTTCTATTCCCTTGCTCTGACAGAAACAGTTCAAAGTGTAGTTCTTGAACTCTGTACCCTGATCACACCTTATTATCTTTACCTTCTGATTTCTTTGATTCTCTACCCTAAGGATGTAGGATTTGAGAATTTCAGCAGTTTCATCTTTTGTTCTCAAGAAGTATACCCATGAGAATCTGGTGTAGTCATCAGTTATCACCAGACAGTATGACTTCTTACCCATTGACATAATATTTGTAGGACCAAAGAGATCCATATGCAATAGCTGTAGTGGAGTATCATTTGTATTCAAAGTCTTGGGCTTGTGAGAACTCTTGTGTTGCTTCCCCTTCAAACAAGCAATGCAATGATCTTCTAGCTGGAATTCTTTATCAGGAAGTCCTCTGACAAGATTATCCTTCAACAATTTGTTGATAGTTTTGATGTTAACATGGCTTAATCTCCTGTGCCAGAGAGCTGATTCATCAACTGAAGCTTTTGACAGAAAACAGGATACACTGCCAGATGGAGTGACCTTATTCATGTCAAGCACATAAAGATTTTCTTTTCTATGAGCAGTTAATAAAATCTTTTCTGGAGGAGGTTTGGATAAACCAGGAGACAGGATAAAGCATTCTTTATCTGTGAAGAGCATCCAATGCTTTTGATCACAGACCTGGGAAACACTCATGAGATTGAAGTCAAATTCTTTGACATAGTTTACCTTATCAATACTCATTCTTTCATAGGACACAGTTCCTTGTCCAGTAATAGATCCTCCTTTTGAGTCACTTCCAAAGACAACATATCCTCCATTGAAATGTCTGAAGCTGGAGAGGATAGATCTGTTGCCTGTCATGTGCCTGGAACAGCCACTGTCTACCACCCAGGAGTTATTCTTGTGACCTGGCTGTCCCTACACATGTGAGAGATCTAGTTAGTGGGAGGAATCCAAGAGCTTGCATCCTTGTAGAAAAGGGTTCTCGGATTATCAGTATCAGCATGTTTGCAATCAACGGAACCAATGATGATTCTTGGAGGATTTTTGACTTTCCAATGCTGAATTGGTGGTTCCAGCTCTCTTTGCTTTGTCAGTAGCTGATTTTGCTTTGGCTGCTGACGGATTTGCTTGATTAGCAACAGATTTTGCTACTGAGGACTTTGGCTTATCAGCAGCATATTTTGTTGCTGCTGATTGTTTTACTTGAGCAGCAGCAGACTTAGTTGCTGCTGAAGGCTTGTCCTTTGGTTTCTTGGGCTTTACTTGATCAACAGCATTTTTGCTGGCTGCTGATGGTTTAAGAACAGGTGTATGCCCATCCTTCTTTACCTTGTTACCAGATGGTTTCTCTGTAGAAGTTCTTTTATCGATAGGCTTTTGATTAATTTGGTTGAAGGGATTAAATTTACAATTTACAGCAAAGTGGTCTGATTCATCACAGATGATGCAAGATTGTTGAGGTTTTGGCAGCTTCTTCCTTGGTGAAGAGAGGGAGTTTCTGAAATGAGTTGCCTTGGCTTCAAAGTTTCTTACCTTTTTGTTCTTGTTCGTCTTTTCAAAAGCATGTTGCTTGAGGTTTCTTTGTTGCTGAAGGTAGTAGAAGCAAGTGCTGGCAGTATGATTGTATTTCCTACACACAAAGCATGATTTAGCCAGTTTGTCCCTTTGAAAGTACACATAGTCCTTTCTTTTGAACAAGTCTTTGAAGTTCCAGGGGTGAGCTTTATTGTGCTCAAAGGTGGCTTCTTCCAATGTCTTTTGAACATATGAAGCCCTCTCTCCAGGCGCATGACATATGTCAAACACCTTCCTTTGTTGTGATTTGGATAGAGGCTTTGAGTTTGTGGGGGTTGAAGACTGTCCCTTTTCAACAGTTAGCTTTCTTCCTTCTGGAGGATAGCTGATTTTGATTTGTTTGGTTGGCTGAGATACTGGTACTATTTTTAAAGGGATGAAAGGGATTGGATTGTTGGCTTTAAAAGGTTCATAGGTAGGAGGTGATGCATATTTATTGGTTTTAGTGGAGTCTGAGCAAGTTGACTCAGACTAGGATGAAGTAGTGCATTCTTTCATAGGGGTTTCTTGGACAACAGGGTCAAGATTTCGGTTGGCCATGTCGAGGTTGGAAAGATTGAAACTTGGTTCATGGATAGCTACATAGTTAGCGGGTGGAGGAACATCATTGTAGGGTTGTTCAGCTTGAAATCCAAGACCAGCAGTTACTTTTTTATGAATTTGAGCATCCAAAAGTCTTTGCAGCTTTTTGGATGCAAATTCATATTTTTCCACATGGACCTTTTGGTCTACTAATTCGTCCCTTGTAGCTTTTAACTTAACCAGAAGGTCATTAATTTGAGTTTCAAGGTTTGTTTGTTCATGTTTTAATGATGGAATTTCTTTCTTTAAACAATCAATCTTTTCCTTGTAACTGTTTTCAACCTTTTTAAATTCAGATTTCATTTGGTGAAATTCTTCATTTTGATCTATGAGATTCTGGTTATGTTTCCTGTATCCAAGGACCTTATCAATACAAGCTTGAGTACATAAATTTTCATATACCTGAGGTGGTACCTCTGATGTGTCTGCCATGAGAGCTTGATTGTTAGCAGGAATATCCTCATACTGGAAGCTCCAGTCAAAGTCAGCAGTTCCAATAGCTGCACAAGCTACAGTTTGTGCAGGAGGAGTGGCCAGTTGCTGTCTTGGTTGAGCTTGTCTGGTATGAGCAGCAGCTGGGTTTGCCTTTGGTGCCTTGCATCCCTAGCAAAATGACCAAGTTGGTCACAGTTGTAACACTTCAGTTTGCTTTTGTCCAAGCCAACCCTGGTGTTAGAGTTGTTGATTGGAACGGGTCTTCATGTTCTTGAGTAGAACCTTTTTGCTCTTGGAGAGAGCATGTCATAGGAGTGCTGTATATCCATTTCTTCTAGATCATCTGGATGAAAACATTCTAGATCTTCCTTGATAAAGGACATGTTGCTTGAGTTTTCAGAGACAAAAGCAGCAGAGGTTGATGTTTGAGGTGGGGCTTCAAGAAGAAATGGTGAGTTGTTTGATTGAGAGGTTGGAGTTTGGGGATGAGTGACGATGGGAGGATAATAGTTGCTTGAACTAGGACCTGAGTGGTTGGAGTGGAGGGCAAAAGAGGTGGTGGTGGAAGTTGAGGCTGTTTGGTAGCTTGAGCTTCTTTCCTTGGCCTGAATCATCTGTAATTCATAGATTTTCAGTTCTTCTGATGGACACTGTGTAGAGTGTCCAGCAACTGGGTGGAGACCTGATGAACTTCTTGAGAATATCTTCACTCTCCAACTTCACTTTTGAGCACTGCAGCTCACCTACAAGATAAGTATATCTGTTAAATAAAACAGTTAGAGACTCACCTTCCTTCCAGATGAAGTTTTCATATTACTGCTTCAGGATGTCTCTTCTGTTTTCTTTTACTTCATCTGAACCAGCAAACATCTTCTCAAGAGCCTCCCATAGCTCATTTGCAGTTTTGTATCCTCTGAAGTTGTGAAAAATTTCATTTGATAATCACATCTGGATGGCTCCCAAAGCCTTGAAATCTACCTCCATTTTTTTGATGTCTTCATTAGAGTATTTGGAGGATTCTTTGGGAACCAATGTACCTCCGGAATCAGCGGAGGCCACCATGGATATGTATGGTCCATCTTTTATGGATTTCCACATCCCATATTCTTGATAGCAGAAGAAGCTTTCCATTCTGTTCTTTCACATATCATAGTCTTCTCCAAACACCAGTCTTGGTGGTCTGCTGATGCTTCCAGTGTCTTCAACTCCACTGTTTTGTGCCATTTTTTATTGGTGAAAATGGGTGACTTTTAGCAAAGAGATAGTTTTGAATAGAACCAGAGAATGATTAAACAAGTGTGAGTTTGTTTAATCTGTGAGCCAAAGCTCTGATACCACTTGTAGGATCGGTGAATACAAGATGGTTCTATTCTAGTTGAGATTGATGGAAACAATCACAACTAAGCAATGTAAACAAGAAGAATACTGATAAATGCAATGTAAATTAATCTTCAAAGATTACAGAGAAAACTCTTAAGCAAAAATCACTACTATACAATGACTCTAACTACTACTTATATAGTAACTTAGAATCAAGACAGACCCTTGATTCTAAGGATCAGATCTAACACAAGCCGTTGATCTTGTATTGAAGCTATTCTACATGTAACGACAATAAAAACTACAAAAGTTATCTTTACTCAAACGTCTTCTTAGGCATCATTGCTTGAGTCCTTGGAAGAAGAGCGTCGTTGTCTTTTATTGTCCTGCACCAGTAACATTCTTTCTGCGTGGAGTGTGTCAGTGTTGCGGCAGAAAGTTGTCAGTGGTAATGGTTGCTTTATCGAAGCCAGTCAACTGCAACGTTTGATCTTCAGTGGGAATGGCTATCAGCAGCAATGTTATTGATCAGCAGCAAGACACAACTTTCCACAGATGCTAATGATTTGCTTATCTACAGCAACTTTGGACTTGAGTAGATAAGGCTATCCGCAGCAATTTGTACTTAGAGAGTTTTGTAACCATCAGTCTTTATTTCTACAGATACCATATCTAAGCTGCCCCCGCCCACTTATGTGAAATCTATTCGGAGTTTCCTGGTCACGCGGGCTTTTACAGATGCTTCATTAGAGATTTTTTCTAAGATTGCCCGACCGATGGCCCAACTCCTTGAGAAGGAAGCCCAGTTTGTGTTCTCCAATGAGTGCCTCAAAGCAATCAATTTGTTGAAGGATAAATTGGTGAATGCCCCTATGATGGTAGCTCCTGATTGGAAGCTGCCATTTGAGATATGTGTGATGTGAGTGATTTCGCTGTTTGGGTGGTCTTAGGACAGAGGAGAGAGAAGCAGTTTCACCTGATTTATTATGCGAGTAAGACACTCAATGACGCTCAGGAGCACTACACCACGATTGAGAAAGAGCTCCTAGCCGTTATCTTCGCTTTCGATAAATTTTGGTCATATCTCGTCCTATCAAAGACCATTGTATGCAGCTCTTCGGCACCTGTTTAGCAAGCAGGATGCCAAACCCTGACTGATCCGATGGGTTTTGCTGCTTCAGGAGTTCGACATTGAAATCCGTGATAAGAAGGGCGTGGAGAATGTCAATGCGACCACATGTCCCGTCTTGAGTGTTCAACTTCATCTGAGCTTGTGGGGTCATCCATAAATGACAATTTCCCCCACGAGTCTCTCATGCACATATAGACACGGGATGAGGAGTGTTCTTGGTTTGAAGATTTTGCAAACTTTCTTGCTAGTGGGATTATGATTAAAGGGTTAACGCATCAGCAGAAGCGAAAGTTCTTTGCGGATGTGAAGCACTATCTTTGGGTGGATCCCTATCTGTTTCGAGTCGGGGCTGATCAGATCGTGCGCAGGTGTGTGTTTGGTGAAGAGGGACGTCAGGTGCTTAGACATTGCCACGAGGGCCCGACAGGTGGATACCATAGAGATACATTGACCGCGAAGAAGGTCTTTGACGCCGGTTTCCTCTGGCCCGCCATCTTCCGGGACGCTCATGAGATGATTCGTGCTTGTGATGCTTGCCATAGGGCGAACAACATTTCGTCGAGGAACGAGATGCCCCAAAACAGCATCCAGATTTGTGAGATTTTTTATGTCTGGGGTATTGATTTTATGGGACCTTTCCCAGCTTCTCGTGGCGACTGATATATCCTAGTGGCTGTTGATTATGTTTCTAATTAGGCCGAGGCTCAAGCCTTGCCCACCAATGATGCTAGGGTGGTTGTTCGATTTTTGAAGAAGCTGTTCTCATGCTTTGGTGCCCCCAAAGCTCTTATTAGTGACCGTGGGACTCATTTATGCAACTCCCAGATGGAGAAGGCGCTATCACGATATGGTGTGAACCATAGATTCTCCACAGCCTACCATCCACAGACTAGTGGATAGGTAGAGGTCACGAACCGGGACATAAAGCGGATTTTGTAGAAAACGGTTGGTCAGAATCGCAAGGATTGGTCGGACAGGTTAGATGATGCACTTTGGGCTTTCCGGACTGTGTATAAGACACCTATTGGTACCACACCATTTTGGTTGATATATGGGAAAGCGTGCCATCTTCCGATGAAGTTAGAGCATAAGGCTTATTGGGCATTGAAGGTGGTGAATCTTGACTTGGTGAGTGCGGGTGAGAACCGTTTCACTCAGATTCACGAGCTTGATGAGTTGAGGAATCAAGCCTATGCAAACTCCACGATTTACAAGGAGCGCACCAAGAGTTTACATGACCGGCACTTGAAGGACAAAAAGGAATTCCGAGTGGGTGGTCGTGTGTTGCTTTACAACTCTAGGTTGTGGTTGTTTCCCGGGAAGTTGAAATCCTGATGGACGGGTCCCTACACGGTTAGGGAAGTGTTTACTTATGGGACCGTCAGATTGAGCATGAAGGTGGAAGAATCTTCAAATTCAACGGTCATCGTCTCAAACCATACATTGACGGACCGGTTGACCCGGCATTGGAGGTAGTTGACCTCCACCCCAAGGACAAATGAATTCGGGGACTTGAGTCTAGCTAACGACTCGTTAATAAACTTAGCCTGTTTCGGTATCATCTTTCGTAACATTTCTTAGATTTTATTTCTACTTTTATTTTCCTGTTTTTATTTTCTATTTTTCTAGGATTTTACTGTTTATTTTTTGAGTTTAGAAATTCGGAACGTGTTTTAGATTGAGGGATTTTGGTTAGTGATTGGAGTGTCTCAGGTATGTCTTCTGAATTTTTAGAGATTCTAATCAGGAAGAATCGTAGTCAGGTTTGGCATACTCCTCATAAAAATCAGGGTTCTGTGTCTCTACTGGGTAAGAGACATGGCCGTACCTCCCTATGGGACGCGGTCGCGCCTCTAACCCTAGGTGCGGTCGTGCCTAAGCAATTGGCATGGTTGTGCCTCAATATTTGGGGGCTGTATAAACTGATTTTCAAAAGCCAGACTTCTCAACCCCCTCCCCCCAACGACCCACGAGCAGAGCCAAAACCCTCCCCTTTGCGACTTGCCTTTGTTTTCCCGCATTTGATCGTTATCCCCATGACTTAAGGTACGTTTCTGCATCCCATTCCCTTTATTCTTGTTTAATAATAGGATTAGCGTTTCAATTGCGTATACGGACCTAGGATTTTAGCTAGTTTTAGGTTTTCATAATTTTCTCTTGTTTTACATATTTTTTTGTCATTGGTTTACGTTTAGAACCCTTAGGTTTGCCTCCTGGAATGTTTTTGTACTAAAATCCCTTCATAATCGTGCTTAAAATGCAAATTTTTGAATTTGAAACCCTAAAGTTGGGTTGAGCACGACCGCGCTCCTGACTAGGCGCGGTCGTGCCTGGCATGAATAGTTTCCAGGAAGTAGTTTTTGGTTGAGCATGGTCGTGTCTCCCACTAGCGAGGTCGTGCCAATATGGTTTTATCTTTTGCGCGGTCGCGCCAGGTGTGTTTCCGAGTAAGTGAGCCCGTGATCGGCCACTCGCGACCGTGAGATTGGACTTTTGGCCTTAGCGCGGTCGTGCCCCTTCCCAGGCACGGCCGTGCCCCTTCATAATTTTGTCTAGCATCTTCATAATGGTTCTGATTTCATTTCTGTTGTCCGTGCAAATGGCCGGCAACAGAGACCATCTGTACCTCGAGTTCGACCACACCGAGCAGGAGTACGAGAAGCGTTTAGAGGTTTTATGGCCACGTCGGCATCGGATATTGGCCGGGAGATGTCTTGAATTTGGAGAACTTGATGCCATCGGTCAGAGGGACCGATGGAATGATTTGGTTACCGCCCCTGGCGCCGATTGTTTAGATTGCACGCCGTACAGTATGTCGAGCTTGTGATGGTGTTTTTCTCGACATATGAGTTCGATTACCTGTGCGCGGACTTAGAGCAGCCCGAGACTGTTAGATTTAGGCTGGGAGGGGAATGGCGTGTGATGTCTGTTGCGAGATTTGGGCGACTACTGGGTTTTTATATGAGGTATGCGATTCCTACCGAGTTATTCACTGAGGGGATTACCGAGTTTCCATCTGAGGAGGCCAAGGACCAGTTCTGGCACGAGTTCGGATTTGGGATGCACGACCCTAGTTTAACCAAGGCTTCGAGCCTTCGGGATCCTCTGCATCGTGTTCTTCATCACTACACGTTTATTCTATATCTGGGAGAGGTCAGGGGGAGACGGTAGTGAACCTGAGGGAGCTTTTTATCTCTATTGCCTTGTAGGCCCGCGCACCTATAATCTTGCGCACTGCATCGCGGGGTACATGGTTAATAGTTCAGGGCGAGAGGTCACCAGCGCCATATGTGGTGGACACTTTGTGACCAAGATCGCCAGGCACTATCATTTGCTGACAGACGAGTTGATTTTTGACTTGACCCCGTGGTAGAGACCGTTGTGATGACCGTGCAGACATTAAGGAATATGCACGTGGCTCGTCACGCCCGACCACCAGGCGCACGCAGCTCACCAGGAGCAGGAGCACGAGCAGCACGCCTACCACGCTGAGGATCCGATTGTTCCACCTCCTCCGCCGCCACCACCACCTCCAGTTACCGTCACCCATAACCTATTCATGCGCTACTAGGCCTGGCAGTACGAGGTCAAGTGCGCTGCTGCTAGCGGGGCGCCATACGTGGTTCCCCTCCCATTCTTCATGTAGCCTGAGCACCAGCATCAGCCACCAACGTCACCGCAACATCAACCACCACCATCACCGCAGCATCAGCCACCACCATCACCACCAGCAGGAGGAGCCGAGGGAAGCGGTGCAGCCGGCATCGACCCGGAGGGTATGAAGTGGGATTAGTACCTCCCATTGCCTTTTGGTATCATTTTTGTGAGTTGTACTTGCTTATATTTTGTACAAAATCTTTTATTACGCTTCGGCGTTTCTGTTGTTATTTCCTTGTACTTTGTTTCTCTTGTATTGTTTGTATATATTTGTCTTTGCATTTCTGTTTTAATTTTTGTCTTGATGTTACTGATCTGTGTTTGATGTGGTTAGTCTTGATTAGATCTTGGAATTGTGGAACTGATTGGAACGTCATTTTTGTGGGTAGGCTTTTTGCGTTTGACCGATATCGACACGAGGAAGTTTCCGTTCTCCCTTCACACTCCATTGCATTGCATTCCATTTTGCTTTGCATGTTTACATTGAGGGCAATGTATGTTTGTATGTGTGGGGTTGGGTGTTTATTCTTCGCTTTACATTATTTTTTGTTGTACATTGAGGGCAATGTACGATTCTAAGTGTAGGGTGGGAATTTATTCACATGATGTTTGTCCTTTTAGCATTTTATGACCTCATTTTTTGTAAAATCTTCCTTCATAAATTTTATTGGCATTAAATCAATTTTATAAAAATTTAAAAACACAAAAATAGAATAAAAGTTAACCGTTTAGCATTCACAATTTTTAATAAATAATAGAGGATTGATTTTTCGAAAGCAATTGAGATAGAAATTCCATCGAGTCAAACCCAATTTTTTTTGTGATAATCATGAGTTTTAGTGGGCTAAACGAATGAATTACATGTACCCTTTTGCTTACACCCATTCTTTTCGTTTCCGTGAGTTTATTTTTGAGCCTTGATAGCTTTGGACATTGTTTGCTCTCGTTTTTATGGATCTAAGTGTGCCAGATGTTTCATGCTTATTAGAACTTGCTTTTAGTATACATTTCGAAATCATAAACATAAATATTGAATAAAAATGATTGAGGCATTAGGATAAACCACTTTGTTAGCCTTTTATTTTTTATTTTTTCACTCACCCGAACACATCCACTAGTTAGCCACGTTGAGCCTATCCCGTGTTTTTCGTTTATTACGAACATACACACCATTAAACCTTCATTCACCTTTTAATTATTTTATTTTTCACCCGTGTTAGAGTTCCGGTCGGCTAATGTTGATTTTATAGTTTTATTTTGTTGTAAGTTTTTAATTCTTGAGAAGTTTTTAGCTAAGGAAAGATGCATATTGACTTAGTTCCCTTTAAAAGAAAAGAAAGAAATAGTGTTAAAAAAATTTAAAAACATCACCAAAATTAGGTGAAATATAGTCGATTAGAGCAATTTTGTGAGCAAAGATGAAAAGAATCCGAGTGTTAGCTCTTATCTATAGAAAAGATTCATTTAGTTTGTTTTTATGTCAAAAGTTGTAATAGTTTTTGAGTTAGCATAACAGTCGGGTTTTTAACAATTTAGCCACTTTTAAATTCCATTTCCCTACCTCTAACCATTGTCAAGTTACAACCCATTCAAAGTCCTCTTGATTTATGCTTTGTTTCATGTTAGTTGGTAGAGATTTGATCTTTTAGCAAGCTTATGATTTATGCATGATTCATCGTCTTGGCATTTGAGTGTTCTATACATACACCATTACTTGTATGATCATATATATACCCGAGTGTGTGTGAACATTGCGAGAAGCATAAAGGTGCATGCCAATGATTTCCTAGGCATATTCATTTGCTCATTCGGTTGTTACTCCATTGGGCTCCTTGGGTTTCATTTAGTCAATTTTTCATTTCTTGAAAAACTGTCAAACCTTTATAAGTTTATTAATGCTTACGGTTTTCTGAATTGATCCTTAGTGCCATTGGAAGTTTTGTTTTATTTTAATTTTTGCTTGAGGACAAGCAATGTTCAAGTGTGGGGTTGTTTGATGTGTTAGAATTTACACATCTTTTTGGCACAAAACTTCGCTCATTTCACGATCAATTCTTGGTTATTTTCAACGTTTAGACACTTATTTGCTTCATTTCCAGTTTTATAGATTTTTATGAAGCTGAGTGGACAAACAAGGGAATTTCAGGATAAAAGATGAAGTTTTAGGGTTTCTGAGTTAGAGGCATGGTCGTGCCCCCTACCTTGCACGGTTGTGCCAGTCTTCAAAACCCTAGACACGGTCGCGCCCCGTATCTGGCATGTCCGCGCCAAGCCATTTTCTCTAGCACAACCGTGTTCCAACGCCTCATGGCCGCGTGTAATCCCATGAGTCTGACCCCTGACCTCAGAGCCGTACTTCCTCGTTCAATGGGACCCAATAGAATCTCCTGATCGGTCAACCCTCTGCACCACTACCGTGCTAGTTCTTTGAAACGGTCGCGCCCCATTGACAGCCACGGTCGTGCCTTCCCTCCTGGCGCGGTCGTGCCCCCTTCAGTCTATAAATACAGAAGTTTATTTCTCATTTAGACAGTCAGCAACCAGAGGAAAAACCTACTGTTTGAGCTCCGAATCAACCTTGTTCCAGCCATATTTCAAGCATCTTGGAGGGATTACAACATCAAGAGGATCACCATACATCAACAACAACATCCAGGCTTGTAGGAGTGGTTTGATTCTTGTTTTCATAGCATGTCTCTTAGTATTTTTCCCTGCTTATTTGTCATTCTTGTGCTCATTATAAGCTAAAACTCTTGTTCACTTTGGTTTATATGAAGTTTAGATACATTTGACAACATTCATAGATTATTGGCAATTATTGTGTTAATGTTATGGCAATCGTGTGATTATTCTTTAATGAAATTATGTATTCAAGTATTTTGAGTTGTTTACAAGACTTGTATGTGTCTATGCCATGTCATGTTGGAAAACTTATGGTTTATGCTTGTATTCATAGATTGTTATATGTATTTATGCTAATTTATGACATTTTACTAGGAATGGTGAATAAAGTCTTGTTTATGATTTCTTATTCTTGTATGTGTATCATGGTGCTTATGTGTGGAAATATAAAGTGTTTGTTATGGTGTTTCATGCTTAGTTTTATGTTTATCTAGGATTTGTTGACACAATCTCCTAATTTATATGAACTTTGTATGAACATTGTATATTGAAGAAATGCATATGATTGTCTAATTAAAGCAACTTGAGGTGGGTAATGTGTTTTTCATATTATCTTTCCAACTAGTTGTTGGATTGGTGTGTTTTAATCGGGAGCTAGTTCAATCTTTATAAACATTGACATGATTACAACACGTGAGCTTTATTGCATGATTTTAGGTGGTTAGTTTGTGTCTCTCATCATTTGATTGAATGTCTTTGACAAGAATTTGGTCAATCTATGTTTCGTGTATTTGCCATGTTTCTATTAGTGTATGAATGTATTCTAGATTGATTCGACACCGAAGTGATCTTTTCACCCTTGATTGTTTGACTTGTGGTTTTAGTTTAGTTTTATGTAAATTGCATGCTAGTTAATTAAACAAACTCTTTTAAATATCTTTTTACCATCACTTGATTGAATCTTAGTTTCGGTTTATTATCGCATTCCACCATGTCCACGGATTGATATCTGGTTCTTACCTTTACTATATTGCTATCCGACGGATACACTTACCCGGTGTGTGTGATTAGTCTTTGGTGAAAACCATTTTTAAAACTAATTGTGTAAAAACCTTCATAATATATATATATATATATACTTTCAACACATCACCTTCCCTGTATAAAATTATAACTATATTCAATCACAAGTGTCGGTGGAGTTATCCACCGACCAAACTTAACCCTCAAGTTTGTAACTTGACAAAAATCATCCCTTCAATTTCTAAATTTTAACTTTCATCTTCTTATGTTTTACAAGTTTCAAGTTTACCCCCCTGTAGTATATATAATCTGATTTTTCTTCAGTGCGTTTGTTTGTTTATTTTCTTTGTTGATGTCCCAGTGTAAATTTTGTTAAAAACGGAGTCGTATTCAAAATAGAGTATTTTTTATGTATCGTGGGTT
This sequence comes from Smallanthus sonchifolius, assembly GCA_023525975.1. Taxonomy (NCBI): domain Eukaryota; kingdom Viridiplantae; phylum Streptophyta; class Magnoliopsida; order Asterales; family Asteraceae; genus Smallanthus; species Smallanthus sonchifolius. Next base: position 49,852,591 of record CM042023.1, read on the forward strand.
ATATCGACGATCAAACATGAAGAATAAGAACAACACCGACTGGAAAATATCGATACCGTTATCTAACTGTCTTTTATCTATGTTTCGACCTCCACAACCGAGTCGACATAAGTTCATACGTTTCTTTTATGAATTTTATGGTTCCCGTCGCGAAGTGCGATACAAAATTTATTTAAGCATGTTTCTTTTTGTGATTAGTCACGTTAATGTCACTGTCTCAACCGTTTAATGTCTGGTTCTCGTCACAGAACGCGAGGTATAATTTCTAGTTAATCTTACGATGCAATGTAGGTAAAACAATTATTGAAATCCATTAAGCAGCATGTTTTTGACTTTAAAAAATAAAGTTCGTATATATTGAAACCACGTGATAACTTTAAAATAATTTGTAAAATCAAATAAAGAAATTTAAGTTCAACCTACTCATCCTAACAAGCTTGTGAGTTGTGTGTCATGTTTGAAGACATCAGCCGTCATTCAATTTTAAAATTTTAAATATTAAAAAAACTACTATTTTATGGTAGATACAAAATTAGTCCAATTATGGCCACTTGACATCACAATAATCGTACCACGAATAAATATAAAAAAAAATATTGAAAAGAATAGATATTTTAAAGAATATAATATTATAATACACCAGATTGTCTCGAATCTATAAAACAAAACACTTTTAGGGCAATCCACCGAAAATATGCACCATTGAACATGAAATGTGCTGGTACTTATTTCTATATTTTAATAATTGATTTAGAAACTTGTATTTTAAACAGGTTAAATAAAAAATAAAAATTTAAAAATTAATAAAAAATATTAAATATTTAATAATAAAAAATTAAATGATAGAAAAAGCTTAGGTTTAGATATTTATGACACCTGAATAATCCTTTATTTATTTATTAGATATAAATTATTACTACAACTTACTTTAGATTATCTTATTAAATATTTTAGTCTACGATTGTTTAACAAACTATTAGTGATGAATTAAGGTGGTTGTTAAGCACCCGACACTCTTGTAACAAGCTCTTAAGTTTAAATCATACTATCATCGATTTCTATTTTAAACTCTTGAAACCCACCTGTTAAACGTAAACTGTTGATATTATGAAATTGTTTTAGTTGTATATATTATTGAGTTCTAATTACACATTTATGACGTGGGTACGTACATGAAGCACGACTAATCACAAGAAGCGGGTCCTCATATATTAACTACTCGGCTAAATCAATAAGGCCTACATAATAATCAGTTGGGATGATCTGCTGGGCTCCTTGCAGCCCACATAATGCAAGATCCACTTCAGGTCCAAAGCCCATCAGAAAAAACCTATCAGCCTCCATGACTCCAGCCCTATAAATAGGGGGCCATCCCCCTATTCACAATCATCTCATTTGCCTGGCATGTTGTCACACCCCGTCTCAGGCACCCCCTGGGCGTGTGCGAGCTCGATTGGTATCACATGCTTTGATTTCAGATTCTTTGTAAATATAGCGGAAGTCCTTCTCAAAAAGGATCGTTCCAACATTCTTTCAACCTCAAAGGTTGTATTTGTAAATATAAAAACTCGGTTGGAAGACAAAAGTTTTATATTTATTTTATAAACATAGGGTCTTAAATACCCTTCTTGATTTGATTACAAAACATGTTTTGAAATCAAATACATATAAGCCACTGAAAATAGTATAACCCAGGGTTGATCAATTCCCTGGTCCTATCTCCTTTTCATATTTTCAGGATTTCCCTTTACACGAGACCTGATAATCCTACGTGCATTCCATCCTTTTCTTTTCATGGGTTAGATTTCATATCTGCCCGCCCTTATTCCTTTTTCCATCACATTTTATTGATTTCCTGAAAACATTTTGAAAAAATGAAACGTCAGCGCGAACGCCGGTGAATACGATTATCTTGACACTAAAAAGCATTTGGCACAAACAAGTATTAATTCGATAATCACAACTTTATGTTCAATCTACACATTCAGCAGGCCCTCATGTCTTGACTATTGCACCACTGTATACACTGGTAGTATGTCTTTATAACAACGGGGACTCATGTCTCCTCATTTGTTAAAAAGGGAAGTACCAGCCGCGATCCGAGACTTTCACCAATGACCCGTGTATCCCTTGCAAGTTTTACGTATACTTATGGCCCGAATGCTTACACGTAGGTGAACGTTGAGCATTACTCCCTTAACCTTTATTTGTCCATTTTCGTAAACAAAATGTATAACACAAGTTTTCAGAGAGATAAAGTATTCACCTTGTTTAGTGGAATGAGCCTCTAGAGTTGAAAGCTTATCGTATAGCTTCTAAACTTGATTTCTCTAGTGTAACAACACTCCGGGCACTACGAGGAGCGGGAGTTGGACCGGAATCGTTGGAACCGTCTTAGGGATCATCTGGAACGAGTTTTGAAAGTGGGAATCGTGTTTGGGATGAAGTAATCGACTGAGATCGTCCAATGATTTATAGGCTGAGTTCTGGGTCCATGTCAGACCGTTATCAAACGGATGTCGGTCCGACGTCTAGCTATGCGCACGTCAGCCCTAAACGTCAACTCCTGATTGGACCACACATGTTTTTGGTTCATGTCGGACTGTTATGAGGACCATGTCGGTCCGACATCTAGACTCACGTCCCATCAATAGAGCTGAGTCATTGGACACGTGGCAACACCATAAATTGCGACCGAGAGGAGGTTTACGGACCGTTATGGATTGATATCGGTCCGATAACCGACCTATCCTTCCATTACAGACCGCTATGAGAATGGATATTGGTCCGATATCTGACTGATATTCGCCTCGGTCCGATATCAACGTCCTTATTCACTACGGACCGATATGAAAGTGATGCCCGTCCGATATCTAGCTATTTTCAAAATTTTTCATTTTCAACCCTAGACTTATGTACTTTAGATACAACAAGCTCTTAAGGTTCTAACCTTGGCATTTCTCAGACGTTTTTGTGGCAAGTGTTACATCCTCCCCACCTTGTTTTGATCTCGTCCTCTAGATTATTCGAACAACTGAGGATATTCCTTTTTTCATTTATGACTCTAGTTCCCACGTGTAATCAGGTCCACGTATGGAGTTCCATTTTACTTTCACAATCATCAATTTCTTTCTTATCAATCTCTTTTCTTGCCTGTCCTCGATTTGCAGAGGTTGTTCCATAAATTTCAACTTTTCATCTACCTCTACATCGTGTAGGGGTATTACCATAGATTTATCTGCCAGACATTTGCGTAGATTTGATACGTGGAATACGACGTGTACTCCATTCATTTCTTCTGGTAATTCGAGTTGATAGGCCACAGGCCCAATTCAAGATTTTGAATGGTCCTATGAATCTAGGACTTAACTTTCCTTTCTTTTCAAATCTTACAATGCCTTTCCATGGTGAAACTTTCAACAGAACGTTATCATCGACGTTAAATTCTAACGGCTTTCATCTCTTATTAGCATAACTCTTTTGATGATCATGAGCCGCTTTCAGTTTATATTTTATTTGAATAACTTTCTCAGTTGTTTCCAGGACTATTTCAGGTCCTGAAAACTGATTTTTTCCTATTTCAGACCAACAGATCGGAGTTCGATATTTACGACCGTATAAGGCTTCAAAAGGAGCGGCCTGTATACTCGTATGGTAGCTATTATTATAGGAGAATTCCATTAGAGGTAAGTGGTCATCCCAACTTCCTCCAAGATCAATCACACAAGCACTTAACATGTCTTCAAGGGTTTGAATGGTTCTTTCCCTCTGCCCGTCCGTTTGAGGATGATAGGTAGTGCTAAGATTTAGCTTCGCGCCTAGGGCTTTTTGAAAACTTTGCCAGAATCTAGAAGTAAATCTACTGTCTCTGTCTGACACGATAGATAGTGGAATTCCATGTAATTATACTATTTCATTAACGTATACCTGTGCTAACTTATCCATACTGAATGTTTCTTTCATAGGAAGAAAATGAGCAGACTTGGTAAGTCTGTCAATGATAACCTAGATTGTATCATTCCCTCGACTAGTTTGGGGAAGTTTAGTAATGAAATCCATGGTTACTATTTCCCATTTCTAGACAGGAATTTCAAGTTGCTGTAACAAGCCAGATGACTTTTGGTGTACAGCTTTAACTTGAGAACAGGTTAAGCATTTTGCAACATAGATAGCAATATGCTTTTTCATCCCTATCCACTAATAATTGGCTTTTAGGTTTTTATACATCTTATCGCTTCCAGGATGCATGGTATACTTAGATTTATGAGCGTCTTCAAGAATCTCTTCTCGTATGTTTCCGTAGATAGGAATCCAGATTCTCTTATTCATTCTTAGAATTCCATCATCATTTTTGACCAGTTGTTCGATCATACCTCCCAAACCTTCTTTCTTTAGGTTGGGTTCTTTTAAAGCCAGTTGTTGAGTTTCTTTAATACGAGTAACAAGATTGATTTGAAGATCAAGTCTTAAAGCACGAACTCGTTTAGGTTTATCATGTTCTTTTCTACTTAAAGCATCGGCTACAACATTGGCCTTTCCTTTATAATAACAGATTTCGCAATCATAATCATTTAGGATTTCCATCCAATGTCTTTGCCTCATATTCAGTTCTTTTTGGCTGAATATATACTTCAAGCTTTTATGATCAGTGAACACGGTGAATTTGATTACATAAAGATAGTGCCTCCATAATTTCGAAGCGAAAATTATGGCGCCCAGTTCTAGATCATGAGTTGTATAATTCTTTTCATGAGTTTTCAACTGACGAGAAGCATAAGCAATGACTTTGCTTCCTTGCATTAACACACAACCAAAGCCGGTGTGTGAAGCATCACAGTATACTAGAAAGCCTTCATTTCCATCTGGCAAAGCCAGTATGGGTTCTTGAGTTAGTTTCTGTTTCAGCATTTTGAAAGCTTCGGTCCCCATTCATACTTAACTGATTTGTGAGTCAGAGAAGTTAATGGAACAGCAATTCGGGAAAATTTTGGATAAATCTCCGATAATAACCAGCTAAACCGAGAAAACTTCGGTTTTCAGTTGGTGATTTCGGGATTTCCCATTTGGATATCGCTTCAATCTTAACAAGATCGACTTGGATGCCATCAGCGTTAATGATATGTCCAAGGAATTGAACTTCTGACAGCCAGAATTCACATTTCGAGAATTTAGCATACAATTTCTTGTTTCTCATGATTTCAAGCAAAGTCCTTAGATGAGTTGCAGGCTATCCCTACTTTTGGAGTAAATAAGTATATCGTCAATAAATACGATAACAAATTTATCCAAGTAAGGTTTACAGACTCGATTCATCATATCCATGAATGCAGCTGGGGCATTAGTAAGTCCAAACGGCATTACCGTGAACTCTTAATGAACATATCGAGTTCTGAAAGTAGTTTTAGGAATATCTTCTTCCTGTACTTTCAATTGATGATAGCCAGAATGAAGATCGATTTTTGAGAAACATCGTGCTCCCTGGAGTTGATAAAAAAGATCATCGATTCTATGAGTGGATAACGGTTCTTTATCGTAACTTTATTTAGTTCACGATAATCGATACACATACGCATCGAACCGTCTTTCTTTTTGACAAACAAGACCGGAGCTCCCCAAGGCGACGAGCTTGGTCTTATGAATTCTTTTTCGAGTAACTCATCCAACTGTTTCTTCAATTCTGCCATCTCAGTTGGAGCTAATCTGTACGGGGCTTTGGCAATTGGTACCGTACTGGGTACTAGATCAATTATAAACTCCACATCTCTTTCAGGTGGAATTCCAGGTAGTTTGTCAGGAAAAACATCGGGGAATTCATCCACAACCGGCACATCTTCAATCTTCTTTTTGGTGTCGGTGGTTACAGTTACAAGGTATGCTAAGCATCCTTTTCGTAAGCACTTTGTGGCTTTTAACATGGAAATTATTCCAACAGATTTGTAGAAGCATGTTTTAGTAACTATAGATAAAATTCTATATATCGGTGTACGTGGCTAGTACGCAGGAGGGTGTTCCTGAGTACTTAGCCTGCACACCAGTTTGGTCCTGTGTACTTAGTAAGTACGTAAGGCTTTTGCCTTGCGTACTTGTCAAGTACGCATGACCAAACCCTGCGTACTTAGTAAGTACGCAGGGCTTTTGCCGTGCGTACTTGTTAAGTACGCAAGTAGTGTTCCTGTCCCTATAAATAGAAGACTTGTCTTTATTTATAGGTGAAACTCTGGAACTAGGTTGAGAGGTGTCCGGGTCGGGACGAGCTCTCCCGACCCCTGGACCGTGAGCTTAGATGAGAGATGTGTGCTCATTCGGTATGTAGTCTGTAATACGGGATGACTTCTATGTTATGGATTACGTATCGTTTCATTATCTTTTGTCTTTGTTTTTGTTTCTCTGCTTTGTTTCTTGGTTCCCACACAAATCACAGAACAGGTCCGTGTTATCTCCGCTGCGCGACGAGGCTCCGGGACCTAAAAGTGGTATCAGAGCCTCGGTGTTCGTTGATTTGTGTTCCAGCTTCGGGTTTTGTTTTTGAGCAGATATGAGTTATAAAAGTTCGCTACTTTTTCTTGCAAAAATCCTCAAATCTGAGTTTGTTGTCACTTCATTTGGTGTTTGGATGGCTGAGGGTTTGTTAGATGATAATTTCTAAGCTTTTGAAAGCATCAATTTCTCAGATCCATCACTTTTAGAGCATTCTCCTCAAGATCCGTCAAGAACACTGATGTACTGAACAAGTACGCAGAATCACCTTTTCTGCGTACTTGCTAAGTGCGCATGGGTTAGCCCTGCATACTTAGTAAGTACGCATGATAAGTGACCTGTGTACTTAGCTAAGTACGCAAGAGCATTTTTCTGCACACTTAGCAAGTACGCATGGGTATTTGGCTTTGCGTATTTACTAAATACGCATGAACAACCTTTATGTGTGTATTTACTAATTATGCATGAACTAGCATATGGGATTAAAAAAAATCATCTTGTTTAGGTATTCAAACCTGAATTTGTGGGCTACGAGTATCTGGGATACTTCTTTAATAGGGGATGAATACTAGAACAACTTGAACCCAAAGATTTGCTGTTTTGGATCTTTGCAAAGGAATAAAAGAATAAAATCCTGGAGTTGTGTAGTTGTGCTTTTTGAGGATTTGACTGAAGTGATGATGAAGCTGGTCATAGTTTACAGAGAAATGAGGGGGATAAAAATAAATGTATCATCAACCGTGATTTCTCGTGTAAACTATATTTTTCATGCTCATTGGTCAAGCCTGTGTTCAAGATTTGATGTGATTCAATTATGATGGGATTTTTCATTTGGGATCTTGGCGGAATCGAGATAGACAACCTAGTTATGGAACTTTACCGCGGTGAACGTATACAGATTAGGAGGTGTGAACCAAGAATGAAGATCTAATTGAAGAATGTTGGACTTTGGATATAAGGTGATCACTGCTGAGCATGATTTTGTGTTTGATTCTATCAAGTGTTTTCAGGATGAAGCTGGATATTCGTTGGATTATTAGTTGAAGATGGAAACTTTTATCATTGGCTGATGGGATATGAAACATACCCTTGTTTCTGGTCTAGTCAGATGGAGCTTAAACTGAAAGGGGATATTGGAAATGAACATCTTCGGGAATTTGGTTGACTCGTGAAGATACAGGATAGAGTTGGACACGTCTGGTGTGAACACTTAAGTTTATCTTACTGGAATTTCTTTGGGAGCTGATTAGTTTGATGCAGGTTATTGGAAATTCAAACTCTCTATCATATGCCAGCTGATTTAGAGTTATCTTGGTCTACTGTTGTTACCTGGTTAGGAAGACATTGTCAGACTCAGAGTTCTAAGTCAGGGTGGAGCAAGCTACTGCTGAGAGGATGAACTACAATGAGTTGTGTTGGGTTAGTTGTTCTTATTGAAGCACTTGGTTTGGTCTACAATGAAAGCTACAGTTAAGAGGGAGTCGGGGTCATCACTCAGCAACTGGATACTGAAGTTTGAAGATCTTAAGTGGAATGCCAGAAGATCAAGTCTCGCCAGAAGACACGTGACGTCATTAGTTTAGAGGGAGTCTGTTAGGACATTATTTGTAAACTGATGATTATCGGTGTTAGTGATAGATAGAATTTGATGATATAGTTAAGAGGGAGTTTGTAGAAGCATGTTTTAGTAACTATAGATAATATTCTATGTATCGGTGTACGTGGCTAGAACGCAGGAGGGTGTTGCTGAGTACTTAGCCTACACACCAGTTTGGTCCTGCGTACTTAGTAAGTACGCAAGGCTTTTGCCTTGCGTACTTGTCAAGTACGCATGACCAAACCCAGCGTACTTAGTAAGTACGCAAGTAGTGTTCTTTCCCATATAAATAGAAGACTTGTCTTCATTTGTAGGTGGAACTCTGGAACTAGGTTGAGAGGTGCTCGGGTCGGGACGAGCTTTCCCGACCCCTGGACCGTGAGCTTAGATGAGAGATGTGTGCTCCTTCGGTATGTAGTCTGTAATACAGGATGACTTCTATGTTATGGATTACGTATCGTTTCATTATCTTTTCTCTTTGTTTTTTTTTCTCTGCTTTGTTTCTTGGTTCCCACACAAATCATAGAACATGTCCGTGTTATCTCCGCTGCGCGACGAGGCTCCCGGGACCTACAAGTGGTATCAGAGCTTAGCTCTTAATTTCGAGTGTTGTGAGTGTGTTAGGAGAATCTTATACACATCCTACAGAAATTTTGCAAGCAAAAGTTTTTTGTTGATTTTTGTGATAAAATAGGGGTAGCTCTTGAGCGCTAATTTAGAAGCAAAAATCACTCAAAAACAAACTTTTGTTGTGTATTTGAGTGTTTTGAGCATCAAAGGTTTGTTAGAAACGAGTTTCTAACCCTTTGGCTCATTTTGTTTGGTCATATCTTCAATTTCTTCTGTCTCCGGTGATATTCCAATGACCAGAAAAAGTTGGTGAGGGTTGGTGAAAAAGTGACCTGCGTACTTACCTTTTTTGGCAACAAGTACAGTCTTGCTGCGTACTTACTAACTACGCAAGACCATATTTGCTGCATACTTAATTGATCTCCTGCGTACTTATCATTTACTCCTGCGTACTTATCAAGTACGCAAGAGCAAATTCTAAATACGCAAGACTAGGTTTTTTAAGTGCGCAAGGCCAGAGTCTAGTGCGCAAGTTTTTTTGACTTTTCTGAAATTTGACTAAGTGTTAGGCTTTGGCAAATCTTTAGAACCTCGGTAACCTACTTAATTATGACAATGAAATTGGAACCCCGCAAAAACCGCCAAAGCTGATTAATGTAAATGATTATTCAAATTAGAAAGCACGCTTTGAACATTATATTTCATACACTGATTCCTCGTTGTGGATACCTATACTTGAGGGGTATAAGCATCCAACTTATACATATCTTGATGAAATTGTTCCCAAGCCTATTTCTAAGCTAGACGAAGAAGAAAAGAAAGTCTATGATAGAGAAAAGAAAGCACATGGATCTATTACAATGGCCCTAACTAGAGAACTCTTTCACAGCTTCAGAGGTTATGATAATTCAAAAGATCTCTGGAAGGCATTGCAGAAAAGATTTGAAGGGAACAGTGACATCAAGAAGAGTGAAAGAGATCTTCTGAGAAAGCAGTATGAGTGCTTCAGATACCTGGAGAATGAATCTACTGATGAACTTATATCTAGATTCTATCATCTGCAAACTGAGTTAAAAGCTTTTGAGCTGAAGTATCCTGATGAAGAATTAGTTGAAAATTTTCTGGATGCGTTACCACCAAAGTTTGAGATGTATGCCACTCTGCTGAGAGAGAACCCGAAGTTCTATGAGATGACGATTGAAGAAGCAATCGGTAAGGTTCATGCTCACGATATGAACATGAAAAGAAAAGAGAGCTCAGGAAGACCCCAAATCCAGGACCCTTCTATGTATTATGGGATGTCTTCCACAGCTAAATCATCTGGTTCAGGAATCGCCTTATTCTCAGGGAACTCTCATGAAGAAGATAACTCGAATGGTTGTGGTGGTCATACTTTCTTTACAGCATCTAGATCTGGTTCTCACCCCCAACATCCCTCAAGAAATCCTCCCTCTAAAACTTCAGCTAACTAGACTGCTATAGCCAAGATAGCTGAAGATCACGTGGCATTATTTTCATCGTGTATGCTTGCCTATGAGAACTTCATTGGTGGCAAGCTTACAGATCCTAAAACAATTGAAGAAGATTTTAATCAGGTGGATCCAGATGACATGGAGGACATGGATATTCAGTGGAATATGGCCATGATCTTGAGAAGGGCTAAGCGTTTCTTGAACAGAACTGGTCTAAAGTTTATTGGTGGGCATTCAAATGCCAAGGTTGGTTTTGAAAAATCCAAGGCCAAGTGCTACAAGTGTCGAACTTTGGACACTTTGCTCGTGAATGTCAGAAGGAAAAGGCACCTGCCTCAGGATTCACAAAACCAAGCCAGGGAAACAACAAAGGAAACAATCAAGGGTACAACAACTCTATCAACCGCAATCAAAGTCAAGGTGGAACGTTCAATGCATTGGTAGCTCAACATGACGAAAGATTTGATTGGGTGTTCATTTAGAGGATGCCCTTATTGCTCAAACTCAGGTTGGTCTAATGGCTGAGATTATGGAGATGATGGAAGAAGAAGAACGGGAAGCGTCTGTAGCTGACCAAGAGGAGTCTACAACTGCCTTTGCCCTCATGGCTATTAGGGAAGCATCAAGTTCGTCAACTGAGGTAGACTCTAATTCTTTTGCTGTCATTTCATGTTCCAAATGTCTTGGCTTGAAAGAAGAAAACTCTAAGCTTTAGGATAAGGTTGAACCCCTTCGTATTGAAGCGTTATTCTACAAGGAAAATGAAAAATGTTACAAAGATTCAATTGAAACTTTAAAGAAAGAAAAACGTGATTGTTCACTTAAAACCAGCGTACAACAGTTTCATTTGGATGTTGCATACAAGGGGTTAGAAAAAAGGAATAATGAAATTACCAAGCTGCAGAATGAGGTCCTGCAGTTAAATGGTAAAATTGAGAAGTTGAAAAATTCTCACTTTGTGGTGGAACACTACGAATCAGTAGTAAGGCAAGTGAATGGGTTACGGTTGGGTACTAATGCCATTCCTCCACCAGTTAGAGGGAAATTTGTCAATGACTTAATAGACATTGATTTGTCTTACCTTGATGAGTCCTCAAGTCAAGATGATTCCTCTAACAAGGATGATTCCTCAAGTAAGGCTGACTCTACATCTGATGAAAAGTTCCTTACTGCTTCTAATGATGGGTCTGAGAACACCTGCCCTGAAGAAGTAGTCTCTAAGGATTTGCTCGGTGAACAGAAAGTTAAGAAAAACATTATCACTGATAGTGATAATTGTATTTTGACACAACTCGATATCGTTGAATCAAATGAAAAATTAAAAGTGATGTTTTATGGGGGATATAAAAATATTAATCAAGTTAAAAAGGAAGCCTTTTCAGGTCATTATGGGCTTGGCTATCAAGAAAATTTGTAAAAATATTATATTCCCAAAAACCAATCATCTTCGGGTCAAACTACTGTTCACCAAACAACTTTTCTTGTTCATCATGCTGAGTCATCTAATGCCAGATCTAATGAGCCTTACAAGAGGACTTACAAAGAAAAGAGAACTTGCTTTCACTATGGTATGGTTGGTCACATCCTCGTGAACTGCCCTGCTAAGAACCAAGGGAAACGGCCAATTGTTTCACAACCGACTGTTATCCCTAAGTCACCACCAGTGAAGCATTCCAAGAGTCCTAAAGAAAATGTGGTGAAACCACCAGTAAAACCTATGGTAAAGCCAAAGATCACATCCGAGGCTAAACCATATGTTCCAAAAATGAAAAAGCTATCTGATAAACCTTATGCTTCTACCTCTGGTAGTGCACCTATTGGTGAGGAACCTGTGGTTAAGCTTTCTAAGCCACATAGGAGAAGAAGGAACAAGAGATTGAGGAAGCTGGAACAGCTGGCTGGAATTCAACTAGGTGAAGCTTCTAGTAGTTCACCTGGTGCTTCTGAATGCAAGTCGACTGTTCTAGTAAAACAAAAGAAAATGTCCTGGAACAAGAAATCTAAAAGTTCTCAATCTTCTGATCCCAAGTCTTTTAAAGATTCATCCATTTTTGTCAGTCATGACTGTGAATTAATTGAGGTTGTTTATTTTGAGAAAGACGGACGACCCAAGACCACTATGGCTTGGGTCTCCAAATCTGATTAATTTCTTGTGACTCGTGCAGGGACATCTTAAGGGTACTATCTCTAATCGTTGGTATGTAGATAGTGGATGCTCCCGGCACATGACAGGTAACATGGCCCTGCTTCAAGATGTGAAACCATTTAGAGGCGGCTATGTGGCCTTTGCTGGAGAGAAAGGCGGTAGTATCACGTGTCAAGGCGTGGTTTCAAATGGTTGTGTCAGCTTCGACAACGTCAACTACTGCGAGCAGCTGAAGCATAACCTGTTGAGTGTCTCCTAAATATGCGACAAGGAGTACTCCGTTATGTTTGACAAGACTGAATGCATGATTCTCAAACCTGGTTTTGAGGTTCCTGAAGACTGGATTCTCATGCGAGCACCAAGGACAAATGGCACTTATTAGATTGATATGAGCGTGGCTACAACCACCTCATTTGTTGCTACTTGTTTGCTTACCAAAGCGACAGAGCTTGACTCTATCTTGTGGCATAGGAAACTCGGACACATTTCTTATAAAAAATGAATCATCTTGTCCGAAACGGTTTGGTAACCGGTGTTCCTAAGCTGAGATTTACCGTTTGCAGATGACTGTATGCCTTGTAAAAAGGGAAAACAGCAACGGAAGTCTCACAAGCCCAAGCTACAAAACTCCATCGATACCCCTTTGGAGCTATTACATATGGATCTGTTTGGGCCCATAAGTAGCAGGAGTATTTGGAGGTAAGTCATACTGTCTGGTTGTAACAGATGATTTATCACGTTTTTCTTAGGTGTATTTTTTAGGTACAAAGAACGAAACTGCTGACATTCTTCAATACCTGATCCTGAGCTTGGAATCTCTTTGCAAGTTGAAGGTTAGAAGAATAAGGAGTGATAACGGTACTGAATTCAAGAATAATTTGATGGAACTTTTCTGTCTCAAGAAGGGGATCCGTCACGAATTTAGTGCCCCGTACACACCTCAGCAGAATGGAGTTGCAGAACGGAAGAACAGAACCTTGATTGAGACTGCAAGGACAATGCTGTCAGATGCAAAGCTTCCTGTCTCTTTCTAGGCAGAAGCAGTTAATATAGCTTGTCACATCTTGAACAGAGTTCTGGTTGTGAAGAGGCACAACAAGACTTGCTATGAGTTGATCAACAATCGACCTCCCAATCTTGACTATCTAGTTCCTTTTGGTAGTCCATGTTCCTTATTGCTACAATACAAAGACCGAAAGTCTAAGTTTCATGCAAAAGCGGTGGAAGGCATCTTCTTAGGATATGTTGCCAACTCGCCTTGCAAGAGAGTGTACAATATAGGAACTCATACTGTCGAGGAATGATTTGAAGTGGATTGTAGTAAACACAATATTCCACCAGAACCAATTGGTCCAGCTTGGGGTTTTGATTATGATGCGCTATTCAAATCTTTCAACCTTCTTGATTTGTCTGCCGATGATGCCGCAAATGTGTATGAATTATTTGGTGGCGGTGATGACTCCAGTTTCTCAACCCGTGCAACTGTACCGATTATAACTCCCGATTCCAATGCTGCATCTGCATCTAGAACTCATGATAGTGATAACATTGAAGGTGTTCATGTTGACGGAAATGACGCTAAAGCTAATCCTAACATTCGTGTAGGAAATGAAGCTCCAGCTGATCCAATCAACATTGAATCTTCTTCTTCTGGAACACAGGATATGGGGGAGTTGAGCACGAACCTCGATTCAGAAATTCAGGAACCGAATGTACCAGTGACGAGAGTGCATAATGTTAGGACATGTTTTGTAACTGTTGATAAAATTCTGTGTAGGTTCATAGAGAGGCGAACTTAACAAATTCGCCTAGCCTATTAGAGGCGAACTTAGTCTAACAGAGGCGAACTTGTTAAGTTCGCTTAAGTCTATATGAGGCAAACTTGTTAAGTTCGCTTAGTCTGTTAGAGGCGAACTTGTTAAGTTCGCCTAATGCAGGTCAGATGCCTATAAATAGGTTTATAGAGTCAGTTTGTAAAAAGAGGGAAAAGGAATTGAACAGAGAATCAGAAAACGAACAGAGTTGAACGATTGAGTCTGTAAACTCTATTGAGAATTGGAATACAATTCTGAATGTTATTTACTTGATTGTCTCTATTGTCTTTTGTGTATCCAATCGTTGATTCGTTGGATTCCGCACTCCGAGTTAACGACACGTCTTATCACGAGAATGATCCGTAGAAGTGCCATGAGGACCTACACATAAGAATCATCCAATTGACAACATTATTTGTGATCCTCATGCCGGTGTTCAAAATCGTCTTAGAACCATTGCTGAGAACACTGGTTTGTACTCTGAGATACTTAACACTGGTGTCATGGAAACATGTTTGCATGCTGCATTCGTGTCCCAGTTAGAGCCAAAGAATGTGAAGGAGGCTCTAGCTGACAACTGCTGGATTGAGGCGATGTAAGTAGAACTGTCTCAATTCCAAAAGTTGCATGTGTGGGATTTGGTTGACTTGCCAAGAGGCGTACAACCAATTGGAACCAGATGGGTGTTCAAGTGCAAGACGGATGATCGTCATGTTGTAGTGAAGAATAAAGAAAGGTTGGTTGTTCAGGGTTTTTATCAACAAGAGGGCTTGGATTACACAGAAGTATATGCCCCAGTTGCTAGATTTGAGGCCATTCGACTGTTTCTGGCTTATGCCTCCTATGTCAGCTTCAAGGTCTATCAACTTGATGTGAAGAGTGCTTTCCTGTATGGAAAAGTTCATGAAGAGGTCTATGTCACTCAACCTCCCGACTTTGAAGATCCGCATAATATCAATAAAGTGTATAAGCTCAAAAGCACTTTATGGTCTTCATCAAGCATCCCGGGCATGGTATGAGACGTTATCAAAACAACTACTGTCAAATGGTTTCAACCGTGGACAGATTGACTCGACCCTTTTCATTCGGAAAGTAGGAGGTGATATTCTTCTTGTACAAGTGTATGTCGACGACATTATCTTTGGGTTACAAATGAAGAGATGTGTAGGAAATTCGAACAGGTGATGATGTCCAAGTTTGAGATGAGTAACATGGGTGAATTGTCGTTCTTCCTGGGTCTGCAAGTCAGTCAAAGAGAGGATGGCATTTATCTGCATCAAACTAAGTATGTGCAGGACATCTTGTCAATATACAAGATGAATGATAGCAATACTTATGGCACACCTATCCCCGTTAATCATGGTCTGCATCCAGACAAAGATGGAAAGGATATGGATTGCAAATTGTACCGTGGGATGATCAGATCTCTTATGTATCTCACAGTTTCAAGGCCCGACATAATGTTTGCTGTATGCTTGTGCTCAAGGTTTCAGTCACAACCGAAGGAGTCTCATATGATAGCTGTCAAGAGGATTTTCAGATACTTGAAAGGGAAACCCCGATTGGGTCTTTGGTACTCAAAGCAGCAGTCTTTTGACTACAAAGCCTATACTGATTCAGACTATGGCAGTTGTAACCTTAATAGAAAGTCAACTTCAGGTGGATGTCAATTCTTGGGAGACAGACTGGTTTCCTGGCAGTGTAAGAAGCAGTCAACGGTTTCTGTCTCAACATGTGAAGCAGAGTACATTGTTGCAGCTAGCGGTTGTTCTCAGATATTGTGGATTCAGCAGCAATTGAGAGACTACGGCTTAAACTTCACTAGAACTCCACTGTTCATTGACAACAATGCCACCATCTCCATCACAAACAACCTGATGAAACATTCCAAAACAAAACATATTGAAATTCGCCATAATTTCATCCGTGATTGTGCTGAAAAGCATCTCATTGAACTTGTAAAGGTTGACACGGATGACAATTTTGCTGACCTTTTCACTAAGGCGTTTGATCGAACCCGCTTTGAACATCTTATCAACTTGATAGGAATGTTCAATCCACAGTGAAAACTTTTTTTTTCTTAAATCAATTCAATTCATGAATGTTAAAGTTTATATCTTTTAAGTTTTCTATATAGTTCTTTTAATTTTCAAATATTTTACAAAATCCAAACAAATAGAAAATGGAGAAAATTTCAAAGTTATTTGAAGAAAAGAGGAAATGATAGTAAATCAGAAATGATCTAAACACCATAGACTGCATGTATGGGAAATGATTGCGTCATGCTTACTTGATTGTTTAAATTGTTGTGCTTTTAATCTGCTTATTTACAAGTTATTTGAATTGTCAGTAGGCTGTAGGCGTCTTTGAATCACTAGTAGTGTGGAAACTAAATCTAGACTACAACTGTGATTTGAACCCATGTATGCATGTGTGCGTGTGTAAAAGAATACAAAAAGATCATTATCATATAAAGGATCTAAGATTTTAGCAAATATTTTCTTAAGAGACCAGTTTCGGGTTATGTGTTTAGCACAATTTATCGGTTCACTTCACTTCCCATACTCACAAGTATGCAATGGGAAGTTGGGCCAAGATATGTCTTAACATCAACCGTTAAGCTTATATTCATCCTTGAATCATACCTGATTCGTTGAAATCAAATCCAGATAAAAGTTGGATCACCTTACCTAAATCCTCAGACTCCATATCTATTAACCTGAATCATCATATGATATTCATAAAAGAAAATCCAGTCAAACCAAGACATCTGAATCACTCGATTCTGAATCTTATGATTCTTGATAATCCTTATGGATTCTACTTGATTTTTTCTGTGCTAAACGATGTAACTTCATTCTGGAGATTTGAAAATCTTTGGGAAAATCTTAGATGCCTTGAGATAGTGCAATTTACATTTCTGTAGCATATCAGTGGGGTACACGTTGTATATCTTAAAATTAATACCTTAACACACAAGAACGTGATACAAAGATGCTTATGGTTTCAAATCTTATAATATAGCCAACTTGAATTACTTGTTTATGTGCTTATTACATATGAATAAATTGTAATCAATGACATTATCCCATATTCTTTGACGTTTATCTTGTATCGTTTTTGCTATAGTTTAGCCTGATATGATCCTCTGCTCGTGTCTTTGAACAAAAATAGTGTGTGTGTGTATATACTTGTATATTTCTATGTAGAAAAGATCAAAAAGATTCTAAGTTTTTGTACAGTTCAATTTTAATCAGAAAAGCCAAAAATATTTGTGTTTAACCTTCTTGAATTGACTTTGAATCCTCTTGATTGAATGTGTTTATCTTGTTTGTTATTTGACTTGAAATCTTCATAATTTGAGTTGAAAGTTTGAGCACACAAGGGTCTCTGCGTACTTATTAAGTGCGCATGAGGTAAACCCTGCATACTTAACAAGTACGCAAGACTTAAGTCATGCGTACTTAGTAAGTACGCAGGAGTTAAGTCTTGTGCACTTAACAAGAACGCACGACCAGTTTGTGTCGGGTATATATACAGTAGTTAGAATTTTTCTTGGGTTTCATCTCATTTCAAACGTTTCTCACTGTTGAATACCTCTGCTCATTTTTTACTCGAAATTTGGTGTGTTCCAAAGAGATTTTTCATCCCGATTCTAGTTTCATCATCATCCATCTAACTTTTGGTGAGAATCTCAGAGCATTTCATCCACAAAATCGACAAATGTGGACCGATTCTTGAAATTGAACTAGGGTTTTGTTTTTCGGATTTGTGACCGTTTTAGATTGTAGTTAACCTAAATTATGACCTAAAATTTGTTTTAAATCATTAATCGAATCTCTATGATCTCGTAATCGTCCTTATCATGTATTGAATTTGGTTTTGACCCACTGAGGTGCCGAGACTAAGCTTCAGACCTGTTCGAGGTCAAGACTGACCGGGTGTAGCATGTCATTGCTATTGGTGTTGGTTCCATAGGTTATAATCTATCATTTCGACCTTGTGGTGACCTTAATCCACGGCAAAGACTCACGTCGAATGAATATTTGGATTTTGAAATGGTTCTAAGTGTCAGTATTTGCGCATTTAGCAACTACGCAAGGTATTCCTCCTTCGTACATGCTAAGTACGCAAGAACAACTGCCTGCGTACTTGCTAAGTACGCAGGAAGGACATTTTGGAAAAGTTCCTAAGTCTGGAAACTCAGTCTATGTGCATGTGTTATATCCTGTTCAGTTCTTTCAATTCCAATGAATCTTCTTGTTCTAATTGTGTTCATTGTGTGTTTTTGCAGTGATGGCTCATGCTTTTACCAATGAGTTCAATCTACTGGCACTTACTGAACCGGAATGGAAGGGTGCTGCACTTCAATACAGGGAGATAGTTGAGTTCCTAAACCATTCAAAGATCAGCTATGCTATCTCGGCAGATCCGATAGTTTCAAGACCGTATCTGGAGCAGTTCTGGGATACAGCGGATCATGATTAAACGGTAACCCCTAACGTCATTCGGGCTACCGTTGTGGGTCATGACATTGCTTTTTCTGAGGACACAATTCGAAGGGACTTACAGTTCCAGGATCTCGCCTCCGACCCAACTGCCTATCCTGATTACTTTGTGGATGGGGTATTGGAGGCAGCGTATGGGATACGTCGGTGTACGGGATTATTCATCTTACAAGAAGATGTGGGTGCTAGATCAGTGGAGGTACTTTGCTGACATTATGATCATGTGCATTTCTTCCAGGAAGGCGGGGAAGGATGCCATGGGACATGATCTTGCAGCAGCCATGGTTGGTTTGTCTCTCAATAGGGGTTTCCACTTCTCAAGATACATCTACAAAGCCTTAACTGATCAGATAAACACGGCAGAGAGATTTAGATTCATGTTATACCCAAGATTTGTGCAACTATTGATCAATGATGCATTGTCAAATCTACATGCTATTGGGGAGAGACTGCAAGTGAAGCGGGTGGTAAAGAGAGTCTTCTCACAGTTCTTAACACCAGGCAGTGTAGAAACTACCCCTGAGCATACTCCACTCTTTGGCCACCTGATCAATGAAGCATATGTGGCCCCTGCTGACTTCAGATGGTATAGTGACGAGTCTGAGCCAGAACTCAGTCAACACAGTGACGAACAACAGGAAGAAGAGGAAGTTGAATCTGAAGATGAAATGTCTGAAGAAGAAGGAGATGAAGAACAGGAAGTTGGAGGTGCTGAAGATTCCGACTCTGAATCGACTGAGTCAGATTCCTCTGAGTCTGACGATGCACCGTCCCAGTCACACCCAAGAAGACTGACGAAGGTGACCCTTCCCGAGTCATCTTCCAAGAGAAAGTGACAAGAGACTAGCAGTGAATACGAGCCCGATTCTGATTCGGACGCTGCTATACAGAGACGTAGAAGAGAAAGTATAAATAAGCAACGGGGGAGGTTCCTGTGATAGTGTCCCTCCCTGTGCAATCTGTCCAAATGACGGTGGCAACTCCTATTCTAACTGAGTCTGTCACCATCACCCCTACCACCATCCAATCAACCACCATCCCTACCTCAATGCCCATAACCACTCTTCAACACATCAGTTAACCATTTCATGAGTTAGATTTTACTCATGGATTTGATTTCGATGAAATCTTCACCTTCCTAACTCATCAAGCCGAAGCATCGTATTCCAGGGTACCTGATCCTCGTGATACATGGGTCACTACCCTAGAAACTCAAGTCGTGAGTCTTCTTGAAACGGTACGGAAATCAAGAGAAGAATCTGACAAGCAACAGGGCCAGATCAACTCTTTGATTGATGAAGTAGCCGTGTTGAAGAAACAGCAGGCGGCTGATGAAAAGCAGCTGTTAGAGCATGACACTATGGTCAAACTGGTCTGTGATATGGCCAAGACGCTTGCTGGTCATGGGGAGAAGTTGAAGGAGCTGTTGGAGAAGCAACCACCTAAGACTAGCAGTGAAGAGGCTTGTCACTTAGTTGATCCGACTAAGGGTGATGATTAGGACAAGGATCCTGAAGCCGGACCAAGCGGAAGTGAGCTGCAATCATCGGCTTGGGCGATTGTTCCCATTTCTGTAGTGCCTATGGCTGAGGGGGAGTCCACTCAGAGTGAAGGTGGAGGTGATGATAAAGGAAAGTCGGTGGCTGACGTTCTGAAAGATCTATCTAATGACATGTCGGATGATGTGATCTTATTCTTAGAGCCAGACTATTCCAAAGAAGCACAGATCGAGGCTCTCTGCAATCTGGAAGAAGGAGAGATCGACTCTGGTGACGACTGGGATGAGGAAGATGATGATGTGGTAATCGAAGTTTGTAGCTCCTCATGGCACTTCTACGGATCGTTCTCGTGATAAGACGTGTCGTTAACTCAAAGTACGGAATCCAACGAATCAACGATTGCATACACAAAAGACAATATAGACAATCAAGTAAATAACATTCACACTTGTATTCCAATTCTCAATAGAGTTTACAGACTCAATCGTTCAACTCTGTTCGTTTTCTGATTCTCTACTCAAACTGACCCTGTAAACACTATTTATAGACATCTGACCTGCATTAGGCGAACTTAACAAGTTCGCCTCTAATCAACTAAGCGAACTTAACAAGTTGCCTCAGATAGACTTAAGCGAACTTAACAAGTTCGCCTCTGTTAGACTAGGCGAACTTAACAAGTTCGCCTCTAGCATAACTTGCATAAACACTTGGAACATTATACATAACAAAAACATAAAGACATTAGATCTAAACTATTACAAAGCTTTTGTCATTACAAACTAAGTCCTAACAGACTCCCCCTTGACAATAGCTTGATCTTCAGTCTTCTGTCTTTATGATGAGCTCTTCCAATTATCCGGTAATCTTCTTCATGCATGCACTCCATATCTTCTACATATCTCCAACACTCTCTTGTACTGCAATCCTTGTTCTTTCCATTCATCAGTGTACATGATCTCATTCTTTCTCAATGTCCTCTGATCTTTATTTGAAAAGTTAATAAGATTCATTGCGTCAAAGAAACACACAATGACCTTATTGTCTTTATCTTCAATCCTTGCTTCACCAGTATTAACATCGACATACCACCATTTCATATTCCCAAGGAAATCTTGAGGAATCTTCTTCAATGGTATTTTGTGTACAACACGTACTGGTTTGAATTTGTACTTCCTAGTCACTTTCCTAGTCTTTTGATCTATGTTCTTCACACTCTTTCCTTTTTGAGGCTTTAGCCTTTCATACTTCCCCGAACCACCTTCTCTCTTGATCAGATTTGCAATCACATCAGCTAAACCAATCTTGGATCTATTAATAAGTGGCTTTGAAGCTAGACCATTCATTTCACACCTTGGCAAGGTATTGAAATACTTGATCCTCGGCTTTAAGTACTGAACACCATCAGATCTTTTAATAGCAAATAATTTTGTGTCATTATCATAAAACCAACTTATGATTCTTCCTACACACCTCTCTTTATTCACATAGTTTTCTTTCTGAGCAGGTTGTGCTTGAGACTTGGGTAGTACCTTCATCCAGCTATTCACAACTTCTCTCCACTGTTCTCTAGTCATACATGTATTTCTATACATCACAGGTTCTTCATTCGCCTTTGGAGACTCAGTGTGAGTAGTATCAGTTTCAACATCTTTATTGGATTGAATGTTTTCATCATCAGTATCAATCTTAGAATCAGCAGTATCTTCAGGCAGTGTGATGTCTTCAACTGAGTCCATAGAATCTGTTACTCCTTCATAAGTAAACTAAGGAATAACATCATCTTAGATGAAGTTATAAGGGACATTAAGACCATTACAGCCTTCATAAATCACTTTATCTTTACCTTTCTCTATCTCTATCTCCACTATCTCTCCTTCTTCTATTTCATTATCCGACACATCATCTTCTATGTCATTGAATAATTCATCAATGTCATCAAGACATGCTATCTTTTCAGCTTCTTCCTCCTCAGACTCTGCAAAGAACTCCAACAATAAAAGTTCTTCTTCATTAACTCCAGAAGTATCTTTGTTTCCATCAATGGATTGTGATGTCGACTCCCCCTGAACTTTAGATATAGGATTAACGTCAGCGTATTGACGATCACCCTCAATATTACCAGAAGGATCATTGTCTTCATCATCATGAATTCAAGGAAAGTAATCCTATCAGAATCAGAAGGCTTGGAATGACCAGCCGAAGATTGAGGAATCGAAGGACTAGGAGTAGGAATAACCACAGGAGGAACATGAGTTAGAACAAGAGATTGATCTTTAGAACTTGGAGGTGTAACTATTAAGGAAGCAAAAAAAGTAGCATCCTCTACACCCTGTGAAGATTGAGCAGCAGCAATTGAAACATACATAAGCTTTTGAGTTTTAGGATCCGGATTAAAATCACTATCAGAACTCTCATCCACCAATGTTCTTTTGCCAAGTACTGATCCAGAAGGAGGATCCTAAACAGACTTACGTCTTTGTCTTCAGGTTGTAGATTTAATACGTTTACCAGCATTAGCCAATGGTGTACTAGCCAACCTTTCATAATGATCTGAGGGAAAATCTCAAGATTCATTAGATTCGGTTTCTTCAGAAATAGGTAAAATCATATCACTTGAGCTAGAACTCGACTCATTATCTGTCACCACATTCCCTTCAGCTTCATGAATGGGTGAGTTCACAACGTCATCAACAAAATCATCCATATTCATCTCAAGATCATGTTCATGTTCATGAACGACCTCTTCTAGAACACGTTCATTAACAGGTATATCAACCTGAGCTTGTTGATTTGGAACTTGTTCTTGAATAGGAATTTGTTGTTGTACGGGAACGTGTTGTTGTTAAACTATTACTGGTTGTTGAATAGGTTGTTGTAGTTATTGTTGTTGTTGTTGAACATTTGGACCTTGCACTTGAGCTATCTCAGCAGGATGAAACCAGTTGTCATTCGGTGGTTCAACATAATCATGATTGATTAAGTGACCAAACAATGGAGTATTAACAGGAATCAACGCGGCATTCTGTTGTTTCACCTTAGTGCAATCAGTAAAGATACGCTTGGACATAGGAGTCAAATTTAATCGAATCGGATGTTGTGGGAGATCAGGAAGAAGATGATTCAGAATCATTTGGATGAACCGAGGATACATAAGAAATCCTTAACCTTCAGCAGGTGTGATTTGCATAACCATCTCCCGATAAACATAACGTGCAAAATTGAACCCCTTATTCAAAGTCAAAGCTACCATAGCAGCTTGAAGAGCAGTCTTTAACCCATCTGTACCAGCTTTACGAGGAGATAGGCATTGTATAATCACATGCATGAAATATCTCCATTCACCAACCAAACCACCCTTACGAGCTTGTGTATCATTAGGTCTTCCACGGTAACCCATCCTCTGAAAGCATCCCATAATCAATGTACTAGGATATGATATAGGATCATCAGCAGCACCACCTAAAGCAAGAGCAGCACGAATAGTTTCTTCCGATATTGCAATCTACGTATTATTTACAGTGGCACGAAGAACATGAGGTTCTACGTCAATATCTTGATGAACTGTGTCCCAAAATTGCTGAATATACACCAGTCTTATGTATGGATATGCAGATAATGCGACACGAAGTAGTGAACGATTCAGAAATCCAATAATTCCTTGAAAGTTTACGGCCTCTGACATGTTAGGATCTAACACTGCCACATGGTTATGTTTGTATTCGACACGACGAGCCATCTGAAAAATATTTGGACAACAAACACATTAGACAAATAACAAACACAAAAAAAATTGAAACAAAAACAAAACAAAAAAAAAAATTTTAAAAAAAAATTCAAACAACCAAAAAAAATTTACAAGTCCAAAAATCCTTCTGACCCCTAGGCGAACTTAATAAGTTCGCTTAGTGTTGCAAGAGGCGAACTTATTAAGTTCGCCTAGACAAGTTCGCTTGAACAAGTTCGCCTGAACTAGTCTGCCGTTTCAAATTCCAAACAGAAATCAAATATCGTTTAATCGATGATTTAACCCATTATTAACCAAAGGAGTGACATCTACTAGCACTCACTAAACAAACACAACACTCAATTTGTAGATTTAAGTCAAAATAAGCATCAATTTTAGGGCAAACAGTCCCGATGACAATAACGATGAAATCGACTGAAAAAGGTAATTTTCTCACAACTGAACGGATGAAATTCGATGAAAATACCTTAGTCAAGTTCGTATGTCAAATCCGAACCAGAATGTACCGGTAAACAACCAAACAACCACTGAATTTGAAAATTTCAAAAATTTTTGACAAACACAGACAAGTTCGCTTGAACTGTGAAGAAGATGAGTGATTAAGTTCGCCTAAACAAAACCTTATACAGATTATGTGACAATCCGGACTTTTCAGTATTTCCGTTAGCAAATCCAGTTAAATATTAACTTATTTAACTCTAATCCAAACCCTAGGGACTAATCCTGCCTTTATTCAAACTCAAACATATAAAAACTTGAAGGGCCAAATTTGTAATTTACCTATAATTGTCCATGTTGACCTTTATAAAGTTAAACTAACCTAAACTTAACCTAACTAACCAAATCTAAACCCTAAGGACCATTCCTGCCCATTTTTAAACCTTAAAATAGAAAAAAAGGGACCAATTCTGTAATATATCCAAATTCAATTATGTTTGACTTCTTGGAGTCAAACCCGCAACATTTTGATCTCAATTCACATTCATGATCGATGTTATACCGGAATTTGTAACCATCGTATACAATCAAACCCTTAACGAACATAATTAAGACTTAATCATCACCATTATACCGAAATTAAACTGAATTAATATGTATTAACTTAAAACCGTCGACAATGATTATTTGACTCTCGAATTCGATTAAACTTGATGTTAATCTCACAAACGAATCATCTGCACACACTAAAAGAACACATTTGAAGCTGTTGCACGTCTCAATTCGACCGAAACCATAGCAGAAGTCATCAGAGATCAAACCTGTACAAGCCGGAACTGTTTTACTCGATCTCCATCAATCCGACAACATTTCTGGTAATTGCTTGCACTCACACTGTCGTTTTTATCCATAGAGTTAAAGCCCTATCATTACCAGGGCTTACATTATCAATTCGATCGAAATCTGTAATCTAGGGTTCATCACTGACCGGTTTAATCGAACCCTAGTCTAGACCCAATCAAAATACAATTAACCTATACAGTTTGATTCGCAATACCATTTTCCTTGAAAGCCCTCTGTCAATTTGATGTTTTATTATACAAATTGTTATAACCCGTAATCTACGGTTCTTATGAAACCAGATTGTCGAAGTCAACCCTAAACCGTATTTAAATCAAATTCAATCATACCAGTAGACTCGTAATCGCCTGTAGAGTGAAAGCCCTGTGAAATATCGGGCTTCCATCATCGAATTGATTGTGATCCAATAATTAGGGTTCATCCTAGAAACGATTTGGGGTTTTCAATCTTAAACTCAAAAGAAATACAATTAAACCACATCATCAGATTCGCAATGTCGTTTTTGTCAAAAGCCCTATGATTCTATCAACTTTTATTATCAGAATATCTCAAATCGATTCAGTGTTCATAATCTAGGGTTACGGCTTTTCTTTCTGAAATTAAACAAACTTAAACATGAAAATTTTGCAATTAAACTTAACCACAGGACCGCCTCAACTCGATTATCAAAACCCCTCTACTATTTCGATCGATTAACACCGGAATCGATGGATCAGGGCCGGGTTTCGATCATGAGTGGATTTGGGAGGAAAATCACTTGAGCCTGGATGTTAAAAGAATTTAATCTAGGTATCCATTGCGATACCCTAGCGGGCGGGACTGGTTAGTGACTTGTGCGTGTGTGGGAGAGACCCGGGTTCGAGACCGGGCTCCCACATCTATTTTTTTTGAACAGTTTTCTATAATATTTAATTAATAAAAATCAAACCCTATAATATTATATTATTATATAAATGTGTTTTAGCTCGGGAAACAACCCGTAGGCTCGGGTTTGAATTATTAACATATTTTTATTATTCCTACTTTTATAAATAAAATATTATTGTTATTAGCAACAAAAGAAATAATATGTTTATATTATTTTTAAACCGTAAATTTGTATAAAATAATATGCTATATTATTTTCACCCCGTGACAAATCCTATTAAATAATATATATATATATATATATATATATATTATTTCGTATCGTTTTATATCTCGTGGGACGTTTAATCTATTTAATAATATAATTAGTTATATTATTTACTCGTAGATATATATATTATTATTTTTCTCAATTTTTGTGAATGACAAAACACCCGGTTATATTCATTATTATTCGTGTCATTCGTCGCATAAGGAAATTGCTAACTTCGTGGACACTTTCGTCCACTCTTGAATATTAGAGCGTTTCGTTAAGACGTTTCTCATTCCGTATCGGTGTCACTATTCCCATTTTATCCCTAATTTATGTGTTTATAAGTTTAGGGCATTCGTAAGTCATTTGAGACTTACACACGTGGTTCCAACTTATCCTTTGTGTGATACTACCTACAACGCAACGCAGGTGAGTTTTCACGGCCTCTTTTTACTGTTTTAACTTGGGAGAGAAAACATGATTAAACGATTTTGGGATTTTGTAATTCATGTGATATCAATGTTAAAGCTAAGTGTAACACGCTATCACAGAAAGTCCTCAACTTATATCGGACCGTTAATATGGATCTTAGCGAGGTAATATTTAGTAGTACTATTGGGTTTGACAAATCCCACCCGCGTTATTCGCGCTAACTTGATTAGATATCGAACGGGTGAAATGTTAGCATACTCACACCGCCAGTGTTGATAGACCTGGCAGGAGGCAATAAACAAACAGTCAGCTTCGGTTGCGAGCGCTTGAGCTGAACATGAACGTAGGTTAGCTACCTATAGACACGTACTGAATGAACATAAATCTGGTAAACGCTTACTTACATATATTGAAACCTGTGAACTCACCAACCTCGTGTTGACATATTTTCTTACATTTTTTCTCATGTCGCTAAGATAAGACACAGGTGCACATTAGGACATGCATGGGATTCAACTACTTTGATTATGACTTATTTATATTTGTTTGGATTATTTTATTGTACTTGGTTTGGTTGGACGTTTTGGATGTTTTGGACTTTGGTTTTGGGCGCGTGTGTTTTGCGCATTTACTTTCTTTACGCTTCCGCATTGAAACTCTGATTAGTATAATATTTTCATTTTGAGTCCCATGTAGAGTCGTTCAAAGTAACTAATGTCTGAGATCCTAGTTCGTCACTTCCCAAACGGTAAAACTCCGTTAGTTGAAATTGGGGGTGTGACAGATTGGTATCAGAGCCATTGGTTATAAAGAAATAGGATTTCATACTAGACTATAGCCTCACACATTTGTTACATGTCATTTGGATGTTTGGCACTTATATGTATTATTACAGGATCATGTCGTCAACCCCACCTCCATCACCTAAGGCACCAGAGCATAAGGCACCTATCCTATCATCCCCAGAGCCCAAAAGGCGCCGGACTAGTTCCAGTGACTATTCTGTCGACCAGGAGGAACGAGCAGCACACAAGCAACGAATCTTGCTCACAATTGGAACGCGTACCCACAAATGATTCAAAGATGGATCGAAATGGGAAATGTCCCATCACCTTACTTCGGTTCTACTTCCTCATCATCTACCTTGCCTAGCTTGCCATGCACTATGGAACAAGCTTTTACAGCCTTTGTATTTTATATGTCTAGAGAGTTGAGCATTGTGAAAGATGCTACTGATGAGACACCGGATATTCTGAAGAGAGAGCCTCAAATAGAGGAGAATAAGGTAGGGATAGAACTTTTGACTGCTGAACTAGCAGTAACTGACCAGGTCCATAACGTTTTGGTGGATCGTGTGACGCATTTGGAGATGAGGGTGGACACCTCGGACAATGACATGGAAGGAGTTCTGGAGAGAGTGGCTGCTCTGGAAGCTCAACTACATGTAGAAAACCACACTGCTGAAGGTGTTCAAGAGAGGGTGACTCACTTGGAAGCCCAACTGCAAGCCGCTCTATTTCCTGAGGAGATTCCACTTTCTGACGGCGAGGAGGAGCCCTTTGAGGAGCCCTTTGAGGAGGAGCCCTTTGAGGAGGAGCCCTTGGAGGAGGAACCGGTGGAGATGGACGATGCACAATCGTATGTTTCTTCCGATGACGAAGATGCTTGATGATCTTCCTATTCTATCTTCCTTTTCATGCATGTTTTTGCTTATGTTATTTCTCTTCTCAAACCTAGATGGGTAAGGTTGTTCCCATTTAATAAAAGCATGAGAAGTTTAATGTTTGAGTTATTTATTTTGTAGCCTTACAATTTATATAATTTCCAAAATATTAGATGTTGTATCTTCTTACTCGTACCTGAATAATGTTTAATATACGATATATTTCTCATTGTTTTTCATTTGTGATTGTGAAGAATCATGTAAGGGAGAGGACGCGGAGGTCGTGCCGGTGGTCGAGGTACCATTAACATGACGGCAACAGAGCTAGCGACACTAATAAACGATAGTGTGGCGGAGGCTCTAGCAGCACAGAATGCTGCATGTAAATGCTTTAGCAATTGATTAATGATGTCAATCCATCTCTTAAAAAGCCTGCCCTAAACCCTATAATTCCAATCCTATTTTTATATCTAAATCCAGGCCAGCAAAACCAGCAAAATCAACAACCAGCCTGCACTTTCAAGACATTCATGGATTGTAAGCCCCACGCCTTTAGTGGAGCTGAGGGAGCCGTTGGACTACTTTGTTGGTTTGAGAAGGTTGAATCAGTGATTGCCATGTGCAACTGCCCCATGGCTAATCAGGTAAAGTTTGTCGCCGAAACTTTGGAGGGCCCGACTCTCACATGGTGGAACGCCCAAGTCGAAATGTTGGGTCTGGCCATGGAAAATGGACTCCCGTGGGAGGAATTTAAATCAATGATGAAGGAGGAACACTGTCCTTGCGACGAAATCCAGAAGTTAGAGGGAGAGTTTTGGAACCTAAAGATGGAGGGTTCTGAAATTGAACTCTACACCACACGTTCACATGAACTTGCTAATATGTGCCCACATATGGTGACCCCTGATTACAAGAGAATTGAGCTTTACATTGGAGGTCTAGTGCCCCAAATACAAAGCATGGTTACTTCATCCAATCCTGCCACTATCCAACAAACTATCCGACTTGCCCATAAGTTAACCGATCAGGCGGTGACTCAAGGGACTCTACCTCCGATAGGTTCGGTCTCTAAACCCACCGACATTCACAAACGTAAGTTTGATAACCATTCCAACACCCACAACCACTCCAACTCTCACTCCAAAGGACCCCAGCCCAACCAACCCCAGTTTAATCAACCACAGCAGCAGCAACAGCGTAGGTTTGAGCCTACTAAGAACTTAACCAGTCGACCTCTTCAGGTCAAAACCAGGGTGGTTACGCGGGGAAGTCTCCGAAGTGTAACAAGTGCAACTTCCACCACTTCGGGTTTTGCAATCGTTGCCAGATGTGTGGCAAAATAGGTCATGCTGCCAAGGATTGTAGGGGTGAGTTACAAGCTAAACAACCTGGATCCACAAGGGGTTGTTTTGAGTGCGGAAAGGAAGGACATATTCGGAAGAATTGTCCTCAATTGAAGAAAGGGGGTAATGGAAACCACAACCCTAACCAGAATAACAATGGCAATGGTGGTAACAATGGCAATGGTGGAGGAAATGGTGCGAAGGGACGAGCCTTCGTACTAGGATCTGGAGAAGCCCGTTACGATCATAATGTGGTCACTGGTAAGTTTCTCTTAAATAATTACTTTGCTTCTGTCCTTTTTGACACTGGTGCTGATAGGAGTTTTATATCTAAGAAACTTAGTGATATGATAAAAGGAACTCCAACCTTGTTAGAAGCTAAGTAAATAATAGGGACAGCTGATGGCCAAATAATTGAAGCAAATCACATTATTAAGGGATGTAAGCTTGAGCTAGCTAGACATATATTTGATATCGATCTTATGCCGGTCACACTTGGTAGTTTTGATGTAATTGTCGGCTTGGATTGGCTATCTAAAAACCAAGACAAAATTATCTGTCATGAGAAGATTGTTCGTATTCCTCTCCCGAATGGAGAAACCCTTTCCGTTCAGGGTGAAAGACTTGGTGCAGTCATGGGCATCATATCCTTTATGAAAGCACAAAAATGCCTTCAAAAGGGGCATACGGCTATTTTGGCTCTCGTTGCTGAGCAGCCATCAGGAGAGAAGAAGATTGAAGATATTCCCATCGTTCTTGAATTCTTGGAAGTATTTCCCGAGGATCTGCCTGGTCTGCCACCGCACCGTCAAGTTGAATTCCAAATTGATCTAGCACCCGGAGCAGCACCGATTGCTCGGGCACCTTACAAACTGGCACCCAGTGAATTACAAGAGTTGTCCACTCAATTGCAAGATTTGTTGGATAAAGGTTTCATCCGACCTAGTTCATCGCCGTGGGGAGCTCCGGTACTATTTGTCAAGAAGAAGGACGGAACTTTCCATATGTGTATTGACTACCGGGAGCTGAATAAAGTCACAATCAAGAATCGCTACCCTTTACCTCGCATAGATGACCTCTTTGATCAACTCCAAGGATCAAGTTTCTATTCCAAAATACATCTTAGGTCCGGCTACCATCAGTTAAGAGTCCGAGAAGAGGATATCTCTAACACTGCATTCAGAACAAGGTACGGCCATTACGAGTTTATGGTCATGCCTTTCGGATTAACCAACGCACCTGCAGTATTCATGGACCTCATGAACCGTGTGTGTAAGCCTTACCTTGACCAATTCGTTATCGTGTTCATCGACGACATCCTCAGTTATTCCAAGAACATGAGGAACATCTACGCCTAATTTTGGAATTACTTAAGCGAGAGCAACTGTATGCTAAGTTTTCCAAGAGTGAATTCTGGATTCGGGAAGTTCAGTTTCTAGGGCATGTGGTTAACGAGAAAGGAATACATGTTGACCCATCAAAGATAGAAGCCATCAAGAATTGGGCAGCACCGACGACTCCGACTGAGGTGCGACAATTTCTGGGATTGGCTGGATATTACCGTCGATTCAACGAAGGATTTTCAAAAATTGCACAACCTCTCACTGCCTTAACTCAAAAGGGTAAAGCCTATAATTGGGGCAATAACCAAGAGTCAGCATTCCTACATCTTAAACAGAAACTTTGCAGTACACCTATTCTAGCTCTTCTGAAAGGAATGGATGATTTTGTGGTGTATTGTGACGCGTCTATTCAGGGTCTAGGCTGTGTGTTAATGCAGCGAGAAAAGGTGATCGCATACGCTTCACGTCAACTAAAGATTCACGAAAAAAACTACACCACTTTCGCACTTAAGATATGGAGACATTACTTGTACGGTACCAAATGCACCATCTACACTGATCACAAGAGTCTTCAGCACATCCTCGAACATAAAGAGTTGAACATGTGACAGCGTCGTTGGGTCGAACTCTTGAATGATTATGACTGTACGATCTGGTACCACCCGGGTAAAGCTAATGTTGTAGCTGATGCCCTAAGTCGAAAGGAAACGAAACCCAACCGAGTTCGAGCATTACAGCTTACTATTCACCCCGGATTACCTGACAAAATCTGTAGTGCTCAACTCGAAGCCCTAAAGGAAGAAAACTTACCGCTGGAAGGTACACGCGGTATGGAAGCACAACTTGAGGTCAAATCTGACAGTATTCGCTACTTCGCCGAGCAAATATGGGTTCCAGTATTCGGAAAACTAAGGGAACTAGTTATGGATGAGGCTCATAATCTTGTTACTCGATACATCCAGGTTCCGACAAAATGTACCATGATCTAAAGGTGCTATATTGGTGGCCGAAGATGAAGGCCGATATAGCCACCTATGTTAGTAAGTGTCTGACTTGCGCGAAGGTCAAAGTTGAATATCAAAAACCATCCGGTCTTCTCCAACAACCAGAAATTCCCATGTGGAAATGGGAACAAATATCCATGGAATTCATCACCAAATTACCACGAACTCCTACCGGATGTGATACCGTTTGGGTAATTGTTGATCGGTTAACAAAGTCCGCTCACTTCTTAGCAATCAAGGAGACCGACAAAAGGGATAAGCTTACTCGTACTTACTTGAAAGAAATAGTCTCTCGGCACGGGGTGCCAATCTCTATCATTTCGGATCGTGATGCACGATTCACCTCTCGTTTCTGGCAGTCGTTACATAAAGCTTTAGGCACGCGTATAGATATGAGCACAGCGTACCATCCTCAAACGGATGGACAAACAGAACGTACAATCCAAACTCGGGAGGACATGCTACGAGCTTGTGTGATCGATTTCGGTAACACTTGGGAGTCTCACCTACCGTTGGTGGAGTTCTCCTACAACAACAGTTATCAAACTAGCATCAAGGCAGCTCCATTTGAAGCACTTTATGGACGGAAATGCCGTTCTTCTATTTGTTGGACCAAGGTTGGGGATAGCCAACTTACAGGTCCTGAACTTGTATTTGAAACTTCCGAAAAGATCGTTCAAATTAGAAACCGTATGGCGGCAACTCGTGATCGTCAAAAGAGCTTTGCCGACAGGCTTCGTAAACCCTTAGAGTTTCAAATAGGTGACATGGTCTTACTCAAAGTCTCACCTTGGAAAGGTGTCATTCGCTTCGGGAAGCGAGGCAAACAAAACCCTCGTTATGTTGGACATTTCAAGATAGTAAAGAGAATTGGCCCAGTCGTGTATCAACTGGACCTGTCGGAAGCACTTATTGGTGTATACGATGTCTTTCACGTCTCAAATTTGAAGAAATGTCTAGCAGACGAATCACTCCTATTTCCTCTTGAGGAACTACACATTGATGAACAGTTACGTTTCATCGAAGAACCCATGGAAATTATGGATAGGGAAGTCAAAACGTTAAAGCACAGTAAAATCCCTATTGTCAGAGTTCGTTGGAACTCGAAACGCGGACCGGAATTCACGTGGGAGTGCGAGGATCAGATGATGCGCAAATATCCTAATCTGTTCAAGCACTCCGTGTCAAATTCTTAAGGTACTATTTAATTTTCGGGACGAAAATTCTTTCAACTAGGGGATGATGTGATATCCCGGAAATTTTTTTATTATTATTATTTAATTTTCGGGACGAAAATTCTTTCAACTAGGGGATGATGTGACAATCCGGACTTTTTCAGTATTTTCGTTAGCAAATCCAGTTAAATATTAACCTATTCAACTCTAATCCAAACCCTAGGGACTAATCCTGCCTTTATTCAAACTCAAACATATAAAAAACTTGAAGGACCAAACTTGTAATTTACCTACAATTGTTCATGTTGACCTTTATAAAGTGAAACTAACCTAAACTTAACCTAACTAACCAAACCTAAACCCTAAGGACCATTCCTGCCCATTTTTAAACCATAAAACAGAAAACAGAGGGACCAATTCTGTTATATATCCAAATTCGATTATGTTTGAATTCTTAGAGTCAAACCCGCAACATTTTGATCTCAATTAACATTCATGATCGATGTTATACCGGAATTTGTAATCGTAGTATACAATCAAACCCTTAACGAACATAATTAAGACTTAATCATCACCATTATACTGAAATTAAACTGAATTAATATGTATTAACTTAAAACCATCGACAATGATTATTTGACTCTCGAATTTGATTAAACTTGATGTTAATATCACAAACGAATCATCTGCACACACTAAAAGAACACATTTGAAGCTGTTGCACGTCTCAATTCGACCGAAACCATAGCAGAAGTCATCGGAGATCAAACCTGTACAAGCCGAAACTGTTTTACTCGATCTCCATCAATCCGACAACATTTCTGGTAATTGCTTGCACTCACACTGTCGTTTTTATCCATAGAGTGAAAGCCCTATCATTACCGGGGCTTACATTATCAATTCGATCAAAATCTGTAATCTAGGGTTCATCACTGACTGGTTTAATCGAACCCTAGTCTAGACCCAATCAAAATACAATTAACCTATACAGTTTGATTCGCAATACCATTTTCCTTGAAAGCCCTCTGTCAATTTGATGTTTTATTATACAAATTGTTATAACCCGTAATCTAGGGTTCTTATGAAACCAGATTGTCGAAGTCAACCCTAAACCATATTTAAATCAAATTCAATCATACCATTAGACTCGTAATCGCCTGTAGAGTGAAAGCCCTATGAAATATCGGGCTTCCATCATCGAATTGATTGTGATCCAGTAATTAGGGTTCATCCTGGAAACGATTTGGGGTTTTCAATCTTAAACTCGAAAGAAATACAATTAAACCACATCATCAGATTCTCAATGTCGTTTTTGTCAAAAGCCCTATGATTTTATCAACTTTTATTATCAGAATATCTCAAATCGATTCAGTGTTCATAATCTAGGGTTACGGATTTTCTTTCTGAAATTAAACAAACTTAAACATGAAAATTTTGCAATTAAACTTAACCACAGGACTGCCTCAACTC
The DNA here is from genome assembly GCA_023525975.1 of Smallanthus sonchifolius. Classification (NCBI taxonomy): domain Eukaryota; kingdom Viridiplantae; phylum Streptophyta; class Magnoliopsida; order Asterales; family Asteraceae; genus Smallanthus; species Smallanthus sonchifolius. The sequence continues at coordinate 49,887,268 of CM042023.1, forward strand.
GATTATCAAAACCCCTCTACTGTTTCGATCGATTAACACCGGAATCGATGGATCAGGGCCGGGTTTCGATCGCGAGTGGATTTGGGAGGAAAATCACTTGAGCCTGGATGTTAAAAGAATTTAATCCATGTATCCATTGTGATACCCTAGCGGACGGGACTGGTTAGTGACTTATGCGTGTGTGGGAGAGACCCGGGTTCGAGACCGGGCTCCTACATCTATTTTTTTTTGAACAGTTTTCTATAATATTTAATTAATAAAATTCAAACCCTATAATATTATATTATTATATAAATGTGTTTTAGCCCGGGAAACAACCCGTAGGCTCGGGTTTGGATTATTAACATATTTTTATTATTCCCACTTTTATAAATAAAATATTATTGCTATTAGCAACAAAAGAAATAATATGTTTATATTATTTTTAAACCGTAAATTTGTATAAAATAATATGCTATATTATTTTCACCCCGTGACAAATCCTATTAAATAATATATATATATATATATTCGTATCGTTTTATATCTCGTGGGACGTTTAAACTATTTAATAATATAATTAGTTATATTATTTACTCATAGATATATATATAATTATTTTTCTCAATTTTTGTGAATGACAAAACACCCGGTTATATTCATTATTATTCGTGTCATTCGTCGCATAAGGAAATTGCTAACTCCGTGGACACTTTCGTCCACTCTTGAATATTAGAGCGTTTCGTTAAGACGTTTCTCATTCCGTGTCGCTGTCACTATTCCCATTTTATCCCTAATTTATGTGTTTATAATTTTAGGGCATTCGTAAGTCATTTGAGACTTACACACGTGGTTCCAACTTATCCTTTGTGTGATACTACCTACAACGCAACGCAGGTGAGTTTTCACGGCCCCTTTTTACTGTTTTAACTTGGGGGAGAGAACATGATTAAACGATTTTGGGATTTTGTAATTCATATGATATCAATGTTAAAGCTAAGCATAACACGCTATCACAGAAAGTCCTCAACTTATATCGGACCGTTAATATGGATCTTAGCGAGGTAATATTTAGTAGTACTACTGGGTTTGACAAATCCCACCCGCGTTAGTCGCGCTAACTCGATTAGATATCAAACGGGTGAAATGTTAGCCTACTCACACCGCCAGTGTTGATAGACCTGGCAGGAGGCAATAAACAAACAGCCAGCTTCGGTTGCGAGCGCTTGAGCTGAACATGAACGTAGGTTAGCTACCTATAGATACGTACTGAATGAACATAAATCTGGTAAACGCTTACTTACATATATTGAAACCTGTGAACTCACCAACCTCGTGTTGACATATTTTCTTACATTTTTTCTCAGGTCGCTAAGATAAGACACAGGTGCACATTAGGACATGCATGGGATTCAACTACTTTGATTATGACTTATTTATATTTGTTTGGATTATTTTATTGTACTTGGTTTGGTTAGAAGTTTTGGACTTTTTGGAATTTGGTTTTGGGCGCGTGTGTTTTGCGCTTTTACTTTCTTTACACTTCCACATTGAAACTCTAATTAGTATAATATTTTCATTTTGAGTCCCATGTAGAGTCGTTCAAAGTAACTAATGTCTGAGATCCTGGTTCGTCACTTCCCAAACGGTAAAACTCCGTTAGTTGAAATTGGGGGTGTGACAGATTAAGTTCACTTATGTAGGCGAACTTGTTAAGTTCGCTTCACCAAATCAGGCGAACATATTAAGTTCGCTTCACCAGAGTTAGGCGAACTTAATGACTTCAACTTTTCCCTTGATCAAATTTTTACCAACTTTCAACCCGTCACTTCTTGAACTTCCGTCAGCAGCATGTATTTGATCCAATCCCGAACAATTTAATAAAAGCTTAGAATTTTCATGGAAAATAAAAAATAAAATCATTTTGAATTTTATCTATATAAACGGAATCACATATTTTTGAATTTTTATCTGTACAAATGGAATCACATATTTTTGGATTTTTATTTGTACAAACGGAATCACATATTTTTGAATTAATATCATGTGTAAGAAGATCATATCAGTATCCGAGTAGTTCATCACACATTTTAGCAATAACCAAGGGTAACCTATGATATGAAACAATTCAACTCATTATTGTGTGCTTTACACCTTTTTCATTTTTATACATTCTTTTCAGTATTTGAACAATATTTGAAATGATACGCGATAAATTTCAAAATAAATGAGATCAGGTTATGAAATACTCAATTATTCATACCGAATTTGTAATATAAAGCATGAATTCTTAAATTTGTCAATATAATATGATTTGAAACTATAAGCGTTTATTATCCAAATTCATGTGATTTAGTACCATTTAGATGAAAAACATCGTGTACCCCACATATATGCCAAACAGAAATAAAAAATTGCACTATCTTCAAGATATATACAGTTTATTTTAAGATTAGATCAATTTCCAAGATGAAATTATCTCATTTAGCACAAGAATAGAAGCAGATCCCAAAGGATATAAGAATCATGATGATTCAGAATCAGAAGATTCTAATGAATTGGTTGTATAATGAGAATCAACAGATTCAGGTATGAGGATCTAACTATTATCTGGATAAGATTCAATGGAGTCAGACTAGATGATGTATCTAACTGATCCAAGGGCTAATATATGTTTCAACAGATTTTGAAAGCATATCTTAGTCCAATAAAACATTGCATGTTTTTCGGGGCATGGGCAGTAATGTGAACTGAAATAGATTTGTGCTAAAGATATAATTCGATATTGGTCTCATGAAATTCGTTAAAACCATATATTCTTTATCTGATAATGATCTTTTACACACACACCCAGGCATATAATGGATTCAAATCACAGATGTAATCATATCATATTTAATTTTTCACACTACTATTAGTTTCAAAACGCTTCTAGTCTATTGACAATTCAAGTTTCAAACCTCATTCACAAATTTAAAAAAAATTTATCACGATTAGAGCATTCACAACACTATCATTTCTCATTTATACAGACTTTGAAATTTAGATCAAATCAAATTACTTTAAACAATCATATATCAAAGGTCTACTAAGGTCATGTGAAATGAACTAATTACTGATGTACTATCATTTCTTCTCTAACTTCAAATGATGTCAAATTTTATATTTTTCACTTTGTTTTGACTTTTTATAAATTAAGAACTTTTTGACTGAAAACTTAAAATGCAGAAATGTAATAAAGCAATAAAAGAAATTAAAAACAAAATTTTCCATGAAAATCTGATTTTGAAAAACTTTTATTCGGGATTGATCATACATATCATTTTGATTAGAAATTCAAACTTGGTACGATCAAATGCCTTGGTAAACAAATCAGCAAAATTATCATCAGTATGAAACTTTACCAGCTCAATCAAGCTTTTCTCTGCACAATCACGAATAAAATGATATATAATCTCAATGTGCTTTGTTTTTCTTTGCTTAACAGGATTATTAGTTATAGACATTGTAGCATTATTATCAATAAGCAAGGGTTCCTGTGAAATTCAAATCGTAATCTCTTAATTGCTGTTGTATCCACAGGATTTGTGAATAACAACTTGCAGCAGCGATGTATTCTGCTTCGCATGAGATGGAGACTGTGGTTTGCTTTTTGCATTGCCAGGAAACAAGTCGATTACCCAAGAACTGACAACCACATGTTGTAGATTTCATGTCCAAACAAAGTTAGAATCAGTATAAGCATTGAAATCAAAGTTAGAACCATGTGGATACCATAGTCCCAATCTTTGTTTTCCTTTCAAATAACGAAAGATTCTTTTTACAGCTATTAAGTGAGATTCTTTTCGTTTTGCCTGGAATCTGGAACAGATGCACACAACGAACATTATATCTAGCCTTGAAGCGGTTAAGTACATGAGAGATCCAATCATTGCTCTGTAAAGTCGACAATCCACATCTTTTCCATCCTGGTCAGAATTCAACTTATGATTGACCGGAATCGGAGTATCATATGAGGTACAGTCCTCCATCTTGAACCGGCTCAAGATGTCTTTGACATACCTGGACTGATGAATAAAGAAACCATCTTCCTTTTGATTTACTTGTAAACCTAATAAAAATGATAACTCTCCCATAGCTGACATTTCAAACTTCGACTTCATAACACTCTCAAAATATTTGCATAACCCTTCATTTGTTAAGCCAAAAATAATATCGTCCACATATATCTGCACCAGTAGGTAATCTCCCCCTGATTTGTTTATGAATAAGGTCGACTCAATCTTGCCACGAACAAAATCATTTGCCAAAAGATGTGTGGACAATGTTTCATACCACGCTCGAGGAGCCTGATGAAGACCATAGAGGGCCTTATCAAGCTTGAAAATCAAATTCGGATTAAGTGGATCTTCAAACCCCGGTGGCTGACAAACATAAACCTCCTCCTTGACCTTTCCATATAAAAACGTACTTTTCACATCCAATTGAAACACCTTAAAACCTTTATAAGAAGCAAAAGTTAGAAACAACCGTATAGCTTCAAGCCTCGCAACAGGCGCATAAACCTCGGTGTAATCAATTCCCTTTTTTTGATTGAAACCCTGGACAACTAATCTTACCTTGTTTCTTACCACGACACCTCGATCGTCTTTTTTACATTTAAACACTCATTTAGTACCAATCGGATACACACCCTTCGGAAGATCTACAAGATTCCAAACCTTAAGTTTGTCAAAACTGAGCAAGTTCTTCCTACATGGCCTCTATCCAATTGTTATCATTTAAAGTCATTTCAATAATTTTGGGTTCGACCTGAGAAATAAAACATGAATGTGAGCAATCATCAAGAACACCAGAATCTTTAATACATGTATACAAACAAGTATTGTCAACAATAGAACGTGTTTTCACTCCATCCTGCAAATTCCCGATTATATTTATCACCGGATGATCTTTGAGTTCCTTGATGGAAGCAACCTCAGGAACCGGCAACACTTCAACATGAGTTTTATCGGATTGATAAGACAAATCATGATTAATTGGAATTTCCGAGTCTAAATTTGTAGGAATCTCCCCCGAATCCTATGTCAAATGTAATGGATCATCACCCAACAAAGTATCAGCAAAAGAATCTTGAAAAATAGTATTGTCTTCCTCACTCTCTGAATCCTGTGGACCCGAACAAGAAGCAACATTAGGATCGGGAACAGAAGTAGATGTAACCGATGAATGTGGAACTGCATTTGGTAGAAAACCATTGTGTTGTGCATCCTGACATGAATCATAGAGAACAACAGCTTCATCAGGAGAAATATCAGAAGTTAAATGAAAAGACTTGAATAAGTTTTCATAATCAAATGCCCAATCTGGTCCAATCGCCATTTGAGGTAAAGACTGATTTGAACAGTCAATATGGAACCATTCTTCAACTTCGCGCGTCTCTTTGTTATAAACCCTCTTGGTAGTAGAATTTGCAACATACCCCAGAAAAATCCTTTCAATAGCCTTAGCACTAAACTTGGTTGGGACATCTCTAACTTTCAACAGGGTGCAAGGATTACCAAAAGGTAGTAAATAATCCAGATTCGGCTTTAGATTATTCAACAACTCGTAGCAAGTCTTGTTGTGTCGCTTGACGGTCAAGACCCTGTTCAAAACGTGACACGCAGTATTCACAGCTTCAGCCCAAAAAGTAACTGGAAGCTTAGAATTTGCAAGCATCGTGCGTGCCGTTTCAACCAACGTCCTGTTCTTTCGTTCAGCAACACCATTTTGTTGAGGAACATATGGCGCACTGAATTCATGAGGAATTCCATTTTGAAGGCGGGAAACATGCTTGTGTCGATCTCACAGGTGTATCCCCCCTAGCTGGGTTGCGGGAAAATGGGTTTGTGGCGGGGCAAGCGGTTATGAAAGCAGAGTCAAAGAAGGTGGAAAAGCACGCGCAAGCTTGTGAGGATAATCAGCATGCCTTTGTCACCCTGGCATTTGACACGTTCGGCTCCTTGGCGCCGGAGGCGGTTCGGTTCTTGGCTAGAGTTCAGCGTGTGGTCCACAGCAACTTTACGACTCCTCAGGGGCGAGGCTTTGTTTTTAGTAGATTAGGGTTTTCCATTCAGAAGGGGATGGCGGCGCAGTTTGTTGCCCGTCTACCTGCTATCCTTATGTAATTTGCCTTGATGATATATAATTAAAAATGATTTTGAAGACAGAATAAGCCCATCTTGCTATTCTTAAACTCGCTGCCATTGTCATTCCTAATTCTTTTAACCTTCAGATTGAACAAATTCTCCAAACCTAGGATTAAGTATTGTACCAACTCAGTGCTTTCAGCTTTAGAAGAAAGAAACTTAACCCATGAAAATCTAGAGAAATCATCCGTTACTACCAAACAGTACGATTTTCCACCAATTCTCCTGATACTAATCGGACCGAACAAATCCATATGCAGCAGCTCCAAAGGAGTTACGACAGAATTCTTTGATTTAGATTTGTGTGATTTCTTTCGTTGTTTCCCATTCTTGCAAGGAATACAATCATCAAGAACTGAGAATTTCATCTTCAGAATACCAAGAACCAGATCATTCTTAACAATATAGTTCATCTTCCGATAGTTGATGTGAGCTAGCTTCCTATGCCACAAAATAGAATCTGATTCCGACGCCTTGGAGAGTAAACATGTAGAAATTGAATCCGTTGTAGTAGCGACACTCATGTCAAGGACATACGTGTCATTTCTCCTAGGAGCCTTCATGAGAATACATTCGTCAGGAATAACAAAACCCGGTTTCAAGATATAACACTCAGCATCATTGAAATGGAATGAAAACTTCTTATGACAAACTTGTGATACACTCAAAAGATTGTGTTCAAGCTGCTCCACATAATTCACTTTCTCAAATTTGACTGTATCATTCTTTAAAGTACCCTGTCCAGTTATGTACCCGCCTTTATTACCCGCAAAAGCGACATAACCTCCATCAATATTTTTAACATCTTCAAGCAATCTAATATTCCCTGTCATATGTCGAGAGCAACCACTATCCACATACCATGTATTGTTGATAGTCCTCCTTGGTTGTCCCTACATAAACAATGAAAATCAGTTAGAAATAGGAACCCAAGCCATTGTGGTCTTGGGTCGTCAAGATTGATCAAAATAGGCAACTTCTAGCAATTCACAATCAATGTTATCATTAACCTTTGGAATAGAAGTTTCACCATCAGACTTTTTCAAAGAAGACACAATTTGATTATTTTGAAAAGCGTTATTTGATATATTATTATCAGATTCAGATGTTTTCAAAATTTTCTTCAATTTTCTGTTTCTTCTTCTCCTTTGTGGTCTAGACAATTTAACTTCAGATTGAGAATCTTGTGAAATTCTACCATGAGGAATCTCAAGTTTCTCTTGACAAACAAAATGATTTAGAATTCAATTTATCCTGTTGTTTAAATCCAGAGGATTTAATAAAAGATCGACAGGATATACTTTTCTCCAAACTAAATGATGACTTTCCCTCATCTGTTCTTTTCAGAATCTTCACCACTTTTGGTTGTGAAGGAACAGTCTTCAATTTGCCTTGGTTCTTATAAGGACAATTGACCAGAATGTGACCAGCCTCGTTGCAATGAAAATAAACTCCTCTTTTTATAAGTTCTAAAGTAAGAAGTATTCTTTGAGTTTGAGGAGCCATCAGAGGATTAAGCTTTAGAAGATTTTCCAGAATAGTTTACCGTCTTCTTTGGAACATAAACCCGTGTAGGCACCTTTGATGAATGATCCTTTTGATGACCAGCAGCGACAAAACCACTTGACTGTAAAATCGGATAAAGCTTAGTGTAACAACTTTCACCTCATTAGGTTCAGTCAGAATGCATCTATCACGAGTAACAGTTTTTACAACTGTTGGTTCATCAAGTTTCACCTCTTTTGGAATACCTTCTACTTTCTTCTCATCAAACACCTCATCCTCATAATCAGATTCATAAATCATATCCTCACCAGTTACCGTATTGACTTTCAACACTGTTTTTCGATCTATTTCCTCTTAATGTATTATTTCAGGTTCAACCACATAATTTGCATTAAATGGTGGAGGAACAAATCCAATACCAACAACCCGCTTAGTAGGATCAGCATTTGAATTAAAATAATCCAAAACAACCGAAGAATTTTCAAAATTTTCCAACTTTCTATGAAGTTTGATCATCTCAGACTCTTTGTCAGAAATTTCTTTATTCTTTTGAGCAACAACTTCATTTCGTTTTTCTATCTCAGCATAAGCCATATCCAGATGATAAGCTTGTTCTTTATATTTTAACCCCAGAGAATTTAAGTCTCTTTTCAAAGACTCAATTCTATCGATGCACAATTTATCATTATCTTTCAGTTTCTGATTAACTGAATGCATCGATTTCATATCACAAATCAAGTTTGTGTTATCATCCATGACCTTTTGCAATTTATCTTTTACAGTAATGCAGTTAGAACAGTAAATATGACAAACAGAGTCTTTTACCTTTGACGGATCAGACATGTCTGCCATGAAAACTTTGGCAATGGGAATATTTTCTGAATCAGCACCATCTGAAGCATTTTGTGTTAGAACAATATCATCGTCAGCAACACCTGATGCAACATCAGAATCAATATTCTGCACTTGTTCTATCTCTTCATCAACAAACTGCACACTTTCACCATCACTCGAACCATCACTCGAACTGTCATCATCAATCACCTCTTCTGATTTTTCAGAATGAATTTCTTCTACAAAGGCTTAACTTACAGCACCCACTAAATCTTCCAAATGAATACCCCAGTTATAGTTTTCATCGTTCTGTGCAACCAATGTCGATGATGCAGATGCATGATTTGAATTTCCAGATGAACCATGTGATTGATTACGATTATTCTAAAAATTATTCTGCTTCTTCTGAGAATCAAACTCAACCTTTTGCTTCACACACTCTTTAGCAAAGTGACCATACTCTTGACAGTTATAACAACGCACTTTGGTTTTATCAAATCCCATGCGTGATCGACTATTAGACCCAATATACTTTCTGCCAGTTTTCTTCAAGAAATCCTTTGCTTGACGCATCAACATGGCCATATTCCATTGGATATTCATTTCTTCCAGATCAACAGGGTCAATCTGTTTGAAATCTTCTTCAATAATATCAGGATCATGAATTTTCCCTCCAATAAAATTCTCATACGAAGCCATGAATGAGGAAAACATATCTAGATATTCATCAACAACCTTTTGATTTATATGAGATCCAGAAGATGTAGAAGCTGTAGTCGTAGAAAATCCAGAATGACTAGAATGACCAGAATGAATAGGAAATCCAGAACACTGATCATTAGAAGAATCTTGAGCATCGCCAGAAAAGAATGCAACTCCTGTACCAGTTTTACCAGAAGTCTTGGCAAAATACATTGAAGGATCCTGGATATGCTCCATGTTAGTTTCTTTCTTCTTCATAAAAAGGTCGTGCGATTGAATCTTCCCAAGAACTTCTTCAAGAGACATGGTTTTGTACTTGATATTTTCTTTTATCAAAACCGTATATGTCACACCCCAACCGACGGCGGAAACGTCGGGGCGGGACATGTAGACTGTTCATGAGCACATGGTTGACTAAGATTTTATATATTTAAACGTTACATTTCCATTCACAATTTCCAAATACAACAATACAAGAATATTGGAAATACAAAACATATTCATTTGTTTCAATTAACTAGGTCCACAACCTAAATGTAGTAACTTGATCAACTCAAACTTTGGTACCTGAAACATGATGAAAAGGAGGTCAACTAAAAAGTTGGTGAGTATACATAGGTTTTGACTCTAGATAGCATCAAAGTGTTGTGTGTAATCAAATCCATACAAGTCATGATTAATATGGCATTTATGGGGAGTTACTATTGTATAACTAAGAGTACAATCAAACCTTTTGTAACTAACATGCAAATTGTGTTGTCGGAAACAATCACCCCAATCTGGGTGGGTTTGTCAGACTCAATAGATCTATCATTGTTAACCGTCGGCTTGTATAGTTAATGATTGTACATGTAATTGCACACAAACAGTTAACACACATAGCACTCAAACATAAAGCTCAAATTGCACACAAATTGTAAAGTGGATCTGTATTGTGTAGTTTGTATAAGTCATTGTAATGTTGTGATCATGTTTCACCCTAAAATGTAAAATAGTGGAAAAAGGGGCTATGTAAAACTCACCTGTATCAAAGATGTTGCTAGCACAAGAGTCTAGATAGCAAAGTGTTCCTTGTAACTTACAACGTTAACCTAGAGTGTAATATATATGAGTTTGTATTAATAACATGCACAATAGTCTATGGTCAAGTATAGGGTTGTAATGGGAGTGTGTAAAAAGGGTTTGTGTTGTATTACGTAAAGGAATGTGTAGGTGATTGTGGTTTATACTTGAATGAGTGTTTCATAAAGTGAAAAGTTGAAATGAATGGTTTTAAAATAAATAATTTAGGGTTTGGGTTTGAATAACTAAATAAATCAAATATTTGATATTTATTTATTTAGCTAGAAAATAGTGTGGGAAATATATTTATGAGCATATATAATTTTGAAACATTATGATTTAATTTTTAAGCGGACTGTACATGTAGAAGAAAAATAAATAACTTTATTTATTTATTTATTATCAAGAAAAATTAGAATATTCCTTTTAAGATTTAACCCTAATAGGTAAATAAAAGGAAATTTGTTTTACGAAACGGAAACGCATTTATATATATATATATATATATATATATATATATATATATATACATCTTTAGATAATATAAAAGCTTTTGAAAAACTAACAACTTTATTTTCATACTTTATTTGTATTGTAAATGAGGTTTTAAAATCTTTTAAATCGTAAAAATATTATATCTAAATTTAAATATGCTTATTTTCATATTACTTAGTTCCAAATGTTAATGGGTTTTATAAGATAATTTTTTCATGAAATTATTTCGTGTTAAAAATGATTTTAAAAAAATATGTGGGGTTGCCCGGGATCGAACCCGGGTTTATCCTGGGTGAGAACAAGTGTTCGACCGGTGGACCAGAGGTCCACCCACGTTAAGGGGTTGTTCCAACAGCATCTTAAACGTTTCTAGGACACAGACCGGTTCTGGTGCAAAACACACGCGAAAAGGGAAGTGGTCTGTGGGTTTCGAACCCACGCCACTCGGTCAACTGGCGTAACGGCTTGACCAGTTGAACCGAGTGGATTCGCTGGTATAGCATGTAATGTTAAATCTTAAATGTAATAACTAGTTTGAATCGAAATCCCCCTTTTTAAACTAGGATGAACAGGTTCAAAGGAGACTAGAAATCGAATTCGATTTGAATTCGTTTTAGTAAATTGATAAGGGGCTTCCGATTAGAGGATAAAAACAAAGATAACGATGTAATTCATACCTGTAATGGTTGTGTGTTGAAGGCCGACGACTAGATGGACAGGGACTTTGTTCTTCGTGATCGATCGGTAGGCAAACGTGGAATTTGGATCAAATGCGGGTTGAGAGAGTTTGAAACGAGTCATGCGAAGGTGTGGGGTGATTTTACTCGTTCAATTCCACCTCAAAGGCACGATTCGATTAGGAAGTGGCGTATGACAACTGTTGAGGCGATTTACGCGTAAATTTTAGCGGATGCGAATGAATCGAGTCGCGTTTTCGGTGTAGACACATTCGTGAACTGTTTTCGCGTGATTTATGGTTATTAACGCGTTTAAATTTCTTGTTTTGGAAACGAATTTACTCGGTTTGACTTGGGGTTGTCAAACTTAATTCGAAATTCGAATTCTATAGCGTTTGGAACCAAATTAAAGTTCTTAAGGTGTTTAGGAAGGTCCGAAAAACTGTTATGAGCGATAAGTGAGCAGGAGCCATCGAATATGGTTAATTAGATAGACTAATTCAGTTCTGTTTGACTTTCCAAAGTCAACCCTGATGAGCATTGCTCTTGTTGACTTTTCCAGGTCAAAGTAAGCTTAAATTTATATATTTTTTTTTCTTATTGAATGGGTTCAGGATCGAGGTGTAAAGGTCTAGGTTCAAGAACGAGAGTTTGGGGATTCAATTGGTCTATTAAATTGTAATTATATGTACATACATACATATATATTCTTGTTTTAAAACTTTATGACATTAATTATTCTATAAATTTTGAAATGGTTTAAAAATGTTGAATATATATATATATATATATATATATATATATATATATATATATATATATATATATGTTTTTGTTTTAACACTAGCCGACACAGACATGAGGTTTAAATGTAAGATTTTTAATTGTGTAATTATATACATAACTTTTTAAAATAATTATACGTATATTTGTGTACGTACACCAAGTGTGTTATAGGATTTAATATGTAACGTAAGTTGAAATTTTAAATAGAAACTTTAGTTAAAATAATAGTTTACGTGACCTAAGTTGCTTGATCAAATACAAAATTTAATTTAGTGTTGTTATTGTATTAATCAAAATATACTAAAATAGGATCGGAAGATTAGGGATGTTACAGTCTCCCCATGTTAAGGGAATTTCGTCCCGAAATTTAACCGATGGAGGCTAGTAAACCCGAAAAGGTGAAAGTTTTGGTTTGTATGTTAGGTTTTGGGGGGTGTAACTGATGACATGGTTTAGGCCTGATATTCAAAGTCGGATATGAATGATGATAATGACTTTAGTAATGAATTTAAGGAGAAAATTATCATATAACGATTTGAACTCTAAAGGTGAGATGCTTTACTTGGAAGGATTTGAAGGAAATTTGTTGATCAGGGTTTGATTTAGGTGTAGTCTAGTATGCTCAGAAGTTGTCAGTGGTTAAGAGAGTTCGCAAACATTGGTCTAGGTCAAAACTTCATGTGACACGAATAACGCTACTTCTGATAATATCATAGAGCACTTATATGTAGGAAGTACCATTGGCGTATCCACCATGCCCTTGTCATATCACATCAGTTTCGTTATTACATGTCATGACAAGTTTTAGGTCACAACACACGACAAAAATTACTATGTTTTCCATGTGCTGATTTTTATAATTCCGTGTGCACCCGTAATTACTCAAATCATCGCATGGTCCGTATAGATCATTCCGTTGTGTGCGGGTCAAGAGGGGCACAATTTCACTCTGTTCATGTCTATTGTTTTTATATAAACGTTGTTAAAAAGTAACTATGTCCTCAGGTAGGCAGGTCAGTTAGCAACTAAGGGGTATTAAGGTAGTATAACTTAGAATTCCTTAGTTTACTCGTATTTGAACAAGAATACATCAAACCCCGAGTAGTTTCAATGTGTTATGGTTTCCAAGTTTGGTGAACAAGGTGTATGACCATTCTTTGTGTATAATGTGCTCAATCATTTATAACAATTGCAAGTAACTTAGTTTCGCGTATAATGTAAACACACAAGTCTCATGTATGATCTAGTGTCACGTAGCTTGTAATCAAATAGGTTTCATGTGTAGCGCGAACAACTTAGCATCATGTATTTTGTACAACAATAAGCTCTCATGTGTAATGTAAACAACGTATTGTCATGTGTATTGTACGAAATGAAGTTCATGTATGGTGTTGACAACTTAGCATTATATATTTTGTAGCTCAATAAGTTTCATGTTCAATGTAGTCAATCTAGTATTTTGTACCAAGCGAACTATTGTTATGTATCACGTATATTGCAAATAAACTGGTTTCATGTGTTATGTGCTCAATCTAGTAAATTGTGATTTGCAAATAAACTAGTTTCATGTATCATGTGATCGTGATGTGTATCTTGTGGACGTGCATACTTAAGTTATTGAATTTTGTGTGACATATACTAACGAGTTTTGCATGTGATCAGGCGTTACGGAGCAGCGTGTTGGTTTATGTTCGTGTAGGATGGGGTAGTTAGGTTCTAGCTCTTTAAATCTCGTTGAGGTTTGTAGGGATGGTTAATCGTTTACGCGAAATGGGTCGTCTCTTGAAGTGGTAAGTGAAAGATAACGAGGAGGTTCTGAAAACATTCAGGGAAATGTGTTTACAAATACTGATCTTTATTTGAAAATAGAAAGTGGTAAATTGTTCTTGGTTGTAGATATATAAGGTAGTGAAACCATTGAGTTACATAATTTAAATAAATAGACAGTTTAGAGGAAAAACTTTTTAAATTTTCAATTATTATATGGAGAATATTTTTAAGAGAAATTATTGGCTAATCAAGTAGTTGTACATCAATTTAGCCAGGTTTTAGAAATAATTACCTTATTGAGGAAAATCATACTTATTTATCAATTTGAAATAATGCTTTTATAAAACAGGTTGTATTGAGTTTTCTCACAAGATGAAAATGTTTATAGAAAACTCATATTTCTGATACTATCTAAAAGTTTGGTAAACGTTTTGTATGAACAAAATAACGAGGTTGTTTAAATGAAATAATAGGATGATTTGTTTACGATGAAGAGTGTCGGTAGTGAACTAAATCGTATTGAATGAAGAAGGTGATACTTGAGAGATTTTTTTTTTTGAAAATATGATGGGTGTGCATTCAACGGTAAAATCAATGAACAATAACTTTAGAGTTGAAATATATAAAATTGATTAAATGCTGAAATGTTACCCAAAACATAGGGAAATGGTTCTCAAACTAAAAATTTAAAGACAATAAATAATGGAAAAATAATTTTGTTAACGTCTCTTGTAGCTTTCCACTAGGAGGAGAATAATTCCCAAGATGAGCACCGCTATGGTCACTCGGGTAGCCGATCTGGCTTCAGCTTTAGCTGTCTTCGTGTGATGCTCCAGTATTTCTTTTTACAGGAGGAGATTAATTCCTTTTGGTACCCTAATTGGTTTGTTAGGCTATCCATTCTTTGTCCTTGCAAATCGTGCATTACCCCCTGCTCCATTCTTTGCCTCTCAAATTCTGAGGTCCTTACATATGGGTGAATGTCATTGGTTGGAATTCCTATAACACTAGTGGGTGCCATGATATGCCTTACCCAAGGGTTAGGATGATACGGGTCGGGCATTAGATATGGGTCTCTTAATGGGGGTGGTAACTGATTGTGGAGATGGGGTGTCTGATACGGGTTCCTGGGTGCGGGTGATCCAGATGTTCGAAGTCTTGGACCGGTGTTCCTAATCCAATCTGCCCTTGCATCGAACCTTGGTCTAGCAGCTGGGGGTGTTGGTGACCATTGCACGGGTGTCCCGATGTCTTCTTCCCAATCAGACTCTTCTCCGGGACGGTATACCGGGGAGGGAGGAGAGTAGGAGTCCATGTCTAGCAGGAAACAATAAAAGTTTGTAAGTGATAATGAAATATGGAGTGTTAGACATAGGAGTTCTCATAAGTTTAGAGTTTGACTAGTCATAACACCGAGCCTTCACCATAGTATTTTAGAAATACACTTGACCTATATGCAATGTATCCCTGAGGAGAATTCCTAGGAAAGAGGGGTGGGTCACTAGGACACCCTTAAGTACCTTGTCTTTCCTTGGCCAGAATTCCTCATAGGCCTACACCCTCTTCCAGCCATCATGTACTAATAATACTATTTGTTGGACTCATGGTTATGATGAGATTTGTTGTAAACTGGGCCTTGTGGCCCGAAAGTAAGGTTTATGCATTTCAGTGGGCTTCTTCTTCTTGGAGGATAAATGGGCTTCTTAGTTTAATATTAATGGGTATTTGGCCCAATAGTTTAAGTCTTTGTTCATAAGGGGTGATGGTATCATCTATGTGAGTTCAAAGGTGTATGAAGAATTTGGTATGTATGTGTGTATTTTAAACTTATGATAGCACTTAATAAAACACATACGTAGCATGTAGGTAATAATGAATGTAAGCACAAAAGTTAGTGAGTAGTGTGACACATAGACATGTAGACTATTAAGTATTGCATCATGTAGTGTAATTACCTAGTATAACATGTAAGACATTCACATAAGAAGTAATCATGTAACATGTAATAGCATGGCATAGTATGGGTGTCCTAAGGTTATATTCTAGGTCAAGAGTGTCTAATAACCTAATTACCTATAACCAAGGCTCTGATACCAATCTGTCACACCCCAACCGACGGCGGAAACGTCGGGGCGGGACATGTAGACTTTTCATGAGCACATGGTTGACTAAGATTTTATATATTAAAACGTTACATTTCCATTCACAATTTCCAAATACAACAATACAAGAATATTGGAAATACAAAACATATTCATTTGTTTCAATTAACTAGGTCCACAACCTAAATGTAGCAACTTGATCAACTCAAACTTTGGTACCTGAAACATGATGAAAACGAGGTCAACTAAAAAGTTGGTGAGTATACATAGGTTTTGACTCTAGATAGCATCAAAGGGTTGTGTGTAAACAAATCCATACAAGTCATGATTAATAAGGCATTTATGGGGAGTTACTATTGTATAACCAAGAGTACAATCAAACCTTTGTAACTAACATGCAAATTGTGTTGTCGGTAACAATCACCCTAATCTGGGTGGGTTTGTCATACTCAATAGATCTATCATTGTTAACCGTTGGCTTGTATAGTTAATGATTGTACATGTAATTGCACACAAACAGTTAACACACATAGCACTCAAACATAAAGTTCAAATTGCACACAAATTGTAAAGTGGATCTGTATTGTGTAGTTTGTATAAGTCATTGTAATGTTGTGATCATGTTTCACCCCAAACTGTAAAATAGTGGAAAAAGGGGCAATGTAAAACTCACCTGTATCAAAGATGTTGCTAGCCCAAGAGTCTAGATAGCAAAGTGTTCCTTGTAACTTACAACGTTAACCTAGAGTGTAATATATATGAGTTTGTATTAATAACATGCACAATAGTCTATGGTCAAGTTTAGGGTTGTAATGGGAGTGTGTACAAAGGGTTTGTGTTGTATTATGTAAAGGAATGTGTAGGTGATTGTGGTTTATACTTGAATGAGTGTTTCATAAAGTGAAAAATTAAAATGAATGGTTTTAAAATAAATAATTTAGGGTTTGGGTTTGAATAACTAAATAAATCAAATATTTGATATTTATTTATTTAGCTAGAAAATAGTGTGGGAAATATATTTATGAGCATATATAATTTTGAAACATTATGATTTAATTTTTAAGCGGACTGTACATGTAGAAGAAAAATAAATAACTTTATTTATTTATTTATTATCAAGAAAAATTAGAATATTCCTTTTAAGATTTAACCCTAATAGGTAAATAAAAGGAAATTTGTTTTATGAAACGGAAACGCATTTATATATATATATCTATATCTTTAAATAACATAAAAGCTTTTGAAAAACTAACGACTTTATTTTCATACTTTATTTGTATTGTAAATGAGGTTTTAAAATCTTTTAAATCGTAAAAATATTATATCTAAATTTAAATCTGCTTATTTTCGTATAACTTAGTTCCAAATGTTAATGGGTTTTATAAGATAATTTTTTCATGAAATTATTTCGTGTTAAAAATGATTTTAAAAAAATATGTGGGGTTGCCCGGGATCGAACCCGGGTTTATCCTGGGTGAGAACAAGTGTTCGACCGGTGGACCGGAGGTCCATCCATGTTAAGGGGTTGTTCCAACATCATCTTAAACGTTTCTAGGACACAGACCGGTTCTGGTGCAAAACACACGCGAAAAGGTAAGTGGTATGTGGGTTTCGAACCCACGCCACTCGGTCAACTGGCGTAACGGCTTGACCAGTTGAACCGAGTGGATTCGCTGGTATAGCATGTAATGTTAAATCTTAAATTTAATAACTAGTTTGAATCGAAATCCCCCTTTTTAAACTAGGATGAACAGGTTCAAAGGAGACTAGAAATCGAATTCGATTTGAATTCGTTTTAGTAAATTGATAAGGGGCTTTCGATTAGAGGATAAAAACAAAGATAACGATGTAATTCATACCTGTAATGGTTGTGTGTTGAAGGCCGACGACTAGATGGATAGAGACTTTGTTCTTCGTGATCGATCGGTAGGCAAACGTGGAATTTGGAGCAAATGCGGGTTGAGAGAGTTTGAAACGAGTCATGCGAAGGTGTGGGGTGATTTTACTCGTTCAATTCCACCTCAAAGGCACGATTCGATTAGGAAGTGGCGTATGAGAACTGTTGAGGCAATTTACACGTAAATTTTAGCAGATGCGAATGAATTGAGTCGCGTTTTCGGTCTAGACACATTCGTGAACTGTTTTCGCGTGATTTATGGTCATTAACGCGTTTAAATTTCTTGTTTTGGAAACGAATTTACTCGGTTTGACTTGGGGTTGTCAAACTTAATTCGAAATTCGAATTCTATAGCGTTTGGAACCAAATTAAAGTTCTTAGGGTGTTTAGGAAGGTCCGAAAAACTGTTATGAGCGATAAGTGAGCAGGAGCCATCGAATATGGTTAATTGGATAGACTAATTCAGTTCTGTTTGAACTTCCAAAGTCAACCCTGATGAGCATTGCTCTTCTTGACTTTTCCAGGTCAAAGTAAGCTTAAATTTATATATTTTTTTTTCTTATTGAATGGGTTCAGGATCGAGGTGTAAAGGTTTAGCTTCAAGAACGAGAGTTTGGGGATTCAATTGGTCTACTAAATTGTAATTATATGTACATACATACATATATATTCTTGTTTTAAAACTTTATGACATTAATTATACTATAAATTTTGAAATGGTTTAAAAATGTTGAATATATATATATATATATGTTTTTTATTTTAACACTAGCCGACACAGACATGAGGTTTAAATGTAAGATTTTTAATTGTGTAATTATATACATAACTTTTTAAAATATATATACGTATATTTGTATACGTACACCAAGTGTGTTATAGGATTTAATATGTAACGTAAGTTTAAATTTTGAATAGAAACTTTAGTTAAAATAATAGTTTACGTGACCAAGGTGCTTGATCAAATACAACATTTAATTTAGTGTTGTTATTGTATTAATCAAAATATACTAAAATAGGATCGGAAGATTAGGGATGTTACAGTATACACATCAAATTTTGATGGTAATGCCTCCAAGAACTTATCATTAATTTCTTCAGTCTCATACACCACAGAAGCACTCGACAGTTCACTAAGAAGATGATTGAATCTGGTAGCAAGATCATCTAAGGATTCATTTTGAAAATGTTTGAAGACCAAGAATTGCTTCTTCAGTAGCTCTTTTCTACTCTTCTTTACATCCAAAATACACTCACATCTTTTCTTTAATGCTTCCCATAGTTGTTGAGAAGATTTGAATTATTTGAAACTGTGATATATTTCTTTCAGAAGAGACATCGAAATACTTGCCATCGCTTTCTTTTCCCTATCAAACAACAACTTTTCTTCAGTAGTTAACGCTGACACCGGCTTTGGAACATCATCCTTTCCCATCCACAAATAAGTCGGATGCGTATAACCTTCTAAAATAGGAATCCAGAGACTGGTATCAGTAAAAGATAAAAATTGATCAAACCTATCTTTCCAATTAGAATTGTCAGCAAGATTCAACAACTTCGGCGGTTTTTGAGATGTACCAATCTCATTATCATAATTGAACATATTTGTTATTTGTACCATATTTTTCATTTTCCTGAAAAATTTCCAAGTGTTGAACACCCACTACCCTTAGGCGAAGATAATAAGTTCGCTTCTGTAATACCCAAGCGAAGTTAATATGAAGCGAACTTAATAAGTTCGCTTAACCAGAATCCAGAAAATCTGATTAAGTTCGCCTAATTTATGAGAAGCGAACTTGACAAGTTCGCCTGCTAAGTTCGCCTGCACACCAAATCAGCAAGTTCGCTTGCTTCAGCAAAATCAAAATCAAGAACAGTTCAGTCCAGAAAACGCGAACCAAAAATCAACATAAAACTCCATAATTCACTAATTTGAAGGAATTAGTCGAAATCAAACCATAAGATTGTGTAATTTCTCAATTAGAATCTTTCCATCGAATCAATTTCTTCAAAATCCTCTTCAAAAACACCAAATCAGAACCAAATTAAGCTTGAAAACTCCATGGAAATGAAAATTTCAAAGATGATGAATTTCTTGTCAATTTGCATACAAAACCGTCTACAATCACCAAGAATCACGAGCATAAGCTCTGATACCACTTGTAGGTCCTCATGGCACCTCTACGGATCGTTCTCGTGATAAGACGTGTCGTTAACTCGAAGTGCGAAATCCAACGAATCAACGATTGCATACACAAAAGACAATATAGACAATCAAGTAAATAACATTCACACTTGTATTCCAATTCTCAATAGAGTTTATAGACTCAATCGTTCAACACTGTTCGTTTTCTGATTCTCTACTCAAACTGACCCTGTAAACACTATTTATACACATCTGACCTGCATTAGGCGAACTTAACAAGTTCACCTCTAACAGACTAAGAGAACTTAACAAGTTCCCCTCAGATAGAATTAAGCGAACTTAACAAGTTCGCCTCTGTTAGACTTGGCGAACTTAACAAGTTCGCCTCTAGCATAACTTGCATAAACACTTAGAACATTTTACATAACAAAAAACATAAAGACATTAGATCTAAACTATTACAAAGCTTTTGTCATTACAAACTATGTCCTAACAAAGTTCCCAAGGGCGACGGGGAAGGAGAGTATGAGTTTGAATATGGAGAGATCTTCGAAGTTCCATCCTTTGAAACTCATCTTGACACAGGTTCAGTCGAGCCTGCTAGTACTGTTGAGGCGTCGACTGAAGCCTCCCCTGCCGACCCTACACCTGTGGATCCAGAGGCACAGAAAGACAAACATATGCCTACAAGTTCATCAAAGGATCCGGCTCCTGTCTGGTAAAAGACTTCAATCATAGACAAACACGGAGCGACAGGGATGATCTTAGCTGTGAAGTTCGAGGAGGATAAGCAGTTGTTTGCAATCAAGCGAGCTAGGGGGGGTTCAATACTTGAAAAAAACCAGCGAAGCTTTCAACTCCTTGCCAAGATACGACCTTGTGAACCTAGTAAACCGAGAGTTGCTGGGTCACTCAAATCACGCAGTAGCGATAGGTTTGTGGCATGTTCTACAGCGAGAGGTAAGAACGCTAGACATCCTGTGACTAATAGAAGCTTAAAGAAACTTGTATATAAGCCAGTGCTGTGTGAAACCAAGATTCCCTTGAGCATGTTATCTCAGGATATCCTTGGTAACATATGGTACTGGTACGTAGATCCTAAATCGGGAGAGGTAGTGGTGATTGGAAAGGTGTGGTCCGATAGTCAAAGCTTAGTGCCAAGGGAACTGATAGGAGTGTTTGATGAAGTCTGCTTCATAAACTTCTCTGTGAAAGATCTGGAGGCGCTAGCTGACAAGTATTGCATGTACACGACCAAGTGGACAAAGTTCCTTGCTTCTAAATATGACAAGGTGATCAAGTTCTGCCTCGACTACAAGAAGAATATGGAAGCTAAAGCTGGGGAGCAGTAAGACCGAAGACAATCCAGAGCTGTTGTCAAGGGGGAGTTTGTTGAAGCACTTTTGTGTGACAGACACTCTGGATAGTGTCTTAGCTTTTGTACTTGTCTTGTATGTATTAGTTTTTGTATGTTAGTGTCTGTATGTATTAGTTATCAAGTTGTAATTTCTAATGCATGTTATTGTTGTATATTTTCTCTAAGTGTTTTGCGCACTTAGCATGTGCGCAAGAATTACTTCCTGCGTACTTAGCAAGTACGCAAGTACGCATGAAAAATTTGCCCTGCGCACTTGTTAAGTGCGCAGAGATCAGGTCTAGTATAAATAGGATAGGTTGACAGAATATATGTACGCAGACATTTTGCACTCAGTAGTATTCTCTCTGTAACCTTTAAGTTTATAACAGACGGAGTTTGAAAGTGATTTCGTTGTCGGTTTACTTTGTGTTGCTTGATTCTCCACCTAGTCACGGACATTCCGCCCCTGGTCCGACTAGTTACACACCCACACGTAACGATCCGAGACACTCGGGGACCTACAGAGTTGGATAATTTATCACCATTGATCGTAAGAATATTGCCTTTCGACGAACAAAGTTCTATTGCCTTTTTATCACATAGGATACGGGCTTGGTTAGAGGCTAACCAATCCATTCCTTAGACAATGTCAAAACCTGCCAAAGTCATTGACAATAATTTTGCAGATATAACATGTCCTGAGAGTGTGATATGGCAGTCGTTCAGAATTTTGGAGATTTGGACGAGGTCACCATTGGCTGTTTCTACCATATATTTCTTGACTAATTTAGCTAGAGTTTTATTTAACAGTCTACAGAATCTATGATCTATAAAACTTTGGTTTGCACCAAAGTCAAATAAAACTCGAGCATAAATATCATTAACAAGAAATGTACCCGTAATAACATCGGGCATACCTGCGGCATCATGAGTATTGAGAACGAACGCTCACGCATTCTTCTTTACTCCATTTGCAGGTTTAGGACCTGTCCCATTAGGTTTCTTCAGTTTGGGATAATTAGTTTTGTTGTGGCCGGCTTCACCACACTCAAAGCAAGTAACTGTCCTTTTCCTAAAACAATTTTCAGTGTTGTGTCCAGACATCTTGCAAAAATTGCAATAAGGTCCAGATTGACATTGCCCTAAGTGCCTCTTTTGGCACCTTGGACACTCAGAGTTAGAAGAGTTGTTATTTCAGGGAGTAAAGGATGATTTCTTGTATCCACTTGTGCCTTGCCCAGATACTTCTTTCTTCTTCTTTACTTCGTCTTGATTTCTAATCAGGCTACTTGTTAATGGTGCTCCCAAATCCATAGCATCATCTAGATTCTCACAATTTGCGACCTTAACCATGTCGCGAATTTCACCGATCAAACCTCAAATATAACGTTTTATCAGATTTGATTCGGGGGTAGCAAGATGTGGAACGATTCGAGCATATTCCAGGAGTTTGGTGGAATACTCTTGATGATTTGTTCCATTCATTTTCAAACTTAGAAATTTCCCTTCAATCTGTTCCCTCTCATTTTGGGGAACGTACTTCTTTTCAATTCTTGCTTTAAAAGCATTTCAGCCCATTGTATAGGTTGCTTCTCTTCCTTTGCCAGCAACAATGTTGTTCCACCATTCAAGAGATTGGTCTTTAATCAAATTGGAAGCATACAGAACCTTATCTTCTTCAGCACATTTGCTGATTGCAAGCACAGACTCAGTTTTCTCGATCCACCTCAATGTGGCTATTTCTCCTTCTCTTCCAGAGAAGTTGAAAGGCTTGCAGTCTTGGAACATCTTGTAGGTACATCCAACTACTTTCTTTTTCTTTTCTACGTGACCATAGTTGTTACCTATTCCTTCTTCTTCAGAGTAGTTGTGATAATATTTTTCTTTTTCCGTTCTCTAGGTTTTGTGAGTAGCAGAACCTTCGGGTTTCAAAGTAATAGGTTTAGATTGTGTGATAGTATGACTATGTTGAATTGAAAGTTGAGAATGAACAAATTTTTTAATTGATGACTGAGCAGATAATTTATCGGCTTACCTCTTTTCTAATTCGGTAAAGATCATTAGAAGAGAATTCTTGATTCCTTCCGTAATCATTTTCTGAAGTTCAGCACGAGAGTTATTATTTTCAGTAGCATTATCAATCATTGCTTGTTTCTTCCTTCCCCTTGTGTTCTAAGAAGGTCCAGTATTTTTTGACATGCTATCATAGGAACAAGATTGGAATTAAAATGTAGGTCCCTCAGGTGTGGCGGATCGTCAAATGCAAGTGGGTCTACTAGTCGGACCGGGTGCGGAATACTCGTGACTAGGTGGAGAGTCTTACAACACAAAGTAAACCGTCAAGAAGATTACTTTAAACTTTCGTCTATTATAAACACTTGAAGGTTACAGAGAGAAATACTGAGATTACAAGTTCTGCGTATTTGCTACTATGACTGCGTCTAAGATTGCGTACTTATCTATTGTCAACCATTCCTATTTATACACGACCTGATGCCTGCGCACTTAGCAAGTGCGCAGGGCAATTTGCTCATGCGTACTTAGCAAGCACGCAAAGGTATTCTTGCGTACTTGCTAAGTACGCAGGAACTATCTCCTGCGCACATACAAGTGCGCAAAACACTTAGAGAAATCTGCAACAGTCAATATGTAAATGTAAATACAACTCGATAACTAATACATACAGACACTTACAAACAAAGACAAATACATACATGAAAGTATTACACTAAGACTCTATCTATCCAGAGTGTTTGTCACAGGAAAGTGCTTCAACAAACTCCCCCTTGACAACAGCTCTGGATCATCTTCGATCTTTAGTCTTCAATCTTCGGTATTCAGTCTTCACAGCTATGCATCTTTAGCTTCCATCTTCTTCTTATAGTCAAGGCAGAACTTGATCACCTTGTCATATTTAGAAGCAAGGAATTTCGTCCACTCGTCCGTATGCATGCAATACCTGTCTGCTAGTGCCTCCAGATCTTTCACAGAGAAGTTAATGAAGCAGACTTCATCAAATACTCTGATTAGTTCCCTCGGCACTAATCATCCACTTTCTGACCTCACCTTTCCAATCACCACAGCCTCGCCCGTCTTTGGATCTACGTGCCAGTACCACATGTCACCGAGGATATCCTGAGATAACTTGCTCAGGGGAATCTTGGTTTCACATAGCACTGTCTTATATACCAATTTCTTTAAGAATTTCTTAGTCACAGGATGTCTTGATGTCTTATCCTTGACTCTCTTGGGAACTTGAGGCTTGAACACATCAAACTTCCCAGATCTTGGTT
Source organism: Smallanthus sonchifolius (assembly GCA_023525975.1). Classification (NCBI taxonomy): domain Eukaryota; kingdom Viridiplantae; phylum Streptophyta; class Magnoliopsida; order Asterales; family Asteraceae; genus Smallanthus; species Smallanthus sonchifolius. Next base: position 49,912,065 of record CM042023.1, read on the forward strand.
CCCGATGTAGAACCACCCACAAACCCATCACCACTGCGTGATTAGAATGACCCAGCAGCTCTCGGTTTGCTAGGTTCACAAGGTCGTATTTGGGTAAGGAGTTGAACGATTCACTGGTTGGTTTCAAGTATTGAACCCCCCCAGATCTTTTGATTGCGAACAACTGCTTATCCTCCTCGAACCTTACAGCCAAGATCATCCATGTTGCCCCTTGTTTGTCTATGATAGACGTCTTCAGCCAAACAGGAGCTGGACCCTTAGATGAAGTAGAAGGCATATCTTTTTCTTTCGGTGCCTCTGGATCCACAGGTGTAGGGTCAACTAGGGAGGCTTCAGTCGAGGCATCAACATTACTAGCATGCTCGACTGAACCTTTCGAAGGATGGAACTTCAAAGATCTCTCCATCTTCTAACTCATACTCTCCTTCCCCGTCGCCCTTTGGAAATTCTATCACTACATCCTCATCATCTTCATCCCAATCATCACCAGAGTCGATCTATCCTTCTTCTAGGTTGTAGAGAGCATCGATATGTGCTTCCTTGGAATAGTCAGGCTCAAAGTATAAGATCTCATCGTCAGATAGATCCTTAAGCACATCAGCCGCTGACTTTCCTTTGTCACCACCACCACCAGAAGTATCACCACCCTCCTGATGAGAAGACTCCCCCCTGAGCCATTGGAATAGCAGAGATGGGCACAATTGCTAAAGCTTGGTGCTCACCTCCACTAGGACTGACTTCGGGATTCTAGTCTTTGTCATCATCCTTTGTCAATTCGACAGGATGACAAGTCTCATCACCAGAGTGTGTCTTTTCTTTCTCTTTCTCCTTATCTTTCTCCCCCTGAGAATCAAGCTTCTTGGTCAGATCAGCAATTAGTTTGACCATCAGCTCATGCTCCTTTTTCTGCATATCAAACCTCAGCTCGAGAGATGACATGTGCCCCAGAATCATGTTGTTTGTCTGGATTAGAAGCTCATTCTGGGCCATTATGTTCTTCAGTCTCTCGTCTGTCCCCGTTCTCTGGCTTCGTAGAATTCTAACTTCGTCCACCAACAAATTAATCTGTGCTTGTTGAGCATCAGATTCATCCTTTGACTTTTGAATAGTTTCTAACAAACCAGCAACTTGGGTTTCTAGAATTGCTATCCTTTCTTCATTAGGATCAGGATGTCTGGATGTAGATGCTTCTGCATTGTGAATTGGGGAGGAGAAGATAGTATCAAAGTCAAACCCTTGAGTAAATTCTTCATAGTTGAAGGGTTGATTTATCGGTTCAATGGTGGTAGTTGGGATTGAGGATGTGATGACGGTTGTAGGTGTTATGGAAGGGGTGATGGTGACTGACTCCATGAGAATTGGAGTAATCACCGCCACCTGGACAGATGTGTCAGGGAGGGTCACTATCACAGAAACATCCCCTGTGATTGAAGTGACTGCCACGTCAGGTTGTACCTGTGGCCTCCTCCTCTGTCTTCGGTATAATCGCTGTGAAGGTGGGGTAGAGGCTGAGTCCTTACTTGCAGCTGGAACTTGTACTTGCTGCAGAGTAGTAACCTCCACCTCACTGGGAATAGCAAGTTGTTGCCTATCCCCTCTGTTCTTGTGAACACTTTCACGTCTTTGCCTTTGAATAGAGAGTCAGAATCTGGCTCATATTCGCTGCTAGAGGACTGTCGCTTTCTCTTTGAGGACGACTCAGGAAGAGTGACCTTCGTCGTTCTCCTCGGGTAAACCTGCGATGGTGCATCATCGGAATCAGAAGAATCAGACTCTGTCTCTTCCGAGTCGGATCCCTCAGCACCATCATGACCTTCTTCTTCGTCTCCACCATCAGACGATCCATATTCACTTTCAACTTCCTCCTCTTGTTGTTGTTGTTCATCAGAATGTTCACTCAACTCTGGCTCCGAATCATGACTATACCATCTCCAGTCATCTGGTGCCACATATGCTTCGTTTATCAGTGATTCAAAGACGCATACAGCCTACTGACAATTCAAATTACTTGTAAATAAGTAGATTAAAACCATAATAATTTACACAAATAAGTAAGCATGACCCAATCATTTCTCATATGAGCAGTCTGTGACGTTTAGATCATTTCTGATGTACTATCATTTCCTCTTTTCTCAAGTTAACTTTGAAATTTTCTCCATTTTTTTTCTTTTTTTTAAAGTAAAAAGAACTATACAGAAAACTTAAAAGAAAATAAAAAATTTAACTTTCATGAATTGAATTGATTTAAGAAAAGCAAGTTTTCACTCAGGATTGAACATTCCTATCAAGTTGACAAGATGCTCAAAACGGGATCGATCAAATGCCTTTGTGAAAAGGTCAGCAAGATTGTCATCCGTGTGAACTTTAACAAGTTCAATTAAATGTTTTTCAGCACAATCACGGATGAAATGATGACGAATTTCTATATGTTTAGTTTTGAAATGTTTCACCGGGTTATTTGTGATGGACATTGTGGCATTGTTGTCAATGAACAAAGGAGTTCCAGTGAGGTTTAAGCCATAGTCTCTCAATTGCTGCTGAATCCACAATATCTGAGAACAACCGCTTACCGCAACAATGTATTCTACTTCACAAGTTGAGACAGAAACCGTTGACTGCTTCTTACACTGCCAGGAAACCAGTCTGTTTCCTAAGAATTGACATCCACCAGAAATTGACTTTCTGTAAAGGTTACAACCGCCATAGTCTGAATCAGTGTAGGCTTTGATGTCGAATGACTGCTGCTTAGAGTACCAAATACCCAATCGAGGTTTCCCTTTCAAGTATCTGAAATTTCTCTTCACGGCTATCATATGTGACTCCTTCGGTTGAGACTGAAACCTTGAGCACAAGCACACAGCAAACATTATATCGGGTCTTGAAGCTGTGAGATACATAAGTGATCCGATCATCCCACGATACAATCTGCAATCCACATCCTTTCCAACTTTTTAAGGGTGCAGACCATGATTGACTGGGATAGGTGTGCCATAAGTACTGCTATCATTCATCTTGTATTTCGACAAGATGTCCTGCACATAATTTGTTTGATGTAGATAAATGTCATCCTCTCTTTGACTGACTTGCAGACCCATGAAGAACGACAATTCACCCATGTTACTCATTTCAAACGTGGACTTCATCACCTGTTCGAATTCCCTACACATCCCTTCATTGGTAGATCCAAAAATAATGTCATCGATGTAGACTTGTACAAGAAGAATGTCACCTCCTGCTTTCCTAATGAAGAGGGTCGAGTCAGTCTGTCCACGGTCGAAACCATTAGACAATAGATGCTTAGATAATGTCTCATACCATGCCCGCGGTGCTTGATGAAGACCATAAAGTGCTTTGTCGAGCTTATACACTTTATTGATATTATGCGGATCTTCAAAGTCGGGATGTTGAGTGACATAGACCTCTTCATTAACTTTTCCATATAGGAAAGCACTCTTCACATCAAGTTGATAGACCTTGAAGCCGACATATGTGTCATAAGCCAAGAACAGTCGAATGGCCTCAATTCTAGCAACTGGGGAATATACTTTCGTGTAATCCAAGCCCTCTTGTTGATAAAAACCCTGAACAACCAATCTTGCTTTGTTCTTCACAACCACATGACGATCATCCGTCTTGCATTTAAACACCCATCTGGTTCCAATTGGCTGAAAGCCTTTTGGCAAGTTAACCAAATCCCACACGTGCAACTTTTGGAATTGAGACAATTCATCTTGCATCGCCTCAATCCAGCAGTTGTTAGTGAGAGCCTCCTTCACATTCTTTGGCTCTAACTGGGACATGAATGCAACATGCATACATGTTTCCATGACACCAGTGTCAAGTATCTCCGAGTAAAGACTAGTGTTCTCTGCAATGGTTCGATGATGAGTTTGAACATCGGCATGAGGATCACCAATAATGTTATCGATTGGATGATTCTTATGCACTCTTGTCTCTGGTACATTCGGTTCCTGAATTTCTGAATCGAGATTCGTGCTTAACTCCCCCATTTCCTGTGTTCCAGAAGAAGTAGATTCAATGTTAATTGGATCAGCTGGAGCTTCATTTCCTACAGTTGTGTTAGGATTAGCTTGAGCGTCATCTCCATCAACATGAACATCTTCACTGTTATCACTGTCATGATTTCCAGATGTAGATGCAGCATTGGAATTAGGAGTTACAATCGGTACAGTAGAACGAGTAGAGAAACTGGAGTCATCGCCGCCACCCAATAATTCATAAACATTTGCGGCGTCAACTACAGATAGATCAGGAAGATTGAATGACTTGAATAGCGCATCATAATCAAAACCCCAAGCTGGACCTGTTGGTTCTGGTGGAATGCTGTGTTTACTATAATTCACTTCAAACCATTCCTCGATAGTACGAGTTCCTATATTGTACATTCTCTTGCAAGGCGAGTTGGTAACGTATCCTAAGAAGACGCCTTCCACCGTTTTTGCATGAAACTTAGACTGGCGGTCTTTGTATTGTTGCAATAAGGAACAGGGACTACCGAAAGGAACTAGGTAATCAATATTGGGAAGTTGATTGTTGATCAACTCGTAACAAGTCTTGTTGTGCCTCTTCACAACCAGAACTCTATTTAAGACGTGACAAGCTGTATTAACTGCTTCTGCCCATAACGTGACAGGAAGCTTTGCATCTGACAGCATAGTCCTTGCAGTCTCAATCAATGTTCTGTTCTTCCGTTCTGCAACTCCATTCTGCTGAGGTTTGTACGGGGCGCTGAATTCGTGACGGATCCCCTTCTTGAGACAGAAAAGTTCCATCAAATTATTCTTGAACTCAGTTCCGTTGCCACTCCTTATTCTTCTAACCTTCAGCTTGCAAAGAGATTCCAAGCTCAGGATCAGGTATTGAAGAATGTCAGCAGTTTCGTCCTTCGTACCTAAAAAATGCACCCAAGAAAAACGTGAGAAATCATCAGTTATAACCAGATAGAACGACTTACCTCCAATACTCTAGATACTTATGGGGCCAAACAGATCCATGTGTAATAGCTCCAAAGGGGTATCAATGGAGTTTTGGAGCTTGGGCTTGTGAGACTTCCGCTGCTGTTTGCCCTTTTTACAAGGCATACAGTCATCTGCAACGGTAAATCTCAGCTTAGGAACCCCGGTTACCAAACCGTTTCGGACAAGATGGTTCATTTTATGATAAGAAATATGTCCGAGTTTCCTATGCCATAAGATAGAGTCAAGCTCTGTCGCTTTGGTAAGTAAACAAGTAGCAACTGATGAGGTGGTTGTTGCCACGCTCATATCAATCTGATAGGTGTCGTTTGTCCTTGGCGCTCTCATCAGAATCCAGTCTTCAGGAACTTCAAAACCAGGCTTGAGAATCAAGCATTCATTCTTATCAAACATCACCGAGTACTCCTTGTCACACATTTGGGAGACACTCAGCAGGTTATGCTTCAGCTGCTCGTAAAAATTGATATTGTCAAAACTGACACAACCATTTGATACCACGCCTTGACACGTGATACTACCGCCTTTCTCTCCAGCAAAGGCCACATAGCCGCCTCTGAATGGTTTCACGTCTTGAAGCAAGGCCATGTTTCCAGTCATGTGCCGAGAGCATCCACTATCAACATACCAGCGGTTAGAGATAGTACCCTTCGGACGTCCCTCAGTTGATGAACTTGTTTCCTCTCCAATAGCCATGAGAGCAACAGCAGTAGTAGATTCCTCTTGATCAACTACAAAAGCTTCATTTTCTTCAGCTTCCTTCTCCTCAGCTTCCTTTTTCTCAGCTTCCATCAACTCCATGATCTCAGCCATGAGACCAACCTGAGTTTTTGCAATGATGGCATCTTCCAGATGAACACCCCAATCAAAGCTGTCGTCCTGTTGAGCTACCAGTGCATTGGACGAACCACCGTGGCTTTGATTGTGGTTGTTACTGTTGTTGTAGCCATGGTTGTTTCCTTGGCTAGGTCTGGTGAAACCCGAAGCCGGTGCTCTGTCTTTCTGACATTCACGAGCAAAGTGTCCAAAGTTTAGACACTTATAGCATTTGGCCTTGGATTTGTCAAAACCATCCTTGGCATTAGAATGCCCGCCAATGAACTTTCTTCCTGTTCTGTTCAGGAAACACTTGGCTCTCCTCAAGATCATGGCCATATTCGATTGAATATCCATGTCCTCCATGTCATCAGGATCCACTTGATTAAAATCTTCTTCAATTGTCTCGAGATCTGTAAGCTTGCCACCTATGAAGTTCTCGTAGGCCAACATACAAGATGAAAATAGTGCTACATGATCTTCAGCTATTTTTGCTATTGCTGATTGGTTAGCTAAAGTTGTAACGGGAGGATTTCTTAAGGTGTGTTGTTGATGAGATCCACAACCTGATCCAGATGCATAGCATGCATGACCACCACAACCATTTGAGTGGTCTTCTTCAGTAGAGTTTCCAGAGAAAAGGGCAATTCCAGATCCCGGAGATTTGGTTGTAGAAGACGTCCCATGATACATAGAAGGGTCTTGTATCTGAGGTCTTCCTGAGCTCTCCTTCTTTCTAAGGTTCATGTTATGAGCTTGAACCTTTCCAATTGCCTCCTCCACTGTCATTTCATAGAATTTTGGATTCTCTCTCATCAGGGTTGTGTACATTTCAATCCTGGGTGGTAAAGCATCCAGAAACTTTTCCACCAACTCTTCATCGGGATACTTGAGCTCAAAAGCTTTCAATTCTTTCTGCAGATGATAGAATCTAGAGATGAGGTCATCTAAAGACTCATTCTCCAAAAATCTGAAGCATTATACTGCTTCTTGAGTAGATCCCGTTTACTCTTCTTGATATCACTATTCACCTCGAATCTTTTCTGTAACGCCTTCCAAAGATCCTTAGAGTTTTCATAACCTCTGAAGCTGTGGAACAACTTCCGAGTTAATGCTATAGTGATTGAACCAAGAGCCTTCTTCTCTCGATCATAAGCTTTCTTTTCTTCTTCATCGAGTTTAGAGATAGGCTTAGGCAGTTCATCATCAAGATAAATGTGTGTGGGATGCTTATAGCCCTCTAGAATTGGAATTCATAACGAAGAATCAGTGTACGAAATGTAATGCTCAAAGCGTGCCTTCCAGTTAGAATAATCATTTACATTTAGCAGCTTTGGTGGTTTCTGAGGAGTACCAATCTCATTGTCATAGTTTAAAAGGTTTCCAAGGTTCTGAAGATTCGACATGGTGAACACTTAGTCAAATTTCAGAAAAATCAGAGACACTTGCGCACTTGATATTGGCCTTGCGCACTTAGAGGATTGGTCTTGCGTATTTAAGATTTGCTCTTGCGTACTTGATAAGTACGCATGAGTAAATGATAAGTACGCAGGATATAACTTAATTACGCACAAGATTAGTCTTGCGTATTTAGTAAGTACGCAGCAAGACTATCCTTTTTGGCAGATATGGTAAGTACGCAGAACACCTTTTCAACTCTCACCAAACTATTCCGGTCACTGGAAAAACCCACTGGAGATGGCAAAAATCTGACGGATGAACAATCAAAATGAGCCAAATGGTCAGAAGCTTGTTTCTAACCAACCTTTGATGCTCAAAACACTCAAAATACACAACAAAAGTCGGTTTTTGAGTTATTTTTGCTTCCAAAATAGTGCTCAAGAGCTACCCCTATTTTATCACAAAAATCAACAAAAACACCTCCTTTTGCTTGTAAAAGTCTGTAGAAAACTCTCCAAACTCACTCACAACACTCAAAATCAAGAGCAAAACTCTGATACCACTTGTAGGTCCCTCGGGTGTGGCGGATCGTCACATGCAAGTGGGTCTACTAGTCGGACCGGGTGCGGAATACCCGTGACTAGGTGGAGAGTCTTACAACACAAAGTAAACCGACAAGAAGATTACTTTAAAATTTCGTCTATTATAAACACTTGAAGGTTACAGAGAGAAATACTGAGATTACAAGTTCTGCGTATTTGCTACTATGACTGCGTCTAAGATTGCGTACTTATCTACTGTCAACCATTCCTATTTATACACGACCTGTTGCCTGCGCACTTAGCAAGTGCGCAGGGCTTTGCTCATGCGTACTTAGCAAGTACGCAAAGGTATTCTTGCGTACTTGCTAAGTACGCAGGAACTATCTCCTGCGCACATACAAGTGCGTAAAACACTTAGAGAAATGTGCAATAGTCAATATGTAAAAGTAAATACAACTCGATAACTAATACATACATTTACAAACAAAGACAAATACATACATGAAAGTACTACACTAAGACTCTATCTATCCAGAGTGTTTGTCACAGGAAAGTGCTTCAACATAAAATAGCACTTTTATTGATAAAATATTTTCAAGAAAATACATATTATAAATTTTAGAAATTTCTAAATTTCTTTTCTTGAAGAGCTTGAACTAATAAAGCATTCTGAGCTTCAACTTCGGCTTTTTCTTGTTCCCTTTTACTTCCTGATACATCCTCATTTATATGCGGAGCAGGAATAGGAATTGTCTCATAGTACATAACATGAGGTATATTAGAGTCGGCACGCTCTTCTTCTCCGGGATCACATCTATTTTCATAAGGTATTTTAGTGTATTTCTCATGAAAGTTTTGTGAATAAATTGGAGTGACGTTGTAGTTTCCAACAGTAGGAGCAGAATGAAAACTTATAGAAGGATTATAGGGAACACTAGGGTTTCCTATTTCTCTGAGGATTCGGAAAGTTGAGTTTCCTCATCATTTTCTAGAGTTGTTTCATTTGTTTTACGTTCGAAGTAGTTAAGAGCAACAAATTTACGAAGAAAGCTAGGGCCTTTCCCTTTTCCAACCATTCTGAAAATAAACAAAACGCTTTTATTAAGAAAATATATTACATTAAGAAACAAAAATATAAAAAGAGATTTAATCTTTCATCAGTTCTTCACCAAGGGTCATCAAGCTTTCTCCATACTCGTATACTTGTTGCCCATAGAACTTGGTTCTTTCCTTGTCCATTATCTTCTCCTTTGTTACTTCATCCATTTGGCGCAACGAACGGTCTACACATTCGATAGGGGAAGAAGGCATACTATACTCATAACCGTATTTTGGTGGAGGTTCACGAAGTCCAACCATAATATCGTTATAAGCATTTTGGTATCCCGGGGGAGCTTGGAAATATTGTTTGAAAGGACCATCATAAGGTGGTTCAGGAAACATATATGGGTCGTATAAGCTAAGGATTCAGAATTATGAGATTGATAATCAGAACTTTTTGAAACATGATTATTGAATAGATAGTCTTCAGGATTTTCAGAAGCAGGTTCATAATGATGAGATTCTTCAGATGGATCTTCTTCCGTTGACATATTTTGCTGATTATGACTAGATTCAGCGGTAGCAGTATTCCAATTGCTGAAATCTGATCCAGCATCCATCGATTGACTTGAAGTATCATAGGACTGGGGATGGGATTCAGGGACATGGTTATCCGGAAGAATGGCAAAGGGATCATCATTATAGTAAGGTGATGATATAGGATTCATTTGGGAACCTAGTGGATGGTATTTCGGGGATTCTTGTTTAATCGGACGATTAGGATCATAATAATCAGGAACGGAATTATCTCCAAACATCTACAATCTTGAAGTATTAGTACTTATCTTAGATACTAAAGCCAATATTCTTATTTTAACTAAAGCTCTACAAGGATGGTTATCTTCCCAGAGTAGTACCTCCAACAGAGATGTTCCCAGGTTAGAGCGACGGGTCTAGGAGAGATTTATACACCGCTCTTTCCTTAGACAGAACATTCCGTTTGTCAGATAACTACATACCGGTCAGAAGGTTACCTTGTTTTCTTATCTTAAAAGCATTAATGGTTGAAGCCTAGATACTACTTCTAAGTATCTAATTCGCTAAAACTTGTGGCTCTGATACCAACCGTCACACCCCGTCTCAGTCACCCCCGGGCGTGTGTGAGCTCGATTTGTATCACCTGCTTTGATTTCAGAGTCTTTGTAAATACAGCGGAAGTCTTTCTCAAAAAGGATCGTTCCAACATTATTTCAACCTCGAGGGTTGTATTTGTAAATATCAAAACTCAGTTGGATGACAAAAGTTTTATATTTATTTTATAAACATAGGGTCTTAAATACCCTTCTTGATTTGATTACAAAACATGGTTTGAAATCAAATACATATAAGCCACTGAAAATAGTATAACCCGGGGTTGATCAATTCCTTGGTCCTATCTCGTTTTCATCTTTTAAGGATTTCCCTTTACACGAGGCCTGAGAATCCTACGTGCATTCCATCTTTTAAGGATTACCCTTTTAAGGATTTCATCTTTTATGGGTCAAATTTCATATCTGCCCGCCTTTATTCCTTTTTCCATCACATTTTATTGATTTCCTGAAAACATTTTGAAAATGAAACGTCAGCGCGAACGTCAGTGAATACGATTATCTTGACACTAAAAATTATTTGGCACAAACAAGTATTAATTCGATAATCACAACTTTATGTTCAATCTACACATTCAGCAGGCCCTCATGTCATGACTATTGCACCACTGTATACACTGGTAGTATGTCTTTATAACAACGGGGACTCATGTCTCCTCATTTGTTAAAAAGGGAAGTACGAGCCGCGATCCGAGACTTTCACCCGTGACTCGTGTATCCCTTGCAAGTTTTACGGATACTTATGGCCTGAATGCTTACACGTAGGTGAACGTTGAGCATTACTCCCTTAAACTTTATTTGGCCATTTTCGTAAACAAAATGTTTAACACATGTTTTCAGAGAGATAAAGTATTCACCTTGTTTAGTGGAATGAGCCTCTAGAGTTGAAAGCTTATAGTCTAGCTTATAAACTTGATTTCTCTAGCGTAACAGCACTTCCGTTATCAAAGGGATGTCGGTCCGACGTCTAGCTATGCCCACGTCAGCCCTAAACGTCAACTCCTGATTGGATCGCACATGTTTTCGGTGCATGTCGGACCGTTATGAGGACTATGTCGGTCCTACATCTAGACTCACGTCCCATCAATAGAGCTGGGTCATTGGACACGTGGAAACACCAAAAATTGCGGATGAGAGGAGGTTTACAGACCGTTATGGATTGATGTCGGTCCGATAACCGACCTATCCTTCTATTGCGGAATGCTATGAGAATGGATATCGGTCCGATATCTGACTGAGATTCGCCTCGGTCCAATATCAATGTCCTTATTCACTTCGGACCGATATGAAAGTGATGTCGGTCCGATATCTAGCTATTTTCAAAATTTTTCATTTTCAACCCTAGACTTAAGTACTTTAGATACAACAAGCTCTTAAGGTTCTAACCTTGACATTTTTCGGACATTTTTGTGTTAAGTGTTACACATAGACCAGGGCATCTAATTCTCTCCCTCATTCTCTGATCTGCTGTGCAAGAAGCTATTGAGCTTCTAAAGCACCCGACTGCCAAGAAAGCAGCTTCATGCTGCTGAGGCACCACTACTGCTGCTTGCAGCTAGCCCGTCGGATCTCAACCATCACCATTTATACTCTCTACTACGTGTACACTTATATATTTACATAAGCTTATATATCTATATATACATATATATATATATATTTACATGTTGTATATACTTCTTCGCTTTGGGTAAACTCTAATGTTGAGCGTCGGAGGGTGGTTCCAAGACCCTGGTCTCGGACCCCTTCTAATGAGTTCCTTCATCTTAGCAGACAGGTGTAGAAAGGTTCGTAAGCTGCCATCCCAGGAACGTTCAAACCCCCTCCTGTCATATTTGTTGCAGCCTCGAGTATACTTAGCCTATTCGTTGTAGCAACAAGTTGGCGCCCACCGTGGGGCTCGACTACTTAGAACAGAAAATCTTCGTAGTTGAGCTCCTTCTGTTTCTAAGTTCTTTCCATGTCAGGAGAGAGCGTTCCTAGGAGGTCGCTTCTACGCCTTCTACACATTTCCTTTTGCAATATCTGGATCTATGCTCGTAACTTCGGTTACCAAGTTCTAAAACCTCATGCTTTCTCCATTGTAATATACTTTAAACCGTTTCTCGTTATACAAAATTACGTTTTAAAGGGTCCCACCCGTTGTTTGACGGTAAAATAAGTTTATGAAGCCTTGTTTTCTTAAAATTTTTACCTCTCTTGTTGGGTTATTAAAGCACATATTAGTGATCTCTAAAATTGGCATATGAACATCTACGTGTCTTTAAATTTAAAGATCATCTTTTTGCATTTTTGATAAGTTCTTTTTATATCTCTAAAGTTGGCATGTGTATTATCCTAAAAATATATACATATATATATATAAGTGTTTATTATTTACTAAAGATGTATATGTTTACCAATGACAACTTTTATCAAAAGAAATGTAGGTCACGGGAGCCTCGTCGCGCAGCAGAGATAACACAGACCTGTTCTGTGATTTGTGTGGGAACCAAGAAATGAGACAGAGAAACACGAACATAAACAAAAGATAATGTAACAATACGTAATCCATAAGATAGAAGTCATCCCGTATTACAGACTACATACCAAAGAAGCACACATCTCTCATCTAAGCTCACGGTCCAGGGGTTGGGAGAACTCGTCCCGACCCGAACACCTCTCAACCTTGTTCCAGAAGTTCCACCTACAAATGAAGATAAGTCTTCTATTTATAGGGGCAGGAACACTACCTGCGTACTTGGCTAAGTACGCAGGACATTGGTCATGCGTACTTGCTAAGTACGCGAGGCAAAAGTCTTGCGTACTTACTAAGTACGCACGACCAACTGGTGAACAAGCTAAGTACGTAGGAACACCTTCCTGCGTACTAGCCTAGTACACCGATACATAGAATTTAATCTATAGTTACTAAAACATGCTTCTGCAGACTCCATCCTAACTATAGCATTAAATTCTATCTATCACTAACACTGATATGAATCAGTTTACAAAGAATGTCCTAACAGACTCCCTCTAAACTAATGACATCAAGTGTCTTCTGGCGTGACTTGATCTTCTGGCATTCTACTTGAGATCTTCAAATCTTCAAACTTCAGTCTTCAGTTGTTGAGTGATACACACGACTCCCTCATAACTGTAGCTTTCATTATAGACCAAACCAAGTGCTTCAATAGGAACCAACTAACCCAACACACTTCATAGTAGTTCATCCTCTCAGCAATAGTTTGCTCCACCCTGACTTAGAACTCTGAGTCTGACAATGTCTTCCTAACCAGGTAACAATAGTAGACTAATGTCACACCCCAACCGACGGTGAAAACGTCGGGGCGGGACATGTAGACTGTTCATGAGCAAAAGGTTGACTAAATTGAAATATATTAATCATTCAAGTTCATTGCATAGATTCAAAACAAACCAAAATCAAACAAAGTACATAAAATGAAATACATCAACCCTTTATTAAAATTAACTAGGTCCAAAACTTATGTGTAGCAAGTCTTGATCAAAATCACACATTAGCACCTGAAACATGAATAAAATAAGGTCAACTAAAAAGTTGGTGAGCATACACAGGTTTGTACATACATAGTATATAGATGTGAATAAACAAATCCTTACATAACATGATAAAATAAGGCATTTATGGGGAGCTACTATTGTGTAACCAAAGTACAATCAAACCTTTGTAACTAGCATGCAAATTGTGTTGTCGGTAACAATCACCCCAATCTGGGTGCGTTTGTCAGACTCAATAGATATATCATTGTTAACCGTCGGCTTAAATAGTTAATGATTGCACATAAATTGCACAAAAACAGTTAACACACCTAGCACTCAAACATAAAGCTCAAATTTTGCATACATGAATGTAAAGAGGATTTGTGTTTGTGTAGTTTATGTAAATGTAAACAATTTTGTGTATAGAGTTCATGTTTCACCCCAAAAAGTGTGAAAGTGTAAAAGGGGCTATGTAATACTCACCCGTAGCAGATGTTGTAGTTATCACGGGAAAAAGGTAGCACAAGTGAACTGTAATTCATAGAGTTAACCTAGAGTAAATTATATGAGATTGAATTAACGATATGCACAAAGTCTAAAGTAAGATATAGGGTTTAGCGGGATTGAGTGTAGGGATTTGCACGAGGTGGTATTATTTCATGTGAAAGATGTATGTAAGACTATGTTTGTATTTGAATTGGAGTTAGCATAAAAACATAAGTTCTAAGTATAAATAAAAATAATAACTGTCTTAGGGTTTAGTTTATATAACTTAAATACATGATTTAAACCCTAATTAAAATTATTAACGTAAAAAGATAGTTAATTTAAATAATCATATTCTTTTTATTTAAAAAAATGATGTGTCTCTGTAAAACAAATATAAATGTATTTATATATGATTAGTCAAAATTTAGATTTATTTAGATAAATGATAAATTCTAAATTAATAACCAACTGAAAAATAATATTAGCGATTAGGTATTTTGCAACTTCCTTATTCAATTTTTTTTATAAAATAAGCGTTGGGAGTGCTTTAATTTTTAAACTAATGCTTTTATTTAGAATAACTTTTAAATAATTTTTATGGAGTTTTAAAACCATTTAAAATATACGAATTTTCGTCTTTTTATTTAGAATTTGCTCCTTAATGCCCAAATTAGATTCAAAGGGTATTGGGTTTCATAAAATAAGTTTTATAAAATAATTGGAGTTGTAAAAAGATGCTTTTAAAATAATTGGGGTTTGCCCGGATCGAACCCGGGTCTACCCGGTAAAAGTATCAAACTCCAACCACTGGACTAGGGAGAAATCATTGATACAAACCAGACTAGAATTATCTTAACATGGGTCAAGGATGGAGCCGGATTCAGTTGCATGAACAAAAAGGAAGAAGAGGCGCGTAGCTGGTTTGAACCCATGACCTTATCTCTATGGGTCAAGCGCATTAACTAGTGTAACTGGGCGATGGCTTTGGTTAAGAACAGGTTGGAAAAATTTAAAACACAGAAACCCGCTCCCCCCCTTCGTCCCTATTTGAATACCCGTAACCCTAGCCATGAAATTAAACTGATAGGCATACAATTGAAGTTCTGATCATGGGGCTTTCGATCTTTGGGTTCAAACGATCATAATGACACAAGAAATACCTGTTTTGATGAAATGACGAAGGAGAACCGCTGAAGTGTAGGTTTCGGTGATCCTTGAGCTCGACAGGTTTCCAGAGGGGTAATGAGACGCGAATTAGAGTGCAGAGAGTTTGAAATGGGTTATTCGAAGGTGTGGTGTGAGTTAATTGGTTCAGTTCTATCCCATTTACACGATTTGATTACGGATTTGAATGAGTCGGTTGCCGAGTGAAACACGCGTCAATTGAATCAATTTAGGGTTGAATTGAGTCTTGTTTATGGTTCAGATTCATGCCCAGTCAGTCTAAAATTAACTTGCTATCAAAAACGCGTTTCAATCTTGCGATTTCTTTCCTAATTTGGTTTGGTTTGACTCTGCTGAGTCAAACTCGTTCGAATCCGAATTAGACCGCGTTATTTGATCGTAGTGAGACTTTAATTGATCTGGTAATGGTATATAATCAAGTTCGTCCTGTACATGAGTCCAATTACACGGATTGGGTCATGTTTGATCCGTTTTGGTATAGATTCTTAGGTGATGTGGGGCTGTTTGACTTTTAAAAAGTCAAACCTGCTCAAATGGTTGAATTCGATTGGTTTCGAAAAGGTTTGGGTTCAAAATAAGGCTTCAAATGCCTAGAGGGTTCAAACTAGTTAAATTAAAATTTTGTTATAGAATGATTTTTTTTATAAAACTTGTAAACTAAACATTACTTATTTACCATAATTATTTTATATATAAAATTCCATCTTTACAATGTTACTTGTTTAACTATAAATATTATATAAAAGAGTAACTTTCCATTTTTTTTATAAATTAAATTAAAGTAGTGTTACAAATTAATGGATGTTACAGTATCCTCATATTGAGGGAATTTCGTCCCATAATTTAACTAGTGAAGGTTATTGAATCAGGAAGGAGGTGAGGGATTTGAATTTCCATTACGTTATGACGGTTGGTTTAAGGAATATATCTACGAGTTTTTAGGGTTTGATACTCAAATTCAGCTATGAATGATAATAATGAATTCTCTTTTTTTTTTGGAATGAATTAAAGGTGAAAACAGTTAAATAATATTTCGGATTGTAAAGATGTAATGCATTACTTGGAATGGATTTGATGAGAATTTGATGATCATAGTTTGTTTAAGATGTTGTCAAATATGCTAAAAAATGTTAGTGGACAAGAGGTAACTCAAACATTGGTCTAGGTCAAAACTTCACGTGACACGAACAACGCTACTTCTGATAACATGATAGAGCGCGTATATATAGGAAGTACCATCGGCGTATCCGCCCTTGTCATATCACATTAGTTTTGTTGCTATATATCACGATAGGTTTTAGGTCGCAACACACGACAGAATTCACTATGCTTTCCATGCGCTGATTTTTATAATTACGTGTGCACCCGTAGTTACTCAAATCATCGTATGGTCCGTATAGATCTTTTCATTGTGTGCGGGTCAAGAAGGGCACAAATTCACTTAGTTCATGTCTATTGTTTTCACATATGAGTTGCTAAGGTAACTATGTCCCTAAATAGGCAGGTCAGTTAGCAACTAAAGAGTGATAAGGTAGTATAACTTAAAGTTCCATAGTTTACCCTTGTTTGAACAAGAATACGTCAAACCCCGAGTAGTTTCAATGTGTTATAGTTTTCAACTTTGATGAACAAAGTGTATAACCATGCTTCGTGTATATTGTGATCAATCACTTTCAACCATTGTAAGCAACTCAGTTTCATATATAATGTAGCACTAAAGTTTCATGTATGGTCTAGTGTTATGTAGCTTGTAATCAAACAGGTTTCATGTTACCTGTCACACCCCAACCGACAGCGGAAACGTCGGGGCGGGACATGTAGACTGTTCATGAGCACAAGGTTGACTAAATTGAAATATATTAATCATTCAAATTCATTTCAAGTATTCAAGTTAAAACCAAATCAAACCAAGTACATAAAATGAAATACATAATCCTTTATTTAAAATTATCTAGGTCCAAAAGTTAAGTGTTGCAAGTCTTGATCAAAATCACACATTAGTACCTGAAACATGAATAAAATAAGGTCAACTAAAAAGTTTGTGAGCATACACAGGTTTGTATATAGATAGCATATAGATTATGAATAAACAAATCCTTACATAACATGATAAAATAAGGCATTTATGGAGAGTAGACATTGTGTAACCAAAGTACAATCAAACCTTTGTAACTAGCATGCAAAATTGTGTTGTCGGTAACAACCACCCCAATCTGGGTGGGTTTGTCAGACTCAATAGATTTATCATTGTTTACCGTCATCTTGAATAGTTAATGATTGCACATAAATTGCACACAAGAGTTAGCACAACTAGCACTCAGGCATAAAGCTCAAGTTGTACACATGAATGTAAAAAGGATTTGTATTTGTGTAGTTTGTGTAAATGTAAGCAATAGTTTGTATAATCTTCATGTTCTACCCCAAAAAGTGTAAAAGAGTAAAAGGGGCTATGTAACACTCACTTGATTCAAAAGGCGTAGCTAACATGAGAGACTAGATAGTAGCGAGATCCTTGTAATGCACAACGTTAACCTAGAGTGTAATATGTATTGAATTAATAGTGTGCATAATAGTCTATGTCTAAGTCTAGGGTTGAATTGGGTGTGTGTTCAAAGAGTTGGAGTTTGTAGGTGTTAGTGTTTTGTACTTGAATGGTGTTGTATAAAATTAAGGTTTGAGTTTGGAATAACTAAATAACTAAAAATTATTATTCATTCATTTAGTTATGAAAAATAATGTTTAAATATAAATTACATAGATAATTGTTGCTTTGTTTATTTATTTATGAAAATATGTACTTAGTAATTTAGTGATAAAGATGTACCAAGCGTTTTATATTAAATATAGATTTAGTAAATAACTTTTATTAATCTATTTTTGTAAATATGTGTAAATGGGTTGTATAAATAATATCTAGGTGTAGGGTTTAATAATAATTATAAATTTAATTTTGTAGGTTTAAATAAATAACTTCTATTTATTTTAAACTAGGAATTTGATCTTTTTAAATAAGGTTAATATAAATCTTTATAAAATCAATTATTTTTATTTGAAAATTCATTTGATATGCTTATTTTTTTAAAATATAAAATTTAGTATTCTGCCAAGATTTTCTCACACACACGACCGTGCTTGGGACAAGGCACGATCGTGCTAGGACCACGGGCGCGACCGTGCTAGTCAGGGCGCGACCATGTTGATCAAACAGAAGACATAACTAAGTTGTTCACTAGGCACGACCGTGTCTGGGCCAGGCACGACCGTGTCTAGGGTTCGCATGACCTTGTCTGGCTAGCTGGCACGACCAGGTCATGTATGGGGCACGACTGTGCTCGGATAGGCACGACCGTGTCTTAGAGTGGCACGACCGTGTCTACATGTAGCACGACCGCGCTATGAGATTAGCGCGGCCGTGTTCGGTCAAGTTCAGAAACAAAATTGTTCGATTCTTATAAAATTTAAGTTGGAAATCATAGGGATTTTTATGAGTAACCTGTTGCGAATTTAACCATATAAACTAATTGAATTATAATAGGGTCTAGCATTGTTATCGATTAAACCGAAAACACATGAGCCCTAGATTCGGGTTCATGTTAAAATCGTTATTGCACGCCCAAATCAGGTGGGGGCTTTTGATCTATAGACTGAAACGAAAGTGTAGGAGGTTTCAATTACCAGGATAGATGACGGATTGATAGTGCTCGACTGTGATGTGTTCCGGCTTGAAATTCGGCGACTCCGACTTCGTCTCCGGACAAAATGGAATACGCGAGAGCTTGACAGAGGTTCGTATGAGGTGTGGGAGTAGTTTGTTTACGCAGAAACAATTCCAAATGATCGGATTCGAGTGGTTTGATAATGAGGTCGGCGGTTTTGAAATGAATACCCATAATGTAGTTTAATTCGAGATAATGCGGGTGTTTAAGACCTCAAAAATGGTCATTAATAGTTGAGACGTGTAGAACGGTTACGAACTCAAACGATCCTGCGTTTAAAAACTGTATTTACGTTTCAACTGACACGAGGCGCGACCGTGCCAAGGCACCGGGCACGACCGTTCCAAAACAAGGCGCGTGACCGTGCCAAAGCACTTGACGCGACTGTGCCAGAATGAGGCACGACCGTGCCTATTAGGGTTTCTTGTTAATTTATAAAATTAGTCCTTGCAAATTTCAGTTTTGATATATTTAGCTTGGTTAGGATTTAACAGAACACCTAACGGGATTACTAACTGAGTTAACTCTAGGAGGTGTTACCACGTGATTATGAGTTCTAAAACTTTGAATTAAAATACGTTCAGCTAACAATTAATAAGGCATAGGTTTGAACAAGTATAGGATTTAATGTAGTGTTGTTATTTTATTAAGTAAAATAAATTAAAATAGGGTCGAAAAATCAGAGATGTTACATGTAACGTGAACAACTTAGCATCATGTATTTTGTAAATCAATAAGCTTTCATGTGTAATATAAATAATTTAGCATCATGCACTTTGTAACCAACTAAGTTTCATGTTCCATGTGGTCAATCAAGTATCATGTACCAAACAAACGATTGTCATGTATCATGTGATCACTTTAGTATCATGTTTATTGCAATCAACTGAGTTTCAAGCGTTTATGTGATCATTCCAGTAGGACGTGTATTGCAAATAACCAAGTTTCATGTATTATGTGATCAATCCAGTAGAATGTGTATTGCAAATAAACAAGTTTCATGTATTATGTGATCAATGTAACATTACGTATATTGCAAACGACTAGGTTTCATGTATTATGTGATCGTGCTGTGTATTTTGTGAACGTGCATACACAAGATTATTGAATTTCATGTGTGACGTATACTAGCGAGTTTTGTACGTGATCGAATGTCGTGGACAAGCGCGTTGTTTGGATTTCATGTATAATGCGGGTAGTTAGGTTTAGCTTTATAAATCTTGTGGAGGTTTGTAGAGATGGTTAACCTCTATGCGAAATGGGTCGTCCCTTGAAGTGGCAAGTATACCCATACATTATTGAAGGTATAGGTAAACGAGGGGTTTCTGAAAACACCATGGGAAATGTAATTGCAAAGAACTGATCTTTGTTTGAAAATAGGGAATTGTAAAGTAGTGAATTTATTGAGTTAAATAATGGACAATTTATAGGAGAAGTCTTTTTATTAAATTTTCAATTATTATAAAGAGGATATTTTTAAGAGTAATTATTGGCTAAACAAGTAGTTGTATATTAATTTAGCCAGGGTTTAGAAATGATTACTTTAAGGAGGAAAATCATACTTATTTATCAATTTGAAGTAATATTTTTATAAAATATGTTGCATTAAGTTCCCTTACGAAGTGAAAATGTTTATGGAAATTTTATATTGCTGATACTCTTTAAAAGGTTTAATAAACTTTTGGTTTGAAAATAACGAGGTTGTTTAAATCTAATAGGATGATTTGTTTATGAAGGAGATTGTCGGTAGTGTACTAAATCGTGTTGAATTAAGAAGGCGATACATGGAAAATTTTGATGAAAATATGATGGGTGTAATTCAAACTCACTTGTCAAATCAATGAATTATAATCTTAGAGTTGGAATATATGAAATTTATTAAATGCTGAAATGCTAAACATTATTCAAAACTTAGGGAAATGGTTCTCAAACTGAAAATTTAAAGACAATAAATATAAATTTTTGTTAATGTCTCTGGTAGCTTTCCACTAGAAGGAAGATAATCACCAAGACAAGCACCGCTATGGTCGCTCGGGTAGTCGATCTGGCTTCAGCTCTAACTGTTTCCATGCGATTCTCGAGCATTTCTTTTTCGAGGATGGAAATTAACTCCTTTTGGTACCCTAATTGGTTTGCTAGGCTATCCATTCTTTGTCCTTGCAAGTCGTGCTTTATCTCATGCTGCATCCACTGCCTCTCAAACTCTGAGGACCTCACATATTGGTGAGTGTCATCGATTGGAATTCTTATAGTACTAGTGGGTGCCATGGTATGCCTTGCCCAAGGGTTAGGATGATACGGGTCGGGCACTAGATACGGGTCTCTTAGTGGGGTT
Organism: Smallanthus sonchifolius; assembly: GCA_023525975.1. NCBI lineage: Eukaryota > Viridiplantae > Streptophyta > Magnoliopsida > Asterales > Asteraceae > Smallanthus > Smallanthus sonchifolius. The sequence continues at coordinate 49,933,233 of CM042023.1, forward strand.
GGTAATTAGGTGTGTAGGTGGGGTGTCTGATACTGGTTTCTGGGTGGGGGTGATCCAGATGCTCGAAGTCTTGGGCCAGTGTTTCTTACGTTAAACCTTGGCCTGAAATTTGGGGGTGTTGGTGACCGATACACGGTGACCCAATGTCTTCTTCCCAATCAGACTCTGCTCCGGGACGGTACCGGGGAGGAAGGAGAGTAGGAGTCCATGTCTAGCAGAAAACAATGTAAAGGTTGTAAGCGATAATAAAATACTGAGTGTTAAATATAGGAGTTCTCATAGGTTTAGAGTTTGACTAATCATAACACCGAGTCTTCACAATAATATTTTAGAAATACACTTGACCTATAAGCAATGCATCCTAGAGGAGAATTCCCAGGAAAGAGGGGTGGGTCACTAGGACACACTTAAGTACCTTGTCTTTCCTTAGCCAGAATCCCTCATGGGCCTACACACTCTTCCAGCCATTATGTATTAATAACACTATTGTTGGGCTTATGGTCATGATGGGAATTGGTGTGGACCGGGCTTTGAGGCCCGAAATTAAGGTTTATATAATGTAGTAGGCTTCTTCTTCTTGGAGGGTAAGTTGACTTCTAGTTTATTATTAACGAGCTTTAGGCCCAATAGTTTAGACTTAGATCACAAGAGGTGGTGACATTATATGTGTGAGTTTAAGGGTGTATGAAAAGCTAAGTGTGTATAAGTGTGTGTTGAAACTTAGGATAACACTTAAATGGATCAAATGGATAGCATGAATATAGCACAAAAATTTTCAGGTAGTGTGACACATAAATTATTAAATATTGTATCATATAGAGTATTTACTTATGATAGTATGTAGGAATATTCGCATAAGGAGAAATCATGTAGCATGTAGTAGCATGGCATTGTATGGGTGTCCTAGGATTATAGTCTAGGTCAAAAGTGTTAATAACCTAATTCCCTATAACCAAGGCTCTGATACCAATCTGTCACACCCCAACCGACGGCGGAAACGTCGGGGCCGGACATGTAGACTTTTCATGAGCACAAGGTTGACTAAATTGAAATATATTAATCATTCAAGTTCATTGCATAGATTCAAAACAAACCAAAATCAAACCAAGTACATAAAATGAAATACATCAACCCTTTATTAGAATTAACTAGGTCCAAAACTTATGTGTAGCAAGTCCTGATGAAAATCACACATTAGCACCTGAAACATGAATAAAATAAGGTCAACTAAAGAGTTGGTGAGCATACATAGGTTTGTACATAGATAGTATATAGATGTGAATAAACAAATCCTTACATAACATGACAAAATAAGGCATTTATGGGGAGCTACTATTGTGTAATCAAAGTACAATCAAACCTTTGTATTTAGCATGCAAATTGTGTTGTCGGTAACAATCACCCCAATCTGGGTGGGTTTGTTAGACTCAATAGATCTATCATTGTTAACCGTCGGCTTGAATATTTAATGATTGCACATAAATTGCACAAAAACAGTTAACACACCTATCACTCAAACATAAAGCTCAATTTTTGCATACATGAATGTAAAGAGGATTTGTGTTTGTGTAGTTTATGTAAATTTGTGTATAGAGTTCATGTTTCACCCCAAAAAGTGTAAAAGTGTAAAAAGGGCTATGTAATACTCACCGGTAGCAGATGTTGTAGTTATCACGGGCAAAAGGTAGCACAAGTGAATTGTAATTCATAGGGTTAACCTAGAGTAAATTATATGAAATTGAAATAACGATATGCACAAAGTCTAAAGTAAGATATAGGGTTTAGCGGGATTGAGTGTAGGGACTTGCACTAGGTGGTGTTATTTCATGTGAAAGATGTGTGTAAGTCTATGTTTGTGTTTGAATAGGAATTAGCATAAAAACATAAGTTCTAAGTATAAATGAAAATAAAAACTGTCTTAGGGTTTAGTTTATATAACTTAAATACATGATTTAAACCCTAATTGAAATTATTAACGTAAAAAGATAGTTAATTTAAATAATCATATTCTTTTTATTTAAAAAAATGATGTGTCTCTGTAAAACAAATATAGATGTATTAATATATGATTAGTCAAAATTTGGATTTATTTAGATAAATGATAAATTCTAAATTAATAACCAACTGAAAAATAATATTAGCGATTAGGTATTTTGTAACTTCTTTATTCAATTTTTTTATAAAAAAAGCATTGGAAATGCTTTAATTTATAAACTAATGCTTTTATTTAGAATAACTTTTAAATAATTTTTATGGAGTTTTAAAACCATTTAAAATATACGAATTTTCGTCTTTTTATTTAGAATTTGCTCCTTAATGCCCAAATCAGTTTCAAAGGGTATTGGATTTTATAAAATAAGTTTTATAAAATAATTGGAGTTGTAAAAGGATGGTTTTAAAATGGGTCAAGGATGGAGCCGGATTTAGTTGCGCGAACAAAAAGGAAGAAGAGGCGCGTGGCTGGTTTGAACCCACGACCATATCTCTATGGGTCAAGCGCATTAACCAGTGTAACTGGGCGATGGCTTTGGTTAAGAACCGGTTGGAAAAATTTAAATCACAGAAACTCGCTCCCCCCCTTCGTCCCTATTTGAATACCCGTAACCCTAGCCATGAAATTAAACCGATAGGCATACAATTGAAGTTCTGATCATGGGGCTTTCGATCTTTGGGTTTAAACGATCATAATGACACAAGAAATACCTGTTTTGAGACGCGAATAAGAGTGTAGAGAGTTTGAAATGGGATGCGAATAAGAGTGTAGAGAGTTTGAAATGGGTTATTCGAAGGTGTGGTGTGAGTTAATTAGTTCAGTTTTATCCCATTTACACGATTTGATTACGGATTTGAATGAGTCGGTTTCCGAGTGAAACACGCGTCAATTGGATCAATTTAGGGTTGAATTGAGTCTTGTTTATGGTTCGGATTCATGCCCAGTCAGTCTAAAATTAACTTGCTGTCAAAAACGCGTCTCAAACTCGCGATTTCTTTCCTAATTTGGTTTGGTTTGACTCTGCCGAGTCAAACTCGTTTGAATCCGAATTAGACCACGTTATTTGATCGAAGTGAGACTTTAATTGGTCTGGTAATGGTATATAATCGAGTTCGTCCTGTACATGAGTCCAATTACACGGATTGGGTCATGTTTGATCCGATTTGGTATAGATTCTTAGGTGATATGGGGCTGTTTGACTTTTAAAAAGTCAAACCTGCTCAAATGGTTGAATTCGATTGGTTTCGAAAAGGTTTGGGTTCAAAATAAGGCTTCAAATGCCTAGAGGGTTCAAACTAGTTAAATTGAAATTTTGTTATAGAATGATTTTTTTTATAAAACATGTAAACTAAACATTACTTATTTAACATAATTATTTTATATATAAAATTCCATCTTTACAATGTTACTTGTTTAACTATAAATATTTTATAAAAGAGTAACTTTCCATTTTTTATTTTTTATAAATTAAATTAAAGTAGTGTTAGAAATTCATGGATGTTACAACTAAGATAACTCCAAATCAGCTGGCATATGATAGAGAGTTTGAATTTCCAATAACCTGCATCAAACTAATCAGCTCTCATAGGAATTCCAGTAAGATAAACTTAAGTCTTCACACCAGATGTGTCCAACTCTATCCTGTATCTTCACGAGTCAACCGAATTCCCGAAGATGTTCATTTCCAATTTCCCTTTTCAATGTAAGCTTCTCTCCTAACTAGACCAAAAACAAGGGAACATTTCCTATCCCGTCGGTAAAGGATAAAGGTTCCATCTTCAACTAATAATCCAACGAATATCCAGCTTCATCTTGAAAACACATGATATAATCAAACACAAAAAATATAGTTTACACGAGAAATCACGGTTAATGATACATCCCCCCCATTTCTCTATAAACTATGACCAGCTTCATCATCACTTCACTCAAATCCTCAAAAAGCACAACTATCCAACTACAGGATTTTATTCTTTTATTCCTTTGCAAAGATCCAAAACAGCAAATCCTTGGGTTCAAGTTGTTCCAGTATTCATCCCCTATTAAAGAAGTATCCCGGATACTCGTAGCCTACATATTCAGGTTTGAATACTTAAACAAGATGATTCTCTTTCCAAAAGACCCAAAGCCGCCACATCTTCACAAATAAACGAGACCTTTAGCCGATGACGACCCAATTGCTCCCATTAGTTCAGTATTCATACCCTATTAAATAAGTATCCCGGATACTCGTAGCCTACATTTTCATGTATGGATACTTAAACAATGTATGACAAGTGGGATCATCCAAAAAAAATCTTGTCCGTGTTTCACCAAGCCACATCGTATACAAATCTGGTCCGAAAAAACCAAAATTACTATCTTCTCAAACATAGCCCGAAACACGCGTACAAATGATCCCTAAAAAAATTGGCTAAGAAAAGTTTTTCTGCCAAAAAACTCTTAGCTAAGTACGCAGTAAATACGCACATAAAGGGTGTTCATGCGTATTTAGTAAATACGCAAAGCCAAGTACCCGTGCGTACTTGTTAAGTGCGCAGAGAAATGCTCTTACGTACTTAGCTAAGTACACAGGTCACTTCTCATGCGTATTTACTAAGTATGCAGGGCTAACCCATGAGTACTTGTTCAGTACAACAGTGTTCTTGACGGATCTTGAGGAGAATGCTCGAAAAGTGATGGATCTGAGAAATTGATGCTTCCAAAAGTTTAGAAATCATCATCTAACAAACCCTTAGCCCTCCAAACACCAAATGAAGTGATAACAAACTCAATTTTAAGGATTTTAGGTCTGAAAAAGTACGAACTCGTATGAACACATATCTGCTCAAAACCCTAAAAAATCAAAAGGGGAACACAAATCAACGAACACCGAGGCTCTGATACCACTTGTAGGTCTCGGGAGCCTCGTCGCGCAGCGGAGATATCACGGACCTGTTCTGTGATTTGTGTGGGAACTAAGAAACGAGACAGAGAAACACGAATATAAACAAAAGGTAATGAAACGATGCGTAATCCATAACATAGAAGTCATCCCGTATTACAGACTACATACCGAAGGAGCACACATCTCTCATCGAAGCTCACGGTCCAGGGGTCGGGAGAGCTCGCCCCGACCCGAACACCTCTCAACCTTGTTCCAGAAGTTTCACCTACAAATGAAGACAAGTCTTCTATTTATAGGGGCAGGAACACTACCTGCGTACTTGGATAAGTACGCAGGACCAACTTGTGAACAAGCTAAGTACGCTTGAACACCCTCCTGCGTACTAGCCTAGTACACTGATACATAGAATTTAATCTATTGTTACTAAAACATGCTTCTACAAGGAAAAAAAAACAAAAGTGGAAAAGTTGTGTTGTCACTTTTTGCTTTACTACAAAGGGTATTTAAAATGGCCGCAACCTAATGTTTTTATTATTTTTCAACTTAGAAAGTGACTGGTCTGCTTCTACGTCAGACCACCTTTTTTAGAAAATGTCAGGTCTGCTTCTGCGTCAGACCACATTTTTCAGAAAATGTCAGGTCTGCTTCTGCATCAGACCACTTTTTTCAGAAAGTGTCATGTCTGCTTCTATGTCAGACCATTTTTTTAAAGGGTCTCGCATTATCATAAAGAAGGGTTATTTACCATTTAACTCTGCAGATCTCCATTACTAAATTACCATATTTTTTAATGAAGCATTCTTTAAAGGACGTGACCTGTTTAAAAGTTTTATGAAACAAAAAACTTTTGGTCAAATTACATTTTCAGAATTTATTTTTGGCAAAATAGGCATATATAAGCCTACTTCATGTAGTGACATGCCTTCTGTCACACCCCGGCCGGTGACGGATTATACGCCGGGGCTGACGCGATTGTTCATAAGCACATGATCATCTTTTAAATGCGTTTCAATAATTATTCATCATAATAAAATATCCGTTACAAGGAGAAATAGAAACATATTGTTCATAACATAACAAAATTTAAATTTATTAATGCTAGGTTCATAGTCCTATGTGATCAAGCATGGTCCTCAAACTGATACACCTGAAACATTTAAGTAAATGTCAACTACAAGTAGTTGGTGAGTAACATATGTTTTGACACCAAACAAAATTGAATATGTTTTACAATTCAATATGTTCAAAGTAAGTTTAAGGCATAGATGTGAAAGCATACAAGGTCCCAAAGCGTACAATCAAGCCATGGAAATATGTATGCATAATCCCCCGGATTGCATGAAGTAAAGTACCAAAATGTATACACAATCCCGCGGATTCCAATATAAATTATCATAAAAGGCACTACCTTAGGCTTGCCACATAAGTTAATGATTATACTAAACATAAACAGTTGTATCATCAAGTAGTTTAAGACATAAAGCACATGAACTTTGCAGACATGTTCCACCCCGAGTATTTGTAAACAAAAGTACGTAAAAGGGCCTATGAAACTCACATGTAATGAAGTTAATAAGTAGTATGAGTTGTTAACGATGGTTAGGCTTCGTGAGGATTTCTCACAATCAACCTACATAGATAAATGTATTCTTAAACTCAAACTATGCCTAATGAAAGTATGAGATTCTGAGATTTTAGGGTTTCATAAGATTTGGGATTGGATATAGGATTTGTACAAGTTTAAATGAAAATATATGTTTATAATGATAAGGTAATAGTAATTAGAATTAGTTACAACCTCTAATTAATTATATAGTATTTATAATAATGAGTTTGAATTTATTTATATAATTATTCTAAAATAATTTAACAAATAAACTATGGAATAGAAAACGTGTTTAAATAATACGTTTGAATTTATTTATATAATTTTTCTAAAAATTAATTAATAAATTATGGAATGAAAAAGTTTTAAACAATTATTTTATGTAGATACAATAATTAGTTAAACTATTTAAATAACCTCTTTTACTTAAATGATTTGTAAGAGATATTAAAATAAATATAAGCATTAAATGAAATTTATTGATCCTCTATGATTATTTATCTAAAATAATTATTTAAGTATTTATATAAGTTTTTAAGTGTTTTAAATACTTATTCTTGATAAAATAATTATTTATGAGTTTAAAATGTGGGTTAATAATGTTTTAAACAATTAATTAAAAATGGTTTAACAATTTATTTTTTATAAATAAACCACATAATTAGATTTGTATAAATAAAACATATATATTGTTTATTTAGGTATTTATAATACATATAATATGTTTTTAAAAGATTAAAAATAAATATAAAATTATTTAATATTTCCTGTTTTTATAGAAGTTCCCGGTTATATTTATAAGATTTATAAAAATAAAATTAGAATTTTAAAACATTTATTTTATGTAAAGAAATGGAAAACAAGGTTTAGGGTCAAAAACCGGCCACAAGGACTTAAACCCGCGTCGATCCCGGGCCACCATGCACACGCGCTTTAGACCATCAGACCAGGGCTTATGCCTTGGTCTTAGACTGATGCGTTTAATTTAAAAATTACAAATCCAAACCGAACTTCTTCCCCAAACGAACCCTTAACCCTAGCCTTACAATTGACCCGTCTCTTCAACCCGATCGGCTATAAATCCATAGGGCTTTCATTCCCTTGATAGAGACAGGTCTACTGGTGCAAGTTTTACCTGAAATGAATACGTTGGGAAGGAGAACGACTGAGGTGTGCAACCTCGTGTTCGTCGGCTAATTTGGGTGTTACAGAGGTGCCTTGCGATGTACTTGAAAGTACAGGAAGCTTGCAATGAGAGTCGCCAAGGACTGTGAGTGCCAATTTATACACAATTCACATGGAAATGGGTCGATCGATTAAATGAGTTTCAATGGGGTTTCGGTTACGAGTTTAATCATTGAAGTGTTCATAAAAGTTCAATTAAACATGAAAGACGGATCGTTTAAGTGACTATAACGTTTAGTCGGCTTCAATTTGATACGAAAATACCCTAAGGACAAGTTCATGAAAAATGGTTTGAAAAACGGTTTGCGCGGGACTCGAACCCATGACTGAATGCGGAGGGGGGGGGGGGGATGTTTCCGGATTTGTAAACAAGTCCCTAGAGTTTTAGGATTCTATCATTTTATGTACAAATCTTGTTTTAAATGAAATTTAAGTTTCAGAAATTAAACAATTAACCCTGAACTTTTAAAAACATAGAATTATTAAATTTTATAATTTTTTATAAAATCTAATAAAACTTTATATTCTATTTAATGTTATTACAGTAAAAAGTATAATTTAAAAAAATCAGAAATACTTTTATATTTATTAAAACTCATTTTTTTGTAATTAAATAACATAACTTTATGAACTCTAATTTTATAGAATTTTTTTATTTAGTTTTTATTAGTTTGTATACATATATATATATATATATATATATATATATATATATATTTATATAGACTTAGCAATAACTTAATATATATGCATTTATTTCTTAGAACTTTAAACAATTATTTATATGAACCATTATATAAGTACTTGTTATTTTTTAAATGAAACAATTGTACCCAATGTATGTATGTTCATGTAATGAAATAAATATGATAGTTCTCATTGAAATAAGAAGGTACAAATCATAGAATAATGATAGTACAAGTGTCGGAATAGTTAAAATAAAGGTAAGAAATTCCTGGAGGTTACATTCTCCCCTACTTTAGGAAATTTCATCCCAAAATTGATTAAGAGGATGGTTCAGGAAAGAGATGTGGGTATTTAGCCTTCATTTGATCCTCACATTCCCAAGTAAACTCTGGGCCACGTTTGGATTCCCACCGATCCTTAACGATTGGGATATGACTTTGTTTGAGTTGCTTAACTTCCAGATCCATGATCTCCACGGGTTTCTCCGTGAAGTGCATTGTCTCATCAATGTGAACTTTGTCAAGCATTATGTGAAGATTCTCGTCGGCCAAGCATTTCTTCAAGTTCGAGACATTAAATGTTGGACTTACGTTGTTGAGTCCATCAGGTAAATCCAATTTGTAGGCTACCTTCCAAATCCGTTCAAGGACTTTAAAAGGACCTACAAACCTTGGTGCAAGTTTTGCCTTCTTTCCTAAACGAACCACGTACTTCCAAGGGGATACCTTAAGAAGAACCAGGTCGCCGACTTGAAATTCCAAGGGTTTTCGACGTTTGTCTTCATAGCTCTTTTGCCGACTCCTTGCTACTTGAAGGTTGTTACAGATTAACATGATTTTCTCGGAAGTTTCCACGATAAGTTCGGGACCAGTGATCTGTGCTTCACCAAGCTCAGACAAACATATAGGAGAACGACACTTCCGACCATAAAGTGCTTCGAAAGGAGCCTTGTCAATGCTCGTATGATAGCTGTTGTTATACGAAAATTCGACTAAAGGTAGATGTAAATCCCAATTTCCCTTAAAGTCAATGACACAGTCTCTAAGCATATCCTTATGGGTTTGAATCGTACGTTCGGATTGACCATCAGTCTGCGGATGGTAAGACGTACTAAGATTTAGATGAGTACCCAGAGCTGATTACAAAGATTGCCATAAACGAGAAGTGAATCGTCCATCACGATCAGAAATAATGTTGAGAGGTACACCATAACGACTAACTATTTCATCAATATAGATTCGAGCCAATTTCTCGACTCGATAGTCTTCACGAATGGGTAAAAAGTGAGCAGATTTAGTCAAACGATCAATTTTTACCCAAATACTATCGCGACCATGAGACGTATGCGGGAGCTTGGTTATAAAATCCATAACAATACACTCCCATTTCGACAAGGGAATCTCGGGTTGTTCAAGTAAACCGGACGAACGAGCGTGCTCAGCCTTAAATTTCAAACACGTAAGGCACCTGGACACATATAGAGCAATGTCCCTTTTCATACCAGGCCACTAGTATTGAGTAAGAAGGTCCTTATACATTTTATTCGCACCGGGATGTATAGAATAACGAGTCTTGTGAGCCTTGTTCATGATAAAGGTATGAAGATTGTCACGGTCCGGAATCCATATACGATTTAGGAAGTAAAGTAGGCCATTGGGTTTGGTCTCAAGTTTTAGTTCAACACCACATGCTATCTCATTGTACATGTTTCCTTCAGTGACTGAGAGATGTTGTGCCTCAAATATGTAAGTCTGAATGTCATTTTGGATTCGAATGTTGTGGATCTTGATAGATTCTTTACGACTAAGAGAATCTACCAGGATGGTAACGAATATCGCACTCGTAGTCGTTTAGAAGTTCAACCCAACGCCTTTGCCTCATGTTGAGTTCTTTTTGATTGAAGATATGTTGAAGACTTTTATGGTCGGTGTAAACCACACACTTAGTACCATATAAGTAGTGTCTCCAAATTTTGAGAGCAAATACGACCGCACCCAATTCAAGGTCTTGCGTCGTGTAATTTTTCTCATTGATTTTGAGTTGTCGAGACACATAAGCAATCACTTTACCTCGTTGCATGAGTACAAAACCAAGGCCTAAATTAGAAGCGTCACAATAGACAACAAAGTCATCGTTTCCGTCAGGAAGAGTCAAGATAGGAGCTGCACACAATTTCTGCTTGAGGGTTTGAAACGCTTCTTCTTGTTTTGGTCACCACTTGTACGGTTTGCCTTTATGTGTTAAGGCTGTGAGTGGCACCGCGATCTTTGAAAAGTTCGATATGAAGCGTCGATTATAGCCAGCTAAGCCAAGAAACGAGCGTACTTCCGTAGGGGTTTTTGGAGCTTGCTAGTTCTTCACCGCTTCAATTTTTGGGTGATCCATGTGAATACCCTTCTCGTTGACTATATGGCCCAAGAATTGGACTTCTTTTTGCCAAAATTCATACTTGGAGAACCTAGAGTATAATTGTTCCTTCTTCAAGAGATCCAAAACCAATCGTAAGTGTTCTTCGTGTTCCACTTTCGATTTTGAATAAATAAGTATGTCGTCAATGAAGACGATTACCATCTTGTCCAAGTACGGTTTACTCGGTTCATAAGATCCATGAATATCGCGGGTGCATTGGTTAGTCCAAATGGCATAACCATGAACTCATAATGACCGTACCTTGTACGAAAAGCTGTTTTTGGAATATCGGATTCAAGGACTCGTAACTGGTGGTAACCGAAACGAAGGTCTATTTTTGAGAAATAGGTCGAGCCTTGAAGTTGATTGAACAAATCATCAATTCTCGGAAGTGGATAATGGTTCTTCACAGTAAGCTTGTTGAGTTCCTGGTAGTCGATACACATCCGGAAAGAACAATCCTTTTTCTTGAAAAATAAGACGGGTGCTCCCCAAGAAGAAACACTAGGACGTATGAATCCTTTTTCAGAAAGTTCTTGAAGCTGGCTTGAAAGTTCTTGCATTTCTGATGGTGCAAGACGACAGGGTGAGTTAGCCACAGGGTTTGCTCCTAGCACTAGGTCGATACGGAATTCAACTTGACGTGCGGGAGGAAGACTGGGTAAGTTTTTGGGAAATGCTTCCGGAAAGTCTTTGATCACAGGAATGTCTTGGAGGCTTTTGTCCTTGTCTTTCCTCTCCACAATATGTGCCAAGAACGCCACACATTTCTTCCGTAAGTACTTTTCCTTGGTAGTGCAAGACATAAGCTTGAATCCTTTAGACGGCTTCTCACCATAGACATTCAAAATGTTGCCCGAGTCAAGAGGGATACGGATATACTTGTCAAAGTAGACGAATTCAGCATGATGCTTGGTTAGCCAATCCATGCCTCCTATGATGTAGAAACCTCCGAGAGCCATAGGAATAAGATTAATCGAGAAGTCATGGTCATTCAAGTTTAGGGTACAATCTCTAATGATGGTGTCACATGTAACAGAATATCCATCCACTACTAATATATCGAAGGATTTGTCTAACTTAGTTCGACTCATAGCATGTTGTGGTTCAAATTTAAAGGACACGAAACTCCTATTGGAACCAGTATCAAACACGATAGAAGCATATTGTTGATTAATTGGATACGTACCGTTCAGCACATCATTGTTGGCTTGAGCCTCGTTGACATTAATGTTGAAGGCATGTCCACGAGCCACAGGGTTTACATTCCCCTGATTCACATTCCCTTGGTTCATGTTCCCCTGATTCATGTTTCCCTAATTCATGTTGCCTTGGTTTATGTTGGCTTGATTCACAATGACTAACCTAGGACAACAGTTCCTGAAATGATTGGTGTCACCGCACTAGTAACAAGCACGACCCTGGGTGATAGCAGCAGGAGCAGGAACAACAGGTTGATGGACTTGGTTAACTTATGGAATACGACATGTGTTAGCCACGTGTCCATAACATCCACAAGTGGTACATAGACGACATGGCACGTTGGTAGTATGATGGAGCCTACATATGTTGCACAAAGGTAGAGTTCCTACATACGGCTTCTTATTGGGGTTGTAAGCATTAGGGGCTACTTGGGCTAAAGGTGCAGCAGGAGTGATATTAGCAAAGTTCCTGCCTTTCCGCTTCTTGCCATTGAAGGAATACTCAGCCTTGACTTTTTTGGTAGGTTCCGTTGCAGTCTTCTCAACGATTTTCTTTGCACCTTTCTTAGACAGAGTCCCTGCCTTAACATGGTTATCCATCAACGTAGCAGCAAGAGGGATTGCTTCCTCAAGTGTGGCTGGATTGCTACCCAAGACGGTATCTTGGATTTGCATCGGCAGACCATTGATGTACTTTTCAATGGACCTTGAAAGAGGAGTGACCATATGAGGCACAAGAAGGCTAAGTTCATGAAAACGGGTGGTATAGGCAAGGCTTTCACCACTTTCCTGCTTGAGATCCCAGAACTCAGCTTCTAGCTTCTTAATCTCGTTGCGAGGACAAAACTCATCAGTCATGAGTGTCTTAACCTTAGCCCAAGGTAGGACCTGTGCAACTTCCATACCACGGTTACGATTTTCCCCGTTCCACTAGGTGAGGTGAGTGCCCTCTTCTGAAAGACACTAGTAGCAAAACTAAGCTTCAGGCAGTCGGTGTTGATGAAAGTACCGTCAGTGCTTTTGGACCATTGTAGAAGTCCAGTGGTTCCTTCCTTCCAGTAGTACTTGGTGGGGATACAGGAGTTGAAATGTTTGAACGTGCACGTGGTATTTCTTGGAGTTGCATTCCGGTTCAGTTGGTTGACCATGGTTGGTAAGATTGTAGCCATTTGCTGGATGATCCTGTCAGTGAGGTTGTTCCTACGTTCATGGAGGTGAGGCATTCTACAATAGTAAAACACAGTAAAGGATAAATATGAAATTCATATGATATGAATCATGAATAAGAATTTGTGATAAAATCAAGAGATGCTTAATAAAACATTGGATGGCACCCATTCAGTTTACATCACCAAATGGATACGTTGACTTAACAAAAGTAATTTAAGTTCACCTAATGTCCGAGAAGTCATGCTTTAGCCTATAAGTGGACACTCATCCAAAGAATTCCCAGGAAAGCATAACTAGTCCATCGGTTGATTTGGATTTATACGAAATACTTTCCTAGACAGAATTTTCCAGAATACAGGCATCCACCCATCCGGATTGCACAAGTTCTCATTCATTATCTAGAACTTACATACTTTTTACGAGAGTTTCATTTTGGATTAGACCTTTAAATCTAAGAGTATGTTTCGCAGTTTCAAGTAGTCTCATGTAGTCCCTTGAAGTTGTTGTTCATGCATTTTGCACCACGTAGCCAGAAATAGATAGATGTAGATAGGTATAGGTAAGTGAATGTGATTCATCTAAGAATAGATGTAAGTATGTGTATGGAATAAGTATAGAGTGGAGTTCTTAATAAAGGACACGAGTTAAACTCATGTTTTGGACTCCTAGGTTATAGTCTAGGTCATGTGTGTCTAATAACATAATTCTCTATAACCATAGCTCTGATACCAATCTGTCACACCCCCGGCCGGCGGTGGATTATATGCCAGGGCTGACGCGGTTGTTCATAAGCACATGATCATTTATTAAATGCGTTTCAATAATTATTCATCATAATAAAATATCCGTTACAAAGAGAAATAGAAACATATTGTTCATAACATAACAAAATTTAAATTTATTAATGCTAGGTCCATAGTCCTATGTGATCAAGCATGGTCATCAAACTGGTGCACCAAAAACATGTAAGTAAATGTCAACTACAAGTAGTTGGTGAGTAACATAGGTTTTGACACCAAACAAAATTGAATATGTTTTACAATTCAATATTTTCAAAGTAAGTTTAAGGCATAGATGTGAAACACATACGAAGTCCAAAAGCATACAATCAAGCCATGTAAATATGTATGCACAATCCCCCGGATTGCGTGAAGTAAAGTACCAAAATGTATACACAAACCCGCCAAGGTTTATTTTAGTACAAGTTAATGATTGTACTAAACATGAACAAATGTATCACCAAGTAGTTTAAGACATAAAGCACATGAACTTTGCATAAGAACATAGGTAATTGAATTGTGTATGTAAAGTAATGTAGATATGTTCCAGCCCGAGTATTTGTAAACAAAAGTATGTAAAACAGCCTATGAAACCCACATGTAATGAAGTTAATAAGTAATATGAGTTGTTAACGATGGTTAGGCTTCGTGGGGATTTCTCACAATCAACCTACATGGATAAATGTATTCTTAAACTCAAAGTATGCCTAATGAAAGTATGGGATTCTGAGATTTTAGGGTTTCATAGGATTTGGGATTGGATATGAGATTTGTACAAATCTGAAGGAAAATATATGTTTATAATGATAATGTAATACTAATTATAATTAATTAGAACCTCAAATTAATTATATAGTATTTATAATAATGAGTTTGAATTTATTTATATAATTATTATAAAATAATTTAATAAATAAATTATGGAATAGAAAAGGTGTTTAAATAATTTGTTTGGATATATTTATTTAGTTCTTCTAAAAATTAATTAATAAATTATGGAATGGAAAAGGTTAAACAATTATTTTATGATAAAATAATTAGTTAAACTATTTAAATGTCTCTTTTACTTAAATAATTTATAAGAGATATTAAAATAAATATAAGCCTTAAATGAAATTAATTGATCTTGTATAATTATTTATCTAAAATAATTATTTAAATATTTATATAAGTTTTAAGTGTTTTAAATACTTATTCTTGCCAAAATAACTGTTTATGAGTTTAAAATATGGGTTAATAATGTTTTAACCAAATAATTAAAATTGGTTTAACAAACATTATTATTTTTTTATAAATAAACCACATAATTAGATTTGTATAAATAAAACATATATACTATTTATTTAGGCATTTATAATACTTATAATATGTTTTTAAAAGATTAAAAATAAATATAACATTATTTAATATTTCATGTTTTTATAAAAGTTCCCGGTTCTATTTAAAAGATTTATAAAAATAAAATCAGAATTTTAAAACATTTATTTTATGTAAAAAAATGGAAAACAAGGTTTAGGTGCAAAAACCCGCCACCAGGACTCGAACCCGCGTCGAGCCGGGGCCACCATGCATGCGCGCTTTAGACATCAGACCAGGGCTTATGCCTTGGTCTTTGACTGATGCGTTTAATTTAAAAAGTACAAATCCAAACCCATCTTCTTCCCCAAACGAACCCGTAACCCTAGCCTTCCAATTGACCCGTCTCTGCAACCCAATCGACTCTAAATCCATATGGTGTTCATTCCCTGGATTGAGACGGGTCTATTGGTGCAAGTTTTACCTGAAATGAATACGTAGGGAAGGAGAACGACTGAGGTGCGCAACCTCGTGTTCGTCGGCTGATTTGGGTGTTACAGAGGTGCCTTGCGATGTAATTGAGAGTAAAGGAAGCTTTCAATGAGTTTCGCCAAGGACTATGGGTGGCAATTTATACACAATTCAGACGGAAATGGGTCGATCGATTAAATGAGTTTCAAAGGGTTTCGGTTATGAGTTTAATCATTGAAGTGTTCATAAAAGTTCAATTAAACGTGAAGGATGGATCATTTGAGTGACTACAACGTTTAGCCGGCTTCAATTTGATACGAAAACATCCCATGGACGAGTTCATGAAAAATGGTTTGAAAAACGGTTTGTGCGGGACTCGAACCCATGACTGAATGGGGGGGGGGGGAGTTTCCGGATTTGCAAACAGGTCACTAGAGTTTCAGGCTTATATCATTTTTTGTACAAATCTTTTTTAAATGAAATTTAAGTTTCAGAAATTACACAATTAACCCTGAACTTTTAAAAACATAGAATTATTAAATTTTATAAATTTTTATAAAATCTAGTAAATGTTTATATTCTATTTAATGTTATAACCATAAAAAGTATAATTAAACAAAAAATAGAAATAATTTCATTTTTATTAAAACTCATTTCTTTGTAATTAAATAACATAAGTTTATGAACCCTAATTTTATAGAATTTTTTTAATTTAGTTTTTATAAGTTTGTACACATATATATATAGACTTAGCAATAACTTAATATATATATATATATATATATATTTCTTAGAACTTTAAACAATTATTTATATGAACCATTATATAAATACTTGTTATTTTTTAAATAAAACAATTGTACCCAATGTATGTATGTTCATGTAATAAAATAAATATTGTAGTTCTCATTGAAATAGGAAGGTACAAATCATAGAATAATAAAAGTACAAGTGTCGGAATAGTTAAAATAAAGGCTGAAAATTCCTATAGGTTACACCTTCTACATACTTTATGGGACTGATAGATGCTCACTTTCTCTTGTCTTTTGATTAAAGCATCTTACCAGTGGCAAGCAGGGATCAATTCAGCAGTTTACTTATTCCCACAAGAAGCACTGACTGACGAATAACATTTTCTGAAAAGCAGCCATTCAACTTGCTAAAACATATTAACATAGAAAGCGACATGTTGACAAGATGAAGATGCCAAATTTTTTCCTTTTCTGCAAAAGGTGACAATAACCTTGCACATGGAAAGGGACATCTCCACTAAAAAAGGTGATGTTGACAAGTCTATTATGACAAATCTTTTGTCCATAACCTTTTTGTCAAGAAAACTTTTCTAATGTTACACATGTCACATTCATGTACAACATGTAAAGTAGAAGGTACAACCCTTCTCCAATACATATGTACACATATTTGTTAGGACATAGTTTGTAATGACAAAAGCTTTGTAATAGTTTAGATCTAATGTCTTTATGTTTTTGTAATGTATTAATGTTCTAAGTGTTTTTATGCAAGTTGCTAGAGGCGAACTTGTTAAGTTCGCCTAGTCTAACAGAGGCGAACTTGTTAAGTTCGCTTAAGTCTATCTGAGGCGAACTTGTTAAGTTCGCGTAGTCTGTTAGAGGTGAACTTCTTAAGTTCGCCTAATGTAGGTCAGTAGTCCATATATAGATGTTTACAGAGTCAGTTTAGAATATCGAATAGAACTGAGTTGAATGATTGAGTCTGTAAACTCTATTGAGAATTGGAATACAAGCATGAAGATTATTTACTTGATTGTCTCTATTGTCTTTTGTGTATGCAATCGTTGATTCGTTGGAGTCCACACTCCGAGTTAACGACACGTCTTATCACGAGAACGATCTGTAGAAGTGCCATGAGGACCTACAAGTGGTATCAGAGCTATTGCTCGTGATTCTTGGTGATTCTAGACGGTTTTGCATGCAAATTGACAAGAAATTCATCATCTTTGACATTTTCATTTCCATGGAGTTTTCAAGCTTAATTTGGTTCTGATTTGGTGTTTTTGAAGAGGATTTTGAAGAAATTGATCCGATAGAAAGGTTCTAATTGAGAAATTACACAATCCAACGGTTTGATTTTGACTAATTCCTTCAAAACAGTGAATTATGAAGATTTTTGGTGATTCTTGGTTCGCAGTTTCAAGTTCGCTTCTCACAAATTAAGTGAACTTATTTTTAGGCGAACTTAATCAGATTTTCTGTTTTCTGGTTTAAGCGAACTTATTAAGTTCGCTTCATATTAAGTTCGCTTGGGTATCACAGAAGCGAACTTATTATCTTCGCCTAAGGGTAGTGAGTGTTCAACACTTGGAAATTTTTCAGGAAATTTTTCAGGAAAATGGCAAATATGGTTCAAGTAACGAATATGTTCAATTATGATAATGAGATCGGTACATCTCAAAAACCACCGAAGCTGTTGAATCTTGCTGATTATTCTAATTGGAAAGACAGGTTTGATCAGTTCGTATCTTTTACCGACACTAGTCTCTGGATTCCTATTTTAGAAGGTTATACGCGTCCGACTTATTCATGGATGGGACAAGATAATGTTCCAAAGCCGGTGTCAGAGTTAACGAATGAAGAAAAGTTGTTGTTTGATAGGGAAAAGAAAGCGATGGCAAGTATTTCGATGTCTCTTCCGAAGGAATTATATCTCAGTTTCAAACAATTCAAATCTTCTCAACAACTGTGGGAAGCTTTACAGAAAATATGTGAAGGTAGTTTGGATGTAAAGAAGAGTAGAAGAGAGCTATTGAAGAAGCAATTCTTGGTCTTCAAACATTTTCAAAATGAATCCTTGGATGATCTTGCTACCAGATTCTATCATCTGCTTAGTGAACTGTCAAGTGCTTCTGTGGTGTATGAAACTGAAGAAATTGATGATAAGTTCTTGAAGGCGTTACCATCAAAATTTGATGTGTATATTGTTTTGATCAAAGAAAATATCAAGTACAAAACCATGTCTCTTGAAGAAGTTCTTGGGAAGATTCAATCGCATGACCTGAATATGAAGAAGGAGACTAACAAAGAGCATATCCAGGATCCTGCCATCTATTTTGCCAAGACTTCTGGTAAAACTGGTACAGGAGTTGCATTCTTTTCTGGAGACGCTCAAGATTCTTCTAATGATCAGTGTTCTGGAGTTCCTATTCATTATGGTCATTCTAGTCATTCTGGTTTTTCTGCAACAACAGTTTCTACATCTTCTGGATCTCATGTAAATCAAAAGGTTGCTGATGATTATCTAGCTATGTTTTCCTCATTCATGGCTTCGTATGAGAATTTTATTGGAGGAAAATTCATGATCCTTAGGTTATTGAAGAAGATTTCAGACAGATTGACCCTGTTGATCTGGAAGAAATGAACATCCAATGGAATATGGCCATGTTAATGCGTCAAGCAAAGGATTTCTTGAAGAAAACTGGCAGAAAGTATATTGGATCTAATAGTCGATCACGCATGGGATTTGATAAAACCAAAGTGAGTTGTTGTAACTGTCAAGAGTATGGTCACTTTGCTAAAGAGTGTGTGAAGCAAAAGGTTGAGTTTGATTCTCAGAAGAAGCAAAATAATTTTCAGAATAATCGTCATCAATCACATGGTTCATCTGGAAATTCAAATCATGCATCTGCATCGGCATTGGTTGCACAAAATGATGAGAACTATGACTGGGGTATTCATCTAGAAGATTTAGTGGGTGCTGTAAGTCAAGCCTTTGTAGAAGAAATTCATTATGAAAAATCAGAAGAGGTGGCTGATGATGATGGTTCAAGTGATGGTTCGAGTGAGAGTTCAAGTGATGGTTCGAGTGAGAGTTCAAGTGATGGTTCGAGTGATGGTGAAAGTGTGCAGATTGTTGATGAAGAGATAGAACAAGAGCAAAATATTGGTTCTGATGTTGCATCAGGTGTTGCTGAAGATGATATTGTTCTAACACAAAATGCTTCTGATGGTGCTGATTAAGAGAATATTCCCATTGCCAAAATTTTCATGGCAGACATGTCTGATCCGTCAAAGGTAAAAGACTCTGTTTGTCATATATACTGTTCTAACTGCATTACTGTTAAAGATAAATTGCAAAAGGTCATGGATGATAACACAAACTTGATTTGTGATATGAAATCGATGCATTCTGTTAATCAGAAACTGAAAGATAACGATAAATTGTGCATCGATAGAATTGAGTCTTTGAAAAGAGAATTAAATTCTCTGGGTTGAAATATAAAGAACAAGCTTATCATCTGGATATGACTTATGCTGAAATAGAAAAACAAACTGAAGTTATTGCTCAAAAGAATAAAGAAATTTCTGACAAAGAGTCTGAGGTGATCAAACATCATAGAAAGTTGGAAAATTTTACAAATTCTTCTGTTGTTTTGGATTATTTTAATTCAAATGCTGATCCTACTAAACGGGTTGCTAGGATTGGATTTGTTCCTACACCATTTAATGCAATTTATGTGGTTGAACCTGAAATCATACATGAAAAGGAAATAGATCCAAAAACAGTATTGAAAGTGAACCCGGTAACTGGTGAGGATATGGTGTATGAATCTGATTATGAGGATGAGGTGTTTGATGAGACGAAAGTTGAAGGTATTCCAAAAGAGGTGAAAATTGATGAACCAACAGTTGTAAAAACTGTTACCCATGATAGATGTATTCTGACTGAACCTGATGAGGTGAAAGTTGTTACCCCTAAGCTTTCCCCAATTTTACAGTCAAGTGAGTTTGTCGTTGCTGGTCATCAAAAGGTGCATTCATCAAAGGTGCCTACACAGGTGTATGTTCCAAAGAAGACAGTAAACTGTTCTGGAAAATCTTCTGAAGCTTATTCCTCTGATGGCTCCTCAAACTCAAAGAATTCTTCTTACTTTAGAACTAATAAAGAGAGAAGAGTTTGTTTTCATTGCAACGAAGCTGGTCACATACTGGTCAATTGTCCTTATAAAAACCAGGGCAAATTGAAGACTGTTCCTTCACAACCAAAGGTGGTGAAGATTCATAAAAGAACAAATGAGGGAAAGTCATCTTTTAGTTTGGAGCAAAATATGTCCTGTCGATCTTTTGTTAAATCCTCTGGATTTAAACAGCAAGATAAATTGAACTCTAAATCATTTGTGTGTCAAGAGAAACTTGAGATTCCTCATGTTGGAATTTCAAAGGATTCTCAATCTGAAGTGAAATTGTCTAGACCATAAAGGAGAAGACTAAACAGAAAATTGAAGAAAATTTTGGAAACATCTGAATCTGATAATAATATATCAAATAATGTTTTTCAAAATAATCAAAAATTGTCTCCTTTGAAAAGGTCTGTTGGTAAAACTTCTATTCCAAAGGTTAATGATAACATTGATTGTGAATTATTAGAAGTTGTTTATTTTGATCAATCTGGACGACCCAAGACCACAATGGCTTGGGTTCCTATTTCTAACTGATTTTCGTTGTTTATGTAGGGACAACCAAGGAGTACTATCGACAATACATGGTATGTGGATAGTGGTTGCTCTCGACATATGACAGGGAATATTAGATTGCTTGAAGATGTTAAAAATATTGATGGAGGTTATGTCTCTTTTGCGGGGAATAAAGGCGGGTACATAACTGGACAGGGAACTTTAAAGAATGATAAAGTCAAATTTGAGAAGGTGAATTACGTGGAGCAGCTTGAACACAATCTTTTGAGTGTATCACAAGTTTGTGACAAGAAGTTTTGGTTTCATTTCAATGATGCTGAGTGTTATATCTTGAAACCTGGTTTTGTTATTCCCGACGAATGGATTCTCATGAAGGCCCCGAGGAGAAATGACACGTATGTCCTTGACATGAGTGTCGCTACTACAACGGATTCAATTCCTACATGTTTACTCTCCAAGGCGTCGGAATCAGATTCTATTTTGTGGCACAAGAAGCTAGCTCACATCAACTATCGGAAGATGAATTATATTGTTAAGAATGATCTGGTTCTTGGTATTCTGAAGATGAAATTCTCAGTTCCTGATGATTGTATTCCTTGCAAGAAGGGGAAACAACGGAAGAAATCACACAAATCTAAATCGAAGAATTCTATCGTAACTCCTTTGAAGCTGCTGCATATGGATTTGTTCGGTCCGATTAGTATCAGGAGCATTGGTGGAAAATCGTACTATTTGGTAGTAACAGATGATTTCTCTAGATTTTCTTGGGTTAAGTTTCTATCTTCTAAAGCTGAAACCACTGAGTTGGTACAATACTTAATCCTGGGTTTGGAGAATTTGTTCAATCTGAAGGTCAAAAGAATTAGGAGTGACAATGGCAGCGAGTTTAAGAATAGCAAGATGGGCTTATTCTGTCTACAAAAGGGAATTCATCATGAATTCAGTGCGCCATAAGTTCCTCAACAAAACGGTGTTGCTGAACGAAAGAACAGGACGTTGGTTGAGACGGCACGCACGATGCTTGCGGATTCTAAGCTTCCAGTTACTTTTTGGGCTGAAGCTGTGAATACTGCGTGCCACGTTTTGAACAGAGTCTTGACCATCAAGTGACACAATAAGACTTGCTACGAGTTGCTGAATAATCGAAAGCTGAATCTGGATTATTTACTAACTTTTGGTAATCCTTGCACCCTGTTGAAAGTTCGTGATGTTCCAACAAAATTCAGTGCTAAGGCTATTGAAGGGATTTTTCTAGGGTATGTTGCCAATTCGACTACCAAGAGGGTTTATAACAAAGAGACGCGCCAAGTTGAAGAATGGTTCCATATTGACTGTTCAAATCAGTTTTTACCTCAAATGGCGATTGGACCAGATTGGGCTTTTGATTATGAAACCTTATTCAAGTCTTTTCATTTACCTTCTGATATTTCTCCTGATGAAGTTGTTGTTCTCTATGATTCATGTCAGGATGCACAGCACAATGGCTTTCTACCAAATGCAGTTCCACATTCATCGGTTCCATCTACTTCTGCTCCCGATCCTAATGTTGCTTCTTGTTCGAGACCACAAGATTCAGAGAGTGAGAAAGACAATGCTATTTTTCAAGATTCTTCTGCTGATCCTTTGTTGGGTGATGATTCATTACCTTCGACACAGGATTCGTGGGAGATTCATACAAATTTAGACTCGAAAATTCCAATTAATCATGGTTTATCTTATCAATCTGATACAACTCATGTTGAAGTGTTACAGGTTCCTGAGGTCGCTTCCATCAAGGAAATCAAAGATCATCCAGTTACAAATATAATCGGAAATTTGCAGGATGGAGTGAAAACACATTCTCTTGTTGACAATACTTGTTTGTATACATGTATTAAAGATTCTGGTGTTCTTGATGATTGCTCACATTCATGTTTTATTTCTCAGGTCGAACCCAAAAATGTTGAAATGGCTTTAAATGATAACAATTGGATAGAGGCTATGCAGGAAGAACTTGCTCAGTTTGACAAACTTAAGGTTTGGAATCTTGTAGATCTTCCGAATGGTGTATATCCGATTGGTACTAAATGGGTGTTTAAATGTAAGAAAGACGACCGAGGTGTCATGGTAAGAAACAAGGCACGGTTAGTTGTCCAGCGCTTCAATCAACAAGAGGGAATTGATTACACCGAGGTTTAGGCGCCTGTTGCGAGGCTTGAAGCGATACGGCTGTTTCTAGCTTTTGCTTCTTATAAAGGTTTTAAGGTGTTTCAATTGGATGTGAAAAGTGCGTTTTTATATGGTAAGGTCAAGGAGGAAGTTTATGTGTGTCAGCCACCGGGGTTTGAAGATCCACTTCATCCGAATAGGGTTTTCAAGCTTGATAAAGCCCTCTATGGTCTTCATCAGGCTCCTCGAGCGTGGTATGAAACATTGTCTACACATTTGTTGGAAAATGATTTTGTTCGTGGCAAGATTGACTCGACCTTATTCATAAAGAAATCAGGGGGAGATTACCTACTAGTGCAGATATATGTGGACGATATTATTTTTGGCTTAACAAATGAAGGGTTATGCAAAGATTTTGAGAGTGTAATGAAGTCGAAGTTTGAAATGTCTGCTATGGGAGAGTTATTGTTTTTCTTAGGTTTACAAGTAAATCAAAAGGAAGATGGTTTCTTTATTCATCAGTCCAAGTATGTCAAAGACAACTTGAGCCGATTCAAGATGGAGGACTGTACCTCATATGATACTCCGATTCCGGTCAATCATAAGCTGAATTCTGACCTGGATGGTAAAAATGTGGATTGTCGACTTTACAGAGCAATGATTGGATCTCTCATGTACTTAACCGCTTCAAGGCTAGATATAATGTTCGTTGTGTGCATCTGTTCCAGATTCCAGGCAAAACCAAAAGAATCTCACTTAATAGCTGTAAAAAAGAATCTTTCATTATTTGAAAGGAAAACAAAGAGATTACGGTTTGAATTTCACAGGAACCCCTATGCGTTGATTTCAATGCTTATACTGATTCTGATTTTGGTGGTTGTTGTTTGGAAAGGAAATCTACAACTGGTGGTTTCCAGTTCTTGGGTAATCGACTTGTTTCCTGGTAATGCAAAAAGCAAAGCACAGTCTCCATTTCTACATGCGAAGCAGAATACATCGCTGCTGCAAGTTGTTGTTCACAGATCCTGTGGATACAACAGCAATCAAGAGATTACGGTTTGAATTTCATAGGAACCCCTATGCTTATTGATAATAATGCTACAATGTCTATAACTAATAATCTTGTTAAGCATAATAAAACAAATCACATTGAGATTAGATATCATTTTATTCGTGATTGTGCAGAGAAAAGGTTGATTGAGATGGTAAAGGTTCACACTGATGATAATTTTGCTGATTTGTTTACCAAGACATTTGATCGTACCAGGTTTGAATTTCTAATTAAAATGATAGGTATGATCAATCCCGAATAAAAGTTTTTCAAAATCAGATTTTCACGGAAAATTTTGTTTTTAATTTCTTTTATTGCTTTATTACATTTCTGCATTTTAAATTTTCAGTCAAAAAGTTCTTAATTTATAAAAAGTCAAAACAAATTGAAAAATATAAAATTTGACATCATTTGAAGTTAGAGAAGAAATGATACTACATCAGTGATTAGTTCATTTCACACGACCTTAGTAGACCTTTGATATATGTTTGATTAAACTGAGTTGATTTGATCTAAATTTCAACGTCTGCATAAATGAGAAATGATAGTGTTGTGAATGCTCTAATCTTGATAATCTGTTTTTCAAATTTGTGTATGAGTTTTGAAACTTGAATTGTCAATAGACTAAAAGCGTTTTGAAACTAATAGTAGTGTGAAAATTAAATATGATATGATTACATATGTGATTTGAATCCATTATATGTCTGGGTGTGTGTGTAAAAGATCATTATCAGATAAAGAATATATGGTTTTAAAGAATTTCATGAGACCAATATCGAATTATATCTTTAGCACAAATCTATTTCAGTTCACATTACTGCCCATGCCCCAAAAAACATGCAATGTTTTGTTGAACTAAGATATGCTTTCAAAATCTGTTGAAACATATATTCGCCCTTGGATCAGTTAGATACATCATCTAGTCTGACTCCATTGAGACTTGTCCAGATAATAGTTGGATCCTCATACCTGAATCTGTTGATTCTCATTATACAACCAATTCATTAGAATCTTGTGATTCTGAATCATCATGATTCTTATATCCTTTGGGATCTGCTTCTATTCTTGTGCTAAATGAGATAATTTCATCTTGGAAATTGATCTAATCTTAAAATAAATTGTATATGTCTTGAAGATAGTGCAAATTATATTTCTGTTTGGCATATATGTGGGGTACACGATGTTTTTCATCTAAATGGTACTAAATCACATGAATTTGGAGAATAACCGCTTATAGTTTCAAATCATATAATATTGACAAATTTAAGAGTTCATGCTTTATATTTCAAATTCGGTATAAATAAAAGAGCATTTCATAACCTGATCTCATTTACTTTGAAATTTATCGCGTATCATTTCAAATATTATTCAAATTTAATGATTTATAAATACTGAAAAAGATACATAGAGTACAAGATGAGTTGGATTGTTTCATATCTTAGGCTACCCTTGGTTATTGCTAAAATGTGTGATGAATTACTCGGATACTGATATGATCTTCTTACTCATGACGTTCATTCAAAAATATGTGATTTCAGTTTATACAGATAAAAATCCAAAAATATGTGTTTCCGTTTGTATAGATAAAAATCCAAAAATATGTGATTCTGTTTGTATAGAAAAAATTCAAAAATATTTTGTTTTTTTATTTTCCATGAAAATTTCAATCTTTTATTAAATTGTTCGGAATTGGATCAAACACATGCTGCTGACGGAAGTTCAAGACGTGACGGATTGAAAGTTGGTAAAAATTTTGATCAAGGAAAATGTTGAAGGCATTAAGTTCGCCTCCTTCTGGTGAAGCGAACTTAATATGTTCGCCTGAAATTGGTGAAGCGAACTTATTATGTTCGCCTAGGGCTGGTTAAGCGAACTTAACAAGTTCGCCTAATTAAGCAAACTGAAGCTGTATATGGGTTTATCCAGGCGAACTTATTCACTTCATCGTTTCCACAGCTAAAGCGAACTTGTCCAAATTTTTTGAAATTTCAAATTAAGTAGTTGCTGAGTTGTTAATCGATACATTCTGAATCGAAATCGATTTGCGAATATAACTAAGGTAATTTCATCGATTTTTGTCCGTTAAATTGAGAGAAAATCGAGGTTTTGTTCCGGTTTCATTCCATGACTGTTTGCCCTAAAATTGATGATTCACCAGACTTAAATCTTGAAATTGTTCATTGCTAATGACTTCGTAGTGCTAGTCGATTGGTTTTTAATGGTTATTTCATGATTTCAACACAGTTTGAAAGATTTTTGATTTCTGGTTTGAATTTGAAACGACAGACAGTTCAGGCGAACTTGTTCAAGCGAACTTGTCCAGGCGAACTTAATAAGTTCACCTCTTGAAACACTAAGCGAACTTACTAAGTTCGCCTAGGGGTCAGAAGGGTTTTGGACTTGTAAAATTTTTTTGTGTTTGAATTTTTTTGTTTTTTTTTTCAAATTTGTTTTTCATATTGTTTGTGTTTTGTTATTTGTCTAATATGTGTTTGTTGTCCAAATATTTTTCAGATGGCTCGTCGTGTCGAATACAAGCATAAACAGGTGGCATTGTTAGATCCTAACATGTTAGAGGCCATACACTTTCAAGGGATTATAGGATTTCTGAATCGCTCACGACTACGTGTCGCATTATCTGCCGATCCATACATCAGTCTGGTGTATATTCAACAGTTTTGGGACACAGTTCACTCAGATACTGACGTTGAACCTCATGTTCTTCGTGCCACTTTCAACAATATGGAGATTGCTATATCTGAAGACACTATTCGTGCTGCTCTTGCACTAGGTGGTGGTGTTGATGATCCTATATCGTATCCTAATCCTTTGATCATGGGATGCTTTCAGATAATGGGTTACCGTGGACGCCCTAATGACACACAAGCACGTAAAGGTGGTTTGGTGGGTGAATGGAGATACTTCAAGCATGTTATTATTCAATGTCTCTCTCCTTGTAAAGCTGGAATAGATGGCTTAAAGACTGCTCTTAAAGCTGCAATGGTAGCTTTGACGTTGAACAAACGATTCAATTTTGCAAGATATATCTATCGGGAGATGGTTATGCAAATCACACCTGCTGAAGGTCAAGGATTTTTGATGTATCCTAGGTTTATCGAGATGATTCTGAATCATATTCTTCCTGATCTCCCACAGTATCCGATTAGATTAACTTTGACGCCGATGTCCAAGCGTATCTTTACGGATTGCACTAAAGTGAAACAACAGAATCAAGCGTTGATTCCTGTTAATGCTCCATTGTTTGGTCACTTAATCTGTAGAACCAAAGACTGATGGCTACAAAATTCTCTAAGTACAAATGCTACTGATCTCAGAGTTTGCTGCTGACCAACAAACTGCTGCAGACAAGCTTATCTGCTACGGATACTTGTTCTCCTGCTGAAGAACAAATCTGCTGCGGATAGCCTTATCTGCTGAAGACCAAAGTTGCTACGGATAGGCTTCTCAGCAGCATCAACACTTGATGCTGCTGACAGGCAAATCATCAGCAGCTTTGGATGGTTACATCCTGCTGCTGATCAACATCTTTGTTGCTGACAGCCTTGTGCCTTGAAGATAAATCATTGCAGCTGACTATCCATACCAAGCGTCACTGACAACTTTCTGCAAAAGCAACTGACACACTCAAAGCAGAAGGAACCTCAATGGCACAACCAATGACGGACAACAATGCTCTTCTCCAAGCATGCAAGTAATGATACATAAAGAAGACGCTTCAATAAAGTTAACTAGTTTTAGACAAAACGTGTAATAGTTAGCTACATACAACAGATCAACGATCTGTGTTAGATCTGATCCTTAGAATCAAGGGGCTGTCTTGATTCTAAGTGAGTATAAATAATCTGAAAGCACTTCTTTGTAAGTGTGCATTTTGTGCTTTTTTGACTGAGTTTCAATTGTAATCGTTTATTTGAAAAAGCTTAATACAACAGTGTTCTTAAAAGTATTATTTCTGCTTACTCGATTACACTTGTGTAGTTGTTATTGTTTCCGCCAATTTCAACTAAGAACAGAACCATCTTGTAATTTCACGATCCTACTAGTGGTATCAGAGCTTTGGCTCAGATTAAACAAACTCACACTTGGCTAATGCTGGCAAACGCCTTAAATCTACAGCCCAAAGACAACGATGTAAGTCTGTTCGGGATCCTCCTTCCGGATCAGTACTTGGTAAAAGAACATTAATAGATGAGAGTTCTGATAGTGATTTTAATCCAGATCCAAAATCTCAAAAACTTATGGCTGCTTCAATTGCTGCTGCACAATCTTCACAAGGTGTGGAGGATGCTACTTTTGTTGCTTCCTTGATTGTCACACCTCCAGGTTCTAAAGAACAATCTCTTGTTCTCACTCCTGTTCATCCAGTGGTTATTCCTACTCCCAGTACTTTAGTTCCACAATCCTTAGCTGGTCCTTCTAAGCCTTCTGATTCTGATAGGATTACTTTCCTTGAATCGCAAACTCTTGTATCTACGGATACTCAATGACAGCTGGTGATTCAGACTCAAGCTACGCAGATTGCTGCTATGCAAGCATTAGTGTCCAAGCTTGTTGAGGGTCTTGACGCTCAGGGGGAGTTAAGGATACGTGATGCATGTCACACTGAGTCTATTCAACGACATGATGATGAATACAATGATCCTTGTGGTAATATTGAGGGTGATCGTCAATACGCTGACGTTGATCCTATATCTAAAGTTCAGGGGGAGTCGACATCACAATCTATTGATGGAAACAAAGATACTTCTGGAATTAATGAAGAAGAAATCTTATTATTGGAGTTCTTTGCAGAGTCTGAGGAGGAAAAAGCTGAAAAGATAGCATGTCTTGATGATATTGATGATTTATTCAATGACATAAAAGATGATGTGAATGAAATAGAAGAACGAGAGATAGTGGAGATAGAGATAGAGAAAAGTCAAGATAAAGTGATTTATGAAGGCTGTGATGGTCTTAATGTCCCTTATAACTTCATCCAAGATGATGTTATTCCTGAGTTTAATTATGAAGGAGCAACAGATTCTATGGACTCATTGGAAGACATCACACTGCCTGAAGATACTGCTGATTCTAAGATTGATATTGATGATGAAAACATTCAATCCAATATAGATGCTGAAGCTAATACTACGCACACTGAGTCTCCAATGGTGAATGAAGAACCTGTGATGTATAGAAATACAGGTATGACCAGAGAACAGTGGAGAGAAGTTGTAAATAGCTGGATGAAGGTGCTACCTAAGTCTCAAGCACAACCTGCTCAGAAGGAAAACTATATGAATAAAGAGAGGTGTGTAGGAAGAATCATAAGCTGGTTTTATGATAATGACATAAAACTATTTGCTATTAAAAGATCTGATGGTGTTCAGTACTTAAAGCCGAGGATCAAGTATTTCAATACCTTGCCAAGGTGTGAAATGAATGGTCTATCTTCAAAACCACTTATTAATAGAGCTATGTTTGGATTAGCTGATGTGATAGCAAATCTGATCAAGAGAGAAGGTGGTTCGGGGAAGTATGAAAGGCTAAAGCCTCAAAAAGGAAAGAGAGTGAAGAACATAGATCACAAGACTGGGAAAGTAACCTGGAAGTACAAATTCTGACCAGTATGTGCGGTACACAGGATACCATAGAAAAAGATTCCTCAATATTTCCTTGGGAATATGAATGGTGGTATGTCGATGTTAATACTGGTGAAGCAAGGATTGAAGACAAAGATAATAAGGTCATTGTATGTTTCTATGATGCAATGAATCTTATCAATTTTTCAAAGAAAGATCAGAGAACGCTGAGAAAGAATGAAATCATGTTCACTGATGAATGGAAAGAACAAGGATTGCAGTACAAGCGAGTGTTGGAGATATGTAGAAGATATGGAGTGCATGCAGGAAGCAGATTGTCGGATAATTAGAAAAGCTCATTATGAAGACAGAAGACTGAAGATCAAGCTATTGTCAAAGGGGAGTCTGTTAGGACATAGTTTGTAATGACAAAAGCTTTGTAATAGTTTAGATCTAATGTCTTTATGTTTTTGTAATGTATTAATGTTCTAAGTGTTTTTATGCAAGTTGCTAGAGGCGAACTTGTTAAGTTCGCCTAGTCTAACAGAGGCAAACTTGTTAAGTTCGCTTAAGTCTACATGAGGCGAACTTGTTAAGTTCGCTTAGTCTGTTAGAGGTGAACTTGTTAAGTTCGCCTAATGCAGGTCAGTAGTCTATATATAGATGTTTATAGAGTCAGTTTAGAATATCGAATAGAACTGAGTTGAATGATTGAGTATGTAAACTCTATTGAGAATTGGAATACAAGCATGAAGTTTATTTACTTGACTGTCTCTATTGTCTTTTGTGTATGCAATCGTTGATTCGTTGGATTCCGCACTCCGAGTTAACGACACGTCTTATCACGAGAACGATCTGCAGAAGTGCCATGAGGACCTAAAATATTTGGTGCAGAAGCAAAGCAGTTCACTACAAATACAAAGGAACTGCAACTGCAACACAACTTGTGAAAGCATTTCACCAAAGCATGAAGCTCAAATTTTACTACAAAGAATCAAAGTATGACAGTAGGACCCAAAATCATTACTGTAAGAAGCTAAAACAGCTCAAACAAGGGTCTCAAGCTCATAAAAGTTCAGTCTCCTCGGTTACTTCCCACACACCGTGGATATAACCAAATCAAAATAACACGTCTCCATGCATGAATCACAAGATCACATTAACTATGATGGCAAGAAACGATTCTACAATCAATGCTAGAATCATAACTTTGTCTCATATGGTTTGAAACATGCGCATGCTATACAACCGTGGTGTAAATTTAACATACTTTATAAAAATGGTTATTACAACCTCAAACTCGGAGTACACCTCCACTAGGGATCGTTCTTAGAGAATCAACATCACCCCATAACCTCTTATAGCTGGAAAGAGGACATGAAGGCGCATGGGATTAGCAAATAAAATATCTTCTTGCTTTCACCACATAAACTTTATCTCAAACAGAGCTTCTAACTCCATGAATGAAAATAGTACCCAAAGCATCAAATTTATGGTTACTACAACTATGTCGTGCAGGCAGCACAAGTTAAATCTAGTTGGGATTATGGAGGTAATACAATTCAAGATTTTATCCCTTCATCACTTGCAAATCATACCATGATAGTATGTAGAAACAACTTCATACACGAAGCAAAGAAGAGAATGTGCGAAAGCAAATAAGAGTTGACAAGGAGATAGTCAGATGTGCCCATTGTTGCACAATCACCACCACTGACTTGGGGGCTGATGATATGGATACGAGCGTGAACCGCGGCTAAATGCAAGAAGCGGAATGCGCACGAAGCAGCCACTGCACGAGGAAGTCTGATAGTAACATGCAAAGCATCTTATTACGTCAATACGTTCAGACAAAACACCACAACAGTTAATTACATGGAAAAATGAGTTTTGTCCTAATAATGGACTTTAGCACCTTACGCCAAAAAAGAAAAATCCAGACTTACACCAAGAAAAGAAAGAAAGGGGTTTGACCAAAAGAAGGCATGAAGGCACCTCATGCACGTGTACTATATACAAGCTAACACTTGTCTCCAAACACTTATAATCAAAAGAGACAAAAATAAGGCTCAAACACGTGATACTTCAGGAGTTATTATGACAACTATTAAACAAAACCCTCACCGAATTAGTCCATGTTCCCATCAATAAAGAAATAACACAAGCAAAAATGCAGAAGCAAGGCAAGGCCAAAGGCCGAAGCTCCTTGCTAAAACGCAGAAGCAGCTTATCAAAACATCAAAGTACTTGACATAAAGCTGCTTGCTCTGAACACTTTCACCTGTTGAAAACATGCGGTGATCTTATCTCCACCAATCTAATGACAAGGCTTACACAAGAGCCCTTGATGAAGGCTTTGATGTAACAAAAATAACAAAATCTAGGCTAACCAAAACAACTTAAGGAAGCATATAAAGCATCCTGTGCAAGCGCAGAAGCAGTTTGCAGAAGCATTAAAGTAATTTGAAGAAGCAGACTGGCGACCTACTGGGGCACTAAAGCATTAGAGGCAACCGGTTCATTCGAAGCGGAAGAGTAACTAGTTCACTCGAAGCTTGCTTAATCGAGAATAGGATCAACATACACAGAAGCACTCTGTTGATGCGCTGAAGCAGCTCGACGAAGAGCCAAAGCACCTCGGCAAAGTACCTACACAACTTAATGCTTACCTCGCCAAGTGCATGAAACATACCTCACCAAATGCATGAAGGAAGCTAGTGCATGAGGCGAACAAATAACAACTATGGTCTCCTTCAAGCACTTTAACCTCGCACAAAGCTGCCCACGTCTCCACTAGAAGCCAGTAGTGCATACAAATTGACCAAGAGGTATAGACGTTTGGTTCCTAAAAGCCAAGGACGTTTGTACAAGAGGACAAATACCTTAGCCAAGCCCGCCTTGGCACATATGAAACTCACTTTCGTTAGCCAAAAGTCCGCCTTCACAAGAAAGAAACTAACCATTTCGCATCATAAGCTTAACCTCCGGATGACGACGACGAAGACTTACTAACTATAAGAAAGATAAGCACTTTCTGAAGCTTCTAAATGTCAACAAAGGAAGAACTTGGCCAAAGGCTGAAATAAGTCATCCAAGCTGAAACTAAAGCTAATCACATCTCGAGGATGCCAAAAGCCCATCCCCGATCAAATCTCATCGGCTAAATCCTATACGCCATGGATATAGCCTAATCTCGATATCAGGAAGGATACTCATGACATCATTGGTCAAACGTCAAAGATTCAAGAAGCAATCCAACTAATTATAGTGCTTCTCCCACAAGATATCCAACTCTAAGTTACAAACCAAAATCAAGATTCCAACAATGACAAAGGAAGATCATCGGAAGCAGATGATACCAAGCGAACGACAAGCTCTGAATAAATAGGGTTGACACGGCTTTGATTCAACAATATGCACAAAGGAAGCATAAACTCCTCTAACAACTATAATCCAAATGGTAAAATCCAAGCAGTCATAAACATGAAATCTCCCAAAACAAAGAAAGAGGTACAAAGCATGAACGGGAGAATTGCAACACTAAAACATTTCTTATCAAAACCTGCTGAGAGGTCTTTGCCATTCTTCAAGATATTGAAGGAGGTGCCTAGAAAAGTGTAACATCTCGATTTTTGAAGAAAATAGAATATGTTTAAAAAAAACATATATACTCCTTAAAATGAATTTATTGGCGGACGAAATAGTATTTTATAAAAATATTATGATATAAAGGGAGTTAAAATTGCCATGTATAGATTCTTATTTTTTTTATAATATGTTGTCATCAATGTATTTCTTTTGAACATTGTTTAGTTTAAAGTTTTGTTTACTTGTAATTTAATTTTATGTAATTTTCTGTTTTATTTCTAAGTCTGGGCCATCGAAACTATCTAGTTTTGATTGAGGGTTGTTCAATCGAAACTAGTAGTTTTGATAGATATGAGGTTTCGATATGAGGTTCATTCATTTGTAAATGCTCAACCGAAACTACTAGTTTCGGTGAGCATAGTTTCGAGCCTATTAACTTACTATAAATAGCCTAGTTTGAGAATGTTGAGGGTGTGAGTAGCGGCTGTAACCCTGAATTTTCGCTTTCACTGTTCTTGAAGAATCAATACAATCTGCATTTGGTTAATGCTTTATTCTTACAATTTCACATCATACTTGTGTTGTTTCCTGTGTGGTTAGCTGTTATCTTCACCAATTCTGTTTCTATCCTCTGCTTCACCACCATACACACATATTCCACCTGTGTGTGTAATCGATCTATTGTGTGATTTCCGATTCAAATCTGGACCTACAATTGGTATCAGAGCTTTACGCTCTTGATTTTTGAGTATATTCAGGTTTTTGTGATCGATTTTAGGTGTTTATCAGTATTTTATTGAAATTTTTCTGCATATGAGTTTTTGAAGTACTGTTTCATCGATTTCCGACTGTCTAAGTTCAAGTTTTAAAGTTTAGAGGTTATTTTCGTGATCTGGAGTATTATAGGAAGCTTTTCGCTGGATTGGATTGTTATTTCTTCACTATTGATTATTGAAGCTGTTCTTCAATGGAGGTTTTCTAAAACTTGGGGAAGAAGGCATCGAAATTACTGGGAGACAATTTCTGATTTTTGTTGATCATTGAAACTTCTTGTCTGTACTCTTATCTAAAGAAGGTATCATGGAAACTAGATATTTGTCCTGTTATATCGAAACTAACCTTTGCAGATTGATCAACCGAAACTACCGCCCTATCAAAACTAGTTTCAATCAAAACTTGTAGTTTCTACTGCGTTTGCTGGATTTTCTGCCAAGTCTTATTCATCGAAACTAGTTGTTTCTAGATTCTGTTTTCTCTATCGAAACTAGGAGTTTCGGCAGCTTTTTCTCTATCGAAACTAGGAGTTTCGGTCAGCTTTTTCTATATCGAAACTAGTTGTTTCGATCAACCCTGTTCACCCAAAACTAGCTACTGTTTGATTTTAGATTGTCTGAGTTATGGCATCTTTAAGCAACAATGAATATGCTGGAGGAAACAAACCACCTGTCTTGGTGTCCACTAGAGACTTTGATGATTGGACCAAGAAAATGAAGACTTTCTTTTAGTTCCTTAACCATACTCTTTTGCAGTCAATCACTGATGGTCCACACAAGCCAGTTACTACCACTGCAGATGTTCAGCATCCCAAACTTGTGTCTAAATATGATGAAAAGGATATTGCCTTAATTGCCAGAGATAACAAGGCTTATGGATCTATTGTTATGGCTCTTCCTATGGATGTATTTAACATATTTGCCGAGTATACTACTGCCAAAGATCTTTGGGTTGCTTTATGTACAAGGTATGAGGGAAGTGTTGAGGTTAGAGTAAGCAAGAGGGACTTGATCAAGAAGCAGTATGAGATGTTTAGTAGTGTCCGTGGAGAACCCATGTCTGAATTGATCAACCGATTCCCAAGCATTGTCTCTAAGTTAAAGGTTTTAGGAACTGAGTATCCCACTATTGAGTTAAATAAGAAGCTGCTTGATTCATTGCCCGAGGAATGGAATATGTACCAGATTATGATCAAGAGAACTGAAAAGCTAAGTGACTTATCACAACAAGAACTCTACAACATTCTGGAGTCTTATGAGTTGGAGATAAAGAAGGGTGCAGTCACTCCAACTAATCAGTCTGGAAACACAGCTCTTCTTGCTGGTCAAGGTTCTTCCACTTCATCCAACAAAACTACAATGGCATACTTTCAAACTGATGTCCCACCTTCAAATTCTAGAGTTCTGCCTACTACTTCATCCACTTCTCAGAAACCAACCACTATGATACCCGATGAATATCTGCCTATCATGACTGCCTTCATATCATGTTATGATGCACTAATTTCTAGAAACCTGACATCGGTAAGCTTTTAACCTGATGACTTGGAGCAGATCAACCCAGATTATTTGAAAAAGATGGATATTGATTGGTGTATGGCTATGCTAACTCTAAGAGCCAAAATATTCATCAAGAGGACTAGGATGGATAGATTCAAGCAAGGAAAGACTCTAGGGTTTGACATCAAAAAGGTCAGATGCTACAACTGCGACCAGCTGGGTCATTTCGCAAGGAATTGCAAGGAGCCATCATCAAGGGAGCAGCATGAGAAGAAGAACTCATCTGGAAAGCAAGTCGCCGTTTCTCCCAAATCTACTATCACTTCTAGCTTAACAGCTCTGGTCTGTTAACCTGATGGGCACTATCATTGGGGAGATCAAGAAGGGGAAGCACCTGACAAGGCACTGATGGCAGACATTGAAGAGAACGAAAAATATGTCATGATTGAACCAGCTGAGGATCTCACCGACGTACCAGCTGAGGTAATGTCTAGACTTTGCAATGCTAAATCTTGCTTAAATGAGATTCAGAAATATAGATTCATCAACCAGGCTTTGGTCGATGAACGTGATCACATAAAGGTGATGTATGATTCTGTGGCTAAAAATGAGAAACGTTACTTAAAGAAAATTCATGATATTTCTAGAGAAAATCGATCTTTGATTGTACAACTTACTACACAAAAGAATAATAATCAAATTCTAACTGAAAGACTTCAAAAGGCTGAAAAGGCAAATTTTCAAGTTGAACACATGGGTATGGAGCAGAAAATTTTTTTGGACTCAATAATAATCAAAGTCATAAAAAGGTCACAGAAGGCATCGTGTATAACTCTCACCCTCCTCCGTATTCCAAGCTGGTAGATTTGCTGATATGCCAGTTCCTCATGTTCCCACACCCTTTGTTTGTAATTTATCTATTGATGATTATATCCAAACTTCAGATTTTGACAGTTTTGCTTCTTGTGAAGAGTCAGATTGTGTAGGTTCCGAAGATGATTGTGATGAGAGTTCTAGTAAGGGAAATGTTTTAAATGAACTTGAGTTGGATGGATGTAATAACATGTCTGTGTCAAAACCAGATATCTGTGAACACATTGAAAATTTATATTTTGGTTCTGTGCCTTCTGAGCATGACAGTTTGAGAAATGCTATTTCTAATTTTAAGAATGCTTTGCCTTTTGTTCCTAAATCTATAAATGCTATGAGTTGTATTGCAAATTTTAAAAGTGCAGGAGTTGTTATGACTGACATTCCACAAGAAACAATGAGCAATCTGGAATTTTTCAGATTAAAGGAAGATCAAAGCTTTAGTGAAAGAAATATTGAAGAATGACTTGCCTCTAGTTCTGATGTCTCAACATCACAATAATCTTCATTATCTTGTGATGACAATTATCAGGCTATGCCGACATGTGATAAAGTTTGTTTTAGTTGTGGAGAATCCAATCATGTTTTTAAGACATGTAAATTGTCTACATATCGTTTTGAGGAAGAAAACGTACCATATGTTATTCAAAATTCAGTTGACCGTGTATCAAATGTTTTCTCTAAATCTCGACATAGTAGAACTCTGCGACGTAAAAGGACTAAAAATGCTAAAAATTGTTTGAAAAGGATTTGGAAAATTATGAATAATGATCTTTTTGAGAACACATTAAAGGAGGATTGTGACTATGATTTCCGAAATGCATCTTGTAATACTAAGACGTTCCAAGTTATCAATGACGTGGGTACCAATGTCTAAATGATTCATTTCATGTAAGGACAATCAAGGAGGACTGGAGACAATATCTGGCCTGTCGACAGTGGTTGCTCAAGACATATGACTGGTCATTTCTCTTTATTGCAAGATTATCATCCAATAGACGGAGATTTTGTTGCCTTTGCAAGCAATCCAAGAGGAGGAAAGATTGAAGGAAAATGAACTATGTCAAATGGTGTAAATAGCCTGGATAATGTCAACTTCGTTCCACAGCTAAAGTATAATCTGATGAGTGTGTCCCAGATTTATGATAAAGACTTTTGTGCCCTCTTCAACTCAAGAGATTGTTTGATTCTGAAGCCTGGAGTGTTTATTCCCGAAGACCTCATACTCATGCGTACTCCTCGAAGATTCAATACCTACAATCTGGATATGAATAACCCATCAGGAATCGAATCCTGCTTTCTTTCAAAAGCTTTAGAGGATGAGTCCTTTCTTTGGCACAAGAGATTAGGACACGTGAATTTCAAGACTATGAACCGTCTTGTTCGAGGAAATCTTGTCACCGATTTACCTCTAAAAAACTTCTCACCCGTGGAACATTGTCTTTCCTGTTCCAAGGGTAAGCAACACAAATCATCTCACAAGCCCAAAACCACCAATTCCATTGACTCCCCCCTACAACTGCTTCACATGGATCTCTTTGGTCCTGTGAGTGTCATGAGTCATTGAAGGAAATCCTAGTACTTGGTGGTAACCGATGACTTCTCTCAGTTTACTCGGGTATTCTTCCTGGCAAAGATAGATGAGACGGTAGAGACTCTGAAAATCCATCAGCTACAAATTGAGAATATGTTCAATCTAAGTGTGAAGACTATTCGCAGTGATCATGGCACAGATTTCAAGAATTCCATTCTAGATTATTTTTGTGAAAGTAAGGGTATCTCTCGGCAATTCATTGCACCTCATACTCCACAACAAAATGGTGTAGCTGAACGACGAAATCGCACGTTGATAGAAGTAGCAAGAACTATGATCGTTGATTCTAAGCTTCCTGTAACGTTTTGGGCCGAGACAGTCAATACCGCATGTTTTGTGCAAAATTGTGTTCTCATCACCAAAAGTTGCAACAAGACACCTTATGAAATTATGTACAAGCACAAGCCTGTTATTGATTTCTTTAGGAAGTTTGGGTGTGTTTGCACAATGCTAAATACTTCTGATCAGCTAAACAAGTTTGAAGCCAAAGCGGATGAGTGCTATTTCATGGGCTATTCCTCTAACCAAAGAGCTTTTCGTGTTTACAACAAGAAACGAAGGATTGTGCTAGAGTCCAATGATATCAACTGGATGAAAGCAATCATATGGACGCTGGGGACGGTCCTGTTTGGCTTTTTGATGTCAATTCTTTATTCAAATCATTTAATCTTCCTGATTTCACTAACATATATGTCTCAGCTAATCCTCTTATGTCTATGAATATCCTAGGTACCTCTCCTGCTTTAGGCTGCTCATCATCATCAACTCAGGATTCTTCAGACTCTATGGCAACAAGTGAAACTGTTGTGGAAGAAACTCCTCTAATAGTGGATGTTGCTCTACAATCATCTGTTGAAGGTCCTATTAATGACGAAGCTGATCTTCCTGACAACAACATTACCAATCTGGATGACCACTTGGAAGAGGATGAGATTCCACAGCTAAGAATTCACAAGGATCATCCTACAGAAAACATCATTGGTCCACTCAATGTGGGAGTCCGAAATCGTAGTGCCACCGAAGCAATGAATGACGGTCTCTTCACTTGCTTCATATCTCAAGTTGAACCTAAGAATGTCAAAGCTGCTTTGCTTGAGAAAGGTTGGGTAAAGGCCATGCAGGAAGAATTGCAACAGTTTAACAAGTTACATGTGTGGAATCTGGTAGACCTTCCAAAGAACAAAGTCCCAATTGGCACTCGTTGGGTATTCCATAACAAGAAGGACGAAGGGGGAGATTGTAGAGTTTTATTTTTTTATAAGCTGTTGTCATCAATGTATTTCTTTTGAAAATTGTTTGGTTTAAAGTTTTGTTAACTTATAATTTCATTTTATGTAATTTCTTTTTTTATTTCTAAGTCTGGGCCATCGAAATTATCTAGTTTCGATTATGGTTTGTTCAATCGAAACTAGTAGTTTAGATCGATAGGAGGTTCATTCATTTGTAAATGCTCAACCGAAACTACTAGTTTCGGTGAGCACAGTTTCGAGCCTGTCAACTTACTATAAATAGCCTAGTTTGAGAACGTTTAGGGTGTGAGTAGAGGTTGTAACCCTAAATATTTTCTTTCACTGTTCTTGAAGAATGAATACAATCTTCATTTGTTTAATGCTTTGTTCTTACAATTCCACATCGTATTTGTGTTGTTTCCTATGTGGTTAGCTGTTATCTTCACCAATTCTGTTTCTACCCTCTACTTCACCACCATACACACAGATTCCGCCTGCGTGTGTGTGTAATCGATCTGCTTAGTGATTTTCGATTGAAATCTGGACCTACACCATGAATGAGATATGAATAAAAGCTTTCATCTATTATTAATTAAGATGTATAACTTTGAGGACTAAACTTGGCAAAACCAATAAATGAGGTATGAAGGTGATAATTTACAAACTGAAAAGGAAATAAATAAAAAGAAAAGGCGAAGGATCATGAACAGGAAGGTCTACGACCTGTGCGACGTGAACAGGAAGAACAAAAGGGGAGGGGTTGATTTCACCCGGGGAATCACGAAATTGGAGGGTTTAGGTCTCGATTCTGCCTTCTTTGCTTGATTTCTAAGGCTCTAGTAAGTGATTTCCTATGTTTTGTTTATGAAATTCAAAGTTAGTGTTCTTGTGATGGTGGTTCCATAACCCACGAAATCAGGGGGGTAAGGTTGGGTATTTTCAGCTAATAAACACCCTAAACTTCAAGCTAGAATGATTAATTGTAGTTATTGAGTGTTAGATTCAAATGCATGTTATGGTTGACTACTAAATTTGGCTAATTAGTAGGGTGGGATGGAAACCATGTAAAGTTTGCTGAGTAAATTTGAGTAGAATCTAAATAGAACTTGTGAGTCTAAAACAATAGTGAAATTGGTTATTAAAACAAAGAGTTTGAATGCTTGTTTAATTAGAATTATAAAAATAAAGATATAAGACATATTTAAAGGTAAGAAGGGGGTATAGGAGTTCATTTGGATATGAAAATGGTGAGTTTTAGTTTATGCCCACAAGGTGTTTGATGAAATCTCTAAACCAAATAAATGGTGTTTATTGGGAGATTTTATATTGTATACTTGATTTAGATGATTTGTTGATAATCATGAGATGTTTAGTAAACACAAAGCTTTGATGAAGCTAATGGTGAATGGGATTAACATAATTTACATATGTAAATGCTATTTTTAGTTAATCACCTTAACAAGTCGGATGGATATGTGGGATTAACATGGTTTAGTTTATAACCAAAAGACCATTACCTGTTAAATGGTGTATGTCTAATTGATGACTTTGACCATTGGTTGTGGTTGAAAAAGGGCGGGAGATAACGGGTCAAATGGGTGATGACGGGTCTCATGGGTGGAGTAACCCGTTTATTATTTGTATGTTAAAAAATGGTGGGTTAGAACACATGTTATGGATAGGTGAATAATAGATATGTATTAAAGGGATGAACATCCCGGTTATGTGTTCTAATGGTTTGCAAGTTCGATTGTTGTCAAGATAGGTGTGACAAGTCTCGAATGGCAATGGATCAAATGGGTGACAAAACAACCACCTTCCTACGGGCAAAGGTGAGTGACTCGAATTTGGGTTCGATTAGAATAATCATAATAATGACTTGGGATTCTTTAGATTAAGGTAGTAATAAAAATAATTAAATATGGTCTAACTTAACAATAACGTATTGTTTTGACGGCGTTTTGGGGGTTTAAACTCATAAAGAAAGAATGCGAATTGGTATTGGGTCGAGTGACCCAAGTGCTGAAAATTCAGCATATTTCCAGAATTTAACTGGTTTTGAAATATTCATATTAAATTAACCGGATGTCCGTTTGAGGTGTATTATACTTCGACGGAAAGGTCTATGATTCTACTTTACTCATAATTTTTAGTTGAGGTGAAATACCTATTGTAAGTGGGTGTAAACGTTAAATTTCTGTAGCCACGCAAGGCGGTTTTGAAACAGGAATTTTATTGTATATATAAAATAGTTGGGGATTAACCGAGAACTTATTAGGGGTGTCTTTTATATGGTTATAAACCCCAAGATGTCTAAAACTCTATACATGAGTTGGGGTGTGGTTTATATTGATTTAGAATAAACTAAATGGTGGGAATTTTTTTGGTTAAGTTGTGGGGTTGATGAAATCATGGCGTCACAAGTTTGTAACCCGGTTAAATATATTTTTACCGTATGTGGTGTTTAAGGTGCATTACAAACTAAAGGCAGGTGAATGTTACAAACTTAATAAGGGTGTGTGGCGGGGGTAATAATAAGTTGTTAACAGGACGAGTTACGGTGTGAAACTCAATGAATATCGGTCTATTATGTTGTTTAATTCTTATGGTGCGAATTAACCTACTAATGGTTTTTGTAGTGTTTTAAATTCATACTAAGTTCTTATTTTACTTTCACAAATCGAACATACGCACACCTTAGTCGCATCCATTAGAAGGTATAACACACATCAGTTTGGCCGGAATCGCATCAGTAACCACCGACGATCGAACTCGCTGAAGTCGAAGGCCGTAGTAGTCGATCACCTTCAATTCAAACCGCATTCTGGTAATTAAATCTTCTCTCAGTTTCACTTTTACTCCTAGATCGAAAGCCCTATACCAATTAGGGCTTACAACATCAAATTATTCACGATCTGAATCTAGGGTTTGTTCATAAGAACGGTTTGGGGATTTTGATCTTAAACACTGTTTTAATCAAATTAAACCATACCATCAGATTCGCAACTTATCACTCTTTGAAAACCCCATATCAATTGATTCAATCATCATCGAATTTTACTCGATCCGTAACCTAAGGTTTAATCATAATAGAAATTGGGGGTTTTTACTCTAAACTCAAACTCAATGAAATTAAAGAGTAGGAGTAGTTTCGAAATCATTTGTTTAGTAAAAGCCCCATGTTTTCGTTGAGTGTTAACATCCATTTTGACCAATTTGATTTGTGTTCTTGATCTAGGGTTTTGGCCCGTATTTATGAAATTAAATGACCCAAAACTTGTTAAATTTGAAATTAAACTAGTCCTCAGACTCGCATGTACTCGATTTTCAAAACCCCTATGACTTTGGTGTCAATCGAAATCAAATTCGTGGGTTTTGGGCTGGAACTAGTCGCGATCAGGAATGGGGAGGGGGCTCTCGGGAGTTGTTAATCAAAAGCAAATAAAACCAGGATCTGTTGCGATAGCCTAGCGGCCGGGACTGGTTAAGTCAGTGTGCTTGTGTGGGAGAGACCCGGGTTCGAGTCTCTCCGCACAGTTTTATTTTTAAAATCATTTTCTAGCCATCATTTGTATATGTAAACAAACCCCAATGTTATTATATTTATATATTAATGGGTTTTAATCCGGAAAACAACCCGTAAGCTCGGGTTTGAAATATTAGATTGTTTTTATAAATTATTCCCACTTTTATAAATAATATATTATTATTTTTAAGCTGTAAACTCGTGTAAAATAATACGTTTATATTATTCCCAAATTGTGACCCGTATTATTAAATAATATATATTTATATTATTTCAAGTCATTTTATAACTCCGTAAATCAATCGAGACTAAATAATAATATAACTAATTATATTATCCACTCGTTTATATATATTACTATTTATGTCGTTCATCGCGTTAAGTATTCCTAAACCCGTAGACGCGTTCGTCCACTCTCGTTTATTGGAGCGGTTCTTTTAGGACATTCCTTGTTTTCCGTGTCATAGTCACAATTCCCATTATCGTTCCTAATTTATATTTTTATAATTTTAGGACATTCATAGGTCTTTTGAGACTTACACTCGTGGTTCCAACTTACTTCTAGTGTGAAACTACCTTCAACGCCAAGCAGGTGAGTTTTCACGGCCCATTTTTACTGTTTTAACTTGGGGGAGAAAACATGCTTAAACTGATTTTTAGATTTTGTATTTCATATGCTATCAATGTTAAAGCTAAGTGTAACATGCTATCACAGAAAGTCCTCATCTTATCTCGAACCGTTAATATGGATCTTAGCGAGGTAATGTTTAGTAGTACTAC
Source organism: Smallanthus sonchifolius (assembly GCA_023525975.1). NCBI lineage: Eukaryota > Viridiplantae > Streptophyta > Magnoliopsida > Asterales > Asteraceae > Smallanthus > Smallanthus sonchifolius. Next base: position 49,977,008 of record CM042023.1, read on the forward strand.
TGGGTTTGACAAATCCCACCCGCGTTAGTCGCGCTAACTCGATTGGATATCGAACGGGTGAAATGTTAGCCTACTCACATGGCCAGTATTGATAGACCTGGCAGGAGGCAATAAACAAACAGTCAGCTTCGGTTGCGAGCACTTGAGCTAAACATGAACATAGGTTAGCTACCTATAGATACATATTGAATGATCATAAATCTGGTAAACGCTTACGTATTTAATTGAAACCTATGAACTCACCAACCTTGTGTTGACACTTTTCTTTACATGTTTTCTCAGGACGCTAAGCTAAGACACAGGTGCACGTTAGGGCACGCATGGGATTCAACTGCTTTTCTTTGTGTCTATTTATGTTTGGTTGAATTATTTTATTGTACTTTGTTTGGTTTGGACATTTGGACTTTTGAGACTTTTGGACTTTGGTTTTGGGCGCGTGTATTTTGCGCATTTACTTTCTTTACACTTCCGCATTGATACTCTGATTTAAAAGATATTTTCATTTTGAGTCCCATGTAGAGTCGTTCAAAGTAACTAATGTCTGAGATCCTGGTTAGTCACTTCCCAAAACGGTAAAACTCCGTTAGTTGAAATTTGGGGGTGTGACAAATTGGTATCAGAGCCATTGGTTTTAGAGAACTAGGATTGCATACTAGACTATAGCCTCACACATTAGTTACATGTCATTTGGATGTTTGGTACTTATACATAATGTTGCAGGATCATGTCGTCAACCCCACCTCCATCACCTAACGCATCAGGGCATAAGGCACCTATACTCTCATCCCCGGAGCCCAAAAGGCGCCGGACTACCTCAATTGACCAAGGTGAACCGAGTAATGCACGAGCATTGGATTATGCTCTCAATTGGGATGTATACCCACATATGATCCAAAGGTGGATCGAAATGGGAGATGTTCCATCACCTTACTTTGGATCCGCATCTTCATCACCTACACTACCTAGCTTACCATGCACCATGAAACAAGCTTTCGCATCATTCATATCTTATATGTTGAAATTGAGTTTTGTACAAGATGCCACCGAGGAGATACCTAAACTTCTGAAGAATGGACCCCAAGTAGAGAAGAATAAGGTAGGAGTAGAACACTTGACTACCGAACTAGCTGCAACGGACCATGTCCACAACCTTTTAGTGGATCGTGTGGCACCTCTAGAGACGAGGGTTGACACTATGGATGATGATATGGAAGGAGTTATGGAGAGATTAGCTGCTATGGAAGCTCAGCTACATGTAGCAAACCACACTGCTGAAGGCCTTCAAGAGAGGGTGACTCACTTGGAAGCCCAACTGCAAGCGGCCCTATTTCCGGAGGACATTCCAGTATCTGACGATGAGGAGGAACCTTTTGATGAGGAACATTTTGAAGAAGAGCCCTTCGAGGAGGAGCCCTTAGAGGGGGAGCCAGCTGAGGAGGAGCCAGTGGAGATCAATGATGCATAGTCATACGTCTCTTCTGATGATGAGGATGTTTGATGATCTTCCTATCCTATCTTCCTTTTCATGTTTGTTTTTTGCTTATGTTATTTCTCTTTTCAAACCTAGATGGGTAAGGTTGTTCCCATCCAATAAAAGCATGAGAAGTTTAATATTTAAATTATTTATTTTGTAGTCTTACAATTTATTTAATTTTTAAAATATTAGATGTTGTATCTCCTTACTCGTACCTGAATAATGTTTAATATGCGATATATTTCTCATTATTTTTCATTTGTGATTGTGAAGAATCATGTCTGGGAGAGGACGAGGAGGCCGTGCCGGTGGTCGTGGTATCATTAACATGACGGCAGCAGAGCTAGCAGCTTTGATAAATAATAGTTTGGCAGAGGCCCTAGCAGCACAGAATGTTGCAGGTAAATGCTTTAACTATTGACTAATAGTGTCAATCCTTCTCCTAAAAACATCTTTCTAAACTCTATAATTCCAATTCAATTTGTATTTCTAAATCCAGGCCAGCAAAATCAGCAAAACCAACAGCCAGCCTGCACTTTCAAGGCGTTCATGGATTGCAAGCCCGACACCTTTAGTGGAGCTGAAGGAGCCGATGGATTACTTCGCTGGTTTGAAAAGGTTGAATCAGTAATTGCCATGTGTAACTGCCCCGTGGCTAATCAAGTGAATTTTGCCTCCGGAACTTTGGAAGGCCCGGCCCTGACATGGTGGAATGCCCAAGTTCAAATGTTGGGACTGGCAATGGCAAATGGACTCCCGTGGGAGGAATTTAAAGCAATGATGAAGGAAGAATACTGCCCACGCGATGAGATCCAAAAGTTAGAGGGAGAGTTCTGGAACCTTAAGATGGAGGGTTCGGAAATTAAACTCTACACCACTCGTTCACACGAACTAGCTACTATGTGTCCGCATATGGTAACTCCGGACTACAAAAGAATCTAGCTTTACATTGGAGGTCTAGTGCCTCAAATACAAAGCATGGTTACTTCATCCAATCCTGCCACTATCCAACAAACCATTCGACTTGCGCATAAGTTAACCGACGAAGCAGTGACGCAAGGAACCCTACCTCCGAGAGGTTCAGTTGCTAAACCCACCGACAGCCACAAACACAAGTTCGATCACTATTCCAACACCCACAACCACTCCAACTCCCACTCCAAAGGACCTCAACCCAACCAACCCCAGTTTAACCAACCGCAACAACAGCAACAGCGTAGGTTTGAGCCTACCAAGAACTTCAATCAGTCGACCTCTTCTGGCCAAAACCAGGGTGGTTATGCGGGGAAGTCCCCGAAGTGTAACAAGTGTAACTTGCACCACTTTGGATTCTGCAATCGTTGCGAGAGGTGCGGTAAAATAGGCCATGCTGCTAAGGACTGCAGGGGTGAATTACAAACTAAACAACCCTTTCAACAACCGGGATCTACTAGGGCTTGCTTTGAGTGTGGAAAGGAAGGGCATATTCGGAAGAACTGTCCTCAGTTGAAGAAAGGGGGTAATGGAAATCATAACCCTAACCAGAATAACAATGGTAATGGTGGTAACAATAGCAATGGGGGAGGAAATGGTGCGAAGGGACGAGCCTTCGTACTAGGATCTAGAGAAGCCCGTTACGACCATAATGTGGTCACCGGTAAGTTCCTCGTAAATAATTTCTTTGCTTCTGTCCTTTTTGACACCGGTGCTGATAAAAGTTTTATATCTAAGAAATTTAGTAATATGATAAAAGGAACTTCATCTCTATTAGAAGATAAGTATACAATAGAGATAGCTGACGGTCAAATAATTGAGGCAACTCACATACTTAAAGGATGTAAACTTGAGCTAGCTACACATACATTTGATATCGACCTTATGCCGATCATACTTGGTAGTTTTGATATAATTGTCGACATGGATTGGTTATCTAAAAACCAAGCCGAAATTATCTGTCATGAGAAGATTGTACGTATACCTCTCTCGAATGGAGAAACACTTTCAATCCAAGGCGAAAGAGTTGGTGCAGTCATGGGCATTATATCCTTCATGAAAGCACAAAAATGTCTTCGAAAGGGGCATACGACTATTTTGGCCCTTGTTGCTGAGCAGCCTTCAGAAGAGAAGAAGATCGAAGATATTCCCGTTGTGCGTGAATTCTTGGAAGTATTTCCCGAGGATCTGCCTGGTTTGCCACCGCACCGTCAGGTTGAGTTCCAAATTGATTTAGCACCCGGAGCAGCACCGATTGCTCGGGCACCTTACAGACTGGCACCCAGTGAATTGCAGGAACTGTCCACTGAATTGCAAGATTTATTGGATAAAGGTTTCATCCGACCTAGTTCATCACCGTGGGGAGCTCCGGTATTATTTGTCAAGAAGAAGGACGGTACGTTCCGTATGTGTATTGATTATCGGGAGCTGAATAAAGTCACAATCAAGAACCGCTACCCTTTACCTCGCATTAATGACCTTTTTGATCAACTCCAAGGATCAAGTTTCTATTCCAAAATAGATCTTAGGTCCGGCTATCATCAGTTAAGAGTCCGAGAAGAAGATATCTCTAAGACTGCATTCAGAACAAGGTACGGCCACTACGAATTTATGGTCATGCCTTTCGGTTTAACCAATGCACCCACGGTATTCATGGACCTCATGAACCGTGTGTGTAAGCCTTACCTTGACCAGTTCGTTATCGTTTTCATCGACGACATCCTTATTTATTCCAAGAACAAGGAAGAACATGAGGAACATCTGCGTCTAATTTTGGAACTACTTAAGCAAGAGCAACTTTATGCTAAGTTTTCCAAATGTGAATTCTGGATTCGAGAGGTTCAATTCTTAGGACATGTGGTTAATGAGAAAGGATACATGTCGACCCATCCAAAATAGAAGCCATCAAGAATTGGGCAGCACCGACGACTCCGACTGAGGTGCGATAATTTCTAGGATTGGCTGCTTATTACCGTCGTTTCATCGAAGGATTTTCAAGGATTGCACAACCTCTCACCACTCTAACTCAAAAAGGAAAGGCCTATAATTGGGGCGATAACCAAGAATCAGCTTTCCAGCACCTCAAACAGAAACTTTGCAGTGCACCTATTTTAGCACTTCCGGAAGGAACCGATGATTTTGTAGTCTATTGTGATGCATCTATTCAAGGTCTGGGTTGTGTCTTAATGCAACGTGAAAAGGTAATCGCATACGTGTCACGTCAATTAAAGGTTCACGAGAAAAACTACACCACTCATGACCTAGAGTTGGGAGCAGTAGTTTTTGCACTTAAGATATGGAGACATTACTTGTACGGTACCAAATGCACCATCTACACCGACCACAAAAGCCTCCAGCATATCTTCGAGCAGAAGGAGTTGAACATGCGACAACGTCGTTGGGTTGAACTTTTAAATGATTACGACTGTGCGATCCGGTATCATCCGGGTAAAGCTAACATTGTGGCTGATGCACTAAGCCGAAAGGAAACGAAACCCAAACGAGTTCGAGCATTACAACTTACTATTCACCCTGGATTGCCTGATAGAATCCGTAGTGCTCAACTTGAAGCCTTGAAAGAGGATAACCTACCGTTAGAAGGTACACGCGGCATGGAAGCACAACTTGAAGTAAAATCTGACGGAATTCGTTACTTCGTCGAACGAATATGGATTCCAGTGTTCGGAAATTTAAGGGAACTAATCATGGATGAAGCTCATAAATCTCGTTATTCCATTCATCCGGGTACCGATAAAATGTACCATGATCTAAAAGTACTATATTGGTGGCCGAAGATGAAGGCTGATATAGCCACCTATGTTAGTAAATGTCTGGCTTGCGCGAGGGTCAAAGTCGAATACCAAAAACCATCAGGTCTTCTACAACAACCAGAAATTCATATGTGGAAATGGGAACAAATATCCATGGACTTCATCACCAAATTACCACGAACTCCTACCAGATGCGATACCATTTGGGTAATCGTTGATCGTTTAACAAAATCCGCCCATTTCTTAGCCATCAAGGAAACCGATAAGATGGAAAAGCTTACTCGTATTTACTTAAAAGAAGTAGTATCTCGGCACAGGGTACCTATCTCTATCATTTCGGATCGTGATGTACGATTCATTTCTCGTTTCTGGCAGTCGTTACATAAGGCCTTAGGCACGCGTCTAGATATGAGCAGAGCATACCATCCTCAAACGGATGGCCAAACAGAACGTACTATCCAAACTCTGGAGGACATGCTACGAGCTTGTGTGATTGATTTCGGTAACACTTGGGAGTCTCACCTACCGTTGGTGGAGTTCTCCTACAACAACAGCTATCACACTAGCATCAAGGCAGCTCCATTTGAAGCACTTTATGGACGGAAATGTCGTTCTCCCATTTGTTGGACCGAGGTTGGAGATAGCCAACTCACAGGTCCTGAACTTGTATTTGAAACTTCTGAAAAGATCGTTCAAATTAGAAACCGTATGGTGGCAGCTTGTGATCGTCAAAAGAGCTATGCCGACAAGCGTCGTAAACCTTTGGAGTTTCTAGTAGGTGACATGGTCTTACTCAAAGTCTCACCTTGGAAAGGTGTCATTCGTTTCGGGAAATGAGGTAAACTGAATCCTCATTATGTTGGACCTTTCAAAATATTAAAGAGAATCGGACCAGTAGCGTATCAACTGGACTTACCTGAAAGACTTAGTGGTGTGCACAACGTCTTTCACGTCTCAAATTTAAAGAAATGCCTAGCAGACGAATCACTCGCAGTTCCTCTTGAGGAACTACACGTTGATGAACAGTTACGCTTCATTGAAGAACCCGTGGAAATTATGGATAGGGAAGTTAAAACGTTAAAGCACAGTAAGATCCCTATTTTCAGAGTTCGTTGGAACTCGAAACGCGGACCGGAATTCACGTGGGAGCGCGAGGATCAGATGATGCGCAAATATCCTAATCTGTTCAAGCACTCCGCGTCAAATTCTTAAGGTACTATTTAATTTTCGGGACGAAAATTCTTTCAACTAGTGGATGATGTGACATCCGGAAATTTTTTATTTTATTTATTTATTTATTTAATTTTCGGGACGAAAATTCTTTCAACTAGGGGATGATGTGACAATCCGAACTTTTCAGGTTAACTCCGTTAACCAAATCCAGTTAAAGTTAACCTAATTAACTTAATCCAAACTCCAGGGACTAATCCTGTCCATATTCAAACTCATATACACAAACTTGAAGGACTAAACTTGCACTCTACTTATAGTTGATGTCCCGTTGATTTTTGGATAGTCAAACTAACTAGTTCTTAACCTAGTTCAAATCTAAAGGACTATATCTGCCAAACTTCTAACCTAAATCATATAACTACAGGGACTAAACCTGTAATTATCAATTCTTAAATTCCTGTTTGACTTTCTAAAGTAAAAAATCGTGGCTTTAGTCCAATTTCAATGGTTATATCAGAAAATCGATCATGTCTGTTGAAATTCGTAACCGTTATGCAATTTATAACCATAATCGATCATCATTGGATCATTAAACTCAGGCATTGATTCGAATTAATCCCAATAATAGGTAGTGAACCTGTAACCATCGATCTTCACAGTTTATCTATCAAATTGGACGAATTCTTATTTTACTTTCACAAATCGAACATACGCACACCTTAGTCGCATCCATTAGAAGGTATAACACGCATCAGTTTGGCCGGAATCGCATCAGTAACCACCGACGATCGAACTCGCCGAAGTCGAAGGCCGTAGTAGTCGATCACCTTCAATTCAAACCGCATTCTGGTAATTAAATCTTCTCTCAGTTTCACTTTTACTCCTAGATCGAAAGCCCTATACCAATTAGGGCTTACAACATCAAATTATTCACGATCCGAAACTAGGGTTTGTTCATAAGAACGGTTTGGGGATTTTGATCTTAAACACTGTTTTAATCAAATTAAACCATACCATCAGATTCGCAACTTGTCACTCTTTGAAAACCCCATATCAATTGATTCAATCATCATCTAATTTTACTCGATCCGTAACCTAGGGTTTAATCATAATAGAAATTGGGGGGTTTTTACTCTAAACTCAAACTCAATGAAATTAAAGAGTAGGAGTAGTTTCGAAATCATCTGTTTAGTAAAAGCCCCATGTTTTCGTTGAGTGTTAACATCCATTTTGACCAATTTGATTTGTGTTCTTGATCTAGTGTTTTGGCCCGTATTTATGAAATTAAATGACCCAAAACTTGTTAAATTTGAAATTAAACTAGTCCTCAGACTCGCATGTACTCGATTTTCAAAACCCCTATGCCTTTGGTGTCAATCGAAATCAAATTCGTGGGTTTTGGGCTGGAACTAGTCGCGATCAGGAATGGGGAGGGGGCTCTCGGGAGTTGTTAATCAAAAGCAAATAAAACCAGGATCTGTTGCGATAGCCTAGCGGCCGGGACTGGTTAAGTCAGTGTGCTTGTGTGGGAGAGACCCGGGTTCGAGTCTCTCCGCACAGTTTTATTTTTAAAATCATTTTCTAGCCATCATTTGTATATGTAAACAAACCCCAATGTTATTATATTTATATATTAATGGGTTTTAATCCGGAAAACAACCCGTAAGCTCGGGTTTGAAATATTAGTTTGTTTTTATAAATTATTCCCACTTTTATAAATAATATATTATTATTTTTAAGCTGTAAACTCGTGTAAAATAATACGTTTATATTATTCCCAAATTGTGACCCGTATTATTAAATAATATATATTTATATTATTTCAAGTCATTTTATAACGCCGTAAATCAATCGAGACTAAATAATAATATAACTAATTATATTATCCACTCGTTTATATATATTATTATTTATGTCGTTCGTCGCGTAAAGTCATTCCTAAATCCGTGGACGCGTTCGACCACTCTCGTTTATTGGAACGGTTCTTTTAGGACATTCCTCGTTTTCCGTGTCACAGTCACAATTCCCATTATCGTTCCTAATTTATTTGTTTATAATTTTAGGACATTCGTAGGTCTTTTGCGACTTACACTCGTGGTTCCAACTTACTTCTAGTGTGAAACTACCTTCAACGCCAACCAGGTGAGTTTTCACGGCCCCTTTTTACTGTTTTAACTTGGGGGAGAAAACATGCTTAAACTGATTTTTAGATTTTGTATTTCATATGCTATCAATGTTAAAGCTAAGTGCAAGATGCTATCACAGAAAGTCCTCATCTTATCTCGAACCGTTAATATGGATCTTAGCGAGGTAATGTTTAGTAGTACTACTGGGTTTGACAAATCCCACCCGCGTTAGTCGCGCTAACTTGATTGGATATCGAACGGGTGAAATGTTAGACTACTCACATGGCCAGTATTGATAGACCTGGCAGGAGGCAATAAACAAACAGTCAGCTTCTGTTGCGAGCACTTGAGCTAAACATGAACATAGGTTAGCTACCTATAGATACATATTGAATGATCATAAATCTGGTAAACGCTTACGTATTTAATTGAAACATGTGAACTCACCAACCTTGTGTTGACACTTTTCTTTACATGTTTTCTCAGGACGCTAAGCTAAGACATAGGTGCACGTTAGGGCATGCATGGGATTCAACTGCTTTGCTTTGTGTCTATTTATGTTTGGTTGAATTATTTTATTGAACTTTGTTTGGTTTGGACGTTTGGACTTTTGAAACTTTTGGACTTTGGTTTTGGGCGCGTGTATTTTGCGCATTTACTTTCTTTACGCTTCCGCATTGACACTCTGATTTAAAAGATATTTTCATTTTGAGTCCCATGTAGAGTCGTTCAAAGTAACTAATGTCTGAGATCCTGGTTAGTCACTTCCCAAAACGGTAAAACTTCGTTAGTTGAAATTTGGGGGTGTGACATAATACCATAGAAATATTTGAATTGTGAGTTAACTAATCGTTGGGTGATGTCATGTGATAGTTTTGGATGGTGAAATGCGTTGGTGATCAAATCAAGGGATCGAGTCAACGGGATTGAGATTTGGAGTTGTCGTGGTGTATGATTTTGCATAGTCGTTTTGTAAAGTCATTTATTTACATTGTGGTTTTGTATTGGTGTTTTGTCGTATAAAAATCATGTTGAATTATTATACGTCAATGTGTCCATGGATGTTTTGGTCACTAAATTTGGTTTATTTGGTGTCTAAATAGGTTAATGTTTCGTAAGGGATGTTTTCTTTACGAACGGGTCATGTTGAAACTTTATGAGAAAACCCGGGTGCGTTTTATGAGTACCCCTTGGTGGTTGGTATAATATTATATGAGATGTTACCTTTGGTGAAATGAGTTCTTAATAAAAATAAATAATAAATGTGGGCCTATTTTCCGGAAGGTGTTTAAAATTCATGTTTTAAATTTGTGGGTGTTACAACTTGGTATCAGAGCCGTAGGTTGAGGGATTTGAATATATGGTGGTATTCAAACTCAACCTTAGTGCTCTTGATGGGGGGGGGAACGTTGACCCGAGACTTGATCATGCAACCGAAGACACGAGGTTAGTAAAATTTCTATGGTTGTTGATTATTTATTTTAATATATATATCAACCGGTGATTAGAGCCTTATGGCCAATGGGTGGTGTATGGGGGATGAAATGAGATTTTAATGTCCCTTACAAGTGAAGTTTATATATTAATGGGGAAGTTTAATGTTATGAATGTTGACGGATATGAAACTGAAATTCGTTGCTTTTAACAAGTTGTGGTGATAATAAAAACACACATATATAGTGTGTTGATTGGTACGCCTGGCCAGAGTATTGATCAACACATGGAATTAGAATGTTCTTAGTATTGCCATGATTGTGTTGAAAGTATTGAAAAGTAAGTGGACATATCCTACTAATGGTGTTAAATTTTGTTATGATAGGATAAGGTGAAACAATAGGATGCAGATAAGCGGCCTTTGAATGGGATTGTCACTGGTGAGTGACATTTGGCTGTTGATATGGTGATATTGGGGGTGACCGGTTGTAAGAGTCTCGATGGTGACAATCTGGATTACGTGGACTGATCATCTGTGGCCGATACTACAGGTTGATCACCTGTAGGGGGCTACTTATGAGTCACATGGGTGTATTGTGACCTAAGTAGTGGTGATAAATATGAGTCACGTGGGTGTATTGTGACCTTAGTAGTGGTGGTAAATATGAGAGTCACATGCGTGTATTTTGACCTCATTACTGGTGGTAAATATGGGAGTCACATGGGTGTATTGTGACCCCAATTATGAACTGGAAGAACCACAAGGGTGTATTGTGACCAAAGCAATGAAGATGTATCATGCTACATAGTGGTGAAATAACCTTAGGGTTAATTTACAGATGAAGAACTTTAAATTTAAAAGGATGGGGGTCTCGAGAGGTGTTGAGGGGCAACCCCAGGGAATTGGAGACGGTGATCTCCAGACATAAGGGTGGAATTGCAAGTAAGTTAATCTCACTTTATTACTATTATACATTTAGTTTTTCATTGAATTTGTAGTACAAAATGGTTTAGGGATTTCAAAAGGGTAAAACTTAACAAGGGTGTAGATTGTTAAGTTAAATAAAGGGGTGATATAGTCTTAATGGCCTAAATAAAAGTGGTGTTGTGGTCTATTGACCAATATGGTGTGAAATGAAATGCTAAAAGCATAAAATAAAAAGGGGGGTGCAATAATCATTGACAAAGAATGCGTGCATATTTAGGGGATATAAATACAAATACAGGATATTGATTGAGGGTTTGTTTTAATAACAAAAGAGATGAGTATTAAAAGGGGTAAAGTGTTCCACCCTTAGTAAATAGTTGTTTGTTTCTTACACATACATGGTTTGTATGTTATGTGTTTGGGTGTTTTGTTGTCTCCTAAATGGGTGTGTGCTTTGTTTACAAACAATAAGTTTTTAATGAGTGTTAATCTTGAAGTGGAATACTTCATGGGTGTAAATATTGAAGTCAAATGTCCCGTGGGCATAAAATGAGACTTAGTACTTGGAAATGTTAGTATATAAATCCATTTAGGGATTATAACTGGTTGGGAAAAACTGGTATGGGATGTCTAACCACATAATACATGTCATATGACGCACAAACATGTTGAAAAGTTGTTTAGGCTTAAATTTTGGGGTGTTAACTTGGGGATTTGTTCCAAGGGTTGTGTATCAATACCAATGATAAGTAAGGGGGTGTGTGGTGTGTCACACCCCGACCGATGGCGGAATCATCGGGGCGGGACATGTAGACTGTTCAAAAGCACGAGGTTGACTATATTGAAATATATTAATTATCAAATTTCATAGCAACATTCATGACAAAACAATCCAAGAAAAACAACAAAATTGAAATACATAAGTTCTTTATTTAATTTAACTACGTCCAAGCCTATGTGTAGCACATCTTGATCACACTCACACATTAGTACCTGAAACATGAATAAAATAAAGTCAACGAAAAAGTTGGTGAGTATAACACAGGTTTGTATATAGATAGCATATAGATTGTAAAACAAATCCTTACATAACATGATAAATAAGGCATTTATGGGGAGCAGCTATTGTGTAACCAATTACAATCAAACCTTTGTAACTAGCATGCAAAATTTTGTTGTCGGTATCAATCACCCTACCTCGGTGGGTTTGTCAGACTCAATAGATCTATCATTGAAAACCGTCGGCTTGAATAGTTAAAGATTGCACATTGTAGGTCCCTAATTCGGTGTGTGACGGATCTCTAGATTCGCGGTACGACACGGTGATAACGTGCGGAATCCATGATCAACGTGCTCGTGTAGCTCAATCAACAACAACGGTGTAAATAAACGCTTTGTATTTCCACCAAGATATCAGTTTATAAGAATTCACTCTAATCAGTTCCTCCTGATCTCTCTTGTCTCACAGTTCTCTCACTGTTTTCACAAACTGACTCTATCTACTGTTGTGTCCTATTTATAGCCACAGACCTGCACCAGGCGAACTTAACAAGTTCGCTTCACTGTGCTTAGGCGAACTTATTAAGTTCGCCTCTAATATGCTAAGCGAACTTAATAAGTTCGCCTCTGATAGACTTAGGCGAACTTATTAAGTTCGCCTCTGATAGGCCAGGCGAACTTATTAAGTTCGCCTCTGATAGGCTAGGCGAACTTAACAAGTTCGCCTCTAGCAGTAGTTACACACAATTTTATCAACAGTTACAAAACATGTCCTAACAGACTCCCCTTTAACTGTTGCTAACATTTCTATCAAATACAAGTCAAAGACTCTAAGACTAAGACATAATATCTTCAAGCTCGTTGTCACCAGAATATGTAGGTCCCTAATTCGGTGTGTGACGGATCTCTAGATTCGCGGTACGACACGGTGATAACGTGCGGAATCCATGATCAACGTGCTCGTGTAACTCAATCAACAACAACGGTGTAAATAAACGCTTTGTATTTCCACCAAGATATCAGTTTACAAGAATTCACTCTAATCAGTTCCTCCTGATCTCTCTTGTCTCACAGTTCTCTCACTGTTTTCTCAAACTGACTCTGTCTACTATTGTGTCCTATTTATAGCCACAGACCTGCACCAGGCGAACTTATTAAGTTCGCCTCTGATAGGCTAGGCGAACTTAACAAGTTCGCCTCAAGCAGAACTTACACAGAATTTTATCAACAGTTACAAAACATGTCCTAACAGACTCCCCCTTAACTGTTGCTAACAATTCTATCAAACACAAGTCAAAGACTCTAAGACTAAGACATAATATCTTCAAGCTCGTTGTCACCAGAATATGTAGGTCCCTAATCCGGTGTGTGACGGATCTCTAGATTCGCGGTACGACACGGTGACAACGTGCGGAATCCATGATCAACGTGCTCGTGTAACTCAATCAACAACAACGGTGTAAATAAACGCTTTGTATTTCCACCAAGATATCAGTTTACAAGAATTCACTCTAATCAGTTCCTCCTGATCTCTCTTGTCTCATAGTTCTCTCACTGTTTTCTCTGTTCTGTGTTATGTCTAATGACTCTGTAAACTTATATATATAGAAACTAACCTGCTGTAAGCGAACTTGTTAAGTTCGCCTGAAACAGACTAAGCGAACTTAACAAGTTCGCCTCAGTTAGACCTAAGCGAACTTATTAAGTTCGCCTCCCTAATTCGGTGTGTGACAGATCTCTAGATTCGCGGTACGACACGGTGATAACGTGCGGAATCAATGATCAACGTGCTCGTGTAACTCAATCAACAACAACGGTGTAAATAAACGCTTTGTATTTCCACCAAGATATCAGTTTACAAGAATTCACTCTAATCAGTTCCTCCTGATCTCTCTTGTCTCACAGTTCTCTCACTGTTTTCTCAAACTGATTCTGTCTACTGTTGTGTCCTATTTATAGCCACAGACCTGCACCAGGCGAACTTATTAAGTTCGCCTCTAATAGGCTAAGCGAACTTAATAAGTTCGCCTCTAATAGGCTAAGCGAACTTAATAAGTTCGCCTCTGATAGACTTAGGCGAACTTATTAAGTTCGCCTCTGATAGGTCAGGCGAACTTATTAAGTTCGCCTCTGATAGGCTAGGCGAACTTAACAAGTTCGCCTCTACCAGAACTTACACAGAATTTTATCAACAGTTACAAAACATGTCCTAACAGACTCCCCTTTAACTGTTGCTAACAATTCTATCAAATACAAGTCAAAGACTCTAAGACTAAGACATAATATCTTCAAGCTCGTTGTCACCAGAATATGTAGGTCCCTAATTCGGTGTGTGACGGATCTCTAGATTCGCGGTACGACACGGTGACAACGTGCGGAATCCATGATCAACGTGCTCGTGTAACTCAATCAACAACAACGGTGTAAATAAACGCTTTGTATTTCCACCAAGATATCAGTTTACAAGAATTCACTCTAATCAGTTCCTCCTGATCTCTCTTGTCTCACAGTTCTCTCACTATTTTCTCTGTTCTGTGTTATGTTTAATGACTCTGTAAACTCATATATATAGAAACTAACCTGCTGTAAGCGAACTTGTTAAGTTCGCCTGAAACAGGCTAAGCGAACTTAACAAGTACGCCTCAGTTAGACCTAAGCGAACTTATTAAGTTCGCCTCCCTAATTCGGTGTGTGATGGATCTCTTGATTCACGGTACGACACGGTGATAACGTGCGGAATCCATGATCAACATGCTTTTGTAGCTCAATCAACAACAACGGTGTAAATAAACACTTTGTATATCCACCAAGATATCAGTTTACAAGAATTCACTCAAATCAGTTCCTCCTGATCTCTCTTGTCTCACAGTTCTCTCACTGTTTTCTCAAACTGACTCTGTCTACTGTTGTGTCCTATTTATAGCCACAGACCTGCACCAGGCGAACTTAACAAGTTCGCTTCACTGTGCTTAGGCGAACTTATTAAGTTCGCCTCTAATTGGCTAAGCGAACTTAATAAGTTCGCCTCTGATAGACTTAGGCGAACTTATTAAGTTCGCCTCTGATAGGCCAGGCGAACTTATTAAGTTCGCCTCTGATAGGCTAGGCGAACTTAACAAGTTCGCCTCTACCAGAACTTACACAGAATTTTATCAACAGTTACAAAACATGTCCTAACAGACTCCCCTTTAACTGTTGCTAACAATTCTATCAAATACAAGTCAAAGACTCTAAGACTAAGACATAATATCTTCAAGCTCGTTGTCACCAGAATATGTAGGTCCCTAATTCGGTGTGTGACGGATCTCTAGATTCGCGGTACGACACGGTGACAACGTGCGGAATCCATGATCAACGTGCTCGTGTAACTCAATCAACAACAACGGTGTAAATAAACGCTTTGTATATCCACCAAGATATCAGTTTACAAGAATTCACTCTAATCAGTTCCTCCTGATCTCTCTTGTCTCACAGTTCTCTCACTATTTTCTCTGTTCTGTGTTATTTCTAATGACTCTGTAAACTCATATATATAGAAACTAACCTGCTGTAAGCGAACTTGTTAAGTTCGCCTGAAACAGACTAAGCGAACTTAACAAGTTCGCCTCAGTTAGACCTAAGCGAACTTATTAAGTTCGCCTCCCTAATTCGGTGTGTGACAGATCTCTAGATTCGCGGTACGACACGGTGATAACGTGCGGAATCCATGATCAACGTGCTCGTGTAACTCAATCAACAACAACGGTGTAAATAAACGCTTTGTATTTCCACCAAGATATCAGTTTACAAGAATTCACTCTAATCAGTTCCTCCTGATCTCTTTTGTCTCACAGTTCTATCACTATTTTCTCAAACTGACTCTGTCTACTGTTGTGTCCTATTTATAGCCACAGACCTGCACCAGGCGAACTTAACAAGTTCGCTTCACTGTGATAAGTTCGCCTCTAATAGGCTAAGCGAACTTAATAAGTTCGCCTCTGATAGACTTAGGCGAACTTATTAAGTTCGCCTCTGATAGGCCAGGCGAACTTATTAAGTTCGCCTCTAATAGGCTAGGCGAACTTAATAAGTTCGCCTCTACCAGAACTTACACAGAATTTTATCAACAGTTACAAAACATGTCCTAACAGACTCCCCTTTAACTGTTGCTAACAATTCTATCAAATACAAGTCAAAGACTCTAAGACTAAGACATAATATCTTCAAGCTCGTTGTCACCAGAATATGTAGGTCCCTAATTCGGTGTGTGACGGATCTCTAGATTCGTGGTACGACACGGTAACAACGTGCAGAATCCATGATCAACGTGCTCGTGTAACTCAATCAACAACAACGGTGTAAATAAACGCTTTGTATTTCCACCAAGATATCAGTTTACAATTCACTCTAATCAGTTCCTCCTGATCTCTCTTGTCACACAGTTCTCTCACTATTTTCTCTGTTCTGTGATATGTCTAATGACTCTGTAAACTCATATATATAGAAACTAACCTGCTGTAAGCGAACTTGTTAAGTTCGCCTGAAACAGACTAAGCGAACTTAACAAGTACGCCTCAGTTAGACCTAAGCGAACTTCTTAAGTTCGCCTCCCTAATTCGGTGTGTGACGGATCTCTTGATTCGTGGTACGACACGGTGATAACGTGCGGAATCCATGATCAACATGCTTGTGTAACTCAATCAACAACAACGGTGTAAATAAACGCTTTGTATTTCCACCAAGATATCAGTTTACAAGAATTCACTCTAATCAGTTCCTCCTGATCTCTCTTGTCTCACAGTTCTCTCACTGTTTTCTCAAAATGACTCTGTCTACTGTTGTGTCCTATTTATAGCCACAGACCTGCACCAGGCGAACTTAACAAGTTCGCTTCACTGTGCTTAGGCGAACTTATTAAGTTCGCCTCTAATAGGCTAAGCGAACGTAATAAGTTCGCCTCTGATAGACTTAGGCGAACTTATTAAGTTCGCCTCTGATAGGCCAGGCGAACTTATTAAGTTCGCCTCTGATAGGCTAGGCGAACTTAACAAGTTCGCCTCTACCAGAACTTACACAGAATTTTATCAACAATTACAAAACATGTCCTAACAGACTCCCTTTTAACTGTTGCTAACAATTCTATCAAATACAAGTCAAAGACTCTAAGACTAAGACATAATATCTTCAAACTCGTTGTCACCAGAATATGTAGGTCCCTAATTCGGTGTGTGACGGATCTCTAGATTCGCGGTACGACACGGTGACAACGTGCGGAATCCATGATCAACGTGCTCGTGTAACTCAATCAACAACAACGGTGTAAATAAACGCTTTGTATTTCCACCAAGATATCAGTTTACAAGAATTCACTCTAATCAGTTCCTCCTGATCTCTCTTGTCTCACAGTTCTCTCACTATTTTCTCTGTTCTGTGATATGTCTAATGACTCTGTAAACTCATATATATAGAAACTAACCTGCTGTAAGCGAACTTGTTAAGTTCGCCTGAAACAGACTAAGCGAACTTAACAAGTACGCCTCAGTTAGACCTAAGCGAACTTATTAAGTTCGCCTCCCTAATTCGGTGTGTGACGGATCTCTTGATTCGCGGTACGACACGGTGATAACGTGCGGAATCCATGATCAACATGCTTGTGTAACTCAATCAACAACAACGGTGTAAATAAACGCTTTGTATTTCCACCAAGATATCAGTTTACAAGAATTCACTCTAATCAGTTCCTCCTGATCTCTCTTGTCTCACAGTTCTCTCACTGTTTTCTCAAAATGACTCTGTCTACTGTTGTGTCCTATTTATAGCCACAGACCTTCACCAGGCGAACTTAACAAGTTCGCTTCACTGTGCTTAGGCGAACTTATTAAGTTCGCCTCTAATAGGCTAAGCGAACGTAATAAGTTCGCCTCTGATAGACTTAGGCGAACTTATTAAGTTCGCCTCTGATAGGCCAGGCGAACTTATTAAGTTCGCCTCTGATAGGCTAGGCGAACTTAACAAGTTCGCCTCTACTAGAACTTACACAGAATTTTATCAACAATTACAAAACATGTCCTAACAGACTCCCTTTTAACTGTTGCTAACAATTCTATCAAATACAAGTCAAAGACTCTAAGACTAAGACATAATATCTTCAAGCTCGTTGTCACCAGAATATGTAGGTCCCTAATTCGGTGTGTGACGGATCTCTAGATTCGCGGTACGACACGGTGACAACGTGCGGAATCTATGATCAACGTGCTCGTGTAACTCAATCAACAACAACGGTGTAAATAAACGCTTTGTATTTCCACCAAGATATCAGTTTACAAGAATTCACTCTAATCAGTTCCTCCTGATCTCTCTTGTCTCACAGTTCTCTCACTATTTTCTCTGTTCTGTGATATGTCTAATGACTCTGTAAACTCATATATATAGAAACTAACCTGCTGTAAGCGAACTTGTTAAGTTCGCCTGAAACAGACTAAGCGAACTTAACTAGTACGCCTTAGTTAGACCTAAGCGAACTTATTAAGTTCGCCTCCCTAATTCGGTGTGTGACGGATCTCTTGATTCGCGGTACGACACGGTGATAACGTGCGGAATCCATTATCAACATGCTTGTGTAACTCAATCAACAACAACGGTGTAAATAAACGCTTTGTATTTCCACCAAGATATCAGTTTACAAGAATTCACTCTAATCAGTTCCTCCTGATCTCTCTTGTCTCACAGTTCTCTCACTGTTTTCTCAAAATGACTCTGTCTACTGTTGTGTCCTATTTATAGCCACAGACCTGCACCAGGCGAACTTAACAAGTTCGCTTCACTTTGCTTAGGCGAACTTATTAAGTTCGCCTCTAATAGGCTAAGCGAACGTAATAAGTTCGCCTCTGATAGACTTAGGCGAACTTATTAAGTTCGCCTCTGATAGGCCAGGCGAACTTATTAAGTTTGCCTCTGATAGGCTAGGCGAACTTAACAAGTTCGCCTCTAGCAGAACTTACACAGAATTTTATCAACAGTTACAAAACATGTCCTAACAGACTCCCCTTTAACTGTTGCTAACAATTCTATCAAATACAAGTCAAAGACTCTAAGACTAAGACATAATATCTTCAAGCTCGTTGTCACCAGAATATGTAGGTCCCTAATTCGGTGTGTGACGGATCTCTAGATTCGTGGTACGACACGGTGACAACGTGCGGAATCCATGATCAACGTGATCGTGTAACTCAATCAACAACAACGGTGTAAATAAACGCTTTGTATTTCCACCAAGATATCAGTTTACAAGAATTCACTCTAATCAGTTCCTCCTGATCTCTCTTGTCTCACAGTTCTCTCAGTGTTTTCTCTGTTCTGTGTTATGTCTATTGACTCGGTAAACTCATATATATAGAAACTAACCTGCTGTAAGCGAACTTGTTAAGTTCGCCTGAAACAGACTAAGCGAACTTAACAAGTTCGCCTCAGTTAGACCTAAGCGAACTTATTAAGTTCCCCTCCCTAATTCGGTGTGTGACGGATCTCTTGATTCGCGATACGGCACGGTGATAACGTGCGGAATCCATTATCAACGTGCTCGTGTAAGTCAATCAACAACAATGGTGTAAATAAACGCTTTGTATTTCCACCAAGATATCAGTTTACAAGAATTCACTCTAATCAGTTCCTCCTGATCTCTCTTGTCTCACAGTTCTCTCACTGTTTTCTCAAACTGACTCTGTCTACTGGTGTGTCCTATTTATAGCCACAGACCTGCACCAGGCGAACTTAACAAGTTCGCTTCACTGTGCTTAGGCGAACTTATTAAGTTCGCCTCTAATAGGCTAAGCGAACTTAATAAGTTCGCCTCTGATAGACTTAGGCGAACTTATTAAGTTCGCCTCTGATAGGCCAGGCGAACTTATTAAGTTCGCCTCTGATAGGCTAGGCGAACTTAACAAGTTCGCCTCTAGCAGAACTTACACAGAATTTTATCAACAGTTACAAAACATGTCCTAACAGACTCCCCTTTAACTGTTGCTAACAATTCTATCAAATACAAGTCAAAGACTCTAAGACTAAGACATAATATCTTCAAGCTCGTTGTCACCAGAATATGTAGGTCCCTAATTCGGTGTGTGACGGATCTCTAGATTCGCGGTACGACATGGTGACAACGTGCGGAATCCATGATCAACGTGCTTGTGTAACTCAATCAACAACAACGGTGTAAATAAACGCTTTGTATTTCCACCAAGATATCAGTTTACAAGAATTCACTCTTATCAGTTACTCCTGATCTCTCTTGTCTCAGAGTTCTCTCACTGTGTGTCTCTGTTCTGTGTTATGTCTAATGACTCTGTAAACTCATATATATAGAAACTAACCTGCTGTAAGCGAACTTGTTAAGTTCGCCTGAAACAGACTAAGCGAACTTAACAAGTTCGCCTCAGTTAGTCCTAAGCGAACTTATTAAGTTTGCCTCCCTAATTCGGTGTGTGACGGATGTCTTGATTCGCGGTACGACACGGTGATAACGTGCGGAATCCATGATCAACGTGCTCGTGTAACTTAATCAACAACAACGGTGTAAATAAACGCTTTGTATTTCCACCAAGATATCAGTTTACAAGAATTCACTCTAATCAGTTCCTCCTGATCTCTCTTGTCTCACAGTTCTCTCACTGTTTTCTCAAACTGACTCTGTCCACTGTTGTGTCCTATTTATAGCCACAGACCTGCACCAGGCGAACTTAACAAGTTCGCTTCACTGTGCTTAGCCGAACTTATTAAGTTCGCCTCTAATAGGCAATGCGAACTTAATTAGTTCTCCTCTGATAGACTTAGGCGAACTTATTAAGTTCGCCTCTGATAGGCCAGGCGAACTTATTAAGTTCGACTCTAATAGGCTAGGCGAACTTAACAAGTTCGCCTCTAGCAGAACTTACACAGAATTTTATCAACAGTTACAAAACATGTCCTAACAGACTCCCCTTTAACTGTTGCTAACAATTCTATCAAATATAAGTCAAAGACTCTAAGACTAAGACATAATATCTTCAAGCTCGTTGTCACCAGAATATGTAGGTCCCTAATTCGGTGTGTGACGGATCTCTAGATTCGCGGTACGACACGGTGACAACGTGCGGAATCCATGATCAACGTGCTCGTGTAACTCAATCAACAACAACGGTGTAAATAAACGCTTTGTATTTCCGCCAAGATATCAGTTTACAAGAATTCACTCTAATCAGTTCCTCTTGATCTCTCTTATCTCACAGTTCTCTCACTGTTTTCTCTATTCTATGTTATGTCTAATGACTCTGTAAACTCATATATATAGAAACTAACCTGCTGTAAGCGAACTTGTTAAGTTCACCTGAAACAGACTAAGCGAACTTAACAAGTTCGCCTCAGTTAGACCTAAGCGAACTTATTAAGTTCGCCTCCCTAATTCGGTGTGTGACGGATCTCTAGATTCGCGGTACGACACGGTGATAACGTGCGGAATCCATGATCAACGTGCTCGTGTAACTCAATCAACAACAACGGTGTAAATAAACGCTTTGTATTTCCACCAAGATATCAGTTTACAAGAATTCACTCTAATCAGTTCCTCCTGATCTCTCTTGTCTCACAGTTCTCTCACTGTTTTCTCAAACTGACTCTTTCTACTGTTGTGTCCTATTTATAGCCACAGACCTGCACCAGGCGAACTTATTAAGTTCGCCTCTGATAGGCTAGGCGAACTTAACAAGTTCGCCTCTAGCAGAACTTACACAGAATTTTATCAACAGTTACAAAACATGTCCTAACTGACTCCCCTTTAACTGTTGCTAACAATTCTATCAAATACAAGTAAAAGACTCTAAGACTAAGACATAATATCTTCAAGCTCGTTGTCACCAGAATATGTAGGTCCCTAATTCGGTGTGTGACGGATCTCTAGATTCGCGGTACGACACGGTGACAACGTGCGGAATCCATGATCAACGTGCTCGTGTAACTCAATCAACAACAACGGTGTAAATAAACGCTTTGTATTTCCACCAAGATATCAGTTTACAAGAATTCACTCTAATCAGTTCCTCCTGATCTCTCTTGTCTCACAGTTCTCTCACTATTTTCTCTGTTCTGTGTTATGTCTAATGACTCTGTAAACTCATATATATAGAAACTAACCTGCTGTAAGCGAACTTGTTAAGTTCGCCTGAAACAAACTAAGCGAACTTAACAAGTTCGCCTCAGTTAGACCTAAGCGAACTTATTAAGTTCGCCTCCCTAATTCGGTGTGTGACGGATCTCCAGATTCGCGGTACGACACGGTGATAACGTGCGGAATCCATGATCAACGTGCTCGTGTAACTCAATCAACAACAACGGTGTAAATAAACGCTTTGTATTTCCACCAAGATATCAGTTTACAAGAATTCACACTAATCAGTTCCTCCTGATCTCTCTTGTCTCACAGTTCTCTCACTGTTTTCTCAAACTGACTCTATCTACTGTTGTGTCCTATTTATAGCCACAGACCTGCACCAGGCGAACTTATTAAGTTCGCCTCTGATAGGCTAGGCGAACTTAACAAGTTCGCCTCTAGCAGAACTTACACAGAATTTTATCAACAGTTACAAAACATGTCCTAACAGACTCCCCTTTAACTGTTGCTAACAATTCTATCAAATACAAGTCAAAGACTCTAAGACTAAGACATAATATCTTCAAGCTCGTTGTCACCAGAATATGTATGTCCCTAATTCGGTGTGTGACGGATCTCTAGATTTGCGGTACGACACGGTGACAACGTTCGGAATCCATGATCAACGTGCTCGTGTAACTCAATCAACAACAACGGTGTAAATAAACGCTTTGTATTTCCACCAAGATATCATTTTACAAGAATTCACTCTAATCAGTTCCTCCTGATCTCTCTTGTCTCACAGTTCTCTCACTGTTTTCTCTGTTCTGTGTTATGTCTAATGACTCTGTAAACTCATATATATAGAAACTAACCTGCTGTAAGCGAACTTGTTAAGTTCTCCTGAAACAGACTATGCGAACTTAACAAGTTCGCCTCAGTTAGACCTAAGCGAACTTATTAAGTTCGCCTCCCTAATTCGGTGTGTGATGGATCTCTAGATTCGCGGTACGACATGGTGATAACGTGCGGAATCCATGATCAACGTGCTCGTGTAACTCAATCAACAACAACGGTGTAAATAAACGCTTTGTATTTCCACCAAGATATCAGTTTACAAGAATTCACTCTAATCAGTTCCTCCTGATCTCTCTTATCTCACAGTTCTCTCACTGTTTTCTCAAACTGACTCTGTCTACTGTTGTGTCCTATTTATAGCCACAGACCTGCACCAGGCGAACTTAACAAATTCGCTTCACTGTGCTTAGGCGAACTTATTAAGTTCGCCTCTAATAGGCTAAGCGAACTTAATAAGTTCGCCTCTGATAGACTTAGGCGAACTTATTAAGTTCGCCTCTGATAGGCCAGGCGAACTTATTAAGTTCGCCTCTGATAGGCTAGGCGAACTTAACAAGTTCGCCTCTAGCAGAACTTACACAGAATTTTATCAACAGTTACAAAACATGTCCTAACAGACTCCCCTTTAACTGTTGCTAACAATTCTATCAAATACAAGTCAAAGACTCTAAGACTAAGACATAATATCTTCAAGCTCGTTGTCACCAGAATATGTAGGTCCCTAATTCGGTGTGTGACGGATCTCTAGATTCGCGGTACGACACGGTGACAACGTGCGGAATCCATGATCAACGTGCTCGTGTAACTCAATCAACAACAACGGTGTAAATAAACGCTTTGTATTTCCACCAAGATATCAGTTTACAAGAATTCACTCTAATCAGTTCCTCCTGATCTCTCTTGTCTCACAGTTTTCTCACTGTTTTCTCTGTTCTGTGTTATGTCTAATGACTCTGTAAACTCATATATTTAGAAACTAACCTGCTATAAGCGAACTTGTTAAGTTCGCGTGAAACAGACTAAGCGAACTTAACAAGTTCGCCTCAGTTAGACCTAAGCGAACTTATTAAATTCGCCTCCCTAATTCGGTGTGTGACGGATCTCTAGATTCGCGGTACGACACGGTGATAACGTGCGGAATCCATGATCAACGTGCTCGTGTAACTCAATCAACAACAACGGTGTAAATAAACGCTTTGTATTTCCACCAAGATATCAGTTTACAAGAATTCACTCTAATCAGTTCCTCCTGATCTCTCTTGTCTCACAGTTCTCTCACTGTTTTCTCAAACTGACTCTGTCTACTGTTGTGTCCTATTTATAGCCACAGACCTGCAACAGGCGAACTTATTAAGTTCGCCTCTGATAGGCTAGGCGAACTTAACAAGTTCGCCTCTAGCAGAACTTACACAGAATTTTATCAACAGTTACAAAACATGTCCTAACAGACTCCCCTTTAACTGTTGCTAACAATTCTATCAAATACAAGTCAAAGACTCTAAGACTAAGACATAATATCTTCAAGCTCGTTGTCACCAGAATATGTATGTCCCTAATTTAGTGTGTGACGGATCTCTAGATTTGCGGTACGACACGGTGACAACGTGCGGAATCCATGATTAACGTGCTCGTGTAACTCAATCAACAACAACGGTGTAAATAAACGCTTTGTATTTCCACCAAGATATCATTTTACAAGAATTCACTCTAATCAGTTCCTCCTGATCTCTCTTGTCTCACAGTTCTCTCACTGTTTTCTCTGTTCTGTGTTATGTCTAATGACTCTGTAAACTCATATATATAGAAACTAACCTGCTGTAAGCGAACTTGTTAAGTTCGCCTGAAACAGACTATGCGAACTTAACAAGTTCGCCTCAGTTAGACCTAAGCGAACTTATTAAGTTCGCCTCCCTAATTCGGTGTGTGATGGATCTCTAGATTCGCGGTACGACATGGTGATAACGTGCGGAATCCATGATCAACGTGCTCGTGTAACTCAATCAACAACAACGGTGTAAATAAACGCTTTGTATTTCCACCAAGATATCAGTTTACAAGAATTCACTCTAATAAGTTCCTCCTGATCTCTCTTGTCTCACAGTTCTCTCACTGTTTTCTCAAACTGACTCTGTCTACTGTTGTGTCCTATTTATAGCCACAGACCTGCACCAGGCAAACTTAACAAGTTCGCTTCACTGTGCTTAGGCGAACTTATTAAGTTCGCCTCTAATAGGCTAAGCGAACTTAATAAGTTCGCCTCTGATAGACTTAGGCGAACTTATTAAGTTCGCCTCTGATAGGCCAGGCGAACTTATTAAGTTCGCCTCTGATAGGCTAGGCGAACTTAACAAGTTCGCCTCTAGCATAACTTACACAGAATTTTATCAACAATTACAAAACATGTCCTAACAGACTCCCCTTTAACTGTTGCTAACAATTCTATCAAATACAAGTCAAAGACTCTAAGACTAAGACATAATATCTTCAAGCTCGTTGTCACCAGAATATGTAGGTCCCTAATTCGGTGTGTGACGGATCTCTAGAATCGCGATACGACACGGTGACAACGTGCGGAATCCATGATCAACGTGCTCGTGTAACTTAATCAATAACAACGGTGTAAATAAACGCTTTGTATTTCCACCAAGATATCAGTTTACAAGAATTCACTCTAATAAGTTCCTCCTGATCTCTCTTGTCTCACAGTTCTCTCACTGTTTTCTCAAACTGACTCTGTCTACTGTTGTGTCCTATTTATAGCCACAGACCTGCACCAGGCGAACTTAACAAATTCGCTTCACTGTGCTTAGGCGAACTTATTAAGTTCGCCTCTAATAGGCTAAGCGAACTTAATAAGTTCGCCTCTGATAGACTTAGGCGAACTTATTAAGTTCGCCTCTGATAGGCCAGGCGAACTTATTAAGTTCGCCTCTGATAGGCTAGGCGAACTTAACAAGTTCGCCTCTAGCAGAACTTACACAGAATTTTATCAACAGTTACAAAACATGTCCTAACAGACTCCCCTTTAACTGTTGCTAACAATTCTATCAAATACAAGTCAAAGACTCTAAGACTAAGACATAATATCTTCAAGCTCGTTGTCACCAGAATATGTAGGTCCCTAATTCGGTGTGTGACGGATCTCTAGATTCGCGGTACGACACGGTGACAACGTGCGGAATCCATGATCAACGTGCTCGTGTAACTCAATCAACAACAACGGTGTAAATAAACGCTTTGTATTTCCACCAAGATATCAGTTTACAAGAATTCACTCTAATCAGTTCCTCCTGATCTCTCTTGTCTCACAGTTTTCTCACTGTTTTCTCTGTTCTGTGTTATGTCTAATGACTCTGTAAACTCATATATTTAGAAACTAACCTGCTGTAAGCGAACTTGTTAAGTTCGCCTGAAACAGACTAAGCGAACTTAACAAGTTCGCCTCAGTTAGACCTAAGCGAACTTATTAAATTCGCCTCCCTAATTCGGTGTGTGACGGATCTCTAGATTCGCGGTACGACACGGTGATAACGTGCGGAATCCATGATCAACGTGCTCGTGTAACTCAATCAACAACAACGGTGTAAATAAACGCTTTGTATTTCCACCAAGATATCAGTTTACAAGAATTCACTCTAATCAGTTCCTCCTGATCTCTCTTGTCTCACAGTTCTCTCACTGTTTTCTCAAACTGACTCTGTCTACTGTTGTGTCCTATTTATAGCCACAGACCTGCAACAGGCGAACTTATTAAGTTCGCCTCTGATAGGCTAGGCGAACTTAACAAGTTCGCCTCTAGCAGAACTTACACAGAATTTTATCAACAGTTACAAAACATGTCCTAACAGACTCCCCTTTAACTGTTGCTAACAATTCTATCAAATACAAGTCAAAGACTCTAAGGCTAAGACATAATATCTTCAAGCTCGTTGTCACCAGAATATGTATGTCCCTAATTCAGTGTGTGACGGATCTCTAGATTTGCGGTACGACACGGTGACAACGTGCGGAATCCATGATCAACGTGCTCGTGTAACTCAATCAACAACAACGGTGTAAATAAACGCTTTGTATTTCCACCAAGATATCATTTTACAAGAATTCACTCTAATCAGTTCCTCCTGATCTCTCTTGTCTCACAGTTCTCTCACTGTTTTCTCTGTTCTGTGTTATGTCTAATGACTCTGTAAACTCATATATATAGAAACTAACCTGCTGTAAGCGAACTTGTTAAGTTCGCCTGAAACAGACTATGCGAACTTAACAAGTTCGCCTCAGTTAGACCTAAGCGAACTTATTAAGTTCGCCTCCCTAATTCGGTGTGTGATGGATCTCTAGATTCGCGGTACGACATGGTGATAACGTGCGGAATCCATGATCAACGTGCTCGTGTAACTCAATCAACAACAACGGTGTAAATAAACGCTTTGTATTTCCACCAAGATATCAGTTTACAAGAATTCACTCTAATAAGTTCCTCCTGATCTCTCTTGTCTCACAGTTCTCTCACTGTTTTCTCAAACTGACTCTGTCTACTGTTGTGTCCTATTTATAGCCACAGACCTGCACCAGGCGAACTTAACAAGTTCGCTTCACTGTGCTTAGGCGAACTTATTAAGTTCGCCTCTAATAGGCTAAGCGAACTTAATAAGTTCGCCTCTGATAGACTTAGGCGAACTTATTAAGTTCGCCTCTGATAGGCCAGGCGAACTTATTAAGTTCGCCTCTGATAGGCTAGGCGAACTTAACAAGTTCGCCTCTAGCATAACTTACACAGAATTTTATCAACAATTACAAAACATGTCCTAACAGACTCCCCTTTAACTGTTGCTAACAATTCTATCAAATACAAGTCAAAGACTCTAAGACTAAGACATAATATCTTCAAGCTCGTTGTCACCAGAATATGTAGGTCCCTAATTCGGTGTGTGACGGATCTCTAGATTCGCGATACGACACGGTGACAACGTGCGGAATCCATGATCAACGTGCTCGTGTAACTTAATCAATAACAACGGTGTAAATAAACGCTTTGTATTTCCACCAAGATATCAGTTTACAAGAATTCACTCTAATCAGTTCCTCCTGATCTCTCTTGTCTCACAGTTCTCTAACTGTTTTCTCTGTTCTGTGTTATGTCTAATGACTCTGTAAACTCATATATATAGAAACTAACCTGCTGTAAGCGAACTTGTTAAGTTCGCCTGAAACAGACTATGCGAACTTAACAAGTTCGCCTCAGTTAAACCTAAGCGAACTTATTAAGTTCGCCTCCCTAATTCGGTGTGTGATGGATCTCTAGATTCGCGGTACGACATGGTGATAACGTGCGGAATCCATGATCAACGTGCTCGTGTAACTCAATCAACAACAACGGTGTAAATAAACGCTTTGTCTTTCCACCAAGATATCAGTTTAGAAGAATTCACTCTAATCAGTTCCTCCTGATCTCTCTTGTCTCACAGTTCTCTCACTGTTCTCTCAAACTGACTCTGTCTACTGTTGTGTCCTATTTATAGCCACAGACCTGCACCAGGCGAACTTAACAAGTTCGCTTCACTGTGCTTAGGCGAACTTATTAAGTTCGCCTCTAATAGGCTAAGCGAACTTAATAAGTTCGCCTCTGATAGACTTAGGCGAACTTATTAAGTTCGCCTCTGATAGGCCAGGCGAACTTATTAAGTTTGCCTCTGAAAGGCTAGGCGAACTTAACAAGTTCGCCTCTAGCAGAACTTACACAGAATTTTATCAACAGTTACAAAACATGTCCTAACAGACTCCCCTTTAACTGTTGCTAACAATTCTATCAAATACAAGTCAAAGACTCTAAGACTAAGACATAATATCTTCAAGCTCGTTGTCACCAGAATATGTATGTCCCTAATTCGGTGTGTGACGGATCTCTAGATTTGCGGTACGACACGGTGACAACGTGCGGAATCCATGATCAACGTGCTCGTGTAACTCAATCAACAACAACGGTGTAAATAAACGCTTTGTATTTCCACCAAGATATCATTTTACAAGAATTCACTCTAATCAGTTCCTCCTGATCTCTCTTGTCTCACAGTTCTCTCACTGTTTTCTCTGTTCTGTGTTATGTCTAATGACTCTGTAAACTCATATATATAGAAACTAACCTGCTGTAAGCGAACTTGTTAAGTTCGCCTGAAACAGACTATGCGAACTTAACAAGTTCGCCTCAGTTAGACCTAAGCGAACTTATTAAGTTCGCCTCCCTAATTCGGTGTGTGATGGATCTCTAGATTCGCGGTACGACATGGTGATAACGTGCGGAATCCATGATCAACGTGCTCGTGTAACTCAATCAACTACAACGGTGTAAATAAACGCTTTGTATTTCCACCAAGATATCAGTTTACAAGAATTCACTCTAATAAGTTCCTCCTGATCTCTCTTGTCTCACAGTTCTCTCACTGTTTTCTCAAACTGACTCTGTCTACTGTTGTGTCCTATTTATAGCCACAGACCTGCACCAGGCGAACTAAACAAGTTCGCTTCACTGTGCTTAGGCGAACTTATTAAGTTCGCCTCTAATAGGCTAAGCGAACTTAATAAGTTCGCCTCTGATAGACTTAGGCGAACTTATTAAGTTCGCCTCTGATAGGCCAGGCGAACTTATTAAGTTCGCCTCTGATAGGCTAGGCGAACTTAACAAGTTCGCCTCTAGCATAACTTACACAGAATTTTATCAACAGTTACAAAACATATCCTAACAGACTCCCCTTTAACTGTTGCTAACAATTCTATCAAATACAAGTCAAAGACTCTAAGACTAAGACATAATATCTTCAAGCTCGTTGTCACCAGAATATGTAGGTCCCTAATTCGGTGTGTGACGGATCTCTAGATTCGCGATACGACACGGTGACAACGTGCGGAATCCATGATCAACGTGCTCGTGTAACTTAATCAATAACAACGGTGTAAATAAACGCTTTGTATTTCCACCAAGATATCAGTTTACAAGAATTCACTCTAATCAGTTCCTCCTGATCTCTCTTGTCTCACAGTTCTCTAACTGTTTTCTC
The DNA here is from genome assembly GCA_023525975.1 of Smallanthus sonchifolius. Taxonomy (NCBI): domain Eukaryota; kingdom Viridiplantae; phylum Streptophyta; class Magnoliopsida; order Asterales; family Asteraceae; genus Smallanthus; species Smallanthus sonchifolius. The sequence goes on from CM042023.1 coordinate 50,006,894, forward strand.
TGTTCTGTGTTATGTCTAATGACTCTGTAAACTCATATATATAGAAACTAACCTGCTGTAAGCGAACTTGTTAAGTTCGCCTGAAACAGACTATGCGAACTTAACAAGTTCGCCTCAGTTAGACCTAAGCGAACTTATTAAGTTCGCCTCCCTAATTCGGTGTGTGATGGATCTCTAGATTCGCGGTACGACATGGTGATAACGTGCGGAATCCATGATCAACGTGCTCGTGTAACTCAATCAACAACAACGGTGTAAATAAACGCTTTGTCTTTCCACCAAGATATCAGTTTAGAAGAATTCACTCTAATCAGTTCCTCCTGATCTCTCTTGTCTCACAGTTCTCTCACTGTTCTCTCAAACTGACTCTGTCTACTGTTGTGTCCTATTTATAGCCACAGACCTGCACCAGGCGAACTTAACAAGTTCGCTTCACTGTGCTTAGGCGAACTTATTAAGTTCGCCTCTAATAGGCTAAGCGAACTTAATAAGTTCGCCTCTGATAGACTTAGGCGAACTTATTAAGTTCGCCTCTGATAGGCCAGGCGAACTTATTAAGTTCGCCTCTGATAGGCTAGGCGAACTTAACAAGTTCGCCTCTAGCAGAACTTACACAGAATTTTATCAACAGTTACAAAACATGTCCTAACAGACTCCCCTTTAACTGTTGCTAACAATTCTATCAAATACAAGTCAAAGACTCTAAGACTAAGACATAATATCTTCAAGCTCGTTGTCACCAGAATATGTATGTCCCTAATTCGGTGTGTGACGGATCTCTAGATTTGCGGTACGACACGGTGACAACGTGCGGAATCCATGATCAACGTGCTCGTGTAACTCAATCAACAACAACGGTGTAAATAAACGCTTTGTATTTCCACCAAGATATCATTTTACAAGAATTCACTCTAATCAGTTCCTCCTGATCTCTCTTGTCTCACAGTTCTCTCACTGTTTTCTCTGTTCTGTGTTATGTCTAATGACTCTGTAAACTCATATATATAGAAACTAACCTGCTGTAAGCGAACTTGTTAAGTTCGCCTGAAACAGACTATGCGAACTTAACAAGTTCGCCTCAGTTAGACCTAAGCGAACTTATTAAGTTCGCCTCCCTAATTCGGTGTGTGATGGATCTCTAGATTCGCGGTACGACATGGTGATAACGTGCGGAATCCATGATCAACGTGCTCGTGTAACTCAATCAACAACAACGGTGTAAATAAACGCTTTGTATTTCCACCAAGATATCAGTTTACAAGAATTCACTCTAATAAGTTCCTCCTGATCTCTCTTGTCTCACAGTTCTCTCACTGTTTTCTCAAACTGACTCTGTCTACTGTTGTGTCCTATTTATAGCCACAGACCTGCACCAGGCGAACTAAACAAGTTCGCTTCACTGTGCTTAGGCGAACTTATTAAGTTCGCCTCTAATAGGCTAAGCGAACTTAATAAGTTCGCCTCTGATAGACTTAGGAGAACTTATTAAGTTCGCCTCTGATAGGCCAGGCGAACTTATTAAGTTCGCCTCTGATAGGCTAGGCGAACTTAACAAGTTCGCCTCTAGCATAACTTACACAGAATTTTATCAACAGTTACAAAACATGTCCTAACAGACTCCCCTTTAACTGTTGCTAACAATTCTATCAAATACAAGTCAAAGACTCTAAGACTAAGACATAATATCTTCAAGCTCGTTGTCACCAGAATATGTAGGTCCCTAATTCGGTGTGTGACGGATCTCTAGATTCGCGATACGACACGGTGACAACGTGCGGAATCCATGATCAACGTGCTCGTGTAACTTAATCAATAACAACGGTGTAAATAAACGCTTTGTATTTCCACCAAGATATCAGTTTACAAGAATTCACTCTAATCAGTTCCTCCTGATCTCTCTTGTCTCACAGTTCTCTAACTGTTTTCTCTGTTCTGTGTTATGTCTAATGACTCTGTAAACTCATATATATAGAAACTAACCTGCTGTAAGCGAACTTGTTAAGTTCGCCTGAAACAGACTATGCGAACTTAACAAGTTCGCCTCAGTTAGACCTAAGCGAACTTATTAAGTTCGCCTCCCTAATTCGGTGTGTGATGGATCTCTAGATTCGCGGTACGACATGGTGATAACGTGCGGAATCCATGATCAACGTGCTCGTGTAACTCAATCAACAACAACGGTGTAAATAAACGCTTTGTCTTTCCACCAAGATATCAGTTTAGAAGAATTCACTCTAATCAGTTCCTCCTGATCTCTCTTGTCTCACAGTTCTCTCACTGTTCTCTCAAACTGACTCTGTCTACTGTTGTGTCCTATTTATAGCCACAGACCTGCACCAGGCGAACTTAACAAGTTCGCTTCACTGTGCTTAGGCGAACTTATTAAGTTCGCCTCTAATAGGCTAAGCGAACTTAATAAGTTCGCCTCTGATAGACTTAGGCGAACTTATTAAGTTCGCCTCTGATAGGCCAGGCGAACTTATTAAGTTTGCCTCTGATAGGCTAGGCGAACTTAACAAGTTCGCCTCTAGCAGAACTTACACAGAATTTTATCAACAGTTACAAAACATGTCCTAACAGACTCCCCTTTAACTGTTGCTAACAATTCTATCAAATACAAGTCAAAGACTCTAAGACTAAGACATAATATCTTCAAGCTCGTTGTCACCAGAATATGTATGTCCCTAATTCGGTGTGTGACGGATCTCTAGATTTGCGGTACGACACGGTGACAACGTGCGGAATCCATGATCAACGTGCTCGTGTAACTCAATCAACAACAACGGTGTAAATAAACGCTTTGTATTTCCACCAAGATATCATTTTACAAGAATTCACTCTAATCAGTTCCTCCTGATCTCTCTTGTCTCACAGTTCTCTCACTGTTTTCTCTGTTCTGTGTTATGTCTAATGACTCTGTAAACTCATATATATAGAAACTAACCTGCTGTAAGCGAACTTGTTAAGTTCGCCTGAAACAGACTATGCGAACTTAACAAGTTCGCCTCAGTTAGACCTAAGCGAACTTATTAAGTTCGCCTCCCTAATTCGGTGCGTGATGGATCTCTAGATTCGCGGTACGACATGGTGATAACGTGCGGAATCCATGATCAACGTGCTCGTGTAACTCAATCAACAACAACGGTGTAAATAAACGCTTTGTATTTCCACCAAGATATCAGTTTACAAGAATTCACTCTAATCAGTTCCTCCTGATCTCTCTTGTCTCACAGTTCTCTCACTGTTTTCTCAAACTGACTCTGTCTACTGTTGTGTCCTATTTATAGCCACAGACCTGCACCAGGCGAACTTAACAAGTTCGCTTCACTGTGCTTAGGCGAACTTATTAAGTTCGCCTCTAATAGGCTAAGCGAACTTAATAAGTTCGTCTCTGATAGACTTAGGCGAACTTATTAAGTTCGCCTCTCATTGGCTAGGCGAACTTATTAAGTTCGCCTCTGATAGGCTAGGCGAACTTAACAAGTTCGCCTCTAGCAGAACTTACACAGAATTTTATCAACAGTTACAAAACATGTCCTAACAGACTCCCCTTTAACTGTTGCTAACAATTCTATCAAATACAAGTCAAAGACTCTAAGACTAAGACATAATATCTTCAAGCTCGTTGTCACCAGAATATGTAGGTCCCTAATTCGGTGTGTGACGGATCTCTAGATTCGCGGTACGACACGGTGACAACGTGCGGAATCCATGATCAACGTGCTCGTGTAACTCAATCAACAACAACGGTGTAAATAAACGCTTTGTATTTCCACCAAGATATCAGTTTACAAGAATTCACTCTAATCAGTTCCTCCTGATCTCTCTTGTCTCACAGTTCTCTCACTGTTTTCTCTGTTCTGTGTTATATCTAATGACTCCGTAAACTCATATATATAGAAACTAACCTGCTGTAAGCGAACTTGTTAAGTTCGCCTGAAACAGACTATGCGAACTTAACAAGTTCGCCTCAGTTAGACCTAAGCGAACTTATTAAGTTCGCCTCCCTAATTCGGTGTGTGATGGATCTCTAGATTCGCGGTACGACATGGTGATAACGTGCGGAATCCATGATCAACGTGCTCGTGTAACTCAATCAACAACAACGGTGTAAATAAACGCTTTGTATTTCCACCAAGATATCAGTTTACAAGAATTCACTCTAATCAGTTCCTCCTGATCTCTCTTGTCTCACAGTTCTCTCACTGTTTTCTCAAACTGACTCTGTCTACTGTTGTGTCCTATTTATAGCCACAAACCTGCACCAGGCGAACTTAACAAGTTCGCTTCACTGTGCTTAGGCGAACTTATTAAGTTCGCCTCTAATAGGCTAAGCGAACTTAATAAGTTCGTCTCTGATAGACTTAGGCGAACTTATTAAGTTCGCCTCTGATAGGCCAGGCGAACTTATTAAGTTCGCCTCTGATAGGCTAGGCGAACTTAACAAGTTCGCCTCTAGCAGAACTTACACAGAATTTTATCAACAGTTACAAAACATGTCCTAACAGACTCCCCTTTAACTGTTGCTAACAATTCTATCAAATACAAGTCAAAGACTCTAAGACTAAGACATAATATCTTCAAGCTCGTTGTGACCAGAATATGTATGTCCCTAATTCGGTGTGTGACGGATCTCTAGATTCACGGTACGACACGGTGACAACGTGCGGAATCCATGATCAACGTGCTCGTGTAACTCAATCAACAACAACAGTGTAAATAAACGCTTTGTATTTCCACCAAGATATCAGTTTACAAGAATTCACTCTAATCAGTTCCTCCTGATCTCTCTTGTCTCACAGTTCTCTCACTGTTTTCTCAAACTGACTCTGTCTACTGTTGTGTCCTATTTATAGCCACAGACCTGCACCAGGCGAACTTATTAAGTTCGCCTCTGATAGGCTAGGCGAACTTAACAAGTTCGCCTCTAGCAGAACTTACACAGAATTTTATCAACAGTTACAAAACATGTCCTAACAGACTCTCCTTTAACTGTTGCTAACAATTCTATCAAATACAAGTCAAAGACTCTAAGACTAAGACATAATAACTTCAAGCTCGTTGTCACCAGAATATGTATGTCCCTAATTCGGTGTGTGACGGATCTCTAGATTTGCGGTACGACACGGTGACAACATGCGGAATCCATGATCAACGTGCTCGTGTAACTCAATCAACAACAACGGTGTAAATAAACGCTTTGTATTTCCACCAAGATATCATTTTACAAGAATTCACTCTAATCAGTTCCTCCTGATCTCTCTTGTCTCACAGTTCTCTCACTGTTTTCTCTGTTCTGTGTTATGTCTAATGACTCTGTAAACTCATATATATAGAAACTAACCTGCTGTAAGCGAACTTGTTAAGTTCGCCTGAAACAGACTATGCGAACTTAACAAGTTCGCCTCAGTTAGACCTAAGCGAACTTATTAAGTTCGCCTCCCTAATTCGGTGTGTGATGGATCTCTAGATTCACGGTACGACATGGTGATAACGTACGGAATCCATGATCAACGTGCTCGTGTAACTCAATCAACAACAACGGTGTGAATAAACGCTTTGTATTTCCACCAAGATATCAGTTTACAAGAATTCACTCTAATCAGTTCCTCCTGATCTCTCTTGTCTCACAGTTCTCTCACTTTTTCTCAAACTGACTCTGTCTACTGTTGTGTCCTATTTATAGCCACAGACCTGCACCAGGCGAACTTAACAAGTTCGCTTCACTGTGCTTAGGCGAACTTATTAAGTTCGCCTCTAATAGGCTAAGCGAACTTAATAAGTTCGCCTCTGATAGACTTAGGTGAACTTATTAAGTTCGCCTCTGATAGGCCAGGCGAACTTATTAAGTTCGCCTCTGATAGGCTAGGCGAACTTAACAAGTTCGCCTCTAGCAGAACTTACACAGAATTTTATCAACAGTTACAAAACATGTCCTAACAGACTCCCCTTTAACTGTTGCTAACAATTCTATCAAATACAAGTCAAAGACTCTAAGACTAAGACATAATATCTTCAAGCTCGTTGTCACCAGAATATGTAGGTCCCTAATTCGGTGTGTAACGGATCTCTAGATTCACGGTACGACTCGGTGACAACGTGCGGAATCCATGATCAACGTGCTCGTGTAACTCAATCAACAACAACGGTGTAAATAAACGCTTTGTATTTCCACCAAGATATCAGTTTACAAGAATTCACTCTAATCAGTTCCTCCTGATCTCTCTTGTCTCACAGTTCTCTCACTGTTTTCTCTGTTCTGTGTTATGTCTAATGACTCTGTAAACTCATATATATAGAAACTAACCTGCTGTAAGCGAACTTGTTAAGTTCGCCTGAAACAGACTAAGCGAACTTAACAAGTTCACCTCAGTTAGACCTAAGCGAACTTATTAAGTTCGCCTCCCTAATTCGGTGTGTGACGGATCTCTAGATTCGCGGTACGACACGGTGATAACGTGCGGAATCCATGATCAACGTTCTCGTGTAACTCAATCAACAACAACGGTGTAAATAAACGCTTTGTATGTCCACCAAGATATCAGTTTACAAGAATTCACTCTAATCAGTTCCTCCTGATCTCTCTTGTCTCACAGTTCTCTCACTGTTTTCTCAAACTGACTCTGTCTACTGTTGTGTCCTATTTATAGCCACAGACCTGCACCAGTCGAACTTAACAAGTTCGCTTCACTATGCTTAGGCGAACTTATTAAGTTCGCCTCTAATAGGCTAAGCGAACTTAATAAGTTCGCCTCTGATAGACTTAGGCGAACCTCTGATAGGCCAGGCGAACTTATTAAGTTCGCCTCTGATAGGCTAGGCGAACTTAACAAGTTCGCCTTTAGCAGAACTTACACAGAATTTTATCAACAGTTACAAAACATGTCCTAACAGACTACCCTTTAACTGTTGCTAACAATTCTATCAAATACAAGTCAAAGACTCTAAGACTAAGACATAATATCTTCAAGCTCGTTGTCACCAGAATATGTAGGTCCCTAATTCGGTGTGTGACGGATCTCTAGATTCGCGGTACGACACGGTGACAACGTGCGGAATCCATGATCAACGTGCTCGTGTAACTCAATCAACAACAACGGTGTAAATAAACGCTTTGTATTTCCACCAAGATATCAGTTAACAAGAATTCACTCTAATCAGTTCCTCCTGATCTCTCTTGTCTCACAGTTCTCTCACTGTGTTTCTCTGTCCTGTGTTATGTCTAATGACTCTGTAAATTCATATATATAGAAACTAACCTGCTGTAAGCGAACTTGTTAAGTTCGCATGAAACAGACTAAGCGAACTTAACAAGTTCGCCTCAGTTAGACCTAAGCGAACTTATTAAGTTCGCCTCCCTAATTCGGTGTGTGACGGATCTCTTGATTCGCGGTACGACACGGTGATAACGTGCGGAATCCATGATCAACGTGCTCGTGTAACTCAATCAACAAAAACGGTGTAAATAAACGCTTTGTATTTCCACCAAGATATCAGTTTACAAGAATTCACTCTAATCAGTTCCTCCTGATCTCTCTTGTCTCACAGTTTTCTCAAACTGACTCTGTCTACTGTTGTGTCCTATTTATAGCCACAGACCTGCACCAGGCGAACTTAACAAGTTCGCTTCACTGTGCTTAGCCGAACTTATTAAGTTCGCCTCTAATAGGCTAAGCGAACTTAATAAGTTCGCCTCTGATATAAGTTCGCCTCTGATAGGCCAGGCGAACTTATTAAGTTCGCCTCTGATAGGCTAGGCGAACTTAACAAGTTCGCCTCTAGCAGAACTTACACAGAATTTTATCAACAGTTACAAAACATGTCCTAACAGACTACCCTTTAACTGTTGCTAACAATTCTATCAAATACAAGTCAAAGACTCTAAGACTAAGACATAATATCTTCAAGCTCGTTGTCACCCGAATATGTAGGTCCCTAATTCGGTGTGTGACGGATCTCTAGATTCGCGGTACGACACGGTGACAACGTGCGGAATCCATGATCAACGTGCTCGTGTAACTCAATCAACAACAACGGTGTAAATAAACGCTTTGTATTTCCACCAAGATATCAGTTAACAAGAATTCACTCTAATCAGTTCCTCCTGATCTCTCTTGTCTCACAGTTCTCTCACTGTGTTTCTCTGTCCTGTGTTATGTCTAATGACTCTGTAAACTCATATATATAGAAACTAACCTGCTGTAAGCGAACTTGTTAAGTTCGCATGAAACAGACTAAGCGAACTTAACAAGTTCGCCTCAGTTAGACCTAAGCGAACTTATTAAGTTCGCCTCCCTAATTCGGTGTGTGACGGATCTCTTGATTCGCGGTACGACACGGTGATAACGTGCGGAATCCATGATCAACGTGCTCGTGTAACTCAATCAACAAAAACGGTGTAAATAAACGCTTTGTATTTCCACCAAGATATCAGTTTACAAGAATTCACTCTAATCAGTTCCTCCTGATCTCTCTTGTCTCACAGTTCTCTCACTGTTTTCTCAAACTGACTCTGTCTACTGTTGTGTCCTATTTATAGCCACAGACCTGCACCAGGCGAACTTAACAAGTTCGCTTCACTGTGCTTAGCCGAACTTATTAAGTTCGCCTCTAATAGGCTAAGCGAACTTAATAAGTTCGCCTCTGATATAAGTTCGCCTCTGATAGGCCAGGCGAACTTATTAAGTTCGCCTCTGATAGGCTAGGCGAACTTAACAAGTTCGCCTCTAGCAGAACTTACACAGAATTTTATCAACAGTTACAAAACATGTTCTAACAGACTCCCCTTTAACTGTTGCTAACAATTCTATCAAATACAAGTCAAAGACTCTAAGACTAAGACATAATATCTTCAAGCTCGTTGTCACCAGAATATGTAGGTCCCTAATTCGGTGTGTGACGGATCTCTAGATTCGCGGTACGACACGGTGACAACGTGCGGAATCCATGATCAACGTGCTCGTGTAACTCAATCAATAACAACGGTGTAAATAAACGCTTTGTATTTCCACCAAGATATCAGTTTACAAGAATTCACTCTAATCAGTTCCTCCTGATCTCTCTTGTCTCACAGTTCTCTCACTGTGTTTCTCTGTCCGGTGTTATGTCTAATGACTCTGTAAACTCATATATATAGAAACTAACCTGCTGTAAGCGAACTTGTTAAGTTCGCCTGAAACAGACTAAGCGAACTTAACAAGTTCGCCTCAGTTAGACCTAAGCGAACTTATTAAGTTCGCCTCCCTAATTCGGTGTGTGACGGATCTCTTGATTCGCGGTACGACACGGTGATAACGTGCGGAATCCATGATCAACGTGCTCGTGTAACTCAATCAACAACAACGGTGTAAATAAACGCTTTGTATTTCCACCAAGATATCAGTTTACAAGAATTCACTCTAATCAGTTCCTCTTGATCTCTCTTGTCTCACAGTTCTCTCACTGTTTTCTCAAACTGACTCTGTCTACTGTTGTGTCCTATTTATAGCCACAGACCTGCACCAGGCGAACTTAACAAGTTCGCTTCACTGTGCTTAGGCGAACTTATTAAGTTCGCCTCTAATAGGCTAAGCGAACTTAATAAGTTCGTCTCTGATAGACTTAGGCGAACTTATTAAGTTCGCCTCTCATTGGCTAGGCGAACTTATTAAGTTCGCCTCTGATAGGCTAGGCGAACTTAACAAGTTCGCCTCTAGCAGAACTTACACAGAATTTTATCAACAGTTACAAAACATGTCCTAACAGACTCCCCTTTAACTGTTGCTAACAATTCTATCAAATACAAGTCAAAGACTCTAAGACTAAGACATAATATCTTCAAGCTCGTTGTCACCAGAATATGTAGGTCCCTAATTCGGTGTGTGACGGATCTCTAGATTCGCGGTACGACACGGTGACAACGTGCGGAATCCATGATCAACGTGCTCGTGTAACTCAATCAATAACAACGGTGTAAATAAACGCTTTGTATTTCCACCAAGATATCAGTTTACAAGAATTCACTCTAATCAGTTCCTCCTGATCTCTCTTGTCTCACAGTTCTCTCACTGTTTTCTCTGTTCTGTGTTATATCTAATGACTCCGTAAACTCATATATATAGAAACTAACCTGCTGTAAGCGAACTTGTTAAGTTCGCCTGAAACAGACTATGCGAACTTAACAAGTTCGCCTCAGTTAGACCTAAGCGAACTTATTAAGTTCGCCTCCCTAATTCGGTGTGTGATGGATCTCTAGATTCGCGGTACGACATGGTGATAACGTGCGGAATCCATGATCAACGTGCTCGTGTAACTCAATCAACAACAACGGTGTAAATAAACGCTTTGTATTTCCACCAAGATATCAGTTTACAAGAATTCACTCTAATCAGTTCCTCCTGATCTCTCTTGTCTCACAGTTCTCTCACTGTTTTCTCAAACTGACTCTGTCTACTGTTGTGTCCTATTTATAGCCACAAACCTGCACCAGGCGAACTTAACAAGTTCGCTTCACTGTGCTTAGGCGAACTTATTAAGTTCGCCTCTAATAGGCTAAGCGAACTTAATAAGTTCGTCTCTGATAGACTTAGGCGAACTTATTAAGTTCGCCTCTGATAGGCTAGGCGAACTTAACAAGTTCGCCTCTAGCAGAACTTACACAGAATTTTATCAACAGTTACAAAACATGTCCTAACAGACTCCCCTTTAACTGTTGCTAACAATTCTATCAAATACAAGTCAAAGACTCTAAGACTAAGACATAATATCTTCAAGCTCGTTGTGACCAGAATATGTATGTCCCTAATTCGGTGTGTGACGGATCTCTAGATTCACGGTACGACACGGTGACAACGTGCGGAATCCATGATCAACGTGCTCGTGTAACTCAATCAACAACAACAGTGTAAATAAACGCTTTGTATTTCCACCAAGATATCAGTTTACAAGAATTCACTCTAATCAGTTCCTCCTGATCTCTCTTGTCTCACAGTTCTCTCACTGTTTTCTCTGTTCTGTGTTATGTCTAATGACTCTGTAAACTCATATATATAGAAACTAACCTGCTGTAAGCGAACTTGTTAAGTTCGCCTGAAACAGACTATGCGAACTTAACATATTCGCCTCAGTTAGACCTAAGCGAACTTATTAAGTTCGCCTCCCTAATTCGGTGTGTGATGGATCTCTAGATTCGCGGTACGACATGGTGATAACGTGCGGAATCCATGATCAACGTGCTCGTGTAACTCAATCAACAACAACGGTGTAAATAAACGCTTTGTATTTCCACCAAGATATCAGTTTACAAGAATTCACTCTAATCAGTTCCTCCTGATCTCTCTTGTCTCACAGTTCTCTCACTGTTTTCTCAAACTGACTCTGTCTACTGTTGTGTCCTATTTATAGCCACAGACCTGCACCAGGCGAACTTAACAAGTTTGCTTCACTGTGCTTAGGCGAACTTATTAAGTTCGCCTCTAATAGGCTAAGCGAACTTAATAAGTTCGTCTCTGATAGACTTAGGCGAACTTATTAAGTTCGCCTCTGATAGGCTTAAGTTCGCCTCTAGCAGAACTTACACAGAATTTTATCAACAGTTACAAAACATGTCCTAACAGACTCCCCTTTAACTGTTGCTAACAATTCTATCAAATACAAGTCAAAGACTCTAAGACTAAGACATAATATCTTCAAGCTCGTTGTCACCAGAATATGTAGGTCCTTAATTCGATGTGTGACGGATCTCTAGATTCGCGGTATGACACGGTGACAACGTGCGGAATCCATGATCAACGTGCTCGTGTAACTCAATCAACAACAACGGTGTAAATAAACGCTTTGTATTTCCACCAAGATATCAGTTTACAAGAATTCACTCTAATCAGTTCCTCCTAATCTCTCTTGTCTCACAGTTCTCTCACTGTTTTCTCTGTTCTGTGTTATGTCTAATGACTCTGTAAACTCATATATTTAGAAACTAACCTGCTGTAAGCGAACTTGTTAAGTTCGCCTGAAACAGACTAAGCGAACTTAACAAGTTCGCCTCAGTTAGACCTAAGCGAACTTATTAAGTTCGCCTCCCTAATTCGGTGTGTGACGGATCTCTAGATTCGCGGTACGACACGGTAATAACGTGCGGAATCCATGATCAACGTGCTCGTGTAACTCTATCAACAACAACGGTGTAAATAAACGCTTTGTATTTCCACCAAGATATCAGTTTACAAGAATTCACTCTAATCAGTTCCTCCTGATCTCTCTTGTCTCACAGTTCTCTCACTGTTTTCTCAAACTGACTCTGTCTACTGTTGTGTCCTATTTATAGCCACAGACCTGCACCAGGCGAACTTATTAAGTTCGCCTCTGATAGGCTAGGCGAACTTAACAAGTTCGCCTCTAGCAGAACTTACACAGAATTTTATCAACAGTTACAAAACATGTCCTAACAGACTCCCCTTTAACTGTTGCTAACAATTCTATCAAATACAAGTCAAAGACTCTAAGACTAAGACATAATATCTTCAAGCTCGTTGTCACCAGAATATGTATGTCCCTAATTCGGTGTGTGACGGATCTCTAGATTTGCGGTACGACACGGTGACAACGTGCGGAATCCATGATCAACGTGCTCGTGTAACTCAATCAACAACAACGGTGTAAATAAACGCTTTGTATTTCCACCAAGATATCATTTTACAAGAATTCACTTTAATCAGTTCCTCCTGATCTCTCTTGTCTCACAGTTCTCTCACTGTTTTCTCTGTTCTGTGTTATGTCTAATGACTCTGTAAACTCATATATATAGAAACTAACCTGCTGTAAGCGAACTTGTTAAGTTCGCCTGAAACAGACTATGCGAACTTAACAAGTTCGCCTCAGTTAGACCTAAGCGAACTTATTAAGTTCGCCTCCCTAATTCGGTGTGTGATGGATCTCTAGATTCGCGGAACGACATGGTGATAACGTGCGGAATCCAGATCAACGTGCTCGTGTAACTCAATCAACAACAACGGTGTAAATAAACGCTTTGTATTTCCACCAAGATATCAGTTTACAAGAATTCACTCTAATCAGTTCCTCCTGATCTCTCTTGTCTCACAGTTCTCTCACTGTTTTCTCAAACTGACTCTGTCTACTGTTGTGTCCTATTTATAGCCACAGACCTGCACCAGGCGAACTTAACAAGCGCTTCACTGTGCTTAGGCAAACTTATTAAGTTCGCCTCTAATAGGCTAAGCGAACTTAATAAGTTCGCCTCTGATAGACTTAGGCGAACTTATTAAGTTCGCCTCTGATAGGCCAGGCGAACTTATTAAGTTCGCCTCTGATAGGCTACGCGAACTTAACAAGTTCGCCTCTAGCAGAACTTGCACAGAATTTTATCAACAGTTACAAAACATGTCCTAACAGACTCCCCTTTAACTGTTGCTAACAATTCTATCAAATACAAGTCAAAGACTCTAAGACTAAGACATAATATCTTCAAGCTCGTTGTCACCAGAATATGTAGGTCCCTAATTCGGTGTGTGACGGATCTCTAGATTCGCAGTACGACACGGTGACAACGTGCGGAATCCATGATCAACGTGCTCGTGTAACTTAATCAATAACAACGGTGTAAATAAACGCTTTGTATTTCCACCAAGATATCAGTTTACAAGAATTCACTCTAATCAGTTCCTCCTGATCTCTCTTGTCTCACAGTTCTCTCACTGTGTTTCTCTGTTCTGTGTTATGTCTAATGACTCTGTAAACTCATATATATAGAAACTAACCTGCTGTAAGCGAACTTGTTAAGTTCGCCTGAAACAGACTAAGCGAACTTAACAAGTTCGCCTCAGTTAGACCTAAGCGAACTTATTAAGTTCGCCTCCCTAATTCTGTGTGTGACGGATCTCTTGATTCACGGTACGACACGGTGATAACGTGCGGAATCCATGATCAACGTGCTCGTGTAACTCAATCAACAACAACGGTGTAAATAAACGCTTTGTCTTTCCACCAAGATATCAGTTTAGAAGAATTCACTCTAATCAGTTCCTCCTGATCTCTCTTGTCTCACAGTTCTCTCACTGTTTTCTCAAACTGACTCTGTCTACTGTTGTGTCCTATTTATAGCCACAGACCTGCACCAGGCGAACTTAACAAGTTCGCTTCACTGTGCTTAGGCGAACTTATTAAGTTCGCCTCTAATAGGCTAAGCGAACTTAATAAGTTCGCCTCTGGTAGACTTAGGCGAACTTATTAAGTTCGCCTCTGATAGGCCAGGCGAACTTATTAAGTTCGCCTCTGATAGGCTAGGCGAACTTAACAAGTTCGCCTCTAGCAGAACTTACACAGAATTTTATCAACAGTTACAAAACATGTCCTAACAGACTCCCCTTTAACTGTTGCTAACAATTCTATCAAATACAAGTCAAAGACTCTAAGACTAAGACATAATATCTTCAAGCTCGTTGTCACCAGAATATGTATGTCCCTAATTCGGTGTGTGACGGATCTCTAGATTCACGGTACGACACGGTGACAACGTGCGGAATCCATGATCAACGTGCTCGTGTAACTCAATCAACAACAACGGTGTAAATAAACGCTTTTTATTTCCACCAAGATATCATTTTACAAGAATTCACTCTAATCAGTTCCTCCTGATCTCTCTTGTCTCACAGTTCTCTCACTGTTTTCTCTGTTCTGTGTTATGTCTAATGACTCTGTAAACTCATATATATAGAAACTAACCTGCTGTAAGCGAACTTGTTAAGTTCGCCTGAAACATACTATGCGAACTTAACAAGTTCGCCTCAGTTAGACCTAAGCGAACTTATTAAGTTCGCCTCCCTAATTCGGTGTGTGACGGATCTCTAGATTCGCGGTACGACACGGTGATAACGTGCGGAATCCATGATCAACGTGCTCGTGTAACTCAATCAACAACAACGGTGTAAATAAACGCTTTGTATTTCCACCAAGATATCAGTTTACAAGAATTCACTCTAATCAGTTCCTCCTGATCTCTCTTGTCTCACAGTTCTCTCACTGTTTTCTCAAACTGACTCTGTCTACTGTTGTGTCCTATTTATAGCCACAGACCTACACCAGGCGAACTTATTAAGTTCGCCTCTGATAGGCTAGGCGAACTTAACAAGTTCGCCTCTAGCAGAACTTACACAGAATTTTATCAACAGTTACAAAACATGTCCTAACAGACTCCCCTTTAACTGTTGCTAACAATTCTATCAAATACAAGTCAAAGACTCTAAGACTAAGACATAATAACTTCAAGCTCGTTGTCACCAGAATATGTATGTCCCTAATTCGGTGTGTGACGGATCTCTAGATTTGCGGTACGACACGGTGACAACATGCGGAATCCATGATCAACGTGCTCGTGTAACTCAATCAACAACAACGGTGTAAATAAACGCTTTGTATTTCCACCAAGATATCATTTTACAAGAATTCACTCTAATCAGTTCCTCCTGATCTCTCTTGTCTCACAGTTCTCTCACTGTTTTCTCTGTTCTGTGTTATGTCTAATGACTCTGTAAACTCATATATATAGAAACTAACCTGCTGTAAGCGAACTTGTTAAGTTCGCCTGAAACAGACTATGCGAACTTAACAAGTTCGCCTCAGTTAGACCTAAGCGAACTTATTAAGTTCGCCTCCCTAATTCGGTGTGTGATGGATCTCTAGATTCACGGTACGACATGGTGATAACGTACGGAATCCATGATCAACGTGCTCGTGTAACTCAATCAACAACAACGGTGTGAATAAACGCTTTGTATTTCCACCAAGATATCAGTTTACAAGAATTCACTCTAATCAGTTCCTCCTGATCTCTCGTCTCACAGTTCTCTCACTTTTTCTCAAACTGACTCTGTCTACTGTTGTGTCCTATTTATAGCCACAGACCTGCACCGGGCGAACTTAACAAGTTCGCTTCACTGTGCTTAGCCGAACTTATTAAGTTCGCCTCTAATAGGCTAAGCGAACTTAATAAGTTCGCCTCTGATAGACTTAGGCGAACTTATTAAGTTCGCCTCTGATAGGCCAGGCGAACTTATTAAGTTCTCCTCTGATAGGCTAGGCGAACTTAACAAGTTCGCCTCTAGCAGAACTTACACAGAATTTTATCAACAGTTACAAAACATGTCCTAACAGACTCCCCTTTAACTGTTGATAACAATTCTATCAAATACAAGTCAAAGACTCTAAGGCTAAGACATAATATCTTCAAGCTCGTTGTCACCAGAATATGTAGGTCCCTAATTCGGTGTGTGACGGATCTCTAGATTCGCGGTACGACATGGTGACAACGTGCGGAATCCATGATCAACGTGCTCGTGTAACTCAATCAATAACAACGGTGTAAATAAACGCTTTGTATTTCCACCATGATATCAGTTTACAAGAATTCACTCTAATCAGTTCCTCCTGATCTCTCTTGTCTCACAGTTCTCTCACTGTGTTTCTCTGTTCTGTGTTATGTCTAATGACTCTGTAAACTCATATATATAGAAACTAACCTGCTGTAAGCGAACTTGTTAAGTTCGCCTGAAACAGACTAAGCGAACTTAACAAGTTCGCCTAAGTTAGACCTAAGTGAACTTATTAAGTTCGCCTCCCTAATTCGGTGTGTGACGGATCTCTTGATTCACGGTACGACACGGGGATAACGTGCGGAATCCATGATCAACGTGCTCGTGTAACTCAATCAACAACAACGGTGTAAATAAACGCTTTGTCTTTCCACCAAGATATCAGTTTAGACGAATTCACTCTAATCAGTTCCTCCTGATCTCTCTTGTCTCACAGTTCTCTCACTGTTTTCTCAAACTGACTCTGTCTACTGTTGTGTCCTATTTATAGCCACAGACCTGCACCAGGCGAACTTAACAAGTTCGCTTCACTGTGCTTAGGCGAACTTATTAAGTTCGCCTCTAATAGGCTAAGCGAACTTAATAAGTTCGCCTCTGATAGACTTAGGTGAACTTATTAAGTTCGCCTCTGATAGGCCAGGCGAACTTATTAAGTTCGCCTCTGATAGGCTAGGCGAACTTAACAAGTTCGCCTCTAGCAGAACTTACACATAATTTTATCAACAGTTACAAAACATGTCCTAACAGACTCCCCTTTAACTGTTGCTAACAATTCTATCAAATACAAGTCAAAGACTCTAAGACTAAGACATAATATCTTCAAGCTCGTTGTCACCAGAATATGTAGGTCCCTAATTCGGTGTGTAACGGATCTCTAGATTCACGGTACGACTCGGTGACAACGTGCGGAATCCATGATCAACGTGCTCGTGTAACTCAATCAACAACAACGGTGTAAATAAACGCTTTGTATTTCCACCAAGATATCAGTTTACAAGAATTCACTCTAATCAGTTCCTCCTGATCTCTCTTGTCTCACAGTTCTCTCACTGTTTTCTCTGTTCTGTGTTATGTCTAATGACTCTGTAAACTCATATATATAGAAACTAACCTGCTGTAAGCGAACTTGTTAAGTTCGCCTGAAACAGACTAAGCGAACTTAACAAGTTCACCTCAGTTAGACCTAAGCGAACTTATTAAGTTCGCCTCCCTAATTCGGTGTGTGACGGATCTCTAGATTCGCGGTACGACACGGTGATAACGTGCGGAATCCATGATCAACGTGCTCGTGTAACTCAATCAACAACAACGGTGTAAATAAACGCTTTGTATGTCTACCAAGATATCAGTTTACAAGAATTCACTCTAATCAGTTCCTCCTGATCTCTCTTGTCTCACAGTTCTCTCACTGTTTTCTCAAACTGACTCTGTCTACTGTTGTGTCCTATTTATAGCCACAGACCTGCACCAGTCGAACTTAACAAGTTCGCTTCACTATGCTTAGGCGAACTTATTAAGTTCGCCTCTAATAGGCTAAGCGAACTTAATAAGTTCGCCTCTGATAGACTTAGGCGAACCTCTGATAGGCCAGGCGAACTTATTAAGTTCGCCTCTGATAGGCTAGGCGAACTTAACAAGTTCGCCTTTAGCAGAACTTACACAGAATTTTATCAACAGTTACAAAACATGTCCTAACAGACTACCCTTTAACTGTTGCTAACAATTCTATCAAATACAAGTCAAAGACTCTAAGACTAAGACATAATATCTTCAAGCTCGTTGTCACCAGAATATGTAGGTCCCTAATTCGGTGTGTGACGGATCTCTAGATTCGCGGTACGACACGGTGACAACGTGCGGAATCCATGATCAACGTGCTCGTGTAACTCAATCAACAACAACGGTGTAAATAAACGCTTTGTATTTCCACCAAGATATCAGTTAACAAGAATTCACTCTAATCAGTTCCTCCTGATCTCTCTTGTCTCACAGTTCTCTCACTGTGTTTCTCTGTCCTGTGTTATGTCTAATGACTCTGTAAAGTCATATATATAGAAACTAACCTGCTGTAAGCGAACTTGTTAAGTTCGCCTGAAACAGACTAAGCGAACTTAACAAGTTCGCCTCAGTTAGACCTAAGCGAACTTATTAAGTTCGCCTCCCTAATTCGGTGTGTGACGGATCTCTTGATTCGCGGTATGACACGGTGATAACGTGCGGAATCCATGATCAACGTGCTCGTGTAACTCAATCAACAAAAACGGTGTAAATAAACGCTTTGTATTTCCACCAAGATATCAGTTTACAAGAATTCACTCTAATCAGTTCCTCCTGATCTCTCTTGTCTCACAGTTCTCTCACTGTTTTCTCAAACTGACTCTGTCTACTGTTGTGTCCTATTTATAGCCACAGACCTGCACCAGACGAACTTAACAAGTTCGCTTCACTGTGCTTAGCCGAACTTATTAAGTTCGCCTCTAATAGGCTAAGCGAACTTAATAAGTTCGCCTCTGATAGGCCAGGCGAACTTATTAAGTTCGCCTCTGATAGGCTAGGCGAACTTAACAAGTTCGCCTCTAGCAGAACTTACACATAATTTTATCAACAGTTACAAAACATGTTCTAACAGACTCCCCTTTAACTGTTGCTAACAATTCTATCAAATACAAGTCAAAGACTCTAAGACTAAGACATAATATCTTCAAGCTCGTTGTCACCAGAATATGTAGGTCCCTAATTCGGTGTGTGACGGATCTCTAGATTCGCGGTACGACACGGTGACAACGTGCGGAATCCATGATCAACGTGCTCGTGTAACTAAATCAATAACAACGGTGTAAATAAACGCTTTGTATTTCCACCAAGATATCAGTTTACAAGAATTCACTCTAATCAGTTCCTCCTGATCTCTCTTGTCTCACAGTTCTCTCACTGTGTTTCTCTGTCCTGTGTTATGTCTAATGACTCTGTAAACTCATATATATAGAAACTAAACTGCTGTAAGCGAACTTGTTAAGTTCGCCTGAAACAGACTAAGCGAACTTAACAAGTTCGCCTCAGTTAGACCTAAGCGAACTTATTAAGTTCGCCTCCCTAATTCGGTGTGTGACGGATCTCTTGATTCGCGGTACGACACGGTGATAACGTGCGGAATCCATGATCAACGTGCTCGTGTAACTCAATCAACAACAACGGTGTAAATAAACGCTTTGTATTTCCACCAAGATATCAGTTTACAAGAATTCACTCTAATCTGTTCCTCCTGATCTCTCTTGTCTCACAGTTCTCTCACTGTTTTCTCAAACTGACTCTGTCTACTGTTGTGTCCTATTTATAGCCACAGACCTGCACCAGGCGAACTTAACAAGTTCGCTTCACTGTGCTTAGCCGAACTTATTAAGTTCGCCTCTAATAGGCTAAGCGAACTTAATAAGTTCGCCTCTGATAGACTTAGGCGAACTTATTAAGTTCGCCTCTGATAGGCCAGGCGAACTTATTAAGTTCGCCTCTGATAGGCTAGGCGAACTTAACAAGTTCGCCTCTAGCAGAACTTACACAGAATTTTATCAACAGTTACAAAACATGTTCTAATAGACTCCCCTTTAACTGTTGCTAACAATTCTATCAAATACAAGTCAAAGACTCTAAGACTAAGACATAATATCTTCAAGCTCGTTGTCACCAGAATATGTAGGTCCCTAATTCGGTGTGTGACGGATCTCTAGATTCGCGGTACGACACGGTGACAACGTGCGGAATCCATGATCAACGTGCTCGTGTAACTCAATCAATAACAACGGTGTAAATAAACGCTTTGTATTTCCACCAAGATATCAGTTTACAAGAATTCACTCTAATCAGTTCCTCCTGATCTCTCTTGTCTCACAGTTCTCTCACTGTGTTTCTCTATTCTGTGTTATGTCTAATGACTCTGTAAACTCATATATATAGAAACTAACCTGCTGTAAGCGAACTTGTTAAGTTCGCCTGAAACAGACTAAGCGAACTTAACAAGTTCGCCTCAGTTAGACCTAAGCGAACTTTTTAAGTTCGCCTCCCTAATTCGGTGTGTGACGGATCTCTTGATTCACGGTACGACACGGTGATAACGTGCGGAATCCATGATCAACGTGCTCGTGTAACTCAATCAACAACAACGGTGTAAATAAACGCTTTGTATTTCCACCAAGATATCAGTTTAGAAGAATTCACTCTAATCAGTTCCTCCTGATCTCTCTTGTCTCACAGTTCTCTCACTGTTTTCTCAAACTGACTCTGTCTACTGTTGTGTCCTATTTATAGCCACAGACCTGCACCAGGCGAACTTAACAAGTTCGATTCACTGTGCTTAGGCGAACTTATTAAGTTCGCCTCTAATAGGCTAAGCGAACTTAATAAGTTCGCCTCTGATAGACTTAGGCGAACTTATTAAGTTAGCCTCTGATAGGCCAGGCGAACTTATTAAGTTCGCCTCTGATAGGCTAGGCGAACTTAACAAGTTCGCCTCTAGCAGAACTTACACAGAATTTTATCAACAGTTACAAAACATGTCCTAACAGACTCCCCTTTAACTGTTGCTAACAA
The DNA here is from genome assembly GCA_023525975.1 of Smallanthus sonchifolius. Classification (NCBI taxonomy): domain Eukaryota; kingdom Viridiplantae; phylum Streptophyta; class Magnoliopsida; order Asterales; family Asteraceae; genus Smallanthus; species Smallanthus sonchifolius. Next base: position 50,027,839 of record CM042023.1, read on the forward strand.
TTCTATCAAATACAAGTCAAAGACTCTAAGACTAAGACATAATATCTTCAAGCTCGTTGTGACCAGAATATGTATGTCCCTAATTCGGTGTGTGACGGATCTCTAGATTCACGGTACGACACGGTGACAACGTGCGGAATCCATGATCAACGTGCTCGTGTAACTCAATCAACAACAACAGTGTAAATAAACGCTTTGTATTTCCACCAAGATATCAGTTTACAAGAATTCACTCTAATCAGTTCCTCCTGATCTCTCTTGTCTCACAGTTCTCTCACTGTTTTCTCTGTTCTGTGTTATGTCTAATGACTCTGTAAACTCATATATATAGAAACTAACCTGCTGTAAGCGAACTTGTTAAGTTCGCCTGAAACAGACTAAGCGAACTTAACAAGTTCGCCTCAGTTAGACCTAAGCGAACTTATTAAGTTCGCCTCCCTAATTCGGTGTGTGACGGATCTCTTGATTCGCGGTACGACACGGTGATAACGTGCGGAATCCATGATCAACGTGCTCGTGTAACTCAATCAACAACAACGGTGTAAATAAACGCTTTGTATTTCCACCAAGATATCAGTTTACAAGAATTCACTCTAATCTGTTCCTCCTGATCTCTCTTGTCTCACAGTTCTCTCACTGTTTTCTCAAACTGACTCTGTCTACTGTTGTGTCCTATTTATAGCCACAGACCTGCACCAGGCGAACTTAACAAGTTCGCTTCACTGTGCTTAGCCGAACTTATTAAGTTCGCCTCTAATAGGCTAAGCGAACTTAATAAGTTCGCCTCTGATAGACTTAGGCGAACTTATTAAGTTCGCCTCTGATAGGCCAGGCGAACTTATTAAGTTCGCCTCTGATAGGCTAGGCGAACTTAACAAGTTCGCCTCTAGCAGAACTTACACAGAATTTTATCAACAGTTACAAAACATGTTCTAACAGACTCCCCTTTAACTGTTGCTAACAATTCTATCAAATACAAGTCAAAGACTCTAAGACTAAGACATAATATCTTCAAGCTCGTTGTCACCAGAATATGTAGGTCCCTAATTCGGTGTGTGACGGATCTCTAGATTCGCGGTACGACACGGTGACAACGTGCGGAATCCATGATCAACGTGCTCGTGTAACTCAATCAATAACAACGGTGTAAATAAACGCTTTGTATTTCCACCAAGATATCAGTTTACAAGAATTCACTCTAATCAGTTCCTCCTGATCTCTCTTGTCTCACAGTTCTCTCACTGTGTTTCTCTATTCTGTGTTATGTCTAATGACTCTGTAAACTCATATATATAGAAACTAACCTGCTGTAAGCGAACTTGTTAAGTTCGCCTGAAACAGACTAAGCGAACTTAACAAGTTCGCCTCAGTTAGACCTAAGCGAACTTTTTAAGTTCGCCTCCCTAATTCGGTGTGTGACGGATCTCTTGATTCACGGTACGACACGGTGATAACGTGCGGAATCCATGATCAACGTGCTCGTGTAACTCAATCAACAACAACGGTGTAAATAAACGCTTTGTATTTCCACCAAGATATCAGTTTAGAAGAATTCACTCTAATCAGTTCCTCCTGATCTCTCTTGTCTCACAGTTCTCTCACTGTTTTCTCAAACTGACTCTGTCTACTGTTGTGTCCTATTTATAGCCACAGACCTGCACCAGGCGAACTTAACAAGTTCGATTCACTGTGCTTAGGCGAACTTATTAAGTTCGCCTCTAATAGGCTAAGCGAACTTAATAAGTTCACCTCTGATAGACTTAGGCGAACTTATTAAGTTCGCCTCTGATAGGCCAGGCGAACTTATTAAGTTCGCCTCTGATAGGCTAGGCGAACTTAACAAGTTCGCCTCTAGCAGAACTTACACAGAATTTTATCAACAGTTACAAAACATGTCCTAACAGACTCCCCTTTAACTGTTGCTAACAATTCTATCAAATACAAGTCAAAGACTCTAAGACTAAGACATAATATCTTCAAGCTCGTTGTCACCAGAATATGTAGGTCCCTAATTCGGTGTGTGACGGATCTCTAGATTCGCGGTACGACACGGTGACAACGTGCGGAATCCATGATCAACGTGCTCGTGTAACTCAATCAATAACAACGGTGTAAATAAACGCTTTGTATTTCCACCAAGATATCAGTTTACAAGAATTCACTCTAATCAGTTCCTCCTGATCTCTCTTGTCTCACAGTTCTCTCACTGTGTTTCTCTGTTCTGTGTTATGTCTAATGACTCTGTAAACTCATATATATAGAAACTAACCTGCTGTAAGCGAACTTGTTAAGTTCGCCTGAAACAGACTAAGCGAACTTAACAAGTTCGCCTCAGTTAGACCTAAGCGAACTTATTAAGTTCGCCTCCCTAATTCGGTGTGTGACGGATCTCTTGATTCACGGTACGACACGGTGATAACGTGCGGAATCCATGATCAACGTGCTCGTGTAACTCAATCAACAACAACGGTGTAAATAAACGCTTTGTATTTCCACCAAGATATCAGGTTAGAAGAATTCACTCTAATCAGTTCCTCCTGATCTCTCTTGTCTCACAGTTCTCTCACTATTTTCTCAAACTGACTCTGTCTACTGTTGTGTCCTATTTATAGCCACAGACCTGCACCAGGCGAACTTAACAAGTTCGCTTCACTGTGCTTAGGCGAACTTATTAAGTTCGCCTCTAATAGGCTAAGCGAACTTAATAAGTTCGCCTCTGATAGACTTAGGCGAACTTATTAAGTTAGCCTCTGATAGGCCAGGCGAACTTATTAAGTTCGCCTCTGATAGGCTAGGCGAACTTAACAAGTTCGCCTCTAGCAGAACTTACACAGAATTTTATCAACAGTTACAAAACATGTCCTAACAGACTCCCCTTTAACTGTTGCTAACAATTCTATCAAATACAAGTCAAAGACTCTAAGACTAAGACATAATATCTTCAAGCTCGTTGTGACCAGAATATGTATGTCCCTAATTCGGTGTGTGACGGATCTCTAGATTCACGGTACGACACGGTGACAACGTGCGGAATCCATGATCAACGTGCTCGTGTAACTCAATCAACAACAACAGTGTAAATAAACGCTTTGTATTTCCACCAAGATATCAGTTTCGAAGAATTCACTCTAATCAGTTCCTCCTGATCTCTCTTGTCTCACAGTTCTCTCACTGTTTTCTCTGTTCTGTGTTATGTCTAATGACTCTGTAAACTCATATATATAGAAACTAACCTGCTGTAAGCGAACTTGTTAAGTTCGCCTGAAACAGACTATGCGAACTTAACAAGTTCGCCTCAGTTAGACCTAAGCGAACTTATTAAGTTCGCCTCCCTAATTCGGTGTGTGATGGATCTCTAGATTCGCGGTACGACATGGTGATAACGTGCGGAATCCATGATCAACGTGCTCGTGTAACTCAATCAACAACAACGGTGTAAATAAACGCTTTGTATTTCCACCAAGATATCAGTTTACAAGAATTCACTCTAATCAGTTCCTCCTGATCTCTCTTGTCTCACAGTTCTCTCACTGTTTTCTCAAACTGACTCTGTCTACTGTTGTGTCCTATTTATAGCCACAGACCTGCACCAGGCGAACTTAACAAGTTCGCTTCACTGTGCTTAGGCGAACTTATTAAGTTCGCCTCTAATAGGCTAAGCGAACTTAATAAGTTCGTCTCTGATAGACTTAGGCGAACTTATTAAGTTCGCCTCTGATAGGCCAGGCGAACTTATTAAGTTCGCCTCTGATAGGCTTAAGTTCGCCTCTAGCAGAACTTACACAGAATTTTATCAACAGTTACAAAACATGTCCTAACAGACTCCCCTTTAACTGTTGCTAACAATTCTATCAAATACAAGTCAAACACTCTAAGACTAAGACATAATATCTTCAAGCTCGTTATCACCAGAATATGTAGGTCCTTAATTCGGTGTGTGACGGATCTCTAGATTCGCGGTACGACACGGTGACAACGTGCGGAATCCATGATCAACGTGCTCGTGTAACTCAATCAACAACAACGGTGTAAATAAACGCTTTGTATTTCCACCAAGATATCAGTTTACAAGAATTCACTCTAATCAGTTCCTCCTGATCTCTCTTGTCTCACAGTTCTCTCACTGTTTTCTCTGTTCTGTGTTATGTCTAATGACTCTGTAAACTCATATATTTAGAAACTAACCTGCTGTAAGCGAACATGTTAAGTTCGCCTGAAACAGACTAAGCGAACTTAACAAGTTCGCCTCAGTTAGACCTAAGCGAACTTATTAAGTTCGCCTCCCTAATTCGGTGTGTGACGGATCTCTAGATTCGCGGTACGACACGGTAATAACGTGCGGAATCCATGATCAACGTGCTCGTGTAACTCTATCAACAACAACGGTGTAAATAAACGCTTTGTATTTCCACCAAGATATCAGTTTACAAGAATTCACTCTAATCAGTTCCTCCTGATCTCTCTTGTCTCACAGTTCTCTCACTGTTTTCTCAAACTGACTCTGTCTACTGTTGTGTCCTATTTATAGCCACAGACCTGCACCAGGCGAACTTATTAAGTTCGCCTCTGATAGGCTAGGCGAACTTACAAGTTCGCCTCTAGCAGAACTTACACAGAATTTTATCAACAGTTACAAAACATGTCCTAACAGACTCCCCTTTAACTGTTGCTAACAATTCTATCAAATACAAGTCAAAGACTCTAAGACTAAGACATAATATCTTCAAGCTCGTTGTCACCAGAATATGTATGTCCCTAATTCGGTGTGTGACGGATCTCTAGATTTGCGGTACGACACGGTGACAACGTGCGGAATCCATGATCAACGTGCTCGTGTAACTCTATCAACAACAACGGTGTAAATAAACGCTTTGTATTTCCACCAAGATATCAGTTTACAAGAATTCACTCTAATCAGTTCCTCCTGATCTCTCTTGTCTCACAGTTCTCTCACTGTTTTCTCTGTTCTGTGTTATGTCTAATGACTCTGTAAACTCATATATTTAGAAACTAACCTGCTGTAAGCGAACTTGTTAAGTTCGCCTGAAACAGACTAAGCGAACTTAACAAGTTCGCCTCAGTTAGACCTAAGCGAACTTATTAAGTTCGCCTCCCTAATTCGGTGTGTGACGGATCTCTAGATTCGCGGTACGACATGGTGATAACGTGCGGAATCCATGATCAACGTGCTCGTGTAACTCTATCAACAACAACGGTGTAAATAAACGCTTTGTATTTCCACCAAGATATCAGTTTACAAGAATTCACTCTAATCAGTTCCTCCTGATCTCTCTTGTCTCACAGTTCTCTCACTGTTTTCTCAAACTGACTCTGTCTACTGTTGTGTCCTATTTATAGCCACAGACCTGCACCAGGCGAACTTATTAAGTTCGCCTCTGATAGGCTAGGCGAACTTAACAAGTTCGCCTCTAGCAGAACTTACACAGAATTTTATCAACAGTTACAAAACATGTCCTAACAGACTCCCCTTTAACTGTTGCTAACAATTCTATCAAATACAAGTCAAAGACTCTAAGACTAAGACATAATATCTTCAAGCTCGTTGTCACCAGAATATATATGTCCCTAATTCGGTGTGTGACGGATCTCTAGATTTGCGGTACGACACGGTGACAACGTGCGGAATCCATGATCAACGTGCTCGTGTAACTCAATCAACAACAACGGTGTAAATAAATGCTTTGTATTTCCACCAAGATATCATTTTACAAGAATTCACTCTAATCAGTTCCTCCTGATCTCTCTTGTCTCACAGTTCTCTCACTGTTTTCTCTGTTCTGTGTTATGTCTAATGACTCTGTAAACTCATATATATAGAAACTAACCTGCTGTAAGCGAACTTGTTAAGTTCGCCTGAAACAGACTATGCGAACTTAACAAGTTCGCCTCAGTTAGACCTAAGCGAACTTATTAAGTTCGCCTCTCTAATTCGGTGTGTGATGGATCTCTAGATTCGCGGAACGACATGGTGATAACGTGCGGAATCCATGATCAACGTGCTCGTGTAACTCAATCAACAACAACGGTGTAAATAAACGCTTTGTATTTCCACCAAGATATCAGTTTACAAGAATTCACTCTAATCAGTTCCTCCTGATCTCTCTTGTCTCACAGTTCTCTCACTGTTTTCTCAAACTGACTCTGTCTACTGTTGTGTCCTATTTATAGCCACAGACCTGCACCAGGCGAACTTAACAAGCGCTTCACTGTGCTTAGGCAAACTTATTAAGTTCGCCTCTAATAGGCTAAGCGAACTTAATAAGTTCGCCTCTGATAGACTTAGGCGAACTTATTAAGTTCGCCTCTGATAGGCCAGGCGAACTTATTAAGTTCGCCTCTGATAGGCTAGGCGAACTTAACAAGTTCGCCTCTAGCAGAACTTGCACAGAATTTTATCAACAGTTACAAAACATGTCCTAACAGACTCCCCTTTAACTGTTGCTAACAATTCTATCAAATACAAGTCAAAGACTCTAAGACTAAGACATAATATCTTCAGGCTCGTTGTCACCAGAATATGTAGGTCCCTAATTCGGTGTGTGACGGATCTCTAGATTCGCAGTACGACACGGTGACAACGTGCGGAATCCATGATCAACGTGCTCGTGTAACTTAATCAATAACAACGGTGTAAATAAACGCTTTGTATTTCCACCAAGATATCAGTTTACAAGAATTCACTCTAATCAGTTCCTCCTGATCTCTCTTGTCTCACAGTTCTCTCACTGTGTTTCTCTGTTCTGTGTTATGTCTAATGACTCTGTAAACTCATATATATAGAAACTAACCTGCTGTAAGCGAACTTGTTAAGTTCGCCTGAAACAGACTAAGCGAACTTAACAAGTTCGCCTCAGTTAGACCTAAGCGAACTTATTAAGTTCGCCTCCCTAATTCGGTGTGTGACGGATCTCTTGATTCACGGTACGACACGGTGATAACGTGCGGAATCCATGATCAACGTGCTCGTGTAACTCAATCAACAACAACGGTGTAAATAAACGCTTTGTCTTTCCACCAAGATATCAGTTTAGAAGAATTCACTCTAATCAGTTCCTCCTGATCTCTCTTGTCTCACAGTTCTCTCACTGTTTTCTCAAACTGACTCTGTCTACTGTTGTGTCCTATTTATAGCCACAGACCTGCACCAGGCGAACTTAACAAGTTCGCTTCACTGTGCTTAGGCGAACTTATTAAGTTCGCCTCTAATAGGCTAAGCGAACTTAATAAATTCGCCTCTGGTAGACTTAGGCGAACTTATTAAGTTCGCCTCTGATAGGCCAGGCGAACTTATTAAGTTCGCCTCTGATAGGCTAGGCGAACTTAACAAGTTCGCCTCTAGCAGAACTTACACAGAATTTTATCAACAGTTACAAAACATGTCCTAACAGACTCCCCTTTAACTGTTGCTAACAATTCTATCAAATACAAGTCAAAGACTCTAAGACTAAGACATAATATCTTCAAGCTCGTTGTCACCAGAATATGTATGTCCCTAATTCGGTGTGTGACGGATCTCTAGATTCACGGTACGACACGGTGACAACGTGCGGAATCCATGATCAACGTGCTCGTGTAACTCAATCAACAACAACGGTGTAAATAAACGCTTTGTATTTCCACCAAGATATCATTTTACAAGAATTCACTCTAATCAGTTCCTCCTGATCTCTCTTGTCTCACAGTTCTCTCACTGTTTTCTCTGTTCTGTGTTATGTCTAATGACTCTGTAAACTCATATATATAGAAACTAACCTGCTGTAAGCGAACTTGTTAAGTTCGCCTGAAACAGACTATGCGAACTTAACAAGTTCGCCTCAGTTAGACCTAAGCGAACTTATTAAGTTCGCCTCCCTAATTCGGTGTGTGATGGATCTCTAGATTCACGGTACGACATGGTGATAACGTACGGAATCCATGATCAACGTGCTCGTGTAACTCAATCAACAACAACGGTGTGAATAAACGCTTTGTATTTCCACCAAGATATCAGTTTACAAGAATTCACTCTAATCAGTTCCTCCTGATCTCTCTTGTCTCACAGTTCTCTCACTTTTTCTCAAACTGACTCTGTCTACTGTTGTGTCCTATTTATAGCCACAGACCTGCACCGGGCGAACTTAACAAGTTCGCTTCACTGTGCTTAGCCGAACTTATTAAGTTCGCCTCTAATAGGCTAAGCGAACTTAATAAGTTCGCCTCTGATAGACTTAGGCGAACTTATTAAGTTCGCCTCTGATAGGCCAGGCGAACTTATTAAGTTCGCCTCTGATAGGCTAGGCGAACTTAACAAGTTCGCCTCTAGCAGAACTTACACAGAATTTTATCAACAGTTACAAAACATGTCCTAACAGACTCCCCTTTAACTGTTGATAACAATTCTATCAAATACAAGTCAAAGACTCTAAGGCTAAGACATAATATCTTCAAGCTCGTTGTCACCAGAATATGTAGGTCCCTAATTCGGTGTGTGACGGATCTCTAGATTCGCGGTACGACATGGTGACAACGTGCGGAATCCATGATCAACGTGCTCGTGTAACTCAATCAATAACAACGGTGTAAATAAACGCTTTGTATTTCCACCAAGATATCAGTTTACAAGAATTCACTCTAATCAGTTCCTCCTGATCTCTCTTGTCTCACAGTTCTCTCACTGTGTTTCTCTGTTCTGTGTTATGTCTAATGACTCTGTAAACTCATATATATAGAAACTAACCTGCTGTAAGCGAACTTGTTAAGTTCGCCTGAAACAGACTAAGCGAACTTAACAAGTTCGCCTCAGTTAGACCTAAGTGAACTTATTAAGTTCGCCTCCCTAATTCGGTGTGTGACGGATCTCTTGATTCACGGTACGACACGGGGATAACGTGCGGAATCCATGATCAACGTGCTCGTGTAACTCAATCAACAACAACGGTGTAATAAAACGCTTTGTCTTTCCACCAAGATATCAGTTTAGAAGAATTCACTCTAATCAGTTCCTCCTGATCTCTCTTGTCTCACAGTTCTCTCACTGTTTTCTCAAACTGACTCTGTCTACTGTTGTGTCCTATTTATAGCCACAGACCTGCACCAGGCGAACTTAACAAGTTCGCTTCACTTTGCTTAGGCGAACTTATTAAGTTCGCCTCTAATAGGCTAAGCGAACTTAATAAGTTCGCCTCTGATAGACTTAGGTGAACTTATTAAGTTCGCCTCTGATAGGCCAGGCGAACTTATTAAGTTCGCCTCTGATAGGCTAGGCGAACTTAACAAGTTCGCCTCTAGCAGAACTTACACAGAATTTTATCAACAGTTACAAAACATGTCCTAACAGACTCCCCTTTAACTGTTGCTAACAATTCTATCAAATACAAGTCAAAGACTTTAAGACTAAGACACAATATCTTCAAGCTCGTTGTCACCAGAATATGTAGGTCCCTAATTCGGTGTGTAACGGATCTCTAGATTCACGGTACGACTCGGTGACAACGTGCGGAATCCATGATCAACGTGCTCGTGTAACTCAATCAACAACAACGGTGTAAATAAACGCTTTGTATTTCCACCAAGATATCAGTTTACAAGAATTCACTCTAATCAGTTCCTCCTGATCTCTCTTGTCTCACAGTTCTCTCACTGTTTTCTCTGTTCTGTGTTATGTCTAATGACTCTGTAAACTCATATATATAGAAACTAACCTGCTGTAAGCGAACTTGTTAAGTTCGCCTGAAACAGACTAAGCGAACTTAACAAGTTCACCTCAGTTAGACCTAAGCGAACTTATTAAGTTCGCCTCCCTAATTCGGTGTGTGACGGATCTCTAGATTCGCGGTACGACACGGTGATAACGTGCGGAATCCATGATCAACGTGCTCGTGTAACTCAATCAACAACAACGGTGTAAATAAACGCTTTGTATGTCCACCAAGATATCAGTTTACAAGAATTCACTCTAATCAGTTCCTCCTGATCTCTCTTGTCTCACAGTTCTCTCACTGTTTTCTCAAACTGACTCTGTCTACTGTTGTGTCCTATTTATAGCCACAGACCTGCACCAGTCGAACTTAACAAGTTCGCTTCACTATGCTTTGGCGAACTTATTAAGTTCGCCTCTAATAGGCTAAGCGAACTTAATAAGTTCGCCTCTGATAGACTTAGGCGAACCTCTGATAGGCCAGGCGAACTTATTAAGTTCGCCTCTGATAGGCTAGGCGAACTTAACAAGTTCACCTTTAGCAGAACTTACACAGAATTTTATCAACAGTTACAAAACATGTCCTAACAGACTACCCTTTAACTGTTGCTAACAATTCTATCAAATACAAGTCAAAGACTCTAAGACTAAGACATAATATCTTCAAGCTCGTTGTCACCAGAATATGTAGGTCCCTAATTCGGTGTGTGACGGATCTCTAGATTCGCGGTACGACACGGTGACAACGTGCGGAATCCATGATCAACGTGCTCGTGTAACTCAATCAACAACAACGGTGTAAATAAACGCTTTGTATTTCCACCAAGATATCAGTTTACAAGAATTCACTCTAATCAGTTCCTCCTGATCTCTCTTGTCTCACAGTTCTCTCACTGTGTTTCTCTGTCCTGTGTTATGTCTAATGACTCTGTAAACTCATATATATAGAAACTAACCTGCTGTAAGCGAACTTGTTAAGTTCGCCTGAAACAGACTAAGCGAACTTAACAAGTTCGCCTCAGTTAGACCTAAGCGAACTTATTAAGTTCGCCTCCCTAATTCGGTGTGTGGCGGATCTCTTGATTCGCGGTACGACACGGTGATAACGTGCGGAATCCATGATCAACGTGCTCGTGTAACTCAATCAACAAAAACGGTGTAAATAAACGCTTTGTATTTCCACCAAGATATCAGTTTACAAGAATTCACTCTAATCAGTTCCTCCTGATCTCTCTTGTCTCACAGTTCTCTCACTGTTTTCTCAAACTGACTCTGTCTACTGTTGTGTCCTATTTATAGCCACAGACCTGCACCAGGCGAACTTAACAAGTTCGCTTCACTGTGCTTAGCCGAACTTATTAAGTTCGCCTCTAATAGGCTAAGCGAACTTAATAAGTTCGCCTCTGATATAAGTTCGCCTCTGATAGGCCAGGCGAACTTGTTAAGTTCGCCTCTGATAGGCTAGGCGAACTTAACAAGTTCGCCTCTAGCAGAACTTACACAGAATTTTATCAACAGTTACAAAACATGTTCTAACAGACTCCCCTTTAACTGTTGCTAACAATTCTATCAAATACAAGTCAAAGACTCTAAGACTAAGACATAATATCTTCAAGCTCGTTGTCACCAGAATATGTAGGTCCCTAATTCGGTGTGTGACGGATCTCTAGATTCGCGGTACGACACGGTGACAACGTGCGGAATCCATGATCAACGTGCTCGTGTAACTCAATCAATAACAACGGTGTAAATAAACGCTTTGTATTTCCACCAAGATATCAGTTTACAAGAATTCACTCTAATCAGTTCCTCCTGATCTCTCTTGTCTCACAGTTCTCTCACTGTGTTTCTCTGTCCTGTGTTATGTCTAATGACTCTGTAAACTCATATATATAGAAACTAACCTGCTGTAAGCGAACTTGTTAAGTTCGCCTGAAACAGACTAAGCGAACTTAACAAGTTCGCCTCAGTTAGACCTAAGCGAACTTATTAAGTTCGCCTCCCTAATTCGGTGTGTGACGGATCTCTTGATTCGCGGTACGACACGGTGATAACGTGCGGAATCCATGATCAACGTGCTCGTGTAACTCAATCAACAACAACGGTGTAAATAAACGCTTTGTATTTCCACCAAGATATCAGTTTACAAGAATTCACTCTAATCTGTTCCTCCTGATCTCTCTTGTCTCACAGTTCTCTCACTGTTTTCTCAAACTGACTCTGTCTACTGTTGTGTCCTATTTATAGCCACAGACCTGCACCAGGCGAACTTAACAAGTTCGCTTCACTGTGCTTAGCCGAACTTATTAAGTTCGCCTCTAATAGGCTAAGCGAACTTAATAAGTTCGCCTCTGATAGACTTAGGCGAACTTATTAAGTTCGCCTCTGATAGGCCAGGCGAACTTATTAAGTTCGCCTCTGATAGGCTAGGCGAACTTAACAAGTTCGCCTCTAGCAGAACTTACACAGAATTTTATCAACAGTTACAAAACATGTTCTAACAGACTCCCCTTTAACTGTTGCTAACAATTCTATCAAATACAAGTCAAAGACTCTAAGACTAAGACATAATATCTTCAAGCTCGTTGTCACCAGAATATGTAGGTCCCTAATTCGGTGTGTGACGGATCTCTAGATTCGCGGTACGACACGGTGACAACGTGCGGAATCCATGATCAACGTGCTCGTGTAACTCAATCAATAACAACGGTGTAAATAAACGCTTTGTATTTCCACCAAGATATCAGTTTACAAGAATTCACTCTAATCAGTTCCTCCTGATCTCTCTTGTCTCACAGTTCTCTCACTGTGTTTCTCTATTCTGTGTTATGTCTAATGACTCTGTAAACTCATATATATAGAAACTAACCTGCTGTAAGCGAACTTGTTAAGTTCGCCTGAAACAGACTAAGCGAACTTAACAAGTTCGCCTCAGTTAGACCTAAGCGAACTTTTTAAGTTCGCCTCCCTAATTCGGTGTGTGACGGATCTCTTGATTCACGGTACGACACGGTGATAACGTGCGGAATCCATGATCAACGTGCTCGTGTAACTCAATCAACAACAACGGTGTAAATAAACGCTTTGTATTTCCACCAAGATATCAGTTTAGAAGAATTCACTCTAATCAGTTCCTCCTGATCTCTCTTGTCTCACAGTTCTCTCACTGTTTTCTCAAACTGACTCTGTCTACTGTTGTGTCCTATTTATAGCCACAGACCTGCACCAGGCGAACTTAACAAGTTCGATTCACTGTGCTTAGGCGAACTTATTAAGTTCGCCTCTAATAGGCTAAGCGAACTTAATAAGTTCGCCTCTGATAGACTTAGGCGAACTTATTAAGTTCGCCTCTGATAGGCCAGGCGAACTTATTAAGTTCGCCTCTGATAGGCTAGGCGAACTTAACAAGTTCGCCTCTAGCAGAACTTACACAGAATTTTATCAACAGTTACAAAACATGTCCTAACAGACTCCCCTTTAACTGTTGCTAACAATTCTATCAAATACAAGTCAAAGACTCTAAGACTAAGACATAATATCTTCAAGCTCGTTGTCACCAGAATATGTAGGTCCCTAATTCGGTGTGTGACGGATCTCTAGATTCGCGGTACGACACGGTGACAACGTGCGGAATCCATGATCAACGTGCTCGTGTAACTCAATCAATAACAACGGTGTAAATAAACGCTTTGTATTTCCACCAAGATATCAGTTTACAAGAATTCACTCTAATCAGTTCCTCCTGATCTCTCTTGTCTCACAGTTCTCTCACTGTGTTTCTCTGTTCTGTGTTATGTCTAATGACTCTGTAAACTCATATATATAGAAACTAACCTGCTGTAAGCGAACTTGTTAAGTTCGCCTGAAACAGACTAAGCGAACTTAACAAGTTCGCCTCAGTTAGACCTAAGCGAACTTATTAAGTTCGCCTCCCTAATTCGGTGTGTGATGGATCTCTAGATTCACGGTACGACATGGTGATAACGTACGGAATCCATGATCAACGTGCTCGTGTAACTCAATCAACAACAACGGTGTGAATAAACGCTTTGTATTTCCACCAAGATATCAGTTTACAAGAATTCACTCTAATCAGTTCCTCCTGATCTCTCTTGTCTCACAGTTCTCTCACTTTTTCTCAAACTGACTCTGTCTACTGTTGTGTCCTATTTATAGCCACAGACCTGCACCGGGCGAACTTAACAAGTTCGCTTCACTGTGCTTAGCCGAACTTATTAAGTTCGCCTCTAATAGGCTAAGCGAACTTAATAAGTTCGCCTCTGATAGACTTAGGCGAACTTATTAAGTTCGCCTCTGATAGGCCAGGCGAACTTATTAAGTTCGCCTCTGATAGGCTAGGCGAACTTAACAAGTTCGCCTCTAGCAGAACTTACACAGAATTTTATCAACAGTTACAAAACATGTCCTAACAGACTCCCCTTTAACTGTTGATAACAATTCTATCAAATACAAGTCAAAGACTCTAAGGCTAAGACATAATATCTTCAAGCTCGTTGTCACCAGAATATGTAGGTCCCTAATTCGGTGTGTGACGGATCTCTAGATTCGCGGTACGACATGGTGACAACGTGCGGAATCCATGATCAACGTGCTCGTGTAACTCAATCAATAACAACGGTGTAAATAAACGCTTTGTATTTCCACCAAGATATCAGTTTACAAGAATTCACTCTAATCAGTTCCTCCTGATCTCTCTTGTCTCACAGTTCTCTCACTGTTTTCTCTGTTCTGTGTTATGTCTAATGACTCTGTAAACTCATATATATAGAAACTAACCTGCTGTAAGCGAACTTGTTAAGTTCGCCTGAAACAGACTAAGCGAACTTAACAAGTTCACCTCAGTTAGACCTAAGCGAACTTATTAAGTTCGCCTCCCTAATTCGGTGTGTGACGGATCTCTAGATTCGCGGTACGACACGGTGATAACGTGCGGAATCCATGATCAACGTGCTCGTGTAACTCAATCAACAACAACGGTGTAAATAAACGCTTTGTATGTCCACCAAGATATCAGTTTACAAGAATTCACTCTAATCAGTTCCTCCTGATCTCTCTTGTCTCACAGTTCTCTCACTGTTTTCTCAAACTGACTCTGTCTACTGTTGTGTCCTATTTATAGCCACAGACCTGCACCAGTCGAACTTAACAAGTTCGCTTCACTATGCTTTGGCGAACTTATTAAGTTCGCCTCTAATAGGCTAAGCGAACTTAATAAGTTCGCCTCTGATAGACTTAGGCGAACCTCTGATAGGCCAGGCGAACTTATTAAGTTCGCCTCTGATAGGCTAGGCGAACTTAACAAGTTCGCCTTTAGCAGAACTTACACAGAATTTTATCAACAGTTACAAAACATGTCCTAACAGACTACCCTTTAACTGTTGCTAACAATTCTATCAAATACAAGTCAAAGACTCTAAGACTAAGACATAATATCTTCAAGCTCGTTGTCACCAGAATATGTAGGTCCCTAATTCGGTGTGTGACGGATCTCTAGATTCGCGGTACGACACGGTGACAACGTGCGGAATCCATGATCAACGTGCTCGTGTAACTCAATCAACAACAACGGTGTAAATAAACGCTTTGTATTTCCACCAAGATATCAGTTTACAAGAATTCACTCTAATCAGTTCCTCCTGATCTCTCTTGTCTCACAGTTCTCTCACTGTGTTTCTCTGTCCTGTGTTATGTCTAATGACTCTGTAAACTCATATATATAGAAACTAACCTGCTGTAAGCGAACTTGTTAAGTTCGCCTGAAACAGACTAAGCGAACTTAACAAGTTCGCCTCAGTTAGACCTAAGCGAACTTATTAAGTTCGCCTCCCTAATTCGGTGTGTGGCGGATCTCTTGATTCGCGGTACGACACGGTGATAACGTGCGGAATCCATGATCAACGTGCTCGTGTAACTCAATCAACAAAAACGGTGTAAATAAACGCTTTGTATTTCCACCAAGATATCAGTTTACAAGAATTCACTCTAATCAGTTCCTCCTGATCTCTCTTGTCTCACAGTTCTCTCACTGTTTTCTCAAACTGACTCTGTCTACTGTTGTGTCCTATTTATAGCCACAGACCTGCACCAGGCGAACTTAACAAGTTCGCTTCACTGTGCTTAGCCGAACTTATTAAGTTCGCCTCTAATAGGCTAAGCGAACTTAATAAGTTCGCCTCTGATATAAGTTCGCCTCTGATAGGCCAGGCGAACTTATTAAGTTCGCCTCTGATAGGCTAGGCGAACTTAACAAGTTCGCCTCTAGCAGAACTTACACAGAATTTTATCAACAGTTACAAAACATGTTCTAACAGACTCCCCTTTAACTGTTGCTAACAATTCTATCAAATACAAGTCAAAGACTCTAAGACTAAGACATAATATCTTCAAGCTCGTTGTCACCAGAATATGTAGGTCCCTAATTCGGTGTGTGACGGATCTCTAGATTCGCGGTACGACACGGTGACAACGTGCGGAATCCATGATCAACGTGCTCGTGTAACTCAATCAATAACAACGGTGTAAATAAACGCTTTGTATTTCCACCAAGATATCAGTTTACAAGAATTCACTCTAATCAGTTCCTCCTGATCTCTCTTGTCTCACAGTTCTCTCACTGTGTTTCTCTGTCCTGTGTTATGTCTAATGACTCTGTAAACTCATATATATAGAAACTAACCTGCTGTAAGCGAACTTGTTAAGTTCGCCTGAAACAGACTAAGCGAACTTAACAAGTTCGCCTCAGTTAGACCTAAGCGAACTTATTAAGTTCGCCTCCCTAATTCGGTGTGTGACGGATCTCTTGATTCGCGGTACGACACGGTGATAACGTGCGGAATCCATGATCAACGTGCTCGTGTAACTCAATCAACAACAACGGTGTAAATAAACGCTTTGTATTTCCACCAAGATATCAGTTTACAAGAATTCACTCTAATCTGTTCCTCCTGATCTCTCTTGTCTCACAGTTCTCTCACTGTTTTCTCAAACTGACTCTGTCTACTGTTGTGTCCTATTTATAGCCACAGACCTGCACCAGGCGAACTTAACAAGTTCGCTTCACTGTGCTTAGCCGAACTTATTAAGTTCGCCTCTAATAGGCTAAGCGAACTTAATAAGTTCGCCTCTGATAGACTTAGGCGAACTTATTAAGTTCGCCTCTGATAGGCCAGGCGAACTTATTAAGTTCGCCTCTGATAGGCTAGGCGAACTTAACAAGTTCGCCTCTAGCAGAACTTACACAGAATTTTATCAACAGTTACAAAACATGTTCTAACAGACTCCCCTTTAACTGTTGCTAACAATTCTATCAAATACAAGTCAAAGACTCTAAGACTAAGACATAATATCTTCAAGCTCGTTGTCACCAGAATATGTAGGTCCCTAATTCGGTGTGTGACGGATCTCTAGATTCGCGGTACGACACGGTGACAACGTGCGGAATCCATGATCAACGTGCTCGTGTAACTCAATCAATAACAACGGTGTAAATAAACGCTTTGTATTTCCACCAAGATATCAGTTTACAAGAATTCACTCTAATCAGTTCCTCCTGATCTCTCTTGTCTCACAGTTCTCTCACTGTGTTTCTCTATTCTGTGTTATGTCTAATGACTCTGTAAACTCATATATATAGAAACTAACCTGCTGTAAGCGAACTTGTTAAGTTCGCCTGAAACAGACTAAGCGAACTTAACAAGTTCGCCTCAGTTAGACCTAAGCGAACTTTTTAAGTTCGCCTCCCTAATTCGGTGTGTGACGGATCTCTTGATTCACGGTACGACACGGTGATAACGTGCGGAATCCATGATCAACGTGCTCGTGTAACTCAATCAACAACAACGGTGTAAATAAACGCTTTGTATTTCCACCAAGATATCAGTTTAGAAGAATTCACTCTAATCAGTTCCTCCTGATCTCTCTTGTCTCACAGTTCTCTCACTGTTTTCTCAAACTGACTCTGTCTACTGTTGTGTCCTATTTATAGCCACAGACCTGCACCAGGCGAACTTAACAAGTTCGATTCACTGTGCTTAGGCGAACTTATTAAGTTCGCCTCTAATAGGCTAAGCGAACTTAATAAGTTCGCCTCTGATAGGCCAGGCGAACTTATTAAGTTCGCCTCTGATAGGCCAGGCGAACTTATTAAGTTCGCCTCTGATAGGCTAGGCGAACTTAACAAGTTCGCCTCTAGCAGAACTTACACAGAATTTTATCAACAGTTACAAAACATGTCCTAACAGACTCCCCTTTAACTGTTGCTAACAATTCTATCAAATACAAGTCAAAGACTCTAAGACTAAGACATAATATCTTCAAGCTCGTTGCCACCAGAATATGTAGGTCCCTAATTCGGTGTGTGACGGATCTCTAGATTCGCGGTACGACACGGTGACAACGTGCGGAATCCATGATCAACGTGCTCGTGTAACTCAATCAATAACAACGGTGTAAATAAACGCTTTGTATTTCCACCAAGATATCAGTTTACAAGAATTCACTCTAATCAGTTCCTCCTGATCTCTCTTGTCTCACAGTTCTCTCACTGTGTTTCTCTGTTCTGTGTTATGTCTAATGACTCTGTAAACTCATATATATAGAAACTAACCTGCTGTAAGCGAACTTGTTAAGTTCGCCTGAAACAGACTAAGCGAACTTAACAAGTTCGCCTCAGTTAGACCTAAGCGAACTTATTAAGTTCGCCTCCCTAATTCGGTGTGTGACGGATCTCTTGATTCACGGTACGACACGGTGATAACGTGCGGAATCCATGATCAACGTGCTCGTGTAACTCAATCAACAACAACGGTGTAAATAAACGCTTTGTATTTCCACCAAGATATCAGGTTAGAAGAATTCACTCTAATCAGTTCCTCCTGATCTCTCTTGTCTCACAGTTCTCTCACTGTTTTCTCAAACTGACTCTGTCTACTGTTGTGTCCTATTTATAGCCACAGACCTGCACCAGGTGAACTTAACAAGTTCGCTTCACTGTGCTTAGGCGAACTTATTAAGTTCGCCTTTAATAGGCTAAGCGAACTTAATAAGTTCGCCTCTGATAGACTTAGGCGAACTTATTAAGTTCGCCTCTGATAGGCCAGGCGAACTTATTAAGTTCGCCTCTGATAGGCTAGGCGAACTTAACAAGTTCGCCTCTAGCAGAACTTACACAGAATTTTATCAACAGTTACAAAACATGTCCTAACAGACTCCCCTTTAACTGTTGCTAACAATTCTATCAAATACAAGTCAAAGACTCTAAGACTAAGACATAATATCTTCAAGCTCGTTGTCACCAGAATATGTAGGTCCCTAATTCGGTGTGTGACGGATCTCTAGATTCGCGGTACGACACGGTGACAACGTGCGGAATCCATGATCAACGTGCTCGTGTAACTCAATCAACAACAACGGTGTAAATAAACGCTTTGTATTTCCACCAAGATATCAGTTTACAAGAATTCACTCTAATCAGTTCCTCCTGATCTCTCTTGTCTCACAGTTCTCTCACTGTTTTCTCTGTTCTGTGCTATGTCTAATGACTCTGTAAACTCATAAATATAGAAACTAACCTGCTGTAAGCGAACTTGTTAAGTTCGCCTGAAACAGACTAAGCGAACTTAACAAGTTCGCCTCAGTTAGACCTAAGCGAACTTATTAAGTTCGCCTCCCTAATTCGGTGTGTGACGGATCTCTAGATTCGCGGTACGACACGGTGATAACGTGCGGAATCCATGATCAACGTGCTCGTGTAACTCAATCAACAACAACGGTGTAAATAAACGCTTTGTATTTCCACCAAGATATCAGTTTACAAGAATTCACTCTAATCAGTTCCTCCTGATCTCTCTTGTCTCACAGTTCTCTCACTGTTTTCTCAAACTGACTCTGTCTACTGTTGTGTCCTATTTATAGCCACAGACCTGCACCAGGCGAACTTATTAAGTTCGCCTCTGATAGGCTAGGCGAACTTAACAAGTTCGCCTCTAGCAGAACTTACACAGAATTTTATCAACAGTTACAAAACATGTCCTAACAGACTCCCCTTTAACTGTTGCTAACAATTCTATCAAATACAAGTCAAAGACTCTAAGACTAAGACATAATATCTTCAAGCTCGTTGTCACCAGAATATGTAGGTCCCTAATTCGGTGTGTGACGGATCTCTAGATTCGCGGTACGACACGGTGACAACGTGCGGAATCCATGATCAACGTGCTCGTGTAACTCAATCAACAACAACGGTGTAAATAAACGCTTTGTATTTCCACCAAGATATCAGTTTACAAGAATTCACTCTAATCAGTTCCTCCTGATCTCTCTTGTCTCACAGTTCTCTCACTGTTTTCTCTGTTCTGTGTTATGTCTAATGACTCTGTAAACTCATATATATAGAAACTAACCTGCTGTAAGCGAACTTGTTAAGTTCGCCTGAAACAGACTAAGAGAACTTAACAAGTTCGCCTCAGTTAGACTTAAGCGAACTTATTAAGTTCGCCTCCCTAATTCGGTGTGTGACGGATCTCTAGATTCGCGGTACGACACGGTGATAACGTGCGGAATCCATGATCAACGTGCTCGTGTAACTCAATCAACAACAACGGTGTAAATAAACGCTTTGTATTTCCACCAAGATATCAGTTTACAAGAATTCACTCTAATCAGTTCCTCCTGATCTCTCTTGTCTCACAGTTCTCTCACTGTTTTCTCAAACTGACTCTGTCTACTGTTGTGTCCTATTTATAGCCACAGACCTGCACCAGGTGAACTTAACAAGTTCGCTTCACCGTGCTTAGGCGCACTTATTAAGTTCGCCTCTAATAGGCTAAGCGAACTTAATAAGTTCGCCTCTGATAGACTTAGGCGAACTTATTAAGTTCGCCTCTGATAGGCCAGGCGAACTTATTAAGTTCGCATCTGATAGGCTAGGCGAACTTAACAAGTTCGCCTCTACCAGAACTTACACAGAATTTTATCAACAGTTACAAAACATGTCCTAACAGACTCCCCTTTAACTGTTGCTAACAATTCTATCAAATACAAGTCAAAGACTCTAAGACTAAGACATAATATCTTCAAGCTCGTTGTCACCAGAATATGTAGGTCCCTAATTCGGTGTGTGACGGATCTCTAGATTCGCGGTACGAGACGGTGACAACGTGCGGAATCCATGATCAACGTGCTCGTGTAACTCAATCAACAACAACGGTGTAAATAAACGCTTTGTATTTCCACCAAGATATCAGTTTACAAGAATTCACTCTAATCAGTTCCTCCTGATCTCTCTTGTCTCACAGTTCTCTCACTATTTTCTCTGTTCTGTGTTATGTCTAATGACTCTGTAAACTCATATATATAGAAACTAACCTGCCGTAAGCGAACTTGTTAAGTTCGCCTGAAACAGACTAAGCAAACTTAACAAGTACGCCTCAGTTAGACCTAAGCGAACTTATTAAGTTCGCCTCCCTAATTCGGTGTGTGATGGATCTCTTGATTCGCGGTACGACACGGTGATAACGTGTGGAATCCATGATCAATGTGCTTGTGTAACTCAATCAACAACAACGGTGTAAATAAACGCTTTGTATTTCCACCAAGATATCAGTTTACAAGAATTCACTCTAATCAGTTCCTCCTGATCTCTCTTGTCTCACAGTTCTCTCACTGTTTTCTCAAACTGACTCTGTCTACTGTTGTGTCCTATTTATAGCCACAGACCTGCACCAGGCGAACTTAACAAGTTCGCTTCACTGTGCTTAGGCAAACTTATTAAGTTCGCCTATAATAGGCTAAGCGAACTTAATAAGTTCGCCCCTGATAGACTTAGGTGAACTTATTAAGTTCGCCTCTGATAGGCCAGGCAAACTTATTAAGTTCGCCGCTGATAGGCTAGGCGAACTTAACAAGTTCGCCTCTAGCAGAACTTACACAGAATTTTATCAACAGTTACAAAACATGTCCTAACAGACTCCCCTTTAACTGTTGCTAACAATTCTATCAAATACAAGTCAAAGACTCTAAGACTAAGACATAATATCTTCAAGCTCGTTGTCACCAGAATATGTAGGTCCCTAATACGGTGTGTGACGGATCTCTAGATTCGCGGTACGACACGGTGACAACGTGCGGAATCCATGATCAACATGCTCGTGTAACTCAATCAACAACAACGGTGTAAATAAACGCTTTGTATTTCCACCAAGATATCATTTTACAAGAATTCACTCTAATCAGTTCCTCCTGATCTCTCTTGTCTCACAGTTCTCTCACTGTTTTCTCTGTTCTGTGTTATGTCTAATGACTCTGTAAACTCATATATATAGAAACTAACCTGCTGTAAGCGAACTTGTTAAGTTCGCCTGAAACAGACTATGCGAACTTAACAAGTTCGCCTCAGTTAGACCTAAGCGAACTTATTAAGTTCGCCTCCCTAATTCGGTGTGTGACGGATCTCTAGATTCGCGGTACGACATGGTGATAACGTGCGGAATCCATGATCAACGTGCTCGTGTAACTCAATCAACAACAACGGTGTAAATAAACCCTTTGTATTTCCACCAAGATATCAGTTTACAAGAATTCACTCTAATCAGTTCCTCCTGATCTCTCTTGTCTCACAGTTCTCTCACTGTTTTCTCAAACTGACTCTGTCTACTGTTGTGTCCTATTTATAGCCACAGACCTGCACCAGGCGAACTTAACAAGTTCGCTTCACTGTGTTTAGCCGAACTTATTAAGTTCGCCTCTAATAGGCTAAGCGAACTTAATAAGTTCGCCTCTGATAGACTTAGGCGAACTTATTAAGTTCGCCTCTGATAGGACAGGCGAACTTATTAAGTTCGCCTCTAATAGTCTAGGCGAACTTAACAAGTTCGCCTCTAGCAAAACTTACACAGAATTTTATCAACAGTTACAAAACATGTCCTAACAGACTCCCCTTTAACTGTTGCTAACAATTATATCAAATACAAGTCAAAGACTCTAAGACTAAGACATAATATCTTCAAGCTCGTTGTCACCAGAATATGTAGGTCCCTAATTCGGTGTGTGACGGATCTCTAGATTCGCGGTACGACACGGTGACAACGTGCGGAATCCATGATCAACGTGCTCGTGTAACTCAATCAACAACAACGGTGTAAATAAACGCTTTGTATTTCCACCAAGATATCAGTTTACAAGAATTCACTCTAATCAGTTCCTCCTGATCTCTCTTGTCTCACAGTTCTCTCACTGTTTTCTCAAACTGACTCTGTCTACTGTTGTGTCCTATTTATAGCCACAGACCTGCACCAAGCGAACTTAACAAGTTCGCTTCACTGTGCTTAGGCGAACTTATTAAGTTCGCCTCTAATTGGCTAAGCGAACTTAATAAGTTCGCCTCTGATAGACTTAGGCGAACTTATTAAGTTCGCCTCTGATAGGCCAGGCGAACTTATTAAGTTCGCCTCTGATAGGCTAGGCGAACTTAACAAGTTCGCCTCTAGCAGAACTTACACAGAATTTTATCAACAGTTACAAAACATGTCCTAACAGACTCCCCTTTAACTGTTGCTAACAATTCTATCAAATACAAGTCAAAGACTCTAAGACTAAGACATAATATCTTCAAGCTCGTTGTCACCAGAATATGTAGGTCCCTAATTCGGTGTGTGACGGATCTCTAGATTCGCGGTACGACAGGGTGATAACGTGCGGAATCCATGATCAACGTGCTCGTGTAACTCAATCAACAACAACGGTGTAAATAAACGCTTTGTATTTCCACCAAGATATCAGTTTACAAGAATTCACTCTAATCAGTTCCTCCTGATCTCTCTTGTCTCACAGTTCTCTAACTATTTTCTCTGTTCTGTGTTATGTCTAATGACTCTGTAAACTCATATATATAGAAACTAACCTGCTGTAAGCGAACTTGTTAAGTTCGCCTGAAACAGACTAAGCGAACTTAACAAGTTCGCCTCAGTTAGACCTAAGCGAACTTATTAAGGTCGCCTCCCTAATTCGGTGTGTGACGGATCTCTAGATTCGTGGTACGACACGGTGATAACGTGCGGAATCCATGATCAACGTGCTCGTGTAACTCAATCAACAACAACGGTGTAAATAAACGCTTTGTATTTCCACCAAGATATCAGTTTACAAGAATTCACTCTAATCAGTTCCTCCTGATCTCTCTTGTCTCACAGTTCTCTCACTGTTTTATCAAACTGACTCTGTCTACTGTTGTGTCCTATTTATAGCCGCAGACCTGCACCAGCGAACTTAACAAGTTCGCTTCACTGTGCTTAGGCGAACTTATTAAGTTCGCCTCTAATAGGCTAAGCGAACTTAATAAGTTCGCCTCTGATAGACTTAGGCGAATTTATTAAGTTCGCCTCTGATAGGCTAGGCGAACTTATTAAGTTCGCCTCTGAAAGGCTAGGCGAACTTAACAAGTTCGCCTCTAGCAGAACTTACACAGAATTTTATCAACAGTTACAAAACATGTCCTAACAGACTCCCCTTTAACTGTTGCTAACAATTCTATCAAATACAAGTCAAAGACTCTAAGACTAAGACATAATATCTTCAAGCACGTTGTCACCAGAATATGCTCCAACAGACTCCCCCTTGACAACAGCTTCAGAAGATTGTCATCCGTCTTCAAATATCATCAAACACACTGTAGTCTTTGTCTTGTTTATCTGCACTTTCTCTCTTTATTTCTAGAAGAAAACTTGGGAGAAGGACCCCCTGTCAACTTCTATCTGCAATATTCAGTCTATGCAAAGGAGAACAACCAAGAATAACCAACAATTAAACTTTCCATGGAAGCTGGAAAAATAAAATCTTTTGGTTTTTCAAACATAAGAAAGACAAAATCTTTTTGGTTTTTCTCTTATCTAAACTGAAATGTAAAATACAAAATCACATCTTTTTGGTCGAACATCACGAGTAAGAAGATCATATCAGTATATATGAGATATCAATCACACATCTTGGATATAAAATCCATATAATATCAAATGGTATCCTATGTCATTCTTTCAAGCCTTGACCAATCAAACCAATATCTTTCAAGATTATCACACTCTATCTTTCAAGACTTTCATATTGCGTGTTATGATACGCGATAAACATTCAAAGAAAATAGGATCAGGCTATGACACACAAATTCAAATTGTCAATATTATAAGATTTGAAACTAAAGCATCTCATTCCCACTTTCTTGTGAGTTAAGGTACCATTTAAGTATAAAATACAACGTGTACCCCACTAGTATGCCAACAGAAAGTAAATGCACTATCTTCAAGACATATGAGATTTTACTAAAGATTGTCTGAATTTCCAGAATGAGGAGACATCACTTAGCACATGAATAGCAGAATCCAAATTGGATTGTATAGGAATCAATGAGATCCAGAATCGAATGATTCAATGTTTTGGCTTATATATGTGGAATCATAAGATTCAGGTATGTGGATCCAATTGTTATCTGGATTATGAATTAAATGGAATCAGTAAAGATGATTTATCAATATGATCCAAGGGCTAGTATATGTTTGACAGATGTTGTCAAGTACATATCTTGATTATACTTCAATTTGCATGCTTTTCGGGACATGGGCACTGAAGTAAATCGAATGAATAGTGCTAAGGACATAACCCGAAACTGATCTCATAGGAAAATCTTTATTAAAAGCTAATATAATCTTTATCTGATAGTGATCTTTTAACACATACACCCTGGCATAAAATGGATTCAAATCACAGTTGTAACATATGAAATTATGTTTTCACACTACTAATGGTTCAGTGACGCTTTTAGTCTACTGACAATTCAAATTATATGCATACACAACACTATCATTTCTTATTTGTGCAGTCTCTGAAGTTTAGATCAAAACATATAATTCAGATATATTAACATAAAGCACCAACTAGTCAATCTAAGGTCATGTGTGAAAGAACATCTACTGAAGTACTATCATCTCTTCTTTAACTTCAAGTAATGTCGATTTTATCTTTTTCAATTTGTTTGGCTTTTTCAAGATCTTTTTCAAAGAAAGTAAAACAAACGAAAATAAACCTTCCATGAAAACATTTTAAGAAAAAACATTTTACTTGGTTACTTAGGATTAAGCAATTCAATCAATTAAAAACTCAAACCGATGTAATGCTGTAATTGAATGTCATTGCCTTTGTCACCAACACAGTTATGTACTCCCCCTGTCCTATAGACTCCCCCTCAACTAGTCAAATGGTTGCATCAACGACTTTATGCTCACCATCGTCATCCTAAGTTTCAGGTTATCATTTGGACTTTGTACAACTGTTTCCAAAACGTTGCGTGTGACATATTCTCCCCCTTGAGCATCAAGTTGTTGAATCAAATAGATTCTCAGTTATCAACAACTCGTTACTCTTGCAGATTTCATTCCCTGTCTTGTGCTATGAACAACCACTATCAACAACCTAAATTGTATTAATAGTCCCTCTTGGTTAATCTTGCACATCTAACAAGAAACATTAATATGAAATTGGGACCCAAGCCATGGTAGTCATGGGTCGTCCATCTGTATCAAAATAATAAACCTCACTCCATTCACAATCAAATCTCTCATCGATTTTAGGCGATTGTTCCGACGAGTCTGAAACAGAAACTTTAGATTTCTAAACATACTTCTTTTCATTAAGGTCTTTTTGCCTAAAATGTGAAGTGTTTGAACAATCATGTTCATTTGAAAAATGTTTAGACTGTGAAAACTCTTGTTGTTCTAAAAGTTTTCTCAATCTTCTGTTTCTCCTCCGTCTTTGAGGTCTAGATAGCCTAACCTCAGATTTTGAATTACCCTTTGGTGTAACATGAGGTTTAACCACATTTGGGTTAACATAAGGCTTAACAGGAGTTCTTACCTTCTCTGGAGTAACATGTCGGTTACCTTTGGCTTTGTGAGGACAAGCAATCCGAATGTGACCAACAATACCACGGTAAAAGCAAGATCTCGGCTCACGATATTGTCTCATATAAGGAATCTTCACACGATTAGATGCACTTGAAGAAGATTCTCCTACATGAACTTCCTTTGGAGTTTGAGACGGAACAAACTTTTTCTCAACAGGTTTTGATTCAGGTTTCATCTTCTCAGGAACTACATGCTTCTTCCCTTTATTTTTGTAAGGACAGTTCACCACAATGTGTCCTATCTCATTACAATGAAAACATGTACGCCTGTCTTTAGAATCTCTGACATATGGAACTCTCCTTGAATTTGAAGAACTTCCAAATGTATAATATCCAGATGAATTAGAATCAACCTTTGAGTCTTCTTTCTTAACCTCTTTTGGTATCCCCTCTACCTTAGCTTCATCAAAATATTCATCATCACTCTCATCAGAATACACCATATCTTCACTTGTGACTGGATTCACCTTCAACACAGTCTTAGGATCTAAATCCTCATCGTTATAATCTCAGGTGCAACAGAATAATTCTCGTTGAATGGTGGAGGAACATAACCAATACCACTAGTTCCCTTCCCCTCTTCAGTATTGTCATGATAATATCCTAATAAGAATGATGAATTTCCAAAGCTTTCTAACTTTCTATGCAATCTGAGCACCTCTGCTTTAGATTCAGCTAGTTCCTTATCTTTCTCAACAAGATCATTATTTCTCTTCTCAATTTCTGCAAAGGACATATCCAGGTGATATGCCTGCTCTTTGATCTTCAAAGTCAGAGAACTTATATCCCTCTTCAGTGATTCTATTCTCTCAATACACACATTCTCATTATCTTTTAATTTCTGGTTTACAGTGTGCATGGATTTCATATCACAAATGAGGTTGACGTTGTCATCCATAACCCTCATCATTTTATCCTTAACTGAAACACAGTTAGAACAAAACGTCTCAGAGTTAGAAAGTACCTCAGCTTTTTCTTCTGAAGAAGATGCACCAGGAGCCATGAAAACGACATCATCAGCCTCACTCTTTTGTTCAACAATGACAGGCTCTGCATCATTTTCTAATTCACTCAGATTATCTTCAACTGTCTGAAAACTTACTTCAGTCTCTACATCACTCTCGGTAGACTGAGTACTTTCACCAGATCTAATACTCTCACTATCACTTAACACGGTAGAAGAATCACTTTCAAAAACACTCTGCTTTACTACTTCTTCTTTGATCAAGACCACAAACGCTTGAGTAGTAGATTCAACCTTTTTCTTCAAAGCTTCCCATAGTTCTCTTGAAGTTGGACACTTCCCGAGACTATGAATAATTTCTTTTGGTAAAGACAACGTTAAAGTTTCACGCGTTTTCATCTCTCGATCAAAATTCTGCTTTTCTACTTTAGTAAGAGCTGTCACTGGTTTAGGAACATCATAATATCCCATATAGTCATAAGTAGGATGCACATATCCTTCAAATATGGATGTCCAAAAGTTTTCATCAGTTGCTGATACGAACTGTTCGAACCGGACTTTCCAGGTACGAAAATCTGATATGCACAAAAGTCTCGGTGGCATAGTTCCAATCTCATTATCAGCACATGAATTTGACATTTTGAAATTTTTACGAAAATATCCGAAAAAAATTTCCCGCCAAAATACTCTTTTTAAAAAATTTCGAAAATTCAAAATTTCAAAAATGATTCAAAACGACCATATAAGCTTTCCCTAAGAAATTTGGACAAGAAGAAATTTCCTGCCAAAATTTCCCTATAAAATTTAACATTTTTTTTTTTAAGAACACTAAGTTCGCCTGATACTGTACAAGCGAACTTGACCCGAACCGAACTTAACCCAAGCGAACTTGTTAAGTTCGCCTGACCTTCACCAAGCGAACTTATTAAGTTCGCCTAATACTGAATATAAGTTCGCCTGCAACAGAAATTTAAGTTCGCCTGGTTCAGCTGTTCAACCCAAACACGAACCAAAAATTCCGAAAATCATGATTTCTTGCTGAATTGATGGAATTTGATAAAATTGAACCGTAGGAATGTGTAGAAACTGATTTGGAACACTTATATCGGATCAATTTCATCAAATCAATCCAAATTTGTCAAAATTCTTCCATTTTTATCAAGAACACGATTTCATCAAAAATCTTCAAAGTCTCTGAACTTTGATGTTGATTGGACACGAAAACACCACGAATCTTCTACTAATCAAGAGCAATAGCTCTGATACCACTTGTAGCTCCCTAATTCGCTGTGTGACGGATCTCAAGATTCGCGGTAGGACATGGTGATAACGTGCGGAATCCATGATCAACGTGCTCGTGTAACTCAATCAACAACAACGGTGTAAATAAACGCTTTGTATTTCCACCAAGATATCAATTTACAAGAATTCACTCTAATCAGTTCCTCCTGATCTCTCTTGTCTCACAATTCTCTCACTGTTTTCTCAAACTGACTCTGTCTACTGTTGTGTCCTATTTATAGCCACAGACCTGCACCAGGCGAACTTAACAAGTTCGGTTCACTGTGCTTAGGCGAACTTATTAAGTTCGCGTCTAATAGGCTAAACAAACTTAATAAGTTCGCCTCTGATAGACTTAGGCGAACTTATTAAGTTCGCCTCTGATAGGCCAGGCGAACTTATTAAGTTCGCCTCTGATAGGCTAGGCGAACTTAACAAGTTCGCCTCTAGCAGAACTTACACAGAATTTTATCAACAGTTACAAAACATGTCCTAACACACATAAGTGTTCACAAAAGTTAGCACACATAGCACTCGGGCATAAAGCTCAAATTGCACACATGAATGTAATTAGGATTTGTACTTGTGTTGTTTGTGTAAATGTAAACAGTAGTTTGAGTAGTGTTCATGTTTCACCCCAAAATTGTAAACAGTAGATTAATTAGAGGCATTTATTTTGGAAGTAACGGGAGTGTCATAGAAGTGGATTAACCCCACTTAAAAGATAAGTGAATAAATAAACCATTTCGAATTATTTGGTTTCGGTGACAAACACATGATTAGATGTGTATATTTATATATGTGGTCACGGGGATAATACCATTGAAATATTTGAATTATGAGTTAACTAATTGTTGGGTGATGGCATGTAACAGTTTTGGATGGTGAAATGCGTTGGTGATCGAATCAAGGGATCGGGTCAACGGGATTGAGATTTAGAGTTATCGTGGTGTATGATTTTGCATTGTCATTTTGTAAAGTCATTTATTTACATTGTGCGTTTGTATTGGCGTTTTGGAGTATAAACTCCATGTTGAATTGTTATACGTCGATGTGTCCATAGATATTTTGGTCACTTGTTTTGGATTATTTGGTATCTAAACAGGTTAATGTTTCGTAAGGGATTTTTATTTTACGAACGGGTCATGTTGAAAGTTTATGAGAAAACCCGAGTGCGTTTTATGAGTACTCTTTGGATGGTTGGTATAATATTATATGAGACGTTACCTTTGGTGAAATGAGTTCTTAATAAACATAAATAAATAAATAAATAATATGGGCCTATTTTTCGCAAGGTGTTTAAAATTCATGTTTTATATTTGGGGGTGTTACAAAAAGAAAGATTTCGGGTAATGAAGCTGTCAGCACAGTGCTGCTTATCGAGAGGAAATGGGTTCAAATGCCGGTCTATTTCATAAGCAGGGTATTGAAAGATGTCAAAACAAATTACTCTCCTATAGAAAAGCAATACGCTAAGCTGATCCAGCCTACGAAAGTAGCACCCGAGCGCATCAAGGCATTGAAAGATGCCGAAACAAATTATTCTCCGATAGAAAAGCAATACGCTAAGCTGATCCAGCCTGCAAAAGAAGCACCTGAGCGGATCAAAGTATATCTAAAAGGTAAAAAGTCTAGAATAACTTGAACGCACGGAACAACCATTCACCTAGAAAGAAGCGTCGCTTCTAGCATTTTGTTGAAGGCCGCATAAACCATGGGAGTCAAGAGGGTGCAACCAGATCGCCGCCTTCTAGTAATCCACGTGAAAAAAAGAAGCACGTAGCTTTCACAACTTTGACCAAGACACTGCAAAGAATCTCGGCCACTAAAGAAGAAAATTACAAGCTTCCAACATCCTCGCCCCGTCATAAATGGGAAATATTATAGGAGTAGTACGGTCGGGAAGACTAGCGCATATCGTGAAAAACATAAAAAGAAGGCTGGTAAGAACGAAGCAAATAAATGAAGATGGTGCACCTTCTTATGAAAGAAGCGCGTAAGAAACACCAAGAAAATCCATGGAAGAATAACATACATACTTCTCTCTGACCAAAAGACTAAGCTAATTTCCACACCTATCGCACTAGTCAAACGAAAGAGAAGGCTCATAAATTATGCATGAACGTTGCTTCTTTCAGGAACAAGATCATGCTTACAAAAGAAAGGATGCTTCATCCGTTAAGCTCTCATGATAACAAGTACGCCTTCTCAAACAAATAGAAATTTAGGCCCGCTTATGGCCAGAAGACTTCCTTAAGCTAAGTGGCTAACTTTTGGGTCATAAAGTCCTTGTCCCACTAGGTTGTCTTCATCAGACAATCAAGGACGAGCACCTTCAAAGCTGTAACACATGTACTAATGAAGCGCCATAGTATTAGGGAATTAGAAACCATCGAACAGTTGTGGCACTCTTGCTTACGCAAACGAGAGAGGCCATCAAAATACAGGAAGAACGTAATTGCTACTATTCAGAAGAGCACCTACATGGAAAGAAGCAAGGAAGTAATTGTAAAATACACCATGAATGGCCAAGGGCGAATGCCCTCCTACAAGTAAAGGAGCATGTCACCCTTCACCATCTATGAGAAATTTAAGAAGCAAAAGGATCAACCCCAACCTCTTCATCGGCAGAAGCCAAGCAAGCAAGCAAAGTACTACTCATCAGGGTAGCTACAACTCAAGCTTTCATCACGGGGTTTCACAATAACGAGACCCATGAAACAGATCGAAGAAGCTAAATAAAGGCTCTCAAAAAACGCATGTACCTTGTGTACAACTCAAGCATCATTCACCGATTCCTTTAAGACCGGGTTTATCCCAATCAACCACCAAGGAATGTGTTTCACGCACGAAGCAGAAGCACTTCTTACAAGGCTCTGACTAGCCAAACAAGTGAAGGTATCTAAGCTACACACATTTTCTAACTCAATGCCAGTAGCAAAGTCAAGTGTAAGATCATCCTACTCCATTAAAAGAACAAATGATGGAAAATACAAAGTTAAGAGCAAAGAGTTAACACAAGGAGTCATATGCATGAAGCTAAACAAGTCCAATAGGGTAAGAAGCATGCAAGCTGACACTTTCAGCCTCAACCTCCGCTCACCTTTTAATTAATACGAGTCTCAAAGGAGCATTCAATTACAAAACTCAATGTACAAAATGTTACAGTTTCCTGAAAGGAAAGAAAATCGCCATAAGATAAGAAATAAACAGCATATCCACAAATAGAAGCTAAGAAGCACGTCCTAGAAGACGGGGTCCTTTACAATAAAAATCCTACTTATCCCATCACCTCAAATGCGCCAGGCCTAATCAAAATAAACATTTGATATAATGGTGTATTGGGGGATATGTGAGGTTTATCTAGGACCTTATTCGGTGAATATAAGATTGATAAGCTTAACATTTCACAAATAGGGTACGAATATTGCCAGGTCCTTTCCCCTCAGAAGCAATGAAGCAAGTGAATGCTAGCAAGTTTGGCCTAAAAATGAGAGAGGCCACTACATTAAAGAAACACATAAAGGGAAGCTCGTGCGAGCTAAGATACATGGGTGGAAGGAAAATGACTTCCAAGACACTGGAATGCCAAACACCTTCATCGCTTCCTACAAATCACTAATGTAAAACAAGGGGAACACTTGTTCTTTTGTCAAAATCTATTTTGTGTTAATTATCCTATCGGGGGTGAGGTCCTTAACGAACGAAGCTCCATGGGGTCCGAGTGAAACCTCTCCATGTAAAGGAATGAGCTCCTAGGCCA
This sequence comes from Smallanthus sonchifolius, assembly GCA_023525975.1. NCBI lineage: Eukaryota > Viridiplantae > Streptophyta > Magnoliopsida > Asterales > Asteraceae > Smallanthus > Smallanthus sonchifolius. The sequence goes on from CM042023.1 coordinate 50,060,510, forward strand.
AAAAGCTCAACGGGATCCGGCCTTGACCTACCCGTATAAAGGTTGAGTGCCTAAAACAATACAACTCCATGGGTCTTAAGTCTTACTTACCCATGTAATAGGGTGAGCTTCCATCAATAATGCTCCATAAGTAGTAACTCATAAATACTTATGATTACGCCCAACATTTTAACAAATAATGGGCTTCTTGCAAGATAGGTTAATACCGTGTATTCAGAACCTTGCATTTATCTAGTATGGTGTCTGCAGCACCCTGCCTTGATAAAACTTGGATTATGGAAACACAACAAACACACAAAAACAAAGGTCTAAACTAAGATACGACACTTCAAAGCACACAAGCTTTGCCAATACACGAATAGGATAAAATCCAATAAAGGATAGACGTCCACGATATTCAAAAGGACATACAAGGTAAACATCCATTGCCTATAAGGCGCAAGTCCAAAAAGCATTTAAAACATGATGTGATGGCCTAGGTATGTGCATGGAGCACAACTGCGTACAAAAAGCAGACACTTACTAACCTCGAACTACGTAACGTGGCAGAACTGAAAAAGACTATGACCTATTACACTAAAGAGGTACAAGTCTCACCGCAAACAAAGGAAAGAAAAAGAGATACCTCTGCATATAGTAAGAAGCTGGCGCAAGTCCGAAAGGTATAAAAATATGACGAAAACACACACACTGCCTATAAAGGCTCAAAAACAAGCCAGCAAAACAATGCAAGGTCTTCAAATAACATCACAAGTATCAAATTATCCAAAAGCAATCACATGCATACTAGCAACGGCCATGATAAATGTGCCCGCATCTCTTGATACAACCTAGACGCACAACAACTAGAGAGATCAAGAGAAGAAAAAGCCTTGCAAAGAATGATGTCATAAATATTGGAAATCACAACGAACAATACTTTACAAGGACAAATATTTACTTTCTTGCATGAAGCAACTTCAATTTTTCCCAAGCTTCTTACAAGCGCCAAAAGTAGACAACATGCTTGTCCATAAAGTTCAACAACTCAAATTTGCAAAGAATTGCTATAAAGGAAGCAAGAAGATAAAGACATACTTTCGCAATATGACAAAAGCGGTGATCTAAGACCTCTTAAATAAGCATCGAAAGAAGCTCACATTCGCAATGAATAAGCGCACATGCTCATGTTCATATGAGGTAAGCACACCTGCTAACCTTCGTGCACCAAAAACGCTATGTTACCGCGTGAGCTTCTACTTGTTTAGTTCTACCGCCTATATAATAAAAAAGGAAGTTTATCACCACAACGCGAAAACCCAAAGATTTTTTTTTGTTAGCAAGACCGCTCCATTTGATGAACGACATCCGCAAGCTCCTGCTCAACAAGATATTAACACTTAGAACGGTTACAGAATGGTCGTTTGACACAATACCCGTAAAACACTTAGGAATTTCCGGACCAAAGCAAACGATCATTATATCAACATTCTAACATGCCATGTGTTCTTACATAGAAATAGATTAATTCTATTTTGATAAATGTGATAATATCAAGGTATAAACATTTGAATCAGAAGGATAATGGGAACCTCTACGGTTGCATCATATCTTCTGTAAGAAGTTAAAAACTCGCAACAATAAGCTAACTATCTCCTATTGCAGAAAGCTTCCCCTTCTATAGGAAGAAGCACACTAACTGCCTTGTTTGACCCTATCCACGTAGCTAGTACAACAAATATCCTATTATTAGGTGAACAAGAATGTACACCATTCCATCTAGCTATGGTCCTTTGATAGCACCCGGCTACTACGACGATGCATCAAACATTACGAGTACAATCACATTTCGGCAAACTAACCTTATCTTCAAGATGTTTGCCCACAATAAAGACATTGCCAACAATTTGACAACTCACCAAAACAGCATAGGGCGAAAGAAGGATGACGAAGATTCGCAGTCTAGTACGATGTAGTTATCGAGCAAAGAAAAAGAAAGGTAAGTCAGAAGCATTTACTACTACGCAATAAACACTTCTGACTGGGGCTGATGACGTGGGTATGTACATGAAGCACGACTAACCACAAGAAGCGGGTCCTCAAATATTAGCTACTAGGTTAAACCAATACGGCCTATATAATAATCAGTTGGGAGGATCTGTTCGGCTCCTTGCAGCCCACATCATGCAGGATCCACTTCAGGCCCAAACCCTATCAGGCTCCATGAATCCAGCCCTATAAATAGGGGGCCATCCCCCTCTTCAAAATCATCTCATTTTCCTGGCATAGACCAGGGCATCTAATTCTCTCTCTCATTCCTGATCTATTGTGCAAGAAGCTCTTGAGCTTCTATAGCACCCGACTGCCAAGGAAGCAGCTTCATGCTGATGAGGCACCACTACAGCTGCTTGCAGTTAGCCTGTCGAATCTCAACCACCATCATTTATACTTTCTACTCCTTGTACACTTATATATTTACATAAGCTTATATATCTATATATATATATATTTACATGTTGTATATACTTCTTTGCTTTGGGTAAACTCTAATGTTGAGCGTCAGAGGGTGGTTCCGAGACCCCGGTCTTGGACCCCTTCTAACAAGTTCCTTTATCTTAGCAGCCATGTGTAGAAGGTTCGGAAGCTGGCATCCCAGTAACGTTCCAACCCCCTCATCTCATATTTGTTGCCACCTCGAATATACTTAGCCTATTCAATGTAGCAACAACATTAAATAATCTAATTAAAATAAAAAGATTATTCATTTTCTTCAACTTTTTATTTAAAATTTATTTATTGTTAATACAATATTCATAATATCTAATAACACTAAAAAATATAAACTTTAATTTCATAATACCCCGAGATCAAAACTATTTAAAATACGAAATCAAACCTTGAGCAAAATTAAAACCTAAAATACAAAAATCTTCATACTATGTAACTAACGTGATTAAGAACCTATATTTAGTTCTACAGTAACAATACCTTTATTTTTGTTCCAAAAATCTTCATACTATGTAACTAACGTGATTAAGAACCTATATTTTATTATTGGTATATGAAGTTTGAGATTATGTATCATTATATAAGGTATGTGTAACGTGAACCACGAACCGTTTGAAAGCGGAGAAGTGGTTTTGGGATGGGGGGGTGTGAACCACGAACCATTTGAGATTATGTATCATTATATAAGGTATGTGTAATGGAGAAGTGATTGGGGGGGGGGGGGCGTGAACCACGTGGTTCTTGAATGGACGTGGAATACTACCTTCATGGGGTGTTATCCAGGGCATGTGGCGGCTTAGTGATTGGTTTCACGGGGTGTAGGGCAGGTGTGTGTATGTATGCTATGTATATGTATATGTATATGTGTATATGCATATATATGGATAGTGAAACCATTACACACCTTATGATTGTGTTGTTGGAGTTTTGGGTGAAAAATGAGTTTTTTCACTAAGTTGTAAAATGAACTTTTCCCAAATTTGGATAGAAATAAATATATATATAACTGATGTTAATATTCTTGTTTATTTCTGGGTTTGTGTTCTCTTAAGTGAGACCTTTGTTAGAAAACAAACGGCATCCCAAACGGAGCTAAGATGAATGGGATATTGATGCTCAAATTTGGGTATTTAGAGCTGTTAAAATTCAGCTTTTATTGAGTAGAAAATTGACGAAACTTGTCCCACATAGGTGGTATGACAAACCTTTAAATGGGTTATAATGAGGAACACTCCTTTTGGATTGTTACCTTATAAGGAATGACACTCAATGGCAATCTTGTGCGAAGCACCCAATGCACCCGGGCACAGGCACGGGACGGGATGAGGGCGTAATATGACGTACTGTGGTCTGGCGGGTGGTGCCCCGTCTGCGTGCCTTGAAACTTCCACGGCTATACGCGACCTAGCGTGTGGAGCCCGGTCCACGTGGCGTATCCGGCTATACGCGTGGATCCGCGTCCCACTGCAGCAGTCTGTAACTACTGAACAGTTTCCTATTGACCAGCTCTTAAGACTTAAGTATTTGACAGTTACGTATCAGAATTCAGAAAATCGAATAATCTGCATTGAAGACGTTTAATTTTCTTTATTGACATTTTTAATTTTGATCAGCTGTTACTAGTCTTTAGTTGTTGTATAAATACCAACACTTGTTTGACATTTCAACACACTAAATTGACACAGAACATAATAGCAAAATTTGCAAGAACTCTCACATCTACTATCTTCTTCTCAAGGTACTCTTTCAGGTTTAGAATCATCCCCGGCTGTACACACAGCTTCGGCCTTTGTACCCTGGGAAGCATTCGAGTTCACTTGGGAGAATCGGAATTTGTTTTAAAGGGACCCGTGTTAAACACGAAGCCTCGGTCACAAAATTAGTTTTCGTTTTCTGGTTTGTACTTTTCTTTATTTCCATTGTAAAAGTATTGTAATTTACTGCTTTCTTTATTTCTTGTATTGTAATTTGGAATTATAAAAGTGTTAGCCATATATTTTTGGCGGATGTGTAATATGTTGCAGAATACATCGGCAACAAGTGAATTCATTAGTCGGTGGATCAAAGTTGAATACACAAACCTTCTTTGCTTCATGCGATCAATGAGGTGACAAAGCCGCCAAACCAGGTGTTTGCATGCACTGCCTTAGTCATACTTATTACCCACTAGCCTAGGTCAAACAACTGGACCATCATGCTAATAGTCCAACAATCTAATACTCATTATCAACAGTTTATCTACATGAAAGAACACTTTGTTAAAATGAATGACGATCCTGAAGAGGAGAGGTCCCTTCAAGCCCACAGTAACAAATAGGCCAAAGGCCCAGGGCCCTAGCCCAAAAGACGGTTGTGACACATGGCAATCCACCATTGGCAAGATATGTTTCCACCAATAAGGATAAATGAGTATTCTCGCATGACTCCACTGCGGGACCTGCTGGTCCCCATACCGTTGAGAAAGTAACCACATGGTCCCACCAGGTATAAATAGAAGGTGAAATCACCATGGAAATGTATTACCTAATACTCCGTTTTCTTCCTCCTTCACCTATACCTTTTACTTCCGAGAACTGATTCCCACATCAGAGGGCTGACACAGGGGATTAACCTTCCCTGTGACTCCCTAACACGTTGTTGTGGTGTTGGTTTTATTTCGGAGAAGACGAAGACATAATCCTTGGTTATTCATTGTGTATTTCATGATCCAGTTGCCGTTTAAAAGCCCTAATCAGGTGCCTTAATTTACATTGGCGCCACTCGTTTGTGACCGATTTAAGTTTTCATCTTAAACCTTCTCCTTCGTTTAGCCAATGACTTCCCAAACTCCTTCTTCGCCTGTTATACGGTAACACGTCTTCATGAAAACACCTTCTTGCTTGATGCCTATCCCGTACACACTACCGTCCTCATCGGCCGGGTTGGTGAACCTTCATCCTGTATTCGTGGCGACGGTGGCGGAAGAAATTCTTACTCTGGTAGCTCCTTCCTCCAATACGGCGGGATCTACACCAATATCCCTACCCTTGAATGCTTCACGCGGATCAGTGGGATTCTCGACTTTTACACCATACATACCTCACATACGAGTTATTACTTCTGGCGGTAATGACATACCCAACTCTACTACAATTACCTTTATCCCGGTAGTCATACCAAACTTCCCTGGCGGTAACCTCCCTGTTCTCCCCCCACCTCACATATGGTGGTTGGAGCAACAACGTTGCATGCAGCAATACGAGCAGTGGATGCGCGAAGTGCAACTAGCAAGTGTGCGTGCATGCCTTTTCACCAGCGAGGGAAGGCCAGCACCGGTAACCCTCCACCTGATCCCATAACACCCTCGCTGCCTCTAAACCCTTTTTTCAATACTCACACACTCATCGTACCCACATATTCACTTACTCACCTTACCAATCCAATTTTCGCCCCACTCGCAGCAGATGACTTCTCTAAACCGTATCGCTCGGCGACATTGGTCGCTCAATCTAAATTTACGGTGTGCATTGCGCACCCTGAATTTTCTACCAAATTATGCATGCCATCTGTGGTGGGCACATATGATGGGATGGGGGACCCAGGCGACCATATCAATGTGTTCGTTAGTGCTGGTGGAGTAGAGAAATGGTTTGTTCCTGTGTGGTGTCATATGTTTGTACAGACATTGGTGGGCACGTCACGTTTGTGGTATGACAGTTTGCCAACCAGGGGGATAGATAGTTTCGAGGATATGGTCAAACGTTTCATGCAACAGTTTAGTCAGCAAAAGCGCCATACGAAAGATAAAACAAAAATTCTTCACATCAGACGCCGTGATGATGAGACGGTTGATTAGTTTCTGGTTCGATATAATCTTGAGAGTTTACAAATCGGCAGAGCCACAGAGGACCTGTTAGTGGCAGGGTTTGTGAATGTGGTCCGGGACGATCATTTAATCTGACGCCTGCATGGCCAGGATGGGATACCCCAAACCATGGAGGCTCTCATGGCCGTGGCAAAAGTCCATGTTAAGGCGGAGAATCAGTGGCACAGAAGAGGGTGCGTGAAAAGCCTAAAGTCATTAGGCGGGCCTTGGAACCTTACACTAGACGAGAAACTATTCGACTCCACAGGTTTACTCAGCGCCCGGGTCATAGTTCAAGATTTCCATCATCCAACCCTTATCCCAGGCTTGGCAGGACACGTGGATCGTATTCATCACGTACCTCATACCTTCCCCGGCGGAAAACATCAAGCATCTCTTATCTCCCCTCGTATCCCCCGCCATCGTATCCGACTTTAAGCAAAACTCCTCGTGCTATCCTACCTTTCGAAAATTTAAAGCTAGAAGAACAGCGCCCCATGAGGGATAGCCCCACGCGAGATACCAAGAGTTACTGCGCCTATCACAAGTCTGTAGGGCATGATACAGATACTTGTTATCAACATAAACGGTAGATCGAATTACAGGTCAAGGCAGGCAAGCTGGCACACCTTTTGAAAGATGACAAACAGATAAGTTCCCTCGGTGGGAAGGGGAAAGACATGCCCGCAAAACCACCTTCAAGCATACGTGACCTACACATGATCCGGGGGCGGGATACCTCTCTCGCGGGGAAGAAAAAATAGGGCGGCGGAAGTTTCTGATTCTTGGTTGGAGGTGCCTTTGACATTCCAGCCTCAGATTGGGGATTACCACATAGACCCTCTAACAATTACCGCAAGCATGGTATATTCATAGATACAAGAAGTTCATCTGATATCCTCTATGAACAATGTTTCCGGAAGATGGACCTTGAAGACTAAGCACGCCTTGAGGAAGTCCACGTGCCAATCATGGTGTTCTCGAGTGAGACTATCAAACCACTGGGGCAAATCTCCTTCCCGGTTACAATGGGATATCGTGACCGGGTCTGAACGGTATCACTTCAAATCCTGGTGGTACCCGCATTCTCTCAACATAACATCATTTTAGGACGCATATCCATGGGGGTCTTGGCGGCCGCAATATCCACATCCTTGGGGTTGGTCATGTTTCCCACACCCCGAGGAGTCGCCAAAGTTTGGGCCAATCAGTAATGTTCGGCGACAGAGGAAACATCAGTAGCACCACTACAACCTGCCCTCACCGCCCCAAAAAAATGGTCCATGAATCCGGCCTTCCCTTCTCAAAATATTACCATTGATCATACGCTATCTCCTAACATAAGGATGCATCTCAAGGAGCTAATGCATGATAACATGGATGTGTTCGCTTTTCAACCTTCAAATATGACGGGAGTACCGTGGGAAACAACACAACACGCCCTAAAAACATTTAGATCTGTAGAACCGGTGGTTCAAAAGTGGCGAAGCATGGCGCCAAAGAGATGCGCGACAGTTGTAAAGGAGGTCAGAAGTTGGTAGAGGCATGAATCCTTCATGAAGTACGATACCAAACCTGGATCGCCAATCCAGTAATGGTCAAGAAATCAGAAGGGTCATGGAGAATGTGTGTGGATTATAAAGATTTGAATAAAGCCTGTCCGAAGAATTTATACCCTCTCCCAGAAATAGATTCTAAGGTGGGCTCACTGGTGGCATTTCCCTATAAATGTTTTCTCGATGCTTATAATGTGTTTAGAGGTGCTCGTGAAGATTACAAATCAAATCGTGAAGAAACCGAGCAAGAGAGTGAAGCCGGAGTTAAAAGTGAAAAAAGTTGGAAAATAGAGCTCTCGCGGTACGCGAGAGAGGAGGAGGAAGATCTCGCGGTACGCGAGGATCTTCAAATTGTCCCTCGCGGTACGCGAGGAAACTTGCCCAGTCTCTCGCTGTACGCGGGAGACCCGTATTCCATGAAAAAACCCTAAATTGAATTATATTAGATTTCTAATGCCATTATTCAAGAGAGTTTGATTGTTTGCCGTCTGGAGCATAGTTTGGGGCGATTTTGGAGCTTAGGTGGTCAATTGAAGAGGAAACTTGAAGGCTTTGGATTCCGGTTTTTATGCTTTGGTTTTTATTCTTTGTTTGCTGTGTTTGAATCATGTCTTTGTTTGAATCTTCTATCTTGGTTTTTATTGGCTAAAACTCTTATACTTCCTGGGTCATTAGATAAATATTTCGTAAAGTCTTGATTTTTATTGATTTTGGTTATTGATGATGGTTTTATGATTTTGTAAAAGATCTTGAGTTAATAATTATGATGAATCTATAGGCTTAGATCTGATGTGTGATTGATTATAATTTTGTACGTTAATTGTGGATGTCTTCCACTTTGATTTGCGTATCTAGGTCATAGACTTTAGGGTTTGTGATTGTTTGTATGGTTTGCTAGAAATAGTAGCCATAGGAGTTGTGATTGAGTGTTAATTAGAACTGATTGTGTATCCTGTCTCAATACCCGAGAAGTGAGAGATAGTCGTTTAGTCTTCGTCGTTAGGAATCAGGGTGTCAACTGTCTGAGAGGAAGTTGGTTTAGGTGACTAGTGATTGTTGCTATTTTGAGTCATAGTTGTTATCTTGAGATTACCCCGTGCATTCTTCGAATGTATTGTGGACAGTGAGACTGAAAGGTGATCTGTCTTTCGGGTACTTTATCATTATTGGAGAGACCGAAAGGTATTCTAAAGTTGGTGACATCTTTAGGTTCTTCATCTTGAGGTGATATGTCTTTCAGGTACTTTATCTTTCGGGTACTTTATCATTTCGGGTACATCGAATGTATTACATCTATAGGTTCCATAGTTTGTGACACCCTGAGAGTGATTAGGGATCCAATAGGTTTTCTAAAGTTATTTCCTTAGAAACGCAGATCCATCATAATTTCCAGAACCGATAGAAGTTGTTCTTTGCATGTAAGATTCTGACCTAGGTGGTATTCTTCCCATCTCTGATATTACCTTAGTTCTTCATCTTGGTAGATTGAGTCAACCTTGGTTGTTGCATTAGTAGTTAATATTTAGTGTAGTCAACCCTCCCCCCCCCCCCATTAATCAATCTTTAGTCTGAGTCAGAGTCTAGTATAGTTATAGTAATGTCTCTAGGGTTCGATAACTCGGTTTACCATTAAGTTGTGCTACACTCGATAGGTCCACTTGCCTGTCAGTGCGGTTTAGTTGAAGTACTCCATTTATTACTTAGGAGTCTAGGTTAGGTTTTATTAGTTTTTATATAGACCGTATAGGCAACATCAAGTTTTTGGCGCCGTTGCCGGGGACACTTGGCAATAGCAATATTAAATTGGACTAGTTCTTTGTTTGATTTTTGGTTTATTTTATTTTCTTTTCCTTTGAGTCTTGTGTGTTTGCTTGTCCTACGTGCTATTTGTGTGTCTAATTTAGAATCGAGTCTTTTTGTCATTGAGTCTTTGTCTCTTTCCTTCTAGAGTTTTTCTGTTTATGCACAATACTCGTTCGTATGGATAACCACCATATTCTGCTTTTCCAGAGCCCGAACGAGAGCTGCACGAGCGCACCCGCGACTTCCCGAAGTGTTTGAAAGAACTGTGCAAATCCTAGGTACGTTCTACTAGTCTAATTCCATTTCCTATCATGGGCAACGCTGACCCACCAGCGAGGCGTACTGTGCACCAGAGGGCCAGTGACGGGGTCACCGGGGCGAGATCTTCGATCACACGCCCGCTTTTCCGAACAGCAATACATGGCAAATCCCGTCACATATCATGAGCACGATCACTCATGCCACTCAGTTTCATGGCCTTGAGGATGAGGACGCACCCGGACACCTGTCCCGTTTCGCACGCATATGTGAAACCTTCAATATCACGGGTGTGTCTAAGGACACTATCTATTTGCGTCTCTTCCCATTCTCGCTCTCTAGGCGTGCATATACTTGGCTTGAAACCCTCCCAGACAACTCTATCACCACACGGGAAGATCTTCAAGCCAAGTTCTTTAAGAAATATTATCCACCTTCCAGGGCAGCTCTCCTTCGGGACCAGATCCAATCCTTACGGATGGATCCCGATAAGCCTTATCACATGGCTTGGGAGCGGTTCAACGCGCTGTTTAGCCGATGCCCCAAGCATGGTTTTTCTGACTGGGCAATTGTGGAGAAGTTCTATAGTGGCCTCACCTTTGAGAAGCAGCAAATGTTCAACACAGCTGTGGGAGGCCATATCATGGACAAACTAGAGCCAGCCGATTGAAGAGATGTTCGAGAGCTTCGCTCTGGCGGAACAACAACAGTCATCTACTAGGACTTCCATTCCAAGTGCTAGAGCATCCACCTCTTCTCCTAGAGGTGTGCATCAGGTCACTCCTGATACTAGCATGGCTGCTGCACTCGTAACTATGGCTAATGAGATCAAAGAGCTGAAGCTCAGTGATCAACGGTGTGAGGTGTGCAGGGTAGGACACGACACCAGAGATTGCCCCGTCTATCATCAGGAGCAGGTGAGTTTTGCTGGAAACCAGAACCAGAACCGAGGGTACAACAACTATAATAACTCTTTTGGATCGGGATGGAGATTTGGAAACAACCCGCCTGGGTTTAATGGTCGCCAGGATCAGTATGGAGAAGCTGAAGCAGGAGTGAGTTCGGGAAGCAGTGTCAACACAAGGAAGATTGAAGAGATGATAGAGAATCAGACACATATGCTTGCCTATTTAGTCTACCACGACAGGGACGCTCAGCAAAGACTGGATGCCCACGACACTTTTTTGAAGAATCAGCAGTCGTCATTTCAGGACTTGCAACGCACGGTAGGAGACATCGCGAAGAGCTTGAAGGACAGACATGGAGATCCATCTTCAGGCCCTAATGATTCAGTGATGGTCGTGGTGATCAGAAGTCATATAGAGGAGAGAGTTGAAGAGGAAGCCTCCCACAGCGCTAACTATGGCATTCCTTCACCTGAAGATGTGAAGAAGATAGATTGGAAAGCTCGATTAGCTGAGATCGATGCCAGGATGTTAGAATAGCCCAAGTCAGCTGAGGTGACGGAACCAGGGACCACAGTGAATGTTGTGTCGACTAGGAGTAGAAGAGCAGAAGAGAAGGAGAGCCCACCGGTAGAAAAGGAAGAGTCGGTGGACGAGGAGACAGAGATGGAGAAGCCTGCAGAGAAGGCATAGGAGAAGAAGAGTGGGGGTGAGATTAAGACCCCCGAGATTGACCTGAGTCATGTTCCCTATCCAGTGCGCTTACTGCCACATAAACACGTTAGGGAATACGACACCTTCCTTGATATGTTTAAACAACTCAATGTCAATCTTCCATTTATAGAGGTCCTCCAACATATTCCAAAGTATGGAAAGTTCTTAAAAGATCTTCTTTCCAATAAGAAGTAGCTAGAGGGGATCTCTAAATTCTCACTTAGTGAGAAATGTTCTACAGTGGTTCAGAACAAACTGCCCGAGAAAATGGGGGATTCAGGTCGTTTCACGATCCTGTGTCTGCTTGGCGGTTTGCCTTTAAACCACGCGTTGGCTGACCTAGGTGCTAGCATTAATCTGATGCCTTATTCTATCTATAAGAAGCTAGACCTAGGTGAACCGCAGTCGACACGCATGAGCATCTCCTTGGCTGACCGTTTAGTCAAGTATCCACGGGGGATTGTGGAGAATCTGTTAGTGAAAGTAGGCAAATTTGTCTTCCCCGTGGATTTTATCATCATGGTCATGGATGGCGATGATAGAGTCCCACTCATCCTAGGACGCCCATTCCTACGTACCGCAAAGGCATTGATCGATGTCTTCGACGGGAAACTCACACTTCGTGTGGGGGATGAGATGATAACATTAGATGCTATGAAACCTGTGAAGGGGTCTACTGAGTAGAGCGATTCAATTTGCATGATTGATGCCCTCATAGGTGACCATCGGGACTCTGATCCAGAGAGAGAAGTTGATAAAACCGCCCCTAACTTTGGAGAGATATATGAATTGGCGTTGGAGTTGGAGAAGCTGATAGATGAGCCGGATGAATACGGTGACGAGGATGTGCATGATGATCTGCTGGAGATAATGGCAGAGTTAGATGAAATCATAGGCAAAACCCCAAGTGTGGGGAAGTTGGTGGAGAGTGTAGAGGATCTTGATGATCCGGGCGAGAGGTTAGAGGCCACACCTTTAATGATATCACACATTGAGCCTTTGACCTTTACTATTGTTCATGTTGAGGGGATAGAAGCCGAGCCATCCCCTAAATCTAGGCCATCCCATAAATAACTCAGAGAATTGAGTGAGTTTGTTGATCTAGGGAGAGTGAAAACCCCAAGTGTGGGGACGTCTAAGGATGATAAGCTGTTAGGGTATATGAAACATGTAATATTTGGACCAGGTAGCTATAAGTTGTGGTGGAAGGACTTGATTGATAAATGTAATAGAGGTTCGAGGTCTGATAGTAGTATTTGTTGAATGATGCTGGGGGGAATCGGTATACCACGCAGGATGAAGGCGGTACCGGTTAGGATCAAGGAGAAGCCTCCTGATAGGTTTGTTTGAGTCTTGGACAAGTGCCCAGGATGTAGAGTTTGTATGCATTACTTGGTCTGAGTCCGTGTCAATTTTTGTGTTTTTTGTTGTATGTGTTTTGTTTGTGTCGTGTTTTTGCATGGATTCGAGCTTGATTCGGTGAGGAAAATCGTCGGTAATGAAGTTCCAAGTTTTTTTACATTTGTTTTTTTGCTTGGAATAGGTCTTTATGGAATTTGGGTGAAAAAAGTTTGAGGGGTCAAAATTTTTCTAAATATAAAAAACCTCAAAACTTTCTGTCACCAGAGGTTCCTTGCGGTAAGCGAGGTGTTTTCAGGGGTCTCTGGCAGTATGCGAGAGATCTAGGATTCGGCCGGCCTAAATTTCATCTCCCGCGGTACGCGAGAGGTCTAGGATTCGATCGGCCTAAATTTCATCTCCTCGTAGTACGCGAGGAGTGGTCCTGGTTTTCTCGCGGTACGCAGGGCCTCCCTGATTTGCCCTTATTCTTTGTTTTCCCATGGTATCACTCACCTACATGCATTGCCATCCACCATCCTCCAAATGATCACCATTATCACAATCATCTAATAACTATCCACCCACCATTCACCTTCATGCCATCCGACTACCATTACCATGAGAAACTTTGAAACCATTCGTAACCAATGATTCACCTTGCTGTGGCGTTCATGTCTATGTGTTTGCCACCCATTGAGTACGTTTCTCTGCTATCTATCTTGAGTCTTTAATTCTTAGTCAGTCAGTCGAGTCTTTATTTTAATTTAAGTCAGTTTAATGCTGCGGGTTTGTTGTGAGGTCTATTTTGCAGGTTTTATCATCCTGCGCGTACTCAATCTCCATTCGGGCGGGGTCGATCATCACTTATATAAAGTTTGTAAAGGCAACCAGGCATATGTGCAACCGCGACCGAAATGCTACACGGTGCACACAAGGAAGATCGAAGCTGGATTTTCATTCGAGAGCATGTACATTACAAGCTAAGTTGATTCCTGTTTTTATTTTTGCATTTTTATTTTTAGTTGTGTCTTGCTTCACATTGAAGACAATGTGTCTTTCAAGTGTGGGGATGTGAGTGTCTAGTTTAGCAAGTTTGTCTTGTTTATAAAAATTCAAAAATACAAAAAAAATTAAAAAATATTCCAAAAATATCCTTGGAAATAACTGCTTATAAATGGAAAATGATAGTACAACTGGATCTACTTGTTGAGTTTTAAATGATTTAATTAATAGGAAACGCATCTAATTAGTGATGTTTTGGTAGACCTAGCCAGCTTGAATAGCTTAAATAGCCTGTGAGTGTTACTTAGGATTAATCACGTAATTAAATAATGAAATCATGTGGGTACTCATCTTAGGGCAATCGGTAATACTGAAACTGTCAACATAGGGTGATAGGTACCACGTTAAGATAATATCTATTTGTTTTTGAAATTTTTGGCACACCATTCTCTTTTTATGAGAATAAACCCGAGTTTGGTGGCGCCCACATCCATATATTACACATTCATGAGCTTATTGATTAGAATTGCGAGTTTTGCTTATGTGTAACCCTCAGGGATGGACACTTGGACAAAACACCCTAAGTGATTCTTATGTGCTTATTGAATGTGTTACCTTCTGGGATATTGACTTGGTTGAAACGCCTCTAGATGAAAGTTCATTTGCTTATTAATGCTCATTTCCATACCATTCATTCCATGATTTCATCTAATTTCTAAACCAAATAAATCTTAGTTTAACGTGGTGGGAGAAATCTATATGGTTTGATCCGTGCCTAGACATGACCGTGAGACGGGATTAGGTAGAGCTGTAACTTCTAAGTGTGAGTCACGTAGGTTGATTGATAACTGTATAAAATGGAATTAGAACACATTACGGGGGCTATATAGTTGGTGGTTGGGTTTAATCAGACATAAATATTGATTATTGCTTTTTAACGCGTGAGTATGTTTTTGCTAATTGGTAATTGATTAATGTTAAAGTCAGATCTTAGTTATGATTCCATTGCAGCTTTTTCGAGGACGAAAAAAGGTTAAGTGCGGGGATGTTTGATGTATTGCGAAGCACACATCTTTATTCCTATTGTTTTCATCTGTTTTTTATTAGTATTATCTTTGTTTTGAGTCGTTTTTTTATACTATTGAGTCGTTGATGTGTTTACATGTGCTCGTGAAGTTTACAAGTCAAATCGTGAAGAAACCGAGCAAGAGAGTGAAGCCAGAGTTAAAAGTGAAAAAAGTTGGAAAATAGAGCTCTCGCGATACGCGAGAGAGGAAGAGGAAGATCTCGCGGTACGCGAGGATCTTCAGAACCGGCCGCGACTAAATTGTCCCTCGCGGTACGCGAGGAAACTTGCCCAGTCTCTCGCGGTACGCGGGAGACCCGTATTTCGTGAAAAAACCGTAAATTGAATTATATTAGATTTCTAATGCCATTATTCAATAGAGTTCGATTGTTTGCTGTCTGGAGCATAGTTTGGGGCGATTTTGGAGCTTAGGAGGTCAATTGAAGAGGAAAGTTGAAGGCTTTGGATTCCGGGTTTGTTATATTAGCGATTCCGGTTTTCAAGCTTTGATTTTTATTCTTTGTTTGCTGTGTTTGAACCATGTCTTTGTTTGAATCTTCTGTCTTGAATGTTTTAAACATATGTATTGGCTAAAACTCTGATACTGCCTGGGTTATTAGATGAATACTTCATAAAGTCTTGATTTTTATTGGTTTTGGTTATTGATGATGGTTTTATGATTTTGTAAAAGATCATGAGTTAATAATTATGATGAATCTATATGCTTAGATCTGATGTGTGATTGATTATAATTCTGTACGTTAATTGTGGATGTCTTCCAGTTTGATTTGCGTATCTTGGTCATAGACTTTAGGGTTTGTGAATGTTTGTATGGTTTGCTAGAAATAGTAGCCATAGGAGTTGTGATTGAGTGTTAATTAGAACTGAGTGTGTATCATGTCTCAATACCCGAGAAGTGAGAGATAGCCATTTAGTATTCGTCATTAGGAATCCGAGTGTCAACTGTCTGAGAGGAAGTTGGTTTAGGTGTCTAGTGATTGTTGCTATTCTGATTCATAATTGTTATCTTGAAATTACCCCGTGCATTCTTCGAATGTATTGTGCATAGTGAGACTGAAAGGTGATCTGTCTTTCGGGTACTTTATCATTGTTGGAGAGACCTGAAGGTAATCCACTATCTGGTTTTCCTTAGTTGGTGACACCCTGAGAGTGATTAGAGATCCACTAGGTTGTCTAGAGTTGTTTCCTTAGAAACGCAAATCCATCATAGTTTCCAGAACAGATAGAAGTTGTGCTTTGCAAGTAGGATTCCGACCTAGGTGGTATTCTTCCCATCTCTGATATTACCTTAGTTCTTCATCTTGATAGCTTGAGTCGACCTTGTTTGCTGCATTAGTAGTTAATATTTAGTGTAGTCACCCCCCCATTAATCAATATTTAGTCTGAGTCAGAGTCTAGTAGTTATAGTAGTGTCTCTATGGTTCGATAACTCGGTTTACCATTAAGCTGTGCTACACTCGATAGGTCCACTTGCCTGCCAGTGCGGTTTAGTTGAAGGTACTTCATTTATTACATAGGAGTCTAGGTTAGGTTTTATTATATTATATATAGACCGTCTGGGCGACATCAGATATCACCGGGTGCATATGGCGCCTGAAGACGAGGATACGACTGCTTTCCACATGGACATTGGTTTGTTTTTCTATACCAAAATGCCCTTCAGGTTGAAAAATGCAGGTGCTACGTACCAGCGTCTCATGGATACCGTCTTCTAGAACCAGATTGGAAAAAATTGGAAGTATATGTGGATGACTTAGTAATTAAAAGAAGAAATGAGAAAATCGTGCTGGTTGAAATCTCAGAAACCTTGATCTGCCTCAAGAAATCTAATATCAAACTAAATCCCGGAAAGTGTTCCTTTGGAATGGAAGAACGAATATTTTGGGAGTCGTAGTGGCTCGAGATGGTATCCGCGTTAATCCAGAAAAAGTGGCCTCAATCACGCGCATGTCATCCCCCAGATCTTTGAATGACGTACAAACCCTTAACGGCCGTCTTGTAGCCATTAACTGTTTTTTGGCAAAACATACCGAACGATCCCTGCCCTTCATTGCAACCTTGAAGAACTGTTTGAACAAAGCTGATTTTAAATGGTCAGCGGAGGCGGAAGCTGCATTCCAGGAACTAAAAATCTATTTAACACAACTACTCACCCCCATGCGGTCAGCGCCGTTCTCATGGTTAAGTGCGCTGGAGTCCAAACCCCATTTACTACATTAGCAGGGTCCCCACCGCTTCAGAAGTAAATTATTTAATCACTGAAAAACTTGTCCTTGAATTGGTACATGCCTCGCGGCTCCTCCACCGTTACTTTCAAGGACATGATGTTAACGTACTGACTAATTTTCCACTGCAACAAATCCTCCGCCGACCGGAATTACCTGAGTTGATGACTCGCTGGGCCATTGAATTTGGAGTCTTCGACATAATTTACAAGCCGCAGTCAGCTATAAAGGGGCAAGTCATTGCATATTTTATGGCAGAAGTCCCCGAGGGATCATCTATGGAGACATATGGGCACGATACACCTATGCACCTTCTGGTGGGACCTAATCCCCCGTGGGAATTATTCACCGATGGTGTAGCTTGTTCCGAGGGATCGGGTGTAGGGATACTCCTGATATGTCCACAAGGAATTGAGTATACACGAGCTCTGAAGTTACTTTTCCGGACTTCAATAAATGAGACGGAATATGAGGGGCTCCTCGCGGGTTTAAGGTTCGCCATTGAAAAAGATGCCCGAAACATCCGCGCGCATATTGACTCTCTGTTGGTAGCTAACAAGATCAATGAAAGCTATGAGGCCAAAGATGCCACTATGACTAGATACCTCGCAATTTGCAAAAATATCCTCAAAAACATCAAATCCTGGGAAGTTATACATATCCCAAGAAGTCTGAATAAAAAGGCGGACGCCTTAAGCAAGCTAGGCTCAACTTTCAGTGACCCGGTAACATCCATTAACATGGAAACCATAGAAAAACCATCAATTGATTTAGCGAAAGTCAATGTCACATAGTCAAACACATATACGTGGATGACCCCAATACATAATTACTTAGCCTCGGGAACATTGCCACCGGAGAGGGCTAAGGCTAACAAGTTACAAGCAAAGGTTGCTCAATATCAGCTCTTGGATAGAGTGCTTTACATGAAATCTTTCCACGGCCCCTATTACGCTGTGTAGACGCAGCGGAAGCTAACTATCTCATTAGGCAAATCCACCTAGGTATTTGTGGCATACACGCTGGCCCACGTGCGGTTGTTGCTATACTCATGAATGCAGGGTACTATTAGCCAGGGATGCACATGGATGCCACTACCGAACTCCAAAAATGTGGAAGCTGTCAGCGCCACACGCCCATGATCCTTCGGACCAAGAACAATTTAATACTAGTAACTGCAGCGTGGCCCTTCAAGCGGTGGGGATCGTCATAGTGGGGCTGTTGCCCGAAGCGCCGAGTCGTATAAAGTTCCTAATTGTGGCCATGGATTACTTCACCAAATGGGAGGAAGCAAAACCTTTAGCCACTATCACGGCAGCTAATGTCAAGAAATTCTTATGGGAACACATTGTGTGCCGATTCGGTCTACCCCTCTACTTGGTAAGTGACAATGTGTAACACCTGCCCTCAAAAATGTCCAAGATTTAAGAAAGGTACAAACCACAAGGACTATAAGTATTAATGTATGTAAGTACAAGGACCAAAACATAGAAAATATCAAAATCAAACGGTAACGGACCGTCACGGACGGTAACGATCCGTTACGGGCTGGGCACGCAAACACTGATGATGTGCCACGTGTCCGGTGACTAATGAACGAATTTTAACGCGTGGAAACCCTATAACGGACCGTCATGACTGGTAACGGTCCGTCACAGCCCCAAATTCACCCGGGTGCGCCACGTATCAATCTGTAATGGACCGTCATGCCATGTAACGGTCTGTCACACCGCAAACTGACCAGAGGGCGACACGTGTCTGATGACTCACTAACCCTAATCTGGTGATGGATCGTTACCACCCATAACGGTCTGTCACGGGATTAGATTTTGCCCTACAAATAGATGGTCGAGCTCATTTGATTTTCTCACAACAAAATGACTTCTCACTTCCATTTCTTGTTCCGGAGATCATCTAACTCACACCCGACGATCCTGGTTCAATTCCCGCTCGTTGTAGTGCCCGATGTAGGAAGAAACGCTCATAGACGAGTCGATATGCTAGAAATATCAAGTTAAGAAGATAGTCTATAAGCTTTCGACTTAGAGGCTCATTCATATACAAAGGTGAATACTTTATCTCTTTCAAAACTTATGTCAAACATTTTCTTTTTTGAAAATGGCCAAATAAAGGTTAAGGGAATAATGCTCAACGTTCTTCTACGAACAAAGCATTCAGGCCATAGGTATGCGTAAAACTTGCAAGGGATACACGGGTCTCGGGTGAAATTCCCGGATTGCAGCTGGTGCTTGTCTTATAACAACTTCGGAGGTAAACTTGTCCCTTGTTATAAGACATGATGACAATGTATACTGTGGTGCGATTGAACAGGACGGGCCTGCTGAATGTGTGGATTGAACATAAAGTTGTAATTATGAACTAATAATTGTTTGTGCCAAATGATTTTACTGTCAAGATAATCGTATTCACCGGAGTTCGCGCTGACGTTTTATTTTCAAAATGTTTTCAGGTCACGAATAATATATGATGAAAATGGGGATTCGGGCAGACATAAGATCTGACCAAAGAAAAGTGAAAAGGATAACTTATACGTAGGATTCTCAAGCCTCGTATAAAGGAAATCCTAAATAAAAGAAAAAGGAGATAGGATCGGGGGTTTGATCAACCCTGGATAGTACTATTTACGGTGGCTGTAGATGTATTTGATTTCAAACTCTGTTTTGTAATCAAAATGAAAAAGGTATTTAAATCCCTATGTTTATAAAGTAAATATAAAACTTTTTGTTTTCCAACTAAGTCTTGATATTTACAAATACAACCCTTGAGGTTGGAACAAATTATGAAACGATCCTTTTGAAAAGGACTTCCACTGTATTTACAAAAACTCTGAAATCAAAGCCGGTACCAATCGAGCTCGCACACTTCCAGGGGGTGTCTGAGACGGGGTGTGACAGGTTGGTATCAGAGCCACATGTTTTAACGAATTAGATTCTTGGATATAGTATCTAGACTTCAACCATTAATGCTTTTAAGATAAGAAAAATAAGGTAACCTTCTGACCGGTATGTAGTTATCTGACAAACGGAATGTTCTGTCTAAGGAAAGAACGGTGTATAAGTCTCTCCTAGACTTGCCAGGGAACATCTCTGTTGGAGGTACTACTCTGGAAAGATAACCATCCTTGTAGAACTTTAGTTAAGATAAGGATACTGGTCTTAGTATCTAAGTCTTGACCAAAATAAGATAAGTACTAATATTTTAAGACTGCAGATGTCTGGAGATAATTTTGTACTTGTTTATTATGACCCCAATCGTCCAATTAAACAAGAGTCGCCTGAGTATCATCCCTTAGGATCTCGAATGAACCCTATCTCTTCGCCCTACTATAACGACGACCCGTTTGCCATTCTCCTTAATAACAACTCTCCCGAATACCACCCTCAATCTTATAACTCTTCTAGTCAATGGATGGAGGTTGGTTTTAACTTCAGCAACTGGAATATGAATGTACAACAGCTGCAAGGAAACAACGAGGCTGAATCAAGTTATATTTAGCAGAATATTTCAACAGAAGAGGATCGATCTGAGGAATCCCATCAATATGAACCTGCTTCTGAAAATCCTGAAGATTATCCTTTTAATAATCTTGTTTCAAATAATTCTGACTATCAATCTTACAACACTGGATCCCCAGTCTTGTACGATCCTTATATGTTTCCTAAACCTCCATATGATGGCCCTTTCATAGAGTATTTTCAAACTTCTCCAGAATACGAAAATGCTTATAATGATATTATGGTGGGACTCCGTAAGCCCCCACCTAAATATGGTTATGCGGAAAGTATGCCTTCTTCTCCTATAGAATATATAGATCGTTCGCTGCGCCAAACGGACGAAGTAAGAAGAAAGATGATAATGGAAAAGGCAAGAACCAAATTTTATGGACAACAAATATACGAATATGGAGAATACTTAATAACTCTTGGAAAAAA
This sequence comes from Smallanthus sonchifolius, assembly GCA_023525975.1. Lineage (NCBI taxonomy): Eukaryota > Viridiplantae > Streptophyta > Magnoliopsida > Asterales > Asteraceae > Smallanthus > Smallanthus sonchifolius. Next base: position 50,081,685 of record CM042023.1, read on the forward strand.
ACTTATGAAAGCTTAGAATCGTTTTTGTTGTATTTTGTAATATATTTCTATAATAATAAAATATCGTTTTGTTTATTTTACAGAATGGTCGGAAAAGGCAAGGGTTCTAGCTTTATTCATAAATTTTATCCAGCTAATTATCATGAACGAAAAACAAATGAAACAACTATAGAAAATAATGAGGAAACTGAAAGTTCAACTTTCAGAAGACTCAGAGAAATAGGAAACCCTAGTGTTCCCTATAATCCTTCTATAAGTTTTTATTCTGCTCCTACAGCAGGAGGCTATAATATCACTCCTATATATTCACGAAATTTTCATGAGGGATATGCCGATATGCCTTATGAGAATAATCTTGAAAAAGAAGAACGTGCTGACTCTAATATACCTTATGTTTCGTACTATGAAACGATTCTCATCCCTGCTCCTCATATAAATGAGAATACATCGGGAAGTAAAAGGGAACAAAAGTTGCTGAGCAGAATAGTAGAATTGGAAAGAGAGAAATCTAAAGTTGAAGCTTGGAACGCTTTGCTAATGCAAGCTCTTGAAGAATAGAATTTTAGAAATTTTTAGGAACAATGATTTCTATATGTATTGTAATATATTATTATCAATAAAAAGGTTTTGTTTTGATTCCAATCCTATTTCTTTTATAGAATGTCAAAAAATACCGGATCTTCTCAAAACACGAGAGGAAAAAGGAAATAAGTAGCCATTAAAAATGTTGCTGAAAATCCTAATTCTCGTATGAATCTCCAGAAAACGATCACGGAAGGAATCAAGGATTCTCTTCCAATGATCTTTACCGAGATGGAAAAGAGGCAAGCCGATAAACTATCTGCCCAGCTATCAATTCTAAAATTTGTTCATTCTCAACCTTTGACTCAACATACTCGTACTATCACTCAATCCAAGCCTATTACTCTTAAACCTGAAGGCTCCACTACTCATAAAACCAAAAAGACTGGGAAAGAAGAATATTACCGTAACTCTTCTAAAGATGAGAGTATGGGTAATAACTATGGTCATGTGGAAAAGAAGAGAAAGATATTTGGTTGTACATATAAGATGTTCCAGGATTGTAAACCTTATAACTTTTCTGGAAGAGAAGGAGGGACAGCCACATTAAGGTGGATCAAAAAGACTGAATCTGTGCTTGCTATAAGCAAGTGTGCTGAGGAAGAAAAGGTTCTATATGCTTCTAATCTGTTTAAAGATCAAGCTCTAGAATGGTGGAACAACATTGTTACCGACAAGGGAAGAGATGCAGCCTATGCAATGGACTGGTGTGCTTTCAAGACAAGAGTAGAGAAGAAGTATGTTCCCCAGAATGAAAGGGAACAAATCGAAGGAAAAATTTTAAACCTAAAGATGATTGGAATAAATCATCAAGAATATTCGACTAAACTCCTCGAGTATGCTCGAATAGTTTCACATCTTGCTACCCCTTACGCAAATCTGATAAAGCGTTATATTTGGGGTTTGATCAGAGAAATTCGTGACATGGTTAAAGTTGCAAATTATGAAAATCTTGATGATGCTATGGATCTAGGAGCATCACTAACCAGCAGTTTGATTAGAAACCATGAGGTGGGAAAGAAGAAGAAGGAATCTGGGCAAGGCCCAAGTGGATCAAAGAAATCCAATTTTACTCCCCGAAACAACAACTCTTTCATTCCTGAATGTCCACGGTGCAAGAGAAGGCACTTAGTACAGTGTAAAGCTAGACTTTATTGTAGTTTCTACAAGATGTCTAGACACAAAATAGAGGATTGTTTCAAAAAGAAGCAAATCACTTGTTTTGAATGTGGTGAATCTGGCCACATCAAAATCTATTGTCCCAAATTGAAGAAACCAGGTGGGACAGGTCCCAAACCTGCAGATGGAGTAAAGAAGAATGCGCGAGCATTCGTTCTCAATACTCATGAAGCAGCATGTATGCCGGATGTCATTATGGGTACATTTCTGTTAGGACATAGATTGTAATGACAAAAGCTTTGTAATAGTTTAGATCTAATGTCTTTATGTTTTTGTAATGTAATATGTTCTAAGTGTTTATGCAAGTTATGCTAGAGGCAAACTTGTTAAGTTCGCCTACTCTAACAGAGGCGAACTTGTTCAGTTCGCTTAAGTGAATCTGAGGCGAACTTGTTAAGTTCGCTTAGTCTGTTAGAGGCGAACTTGTTAAGTTCGCCTAATGCAGGTCAGGTGTCTATAAATAGGGTTTACAGAGTCAGTTTGAGTAACAATCAGAAAAACAGAACAGAGTTGTACGATTTGGTCTGATTGAGTCTGTAAACTCTATTGAGAATTGGAATACAAGCGTGAATGTTATTTACTTGATTGTCTCTATTGTCTTTTGTGTATACAATCGTTGATTCGTTGGATTTCGCACTCCGAGTTAATGACACGTCTTATCACGAGAACGGTTCATAGAAGTGCCATGTGGACTTACAAGCGGTATCAGAGCTTATGCTCATGATTCTTGGTGATTCTAGAAGGTTTTGTATGCAAATTGACAAGAAATTCATCATCTTTGAAATTTTCATTTCCATGGAATTTTCATGCTTAATTTGGTTCTGATTTGGTGTTATTGAAGAGGATTTTGAAGAAATTGATCCGATAGAAAGGTTCTAATTGAGAAACTACATAATCCTATGGTTTGATTTTAACTAATTCCTTCAAATCAGTGAATTATGAAGTTTTATGTTGATTTTTGGTTCGCGGTTTCTAGACTGAACTGTTCTTGATTTTCATTTTGCTGAAGCAAGCGAACTTGCTGATTTGGTGTGCAGGCGAACTTAGCAGGCGAACTTGTCAAGTTCGCTTCTCACAAAGTAGGCGAACTTATTTTTAGGCGAACTTAGTTAAATTTCTGGATTCTGGATTAAGCGAACTCATTAAGTTCGCTTCATATTAAGTTCGCTTGGGTATCATAGAAGCGAACTTATTATCTTCGCCTAAGGGTAGTGGGTATTCAACACTTGGAAATTTTTCAGGAAAATGGCAAATATGATACAAGTAACGAATATGTTCAATTATGATAATGAGATTGGTACATCTCAAAAACTGCCGAAGTTGTTGAATCTTGCTGATTATTCTAATTGGAAAGATAGGTTTGATCAGTTCGTATCTTTTACCGATACCAGTGTATGGATTCCTATTTTAGAAGGTTATACGCATCCGACTTATTCGTGGATGGGAAAGGATGATGTTCCAAAGCCGGTGTCAGCGTTAACTACTGAAGAAAACTTGTTGTTTGATAGGGAAAAGAAAGCGATGGCAAGTATTTCGATGTCTCTTCCGAAGGAAATATATCATAGTTTCAAACAATTCAAGTCTTCTCAACAACTGTGGGAAGCATTACAGAAAAGATGTGAAGGTAGTTTAGATGTAAAGAAGAGTAGAAAAGAGATATTAAAGAAGCAATTCTTGGTCTTCATACATTTTCAAAATGAATCCTTGGATGATCTTGCTACCAGATTCTATCATCTGCTTAGTGAATTGTCGAGTGCTTCTGTGGTGTATGAGACAGAAGAAATTAATGATAAGTTCTTGGAGGCATTACCATCAAATTTTGATGTGTATACGGTTTTGATAAAAGAAAATATCAAGTACAAAACCATGTCTCTTGAAGAAGTTCTTGGAAAGATTCAATCGCATGACCTGAATATGAAGAAAAAAGAGACTAACATGGAGCAATCCAGGATCCTTCAATGTATTTTGCCAAGACTTCTGGTAAAATTGGTACAAGAGTTGCATTATTTTCTGGCGATGCTCAAGATTCTTCTAATGATCAGTGTTCTGGAGTTCCTATTCATTCTGGTCATTCTGGATTTTCTGCGACAACAGCTTCTACATCTTCTGGATCTCATATAAATCAAAAGGTTGCTGATGATTATCTAGCAATGTTTTCCTCATTCATGGCTTCGTATGAGAATTTTATTGGAGGGAAAATTCATGATCCTGAGGTTATTGAAGAAGATTTCAGACAGATCGACCCTATTGATCTGGAAGAAATGAACATCCAATGGAATATGGCCATGTTGATGTGTCAAGCAAAGGATTTCTTGAAGAAAACTGGCAGAAAGTATATTGGGTCTAATAGTCGATCACGCATGGGATTTGATAATACCAAAGTGCGTTGTTATAACTGTCAAGAGTATGGTCACTTTGCTAAAGAGTGTGTGAAGCAAAAGGTTGAGTTTGATTCTCAGAAGAAGCAGAATAATTTTCAGAATAATCGTAATCAATCACATGGTACATCTGGAAATTCAAATCATGCATCTGCATCATCGGCATTGGTTGCTCAGAACGATGAAAACTATGACTGGGGTATTCATCTGGAAGATTTAGTGGGTGCTGTAAGTCAAGCCTTTATAGCAGAAATTCATTCTGAAAAATCAGAAGAGGTGACTGATGATGACAGTTCGAGTGATGGTGAAAGTGTGCAGATTGTTGATGAAGAGATAGAACAAGTGCATAATATTGATTCTGATGTTGCATCAGGTGTTGCTGAAGATGATATTGTTCTAACACAAAATGCTTCAGATGGTGCTGATTCAGAGAATATTCCCATTGCCAAAGTTTTCATGGAAGACATGTCTGATCCGTCAAAGGTAAAAGACTCTGTTTGTCATATTTACTGTTCTAACTACGATACTGTAAAAGATAAATTGCAAAAGGTGATGGATGATAACACAAACTTTATTTGTGATATGAAATCGATGCATTCAGTTAATCAGAAACTGAAAGATAATGATGAATTGTGCATCGATAGAATTGAGTCTTTGAAAAGAGACTTAAATTCTCTGGGGTTAAAATATAAAGAACAAGCTTATCATCTAGATATGGCTTATGCTGAGATAGAAAAACAAAATGAAGTTGTCGCACAAAAGAATAAAGAAATTTCTGACAAAGAGTCTGAAGTGATCAAACTTCATAGAAAAATGGAAAAGTTTGAAAATTCATCGGTTGTTTTGGATTATTTTAATTCGAATGCTGATCCTACTAAGCGGGTTGCTGGTATTGGATTTATTCCTCCACCATTTAATTCAAATTATGTGGTTGAACCTGAAATCATACATGAAGAGGAAATTGATCCAAAAACGGTATTAAAAGTGAATCCGGTAACTGGTGAGGATATGTTTTATGAGTCTGATTCTGAGGATGAGGTGTTTGATGGAAAGAAGGTTGAAGGTATTCCAAAAGAGGTGAAACTTGATGAACCAACAGTTGTAAAAACTAATACCCGTGATAGATGCATTCTGACTGAACCTGATGAGGAGAAAGTTGTTACACCTAAGCTTTCCCCAATTTTACAGTCAAGTGGTTTTGTCGCTGCTGGTCATCAAAAGGTGCATTCATCAAAGGCGCCTACACAGGTTTATGTTCCAAAGAAGTCAGTAAACTGTTCTGGACAATCTTCTGAAGCTTATTCCTCTGATGGATCCTCAAACTCAAAGAACATTCCTTATTTTAGAACTCATCAAGAGAGAAGAGTTTGTTTTCATTGCAACGAGGCTGGTCACATTCTGGTCATATGTCCTTATAAGAACCAGGGCAAATTGAAGACTGTTCCTTCATAACCAAAAGTGGTGAAGATTCTGAAAAGAACAGATGAGGGAAAGTCATTCTTTAGTTTGGAGAAAAATACGTCCTGTCGATCTTTTGTTAAATCCTCTGGATTTAAACAGGAGGATAAATTGAACTCTAAATCATTTGTTTGTCAAGAGAAACTTGAGATTCCTCATGTTAGAATTTCAAAAGATTCTCATTCTGCAGTTAAAGTGTCTAGACCACAAAAGAGAAGACGAAACAGAAAATTGAAGAAAATTTTGGAAACATCTGAATCTGATAATAATATATCAAATAATTTTTTCAAAATAATCAAAATATGTCTTCTTTGAAAAAGTCTGTTGGTAAAACTTCTATTCCAAAGGTTAATGATAACAATGATTGTGAATTGCTAGAAGTTGTTTATTTTGATCAATCTGGACGACCCAAGACCACAATGGCTTGGGTTCCTATTTCTAACTGATTTTCGTTGTTTATGTAGGGACAACCAAGGAGGACTATCAACAATACATGGTATGTGGATAGTGGTTGATCTCGAAATATGACAGGGAATATTAGATTGTTTGAAGATGTTAAAATATTAATGGAGGTTATGTCGCTTTTATGGGTAATAAAGGCGGGTACATAACTGGACAGGGTACTTTAAAGAATGACAAAGTCAAATTTGAGAAGGTGAATTATTTGGAGCAGCTTGAACACAATCTTTTAAGTGTATCACAAGTTTGTGACAAGAAGTTTTCATCCCATTTTAATGATGTTGAGTGTTATATCTTGAAACCGGGTTTCGTTATTCCTGACGAATGGATTCTCATGAAGGCTCCAAAGAGAAATGACACATATGTCCTTGACATGAGTGTTGCTACTACAACGGATTCAATTCCTACATGTTTACTCTCCAAGGCGTCGGAATCAGATTCTATTTTGTGGCACAGGAAGCTAGCTCACATCAACTATCGAAAGATAAACTATATTGTTAAGAATGATCTAGTTCTTGGTATTCCGAAGATGAAATTCCCAGTTCCTGATGATTGTATTCCTTGCAAGAAGGGGAAACAACGAAAGAAATCACACAAATCTAAATCGAAGAATTCTATCGTAACTCCTTTGGAGCTGCTACATATGGATTTGTTCGGTCCGATTAGTATCAGGAGCATTGGTGGAAAATCATACTGTTTGGTAGTCACTGATTATTTTTCCAGATTTTCATGGGTTAAGTTTCTTGTCTAAAGCTGAAACCACTGAGTTGGTCCAATACTTAATTCTGGGTTTGGAAAATTTGTTCAATCTGAAGGTCAGAAGAATTAGGAGTGACAATGGCAGCGAGTTTAAGAATAGCAAGATGAGCTTATTCTGTCAACAAAAGGGAATTCATCATGAATTCAGTGCGCCATATGTTCCTTAACAAAACGGTGTTGCTGAACGAAAGAACAGGACGTTGGTTGAAACGGCACGCACGATACTTGCAGATTCTAAGCTTCCAGTTACTTTTTGGGCTGAAGCTGCGAATACTGCGTGTCACGTTTTGAACAGAGTCTTGACCGTCAAGCGACACAACAAGACTTACTACGAGTTGCTGAATAATCGAAAGCCGAATCTGGATTATTTACAACCTTTTAGTAATCCGTGCACCCTGTTGAAAGTTCGAGATGTCCCAACAAAATTCAGTTCTAAGGCTATTGAAGGGATTTTTCTAGGGTATGTTGCTAATTCGACTACCAAGAGGATTTATAACAAAGAGACGCGCCAAGTTGAAGAATGGTTCCATATTGACTGTTCAAATCGGTCTTTACCTCATATGGCGATTGGACCAGATTGGGCATTTGATTATGAAAACTTATTCAAGTCTTTTCATTTACCTTCTGATATTTCTCCTGATAAATCTGCCGTTCTCTATGATTCATGTCAGGATGCACAGCACAATGGATTTCTACCAAATGCAGTTCCACATTCATCGCTTCCATCTACTTCTGCTCCCAATCCTAATGTTGCTTCTTGTTCGGGACCACAGGATTCAGAGAGTGAGGAATACAATGCTATTTTTCAAGATTCTTCTGCTGATCCTTTGTTGGGTGATGATCCATTACCTTCGACATAGGATTCGGGGGAGATTCTTACAAATTTAGACTCGGAAATTCCAATTAATTATGATTTGTCTTATCAATCTGATACAACTCATGTTGAAGTGTTGCCGGTTCCTGAGGTTGCTTACATCAAGGAACTCAAAGATCATCCGGTGACAAATATAATCGGGAATTTGCAGGATGGAGTGAAAACACGTTCTATTGTTGACAATACTTGTTTGTATACATGTATTAAAGATTCTAGTGTTCTTGATGATTGCTCACATTCATGTTTTATTTCTCAGATCGAACCCAAAAATGTTGAAATGGCTTTAAATGATAACAATTGGATAGAGGCCATGCAGGAAGAACTTGCTCAGTTTGACAAACTTAAGCTTTGGAATCTTGTAGATCTTCCGAAAGGTGTGTATCCGATTGGTACTAAATGGGTGTTTAAATGTAAGAAAGACGATCGAGGTGTCGTGGTAAGAAACAAGGCAAGATTAGTTGTGCAGGGTTTCAATCAACAAGAGGGAATTGATTACACCGAGGTTTATGCGTCTTTTGCGAGGCTTGAAGCTATACGGCTGTTTCTGGCTTTTGCTTCTTATAAAGGTTTTAAGGTGTTTCAATTGGATGTGAAAAGTGCGTTTTTATATGTAAAGATCAAGGAGGAGGTTTATGTTTGTCAGCCGCCGGGGTTTGAAGATCCACTTAATCCGAATATGGTTTTCAAGCTTGATAAGGCCCTCTATGGTCTTCATCAGGCTCCTCGAGCGTGGTATGAAACATTGTCCACACATCTTTTGGCAAATGATTTTGTTCATGGCAAGATTGACTCGACCTTATTCATAAAGAAATCAGGGGGAGATTACATACTGGTGCAGATATATGTGGACGATATTATTTTTGGCTCAACAAATGAAGGGTTATACAAAGATTTTGAGAGTGTTATGAAGTCGAAGTTTGAAATGTCAGCTGTGGGAGAGTTATCGTTTTTCTTAGGTTTACAAGTAAATCAAAAGGAAGATGGTTTCTTTATTCATCAGTCCAAGTATGTCAAAAACATCTTGAGCCGGTTCAAGATGGAGGACTGTACCCCATATGATACCCCGATTTCGGTCAATCATAAGTTGAATTCTGGCCCAGATGGAAAAGATGTGGATTGTCGACTTTACAGAGCAATGATTGGATCTCTCATGTACTTAACCGCTTCAAGGCCAGATATAATGTTCGCTATGTGCATCTGTTCCTGATTCCAAGCAAAACCAAAAGAATCTCACTTAATAGCTGTAAAAAGAATCTTTCGTTATTTGAAAGGAAAACAAAGATTGGGACTATGGTATCCACATGGTTCTAACTTTGATTTCAATGCTTATATTGATTCCGATTTTGGTGGTTGTTGTTTGGATAGGAAATCTACAACAGGTGGTTGCCAGTTCTTGGGTATTCGACTTGTTTCCTGGCAATGCAAAAAGCAAACCACAGTCTCCATTTCTACATGCGAAGAAGAATACATCGCTGCTGCAAGTTGTTGTTCACAGATTTTGTGGATACAACAGCAATTAAGAGATTACGGTTTGAATTTTACAGAAACCCCTATGTTTATTGATAATAATGCTACAATGTCTATAACTAATAATCCTGTTAAGCACAGTAAAACAAACCACATTGACATTAAATATCATTTTATTCGTGATTGTGCAGAGAAAAGGTTAATTGAGCTGGTAAAGGTTCACACTAATGATAATTTGCTGATTTGTTTACCAAGGCATTTGATCGTACCAGGTTTGAATTTCTAATCAAAATGATAGGTATGATCAATCCCGAATAAAAGTTTTTCAAAATCAGATTTTCATGGACAATTTTGTTTTTTAATTTCTTTTATTGCTTTATTACATTTCTGCATTTTAACTTTTCAGTCAAAAAGTTCTTAATTTATAAAAAGTCAAAAAAAAGTGAAAAATATAAAATTTGACATCATTTGAAGTTAGAGAAGAAATGATAGTACATCAGTGATTAGTTCATTTCACATGACCCTAGTAGACCTTTGATATATGATTCTTTAAAGTAATTTGGTTTGATCTAAATTTCAAAGTCTGCATAAATAAGAAATGATAGTGTTTTGAATGCTCTCATCTTGATAATATGTTTTTAAATTTGTGTATGAGTTTTGAAAATTGAATTGTCAATAGACTAGAAGCGTTTTGAAACTAATAGTAGTGTCAAAATTAAATATGATATGATTACATATGTGATTTGAATCCATTATATGTCGGGGTGTGTGTGTAAAAGATCATTATCAGATAAAGAATATATGGTTTTAAAGAATTTCATGAGACCAATATCGAATTATATATTTAGCACAAATCTATTTCAGTTCACTTCACTGCCCATGCCCCGAAAAACATGCAATGTGTTGTTGAACTAAGATATGCTTTCAAACAACATCTGTTGAAACATATATTCGCCCTTGGATTAGTTAGATACATCATCTAGTCTGACTCCATTGAAACTTATCCAGATAATAGTTGGATCCTCATACCTGAATCTGTTGATTCTTATTATACAGTCAATTCATTAGAATCTTCTGATTCTGAATCATAATGATTCTTATATGCTTTGGGATCTGCTTTTCTATACTTGTGCTAAAAAGAGATAATCTCATCTTGGAAATTGATCTAATCTTAAAATAAACTGTATATGTCTTGAAGATAGTGCAATTTATATTTCTGTTTGGCATATATGTGGGGTACACGATGTTTTTCATCCAAATAGTACTAAATCACATGAATTTGAAGAATAAACGCTTATAGTTTCAAATCATATAATATTGACAAATTCAAGAATTCATGCTTTATATTACAAATTCGGTATGAATAATTGAGCATTTCATAACCTGATCTTATTTACTTTGAAATTTACCGCGTATCATTTCAAATATTATTCAAATTGATTGATTTATAAATACTGAAAATAGTATGTAAAAATGAAAAAGGTGCACAGTGCACAATAATGAATTAGATTGTTTCATATCATAGGTTACCCTTGGTTATTGATAAAATGTGTGATGAACTACTCGGATACTGATATGATCTTCTTATTCATGATGTTCATTCAAAAATATGTGATTTCAGCTTATTCAGATAAAAATATGTGATTCGTTTGTATAGATAAAATTCAAAAAGATTTTATTTTTTATTTTTCATGAAAATTCTAAGTTTTTATTAAAATGTTTGGGATTGGATCGGATACATGTTGCTGACGGAAGTTCAAGAAATGACGTGTTGAAAGTTGGAAAATTGTACAAGGCAAAAAGTTGAGGAGAACTTGTTATGTTCGCTTGGTTGAGGTGAAGCGAACTTAATATGTTCGCCTGAGGTTGGTGAAGCGAACTTAATATGTTCGCCTGGGGCTTGTTAAGCGAACAAGTTCGCTTAATTAAGTGAACTTAACAAGTTCGCTTAATTAAGCGAACTTAATGTGTATAAGGATTCTTGTCCAGGAGAACTTAATCATTTTATCTTCTCAGAAAAGTTAGGCGAACTTATTTGTGTTAAGCGAATTTCAAGATTTTCAAAATCAGTGTGTTGTTGGATTGTTTAACTGGTACCTTCTTGTTCGGATTTACATTGCGATCATTCCTAAGGTAGTTTTATAGTTTTTCATCCGTTGAATCGTGAGATTTAGGACTTTTCTTTACGGTTTTCGTAAAAATTTTAACCGAGGCATTTTTGACCTAATTGATTCTATATCTGTATTAAATCTAAAAATTGAGTCTTGTATTTGTTTCGTGAGTACTAGTCGAAGTCACTTCTATGGTTAACTTCTGGTTACAACATTGATTTGACGATATTTGATGTCTGTGTGAGAATTTGAAACGGCAGACATGTTCATGCGAACTTGTTCAAGCGAACTTGTCTAAGCGAACTTATTAAGTTCGCCTCTTGTAACACTAAGCGAACTTATTAAGTTCGTCTAGGGGCTCTGAGGTATTTTGGACTTGTGAAATTTTTTTTGTGTTTGAAATTTTTTTTAAAATTTTTTCTCTTTCTTTTTGTTGTGTGTGTTTATTATTTGTCTAATGTGTTTGTTGTCCAAATATTTTTCAGATGGCTCGTCGTGTAGAATACAAACATAACCAGGTGGCACTGTTAGATCCTAACATATCGGAGGCCGTTAATTTTCAAGGAATTATTGGGTTTTTAAATCGTTTCACGTCTCCGTGTATCCTTATCTGCAGATCCATACATCAGCTTGGTGTATATTCAGCAATTTTGGGACACAATACATCAAGATATAGACGTAGAACCTCATGTTCTTCATGCTACTAATAACAATAAGGAGATTGCCATATCGTTAGAGACTATTCGTACTACTCTTGCTCTAGGTGGGGCTGCTGATGATCCTTTGTCATATCCTGGAACTTTGATTATGGGATGTTTTCAGAGGATGGGATACCATGGAAGACCTAATGATACACAAGCTCGTAAGGGTGGTTTGGTTGGTGAATGGAGGTATTTCATGCACGTGATTATCCAATGCTTATCTCCTCGTAAAGCTGGTACATATGGGTTAAAGAGTGCTTTACAAGCTGCTATGGTGGCTTTGACATTGAACAAGCGATTCAATTTTGCTCTTTATATTAAAGGGAATTGGTTATGTAAATAACTCCTGCTGAAGGTCAAGGATTTCTTATGTATCCTCGGTTCATCTAACTGATTCTGAATCATCTTATTTCTAATCTCCCACAACATCCTATTCGTTTAACATTAACTCCGATGTCAAAGAGAATTTTTACATATTACACTAAGGTAAAACAACAGAATGCAACGTTGATTCCTGTTCAAACTCCATTATTTGGTCACTTAATCAATCTTGATTATGTTAAACCACCAAATGACAACTGGTTTCATCCTGAAGAGTTGGCTCAAGGACATGGTCAGAATGTACAACAACCGCAACAATAACCTCCACAACAACCTCAACAACAACCTCCACAACAACCTCAACAACAACAAGTTCTAGTACAACAACCAATTCCTATTCCAGAACAAGTTCCTATTCAACAAGCTCAGGTTGATATACCTGTTCAAGAAGAGGTCGTTCAAGATCATGAACATGATCTACGGATGAATATGGATGATTTTGTTGATGATGCTGTGAACTCACCCATTCATGAAGCTGAAGGGAATGTGGTGACAGAGAATGATTCTAGCTCCAGCTCAAGTGAAACAATTTTGCCTGTGTCTGAAGAAACTGACTCTGATGCATCTAGAGATTTTTGCTCAGATTATTATGAGAGGTTAGCTGAAATACCATTGGAAAATGCTGGAAAACGTATAAAATCTCAAGCCAGAAGACCAATACGGAAGTCTGTTCGGGATCCTCCTTCCGGATTAGTAATTGGAAAAAGAACATTGGTGGATGAGAGTTCTGATACTGATAGTGATTTCAATCCTGATCCTAAAGCTCAAAAGTTTATGTCTGATTCAATTGCTGCTGCTCATTCTTCATAGGGTGTAGAGGATGCTACCTTTGTTGCTTCCTTAATAGTTACACCTCCAAGTTCTAAAGATTCATCTCCTGTTATAACTCCTGTTCCTCCAGTGATTACTCCAAGTCCTTCAGTTCCTCAATCTTCAGCTGGTCCTTCAAAGCCTTCTGATTCTGAGAGGATTACTTTCCTTGAATCTCAAGTGCTTGCTTTACAAACTCAGGTGGATACTCTTGTATCTACTAACTCTCAAAGACAGCTAGTGATTCAGACTCAAGCCAAGCAGATTGCTGACATGCAAGCATTGGTATCCAAACTTGTTGAGCATCTTGACGCTCAGGGGGAGTTAAGGATCCATGATACGTGTCACACTGAGTCTATTCAAAGAAAGGATGATGAAGACAATGATCCTACTAGAAATGCTGAGGGTGATCGCCAATACGCTGACGTTAATCCTATATCTACAGTTCAGGGGGAGTCGACATCTCAAACAATTGAAGGAAACAAGGATGCTTATGGAGTTAATGAAGAAGTTTTGCTATTGGAATACTTTGCGGATTCTAAAGAGGAAGAAGCTGAGAAGATAGAATGTCTGGATGACATTGATGAATTATTCAATGACATTGAAGATGATGTGTCTGATAATGATGTGGAAGAAGGAGAGATAGTGGAAATAGAGATAAAGAAAAATAAAGATACTGTTACTTATGAAGGCAGTGATGGTCTTAATGTTCCTTATAACTTCATCCAAGATGATGTTATTCCTGAGTTTACTTATGAAGGAGTAACAGATTCTATGGATTCTATTGAAAATATCACTGTGCCTGAAGATACTGTTGAATCCAAAATGGATACTGATGATGAGAATGTTCAATCCAGTATAGATGTTGAACCTGATACTACTCACATTGTGTCTCCTACGGTGAATGAAGAACCTGTGATATACAGAAATACAGGGATGACTAGATAACAGTGGAGAGAAGTTGTGAATAGCTGGATGAAGGTGCTACTCAAGTCTCAAGCACAACCTGCTTAGAAAGAAAAATATGTGAATAAAGAGAGGTGTGTTGGAAGAATTGTTGGAGCATGTTTTGTGACAAGCAGCTTGAAGATTGTTTGTAGTTTATGAGAGTCGTTTGTATCTGATCGAGCTGTATAGTCGAGTCTTTGTTCATGTGTGTTTTCGGTTGTTTTAGTGGATGCGTACTTAGCAAGTACGCAGGGAGAGTTTGTCCTGCGTACTTAGCAAGTACGCAACCTGAGTCTGTGAGTATAAATAGCTGTTAGGGTTCTTGTAGAAACAAGGTCTGAACAAGTTCTTGAGAGAAAACCCTTTGTAATCAGTTGTTTGATGCTAATAGACAAAGTTTTATATACTTGTGTTTGTTCTCATCGTATCTAGTCATCTTGTTCAAGCTAATCACAGAGGATTCCGCACTCTGTTGATTGGTTTCATCTCCTATACGTCAATCGATCTAACACCGGGGGACCTACAAGTGGTATCAGAGCTTTGCTCTTGAAATTGAGTGTTATAGGAGTGATATTGAACATTTTCGACTAGATTTGGACTGAATTACAAGGTTTGTTGAGCAAAAACTGAGCGTTCTTGTTCCTCACTTTCACGTACTGAGATTGCTTCAAAATATCTCAATAGTTGTTTGATTTTATAAATTATTCATCAAGGGTTTGTTAGAATTGGATTTCTAAACTTTTGGTTGGATTAATTTCATATTTTAGACAAGATTTGAGTGATGGATTGAAAAAAAGTAGGTGAACAGACCTTATTTTCCGACTTTTTTGCGTACTTAATTTTGTTCTTGCGTACTTAGTTTTGTTCCTGCGTACTTAATTTTGTTCCTGCGTACTTATATTTGTTCCTGCGTACTTAATTTTGTTCCTGCGTACTTAGTAAAAAAAAAAAAAATTTACTAAGTTTAAGTGTTACAATGATGTTGTGTTACAAGAATGAGTTTGGAACATGGCCCCCGCCTCCTAGACTCGTATCTCTAAATGATTATACTACTTGGAAAGCTCGGCTTTCTAAGTACGTTTCTTTGACCGATGAAGGTTTTTGGAAACCAATAGAATATACCCCTCCTACTTACACTTTCTTGGGTGATCCGAATACTCCAAAACCTCCATCAAAGTTCACGGTGAAAGAAAAGAAAGAATTTGATAGAGAAAAGAAGACTAGAGAGGTTCTTGAAATGGCTTTTTCACAAGAATTCAACTATAAATTTAGCAGTTACTACACTTCAAAAAGCTTATGGGAAGCAGTTCAAATGAAGTGTGAAGGATGCTTGAACGAGAAAGAAAAGACGGTGAATTATGTGAATTCACCAAAATCTTCGGTTGGTCAAAAGGATAAAAAAAAAATGAATGTGAAATTCCTCTTGAAGAAGAAAGGGAAGCTTCTGTAGCTGACCTAGAAGAATCTACCACTGCCGTTGCTCTCATGGCCATTGGAAAAGCACAGAGTTCATCATCTGAGGTAGATTCTAACCCTTTCTCTGTTATTTCTTGTTCTAAATGTCTAGGGCTAAAGCTTGAAATTTCTAAGCTCCAAGACATAATCGAACCCCTAAAGTTGGCAGCTAAAAACTACAAAACGAATGAATCACGTTTTAAAGAATCAGTTGAAATGCTACAGAAAGAAAAACAAGACTATTCTTTAAAAATAAGCGACCAACAGGTTCATTTGGACATTGCGTATAGGGCTTTGGAAAAGAAGAACAATGAAATTAACAAACTGCAAAATGAGATCCTGCAGTTAAAATGTACAAATGAGAAGTTGAAAAACTCTCGCTTTGTGGTGGAGCACTACGAATCAGTAGTGAGGAAATTGAAGGGCCTAGGTCTTGGTACCAATGCCATTCCTCCACCTATAAGTGGGAAGTTTGTCAATAGCTTGTTAGACATTGATCTCACCTGTCTAGATGAGTCCTCTGATAAGGATGATTCCCCTAAAAAGGATGAATCCTCAAGTAAGGCTAACTCCACATCTAGTGAGGAGTATGTTACTGCCTCTGAAGATGGGTCGGTTGACACTTGCCCTGAAGGAGTAGTCTCTGAGGAGTTGCTGACTGAACAGAAAGTCCACAAAAACATTATCACTAATGGTGATAACTGCATTTTAACTAAACCTGATATCATTGAAACAAATGATAAACTTAAGGTAATGCTTTACGGGGGTTATAAAAACATTAATCAAGTTAAAAAGGAAGCTTTCTCAGCTCACTACGGGCTTGGCTATAAAGAAAATTTGCAAAAATACTACACTCCCAAAAGCCAATTACCATCGGGTAAACCAAATGTTCACCAAACAAATTCTCCTGTTCATCATGTCGAGTCCTCAAATAGCAAATCAAATGAGCCTTACAGGAGGACTTACAAAGAGAAGAGAGCTTGTTTTCATTGTGGTATTGTAGGACACATTGTGGTGAAGTGTCCTCACAAGAACCAGAGTAAGAAACCAGTTGATCCACAACAAGTTAAATCATCTGTGAAGCCACCGGTCAAACTAGTGGACAGATTTGTTGCTCCACGGGTTCAGAAAGATAAAAGACCACCAGTTCAGAAAAAAGGTATCTCAAAAAGACAGCCTGGTAGAATACCAAAGGCTAGTCTAAATGTGCCCAAATCAGTTGGTGAACAACATTTTGAGACACCTGTGGTGAAGCTTTCTAAACCACAAAAACAGAGACTGAACAAACGTTTGAGAAAATTAGAAAGAGAATTTCTTGAGGGTAAGTTTGATCAAAAACCTGTTTCAGGAAAGCTAACTGGTGAAAGACCAAATTTTTCAAAACCTGATTTTACAGAGTATAGCCACAAAACGGTTGTACCTGAGTTTTCAAAACACCAAAGTTTTCAAAAGAAAGAGGTTCAAAACAAGAAGGTTTGGAAAAGAAAAGATCCAGTCTCTGATTCTGATTCTAACTCTACTTTACAATCACCACAACTTGATGATGGGCTTGATTGTGAACTTAGAGAAGTGAGTTATATTGGTAAAGATGGACGACCCAAGACAACGATGGCTTGGGTTTCTATTTCAAACTAATGTGTTTGTTGTTGTATGTGCAGGGTCAACCAAAGAGAACTATTACCTGAAATTTTTATTTATTAACATTGATTTGATGTAGGTCAATAGTGGTTGTTTCATGGCACATAATAGGCATGTCACACTTCTACAAAATTTCGAAAATCAGTTGGATGTGGCGACATGGCATAACCATTGCGCTAAATGAGTTGTTGAGATATTTCAATGACTTGATGCTTAGAGGGAGAAGTTGAAGAAGGTATATGGATTTTGAGGTCACACAGTAGATGAGTCTAAGATGACAATGAATCTTGACACAAGAAGTAGGTGAGTGGGCATCAAGCTTTTGATGTTGTACCTAGTTCTAGTGTTCAAGGGGAGTCATCTGGACAGGGGGAGTCTACCACTTAGGTGATAAAGTTTTAGTTTTTATTGTGTTGACATATCACTGTTATTGGTAACTTCTGATGATATCTTCTATCTCATCTTGAACATTTTGCCCAAGTTAAAAAAAAAAAAAAAAAAAACCGTTTTTCATGGAAGTGTTTATTTTTAATTTTTCTTTCATTTAAGGTCTTTTTAATTTAATTTACTTTCACATGTACATGTCCTTTTATTTTGTACTTTTCTTTTAATTTTGTACAGATCTTAAAACAAAAATCTATATATATATATATATATATATATATATATATATATATATATATATATATATATATATATATATATATATATATCCATATATATAGAAAATTTTGCAAAATCAAGGTCGTTTGAAGTTTTAGGGGAAATGATAGTACATCAGGTGATTGTTTGACACACTAGACCATAGGATTTGAATGAAATGGTAGTTTAAGTGTTTAATTGAAGTTTATGTTGATCTAGACATCTAAGTCTGCACAAATGGGAAATGATTGTCTCATGATTACCTGATTTATTAGAAAATTACAAAAATAGAATAAAGGTGTGTAATTTGGATTGTTGATAGGCTATAAGCGTGTTTATAACTTGAGTAGTGTGAAAATATAATTAACATGATTCATCTGTGACGTAAACCCGCGTCTAAGTATGTTTAACATCTATGGTGAGCTCTATCAGATATAGATTGTGTGATGAATCTTAGATATTTTATGAGATTACCGTCATGAAGAAGTTTTAGCACAATTGGATTGATTTCATGCATATGCCACAAGCATAGAATTGGAATTTAATTCAGAGATGACCTCCTCTGCTTTGTTTACGCAATGACCTGGAGTGTTCATCTCACCTAAATAAATGTGTTGATCAAGTGATCAAAACATGAGTCAATCTTTGCAAATGCAAAGTATTTGAAAGATAAAAAAAAATACATATATTAAGGTGTCATCCACTTGGATATTTTCCTGTGCTAAAACAGCTTCATCACTGTAAAGATTGAATGTCTGAATGAAGTCTAGCATGTCTTGAGGATAGATAAAGACTTAGATTGTGGGTAACACGATGATATCTACTAAAAGTACCATAATCACACGAAATTAGGGACTAAACATGATTTTAGTTTCAAGTCTTATAATATCGGCAACTTAAATTATATGCTATGGGGTTTAAATTGCAACACCTTGGAAATTCATGATATGATCCCATTTTCTATGATGTCTATAGTATCATTGCTATTTAATCTTGAAATAATAAAATATAATGAATTATCTAACTGTTTGCAGTTCATGATTAAGGCTGAAATTGATACTATAACCCATAGAAGTTAGTTCAATGTGTGTGTCATTCAATTTGTATCTGATATGATCCCCTTTCTCGCGACTCTTGAACAAAAAGAAGTTGCTTGGTAAATAGCTTTCTGTAAATAACTTTGTTATTTTCCTGTATATTCTAATCTCTTTCTCATTTATTTAAAATATATATATATATATATATATATATATATATATATATTCTAAACTTCCATGAAGTTCACATTTTTTATGACTTGGGAAATTAAGTGTTTGAGAATCCTTGAATGTAGACAAATAGTTCTCTTTCTTATGTCTTGTTCGAGATTAAGTGCAGATATACTAGGCAAGGACTGAAGATACAGACTGGACTTCATGATGTGAGCAGACTTGAAGACAACTTCTGAAGACTTCTGAAGCTGTTGTCAAGGGGGAGTCTGTTAGAGCTAATTTGGAAGCATGTGACAAACATCTTCAGAGCTGTTGTCAAGGGGGAGTTTGTTGGAGCATGTTTTGTGACAAGCAGCTTGAAGATTGTTTGTAGTTTATGAGAGTCGTTTGTATCTGATCGAGCTGTATAGTCGAGTCTTTGTTCATGTGTGTTTTCGGTTGTTTTAGTGGATGCGTACTTAGCAAGTACGCAGGGAGAGTTTGTCCTGCGTACTTAGCAAGTACGCAACCTGAGTCTGTGAGTATAAATAGTTGTTAGGGTTCTTGTAGAAACAAGGTCTGAACAAGTTCTTGAGAGAAAACCCTTTGTAATCAGTTGTTTGATGCTAATAGACAAAGTTTTATATACTTGTGTTTGTTCTCATCGTATCTAGTCATCTTGTTCAAGCTAATCACAGAGGATTCCGCACTCTGTTGATTGGTTTCATCTCCTATACGTCAATCGATCTAACACCAGGGGACCTACAAGAATCATAAGTTGGTTTTATGATAATGACACAAAATTGTTTGCTATTAAAAGATCTGATGGTGTTCAGTGCTTAAAGCCGAGGATCAAATATTTTAATACCTTGCCAATGTGTGAAATGAATGGTCTAGCTTCAAAACCACTTATTAATAGATCCAAGTTTGGTTTAGCAGATATGATAGCTAATCTGATCAAGAGAGAAGGTGGTTCGGGAAAGTATGAAAAGCTAAAACCTCAGAAAGGAAAGAGAGTGAGGATAATAGATCAAAAGACTGGGAAAGTGACCTGGAAGTACAAGTTCAAACCAGTACGTGCTGTACACAAGATACCGTTGAAGAAGATTCCTCAAGATTTTCTTGGGAATATGAAATGATGGTATGTTGATGTTAATACTGGTGAAGCAAGGATTGAAGACAAAGATAATAAGGTCATTGTATGTTTCTATGATGCAATGAATCTTATCAATTTTTCAAAGAAAGATCAGAAAACATTGAGAAAGAATGAAATCATGTTCACTGATGAATGGAAAGAACAAGGATTGCAGTACAAGAGAGTATTGGAGATTTGTAGAAGACATGGAGTGCATGCAGGCAGCAGATTACCGGATAATTGGAAAAGCTCATCATAAAGACTGAAGACTGAAGATCAAGCAATTGTCAAGGGGGAGTCTGTTAGGACATAGTTTGTAATGACAAAAGCTTTGTAATAGTTTAGATCTAATGTCTTTATGTTTTTGTATGTAATGTTCTTAAGTGTTTTATACAAGTTATGCTAGAGGCGAACTTGTCAAGTTCGCCTAGTCTAACAGAGGCGAACTTGTCAAGTTTTCCTAGTCTAACAGAGGCGAACTTGTTAAGTCGCTTTGTCTATCTGAGGCGAACTTGTTAAGTTCGCTTAGTCTGTTAGAGGCGAACTTGTTAAGTTCGCCTAATACAGAGCAGATGTCTATATATAGAGGTTACTGAGTCAGTTTGTAAAGATTCGAATCAGTAGAACAGAAGTGATCTAATTGTCTGGTTGAGTCTGTAAACTCTATGATTGTTGGAATACAAGCTTGAATGTTATTTACGTGATTGTTTCTATTGTCTTTTGTGTATAAAATTGTTGATTAGGTTGGATTCCGCACTCCGCGTTAACAATACGTCTTATCACGAGAAGGATCCGTAGAAGAGCCATGTGGACCTACAGATGGAAATAAAGGCTTTTCCGTATACTGAGATGCTTCAGACACCGGCTTTGGTTGTGTTTTAATGCAAGGAAGAAAAGTTATTGCTTATGCTTCACGACAATTAAAAACTCATGAAAAGAATTATACGACTCATGATTTAGAATTAGGCGCCATAATCTTCGCATTGAAATTATGGAGACACTATCTATATGGAGTCAAATTTACCGTTATCACTGATCTAAAAGCCTAAAGTATATATTCAGTCAGAAAGAACTGAATATGAGGAAAAGACGTTGGATGGAAGTCCTAAATGATTACGACTATGAAATATGTTTTCATGAAGGAAAGGCTAATGTTGTAGCCGACGCCTTAAGTAGAAAAGAACATGAGAAACCTAAACGAGTTCATGCTTTAAGACTCGATCTCCAAATCAATCTTATCACTCGTATTAAGGAATCTCAAAAACATGCTTTGCAAGAACCCCAACACTGAGAAGGAAGGATTGGGAGGAATGATCGACCAATTGGTCAAAGGTAATGATGGAATTCTTAGAATGAATAAGAGAATTTGGGTTCCTATCTATGGAAACATACGTGAAATTTTTTTGAAGAAGCCCACAAATCTAAATACACCATGCATCCTGGAAGCGATAAAATGTACAAAAACCTAAAAGGCAATTATTGGTAGATAGGAATGAAGAAGCATATCACTATCTATGTTGCAAAATGTTTAACATGTTCCCAAGTAAAATCTAAACACCAAAAGCATTCTGGCTTATTACAGCAACATGAAATTCCTATATGGAAATGGGAAATTATAACCATGGATTTCATTAATAAAGTTCCCTGAACCAGTCGTCGGAATGATACAATCTGGGTTATTATTGACAGACTTACTGAATCTACTCATTTTCTTCCCATGAAAGAAACATTCAACATGGATAAGTTGGCACAGTTATACGTTAACGAAGTTGTATCATTACATGGTGTGCCACTATCAATTGTGTCAGATAGAGATAGTATATTTACTTCTCAATTCTGGCAAATTTTTTAAAAAGCTCTAGGTACAAAGTTGAATCTTAGCACTGCCTACCATCCTCAAACGGACGGGCGGAGTGAAAGAACCATTCAAACCCTTGAAAACATGTTAAGGTCTTATGTTATTGATCTTGGAGGAAGCTGGGATGACCACTTACCTCTAATGGAATTCTCCTACAATAATAGATATCATACGAGTATACAAGCCACTCCTTTTGAAGCCTTATACGGTCGTAAATGTCAAACTCCGTTATCTTGGTCTGAAATAGGATAAAATCAGTTATCCGGACCTGAAATAGTCCTAGAAATGACTGAGAAAGTTATTCAAATAAAAGATAGATTGAAAGCGGCTCGTGATCGTCAAGAGAGTTATGCTTATAAGAGACGAAAGCCATTAGAGTTCAACGTCAGTGATAACGTTCTGTTGAAAGTTTCACCATGGAAAGGCGCTGTAAGATTTGAGAAGAAAGGAAAATTAAGTCCAAGATTCATAGGACCATTCAAAATCTTAAAAAGAGTTGGGTCTGTGGCCTATCAACTCGAATTACCAGAAGAAATGAATGGAGTACATGATGTATTCCATGTGTCAAATCTACACAAGTGTTTGGCGGATAAATCTCTAGTATTGCCCCTACAAGATGTAGAGGTAGATGAAAAATTAAGATTTGTAGAATAACCTTTACAAATCAAGGACAGCAGGAAAAGAGATTGAAAAGAAAGAAACTGATGATTGTGAAAGTAAAATGGAACTCCAGACGTGGACCTAAGTACACGTGGGAATTGGAGTCTAAAATGAAAAAGAAATATACTCACTTGTTCAAGTAATCTCGAGGACGAGATTAAAACAAGAAGGGGAGGATGTAACACCTGCCTTAAAAAATGTCCAAGATTTAAGCAAGGTACAAACCACAAGGACTATAAGTATTAACATATGTAAGTACAAGGACCAAAAAGTAGAAAACATCAAAATCAAACGGTAACGGACCGTCACGGACGGTAACGGTCCTTTACGGGCTGGGCACGCAAATACTGATGACGCGCCACGTGTCCGGTGACTAATGAACGAATTCTGACGCGTGAAAACCCTATAACGGATCGTCACGACTGGTAACGGTCCGTCACAGCCCCAAATTCACCCTGTTGCGCCACGTATCACTCTGTAACGGACCGTCACGCCCTGTAATGGTCCGCAACACCGCAAACTGACTAGAGGGCGACACATGTCTGATAACTCGCGAACCCTAATCTGGTGACGGACCGTCAACACCCGTAACGGTCTGTCACGAGCTCAGATTTTTCCCTATAAATAGATGGTCGATCTCATTCGATTTTGTCACACCAAAACGACTTCTCACTTCCATTTCTTGTTCCAGAGACCATCTAACTCACTCCCAACGATCCCGGTTCAATTCTCGCTCGTTTTAGTTCCTAGTATAGGAAGAAACGCTCATCGACGAGTTGATACGCTAGAAAAATCAAGTTAAGAAGATAGTCTATAAGCTTTCGACTTAGAGGCTCATTCCTATACAAAGGTGAAAACTTTATCTCTTTTTCAAAACTTGTGTCAAACATTTACTTTTATGAAAATGGCCAAATAAATGTTAAGGGAATAATGCTCAACGTTCTTATACGAATAAAGCATTCAGGCCATAGGTATGCGTAAAACTTTCAAGGGATACACGGGTCTCAGGTGAAATTCATGGATTGCGGCCGGTGCTTGTCTTATAACAACTTCGGAGGCAAACCTGTCCCTTGTTATAAGACATGATGACAGTGTATACTGTGGTGCGATTGATTAGGACGGGCCTGCTGAATGCGTAGATTGAACATAAAGTTGTAATTATGAACTAATGCTTGTTTGTGCCAAATGATTTTACTGTCGAGATAATCGTATTCACCGGCGTTCGCGCTGACGTTTTATTTTCAAAATGTTTTCAGGTCACGAATAAAATATGATGAAAATGGGGATTCGGGCAGACATAAGATCTCACCCACGAAAAATGAAAAGGATAACTTATACGTAGGATTCTCAGGCTTCGTATAAAGGAAATCCTAAAGAAAAGAAAAAGAGATAGGACCGAGGGATTGATTAACCCTGGATAGTACTATTTCCAGTGGCTGTAGATGTATTTGATTTCAAACTCTATTTTATAATCAAAATGAAATTGGTATTTAAATCCCTATGTTTATAAAGTAAATATAAAACTTTTTGTTTTCCAACTAAGTCTTGATATTTACAAATACAACCCTTGAGTTTGGAACAAATTATGAGACGATCCTTTGGAAAAAGACTTCCGTTGTATTTATAAAAACTCTGAAATCAAAGCAGGTACCAATCGGGTGCCTGAGGCGGGGTGTGACACAATGGGAAACCGTTTGCTGACCGAACGATCAGGGAATGGTGTGCTGAATTACAAATTACCCAAGTATTTACTTAAGTGGCACACCCGCAAGGAAATGGTTAGGTTGAAAGGATCAATTGCAGTATCGTTCAAGGAATTAAGACATGTTTAGATAATGAAGGTACATCCTGGTTAGACGAATTTCCCAACGTCCTTTGGGCACATCGCACCATGCCAAAAAGCAGCAATGGCGAAACCCCATTTAGTCTCACTTATGGGTCTGAAGCCATGATACTAGTAGAAATAGGCATGCCTCCGTGCGAAGATTGAATACTCAAAGTATTGATAATGACAAAGAATTACGGAACAATTTGGACATCCTGGAAATACGCCGTGAGGTGGCAAATATCAACGAGGGCAAGTATAAGCGCAAGTTGGAGAAGACATACAATAAACAGGTGGTCGAATGCACTTTCAAGAAAGGAGACTATGTGTTAAGGAGCAATCAAGCTAGCCACGCAGAATCCACAGGAAATTTAGGACCCACCTGGTAAGGTCCATATATGATTCATGAAGCACTAGGTAAGGGCACGTACACCCTTACTCAAACAGACGGCAAGGAGGTCCCAAGAGCCTGGAATGCGGCTCAGCTTCGAAAGTACTATATCTAACCCTGAGTTGTTTACCGCATTCTATTGCTTATGTAAAATAAAGGATCTATAAATATAATGAAATTACTACGATTATTATATCTGACTAACTATGTTATACCATGAATATATTTTCTTCATATTTTATGTTTTTACGCGCCGCCTAAAATACAGACGCGCGTTCAACGCTTAAATCCTTTGCCCCTAACGACAAAGTACACAACATTTCACACGTCGCCTGGAATACAGACGCGCGTTCAATGCTTAAAGCCTTTGCCCCTAACGACAAAGTCCACAGCATTTCACACGCTGCCTGAAATACAGACGCACATTCAACGCTTAAAGCCTTTGCACCTAACATGAAAGTCCACAACATTTCACACGCCGCCTGAAATACAAACGCGCGTTCAACGCTTAAAGCCTTTGCCCCTAACGGAAAAGTCCACAGCATTTCACATGCTGCCTGAAATATAGACGCGCGTTCAACGCTTAAAGCCTTTGCCCCCAATGGCAAAGTCCACAGCATTTCACACATCGCCTGAAATACAGACGTGCGTTCAACTCTTAAAGCCTTTTCCCCTAACGGCAAAGTCGACAGCATTACACACGTCGCATGAAATATAGGCGTGCGTTCAACGCTTAAATCCTTTGACCCTAACGGCAAAGTCCACAACATTTCACATGACGTCTTAAATATAGACGCACGTTCAACGCTTAAAGCCTTTGCCCCGAATGGCAAAGTCCACAACATTTCACATGCCGCCTGAAATACAGGCGCGCATTCAACGCTTAAAGCCTATGCCCTTAACGACAATGTCCATAGCAATTCACACGCCGCCTGACAAAAAAGTATGCGTTCAACAATTAGAAACTATTTACCCCCAAAGGCAAAGTTCACTTCACCCCGCGCTTGGTGGAAATAGGCGCGAACCCCTACCCTGATGAGCAGGAACATATACCATGAAAAATTAGCAAAAAAGATAAAAATATGAGCAAACTAGTAAAAAGGGAACCATGCAAAAGCTTATTTTCATTCGTATATATAAGGATTATTGATTACAGGGGCAAATACAAAACAAAGTGAAAATGCATCTACCCTAGCCTTGATAGTCAAACATCATCTTCTTCACCTTAGCTCTTCTCACCACCAGCTCCACCATCAGTCTCCTGATCAACCACTTGTTGCTAGGACTTCAACTCGCTAATATCTTCTTCAGATGCCAAATCATAAATATGGTCAAGTAATTCCGGCTCTACACCACTAAGCGTGTCCATAGCGGCATTTAGGGTAGCACACGAGGCCTCGGCAAAAAGTGGGTGTTGCTCTAACACCGCGTTCCTTCCCTCAAGCATAACCATCCTTCATCCCTTCATACCGCCCCACCCGATCAACCTCTCTAATTAATGCCAACAGAGCATCCATGTACTTACCATCAAACCGACAGGCCTCAAAAACTAATGAAAACCCCTCCTCCATAATACATTTTTTCTCTAAAGTAAGGCGTGCCACGGTCGCATCCCGCGCAGCCACCTGCTCCTTCAACAGAGATATCTCTTTCTCCCTCTTCTTCCCTAACTCTTGATCCACACTCTCTTTATCCTTTAACGCCTTCTTTAAGTCAACAATCTCAACCTCCAATTTATTCATCACGGATAATTATCTTCCAATTCTTGCTTTGCTAAAGTGGTAACCTACAAGGCCTCTTTTACCTCTGATAACTCCCTTTCCACCAGTACCTTCCCCTTCATATCACTATCCGCCCGTACCTTCATTTCCTCAATAACCTTCTTCGCCGCCACCAAGGTAGTTTCCGCCTTCCGATGACTGAGTAAGGCCATAGCGGCTCGGTGGGCGTCATACTGAGCCCGCCGACATGCCTCCACCAAGTTGCTATGCAGAGTAGCCATGGACGTGACCAGGTTGTCATCCACTTGTCGGCTCTCCGCCGACTGAAGGTATACAACTTCACCTGGTGGAACAGACTACACAAGCCAATCCCGACAAACGTCGGGATTGATCAACCGGCTACCCTGCACAACCCGCTAATTAGGATAATAAGGGCTACAAAAGTTGTTTCCATCCCAACGGGTTAAATGAGGATAAGTTAATCTTACCCGATACTGCCTACTTTACTTCTCCTCCTCTTCTCTCTGCTTTGAACCAGATTCATGGATCACATCATTAGAAACACCCTCGGTAGCTATCCGCGGAGACCCAAAATCAGCAGTCTCATCCTTTCCCAGCCTCCGTCAGTATTCTTCTGAACATCATCACCTTCACCTAACGCCTCAGTCGTGATAGGATTCCCCTTACCACTCTCCTTGATCAAACAATCGTCATGGGGCCTCTCTGCTTCCTTCTCTGCCATTGTATTTATACGCCTAAGGCGTGAATCCGGTTCATCAGACAAATCTATGATACTTTTTCCTTCAAATCGGCCTCAGATTTCCTCTCACTGCCCCCGCCACCTGTCACAAAAAGAAAATAGTTAGAATGACCTTTGACTACCCCTCGTAATTAACAAACATACCCTCCCTTCTCTAAAAAAACTCATCAAGAAGTTTTTTTTAGCCTCAAGAGAGGTGGCCTTCAGAGTCGAACGCTCTTTTCACTTTCGGCTACCCCCTCCCCGCGGTGCGCCCATCTTCCCATTTCCCTTGGTAGGAGTAACTATTTTCTCGGCACTTTTGCCGCTAGAGGTTTTTCTCCTTTGGGTCAGGCTCATCCTCATCCACATCTATATCCATAATATCTGCTTACAAGATGTAGTCCTCTACATACTCCAGTTTGTTATTAACAGCAACATTATCCGCCTATAACAAAAGGAAAATTTTAGAAGACATTCATAAACTATCGTTCATGAGTACCATACCATTACCTGCACAGTCCGCTCCCAAGCTAAGGCATCATCGTAAGACACATCAAAATAAACAAAGAAAGACCGGGTCCTCTCCAAGATATCCTTCTCTCCAGGATTTAACTCCACGTCCATAGCAACCAAATTAGCACGATTTGTCGCAAATAACAGCTCTATAATGCCATAAGCAGCTGCAAAAGGGAAAAACAATAGGTAAGGCTCACACATATACATAAAAAGAAAACATAGCGGAAAAAAGAGTCTAAAGGAACAAATGTAAATCCCATGCCTACCCTCACTAACGTGTTGATAAGACGGACGGTATCCCTTCTTATCCCAATTACGACTCATTCCTAACGCTACCAGTGCATGCTCCTGAAAAGCCTGGATGGGAATAGGGTTACGGCAAAGCCATTTATAAATAGGAAGAGAATATGCCTCTGCATCAGGCATAAGATCCACCACATCCTCACTTTTACGCCGAAATACCATTTTCCTTGGAATCACATGTGCGTCAATAAAGTAGAATTTTTGCTTCCAATGTTTGTCCTTGGAGCTCGACGGAACCTCCGTTAAAAATTGTGACGCAGCTTTCCGCTTGTCAAAGGAATACCAATCCCCTTTCCTCCGAAAAAAAGTCTTTAAAAACGCCCGATGATTGTACTTTCTTCAAGCTTCGTACCACAAATTCATAATGAAAATCCTTTACCAACCCTAAGGGATGGATTTGGGAGACATGTAATTGATACGCCTCCAAATGCTCAAGACAAAACCTACAAATTGGAAGCCGAAAGTGATAATACATGAATAAGTCGACATATAGAGTAATTTTTCTAGCAAGAGGATTGAATGTGTGACGGCTAGGAAACGGCAATTCCGGTTTCCATTTCGCCAAAATTCCGTAGTCAAACAAGAAAGCTTCATAATCTGATTCCTTCCATTTCACCGCAACATCGTAAATAGAGGTATCCTCACCTCGTCCCCCTTTCTCCCCTCGTGCCGATGATGATGCCATTATAAGCTTGACAGAAAAACGGTATGGGTACAAGGCAGAGGGAGGAAAAAGAAAGTGAAACCATAAAGGCAAAAGGAAAGAATATATATATATATAGACTATAGGGACAGATAACCAAGAGTCGCCATTCGCAAAAATCTAGAGCCTACAATCACTTCCTCCAATACCTCCGTCAAATCAAGGCGTATAACCGCCAGTTTCATCAGCACATTTAAAAATCGATACGACGATGTCTCATTTCTGCCCAAAAATATACTTCATATTAAAGGACATGTGCAATCTGGAAGGGTGACACCTGTATTCTGGGTTTTCTGTCTAGGAAAGCATTTCATATAAATCCCAATCAACCGAGGGATCCGTATGCTTTCCTGGGAATTCCCGGGATGAGTGTTTACCTATAGGCTAAAGCACGTCTCCTTGAAAATTATATAAGTCTAATTAACCTTAATATGTCATTGTGTTCAAGTAGAAATGTGATTACTTGAAAACAATCCGAACTATGAAATAAATGTGTTATTATTCCTCCTATCCTAAATTTCAACGGATTTTTTTTAAATTCTCACGACACTTTTGTATCCATTCTCTTTTTATAGAATGCCTCCTCGTCGTAACATCAACCGTAACAACACCGACAACGCCAACAATAGCACCAACACCAATACCGGCAATGCCAACAACAACAATAATACCGACCTTGCTGCTCTCCTCACTCAGCTAGTAACTCAACTAACTCAAGCCAAAAACAACAACAATGGGAACGCCAGTGGTAGTGCTAATACTGGTGGTGGCGGTGGTGCCAACCCGCCACAATGTACCTTCAAGCATTTCAACTCTTGCAATCCCCTGAAATTTTATGGTACCGAAGGAGCCACGGGACTCCTTCAATGGTTCGAAAATATTGAGGGCACCTTCCTCAATAGTGACTGTCCGGACAATCTGCGAGTCCGCCATGCCACTAGTGTCTTCCAAAAACGGGCACTAACCTGGTGGAATGGGGAGAAGAGAACAAGGGGAGTAGAAGTAGCAATGGCTCTGCCATGGGATGAGCTAAAAAGGATCATGACCGAGGAATTCTGTCCTCGGAACGAAATGAAAAAGCTGGAAGCAGAATTTTGGGATCTTACCCAAGATAGTGGTGAAAGCTTAGCATACACCAACCGTTTTCACGAACTGAGCATGCTGGTACCTCACATGGTTACGCCTTTGTCTAGGTGTATTGAAAAATATATCGGTGGCCTACCGAGACAAATCCAGGACACTGTTTTGGGAAGAAATCCTGCAAGCCTGGAGGATGCTATTCGTCTGGCTGCTACTTTGACTGATAATCACGTTAAAGCAGGAACTCTTACCAGAAAGGGGGCCAAGAAAATGCTATTGAAAAAATTTATCGCGTATCACGTTAAAGCAGGAACCTTTCAAGTCTTGAACTTTCGTCAGCATCATGTATCCGATCCAATCTCGAACAATTTTAATAAAAGTTTAGAATTTGCATGGAAAATAAAAATCAAAATCTTTTTGAGTTTTATCTATACAAACTGAATCACATATTTTTGGATTTTATCTGTACAAACAGAAGCACATATTTTTGGATTTTTATCTGAATAAACTGAAATCACATATTTTTGAATAAACATCATGAGCAAGAAGATCATATCAGTATGCAATTAATTCATTACACATTTTAGCAATAACAAAGGGTAACCTATAGTATGAAACCATCCAACTCAGTCTTGTGCACTTTGCATCTTTTTCATTTTGAAACTCATTCAATTTGAATAATATTTAAAATGATACGCGATAAATTTTAAAGTAAATAAGATCAAGTTATAAAATGCTCATTTATTTATACCGAATTTGAAATTTAAAGCATGAATTCTTAAATTTGTCAATATTATATGATTTGAAACTATAAGCGTTTATTCTCCAAATTCATGTGATTTAGTACCATTTAAATGAAAAACATCGTGTACCCCACATATATGCCAAACGAAATATAAATTTCACTATCTTCAAGACATATACAGTTAATGGTAACATTAGATAAATTTCCAAGATAAAATTATCTCTTTTAGCACAAGAATAGAATCAGATCCCAAAGGATATAAGAATCATGATGATTCAGAATCAGAAGATTCTAATGTCTAGGCTGAATAGTGAGAATCAACAGATTCAGGTTTGAGGATCCAACTATTATCTGGATAAAATTCAATGGAGTCAGACTAGATGATGTATCTAACTGATCCAAGGGCGAATATATGTTTCAACAGATTTTGAAAGCATATCTTAGTTCAACAAGACCTTGCATGTTTTTCAGGCATGGGCAGTGAAGTGAACTGAAATAAATTTGTGCTAAAGATATAATTCGATATTGGTCTCATGAAATTCTTTATAACCATATATTCTTTATCTGATAATGATCTTTTACACACACACCCAGGTATATAATGGATTCAAATCACAGATGTAATCATATTATAATTAATTTTCACACTACTATTAGTTTCAAAACGCTTTTAGTCTATTGACAATTTAAGTTTCAAAACTCATACACAAATTTGAAAACAAATTATCAAGATTAGAGCATTCACAACACTATCATTTCTCATTTATGCAGACTTTGAAATTTAGATCAAATCAACTCAGTTTAATCAATCATATATTAAAGGTCTACTAAGGTCGTGTGAAATGAACTAATCACTGATGTACTATCATTTCTTCTCTAACCTCAAATGATGTCTAATTTTATATTTTTCAATTTGTTTTTACTTTTTATAAATTAAGAACTTTTTGACTGAAAATGTAAATGCAGAAATGTAATAAAGCAATAAAGAAATTAAAAACAAAATTTTCCATGAAATTCTGATTTTGAAAAGCTTTTATTCGGGATTGATCATACCAATTATTTTTGTCACAGCCCAACCGACGGCGGAATCATCGGGGCGGGACATGTAGACTGTTCATGAGCTCAAGGTTGACTAAATTTTAATATGTTAAATCCATTTCCATTCAAACAAACATGAATCAAATTCAAAGTACATAATGAAATACAATTTGTTTTTGAATTAAGATTAACTAGGTCCAAAGCCTATGTGTAGCATGTCTTGATCAAACTCATATGAAAGCACCTGAAACATGAATAAAATAAGGTCAACTAAAAAGTTGGTGAGTATAACACAGGTTTGTATATAGATAGCATGTAATTTGTAAACCAAATCATTACATAACATGATAAATAAGGCATTTATGGGGAGCAGCTATTGTGTAACCAAGTACAATCAAACCTTTGTAACTAGCATGCAAAATTTTGTTGTCGGTATCAATCACCCCAATCTAGGTGGGTTTGTCAGACTCTATAGATCTTTCATTGAAAACCGTTGGCTTGAATAGTTAATGATTGCACATAATAGCATACAAAAGTTAGCACACATAGCACTCGGGCATAAAGCTCAAATTTGTACACATGAATGTAAATAGGATTTGTACTTGTGTTGTTTGTGTAAATGTAAACACGTAATTTGAATAACGTTCATGTTTCACCCCAAAAATGTAAAAGAGTAAAAGGGGCTATGAAATACTCACATGAATCAAAGGCGTAGTTAGCACGAGAGACTATGTAGCAAAGTGATCCTTGTAACGCACAACGTTAACCTAGAGTGTATTGCGTATGAAGATGAATTAATAAAATATCTAAATCGAAGTCTAGGGCTTCAATGAATGTGAGGGAATTGTGTAATGAGTTCGTGTCGGATTATGTAAAAGGATTGCGTAGGTGTTTGCGTTTTATTCTTGGATAATTGTTTTATAATTATTAAAGTCGGGATATAGTGTTCTTAAAATAGTGATTTAGAGTTTGGGGTTAATTAACTAAATAAATTAGATTTATTTATTTAAAACGTAGAATGAAATTATATTGCGTTAAATATAATAAAATAAATAAGTCTATCCTTATTTAGTTATTTAGTCATGAAAATGCGTCGAATTTGGGTGAATATATATTAGTTTATAAAAACTAGTGTTACATACCATTTAACACTAAGTGAGTTGAAATTGCAACTTATATGAATAATAAACATATCTATTTTTATTCGGGGATATAAACGTGGGTAACTAATATAAATAATTATATTATTTATAAGTTTGAAACGTTACACGAGTTTGTAAACGAGGCGAAGAAAATATCTAAATATATATTATTTTTAATTGGGGTCACGGGTTAAAAATAATATAAATATTTTATTTATTCTAAGTCGGGGTTTGAAAATAATATAATTATATTATTTTAAAAGTTGGTATTTTTAAATGAAAAAGGGTTACAATCAAACCCGAGCCTACGGGTGGTTTTACGAGGCTAGAACACATTAATATATTAATGTAATAATATAGGGTATTATTTTTATATTAAAATAATGCAAAGAAAATGTTTTAAAAATAAATGGGTGTGGAGAGACTCGAACCCGGGTCTCTCCCACACCGGTACACTCACTTAGCCAACTCCGCCCGCTAGGGTATCGCACACAAGTCCGGGCCGAAATGGTTTTAACAAGGAAACCCAGTGAGTTCTTCCCCTTTACCCGAGCCGATCGAACCCAGTCCCAATCCCACCAAATCTGGTAGCGACCGATTGTAAGATTATAGGGGTTTTGTTCGCTAACCTCAAACGAGTCTGGGGTGGGTTTTAATTGCAAAAACAACAGGTTTTGGATTGTTTAATTACGGATTCAAATGCCGAAACCCTGGGTTTGAACTCAAAATTGTTTTGAATGATCCTGATAATGGAATGTGATAGAAACATGGGGCTTTTATTAATTAGGGTCTTACGAATCTGTCAGAATGGTTTAATTGGATTATGATTAAGTCTAGGGTCGAAACCCCCAAATCGTTTTATGAATGAACCCTAGTTACGGGGTCTTGATTAAACCGATGATATGAGAATGAATTTGCATAGGGCTATCAATTAAAAATGGATTTCGAATCTACTAGTATGAATTAATTTGATTTAAACAGAGTCGTGGGTAGGGTTCGATTAGATCCGAAATTGTCAAGAACCCTAGAATCGGATCATGATTGATTCTGTACTGTAAGCCCTAATAAGCATAGGGCTTTTAATTTGAAGATGAAAACGAAGCTAACGATAGGTTTAATTACCAGAATGATGTCCGAATTGACTGAGATCGACTAAACGAATGCCGACTGTGGCTGGATCGGTTTTCCGGTGACTCTGCGTCCTTCTTCGATGCAACTGGATGGTGTAACAGGGTCGAGGGGATTCGTTTGAGATTTGCAGGTGATCAATTTCTGTGTAAACGATCGATATTATGCGAATTGGCGAGTAATACGAGGGAGGTCGACGGTTACAGTTGATTAGCCATAAATCGGATTGAATCGTGTAATGATGAGCTGTTTACTGATCTACACTGGTTGTTAATGACCCCAACATGCATAACGGTTACGGATTGTACGAAATTCGGGCGTGGGGTTCGGATTTGAGTCAAGAACAATCCGTTTAACTTTCTGAAGTCAACCCAAATCAAGAATGGTTTAATTACATATTTGATCCCTGCAGTTTCAAGTTTCAAAGTTTTAAACTTGGCGGAACTGGTCCCTCAGGTTTGAGTTGAGTTAAATTGGTTAAGGATTTGTTAGTTTAATTTGTTAAAAGTCAACGGGAAACATAATTCTTCAAATTCTTTTTTTTTTTTTGACTTTCGAAGTTAATTATAATTAGATTACACAACTAGTCCTTGTAGGGTTTAATATCGTATCGTTATTTTATTAATTAAAATAAATTAAAATAGGGTCGGTAATTCAGGAATGTTACAGTCTCCCCATGTTAAGGGAATTTCGTCCCGAAATTTAACTAATGGAGGCTGCAAAATCAAGAAGAAGGTGAGGGTTTTGGGTTCTCAGTGAGTTTTGACTGCTGGATTTTTTTTTTGGGGGAGTGTAACCGCTGATATGGTTTAGGCCTGATACTCAAAGTTGAATATGAGGAGTGATAATGAATTTTGTTTGAAATGAATTTAGGAAGGAGATCGCCGAATAGAAATTTTGTAATCTAGATGTGAGTTGTATTATTTGGAATGAGTTTGATGGGCTTTTGAAATCTAAAGTTTGTGTACGATATATTCTAATATGCTCAAAATTGCTAGTGGGTAAGGGGTTTCAAAAACATTGGTCTGGGTCAAACTTCACGTGACACGAGCAACGCTACTCATGATAATATGATAGAACACTTATGTATAGGAAGTACCATCGGCATATCCACCATGCCCTTGTCATATCACATCAGTTCCGTCGCTACATATCATGATAAGTTTTAAGTCACAACACACGACAAAATTTCACTATAGTTTCCATGCGCTGATTTTTATAATTCCGTGTGCACCTGTAATTATTCAAATCATCGTATGGTCTGTATAGGTCGTTTCGTTGTGTGCGGGTAAGGGGGCTCAATTTCACTCTAATCACGTCTATTGCTTTCACATAAAAGTCGTTAGCAAGTAATTATGTTCCTAATCTCTTCAGTTCGCAACTAAAAAGTAGTAAAGTAGTATAGCTTAAAGTTTCTTAGTTTGCTCGTGTTTGAACATGAATGAGTCAAACCCCGAGTCGTTTCACTGTATTATGATCTTCAACTTTGGTGAACAAAGTGCATGACCATGTCTTGTGTATAATGTAATCAATTGCACTAATTGTAAGCAAATTTTGTTTCGTGTATATAGTAAACATACAAGTCTTTCGTGTAGTGTGGACATCTAGCATTATGTATTTTGTAAATCACTAAGCCCTCACGTGTAGTGTAAACAAAACAGTATTATGTGTATTGCAGGAAAGGGATTTCATGTATGGTGTTAAACCTAGTATCATGTATTTTGTAAACCAATAATCTTTCATGTGTAATGTAAGTAATGTAGTATCATGTACTTTGTAACCAATTACGTTTCGTGATCAATATGATCAATCAAGTATTGTATATAGAACAATCAATTGTCATGTACCATGTATGTTGTAAAAAACTAAGTTTCATGTACTATGTGTTCAAGCAAGTAGTATGTGTATTGCAAATAGACATGTTTCATGGGTCATGTGATCAATCCAGTAAATTGTGATTTGTAAATAAACTAGTTTCATGTATTATGTGATCGTAATTTATTGAATTTCGTGTGTGACGTATACTAACGAGTTTTGTAGGTGATCAAGTATTGCGGAGAAACACGTTGTTTGGCGTTCATGTAAAATGTGGTAGTTAGGTTCTAGTTCTTTAGATCTCATTGAGGTTTGTGGGGAGGGTTAACATCTACGCGGTAAGGATCGTCTCTTGAAGCGTCAAGTGAAAGGTAACGAGGAGGTTTTGAAAAACATTCGGGAATTGTGTTTACAAATACTGGTCTTTGTTTGAACATAGAAAGTGGTAAATTGTTCTTTGTTGTAGATATATAAAGTAGTGAAATCATTGAATCGCATATTTTAAATGAATATGCAATTTATGGGAAAAATATTTTTAATTTCAATTCTCAACTATTGGCTAAACAAGTAGTTATTAATTTAGACAAAGTTTAGAAATATTTACTTTAATGAAGAAAAATCATAATTATTTATCAATTTGAAAGAAATTTATTTATTTATTTATTTAATTTTTTTTTTTGGTAAAAATATGATGGAGAAATTCATGCTCCACGGGTCAAATCCATGATTAATAACCTTAGAGTTGAAACATATGAAATTTATTAAAGGTTGAAATGTTAAACATTATTCAAAACATAGGGAAATGGTCCTCAAATCGAGAATTTAAAGATAATAAATAGAAATCTTCGCTTAACGTCTCTGGTAGCTTTCCACTAGAAAGAAGATAATCACCAAGATAAGTACCGCTATGGTCATTCGCGTAGCCGACCTGGCTTCAGCTCTAGCTGTCTCCGTTCGATGCTCCAGTATCTCTTTTTCGAGGATGGAGATTAACTCCTTTTGGTATCCTAATTGGTTTGATAGGCTATCCATTCTTTGCCCTTGCAAGTCGTGCATTACCCCCTGCTCAATCCTTTGTCTCTCAAATTCTGAAGTTCTTACATATTGATGGAGGTCATTGGTTGGAATTCCCATAACACCAGTGGGTGCCATGGTATTCCTTACCCAAGGGTTAGGAAGGTACGGGTCGGGCATTAGGTATGGGTCTCTTAGTGGGGGTGGTAATTGATTGTGGAGGTGAGGTGTCTGGTACGGGTTTCTGGGTGCGGGTGATCCAGGTGTTCGAAGTCTCGGGCCGGTGTTCATAATCTAGTCCGCCCTTACATCAACCTGGGCCTGGCAGTTGGGGGTGTTGGTGACCGATACATGGGTGTCTCGTTGTCTTCTTCCCAATCAGATTCTGTTCCGGGATGGTATACCGGGGAGGAAGGAGGGTAGGAGTCCATGTCTAGCAGAAAACAATGAAAAAGTTGTAAGTGATAAGGAAATATTGCGGGTTAGACATAGGAGTGCTTATAGGTTTTAGAGTTTGACTAGTCATAATACCAAACCTTCACGATAATATTTTAGAAATACACTTGACCTATAAGCGATGTATCCCTGAGGAGAATTCCCAGGAAAGAGGGGTGGGTCGCTAAGACACACTTAAGTACCCTATCTTTCCTTAGCCAGAATTCCTCATGGGCTTACACACTCTTCCAGCCATCATGTATTAATAATACTATTGTTGGGCTCATGGTTATGATGAGAATTGTTGTGGACTGGGCTTCGAGGCCCAAAAGTAGGGTTTATGAGGACTTCAGTGGGCTTTTTCTTCTTGGAGGATATATGGGCTTCTTAGTTCATTATTGGTGGGCATTAGGCCCAATAGTTTAAGTCTTTGTTCCTAAAGGGTGATGGTATCATGTTTGGGAGTCCAAAGGTGTATGAATAATTTGGTGTGTATGTGTGTGTGTTAAACTTAGGATAGTGCTTTAAATAAATTAAGTAGGTAGCAATGAATAGAAGAAAACTTGGCAGGAAATGTGACACATAAACTATTGAGTATTGTATCATGTGATGTAATCGTATAGTATAACATGTAAAAATATTCGCCTAGGAAATAATCATATAGCATGTAGGTAGTAATGAGTATAAGCACAAAAGTTATTAAGTAGTGTGACACATAAGTCATTGTTTTGGATCATGTAGTGTAAATACTTATGATAGCATATAAAAATAATCACACAGGAATTGATAATGTAACATGTAGTAGCATGGCATTGTATGCGTGTCCTAAAGTTATAGTCTAGGTCAAGAGTGTCTAATAACCTAGTTCCCTATAACCAAGGCTCTGATACCAATCTGTCACACCCCAACCGACGGCGGAATCATCGGGGCGAGACATGTAGACTGTTCATGAGCTCAAGGTTGACTAAATTTTAATATGTTAAATCCATTTCCATTCAAACAAACATGAATCAAATTCAAAGTACATAATGAAATACAATTTGTTTTTGAATTAAGATTAACTAGGTCCAAAGCCTATGTGTAGCATGTCTTGATCAAACTCATATGAAAGCACCTGAAACATGAATAAAATAAGGTCAACTAAAAAGTTGGTGAGTATAACACAAATTTGTATATAGATAGCATATAATTTGAAAACCAAATCCTTACATAACATGATAAATAAGGCATTTATGGGGAGCAGCTATTGTGTAACCAAGTACAATCAAACCTTTGTAGCTAGCATGCAAAATTGTGTTGTCGGTATCAATCACCCCAATCTGGGTGGGTTTGTCAGACTCAATAGATCTATCATTGAAAACCGTCGGCTTGAATAGTTAATGATTGCACATAATAGCATACAAAAGTTAGCACACATAGCACTCGGGCATAAAGCTCAAATTTGTACACATGAATGTAAATAGGATTTGTACTTGTGTTGTTTGTGTAAATGTAAATATGTAATTTGAATAACGTTCATGTTTCACCCCAAAAATGTAAAAGAGTAAAAGGGGCTATGAAATACTCACCTGAATCAAAGACGTAGTTAGCACGAGAGACTATGTAGCAAAGTGATCCTTGTAACGCACAACGTTAACCTAGAGTGTATTGTGTATGAAGATGAATTAATAAAATATCTAAATCGAAGTCTAGGGCTTCAATGAATGTGAGTATAGGGAATTGTGTAGTGAGTTCGTGTCGGATTATGTAAAAGGATTACGTAGGTGTTTGCGTTTTATTCTTGGATAATTGTTTTATAATTATTAAAGTCGGGATATAGTGTCCTTAAAATAGTGATTTAGAGTTTGGAGTTAATTAACTAAATAAATTAGATTTATTTATTTAAAACGTAGTATGAAATTATATTGCATTAAATATAATAAAATAAATAAGTCTATCCTTATTTAGTTATTTAGTCATGAAAATGCGTCGAATTTGTGTGAATATATATTAGTTTATAAAAACTAGTGTTACATACCATTTAACACTAAGTGAGTTGAAATTGCAACTTATATGAATAATAAACATATCTATTTTTATTCGTGGATATAAACGTGGGTAACTAATATAAATAATTATATTATTTATAAGTTTGAAACGTTACACGAGTTTGTAAACGAGGCGAAGAAAATATCTAAATATATATACTATTTTTAATTGGGGTCACGGGTTGAAAATAATATAAATATTTTATTTATTCTAAGTCGGGGTTTGAAAATAATATAACTATATTATTTTAAAAGTTAGTATTTTTAAATGAAAAAGGGTTACAATCAAACTCGAGCCTACGGGTGGTTTTACGAGGCTAGAACACATTAATATATTAATGTAATAATATAAGGTATTGTTTTTATATTAAAATAATGCAAAGAAAATGTTTTAAAAATAAATGGGTGTGGAGAGACTCGAACCCGGGTCTCTCCCACACCGGTACACTCACTTAGCCAACTCCGCCCGCTAGGGTATCGCACACAAGTCCGGGCCGAAATGGTTTTAACAAGGAAACCCAGTGAGTTCTTCCCCTTTACCCGAGCCGATCGAACCCAGTCCCAATCCCACCAAATCTGGTAGCGACCGTTTGTAAAATCATAGGGGTTTTGTTCGCTAACCTCAAACATGTCTGGGGTGGGTTTTAATTGCAAAAACAACGGGTTTTGGATTGTTTAATTACGGATTCAAATGCCGAAACCCTAGGTTTGAACTCAAAATTGTTTTGAATGATCCTGATAATGGGATGTGATAGAAACATGGGGCTTTTATTAATTAGGGTCTTGCGAATCTGTCAGAATGGTTTAATTGGATTATGATTAAGTCTAGGGTCGAAACCCCCAAATCGTTTTATGAATGAACCCTAGTTACGGGGTCTTGATTAAACCGATGATATGAGAATGAATTTGCATAGGGCTATCAATTAAAAATGGATTTTGAATCTACTGGTATGAATTAATTTGATTTAAACAGAGTCGGGGGTAGGATTCGATTAGATCCGAAATTGTCAAGAACCCTAGAATGGGATCATGATTGATTCTATACTGTAAGCCCTAATAAGCACAAGGCTTTTAATCTGAAGATTAAAACGAAGCTAAAGATATGTTTAATTACCAGAATGATTTTCGAATTGACTGAGATCGACTAAACGAATGCCGACTGTGACTGGATCGGTTTTCAGGCGACTCTGCGTCCTTCTTCGATGCAACTGGATGGTGTAACTGGGTCGAGGGGATTCGTTTGAGATTTGCAGGTGATCAATTTCTGTGTAAATGATCGATATTATGCGAATTGGCGAGTAATACGAGGGAGGTCGACGGTTACAGTTGATTAGCCATAAATCTTATTGAATCGTGTAATGATGAGCTGTTTACTGATCTACATTGGTTGTTAATGACCCCAACATGCATAACGGTTACGGATTGTATGAAATTCGGGCGTGGGGTTCGGATTTGAGTCAAGAACAATCCGTTTGACTTTCTGAAGTCAACCCAAATCAAGAATGGTTTAATTACATATTTGATCCCTACAGTTTCAAGTTTCAAAGTTTTGAACTTGGCGGAACTGGTCCCTCAGGTTTGAGTTGAGTTAAATTGGTTAAGGATTTGTTAGTTTAATTTGTTAAAAGTCAACGGGAAACATAATTCTTCAAATTCTTTTTTTTTTTTTTTGACTTTCGAAGTTAATTATAATTAGATTACACAACTAGTCCTTGTAGGGTTTAATGTCGTATCGTTATTTTATTAATTAAAATAAATTAAAATAGGGTCGGTAATTCAGGAATGTTACAATTTTAATTATGAATTCAAACCTGGTACGATCAAATGCCTTGGTAAACAAATCTGCAAAATTATCGTCAGTGTGTACCTTGACCAGCTCAATCCACCTTTTCTCTGCACAATCACGAATAAAATGATATCGATTTTTGATGTGCTTAGTTTTACTATGTTTAACAGGATTATTAGTTATGGACATAGTAGCATTATTATCGATAAGCATGGGGGTTCTTGTGAAATTCAAACCGTGATCTCTCAATTGCTGTTGTATCCATAGGATCTGTGAACAACAACTCGCAGCAGCGATATATTCTGCTTCGCATGTAGAAATCGAGACTGTGGTTTGCTTTTTGCATTGCCAGGACACAAGTCGATTACCTAAGAACTGGCAACCACCCGTTGTAGATTTCCTGTCCAAACAACAACCACCAAAATCAGAATCAGTATAAGCATTGAAATCAAAGTTAGAACCATGTGGATACCATTGCCCCAAACGTTGTTTTCCTTTCAAATATCGAAAGATTCTTTTCACAACAATTAAGTGAGATTCTTTTGGCTTTGCCTGGAATCTGG
Organism: Smallanthus sonchifolius; assembly: GCA_023525975.1. Taxonomy (NCBI): domain Eukaryota; kingdom Viridiplantae; phylum Streptophyta; class Magnoliopsida; order Asterales; family Asteraceae; genus Smallanthus; species Smallanthus sonchifolius. Next base: position 50,123,344 of record CM042023.1, read on the forward strand.
AACAGATGCACACGGCGAACATTATATCTGGCCTTGAAGCGGTTAAGTACATGAGGGATCCAATCATAGCTCTGTAAAGTCGACAATCCACATCTTTTCCATCCAAGTCAGAATTCAACTTATGATTGACCGGAATTGGAGTATCATATGGGGTACAGTCCTCCATCTTGAACCGGCTCAAGATGTCTTTGACATACTTGGACTGATGAATAAAGAAACCATCTTCCTTTTGATTTACTTGCAAACTTAAGAAAAATGATAACTCTCCCATAGCAGACATTTCAATCTTCGACTTCATTACACCCTCAAAATCTTTACATCACCCTTCGTTTGTTGAGCCAAAAATAATATCGTCCACATAAATCTGCACCTGTAGGTAATCTCCCCCTGATTTCTTTATGAATAAGGTCGAGTCTATCTTTCCACGAACAAAGTCATTTGCTAAAAGATGTGTGGATAATGTTTCATACCACGCACGAGGAGCCTGATGAAAACCATAGAGGGCCTTATCAAGCTTGAAAACCATATTCGGATTCAGTGGATCTTCAAACCCCGGCGGCTGACAAACATAGACTTCCTCCTTGACCTTTCCATATAAAAACGCACTTTTGACGTCTAATTGAAACACCTTAAAACCTTTAAATGAAGCAAAAGCTAGAAACAGCCTTATAGCTTCGAGCCTCGCAACAGGCGCATAAACCTCGGTGTAATTAATTCCTTCTTGTTGATTGAAGCCCTGGACAACTAATCTTGCCTCGTTGCGTACCACGACACCTCGATCGACTTTCTTACATTTAAACACCCATTTTGTTCCTATCGGATACGCACCCTTCAGAAGATCAACAAGATTCCAAACCTTAAGTTTGTCAAATTGAGCAAGTTCTTCCAGCATAGCTTCTATCCAATTGTTGTCATTTAAAGCCATCTCAACATTCTTGGGTTCAACCTGCGAAATAAAGCATGAATGTGAGAAATCATCAAGAACACCATAATCTTTAATGCAGGTATACAAACAAGTATTGTCAACAAGAGAACGTGTTTTCACTCCATCCTGTAAATTTCCAATTATATTCATCACTGGATGATCTTTGAGTTCCTTGATGGATGCAACCTCAGGAACCGGCAACACGTCAACTTGAGTAGAGTCAGATTGATAAGAATATTCTTGATTAATTGGAATTTCCGAGTCTAAATTTGTAGGAATCTCCCCCTGAGCCTGTGTCGAAGATAATGGATCATCACCCAACAACGGTTCAGCAGAAGAATCTTGAAAAATAGCATCATCCTCCTCACTCTCTGAATCTTGTGGACCTGAACAAGAAGCCACATTAGGATCGGGAGCAGAAGTAGATGGAATCGATGAATTTGGAACTGCATTTGGTATAAATCCATTGTGCTGTGCATCCTGACATGACTCATAGAGAACAGCAGCATCTTCAACAGAAATATCAGAAGGTAAATGAAAAGACTTGAATAAGTTTTCATAATCAAATGCCCAATCCGGACCAATCGCCATTTGTGGTAAAGACCGATTTGAACAGTCAATATGGAACCATTCTTCAACTTGGTGCGTCTCTTTGTTATAAACCCTCTTGGTTGTTGAATTAGCCACATACCCCAGAAAAATCCCTTCAATAGCCTTCGCACTGAATTTTGTTGGGACATCTCGAACTTTCAATAGGGTGCAAGGATTACCAAAAGGTAGTAAATAATCCAGATTCGGCTTTCGATTATTCAGCAATTCATAGCAAGTCTTGTTATGTCGCTTGACGGTCAAGACCCTGTTCAAAAAGTGACACGCAGTATTCACATCTTCAGCCCAAAAGGTGACTGGAAGCTTAGAATCTGCAAGCATCGTGCGAGCCATTTCGACTAAAGTCTTGTTCTTTCGTTCAGCGACACCTTTTTGTTGAGGAACATATGGCGCACTGAATTCATGATGAATTCCCTTTTGAAGACAGAATAAGCCCATTTTGCTATTCTTAAATTCGCTACCATTGTCACTCCTGATTCTTCTGACTTTCTGATTGAATAAATTCTCTAAACCCAGGATTAAGTATTGTACCAACTCAGTGGTTTCAGCTTTAGAGGAAAGAAACTTAACCCATGAAAATCTGGAGTAATCATCAGTTACTACCAAGCAGTATGATTTTCCACCAATGCTCCTGATACTGATAGGACCGAACAAATCCATATGCAGCAACTCCAAAGGAGTTACGATAGAATTCATCGATTTAGATTTGTGAGATTTCTTTCTTTGCTTCACCTTCTTGCAAGGAATACAATCATCAGGAACTGAGAATTTCATCTTTGGAATACCAAGAATCAGATCATTCCTAACAATGTAGTTCATCTTCCTATAGTTAATGTGAGCTAGCTTCCTGTGCCACAATATTGAATCAGATTCTGATGCCTTGGAGAGTAAACATGTTGGAATTGAATCCGTTGTAGTGGCGACACTCATGTCAAGGACATACGTGTCATTTTTCCTCGGAGCCTTCATAAGAATCCATTCATCAGGAATCACGAAGCCCTGTTTTAAAATATAGCATTCAGCATCGTTGAAATGGAACGAAAACTTCTTGTCACAAACTTGTGATACACTTAAAAGATTGTGTTCCAGCTGCTCAACATAATCCACTTTCTCAAATTTGACTTTGTCATTCTTTAACGTACCCTGTCCAGTTATGTAGCCGCCTTTATTGCCCGCAAAAGCGACATAACCTCCATCAATTTGTTTTACATCCTCAAGCAATCTAACATTCCATGTCATATGTCGAGAGCAACCACTATCCACATACCATGTATTGTTGATAGTCCTCCTTGGTTGTCCCTACATGAACAACGAGAATCAGTTAGAAATAGGAACCCAAGCCATCGTGGTCTTGGGTCGTCCAGATTTATCAAAATAAACAACTTCTTGTAATTTACAATCAATCTTATCATTCACTTTTGGAACAGAAGTTTGACAATCAGAGTTTTTCAAAGAAGATCCATTTTTATTATTTTGAAAAACATTATTTGATGTATTATTGTCAGATTCGGATGTTTCTAAAATTTTCTTCAATTTTCTGTTTCGTCTTCTCCTTTGAGGTCTAGACAATGTAACTTCCTGGTGAGAATCTTTTGAAATTCCAACATTAGGAATCTCAAGCTTCTCTTTGAATACAAAAGATTTAGTATTCAAATTATCTTGTTGTTTAAATCCAGAGGATTTAACAAAAGATCGACCAGGCAAATTTTTCTCCAAACTAGAAGACGACTTTCCCTCATCTTTTCTTTTCAGAATCTTCACCACTTTTGGTTATGAAGGAACAATCTTCATTTTACCTTGGTTCTTGTAAGGACAACTGAGCAAAATGTGACCAGCCTCGTTGCAATGAAAACACACTTTTCTTTCTTGATAACTTCTAAAATAAGGAGTTTTCTTTGAATGTGAGGATCCATCAGAGGTATAAGCTTCAGAGGAAAGTCCAGAACAGTTTATCGGCTTCTTTGGAACATAAGCCTGTGTTGGCACCTTTGAAGAATACACTTTTTGATAACCAGCTGTGACAAATCCACTCGACTGTAAAATTGGAAAAAGCGTAGATGTACCAACTTTCACTTCTTCAGGTTCAGTCAGAATGCGTCTATCTCGGGTAACAGATTTAACAACTGTTGGATCATGAATTTTGACCTCTTTTGGAATGCCCTCGACCTTCTTCTCATCAAACACCTCATCTTCAGAATCAGACTCATACACCATATCCTCCCCAGTTACCGGATTCACCTTTAACACAGTCTTTGGATCTATCTCCTCTTCATGTATTATTTCAGGTTCCACCACATAATTTGCATTAAACGGTGGAGGAATAAATCCAATTCCAGCAACACGCTTAGTAGGATCAGCATTTGTAAGATCCATGATTTTCCGACCTTATTAATTTTTTTTAAACCATAATGACACTTCACCTCGATCACGTACCTACCACCTTAATTATTTCAACGAGTATCAAATTTAAATTTCAATGTTTGCAAATACATATCATTTATCTCCTACTAAATATATATGTACATTTTTTTCATAATAATAGATATGTCCAAAAATAAAACCTTTGAGTTTTATTTACGTAGTTACATCTTTTATATGTATACATATATTTATTTTTAAATATAAACACATGTATATTTGATTATATACAATTTACAAGTTTATAAAAATGGGAGTTATCTATTTATAAAATATTTAAAATCTAGATAAATAGGTTAGATTTATAAAAAACTATTTTTTTATAAAAGAATTTATGTTTAGATTTATAAAATAAGACTTATAAATAAATTAAAAAAAATTATATTTGATTTAAACCATTAAATTGAGTCTTGAACCCTAGTAGTTCAAAAATTGGAGTTTTCTTTGAATTTGAAACCTTTTTCACATCAGTTGACTTTCTATAGTCAACATCACCACGATTTGACTCAGAAAAAGTCAACAGGCCCCAAATTCATTCTCCATATCATCAAAGCAGGTAATGCTACTACCTATTGAGCATTCAGAAACATTATGCGACCATAACAAAATACTCTTAAGGATCTAATTTCGTTTAAATAGATCCGATTAACCAACCCGTCAAATTTGACTTTCCAAAAGTCAAACACGCGTAAATCACCACCAATTTCCCTCAAATCCGTGATTGAATCCTTTCATTTTACTCCCAACACGTGCATAATCAATTGGAGTTAATATATTCGTTGTTTAATTAAAAAAATTGGAACCGAATTCGGAGATTTAAAAAAAAACGTTTACATCGCGGAAATGGTTAATTCCATGCCCAATTCCTAAAATCAAGTCCCCAATCCCGTAAATCTCGTCAATCACAGTTGTAATTCGCGTTTCTAAAACATCCTACGACTCCCCATAACCCGTTACAACGCGAAATCACTTCCAATTTCACTCTCTTTTTCTCTCTCGGTTGGATCGACGCAAGGAAGGGAGAGCTACCCAAATTTACTATCGATTCAAGGACGACTTCAGGTAACCCCCTCTGCATCTTAATCGCACCTCCTCTGCTCTGTTAAAACCAAAATCGAATTTAAAGTTAAACTGGTTCGTGTATGTGTGTTATGACGCAGGATTAATCTTGTTTTAGCAATGTACTTCAGAAATTTACACAAGATGGGTCTCTGGCCTAGTGGTTAACACATTTATACACTGAAACAGGGAGGTCGTGGGTTCAACCCTCGCAGCAGCCTCCCTGCACATTTTTTCCTGTTTTGTAGTTTTCCCCTACTACACACTCACATATCTATACTATATAATACATGTATTCTTATAGACATAAAATGATAAAATACATATCTTTCTTTTATAACAAAACATAAACAATATAGTATTTGACATCAATACATTATTTTATTTTTATGATTGCGTAAATATACAATCAATTACTAATATAAATCAATCCATTTATATATATATATATATATATAAAGTGTTCAAAGGTTTGTAATTAATATCTTTTAAAAAAAAAAGAGTATTCATAATTATGTTTAAATATTTTCTAAAAACGTTTCGGTTATCACAAATAATAGTATACGAGTATTAGTATTGTTAAATATGTTTTAATTCGTCACTATATTTCAAAAAACATGACAAACCTTATTTTATTGTCATAAACCTTACTATTTTATATAACCCTTTTAAGTTATAAAATTTGCATATTTTGTAACGCCGTAAGCTTTATAATCAAAAGGGTTACAAATATGTTAGTAGCCTAAACCTTAAAACGACCTGTTATTAATAATACAATTTTATCAGTGTTATTAATATAATAAATTTTAATAATTGTTTTATTAGCATATTTATCATATTATTAATACTATCATAATTAACATATATTAGTAGTAAAATTTATGATTTCTAGTTAAATAATCAATCATACTGAATTGGACTTTCATATTACCACGTGCATAACTAAATTATTTACACATTTTAAATTACTTACTTTTGATTATTTATTATTCCAAGTGATTACTATTTTATTTTAAACACAGTTGACACCGTCTTAATATTAATATTTTTACAAATCATACTTATTATTAGTACTTAGTTTCCTTTTATAAATAAACTTTATAAAAATCAGTTACAAACTCTATTCGTATCCTGGATCACTCATCCAATCCAATCCTAGACTTAGACATAGACTTTTGTACACACTATTAATTCAATATACATTACACACTAGGTTAACGTGGTGAGTTGCAATGATCACTTTGCTATCTAGCCTCGCGTGTTAACTACGCCTTTGCATCAAGTGAGTTTTACATAGCCCCTTTTTACATTTTACACTTTTTTTGGGGTGAAACATGATTACAATTTGAACTCTTTGAAATTACTCATATACAATTCACTAATATGATGCTATGTGTTATTTGTGCTTTATGCTTGAATGCTATGAGTTAAGACTACATATACATGACATTAGTACAATCATTAACTCAGTACAAGCCAACGGTTAACATTGATAGATCTATTGCGTCTGACAAACCCACCCGGTTAGGGTGTCTGTTACCGACTTTACATTAGGGTAACCTGCGTGTTATGCCTCAGTCACAAGGTTTGATTGTACACACTTAGTTTAACTATAGATTCTCCATAAATGCCTTATACACGTGTATCGTATTAATTATATAAAACACTTTAAACTTGGTTGTGTGTCAAAACCTATGTATGCTCACCAACTATTTATAGTTGACCCTCTCATTTTATCATATTTCAGGTACAGATGTTTGAGTTGTGGTTCAAGCTACTTCACTTAGGGTTGAGGACCTAGTCTTAAATTTTAATATGAAGATTTATGTATTCTTTAATTATTGTAAATGATGTAATTGCTTACTTGAGTTATGAAATGAAACTTATTGTTTAATTATTACAACTTTAGCAAACCATGAGCTTATGAACAGTCTACATGTCCCGCCCCGACGTTTCCGCCGTCGGTTGGGGTGTGACAGATTGGTATCAGAGCCAGGTTATAGGGAATTAGGTTATTAGACACTTTTGACCTTGACTATAACCTTAGGACAACCATCAAATGCCATGTGCTATGCTACATGGTATTTGCCACATTACTAAATGCTACATGTTTACTACCTTGTGATTATCTTATATGTTATTCTAACTATGACATCGCATGATACAATGTCTTATAGTTTATGTGCCACACTACTTGATAACTCACATGCTTATAGACATTGCTACATATGTAATACCTTCTTTACCACATTGTTTGATTACATGCTACCTAATTGATCACATTTAAATGCTATCATAAGTCTTATCACATGCGTATTCATATCTAAGTCTTTATACACTTTCACCCTTACACATTGATATTTATGTCACCACCATCATTTACAAAAGGTTAAACTCTTAGGCCTAAAGTCTATTGAAATTTTAAAATCCCGTCAAAGTTTTGAGTTCTGAACATTAGTAAAGAACACATGCAATCTGGAAGGGTGAATGTCTGTACTTTGGGTCTTCTGTCTAGGAAAGCATTTCATATAAATCCAAATCAACCAAAGGATCCGTATGTTTTCCTGGGAATTCCCGAAGTGAGTGTTCACCTATAGGCTAAAGCATGTCTTCTTGAAAGTATAAAGAATGTGAATCACTTTGATTTGTCAAAGTATCCATTTGATTATATTATCGAAGGGGTACAATCTAAAACACTAACGTGTTGTTTATTACAATTTAGTACACTTAGCTAAGCCTTCTTTATAGCTAATCATTTTATCTGAATTAAGCAACATCGTTATTTTATCCAAACAAAACTTTTATCAAACCTTCAAATAGTATCTGAAATATAAATTTTCTATAAACTTTTACCTTGTAAAGAAACTTAATACAACTTGTTCTATAAAACCATTATTTTTAATTGATAATTAATTATGACTTTTTCCCGTTAAATTAATTATTATAAAACCTTGGCTTAAGTATTAAATAATTTAGCCATTATTTTTTTTCTTTTAAAATATTCCCTTAAAAATAATTTAAAATTTAATAAAAATCTCTTCATTTAATTATCCATGTAGTTAATTATTCAACTTATTTTCTTATAATACGACTTTGCATAATAAACAATTACGACTTTATACATTTCGCTAGACTATTTATTATTTCAATCTTGGTAAATTAGTAAATAAATTAGACCATTAATTTCTTGAGAAACACTTTTGTTTTAATAACTAAATTAAATAAATAAAAAGTGTTTATTTATTTATCAAATTATCAATACCTTATTCATTTACTTATTCATTATGAACAAAAGCACATCAATTGGTTATTCATATACACGAATTCAATTGCTTACAGAGACAAATAAAAACCATATATTTATACACTTAAACAAGAAATTTCTTAAGTATCATTTGAAAATCAAAATAAACATTTCTACCTAGAAAGGAAATTCAATACGACCCGATTTATGAAACATTATCTTGGTTAATTATGACTTTTACTTTGTAAAATTTGTTATTACTAAACCTTGGCTAAATTAATTTGCAAATACTTGTTTAGCCATTGTAATTCATGGTTTAAGTTATTTAACCACTATTTTCTTAAATATTTTTATAAAAAGGCTTTCGTGTAATTATCTATTTACTTATTCAAGCCATTACTTTCACCCTCCTACCCATCTACGAACAATTTCTTACTTACAAACAAAATCGGTTATTCGTAAACGCATTATTCGGAATATTTTTCTTCAAAACCCACTCACCATCTTGCACCTCCGGTAATGTACTAGTATGCTTGCCACTTTAAAGATATAAATCATTTCATGTAAACGTCAACTATTCATACAAACCTCAACGGGATTTAAAAAGCTACAGCCCATCCACTCATATATACATGAACACCAAACAATACGCTTGTCCGCAACACTCGATCACAAACAAAACTCGTTAGTATACGTCACACACGAAATTCAGTAACTTACGTATGCACGTTCACAAAATACATAGCACGGTCACATAATACATGAAAACTTAGTTGCTGACAATATACATAATGTTACACTGATCACATAATACATGAAACTTGTTTATTTGCAATACATATTCTACTGGATTGATCACGTAATACATAACAATCGTTTGTTTGGTACATAATACTAGATTGACCACATTGAACATGAGACTTATTTGGTTACAAAATACATGATACTAAGTTGGTAGCATCATACGTGAAATTCATTTCTTGCAATATACATGATATTACATTGTTTACAATACACATGACACTATATTGCTTACATTACACATGAGAGCTTATACGTGATGCTAAGTTGTTTACGTTACACATAAAACCTATTTAATTACAAGCTACATAACACTAGATCATACATGAGACTTGTGTATTTACATGAAACTAAGTTGCTTACGATTTTTGCAATTGATTGATCACAATATACATGAAACATGGTCATACACTTTGTTCACCAAACTTGAAAATCATGACACATTGAAGCTACTCGGGGTTTGACGTATACTTGTTCAAACACGAGGAAGCTTTAACACTTTAAAACAACTCGGTGTTTGACGTATTCTTGTTCAAACACGAGCAAACTATGGGACTTTAAGTTATACAACTCTTTAGTTGCTAATTGACCTGCCTACTAGGAACATAGTTACTTATTAGCAAATTTTATGTGAAAACAATAGACATGAACTAAGTGAAATTGTGCCCCTCTTGACCGCACACAACGGAAGGATCTATGCGGACCATGCGATGATTCGAGTAATTACGGGTGCACACGTAATTATAAAAATCAAGCGCATGGAAAACATAGTGAATTCTATCGTGTGTTAGGCCATAAAACCTATCGTGACATATAATAACAAAACTAATGAGATATGATAAGGGCATGGTGGATACGCCGCTGGTACTTCCTATATATAAGTGTTCTTTTCATATTTTCAGAAGTAGCGTTAATCGTGTCGCGTAAAGTTTTCTGACCTTGACCAATGTTTGTGATATCTCTTGTCCGGTGACCCTTATTGAACATGTTAGACTACAACCTAAACGTGTTTTGATCAACTCTCATCGTTCTCATTCCAACTAATGCATTCCATCTTTGGAGTCCAAAATATTAATCGACATTTTCTCCTAAATTCCCTTCAAACTAAATCCACTAATATCATTCATGCTTGACTTTGAGTATCAGACCTGAACACAGATTATCATTTGCACTCCTCAAACCGACAGTCAAAGCTTGTAAAAAATCCAAACCCACATCTCTTTCCTGTTACCAGCAGTCTCTGTCAGTTGAATTTCGGAACAAAATTCCCTCAACATGGGGATACTGTAAGATCCATGATTTTCCGACCTTATTAATTTTTTTTTAAACCATAATGACACTTCACCTCGATCACGTACCTACCACCTTAATTATTTCAACGAGTATCAAATTTAAATTTCAATGTTTGCAAATACATATCATTTATCTCCTACTAAATATATATGTACATTTTTGTCATAATAATAGATATGTCCAAAAATAAAACCTTTGAGTTTTAATTACGTAGTTACATCTTTTATATGTATACATATATTTATTTTTAAATATAAACACATGTATATTTGATTATATACAATTTACAAGTTTATAAAAATGGGAGTTATCTATTTATAAAATATTTAAAATCTAGATAAATAGGTTAGATTTATAAAAAACTATTTTTTTTATAAAAGAATTTATGTTTAGATTTATAAAATAAGACTTATAAATAAATTAAAAAAAATTATATTTGATTTAAACCATTAAATTGAGTCTTGAACTCTAGCAGTTCAAAAATTGGGGTTTTCTTTGAATTTGAAACCTTTTCACATCAGTTGACTTTCTAGGGTCAACATCACCACGATTTGACTCAGAAAAAGTCAACAGGCCCCAAATTCATTCTCCATATCATCAAAGCAGGTAATGCTACTACCTATTGAGCATTCAGAAACATTATGCGACCATAACAAAATACTCTTAAGGATCTAATTTCGTTTAAATAGATCCGATTAACCAACCCGTCAAATTTGACTTTCCAAAAGTCAAACACGCGTAAATCACCACCAATTTCCCTCAAATCCGTGACTGAATCCTTTCATTTTACTCCCAACACGTGCACAATCAATTGGAGTTAATATATTCGTTGTTTAATTAAAAAAATTGGAACCGAATTCGGAGATTTAAAAAAAAACGTTTACATCGCGGAAATGGTTAATTCCATGCCCAATTCCTAAAATCAAGTCCCCAATCCCGTAAATCTCGTCAATCACAGTTGTAATTCGCGTTTCTAAAACATCCTACGACTCCCCATAACCCGTTACAACTCGAAATCACTTCCAATTTCACTCTCTTTTTCTCTCTCGGTTGGATCGACGCAAGGAAGGGAGAGCTACCCAAATTTACTATCGATTCAAGGACGACTTCAGGTAACCCCCTCTGCTCTGTTAAAACCAAAATCGAATTTAAAGTTAAACTGGTTCGTGTATGTGTGTTTTGATGAAGATGACGCAGGATTAATCTTGTTTTAGCAATGTACTTCAGAAATTTACACAAGGTGGGTCTCTGGCCTAGTGGTTAACACATTTATACACTGAAACAGGGAGGTCGTGGGTTCTACCCTCGCGGCAGCCTCCCTGCACATTTTTTCCTGTTTTGTAGTTTTCCCCTACTACACACTCACATATCTATACTATATAATACATGTATTCTTATAGACTAAAAATGATAAAATACATATCTTTCTTTTATAACAAAACATAAACAATATAGTATTTGACATCAATACATTATTTTATTTTTATGATTGCGTAAATATACAATCAATTACTAATATAAATCAATCCATTTATATATATATATATAAAGTGTTCAAAGATTTGTAATTAATATATTTTTAAAAAAAAAAGAGTATTCATAATTATGTTTAAATATTTTCTAAAAACGTTTCGGTTATCACAAATAATAGTATACGAGTATTAGTATTGTTAAATATGTTTTAATTCGTCACTATATTTCAAAAAACATGACAAACCTTATTTTATTGTCATAAACCTTACTATTTTATATAACCCTTTTAAGTTATAAAATTTGCATATTTTGTAACGCCGTAAGCTTTATAATCAAAAGGGTTACAAATATGTTAGTAGCCTAAACCTTAAAACGACCTGTTATTAATAATACAATTTTATCAGTGTTATTAATATAATAAATTTTAATAATTGTTTTATTAGCATATTTATCATATTATTAATACTATCATAATTAACATATATTAGTAGTAAAATTTATGATTTCTAGTTAAATAATCAATCATACTGAATTGGACTTTCATATTACCACGTGCATAACTAAATTATTTACACATTTTAAATTACTTACTTTTGATTATTTATTATTTCAAGTGATTACTATTTTATTTTAAGCACAGTTGACACCGTCTTAATATTAATATTTTTACAAATCATACTTATTATTAGTACTTAGTTTCCTTTTATAAATAAACTTTATAAAAATCAGTTACAAACTCTATTCGTATCCTGGATCACTCATCCAATCCAATCCTAGACTTAGACATAGACTTTTGTACACACTATTAATTCAATATACATTACACACTAGGTTAACGTGGTGAGTTGCAAGGATCACTTTGCTATCTAGCCTCTCGTGTTAACTACGCCTTTGCATCAAGTGAGTTTTACATAGCCCCTTTTTACATTTTACACTTTTTTTGGGGTGAAACATGATTACAATTTGAACTCTTTGAAATTACTCATATACAATTCACTAATATGATGCTATGTGTTATTTGTGCTTTATGCTTGAATGCTATGAGTTAAGACTACATATACATGACATTAGTACAATCATTAACTCGGTACAAGCTAACGGTTAACATTGATAGATCTATTGCGTCTGACAAACCCACCCGGTTAGGGTGTCTGTTACCGACTTTACATTAGGGTAACCTGCGTGTTATGCCTCAGTCACAAGGTTTGATTGTACACGTGTATCGTATGAATTATATAAAACACTTTAAACTTGGTTGTGTGTCAAAACCTATGTATGCTCACCAACTATTTATAGTTGACCCTCTCATTTTATCATGTTTCAGGTACAGTTGTTTGAGTTGTGGTTCAAGCTACTTCACTTAGGGTTGAGGACCTAGTCTTAAATTTTAATATGGAGATTTATGTATTCTTTAATTATTGTAAATGATGTAATTGCTTACTTGAGTTATGAAATGAAACTTATTGTTTAATTATTACAACTTTAGCAAACCATGAGCTTATGAACAGTCTACATGTCCCGCCCCGACGTTTCCGCCGTCGGTTGGGGTGTGACAGCATTTGAGTTAAAATAATCCAAAACAACCGAAGAATTTTCAAATTTTTCCATCTTTCTATGAAGTTTGATCACTTCAGACTCTTTGTCAGATATTTCTTTATTCTTTTGAGCAACAACTTCATTACGTTTTTCTATCTCAGCATAAGCCATATGTAGATGATAACCTTGCTCTTTATATTTCAACCCTAGAGAATTTAAGTCTCTTTTCAAAGACTCAATTCTATCGATGCACAATTTATCATTATCTTTCAGTTTCTGATTAACAGTATGCATCGATTTCATGTCACAAATCAAGTTTGTGTTATCATCCATGACCTTTTGCAATTTATCTTTAACAGAAATGCAGTTAAAACAATAAATTTGACAAAAAGAGTCTTTTACCTTAGTCGGATCAGACATGTCTGCCATGGATACTTTGGCAATGGGAATATCTTCTGAATCAGCACCATCAAAAGCATTTTGAGTAAGAACAATATCCTCCTCAGCAACACCTGATGCAGCATCAGAATTAATATTCTGCACATGTTCTATTTCTTCATCAACGCTTGGAACACTGTCACCATCACAAGAATCATCACTAGAACTCTCATCATCAGTCGACTCCTCTGGTTTTCCAGAATGAATTTCTGCTACAAAAGTCCGACTCACAGCACCCACCAAGACTCGTCATAGTTTTCGTCGTTCTGAGCAACCAATGCCGATGAAGCAGATGCATGATTTGTATTACCAGATGGACCATGTGACTGATTCCTAATATGCTGAAAATTAGGCTGCTTCTTTTGAGAATCAGACTCGACCTTTGGCTTCACACATTCCTTTGCAAAGTGACCATATTCTTGACAGTTGTAACACCGAACTTTGCTTTTATCAAAACCCATGTGAGATCGACTATTTGAGCCAATATATTTTCTGCCCGTTTTCTTCAAGAAATCTTTAGCTTGACGCATCAACATGGCCATATTCCATTGGATATTCATTTCTTCCAGATCAACAGGGTCAATTTGTCTGAAATCTTCTTCTAAAACCTCAGGATCATGTATTTTACCTCCAACAAAATTTTCATATGATGCCATGAATGAAGAAAACATAGCAAGATAATCATCAGCAACCTTCTGATTCAAATGAGATCTATATGAAGTAGAAGCTGTAGTTGCAGAAAATCCAGAATGGCTTGAATGACCAGAATGAATTGGAACTCCAGAACACTGATCATTTGAAGAATCTTGACCATCACCAGAAAAGAATGCCACTACATTACCAGATTTACCGGTAGATTTGGCAAAATACATTGAGGGATCCAGGATATGCTCCAAGTTAGTTTCTTTCTTCTTCATATTCATGTCATGCGACTGAATCTTCCCTAGAACTTCTTCAAGAGACATGGTTTTATACTTAATGTTCTCTTTGATTAAAACCGTGTACACATCAAATTTTGATGGTAAAGCCTCCAAGAATTTATCATTGATTTCTTCAGTCTCATACACCACAGAAGCACTTGCCAGTTCACTAAGAAGATGATAGAATCTTGTAGCAAGATCATCCAAGGATTCGTTTTGAAAATGTTTAAAGACCAAGAATTGTTTCTTTAATAGCTCCTTTCTACTCTTTTTCACATCCAAACTTGCTTCACACCTTTTTCTGTAATGCTTCCCACAGTTGTTGAGAAGACTTGAATTGTTTAAAACTGTGATATATTTCCTTCGGAAGAGACATCGAAATACTAGCCATCGTTTTCTTTTCCCTGTCAAATAGCAACTTCTCTTCAGTAGTTAACGCTGACACCGGCTTTGGAACATCATCCTGTCCCATCCATGAATAAGTCGGATGCGTATAACCTTCCAAAATCAGAATCCACAAACTGGTATCGGTAAAAGATACAAACTAGTCGAACCGATCTTTCCAATTTGAATAACCAGCTAGATTCAACAACTTCGGAGGTTTTTGAGATGTACCGATCTCATTGTCATAATTGAACATATTCGTGACTTGAACCATATTTGCCATTTTTCCTGAAAAATTTTCCAAGTGTTGAACTCCCTTTACTCTTAGGCAGTGGAATACAGACTATCTTCTTGTGACAAACAATTTCGGCTCGGTTCTTGGACAACCAGTCCATGCCGACAACTATGTCGAAGCTTCCCAATGTTACCGGTAATAAGTCTATAGTGAAAGAGTGCTCGGCTAACGTTAAGACACAACCGGGAATCACTTGTTCTGTCTCTATTAGTTTACCATCAGCTAGTTCTTCCGTATACAGGTAATCTAGAGCGATCGGAGTAATACCAAGTAATGAACTAAACTTAGTGGATACAAAGCTTTTATCAGCACCCATGTCAAACAAGATAGAAGCATAACAGTTGTTTACGAGAAACGTACAAGTAACAATGTTGGGGTCTTGTCTAGCCTCGCCGGCTCCAAGGATAAACGCTCTGCCAAGAGCATTTGTATTTCCAGGTCTCCGATTCTTTGGGCAGTCTTTGCGGAAATGTCCGGGGTCACCGCACCCGAAACATCCTCGGTTTCCCCCACCAGCCAGGGCTTGTTCAACTAGCTGACAGTTCTAAGCATTGTGGACAAAACGCTTGCATTTCTGGCATCGAGAATCTTCACAACTGCCATTGTGGTGGAATAGGCACTTATTGCAATTAGGTAGGGTTCCAGTGTATGCCCCTTTTTGCCTCTTTTCTGGTTGGTTTGCCACAAACACTCTGGCCGGTTCCTGTTTCTTTGGGTTATTGGGCACATAGGGTTTAGCAGGAGCGTTTTCCCACTTCAGTTTTCCTTTTTGTTGAACACTCCCAGACGGACTGCCTGGTCCGTGAGGTTATGAGCCAGTCTGATAGTGTTGTGGATAACCGTGGGCTCGGCAGAAGTAACCATACTCTGTATTTGAGGTGCCAAACCCCAAATGTACCGCTCAATCCGTTTGTACTCAGGCGTAACCATGTATGGTAGCAGTCGCGCAATGTCGTGGAACCTTGCGGTGTATCCCGCAATATTAGCACCCTCCATTTTTAGATTCCAAAGTTCCTGTTCCAGCTTTTGGAGTACATTGCGAGGACAATATTCCTCTTTCAGCATTTCCTTGAACTCCTCCCAACGAATGGCATTTGCATTGTCCAAACCTAGAGTTTGGACATGAGAGTTCCACCAGGAGAGGGCTTGCCCCTCAAGAGTTCCAGCTCCGAACATGACCCGGTTTTCCTGTGTGCATTGACTCATGCTAAAGACCAATTCAATCTTTTCAATCCACCGTAGCAGTCCCACTGCTCCTTTCGCCCCAGTAAAAGTATGCATCTTGCAATCCATGAAGGATTTGTAGGTACAAGCCTTTGGTCCATGCCCCGTTCCTATGTGTCAACTATAGAGCGCAGTTAGGTTAAACTTCCCTGGGGTAGGATTGCATTACTTGCAGTATGTATGCTATTTCTGGTTTGTACCATACCTTCTCTCTCGTCGTGACTTCCTGATCCTCCGCCGGATCGATGGGCTTCATGATTAGCGAGTGCGTCGGCCACGCGTTGCGTGATGAGAGCTTCAATTTGGGCGGTGGTCATGGAACTGGTACCTCCTCCTGAGTTACGGGGTGTTCTCCGTGGTGGCCTGTTTCTTTATAATTATAATGACAACAAAGGTTAGATATTGCGTAATAAATAACAATCAACACACGTGCATAAGATAGCACACCACAATCAACCATCAATTAACCATACAATATAATCCAAAGACAAACACTTGATAAATAAATTGTACGAAACACAAAGTATTTTCAGGAGCAAACACTCCTCCAAAACAAGTAACATCTCAAAAATATTTCATGAGCACAACCCGCTCACGATAAGCTAATCAACTCTAAGGTGAAAAAGTTCCACTCTACAAAGTGGTGAAAAGCAACAGGGCACAAAGAATCATCAGAACCCTGGCGGGCTCTAACTCTTCTCGAATCGTGTTTGCCGTAAGCTCTGCTGCTAGGGCTGTATTGTCAGCAAGTGAGGCTCGATGCTCTGCTATTGCTGCTCGCTAGTGTGCCATCCCTAACTGCTCTTCAGTCTTCACTAGGCGGCTACACAATGAAGTGGTCCTAGCCGCCTCTCTCTAGCGATCCTCGAGTAAACCCGCCACCTGCCCCTGCAAGGTCATTAGTACAGTCTCCGTCGCTGTGGCTTTCTGTTCCGCCTCTCGAGCTTTCTCCTCTGAAGTCTCGATCCGGTCTCGCACTATCAAGAGTGCCTGGTCCTGAAAGGACGATATGTCGGCATCATGTAACTTGCTGCGCGTCGCAAGTATCGGTAGCGGGTTTACTGGTGATGTTATGCTACTTGACACATACAGAAAACATAAAAAAAGAAACGGAAATAACATGTAGTAGTTAAGCTACTAAGGTCCTAGTATCGATAAGGCATACCTAGAGGCTGAAGTACGTGAAACTTTTGAATTTGTAAACAAACCTTGAGTCCATGTGTTTTGCCGTATGCACTGTGAGGTATCAAGAGTCGTTACCACAGCGGAATCACACACATACACGCAAAAATCGATAAACATAAAGTAAAAGACACGAGAGATTTATAGTGGTTCAGCCCCGATTGGCCTACGTCCACTTTGCAACCAGGGTTCTTTATTATTAGGTGCGAAGGAATACTATTACCTCATAGGTTCTATTTATAATACTAGGATTAGGGTTAATAACTTAATTAACAAGAAACTAATAACCGGGCTCAAGCCCATTAGGGCCGGCTCCCTCTTAATTTCTGCGCAAGTCTTCACAACCCAACAATATCCCACTTAAAGGCCTTGCGAATACTCCAGCCCGCCATCAAGCACACAATAACCTAGATTTAGTAACTCTAGTATCCTCCATATCCAAAGTCTCTCGAGCCTTCAGTCCCCATAAACAAGCTCAGAGTTCATCAAAATCCCCCTAGGTGCAGCCCCCCTCTCATCATGTACATGAACGGGCAGTTGAAGCTCCCCCAAGCTCCAACCTAGAAGTCATTTCTAACCCATCGTCTGTCTCAACTAGTTTACACATTCCACCAGCTCCAGAGATGCACCGAGAATCATCAACACTCTCCACATTCAGCAAGTGTTTCCCTGGAGAGATTTAACAATCGGACTGCCGGTCTTCAAAACCCAACGGTGCTTTGTAATTGTGCCCGGACCACGGCCCATGCTCAATCTGTCACTAAACCCCTGAACTATTTTAGACCTCCGATCCCGCTCAGCTTGAGTCACTTTAACACTAGGCTTAACCCTTGCAAAATGAACGCTCTTTTGCTCCTTTGACTCAGCGAACCCGACTTTGTTATGCTTAACCAGGACGGTTACTCCCTCAGCAGATACTTCAACCATATACAGTGACCCTTCCTTGTTTCCTCGAACAATAACCAGATTTCCATTTGTCATTTCCATTTACCACAACCGAACTTTACTTCCATTCCCTGTTCATCCAACTGACCGGCAGAAATAAGCTTCGTCTTCAGACCTGGAATCACCCTGACGTTCTTTAAGTTCCATGTAGTTCCCAATGGAGTTTTCAGACCAATATCTCCCATGCCCGTTACTTTAAGAACCTCACTGTTACCTAAACGTACCTTCCTAAAGTCGCATACCTTTAGATTCACCATCGTTTCCCCACTGTGTATGGCATGAAACGAAGATCCAGAATCCATAACCCAAGAATCAATGTCAGACTCCACACAACAAGCTAATGCATCATCAGACTCTTCCTCTACTTCCACATTGTTCACTTCCTTCTGCCCAGATCCTTCCTTTTTCTTATTTGGACATTGACTTTTCACATGTCCAACTTCATTGCAGCTCCAGCACTTCACATTCTTTCGAGCTCTAGAAGAACTCCTCCCCCTACTCCCACTGATCCTGTTATTTACCCTTCCCCTGTCCACATTGAATATATCAGAAGAAGATCCTCCACTAGTATTCCTCTGGCGAATGTCTTAACCCAGAATACTATCCCGGATCATGTTAAACTTCAAATTCCTAGCTCCACCAGAATTAGTGATCGCTGTCACATAACCTGACCAGCTGTCAGGCAGAGAGGATAACAAGATCGCCGCTTGAGTATCATCATCAAACTTCGTCCCAACGGTCGATAACCTAGACAAAATTGAATTTATGATATTTATGTGCTCAGGTACTGAGGTTCCCTCGTTCATCCTCATTAGAACAAGTCTCTTAACAAGAACCCCATGTTACCGGCAAACGACTTTTCATACATATTTGACAGAGCCGTCATCATATGTCACACCCCCAATTTTTTTTACTTAATAAATAAATAAAGGTTGCAACGATTGGTTCATTACACGATAGAGGAAGCTGTAATAGTGATTTCGAAGACTTGATTAGATATGCAATTACTAAAACTAAGTAATACAATGATCTAAGTTCTTCTAGATCAACGATATACTTGAGACTTGATACTCTATGCCCTTCCAGTTACTAGGAATTAATCCAGCATAGCTAGCTTATTCCAACCACGCCATGGCTAAGGGCTACCTGTTAAACATACTTGAAAGTGTCAACACAAAGGTTGGTGAGTTCACAGATTTAGTTATATCAGTGCTAGTAGTTTTTCCTGAAAACGTGTACATGACTTTACCGTCATAAAACTAAGTAGTTTTTCCCGAAAAACTATATATGACTTAACCGTCATAAATAGTAAGTAGTTTTCCCCGAAAACGTATCTATGACTTAACCGTCATAAAATAAGTAGTTTTCACCCGAAAACGTATCCATGACTTAAACGTCATAAAATAAGTAGTTTTCACCCGAAAACGTATCCATGACTTAACCGTCATAAAATAAGTAGTTTTCACCCGAAAACGTATCCATGACTTAACCGTCATAAAATAAGTAGTTTTCACTCGAAAACGAATCCATGACTTAACCGTCATAAAATAAATAGTTTTACGCGAAAACATTGCCCATGACATTACCGTCATAAATAAGTACAAATAATTCTAAACGTATATGATAAACGAATAAGTGTTATTGATCCATTCGTAAGCTAGCTAGGCTTACAAATACCTATGTTGGTACATGAAACCGTAACCAAACCATGACAAATAAATGCCCCTCCCTCGCTAAACCATGAGAATAAGACAATTTGCGGTCATTCGGCCATGTGGACCCCCGGTTAGTGCGACTAACCATGACCGGGGGCGTCACCCTCAATAGTACTATCCATAGAATCCCAGGCTAAGACCATAGTTAATGGTTACAAAAAGTGTTAATCCGGGGACTTTAAGCGCTATATTGTTCCTCATGTACAACATAATTTAAGTGTCTTGTTTCCTTGTTATCATATAAAAATATTTGCAATGTTTTCTCAAGTGTATAAAACAACAAAGTTTCCAAATGTATTAAACAATAATGTAATACATCATATGTAAGTATGTTTCTCCCCCGCAGTTTATAAAGCATTAAAAAGCGAAAAGCGGGTCGTGAACTCACCTCGTCAGTAGTGTACGCTAACAAATATTTGTATAACTGTAGGCCCCTCCTATCCGTATCCTAATTACACAAGGATACCTATATGTTAAGACTACCCGTCTTAAACACATGTTGTTCACCCGACTTAATGAATTCCGTTAAGTACGTCTTTGTTTAATAAAACAATGTTTTCATGTGACGACTCGTTGGTGATTATTATTCTAGTCTAGACGCTTATATATTTTCCGAGAAAATATTAGGTTTCCATATTGGTGATTTGTTAGGTGTACCAAAAATATATATTATTTTTGTGATAACTGATCATATATTTATATTATGATCATGTATGAACATATAATTATTTCTTACCAATAATTATATAAAATCACAAATATCGTTCAAGTATGTTCTACGCATGTCAATTTTCCTACGTGCACATAAACTACGTTAACACGTCCGTATGCAAATACTTGTTTCGAACGAGATTTATTAACATGTTTTTATTCATCATGCATTTATTTATACCAATATACGCATACAACTATTTCCAACATTTCAACGGGTGTTTAAGTATTAACATGTGATCATTTGTTCATTTTTAACCGAACGCACTTAGATTTCTTGCATTCATGACAACGTCCTATGTTATCATTTAAGCAACTTAGAAATATATGAATGATTTCCATCATCTAGTTACTCCATTACTCATCTCGAGTTAATACTTTTTCCGTCAATCACACACACACACACACACACACATATATATATATATATATATATATATATATATATATATATATATATATATATATATATATATATATATATTTACATGCATATGTTTAACAACTTTCCAAGTTCTACCATTTATGTTCAGACACACATATATCTATATGTGTCGGTTTCTAAACATGCATACATACACTTATTTAACAACTATGATCATGCATATTTATACTTATTTTGATCTCTTTATATGAATACCTTTTCATACTTAACAATCTTTCCAAATCACCAAACTTTAAACACACATATACATATTCTAGTTTTTCTTGTTTTTAAATCTTAATATCATATGATCAAACAACAACTTGTCATAAATGATCAAAACAACCAATTATTGACATAATCTCATTATTTTTGGTCCATATATATATATATTTTATATAAAACATAGTTTTTAAACATAATAAAGTTAAGCATTTATAGAAACTTATTAACTCTTTGGATCTATTTAAAAATCCTTTGTTTTCCTTGGTGAACAACATGTTTTCAACAAGAATATGAAGGCTCATGACGGATTCATACCACTAGTCAAAGCTAGTTGAAGGAACACAAGTAGAAGATGGTAGAGACTTGATATACTAGCAAAACCGACCTTGAACCTTCAAGAACTCCTTGGATCTCCAAAATCTAACTCAAACTCTCTATATTTGCTCTGGCATTTTTGAATGTGCAGGTGTGTGCATATGTGTGTGTATGTCGATATATATATATATAGAGAGAAAGAGGGTGAATGGATGAGTGTGAATCTCCTCAATCATCAGTACAAATCCTAGTACTCGAGTGTTGGATTGGTCTTGACAACTTAAGGACTTAATTAGACAAGACTTATACAACATCATCATGAGGATTGGTTGATTAGATGAGTGGGTGGGTCCCACTAGGGCCATTCTCGGCTAAGAGAGAGGGTAGGGTGGGGGGTTGGGTCTTGTCACATCAAGTAATTATTATAAAGCATGGAAGATTTGACCTGATTGGACTTTCCACTTGATAAGGCATGGCTTCATGATAACTAGTGGATTTGACCTGTTAGGTGTTGTCACATCATGTGTCATCATTACAATGTTGATGGGACTTGTGATGACTAGTGGATGTAACATTTCTGATTTTTAGTATCCGTATTCTCAATTCAATGTAATGCATTTCAAGCTCAATTCTAGTGCACTGTTTTATTCCTTTTCGTACCATCAATTAAATACTATATTTCAATGTTAACCCGCAAATTTTACACGGTTATAACCTACTAAAACACTACATAAGTATCTATTTATACAAATATGTCAAAGACCAAAGTTACAAGGTCTGATGTTGAAAATTTATAAGAAACCTTAATAGGCAAGGTCGAGCCTAGTTCTGGCACGGTCGCGCCGAGTGCTTTGGCACGGTCGCGCGACTTGCTTTGGAACGATCGCGCCTGGTGCCTTGGCACAATCGCGCCGCATATTGGCACGGTCGCGCCTCTCATCAGTTGAAACGTAAATACAGACTTTAATCACAGAGACGTTCGATTTCGTAACCGTTTTGCACGTTCCAACTATTAACAAACAAAGTTAAGCCACTTGATCGTCCTAATTACAACAAATAAACGGAATTTCATCAATTCACCCAATAGTCAACAAAATTGTCCACTAGAACATCGAATCCTCCAAATTGCTTGCAATTCTCCCAAGCAAACGCACAAATGATTCTCCCAGAAGCTACTGACCCTCTTGAAGCAACCAGAATCGTAGCAGAAGACACCGGAAACCAAGCTCGCCGACGTCGGAACTCCTTTCTACCGTTCGCTATCATTTCGCCCTCATTCCGGGTAATTGAAACCTTGCCCTCTATCGATTCAGTCCTTAGATCAAATGCCCCATGTTAATTTGGGCTTCCAATATGGAAATCATCTTAAACCCGAATCTAGTTTTTGTTCAAAAATGATTTAATCGAATCCGACTTTAGACACGTTTTAAATCCAATTAATCTATGTAAAAAGACTCTAAATAATCTAATGAATGAAAGCCCTATGATTTCCAATCTTGTTATTATAAGAATTAGTCAATTCGTTCCTGATTTGGAACAGACGCGGTCGCGCTAATCATCTAGCGCTGTCGTGCCTCAAGAGACGCGGTCGTGCCGAATATCAGCGCGGTCGTGTCCTCCTGACCAGACCCAATCATGCCCTTTGGCTAATCTCAGTCATGTCTTGGAATCATAGACACGATCGTGCCTGGCCAAGGCACGATCGTGCCTAATGATTTAATTAGTTAAGCCATCTGTTTGATCAACACGGTCGCGCCCTGACTAGCATGGTCGCGCCCTGACTAGCATGGTCGTGCCCGTGGTTCGAGCACGATCGTGCCCTTCCCAGGCACGGTCATGCGTGAGTTAAAATCTTGACAGAATTATAAATTTTATATATTTTTCAAACCCCAATAATTCTGATTAAATTACAAAGTAAAAATAGTTGATTTTTATAAAATTGCATTTAACCTTATTTAAAAGAACAAATATTTAATAAATGGAAAATTATTTATTTAAATTTTATAAAATTTAACTTACAATTATTGTTGAACCTTTCATTTAAAAAGTATTTCAATGGTTAAGTTACATTTTATAAATAAATAAATAAAATGATTATTTATTTACTTTATGTTTAAACAAAGATATTTATTTATTACATTTAAATTCATTTAACACTTATAATATTCTCATAAACAATAATTATTTACATTACCTATTTAATTATTCAAACTCAAACTTTAATCAAAATGTTCTAAAAATATTCTTTCAAACTTGATACATTTTATTCAATACAACCAACTACAAATCAATGACCTTTCTTACACAAGTACAAATGCAACTTTAGACTCAAACTTTGGTGCACACTATTAATACCCTATACATTACACTTTAGGTTAATTTGTGCATTTCAAGGATCCTTATTCTATCTAGTATCATTGTTAGCAACGCCTCCAAACCAAGTGAGTATACATAGCCCCTTTTACTCTTTTACATTTTTGGGGTGAAACATGAACATTATTCAAATTACATGTTTACATTTACACAAACAACACAAGTACAAATCATATTTACATTCATGTGTGCAATTTGAGCTTTATGCCCGAGTGCTAGGTGTGCTAACCTTTGTATGCGATTATGTGCAATCATTAACTATTCAAGCCGACGGTTTTCAATGATAGATCTATTGAGTCTGACAAACCCACCCAGATTGGGGTGATTGATACCGACAACACAATTTTGCATGCTAGTTACAAAGGTTTGGTTGTACATGGTTACACAATAGCTGCTCCCCATAAATGCCTTAATTATCATGTTATGTATGGATTTGTTTTACAAACTATATGCTATCTATATAAACCTATGTTATACTCACCAACTTTTTATTTGACTTTATTTTATTCATGTTTCAGGTTCTAATGTGTGAGATTGTTCAAGACGTGCTACATATAGGCTTGGACTTAGTTAATCTAAATAAAAGAACTCTATGTATTTAAATTTTGTTCTATCTTGGATGTGGTTGTATTGGATTACTTGCAATGGAAATTGATGTTTAATATATGCAATTTAGTCAACCTTGTGCTCATGAACAGTCTACATGTCCCGCCCCGATGATTCCGCCATCGGTCGGGGTGTGACAGATTGGTATCAGAGCCTTGGTTATAGGGAATTAGGTTATTAGACACCTGGACCTAGACTATAACTTTAGGACACCCACTTATACCATGCTTCATGTTTATATGATTATGTGCTACATGTTATGTGTTACATGTTATGTGCTACATGCTTACTATGATTAGTTATTATTTTATTTGATGACTTATTTATTAAAAATCCCTGACTTGTTAGTATATACTTAAATAATAAATTAAATAAACAATATCTCTTCCTATATCCTAAAACCTCATAATACTCTTACTTCCTTCTCTATCTATATTTTTCTAGCATGTGGAATCTTCATGAAGCTAAATCCATAAAATTTTCTTTATTTCCTCGTTAAGGTTTTTAAGCTTTGTTAATTATTTGCTGCTATTCTTGCACAACTCGTGACACAACTCACACAAGCTAATAGTGCCACCAATGGCAACAACGATGGTAATGGTAGCAATAGTGGAAATGGTGGTAATGGTGGAAATGGTGGTAACAACCCATCCCAATGCACCTTCAAGCACTTCAACTCATGCAATCCCCTCAAATTCTATGGTACCGAAGGAGCTACCGGACTCCTTCAATGGTTCGAAAGCATTGAGAATACCTTTCTCAATAGTGACTGCCCCGACAACCTTCGAGTTCGTCATGCCATAAGTGTCCTACAAAAACGGGCACTCACGTGGTGGAATGGGGAGAAAAGAAATAGGGGTGTGGATGTAGCAATGGCCTTACCTTGGGATGAGGTTAAAAGGTTAATGACCGAGGAATTCTGTCCTCGAAATGAAGTAAAGAAACTTGAAGCTTTTTGGGATCATGCCCAAGATAGTGGTGAAAACTTGGCATACATAACTCGGTTCCATGAGTTGAGTCTTCTTGTGCCCCACATGGTCACTCCTCTGTCCCGCTGCATTGAAAAGTATATTGGGGGACTACCTAGGCAAATTCAAGATACTGTCCTAGGAAGGAATCCCGCAACACTTGAAGATGCCATCCATTTGTCCGCTACCTTAACTGATAACCATGTGAAAGCGGGAACACTTACTAAAAAGGGCACCAAGAAAGTTTCTGAGACTATAACCCCTCCTACACACAACAAAGAAGCCACAACTGAACCCTCCCGCAATAATAGGAAAAGGAAGACTAGAAACTATGCTGTGGTCACTCCTGCTATTCCTGTTAACCAAGCTGCACCTATGATTCAAGCACCGGCCAAAAAGCCATATGTTGGAATCTACCCACTTTGAGCCACCTGTAACTACCATCATCCCCAAAGCATCCCATGTCGCCTTTATACTTATTGTGGGAGATATAGCCATACAGTTAATGTTTGTAGGACCAAATCTCTTGCGGGCCAAGTCAACCCACCAAACCAAACCAACGCCCAAGTGGCTAATCAAGGTGTATCCGCTATTGCAAATAGGCGAGCATGTTATGAGTGTGGCAACCTGAACCATTTCCGTGATCAATGCCCAAAGTTAGTCAATGCTAGACAAGGTGGAGCTCGTGGGCGTGCTTTCAACATAAACGCCAATGAAGCTCAAGCTAACAATGACGTGGTCAATGGTACGTTTCTTGTTAATAGTCAATATGCCTCCATTTTATTCGATACCGGTGCCGATAAAAGTTTTGTGTCACTTAATTTTGAACCTTTACTTGCAAAGACACGGTCCCAATTAGAGAAAAAATTTACCGTTGAAGTAGCAAATGGTGACTCCCTTACAATTGAGTCCATTATCTATGATTTCTCTTTAGAACTTAATGATCACACATTCCCAATCAACCTTGTTCCAATGCCACTAGGGAGCTTTGATATCATCATAGGTATGGATTGGCTATCGAATCATCATGCCGAAGACATTTGCTTTGAGAAGTGTATTCGAATACCTCTACCATCGGGAGAAACGTTGAGAGTCTTTGGTGAAAAGCCTTGCAAAGGGCTTAAATTAATGTCATGCACTACTGCTCAAAAGTACTTACGAAAGAAGTACGTGGCCTTTTTGGCCCATATCGTTCAAAAGGATGTTAAAAAGAAGAGTATTCAAGATATCCCCATTATCCGAGATTTTCCTGAAGTATTCCCCGAAGCCTTATCCGGTCTTCCACCCGTTCGTCAAGTAGAATTTCGCATTGATCTTGTGCCCGGAGCTAACCCCGTGGCTAGAGCTCCTTACCGTCTTGCACCTTCTGAAATGCAAGAACTTGCAAGTCAACTTCAAGAGCTCTCCGACAAGGGATTCATCCGTCCGAGTCATTCACCGTGGGGTGCACCCGTTTTATTCGTTAAAAAGAAGGATGGATCATTTCGCATGTGTATTGACTACCGCGAACTCAACAAGCTTACTATCAAAAACCGTTATCCTTTACCTAGAATTGATGACCTCTTCGATCAACTTCAAGGTTCTACTTGCTTCTCGAAGATTGATCTTCGATCTGGTTATCACCAACTCCGTGTGCAAGAAGACGATATTCCAAAGACTGCCTTCCGAACAAGGTATGGTCATTACGAGTTCATGGTTATGCCTTTTGGACTAACCAATGCACCCGCAGTTTTCATGGATCTCATGAATCGTGTGTGCAAACCGTACCTTGATAAGTTCGTGATCGTTTTCATCGATGACATCTTAATCTATTCCAAGACTAAAGTCGATCATGAGCAACATCTTAGATTGGTCTTGGATCTCTTGAAGAAAGAACAACTATATGCCAAATTCTCCAAATGTGAATTTTGGTTAAAAGAAGTTCAATTTCTTGGTCACAATGTCAACGACAAGGGTATTCATGTTGACCCTGCTAAGATCGAAACGGTTAAGAATTGGAATACCCCGAAGACTCCCACTGAAGTTCATTCATTTCTGGGTCTTGCGGGATATTACCGTCGTTTCATCTCGAACTTCTCTAAAATTGCTGTCCCCCTTACCGCTTTGACCCACAAGGGTAAGACTTATGAATGGGGACCAAAGCAAGAAGAATCTTTCCAAACCCTTAAGCAAAAGTTATGCAATGCTCCCATTTTGACCCTCCCTGATGGGAATGATGATTTAGTTATCTACTGTGATGCTTCTAACCAAGGTCTTGGTTGTGTCCTCATGCAACGAGGCAAAGTAATCGCTTATGCATCAAGACAACTTAAAATTCATGAGAAGAATTATACGACGTACGATCTCGATTTGGGTGCAGTCGTATTTGCATTGAAGATTTGGAGACATTATCTCTATGGCACGAAATGCGTGGTGTTCACCGACCACAAAAGTCTCCAACACATCTTCAATCAAAAGGAACTCAATATGAGGCAACGACGTTGGGTTGAACTCCTTAACGACTATGAATGCGAGATTCGTTACCATCCCGGCAAAGCGAATATTGTAGTCGACGCTTTGAGTCGAAAGGACCATGTTATGCTTCATTGTGCCCAAATTCAAACCGATATTCAAACCCGCATCTTAGAAGCTCAACACGTCTCAGTCACCGAGGGTAACATGTACGAAGAAATGTCGTGTGGTGTTGAACTTCTGCTTGAATCAAAACCCAATGGCTTACTTTATTACTTGAACCGTATTTGGGTTCCCAATCGCGATGATCTCCGTACATTTCTTATGAACGAGGCTCACAAGACTCGTTATTCTATTCATCCTGGTGCGGATAAAATGTACCAAGATCTTCTCCAACAATATTGGTGGCCCGGTATGAAAAAGGACATTGCTCTTTATGTTGCCAAATGTTTGACCTGCTCCAAAGTCAAAGCCGAACATCAACGTCCTTCTGGTTTACTTGAACAACTAGAAATTCCCGTGTGGAAATGGGAGAACTTAGCCATGGATTTTATTACCAAACTCCCTCGCACCTTGAGTGGTTATGATAGTATTTGGGTGATCATTGATCGTCTCACCAAATCTGCTCATTTCTTGCCTATCCGTGAAGACTATCGGGTTGAGAAACTAGCCCGAATTTACATTGATGAAATTGTGAGCCGTCATGGTGTTCCTTTGAACATAA
Source organism: Smallanthus sonchifolius (assembly GCA_023525975.1). Classification (NCBI taxonomy): domain Eukaryota; kingdom Viridiplantae; phylum Streptophyta; class Magnoliopsida; order Asterales; family Asteraceae; genus Smallanthus; species Smallanthus sonchifolius. The sequence goes on from CM042023.1 coordinate 50,152,602, forward strand.
TATCTGATCGAGATGCCCGGTTCACTTCTCGCTTTTGGCAATATCTCCAAACTGCTCTTGGCACACGATTGGATTTGAGCACGGCTTACCATCCCCAAACTGATGGTCAAACCAGCGAACAATCCAAACACTTGAAGACATGCTTAGAGCTTGTGTAATCGATTTTGGTGGAAACTGGGATTCACATTTATCCCTCATTGAGTTCTCTTACAATAATAGCTATCACACAAGTATCAACATGGCTCCATTCGAAGCTCTTTATGGTCGCAAGTGTCGTTCTCCTATCTGTTGGAATGAGATTGGTGAAGCACAAATCACCGGTCCCGAACTAATTCAAGAAACATCCGACAAGATTATTCAAATCCATGACAACATCCGAACAGCGAGAAGTCGGCAAAAGAGTTATGCCGATAAACGACGAAAACCCTTGGAATTCCAAGTCGGTGACCTTGTTCTTCTTAAGGTCTCCCCGTGGAAGGGTGTGGTCCGTTTTGGAAAGAAAGGTAAGTTAGCCCCTCGCTATGTTGGTCCATTCAAAATCCTTGAAAGAATTGGGAAGGTGGCTTACAAACTCGAGTTACCTCCATCTCTTGGCAATGTGCATCCTACATTTCATGTATCAAATTTGAAGAAATGTCTAGCCGATGAGAATCTCCATATACCACTTGATGACGTGCACATTGATGAAACGATGCACTTCGTTGAGAAACCGGTAGAAATTATGGATCGTGAAATCAAGCAACTCAAGCGAAGTCGTATTCCTATTGTCAAAGTTCGTTGGGAGTCTAAGCGCGGTCCCGAATTCACTTGGGAACGAGAGGACCAAATGAAGCTCAAGTACCCCCATCTTTTTACTGATGCCGTAGTTTCCTCTAACTAAATTTCGGGACGAAATTCCCTCAACATGGGGAGACTGTAACATTTCTGATTTTTAGTACCCGTATTCTCAATTCAATGTAATGAATTTCAAGCTCAATTCTAGTGCACTGTTTTATTCCTTTTCGTACCATCAATTAAATACTATATTTCAATGTTAACCCGCAAATTTTACACGGTTATAACCTACTAAAACACTACATAAGTATCTATTTATACAAATATGTCAAAGACCAAAGTTACAAGGTCTGATGTTGAAAATTTACAAGAAACCCTAATAGGCACGGTCGCGCCTAGTTCTTGCACGGTCGCGCCGAGTGCTTTGGCACGGTCACGCGACTTGCTTTGGAACGATCGTGCCTGGTGCCTTGGCACGGTCGCGCCGCATATTGGCATGGTCGCGCCTAAATACAGACTTTAATCACAGAGACGTTCGATTTCGTAACCGTTTTGCACGTTCCAACTATTAACAAACAAAGTTAAGCCACTTGATCGTCCTAATTACAACAAATAAACGGAATTTCATCAATTCACCCAATAGTCAACAAAATTGTCCACTAGAACATCGAATCCTCCAAATTGCTTGCAATTCTCCCAAGCAAACGCACAAATGATTCTCCCAGAAGCTACTGACCCTCTTGAAGCAACCAGAATCGTAGCAGAAGACACCGGAAACCAAGCTCGCCGACGTCGGAACTCCTTTCTACCGTTCGCTATCATTTCGCCCTCATTCCGGGTAATTGAAACCTTGCCCTCTATCGATTCAGTCCTTAGATCAAATGCCCCATGTTAATTTGGGCTTCCAATATGGAAATCATCTTAAACCCGAATCTAGTTTTTGTTCAAAAATGATTTAATCGAATCCGACTTTAGACACGTTTTAAATCCAATTAATCTATGCAAAAAGATTCTAAATAATCTAATGAATGAAAGCCCTATGATTTCCAATCTTGTTATTATAAGAATTAGTCAATTCGTTCCTGATTTGGAACAGACGCGGTCGCGCTAATCATCTAGCGCGGTCGTGCCTCACGAGACGCGGTCGTGCCGACTATCAGCGCGGCCGTGTCCTCCTGACCAGACCCAATCATGCCCTTTGGCTAATCTCAGTCGTGTCTTGGAATCATAGACACGATCGTGCCTGGCCAAGGCATGGTCGTGCCTAATGATTTAATTAGTTAAGCCCTCTGTTTGATCAACACGGCCGCGCCCTGACTAGCATGGTCCCGCCCGTGGTTCGAGCACGATCGTTCCCTTCCCAGGCACGGTCATGCGTGAGTTAAAATCTTGACAGAATTATAAATTTTATATATTTTTCAAACCCCAATAAATCTGATTAAATTACAAAGTAAAAATAGTTGATTTTTATAAAATTGCATTTAACCATATTTAGAAAGAACAAAAATTTAATAAATAGAAAATTATTTATTTAAAGTTTATAAAATTTAACTTACAATTATTGTTGAACCTTTCATTTAAAAAGTATTTCAATGGTTAAGTTACATTTTATAAATAAATAAATAAAATGATTATTTATTTACTTTTTGTTTAAACAAAGATATTTATTTATTTACATTTAAATTCATTTAACACTTATAATATTTTCATAAACAATAATTATTTACATTACCTATTTAATTATTCAAACTCAAACTTTAATCAAAATGTTCTAAAAATATTCTTTCAAACTTGATACATTTTATTCAATACCACCAACTACAAATCAATGACCTTTCTTACACAAGTCCAAATGCAACTTTAGACTCAAACTTTGGTGCACACTATTAATACCCTATACATTACACTTTAGGTTAATTTGTGCATTTCAAGGATCCTTATTCTATCTAGTATCATTGTTAGCAACGCCTCCAAACCAAGTGAGTATACATAGCCCCTTTTACTCTTTTACATTTTTGGGGTGAAACATGAACATTATTCAAATTACATGTTTACATTTACACAAACAACACAAGTACAAATCCTATATACATTCATGTGTGCAATTTGAGCTTTATGCCTGAGTGCTAGGTGTGCTAACCTTTGTATGCGATTATGTGCAATCATTAACTATTCAAGCCGACGGTTTTCAATGATAGATCTATTGAGTCTGACAAACCCACCCAGATTGGGATGATTGATACCGACAACATAATTTTGCATGCTAGTTACAAAGGTTTGGTTGTACATGGTTACACAATAGCTGCTCCCCGTAAATGCCTTATTTATCATGTTATGTATGGATTTGTTTTACAAACTATATGCTATCTATATAAACCTGTGTTATACTCACCAACTTTTTAGTTGACTTTTTTTTATTCATGTTTCAGGTTCTAATGTGTGAGATTGTTCAAGACGTGCTACATATAGGCTTGGACTTAGTTAATCTAAATAAAAGAACTCTATGTATTTAAATTTTGTTCTATCTTGGATGTGGTTGTATTTGGATTACTTGCAATGGAAATTGATGTTTAATATATGCAATTTAGTCAACCTTGTGCTCATGAACAGTCTACATGTCCCGCCCCGATGATTCCGCCATCGGTCGGGGTGTGACAGTGGATTTGACCTGTTTGGTGTTGTCACATCATGTGTCATCATTACAATGTTGATGGGACTTGTGATGACTAGTGGATTTGACCTGTTAGGTGTTGTCACATCATGTGTCATCATTACAATGTTGATGGGACTTGTGATGACTAGTGGATTTGACCTGTTAGATGTTGTCACCTCATGTGTCATCATTACAGCGTTTAGGTAGATGGTACTTAGGTAGTGTATACCCGGTAGGTGATCCCGTGATCTAATACCCGGTGTATGTCTTTTTATGATCGAATAACTCTATATATTTTGTATTTTGACTAGTTTTAATAATCTACTAGTTAAACCCGATATAGTTAATATTTTAAATATAATATACATGTATACAACTAAAAATAACTTAACGTCATGTAATAAACAATTAGACGTCAACTTTTAAGAGTTTAGTCACCAATATTTAAGTTTTTATATTATAAAGCGTCACTAGACTTTATTTAAATAAAATCTTGTTAATCACCAACGAACGTACCTTCCGGGTTATCATTTTTTATTTCCTATTAATTTTCTTAAAATTACTAAAACAACATGTGTGTTCCTTTGCTAGACTCCTTGACAATACTTTGTCAAACACTAAACCAGGAAATATAAATTATGAACGTGAAATCATGAATATGGATATTGACCTGAAATGCTGGGTGTCACATTCTCCCCATGTTAAAGAGAATTTCGTCCCGAAATTCAGTTGTTGTTATCTTGACTTGGAGTGTTCGTGAACAAGGGTGGGTACTTGGCTTTCATTTGATATTCTCGTTCCCACGTATACTCAGGGCCACGCTTTGAGTTCCAATGTACCTTAACCAACTTAACACGGCTACGCCTTGTTTTCTGAACCTTCCAATCTGTGACTTCAATGGGTTCCTCAACGAAGTGCAGCTTGTCGTCTATGCGAATCTCATCAGGCGGTATAATTAACGTCTTGTCTGATAAGCACTTTGAGATTTGACACATGAAACGTATCATGTACATCACTTAGTTATTGTGGCAACTTGAGCTTGTATGCTATAGGGCCAACTCTAGCTCGTATTTCAAACGGTCTCCATTATCTATGATTATGTTTGCTACGATTGCCAAACCTGGAAATTCCTTTCCAAGATGGGACTTTTAACAAAATATGGTCTCCATCTTGGAATTCTAATGGCTTTCGTTCGTTGTTAGCGTAACTCTTTTGTCTGTCTTGAGCGGTTTTCAGACGATCTTCAGCTTCGAAGTTCTTATAAGTGGTTTCCTGGCCAATTTCAGGACCAGTCACATGCTTGTCACCAACCTCCGCCCAACATGGTGATGAACGACATTTATAACCATATAAAGCCTCAACGGAGCGGCTTTAATGCTGGTGTGATAGCTGTTATTATACGAAAACTTAGCCAATGGTAGATGAGTATCCCAATTTCCTCCGAAATCGATTGCCCACGCACGGAGCATATCCTCTAAGGTTTGAATGGTCCTTTCACTTTGACCATTTGTTTGTGGGTGATATTCCGTGCTCATGTCAAGATGTGTTCCCAAGGCTTCTTGTAATGATGGCCAGATTCTAGACACGAATCTGCTGTCTTTATCAGAGATAATTGAGATTGGCACTCTATGCCTAGCCACAATTTCCTTGATATAAAGCCTTGCAAGTTTCTCAGTTTTATCCATCTCCTCGCTCGAACAATCGACGTTTACCCATATAGTGTGCGGGTAAGAAGTGTGCGGACTTCGTACATCACACCCCCAAATTTATTTACTTAATAAATAAATAAAGGTTGCAACGATTGGTTCATTACATGATAGTGGAAGCTGTAATAGTGATTTCTAAGACTTGATTACATATACAATTACTAAAACTAAGTAATACAATGATCTAAGTTCTAGATCAACGATAGACTTGAGACTTCATACTTATAACACGTGCCAAAATTCCGATCTCAATTCTTGCCCGGAACTCTTATAAGACAACCGGAATTATTGGAAACCCAAAATAAGGGGAATAATTTAAGAAATTTAACTTTCAAGGGGTAGCGGACCGCTATCTATAGGTTAACGGTCCGCTACGAAATAAGGAAATCTAGCCGCCTAAGGGGTGGCGGACCGCTAGGGGCCTGGCTAACAGTCCGCTACGGGAGAACCTTGGCTGGCGGACCGCCTGCATCTAAGCTAACGGTTCGCTACGTAGGTCCCTAGGGACACTCTGCAGTCGACACGTGTCTTGAAACGTGTAGGGAATGCTTCAGCCCTGATGACGCGTGGTGCTTGGCGAACCGCCAAGAAAAATCCACATGGTCCGCTAAGAACGTGCGGAGCACATGCATCCCCAGCGTTTGACACTTCTCAAGCATGCGTAAAAGTGGGCGGTAGAGGACCGCCAGGGATCTGGTTAGCGGTCCGCTACGGGGCTGTTATCTGTAGAAATAAAGACTGATGGGTACAAAATTCTATAAGTACAACTGTTGTGGACCTCAGAGTTTGCAGCAGATCGACAAACTGCTGCGGATAAGCTTATCTGCAGCGGATACTTGTTCTTCTGCTGAAGAACAAATCTGCTGCGGATAGCCTTACCTGCTGAAGACCAAAGTTGCTGCTGATAGGCAAATCATCAGCAACTGTGGATAGTTGTGTCTTGCTGCTGATAGCCATTCCCTCTGAAGATCAAACGTTACAGCCGACTGGCTTCGATAAAGCAACCATTACCACTGACAACTTTCTGCTGCAACACTGACACACTCCACGGAGAAACAATGTTACTGGTGCAAGACAATAAAAGACAACGACACTCTTCTTCCAAGGACTCAAGCAATGATGCCAAAGAAGACGTTTGAGTAAAGATAACTTTTGTAGTATTTGTTGTCGTTACATGTAGAATAGCTTCAATACGAGATCAACAACTTGTGTTAGATCTGATCCTTAGAATCAAGGGACTGTCTTGATTCTAAATTACTATATAAGTAGTACTTAAAGTCATTGTATATGAGTGCTTTTTCTTAAGAGTTTTCTCTGTAATCTTGTAATCTTTGAAGCTTAATACAAATTGCATTTATCAGTATTCTTCTTGTTTACTTGTTTACATTGCTTAGTTGTGATTGTTTTCGCCAATCTCAACTAGAATAGAACCATCTTGTATTCACCGATCCTACAAGTGGTATCAGAACTTTGGCTCACAGATTAAACAAACTCACACTTGTTTAGTCATTCTCTGGTTCTATTCAAAACTATCCCTTTGCTAAAGTCACCCATTATCACAAATCAAAAATGGCACAAAATAATGGAGTTAAAGACATTGGAAGCATCAGCAGACCACCAAGACTGGTGTCTGGAGAAGACTATGATATGTGGAAGAACAGAATGGAAAGCTTCTTCTGCTATCAAGAATATGGGATGTGGAAATCCATTAAAGATAGACCATACATACCCGGAGGTACACTGGTTCCCAAAGAATCCTCCAAATACTATGATGAAGACATCAAGAAAATGGAGGTAGATTTCAAGGCCTTGGGAGCCATCCAGATGTGCTTACCAAATGAAGGTTTTCACAACTTCAGAGGATACAAAACTACAAAGGAGGTATGGGAGGCTCTTGAGAAGATGTTTGCTGGTTCAGAGGAAGTAAAAGAAAACAGAAGAGACATCCTGAAGCAGCAATATGAAAACTTCGTCTGGAAGGAAGGTGAGTCTCTAAGTGTTTTATTTAAGATATATACTTATCTTGTAGGTGAGCTGCAGTGCTCAAAAGTGAAGCTGGAGAATGAAGATATTCTCAAGAAGTTCATCAGGTCTCCACCCAGTTGTTGGACACTCTACACAGTGTCCATCAGAAGAACTGAGAATCTGAAGACTCTACAGATAACTGAGCTTTTCGGTATGCTAAAGACCTATGAATTAGAGATGATTCAGGCCAAGAAAAGAAGCTCAAGCTACCAAACAGCCTCAACATCCACCACCACCTCTTCTGCCCTCCACTCTGACCACTCAGGTCCTAGTTCAAGCAACTATTATCCTCCCATCGTCACTCATCCCCAAACTCCAACCTCTCAATCAAACAACTCACCATTTCTTCTTGAAGCCCCACCTCAAACATCAACCTTTGATGCTTTTGTCTCTGAAAACTCAAGCAATATGTCCTTTATCAAGGAAGATCTTGAATGTTTTCATCCAGATGATCTAGAAGAAATGGATATACAGCACTTCTATGTCATGCTCTCTCTAATAGCAAAAAGGTTCTACTCAAGAACAGGAAGACACTTTCCAAGCAACAACTCTAACACCATGGTTGGCTTGGACAAAAGCAAATTGAGGTGTTACAACTATAACCAACGTGGTCATTTTGCTAGAGAATGCAAGGCACCAAAGGCAAACCCAGCTGCTGCTCATACCAGACAAGCTCACCAGGCTCAGCCAAGACAGTAACAACAGCATCAGGCCACTCCATGGCACAAATTGCAGCTTGTGCAGTTGTTGGAATTGCTGACTTTGACTGGAGCTTCTAGTATGAGGATATTCCTGTAAACAATCAAGCTCTCATGGCAGACACATCAGAGGTACCACCTCAGGTATATGAAAATCTTTGTACTCAAGCTTGTATTGATAAGGTCCTTGGATACAGGAAACATAACCAGAATCTCATAGATCAAAATTAAGAATTTCACAAAATGAAATCTGAATTTAAAAAGGTTGAAAACAGTTACAAGGAAAAGATTGATTGTTTAAAGAAAGAAATTTCATCATTAAAACATGAACAAACAAACCTTAAAACTCAAATTGATGACCTTCTGGTTAAGTTAAAAGCTACAAGGGCCGAATTAGCAGACCAAAAGGTCCATGTGGAAAAATATGAGTTTGCATTCAAAAAGCTGCAAAGACTTTTGGATGCTCAAATTCATGAAAAGGTAACTGTTGGTCTTGGATTCCAAGCTGAACAACCCTACAATGTTGTTCCTCCATCCGCTAACTATGTAGCCATTCATGAACCAAGTTTCAATCTTTCCAACCTTGACATGGCCAACCGAAATCTTGACATTGTTTTCCAAGAAACCTCTGTGCAAGAATGCGCTACTTCATCCGAGTCTGAGTCAACATGCTCAGACTCTACTGAAACCAATAAAGTTTCATCACCACCTGCCTGTGAAGTTATTAAAGCCAACAATCCAAGCCCTTTAATCCCTTCAAAAATAGTACCAATATCTCAACCAACCAAACAAATCAGAATCAGATATCCTCCAGAAGGAAGAAAGCTATCTGTTGAAAAGGGTCAGTCTTCAACCTCCACCAACTCAAAGCCTCAATCCAAATCAATCCAACAAAGGAAGGTGTTTGACATATGTCATGCGCCTGGAGAGAGAGCTCCATATGTTCAAAAGACATTGGAAAAAGCCACCTTTGAGCACAACAAAGCTCACCCTTGGAACTTCAAAGACTTGTTCAAAAGAAAGGACTGTGTGTACTTTCAAAGGGACAAACTGGCTAAATCATGCTTTCTGTGTGGGAAATACAATCATACTGCCAGCACCTGCTTCTATTACCTTCAACAAGAAAGAAACCTAAAGCAACACGCTTTTGAGAAAACAAACAGGAACAAAAAGGTAAGAAGCATTGAAGCCAAAGCAACTCAGTTCAGAAACTCTCTATCTCCACAAAGAAAGCATCTGCCAAAACCTCAACAATCTTGCATCATCTGTGGTGAATCAGACCACTTTGCTGCAAATTGTAAGTTTAATCGTCTCAAATAGGTTCTTCATCAAATTCATCTTGAACAAAAGCCTATCAGTAAGATGAAGAAGGGTAGGCATACTTCGGAGATTAAACCATCACCAGCAAACAAAGCTGCTCCTGATCAAGTAAGACTTAAGCAACCAAAGGAAAATCCTTCATCAGCAACCAAGATTGCTGCTGCCCAAGTTAAACCATCAGCAGCCAACAAAAATGTTGCTGATCAGTTAAAGCCCAAGCGACCCAAAGACAAGTCTTCAGCAGCAACCATGATTGCTGCTGCTCAAGTAAAACCATCAGCATCAACAAAATCTGCTGCTGATAAGCCAAAGTCCTCAGTTGCAACATCTACTGCTGATAAGCAAAGAGAGCTGGAAAACCACCAATTCAGCATTGGAAAGCCAAAATTTCTCAAAGAATCATCATTGGTTCCGTTGAATGCACACATGCTGATACTAATAATCCAAGAACCCTTTTCTACAATGATGCAAGCTCTTGGATTCCTCCTACTAACTAGATCTCTCTCATGTGCAGGAACAGCCAAGTCAAAAGAATAACACCTGGGTGGTAGACAGTGGCTGTTCCAGGCACATGACAGGCAACAGATCCATCCTCTCCAACTTCCGACATCTCAATGGAGGATATGTTGCCTTTGGAAGTGACTCAAAAGGAGGATCTATTACTGGACAAGGAACAGTGTCCAATGAAAGAATGAGTATTGAAAAGGTAAACTATGTCAAAGAATTGGACTTCAATCTCATGAGTGTTTCCCAGGTTTGTGATCAAAAGCATTGGATGCTCTTCACGGATAAAAAATGCTTTGTAGTGTCTCCTGGTTTATCTAAACCTGCTCCAGAAAATATTTTATTAACTGCTCAAAGAAAAGAAAATCTTTATGTGCTTGACATGAATAAGGTCACTCAATCTGGCAGTGAATCCTGTTTTCTGTCAAAAGCTTTAGTTGATGAATCAGCTCTATGGCACAGGAGATTAAGCCATGTTAACATCAAGACCATCAACAAATTGGTGAAGGATAATCTTGTCAGAGGGCTTCTTGATAAAGAATTCCAGCTAGAAGATCATTGCATTGCTTGGTTGAAGGGGAAGCAACACAAGAGTTCTCACAAGCCCAAGACTTTGAATACAAATGATACTCCACTACAGCTGCTGCATATGGATTTCTTTGGTCCTACAAATATTATGTCAATGGGTAAGAAGTCATATTGTCTGGTGATAACTGATGACTACACCAGATTCTCATGGGTATACTTCTTGAGAACAAAAGATGAAACAGCTGAAATTCTCAAATCCTACATCCTTAGGGTAGAGAATCAAAGCAATCAGAAGGTAAAGATAATAAGGTGTGATCAGGGCATAGAGTTTAAGAACCACACTTTGAACTGTTTCTGTGAGAGCAAGGGAATCTAAAGGCAATACAATGCTCCAAGAACTCCTCAACAAAATGGAGTTGCTGAAAGAAGAAACAGAACTCTAATTGAGTTAGTAAGATCTATGTTGGCTAACTCAAAACTGCCTCTCATATTCTGGGCAGAAGCAGTAAGCACAGCCTGCCATATGCAAAATAGAGTTCTCATAGTTAAGCCTCTCAACAAGACACCTTATGAACTATGGTTCCAAAGAGGTCCATACATTGGATTTCTAAAACCTTTTGGATGTCCATGCACAATTCTGATCACACATGGGGTTCTTCCTAAGTTTGGTGCCAAATCTGATGAAGGATATTTTGTGGGCTATTCCTCTCAATCCAAGGCCTACAGAGTATTCAACTCAAGAACAAGAATTGTGGAAGAATCAGCCAATGTGGAATGCAGAGAACACATTGTCTGTGAACAGGGAAAAGGCCCAAACTTGCTTTTTGACATAGACTCCTTCACCCAAATATTTAAGCCTCTCATCTTCTCAAATATGGAGTCTTCCTCTTCTCAAGCACATGCTTCCACTTTCTCCTCTGACTACAGACTGGATTTTCCAAAATCTTCAATCAGTCTGAGAAGACCATCCATTGATCCTCCATCTGTTATGGAAGCCATTGAAGCTAGTGCAGCCAGAACCACACTCTCAAATGTCACTAGCAGCAGCCTGTCTGAAAATGAGTCTCTTCGGTAAATGTTGTAGATGTTACAAATACTATTGCTGATAATATTGATGTAGCTGTTGATCTTGAAGACTCTTCAACCATGAATGAAGAAATCCCTGATTAAATTTAAAGAAATCTTGAGCAAGGGATACAGCTGGAGGTGGTACCAGCATAAAGGATCAACAAGGAACATCCTCTGGAAAATATTATTGGCCAAGTTCACTTAGGAGTTCTAACAAGAAACAAATCTCAAGAGGCTAATATATGTTTGTTTTCATGTTTTCTATCTCAGGTGGAACAAAAAAAGATAGATGAAGCTCTGCAACACAACAGTTGGATTGAGGCAATGCAGGAAGAATTGCTGCAATTCAAGAGACATGATTTCTGGAAGCTAGTTGATCTTCCACCTAGTCAATCTGCCATTGGCACAAGATGGGTATTCAGGAACAAGCAAGATGAGAGAGGCAGTGTAGTCAAGAACAAAGCCAGACTTGTAGCTAAAGGCTACACTTAGGAAGATGGAATTGACTATGCTGAAGTCTTTGCTCCTGTTGCTAGACTGGTGGCCATCAAAATCTTCCTGGCATTTGCTGCATCCAAGAATTTCATGGTCTATCAAATGGATGTCAAGAGTGCCTTTCTGTATGGGAAGATTGGTGATGAAGTATATGTCAAACAACCTTTAGGCTTTGTAGATCCTGCACATCCTAACCAAGTGTTCAAACTAGACAAAGCTCTGTATGGCCTACATCCAGCCCCAAGAGCCTCGTATAAAACTTTGTCTGGATATCTACTAAGCAACAACTTCAGAAGAGGTGCCATTGACCAAACCTTGTTTATCAAAGATGAAGGGGGAGAAATCTTACTGGTACAAATCTATGTAGATGATATCATCTTTGGATCAACAAGGAAGAAGTTGTGTAAAGACTTTGAGATCCCGATGCACTTAAAGTTTGAAATGAGTTCAATGGGTGAACTAAATTTCTTTCTAGGTCTTCAAGTCAAACAAGTTCCAAATGGAATCTTCATCAGCCAATCCAAATATGTCAAGAGCATTCTGGAAAGATTCAAGATGGCTGACTACTCTGCTGCAAGAACCCCTATGCAAGTGCACCATCAGCTGACTCCAGACAAAGATGGTCAAGACACTGATCAACATCAGTACCGTGCAATGATAGGGTCTCTCATGTATCTCAATGCCTCAAGGCTAGATATCATGTTTGCAGTATGTCTCTGTGCAAGATTCCAAGCAGCTCCAAATATTTCACATCTTCAAGCTGTCAAGAGAATCTTTAGATATCAAAAGGGAGCCCCAAGACTTGGGCTATGGTAGTCTAAAAATGATAAGTTCAATCTGTATGCATACACTGATAGTGATTATGGGGGATGCAACCTGGACAAAAAGTCCACATCAGGGGGATGTCAGTTTCTGGGAGGGAGACTGATTTCATGGCAGTGCAAGAAGCAAACATGTGTTTCAACCTCTACAGCAAAAACATAAGGCATTGTAGCTTCAAGTTGCTGTGCACAAGTCATCTGGATATAAAATCAAATGCTGGATTATGGGATGACTTTCATGGCAAATCCAATTCACATTGACAACATGAGTGATATATCAATCACAAACAATCCGGTACAACACTCCAAGACAAAACACATTGACATCAGGTACTTCATAAGAGATCAAGCTGAGAAAAAGAGAATTATTTTAACCAAAGTTCATACCAATGAGCAATATGCTGATTTATTTACAAAACCTTTTGATGAAGCTAGATTTAGATATTTAGTTTAATCTATTGGTATGATGAACTTTGATTAAAATATGCCTCTAAAATCTTGTTTTTGTAAATGTGTTTATCTTTTGTTATAAATAAAATTTGTAAGTCAGCAGCATCCATTTCTCTTCTGACATGTTTAATCATCAGCAGCACAGATGAGATCCTACTCCTAAATTCAGACTTCCTTCACCAGGTCTTCGAGCTCAGAACACACATATGCAACGTAAATTCCTTAGAGAGTCAAGCAATGATAAAAACCATCAAAGCTCAGCTTGAAAAGGAAGGACGACTTGCAATAGATGCCTTCGACTCCGACTCAGACCTATCCTTCCTTTCCTCACCAACAGTCAGACTAAACACAGAAGAAGAATCCAAAAGAAGAGAAAAGGAAAAGGTGAAGGAAGGGTGGAAAGAAGTGACATGTCTTGAATGGGAAGAATATGAAGAAAATGTCCTTCCCTTGTCCATTCCACAAAATGCCAATGAAGCTGAAGTTGAGATCCCGACAACATCTCTTACATCTGCTGTTGAGGTCAATGAAGCTGAAGCAGAGGAATCCAGCAAAGACAAGGGGTAGAGACCGATGAAAGAAGAAAATGAAGAAAGGTTATTAAAAGAGAAATACGAGAAGGAGGAAAGAAGAAGAAGAAGAAGAAGAAGAGGAGATGGCTGAATTAAGAAAAGCCCAAGAAAGAAAAAACTGCCATACTCCTTAGAGAACAACACATCCTCCTCTATGCTAAGCAGCTAGATGATCTGAAAGTCAAGATTCCTGCAGCTTCTCAAATTCAAGAAGATGAAGCTCTAGCTCTTCAACTGCAGGAACAATTCAATAAAGAAGAAGAAGAAACAAAAGAAGAAGAAAAATGAAGAGGCTAAGTTCAGAATAACTGATTCTGAACTAGCCAATGAAATGAGAGAGGAGTGGATGGAGGCTCTGATTTCTCAAGGTGAGGATGCAGACTACCTTGAGAAACTATCAAATAAAGAAATCTACAGAGCCTTCATGGGTCAGCAAGGTCAATTGGGAAATAAGAAAAGGGCTGAAGAAGAAGAAAAAGCCAAACAGAAATGCAAGAAGACTATTGCCTTTAACAGAAGAACCCATGAAGAAAGGAATGTCATGATTGACTTCCTAAAGGCTAGAGGAGAGAGTGGAAAAAGGCTGGGTCCCATGAGCTTCATGAACCTGCAAGCCCTATACGTTAAAGTTAAGAAGGAAGATGAAGAAAGAGTGGGGAAGAATGGCTCAAAGAAGAGGGAAATCAATCAAGAAGAAGAAAGGAAACTAAAGAAACCCACGCCTTCTCCCTCATCCACCACTTCCCCTATCCAAAAACCTTCCTCTCTCCATCCTAGACCTCCCTCCTCTCCACCCACAAAGCCTAAAACCTCCCACCCTGCTCCTACTCATCAACAACCTCCCAAAAAGAAAAGCAAACCTACTACCAAACCAGAAGACTCAAGAGAAATCGCCAACTGGTTCTACAGCACTCAAGATCAACGGTTTGAAGTCATCAGGGGAAGAACAGAAGAAAGAAGATCAATCTATACAACTGTTGATGAGGTATTGCAGCTTCCAGATTCAGATCTAAGAAGAATGATGGAGCTAGGTGAAGCTAATGAGCCTGAGAATGAAGGTGGGAGACATCTGTTGCTGGTGATCAAACATCATTTCAACCATAGCAAATATGAAATTAATGATGCCAAACCTCTCCAATCCCACTCTCCATTCATCAGTTGGTCCTACAATGCTGAAAAGGATGAGTTCACACTGACAGATGTTAAAGGACAGAAGATGAGGTGTTCAAGCAAGGCTATCTTCAAAATTCCAAGCAAAGACATCAAGACTCTATCTGAGCTTCCTCTTAACAATCCTAGCAAGGACCAGAGAGGCTATGAGGTTGCAAGAATAGTCAGCAACATGGAAAAACTTCAGCAGCAAAAGAAGTGAGAGAGGTTTGGTAGCATCAGTTTAGGGGGAGTTTGTAGAAATAAAGACTGATGGCTATAAAATTCTCTAAGTACAAATGATACGTACCTCACAGTTTGGCTGCTAACTAACAAGCTGCTGCGGATAGCCTTATCTGCTAAAGACCAGAGTTGCTACGGATAGGCTTCTCAGCAACGTCAACACTTGATGCTGCTGATAGGCAAATCATCAACAACTTTGAATGGTTGCATCTTGCTGCTGATCTCTAACTTTGCTGCTGATAGCCATTCCCACTGAAGATCAAACGTTGCAGCTGACTGGCTTCGATAAAGCAACCATTACCACTGACAACTTTCTGCTGCACCACTGACACACTCCACGCAGAAAGAATGTCACTAGTGCAGACAATAAAGAACCACAATGCTCTTCTCCAAGCATGCAAGCAATGATGCCTAAAAAGACGTTTGAGTAAAGTTAACTAGTATAGTTCTTATTGTCGTTACATGTAGAATAGCTTCAATACAAGATCAACGGCGTGTGTTAGATCTGATCCTTAGAATCAAGGGTCTGTCTTGATTCTAAGTTACTATATAAGTAGCACTTCTATTCATTATAAGAGTGCTTTTTGCTTAAGAGTTTTCTCTGTAATCTTGAAGCTTAATACAAATTGCATTTATCAGTATTCTTCGTATTTACTTGTTTACATTGCTTAGTTGTGATTGTTTTCGCCAATCTCAACTGAAATAGAACCATCTTGTATTCACCGATCCTACAAACATGAGTGCTATATCTATCACAAACAATCAGCACTCCAAGACAAAGCACATTGACATCAGGTATCACTTCATAAGAGATCAAGCTGAGAAGAAGAGAATTATTTTAACCAAAGTTCATACCAATGAGCAATATGCTGATTTGTTTATAAAACCTTTTGATGAAGGTAGATTTAGATACTTAGTTGAATCTATTGGTATGATGAACTTTGATTAAAATCTGTCTCTAAAATTTTGTTTTGTAAATGTGTTTGTCCTTTGTTGAAAATAAAAGTTATAAGTCAGCAGCAACTTTTTTCGCTGCTGACAGGTTTAATCATCAACAGCAAAGAATTTGCCATTGACTGCTTTAAGTTATCAACATGAACAAGTTTCATGTGGATAGCTTTAAGGTTGTCAGTAGAAACATCCTCGCTGTGGATTATTGCATCCATCAGCAACAATTGAGATTGCTGGTAACAGACTTAACCATCCACAGCAACCAAGCTTGTAGCAGATAGGCTTAACCATCCGCAGCAACCAAGTTTGCTGCTGATGGGTAAATCTAAATCCAAATTAACCTTTACCTGCTGTAAAAACTTTCATTCTTTACCATGACTGCTTTAGTGTATTACCGCTGTAACAGTAAAAAGTGAACAAGGTTATACTGTACAAGTATTTTTGCTTTTTCTATCCTCTGCCGTTATAACACAAATAAAATTTCTTCACCACCTCTTCACATTCAATTTCACCCTAACTCCTATTCAAATCACTTTCTATCAAGCCTCCACAACATTCATAGCTTTCCATCCTTAACCACCCTTCAAAAACCTTCCTCTTTCCCTCCAAACCCAACAAAATGGCAGAGGTAGACATAAACCATCCCGATGACAAGTTCTCTCCATATCACAACCTCACGACATACTTAATCAAAGGAAAGAAGTTAGAGGGATTCAATGACATGATCGACTTTCTCTGTCGATCAAAGATACACCATGCACTCACTGTAAACCCAACCATTTACATCCCTCACATGGAGGACTTCTGGAACTCTACCGAACAGGGGATACCCCAAATCCAAGCCAAGGTAGATGGCAAATACATCACCATCACTGAAGATACTATATGAAAACATCTAAAGCTTCAAGACAAGGGGGCCGCCATTTCATACTCGAAGGAAGAATACATGAGGACCTTTGTATCCATAGGGTACACTGGAAATCAGAAAGAGTACACAATCAAAAAGGCACTGATGGGCCCTCCATGGAAGTTTTTATGCCACACTCTTCTACAATGCATATCCCAGAAGAGAAGTGGATGGCATTAAGTGAGCTCTGCACTTGTCTCTGCTGTTCATGGTATGGTTTCTGGCCAGGGTTTCAACTTTGCACACCTCATCTTTGAAGGTTTGAGATATAACCTTCAATAAGGTGCAAAGCAATCATTTTTTATGTAGCCAAGATTCTTGCGGGAGGTTTTCAATAACGAATTAAAAGATCTTTCAAAATCTGTAAAAATCTATCTTATGCTAGGACATATAAATAACATTTTTCAAAATATGAGAGTTGTTTCCAAAACGTTCTCAGAGGTCAATGTTCCATTGTTATCTACAATGATGAACATACAAAGAACTCAGGGTGACAGTTCAGCAATCCCAGCTGATAATGATCCCACACCCTCCTCTTCACATCCTGAACAACAATCTGCTTCCACTGTTCGAACCCCTGTGCATACTACTAAGGATGCACAGGCACATAAATTACTTACACCTGTTTTTGATGTTATCGTTCAACTGGAACAAAGGGCCCCAGTTGCGGCAAAATATACTAAAAAAAGGAGCAAGAAGACTCCTCTTCTTGTCTCAAAGGCCTAATCCCAACCTAAAAGCCCTCACTCAGAATCCCAAAATTCTGATGAGAATATCAAAAGGGATAGCCACATCATTAGAGAGACTTCCTTGGAAGCTTCTCTATTAGGATCAGGATCACATCCCAGATCCATAGAACTACCCTCTGAGCCATTCCATTATCTTTCTTCTCTGAACTTAAGTGTAGAGGCACCTTGTCAAGATGATATATCTTCTCCAACAACCACTATCTCGGAGGTATTGATTGACTTGGCTGCTAGTGCACCTAACCCAAGTTCTTCACCCAAGAAGGTTCACTCTGGGAGTACTGATTGAGTGAATGTGGAAAGGGCTGTCACTACTCCTGGTACATCAACTGATCAGGAGGACAGTAACATCATTAAGACCCTAACCACGTCAACTCACAGTGAGGATGTTTCCTTTGAAACACTCTTCACTGAGAGGAATCCCAGGTGCCAAGAAAACCAGGGTGATGAGGATGCAGAGGCTAGGCCTAAGACCCCATCCAGCTCCAAGGATTCCATAACTGTGGATGAGGAAAGTCTGAAACTCAAAAATATGGAATTGATGGCTAGGGTGGCTATGCTAGAGGCTGAAGTATCCAAACTAAGGCACCAAGTCTCTATGCATGAAGCCCATCAATGCCCAACTGTGCCTACTCCTTCCCTTGTATCAGTGGGGAACTCAAACAGATGAAACCCTTTACACTGATGCAACCAAAAAGGGGGATATAGTCGCAGTAGAAGATGATGCTGACAGCCTTGAGGACTAGATACAAGAGCATGCTGCATTTCAAAGTTCCTTATTAAACTTGCCTTTGTTCAAGTTCATGACTTGCCAGACTCAGTAGATGAAGCGGAAGAAATCACTGAGGATTGGAAGTTGGTTGTTCGAGCCTGTGATGAGGTTTTGACAAATACAAGTCACTATGAAGACACACCTCCATCAGTCAGCATTCTTCCTGAAGCAGTGGCCATAATAAGTCTAACCACTACCCCCAAATTCACACTGACTGCAGACAAGCTAGATTTTGACTCCATACTAGCTTGGGGGTATGATGGTCAATCTGAGAGATTCTGGATTGGGAAAGAGTTCAACGGAGTAGAAGAGCTGAATTGGGATGCACTAATTCCTCTTCAAGTGCTTGAACTGTATTTATCCAGCTGCATCAACACATCTTCAGATCTCTCAGCAAAACTTGCAATCTGCAGGTTCCAAGACTTAATGGAGGAAAATCTGCCCTGGTTTGAAGCACTATTAGAATAAGAAAGCAGGGTGGCATATCCTAAAGACCGCACAGAATCTCCTACAGCAGCAACACAAAGACTGGCTCCAAGTAGACTTGACCAGATCAGGAGCAGTACTTTAACTGACGAAGAAACTGTTTGCTGGAGAAGCTTCATACATAATGAGATGGTCAGGGGACTGGCAGTGCTAGGATGGTCATGCACTGGACCCTCTGGCTTCACCTTCTTTCTGAGTGATGGATCATCTGTCTTCTTCAACCACATCAATGAGACACTACTCCTCGGCTCAGACTTCCTATACAAAATTTTTGAGCTCAAAACACATATCTGCAATGTCAACTCCTTAGAGAGCCAAGCAATGATCAAGACTATCAAAGCTCGTCTTGAAAAGGAGGGACGCCTTGCAGAAGATGCCTCCTCCGACTCAGATTTCTCTTTTCTCTCCTCACTAACCGCCACTCTGAACACTACAACAGAATCTAGAAGAACAAAGTTGGAGGATGTAAGGAAAAGTTGGAAGGAAGTAACTGGGTGTGAATGGGAAGAACATGAAGCAAGAAACCTTCCCCCATCCACTCCCCAAACTGCCAAGGAAGCTGAAGCAGAGATCCCATCAGTATCTAAAACATCTGTTGTTGTGATCCATGAAGCTGAAGCAGAGGCATCAACCAAAGCCAAGGGGAAGGGAGTAATGACTGAAGAGGTGGAAGAGAGACCGATGAAAGAGCAAGGGGAAAGGGAGGAAAGAAGAAGAAGAAGAAGAAGAAGAAGAAGAAGAAGAAGAAGAGAAGAAGAGGAGATTGTTGGGATTCAGTGGTGATCAGTTTGACTTTTTTTTTTTTATCAAAAACGGGTTTTGACAGAGAAATTAATTAATTCAGTTAATTAATAAATACGCAACGGAAAATAAAATCATAACCTATTTAACAGCACTGACAAACCGAAAAGGATCTGGTTATGAACACACAAACACACAAAAAAACACAGTTAATCTACTGATGAGATTAATTATACCTTAGTGGTTAATGATTAACCGGTTGAGACACCTGTGTACAATGAACCGATGCTAGATCATGAACCGGACGCGAGAGAACGGGACGCCGGGGCTGACCGAGAACTGGGCAGGGAGTGGCGGCTGGGCTGGCTTGGTGGTTGCCGAAAATCACCAAAAAAAGGTGATTTCGTTTCGGTGTTTGGTGGCGGGCGAGGAAACAAAAAACTAAAGCAAAACTTGTTTTTCCCTCTTCTAGTTTTGATCAAAAGAAAAAAATCAAATAGCCCTTGCGACTGAGTTTCTTTTTTTCTCCTCCAAACAAAATAATTAGATTATAATTATATAATAATTATAAACCCTAATAATTGTTTCCGGGCCCAAGTCGAATACGAGAAAAAAAAGCTTGTACTCATTTAATAGTTTTAATGAAAGATTAAAACAATATATATACAATTATTATTTATAAACTGGTATAAATAATAATTCGCGTCTAACGAATATATATAAAATGTATCGTCTCGCTAACAGTTTGTAATTACCAGTTAATCAGGTTAAGTGGATTTAATGTTCGTTGCCCTAGGTGTAACTCTTACGGGTCATAGCTCGGTCAGCCACGTTGTCCATCGGGTCGGTCCATAAAATCCAACAATCTCCCACTTGGACGATCCACGATAAATCAACGCAAATAGTCAGTGGCACTCTAGCTGCACATGGCTGTCCCTAACAAGGTATGACGCTTTAAAGTCATTAACCAAATATCTCGGTGTTAGTAACGGCTAACTAAAGCAAGACAATAGACTTATGGCAATAGTTGTCATTCATCCTTTCCGTATAAAACATCAATTGAATCAATGAGACATGGATTTAGTTCATTCTCATATGGCGTTCAATTATTATTGTTCTCGATCAAGAATCAGAGTGGTCCAATCAAACACACTGTAAGTTTGGGTAAGGCCTTACACTTCACCAGTTTGAATCAACGAGGGCGCCACGATGCTTATCTGTCACATATAATGCAAGAGTACAGAACCCCTTATTGACTACATACAACTCCCCCTGAACTTCAAAACTATTCCTAATCAAAGCCTTTATGACTGGCAGTTACGCGACATCGTTTGACAGTGATTAAAGAATGGTTCTTGGTAAACGGCAGTTCTAGTACGTATCTCAGGTCAGAGGATACTAATGAGTATACCAATAGAAAAACATCTTATGACAAAGATCCATGAAGATGATTTGATGCGAGTTACATCCAACGTCATTCAAAATGAGGCCTACGAAGTTCGGAGTCAACTCCTTGAGCCGAAGTTCAGAAAAGTCTTAATTTAGAGACGTTCCCACGAGTCTGACCGACTACGGATAATTAAGAATACAAGATTCATGGATTAAACGTAATAAAATCGAACAAATTTATAAGAATTCAGAATTGCATTTAAATCAGTAAACCAAAAAGAATTCAAAAGTACAACTGTTTAAATGTTCGCACATTCAAAATACTAAATCAAAACATATCACTAGCAAATCTAAGACCAATAGCATCTCTGTGAAGATCATGCTTGTCCTGAGTCATGGGCATAGTAAACGGGTCCGCTAGGTTTTGATCTGTGTCTACTTTGCTTATCATTATGTCACCACGTTCCACAATTTCTCGTATATTGTGGAAGCATGCGTCAATGTAACATCTTACAGTGAGCTCTTCTTCTACTCCTCCAAATATTAAGAACATGTCTTTAGTCCTTCTCAAGTACTTCAAGATGCTCTTAACTGCAGTCCAATGGGCAATGTCATGACTTTGCTGAAAACGACTGGTCATGCTTAAAGCATACGAGACGTCAGGCCTGGTACATAACATAGCATACATGATAGAACCAATCGCCGAAGCATATGGAATTGCTTCCATACGCTTGGTTTCAATGTTCATTGAAGGAGATTGCGATTTGTTCAGCACGGTTCCTTTAGTCATAGGAACACCTCCTTTCATGGAGTTTTCCAAATGAAAGCATGCCATTACTTTGTCTATGTATGTTCCTTGACTTAGCCCTAAAAGTCGCTTAGATCTATCCCTGTAGATCTTGATTCCTAGAATGTAAGCTGCTTCTCTAAGATCCTTCATTGCAAAACAAGATCCTAACCATTGTTTGACTTTGTCAAGCACAGGGATGTTGTTTCCAATGATCAGTATATCATCCACATACAAGATGAGAAATGATATAGTGCTCCCACTAGCCTTTTTGTAAACATTAGGCTCATCTTCATTCTTGACAAAACCAAATTCTTTGTTTTTCTGATCAAAATGAATATTCCAGATTCGAGATGCCTGTTTAAGTCCATAAATGGACTTATTCAGTTTGCAGACCCTACTAGGATACTTTGGATTAACAAAACCGTCAGGCTGAACCATATAGTCATCTTCAAAGAGATGTCCATTAAGAAAAGCGGTTTTGACATCCATTGTCCATATCTCGCAATCATGGTACGCGGCTATGGCAAGCAGTATCCTGATCGATTTGATCATAGCAACGGGTGAGAAAGTTTCACCATAGTCAATACCTTGAGTTTGAGTGAAACCCTTTGCATAGATTGCATCTTGGCGTTCATGGCTTCAAGCCATTTCTCGGATTCAGGATCTGAGATAGCAGATTTGTAGTTTGTAGGTTCATCATTTGACTCAGCTACTAACAGGACTTTAGAAGCTTCAAGATGCCATAGGTATCTGTTAGGTTCTTTACGAGACCTGCTACTTCTGTGAACGCTTGTGTTTATGTCTGATTCATCAGCAACAACTTCTTGTTGATCAGACGCTCCGACTTCCTCAGCGGTTTTTTGTGTTTCTTGAATTTCTTCAAGATCCATAATATTATTTCCGGTTCCTCGATTTAGAAGATCTTCCTTGAGAAAGCGTCCTTTCCTTTTGATGGAAACAATGTTTGCATCAGGATGATAGAAATAATATCCGCTTTTGTTGTAGTAAACGACGAAAACTACTTTTTCACCTCTGGGATCGAGCTTGTCATCAGAATCGCTGGTGACATATGCATCACATCCCCATACTCTAAGGTAAGACAAATTGGGTC
Organism: Smallanthus sonchifolius; assembly: GCA_023525975.1. NCBI lineage: Eukaryota > Viridiplantae > Streptophyta > Magnoliopsida > Asterales > Asteraceae > Smallanthus > Smallanthus sonchifolius. The sequence continues at coordinate 50,175,501 of CM042023.1, forward strand.
TAGACCCGTGCCATATCTCATATGGGGTTTTGTCCACCTTCTTAGTTGGTGCCAGATTTACAAGGCGGGCGGCGGTCATAAGAGCATAACTCTAGAAGGAGTGAGGCAAGTTAGTTCACAACATCATCGATCGAACCATATTAAGAAAGGTTCGATTTCTCCTCCCCCTCACGCTATTAAGTTGGGGTGTGCTAGGAGGAGTGGGCAGAGAAATAATTTCGTGCTCCTTCAGATGATTAAGAAATTCTAAGCTGAGATACTCGCCACCTCGATCTGATCGAAGTGTCTCGATAGATTTATCGAGTTGTTTCTCTACTTCGTTTTGAAATTCTTTGAACTTTTCAAATGTTTCATGCTTATGTTTCATAAGATAGACATAAGCATATCGACTATAATCGTCAATAAATGAAACGAAGTATCTTTCATGATTTCTAGACATGGTTCTAAAAGGGCAACACACATCAGTGTGTATAAGGCCTAGCAGATCCTTGGCTCATTCACCAAGATGAGTGAAGGGGTCCTTTGTGCGTTTTCCAGCTAAACAAGACTCGCAATTATCAAATGAGTCATGTCCGGTAGGTTCAAGAATTCCCTCGGATTGGAGTATTTTAATGAGTGTCTTGCTTATGTGGCCAAGTCAACTATGCCATAGAAAAGTATCATTAATGCCAGATTTGATACGTTTAGAAATATTATATATGTTATTGTCAGTTTAAACGTCAATCTCATAAATCCCATTTTGAGGTTTAGCCTGAAAATAAAAGATATCATTTAAGTAGGCAGAAATATCAATACCATTAAAAACGTATTTAAATCATTGGTCAAACAATAAAGAAACTGAAATATTGTTTCTGGTTAAACCAGGTGCCACAAACAATTGTTCAAAACAACCACAAGGCCAGAAGGACATGAGAGATGATATGTTCCAGTTGCAAGAACTGGTACTCTTTTCCCATCACCAACGATGAGCTCCATGTCGCCTTGTTTCAGCTTCCTCCAACTTTTAGGCTCCTGCAAGACATTAATGATGTGGTATCCACATCTAGTATCAAATACCCATGTGTTGCTAGAAACAGTAAAAATTTCAATAACATAAATGAGAATACCTGAAGAGGTGCCCTCATCACTGGCCCTCTGCAGCTTCAGCTTGGCTAGATATTCAGAATAGTTACGTTTCCAGTGCCCTATTTTGTTGCATTCAAAGCATTGGCGCTCCTCAGGAGGGGTGCTTTTGAAGCTTTCTTGTTATTGTTGGTGGCAGGCTTGGCAACAACATTAACCTTCTTCTTGCCTTTGCTATTATAACCTCTTTTCTCGGGGTTAGGTTTTTTAACACCAGTAGATTTGACCATCAGAACTTGATTTTTCTTTCCTTGGATATTCATCTTGGCCGTTTTGAGCATACCATGTAGCTCGGCCACTGTCTTCTCCAAGCCATTCATGTTGAAATTCATTACAAATTGAGCATAGGAGCTTGGGAGAGAGTTTAAGATGAAATCAGTAGCCATGTCATCCTTCATGGGATATCTAAGTTTGTTCATCTGGTCGATGTACCCTTTCATCTTAAGTACATGAGCACTAACAGGCGTGCCTTCTTGCATCGTGCAAATAATGAGCTGAGCCATGGTTTCAGGAACATGCCCTTACGTTGTTCAATCATGTCAAAGGCACTCAGGTCCTCCGTGCCCTTTTGGAGCTCATGGGATATGCAGGCTAGCATAAGGCAGGCCACCTCAGTGGCATCATCTCTTTGTTTTTCCCAGACCTTACGAGCGGTAGCCGTGTTACCATCGGGTGCCTCAGGGACTGGCGCATCAAGAACATAGAGCTTCTTGGCCATCTTGAGAACTATTATGAGATTGCACTGCCACGAGAGAAATTTGGTGTTATCCAGCTTTTCATTCTCAAGGATAGACTTGAGAGTGAAGGAGTTATTAGTATTATTATTTTCAGTAGACATCTGTCAAGATAAGCAAAGAAATTAAATTAGTATAAAGAAAGTGAAAAATCCTTATTAATTTATGACCCAATTACAGAAATTAGAATAAGGAGTGAGAATCTAGCTAAATCAATCACTAATGGTAGTTGTGGCATACAACATTAGTAAGTGGGCAACTAGACTGACAATTAGTGTCAATTGTGGAAAGACGCACAACTCCCGTGTATGAGGCCGCTAAGACAAGACATGTCTATGCATTGATACGTTTAGCTCATCTATGCCCACTTTTAATATCTTGACAGCTGGGGCATGTAACAAGATAGAAAGTAATAGTCGTCCTAAAACAGGTACTTGCGGAAGGGCCGGATGTGTCAACGAAACCCTTGCGTGTTGGAAGGATAAACTACGCATCCAGTGCGGTGTTGTGGCTCCAAACACCGATGTTTCATTTTATGCTCCAAGTGTTCCTTATAATAGGATGGCATAGACCATTGGTTTTAAATATGGGTTCCAATTTTAGTGTTTACCGAATAGGGTCAAACACAACGAATGATTAAATCATACGTGTGATATAAAAGCCAGTTTTACTATTTAAAGTCATGAAAAATTTGATGAACCCTTTCACCTCTCAGGACATTTAATTTTAAATAACCTATTAAAACTAAGTTTGTCGCGACTTGAATAACCAGTTAAAGTTAATAGTTGAAAACTATTAAGTTATAAATTTTGAAATTAAATTCAGTTTAAATTGCAAAATTTTCATGGTTATTTATTTTATAAAAACAAGCCAATTGTTATTTTTATAAAACTCTACATGTTGTAAAATTAGAACTAGTGGTGACGGATTGTGACATTTTAAAACTCCTTTTAAAACGTTTGGCGTATGGTTGGTTTATTATAAATTTAAGTTATATAAAATTAAAAAGCAACCATAAAGCAAATAAATATGTAAATCTTTTAGGGCCAAGTTTGTTTGATCTTGCTAGAGCCAGTTAGCAAGACCAAACGGGTCACGGGGTCCATAAAATTAAAACAACCACAAGGATTGACTTCCGTGAATCTAGTCGTCTCGGATGACTCCCACTGAATCCATGATTACTGTTGCGTCTTCAGATTTGTCTTCGGGTTTTTATTACATTACATAAAATAAAAAAAAAACTTATTCTATTAAAACTTTGAGCCATCAAAAGTGGGCCAAAACCATAAAACCAAAAACTGAATAATAAATACAAACAACTCAATCACATGGGTCGGGCCAGATTTACATATTCAACATAATCATATACGGGCAATATATTTGGTCAAATAAAATAAAGAATCGACCAAATTAATAAATAAAAAAATTGCCCCAAAAAAACAGATCAGATCAGAAACTCCAGGATAGTTAAAGTTTGTGATTAATCTAACGTGTGAAACCAGACCGGTTCCGATTTGCGTGTTATAACCCAGGCTCTGATACCACTGTTGGGATTCAGTGGTGATCAGTTTGACTTTTTATCAAAAACGGGTTTTGACAGAGAAATTAATTAATTCAGTTAATTAATAAATACGCAGCGGAAAATAAAATCATAACCTATTTAACAGCACTGACAAACCGAACAAGATCTGGTTATGAACACGCAAACACACAAAAAAAACAGTTAATCTACTGATGAGATTAATTATATCTTAGTTGTTAATGATTAACCGGTTGAGACAACTGGGTACAACGAACCGATGCTAGATCACGAACCGGACGCGAGAGAACGGGACGCCGGGGCTGACCGAGAACTGGGTAGGCAACGGCGGCTGGGGCTGGCTTGGTGGTTGCCGAAAATCACCAAAAAAAGGTGATTCCGTTTTGGTGTTTGGCGGCGGGCGAAGAAACAAAAAACAAAAGCAAAACTTGTTTTTGCCTCTTCTAGTTTTGATCAAAAGAAAAAAATCACATAGCCCTTGGGGCTGAGTTTGTTTTTTTCTCCTCCAAACAAAATAATTAGATTATAATTATATAATAATTGTTTCCGGGCCCAAAGTCCAATACGAGATAAAAAAGCCTATACCAATTTAATTGTTTTAATGAAAGATTAAAACAATATATATACAATTATTATTTATAAACTCGTATAAATAATAATTCGCGTCTAACGAATATATAAAATATATCGTCTCACTAACAGTTCGTAATTACCAGTTAATCTGGTTAAGTGGATTTAATGTTCGTTGCCCTAGGTGTAACTCTTACGGGTCATAGCTCGGTCAACCGCATTGTCCATCGGGTCGGTCCATAAAATCCAACAGAGATGACAGAGCTAAGAAAAATTCAAGAAAGAAAAGCTGCCATGCTCTTCAGAGAACAACAAATCCAGATGTATGCTAAACAGCTGGATGATCTCAAAGCCAGATTTCCTGCAGCTTCTCAATTACAAGAAGATGAAGCCATAGCTCTTCAACTGCAGGAACAGTTTAATAAAGAAGAAGAAGAAAGGGAGAAGAAGAAAAGGGAAGAGGCTAAGTTCAGAATAACTGATTCTGAACTAGCTAAATAAATGAGAGAAGAATGGATAACGGCTCTGATTTCTCAAGGTAAGGATGCAGACTACCTTGAGAACCTATCAAATAAAGAAATATACAGAGCCTTCATGCGTCAGCAAGGTCAATTAGCAAATAAGAAAAGGGATGAAGAAGAAGAAAAAGCCAAGAAAAAATCCAAGAAAACCATTGCATTCAACATAAGGACCCATGAAGAAAAGAAGGTCATGACTGACTTCCTGAAGGCCAGAGGAGAAAGTGGAAAAATGCTAGGCCCCATGAGTTTCATGAACTTGCAAGCCTTGTACTCCAAAGTCAAGAAGGAAGAGGAAGAAAGATTGGGGAAGACAGGCACCAAGAAAAGGGTGATAACTCAAACTACTAAACACAAATCAAAGAAACCCAAGCCTTCTCCCTCATTCACTACTTCCTCCTCCCACCATACTTCCACTCTCCAGCCTAGACCTCATTCATCTCTTCCCACAAAGTATAAATCCCTCCACCCAGCTGCTCCTCATCAGCAGCCTTCCAACAAGAAAACCAAACCTACCATCACACCAGAAGACTCAAGAGAAATAGTTGTCTGGTTCTGCAACACTCAAGACAAATGGTTTGAAGTCTTCAGGGGAAAGGAAGAACTGAAAAGATATATCTATAAATCTATTGATGAGGTACTGCAACTCCCAGACTCAGATCTAAGAAGAATATTAGAGTTGGGTGAAGCCCATAAGCCATAGAATGAAGGTGGGAGACATCTTTTGCTAGCAATCAAACATCACTTCAACTCTAGTAAAGATGTAATCATTGATGCCAAACCTCTTCAATCCCATTCTCCATTCACCAGTTGGTCCTTCAAGGCTGATACCAACGAGTTTATCTTGATAGATGTTAAAGGACAGAAGATGATATGTTCAAGCAAGGCCATCTTCAAAATGCTAAGCAAAGACATAAAGACTCTATCTTAGCTTCCTCTACACAATCCCAGCCAGGACCCAAGAGGTTATGAGGTAGAAAGGATAGTCTGCAACATGGAAAAGCATCAGCAGCAAAAGAAGTAAGAGAGTTTTGGTAGCATCAGTCTAGGGGGAGTTTGTATAAATAAAGACTGATGGCTACAAAATTCTCTAAGTACAACTGCTATGGACCTCAGAGTTTGCTACAGATCGACAAACTGTTGCGGATAAGCTTATCTGCAGCGGATACTTGTTCTTCTGCTAAAGAATAAATCTGCTGCGGATAGCCTTATCTGCTGAAGACCAAAGTAGTTGCTGATAGGCAAATCATTGGGCACCCAAACTAAGACACCAAGTCCCTATGCATGATCTCATAAATTCCAAACTTTTCCTACACTCTCCCTTGTATCAGTGGGCACCCAAACTGACGCTTACTCGTCCACTAATGCACCCAAAAAGGGGGAGATAGTCCCAATGGAGGATATAAGGTTGAAAGGATAGTCAGAAACATGCAAAAGCTTCAGCAACAAAGACAGTAAGAGAATTTCGGTAGCATCAGTCTAGGGGGAGTTTGTAGAAACAAATACTGATGGCTACAAAATTCTAAGTACAAATACAGCTGATCTCACAGTTTGCTGCTGCTGATCTCACAGTTTGCTGCTGATCAACAAACTGCTGCGGACAAGCTTATCTGCTGCGGATACTTGTTCTCCTGGTGAAGAACAAATCTGCTGCGGATAGCTTTATCTGCTGAAGACCAATGTTGCTGCTGATAGGCTTATCAGCAGCATCATTCTCATTCTTGCTGCTGATGGCTGTGTTCCTTGAAGATAAATCGTCGCAGCTGACTATCCATGCCAAGCGTCACTGACAACTTTCTGCAAAAGCAACTGACACACTCAAAGCAGAAGGAACCTCAATGGCACAACCAATGAAACTAAGAAATGCTCTTCTCCAGACATGCAAGCAATGATGCATAAAGAAGACGCTTCAATAAAGTTAGCTAGTTTAGCTTTAACGTGTATTGTTAGTTTTTGTATAAGAAATCAACGGTCTGTGTTCGATCTGATCCTTAGAATCAAGGGTCTGTCTTGATTCTAAGTTAGTATAAATACTGTGTAAACACTTCATTGTAAGTGTGCTTTCGAATTAGAGTTTTCACTTGTAATCGTTTATTCACTAAGCTTAATACAACAGTGTTCTTATCAGTATTATTTCTGTCTACTCGATTGTAATTGTGTAGTTGTTATTGTTTCCGACAATCTCAACTAAGAACAGAACCATCTTGTAATTTCACGATCCTACAACTTGTATCAGAGCTTTGGCTCAGATTAAACAAATTCACACTTGTTTAATCACTTCTGGTTCTATTCTAAACCCTCTCTTTCATTAAGTCACCAAAAACAAAAATGGCACAAAGCAATGCGTTTGAAGACATTGGCAGCATCAACCGACCACCAAGGTTGGTATCTGGGAAGACTACGACATGTGGAAAAATTGCATGGAAAGATTCTTCTGCTATCAGGAGTACGGAATGTGGAAATCCATCAGGGATGGACCCTACACTCCCATGGTGGCATCTGCTGACTCTGGAGGACCATCAGTTCCAAAGGATCCCTCCAAATACTCAGAAGAGGATATAAAAAGGATGGAGGTGGACTTCAAGGCACTAGGAGCTATCCAAATGTGCCTTCCAAATGAAGTTTTTCACAACTTCAGAAGTCACAAAACTGCTAAAGTGCTCTGGTTGGCTCTTGAAAAGATGTTTGCTGGCCCTGAAGAAGTCAAGGAAAACAGAAGAGACATACTAAAGCAGCAGTATGAAAACTTCGTCTGGAAGGAAGGTGAGTCTCTAACTATTCTATACAACAGATTTGCCTATCTTGTAGGTGAGCTGCAGTGCTCAAAGGTTAAGCTAAAGAATGAAGATATTCTCAAAAAGTTCATCAGTCAATCAGAAGAACAGAGAATCTGAAGACTCTCCAAATGACTGAGCTCTTTGGAATGCTCAAAACCTATGAGCTAGAGATGATTCAGGCAAAAGAACGAAGCTCAAGCTATCAAAATGCCTCAACATCCACCACCACCTCTGCCCTCCACTCTGACCACTCAAGTCTCAGTTCCAGCAACTACTATCCTCCTATTGTCACCCATCTAGAAACTCCCACCTCTCAAACAAACAACTCACCATTTCTCCTAGAAGCTCCTCCTCAAACATCAACCTCTGCTGCTTTTGTCTCTGGAAACTCAAGCAACATGTTCTTTATCAAGGAGGATCTGGAATGCTTTCATCCAAATGATTTAGAAGAAATGGACATACAGCACTCATATGCCATGCTCTCTATAAGAGCAAAAAGGTTCTACTCTAGAACCGGAAGACCCATTCCAAGTAACAACTCCAACACCAGAGTTGGCTTGGATAAAAGCAAAATAAGATGTTACAACTGTAACCTACTGGGTCACTTTGCTAGAGAATGCAAGGCACCAAGAGCAAATTCAGCTACCACTCAGTCAAGACAAGCTCACCAAGCCCAACCCAGACAGCAACAACACCAAGCTACTCCTCCAGTTCAAACTGCAGCTTGTGCAGCTGTTGGAACTTCTGAGTTCGACTGGAGCTTCCAATATGAAGAACTGCCTATCAACAATCAAGCTCTTATGGCTGACACTACAGAGATACCACCTCAGGTATTTGAACATCTCTGCTCTCAAGCCTGTATTGATAAAGTTCTGGGTTATAGAAAGCATAACCAAAATCTGATAGATCAAAATGAAGAGTTTCATCAGATGAAATCTGAGTTCAAAAAGGTTGAAAACACTTATAAAGAAAAAATTAACTGCCTTAAGAAAGAGATTTCATCACTAAAACACGAACAAACTAATCTGGAAACTCAGATTGATGATCTACTGGTCAAACTAAAAGCTACCAGAGCTGAACTGGCAGAACAGAAAGTTCATGTTGAAAAATATGAATTTTCCTCCAAAAAGCTACAAAGACTTTTAGATATTCAAGTCCATGAGAAAGTAAAAACTGGACTTAGGTATAACACTGATCAGTACAAATCTGTTCCTCCTCCTGCTGACTATATTGCCATATACGAACCAAGCTTCAATGTTGAAAATCTTGACACTACAAACCGAAACCTTGATCCTTCAACGGATGAACCTCTCATCAAAGACTGCACTACCTCATCGGAATCTGAGTCAACTCACTCAGACCATGGTGAAACCAGTGCAGTCCCATCTGAAGCTGTTCTGAATAGAGTAGCAGTTCCTAATGTTCTTCCAGCTGTTATAGCCCCTGTACTATTCAAACAGATCAAGATCAGCTATCCTCCAGATGGAAGAAAGCTAGAAAAGGGACAGACATCAGAACCCACAAACCCCAAGCCTCAGTTCATGCCAATCACAAAGAGAAAGGTATCTAATGTATGTTGTAAGCCTGAAGAAAAAGTTCCATATGTTCAAAGGACCCTAGAACTTCAAAGATCTGTTCCAAAGAAATGACTATGTTTACCTTTCAAAAGACAAACTAGCAAAATCATGCTTTGTGTGTGGCAGATATAACCACACTGCCAGCACCTGCTTTCATTACCTGGAATATCAAAGACATTCAAAGCAGCATGCCTTTGAAAAGACTAACAAAAATAAGAAGGTAAGAAGCTACGAAGACAAAGCAACAAAGTTCAAAAGGTCTCTATCTCCCTCAAGAGTGAAGCTGCCTAGATCTCAACAAACTTGCATCATTTGTGGTGAATCAGACCACTTTGCTGCAAACTGTAAGTTTAACCCATTCAACCAGATCCTTCATCAAGCTCCTCAAAGACAAAGGGTAAAGAAAGATCAGCATACATCGGTTGTTAGTCCAGTTCAGCCCAAGAAAACAAAGCAGAAGCTTTCAGCAGCAACCAAGTCTACTGCTGATAAGCTAAAATCCTCCGCAGCAAAATCTGCTGCTGATAAGGCAAAAACATCAGCAGCAAAAGTGCTCGCTGTTGATAAGGCAAAAACATCAGCAGCAAAAGTGCCCACTGCTGATAAGGCAAAATACAAGGTAAAGCCTACAGTAGCAAAGAATGCTGACACTTCAACAAAGTTGTCAGCAGCAGGATCTACTGTCAACAAGCCAGAAACATCAGTAGCAAAATCTGCTGCTGATAGTGTGAGGAAAACTAGAAAAACACCAATACGGCAATGGAAAGCCAAATCATCTTCAAGCACTGTCATTGGTTCCACTGACTGCAAACATACTGAAAAGGATAAACGAACAACCATCTTTTTCAAGTCTGCAGACTCTTGGGTTCCTCCTACTAATTAGAAATCTATCATGTGCAGGGACAGCCAGGTCATAAGAATAACACTTGGGTGGTAGATAGTGGTTGTTCCAGGCACATGACAGGCAACATATCCATCCTCTCAAATTTCAGACACTTCAATGGAGGATATGTTGCCTTCGGAAGTGATTCAAAAGGAGGATACATTACTGGACAAGGAACTGTGTCCAACGAAAGAATGAGCATTGATAAGGTCAACTATGTCAAAGAATTGGACTTTAATCTCATGAGTGTTTCCCAGGTCTGTGATCAAAAGCATTGGATGCTCTTCACAGATAAAGAATGCTTTGTACTATCTCCAGGCTTATCCACACCTCCTCCGGAAAGCATTCTACTGACGGCCCGGAGAAAAGAAAATCTCTATGTACTGGACATGAATGAGGCCCTCCATCTGGGAGCGTCTCCTGCTTTTTATCAAAAGCCTCAGTTGATGAATCAGCTCTCTGGCACAGGAGATTAAGCCATATTAATATCAAAACCATTAACAAATTGGTGAAGAATAATCTTGTCAGTGGGATTCCTGACAAAGAATTTCAGCTCGAAGATCACTGCATAGCATGTCTAAAGGGGAAGCAACACAAGAGTTCTCATAAGCCCAAGACCTTGAACTCAAATGACACTCCACTGCAACTGCTGCATATGGATCTTTTCGGTCCTACAAATGTCATGTGTATGGGCAAAAAGTCATACTGTCTGGTGATAACAGATGACTACACCAGATTCTCATGGGTATTCTTCTTGAGAACTAAATATGAAACTGCTGAAATTCTCAAAACCTACATTCTTAGGGTAGAGAATCAAAGCAATCAAAAGGTGAAGATCATAAGGTGTGACCAGGGCACAGAATTCAAAAACCACACCTTGAATTGTTTCTGTGAAAGCAAGGGGATAGAAAGACAATACAGTGCTCCTAGAACTCCTCAACAAAATGGAGTTGCTGAAAGAAGAAACAGAACTCTTATTGAGTCAGCACGATCTATGCTGGCTGACTCTAAACTGCCACTCACATTCTGGGCAGAAGCGGTTAGCACAGCCTGTTAGGACATAGATTTGTAATGACAAAAGCTTGTAATAGTTAGATTTTATGTCTTTATGTTTTGATTTGTAATTGTTTAAAGTTGCTAGGTATTTTTACTAGTGTGCCTAGAGGCGAACTTGTTAAGTTCGCCTGGTCTATCAGAGGCAAACTTAATAAGTTCGCTTAGGTCTAACTGAGGCGAACTTGTTAAGTTCGCTTGGTCTGTTGGAGACGAACTTAACAAGTTCGCTTACAGCAGGTTAGTTTCTATATATATGAGTTTACAGAGTCATTAGACAAGATACCGAACAGAAAGAATAGAGAGAACGATTTGTCTGATTGAGTCTGTAAACCATTGTTGAATCTGAATATATTGAAGAAGTTTTTTTACGCGTGTTGTTTGAATTGTCGGTTAGTATACAAACGTTAACTTGAAAGGATTCCGCACTTCGTGTTATAGAAACGTTATATCACGAGTTCGATCAGTAGTTGAGTTACCTGGACCTACAAGTGGTATCAGAGCTTATGCTCGTGAATTAAGTATGATTCTCGGTGATTAGTGACGGTTTTTGTGTACAATTCGACAAGAAATTCAACATTTTTGAAGTTTCTGCAACAATGGAGTTTTTCAAGTTCTTGAAGATCGTTTCTTTGCTGAATTCGTGATTTTAGAAGTGTTTTTGACGAAATTAGTCCGATAGAACTGTTCTATTTGACAAAATTCACAATCCTACGGTTCAATTTCCTTAAATTCCATCATTTCTCTGAGAAATCATGAATTTTGAAGTTTTCGGTTCATGTTTGGGTGAAGAATCTTTTGAATCTGTTACAGCAGTTTAAGCGAACTTGCTGAGTTCCTGTGCAGGCGAACTTAGCATTCGAACTTATTAAGTTCGCTTCTCACATTTCAAGCGAACTTAGCTGTTAAGCGAACTTATCGGATTTCCTCCTTAAGCGAACTTGTCTTGTTCGCCTGATATCAAGTTCGCTTAGTACTCACTAAAGCGAACTTATTAAGTTCGCCTGAGGGTAAAACAGCTAAATACTTAGAAATTTTTCAGAAATTTTTTTTAACATGGCAAATATGGTTCAAGTCACAAACATGTTCAATTATGACAATGAGATTGGTACATCTCAAAAACCTCCGAAGTTGCTGAATCTAGCTGATTATTCAAATTGGAAAGATCGGTTTGACCAATTCGTATCTTTTACCGATACTAGTTTGTGGATTCCAATTTTGGAAGGATATACACACCTTACTTATTCATGGATGGGAAAAGATGATGTTCCAAAACCAGTGTCAGCTTTAACTACTGAAGAGAAGCTGTTATTTGATCTAGAAAAGAAAGCAATGGCTAGCATTTCGATGTCTCTACCAAAGGAAATTTATCACAGTTTTAAACAGTTCAAGTCTTCTCAACAACTGTGGGAAGCACTACAGAAAAGGTGTGAAGGGAGTTTAGATGTGAAGAAAAGTAGAAAAGAGTTACTAAAGAAGCAGTTCCTAGTTTTTAAACATTTTCAGAATGAATCTTTGGATGATCTTGCTACAAGATTCTATCATCTTCTTAGTGAACTGGCTAGTGCATCTGTGGTATATGAGACTGAGGAAATCAATGATAAATTCTTGGAGGCTTTACCATCAAAGTTTGATGTGTATACGGTTTTGATCAAAGAAAATGTTAAGTACAAAACCATGTCTCTCGAAGAAGTCCTAGGGAAGATTCAGTCACATGACATGAATATGAAAAAGAAAGAGACTAATATGGAGCATATCCAGGATCCCTCGATGTATTTTGCTAAATCTGTTGGTAAATCTGGTACTGGAGTAGCATTTTTTTCTGGTGATGCTCAAGAGTCTTCAAATGATCAGTGTTCTGGATTTCCAATTTATTCTGGTTATACAAGCCATTCTGGATTTTCTGCTACTACTGCTTCAACATCATCTGGATCTCATGTGAATCAGAAAGTTGCTGATGATTATTAGGCTATGTTTTCTTCATTCATGGCATCATATGAAAATTTCATTGGAGGTAAAATACATGATCCTGAGGTAATAGAAGAAGATTTCAGACAGATTGACCCTGTTGATCTGGAAGAAATGAATATCCAATGGAATATGGCCATGTTAATGAGACAAGCTAAAGATTTCTTGAAGAGAACTGGGAGAAAATATATTGGTTCAAATAGTCGATCGCGTATGGGTTTTGATAAGAGCAAAGTTAGAGGTTACAACTGCCAAGAGTATGGTCACTTTGCTAAGGAGTGTGTGAAACCAAAGGTAGAATTTGATTCTCAAAAGAAGCAATCTAACTTTCAGCATAATAGGAATCAGCCACATGGTTCATCTGGTAATCAAAATTATGGTCCTTCTGGTAATACAAATCATGCATCTGCATCATCAGCTGTAGTTGCTCAAAATGATGAAAACTATGATTGGGGCATTCATCTGGAAGATTTGGTGGGTGCTGTGAGTCAGGCTTTTGTTGCAGAAATTCATTCAGAAAAACCAGAAGAGTCTACTGATGATGAAAGTTCTAGTGATGATTCATGTGATGGTGATAGTGTTCCAAGTGTTGATGATGAGGAAGAAAGAGAGAAACGTATTGATTCTGATGTTGTGACAGGGGTTGCTGAGGAAGAAATTGTTCTTACAGAAAATGCTTCAGTTGGTGAAGATTCAGAGAATATTCCGATTGCAAAAGTATTCATGGCAGACATGTCTGACCCGACTAAGGTAAAAGACTCTGTTTGTCATATACTTTGTTCTAATTGCATTTCTGTTAAGGTAAAAGACTCTGTTTGTCATATATTTTGTTCTAATTGCATTTCTGTTAAAGATAAATTACAAATGTCATGGATGATAACACAAATTTGATTTGTGACAAGAAATCAATGAATTCAGTTAATCAGAAACTGAAAGATAATGATAAACTGTGCATTGATAGAATTGAGTCTTTGAAAAGAGACTTAAATTCTCTTGGGTTAAAATACAAAGAGCAGGGTTATCATCTAGATATGGCTTATGCTGAAATTGAAAAACGAAATGAAGTAGTTGCCCAAAAGAACAAGGAGATTTCTGAAAAAGAATCTGAGGTGATAAAGTTACATAGAAAGCTGGAACAGTTTGAGAATTAATCTGTAGTGTTGGATTATTTTAATGCTAATGCTGATCCCACAAAAAGGGTTGCTGGTATTGGGTTTGTTTCTCCTCCGTTCAATGCAAATTATGTGGTTGAGCCTGAAATCATTAATGAAGAGGAGATTGATCCCAAGACAGTATTAAAAGTGAATCCAGTGATGGGTGAAGACATGATGTATGATTCTGATACAGAAGATGAAGTGTTTGATGCTTCAAAGGTTGAAGGCATTCCGAGAGAAGTGAAAATTGAAGAACCGAAGGTAGTGAAGAATGTTACTCGGGATAGGTGCATCTTGAATGAACCTGAAGAGGTGAAAGTGGTTCAAACTAAACTTTCTCCAATCTTACAGTCAAGTGGGTTTGTGGTGGCTGGATTTCAAAAGGTAAATTCTTCAAAGGTGCCAAAACAGACTTATGTTCCTAAGAAGCCGATAAATTGTTCAGGACATTCCTCTGAAGCTTGTTCTTCTGATGGTTCTTCAAATTCAAAGAAAACATCTTATTTCAGAAGTTATCAAGAAAGAAGAGTGTGCTTTCATTGCAATGAGCCTGGTCATATTTTGATTAATTGTCCATACAAGAACAAGGGTAAAATGAACACTGTTCCTTCACAACTGAAAGTGGTGAAGATTCTGAAAAGGAAAGATGAGGGAAAATCGTCTTCTAGTTTGGAGAAAGACATGACTGGACGATCTTTTGTTAATTCCCCTGGAATTAAACAACAGAATACATTGCATGCTAAATCTTTTGTATGCAGAGAAAATATTGAGATTCCAAAAGTTGGGATTTCAAAAGATACTTTTCAGGAGGTTAAATTGTCTAGACCTCAAAGAAGAAGGAGAAACATAAAATTAAAGAAAATTTTGGAAACATCTGAATCTGACAATAATATATCAAATAATATTTTTCAAAATAATAAAAATGGTTCTTCTTTGAAAAGGTCTGATTGTCAAACTTCTGTTCCAACAGTGAATGATAAAATTGATTGTAAATTACAAGAAGTTGTTTATTTTGATCAATCCGGACGACCCAAGACCACGATGGCTTGGGTTCCACTTTCTAACTGATTCTCGTTGTTTATGTAGGGACAACCAAGGAGGACTATCAACAATACATGGTATGTGGATAGTGGTTGCTCTTGACATATGACAGGGAATGTGAAATTGCTTGAGGACATGATTAAAATTGATGGTGGTTATGTCGCTTTTGCGGGTAATAAAGGCAGGTACATAAAAGGCCAGGGAACGTTAAAGAATGACAAAGTAAAATTTGAAAAGGTGAATTATGTTGAGCAGCTGGAACACAATCTTTTAAGCGTATCAGAAGTCTGTGACAAGAAGTTTTCGTTCCATTTCAACGATCATGAATGTTATATTCTGAAACCTGGTTTTGTGATTCCTGATGAATGGATTCTCATGAAGGCTCCAAGGAGAAATGACACGTATGTCCTTGACATGAGTGTCGCCACTACAACGGATTCAATTCCAACATGTTTACTCTCCAAGGCGTCGGAATCTGATTCAATATTGTGGCACAGGAAGCTAGCTCACATAAACTACAGGAAGATGAACTACATTGTTAGGAATGATCTTGTGCTTGGTATTCCGAAAATGAAATTCTCAGTTCCTGATGATTGTATTCCATGCAGAAAGGGGAAGCAAAGAAATAAATCTCACAAATCGAAGTCGATGAATTCTATCGTAACTCCTTTGGAGTTGCTGCATATGGATTTGTTCGGTCCTATCAGTATTAGGAGCATTGGTGGGAAATCGTACTGCTTGGTCGTAACTGATGATTACTCCAGATTTTCATGGGTTAAGTTTCTTTCTTCTAAAGCTGAAACCACTGAGTTGGTACAATACTTAATCCTGGGTTTGGAAAATTTATTCAATCTGAAAGTCAGAAGAATCAGGAGTGACAATGGTAGTGAATTTAAGAATAGCAAAATGGGCTTATTCTGTCTAGAAAAAGGAATTCATCATGAATTCAGTGCGCCATATGTTCCTCAACAAAATGGTGTCGCTGAACGAAAGAACGGGACGTTGGTTGAAACAGCTCGCACGATGCTTGCAGATTCTAAGCTTCCAGTCACCTTTTGGGCTGAAGCTGTGAATACTGCGTGTCATGTTTTGAACCGGGTCTTGACCGTCAAGCGACATAACAAGACGTGCTATGAATTACTAAATAATCGAAAGCCGAATCTGGAATACTTATTACCTTTTGGTAATCCGTGTACCCTACTGAAGGTTAAAGATGTCCCAACAAAATTCAGCGCAAAGGCTATTGAAGGGATTTTTCTAGGGTATGTGGCTAATTCAACAACCAAGAGGGTTTATAACAAAGAGACACGCCAAGTTGAAGAATGGTTCCATATTGACTGTTCAAATCGGTCTTTACCACAAATGGCGATTGGTCCGGATTGGGCATTTGATTATGAAAACTTATTCAAGTCTTTTCATTTACCATCTGATATTTCTGATGACGATGCTGTTGTTCTTTATGATTCTTGTCAAGATGCACAGCACAATGGATTTCTACCAAATGCAGTTCCCAATTCATCGATTCCATCTACTTCTGCTCCCGATCCTAATGTTGCTTCTTGTTCCAGTCCGCAAGATTCAGAGAGTGAGGAGGATAATGCTATTTTTCAAGATTCTTCTGCTGATCCGTTGTTGAGTGATGATCCATTACCTTCAACACAGGATCAGGGGGAGATTCCAACAAATTTAGACTCGGAAAGTCCAATTCCTCAAGATTATTCTTATCAATCTGACTCTACTCTAGTTGATGTGTTGACGGTTCATGAGGTCGCATCCATCAAGGAACACAAAGATCATCCAGTAACAAATATAATTGGAAATTTACAGGATGGAGTGAAAACTCGTTCTCTTGTTGACAATACTTGTTTGTATACTTGCATTAAAGATTCTGGTGTTCTTGATGATTGCTCACATTCTTGCTTTATTTCACAGGTTGAACCCAAGAATGTAGAGATGGATTTAAATGACAATAACTGGATAGAAGCTATGCAGGAAGAACTTGCTCAATTTGACAAACTGAAGGTTTGGAATCTTGTTGATTTACCGAAAGGTGCGTATCCGATAGGAACAAAATGGGTGTTTAAATGTAAAAAGGACGATCGAGGTGTCGTGGTACGCAATAAGGTAAGATTAGTTGTCCAGGGCTTCAATCAACAAGAAGGAATTAATTACACCGAAGTTTATGCGCCGGTTGCAAGGCTTGAAGCTATAAGGCTATTTCTAGCTTTTTCTTCCTTTAAAGGTTTTAAGGTGTTTCAATTAGACGTCAAGAGTGCATTTTTATATGGAAAGGTCAAGGAGGAAGTCTATGTGTGTCAGCCGCCGGGGTTTGAAGATCCACTGAATCCGAACATGGTTTTCAAGCTAGATAAGGCCCTCTATGGTCTTCATCAGGCTCCTCGTGCGTGGTATGAGACTTTATCTACACATCTTTTGGCGAATGACTTTGTTCGTGGAAAGATAGACTCGACCTTATTCATAAAGAAATCAGGGGGAGATTACCTACTGGTACAAATTTATGTGGATGATATTATATTTGGCTCGACAAATGAAGGGTTGTGCAAAGAATTTGAGGGTGTTGTGAAGTCGAAATTTGAAATGTCTGCTATGGGAGAGTTATCGTTTTTCTTAGGTTTACAAGTAAATCAAAAGGAAGATGGTTTCTTTTTTCATCAGTCCAAGTATGTCAAAGACATCTTGAGCCGGTTCAAGATGGAGGACTGTACTTCATACGATACTCCAATTCCGGTCAATCATAAGTTAAATTCTGACCCGGAAGGAAAAGATGTAGATTGTCGACTTTACAAAGCTATGATTGGATCCCTCACGTACTTAACCGCTTCAAGGCCGGATATAATGTTCGCCGTGTGTATCTGTTCCAGATTTCAGGCAAAGCCAAAAGAATCTCATTTAATTGCTGTGAAAAGAATCTTTCGGTATTTAAAAGGAAAACAACGTTTAGGGCTATGGTATCCTCATGGTTCTAACTTTGATTTCAATGCTTATACTGATTCTGATTTTGGTGGTTGTTGTCTGGACAGGAAATCTACAACAGGTGGTTGCCAGTTCTTAGGTAATCGATTTGTATCCTGGCAATGCAAAAAGCAAACCACAGGCTCAATTTCAACATGCGAAGCAGAATACATCGCTGCTGCAAGTTGCTGTTACAAATCCTGTGGATACAACAACAATTGAGAGATTACGGTTTAAATTTCACAGGAACCCCCATGTTTATTGATAATAATGCTACTATGTCCATAACGAATAATCCTATTAAACATAGTAAAACTAAGCACATCGAAATTTGATATCATTTTATACGTGATTGTGTAGAGAAAAGGTTGATTGAGCTGGTCAAGGTACACACTGAAGATAATTTTGCTGATTTGTTTACTAAGGCATTTGATCGTACCAGGTTTGAATTCCTAATTAAAATGATTGGTATGATCAATCCTGAATAAAAGTTTTTCAAAATCAGAATTTCATGGAAAAATTTTCTTTTAGGTTCTTTTATTGCTTTATTAAATTTCTGCAGTTACTTTTTCAGTCAAAAAGTCTAAATTATAAAAAGTCAAAACAAATTGAAAAATATAAAATTTTGACATCATTTGAGGTTAGAGAAGAAATGATAGTACATCAGTGATTAGTTCATTTCACACGACCTTAGTAGACCTTGATATATGAATGATTAAAATAAGTTAATCTGATCTAAATTTCAAAGTCTGCATAAATAAGAAATGATAGTGTTATGAATGTTCTATTCTTGATAATTTGTTTTATAATTTGTGTATAAAATTTGAAACTTGAATTGTCAATAGGCTAAAAGCGTTTTGAAACTAATAGTAGTGTGAAAATTAAATATAATCTGATTACATCTGTGATTTACACCCATTTTATGCCTGGGTGTGTGCGTTAAAAGATCACTATCAGATAAAGAATATTAGCTTTTAATAAGGATTTTCCTATGAGATCAGTTTCAGGTTATGTCCTTAGCACTATTCATTCGATTTGCTTCAATGCCCATGTCCCGAAAAGCATGCAATTTGAAGTATAATCAAGATATGTACTTGACAACATCTGTCAAACATATACTAGGCCTTGGATTGGATCATATTGATATATCATCTTTACTGATTCCATTGAATTCATAATCCAGATAACAGTTGGATCCACGTACCTGAATCTTATGATTCCACAAATATAAGCCAAAACATTGAATCATTCGATTATGAATCTCATTGATTCCTATACAATCCAATTTGGATTCTGCTATTCATGTGCTAAGTGATGTCTCCTCATTCTGAATATTCGGATAATCTTTAGTAAAATCTTATATATGTCTTGAAGATAGTGCATTTATTTTTTATTTGGCATATGTGTGGGGTACACGATGTTTATCATATAAATGGTACTAAATCACATGAATTTGGAGAATAAACGCTTATAGTTTCAAATAATATAATATTGACAATTTTAAGAATTTAGGCTTTATATTTCAAATTCGGTATAAATAAAAGAGCATTTTATAACCTGATCTTATTTACTTTGAAATTTATCGCGTATCATTTCAAATATTATTCAAATTGAATGAGTTTCAAAATGAAAAAGATGCAAAATGCACAAAATTGAGTTGAATGGTCTCTTAATATAGGTTACCCTTTGTTATTGATAATATGTGTGATGAATTAATTGAATAACTGATATGATCTTCTTGCTCATGATGTTCAAACAAAAAATATGTCATTTCAGTTTATTCAGATAAAAACCAAAAATATGTGATTCTGTTTGTAAAAAGAAAAACCAAAAATATGTGATTCAGTTTGTACAGAGAAAAATCAAAAATATGTGTTTCCGTTTGTATAGATAAAATTCAAAAAGATTTTATTTTTACTTTCCATAAAATTCTAAACTTTTATTAAAATTGTTCGGGATTGGATCAAATATGTGTTGCTGACGGAAGTTCAAGATTTGAAAGGTTGAAGTTGGTAAAATTTGTGTTCAAGGCAAAAAGGTTGGAAAAGTAATTAAATTCGCCTGTGTACAGTGAAGCGAACTTAATATGTTCGCTTAAATCAGTGAAGCGAACTTATTCTACAATCCGGAGTGAAGCGAACTTATCTTGTTCGCCGAAGACTTGTTAAGCGAACTTAACAAGTTCGCCTAATCAAGCGAACTTAATCCGAATAAGGGTTGAATCAAGCGAACTTATCATGTTCATCGTTTTACTCAGAACTTAGGCGAACTTGTTCAAAATTCTCAAAAATTTTAATATGTGTTGTGAGTGTTAATTTCTGGTTGCATCTTGATCGAAATTGAAGTGCGAATCTAACGAAGGTATTTTCGTTGGATTTCATCCGCTAAATTGAGTGTATTCGAAGGTTTTGAGTCTCGGTTTTCGTCGGATTGTTTCAAGGACGATTTTGACCTAAGTTGTGACCGAGATATCAAATTGATCATCGTTTTTGGTCATAATGTGATATTAGATTGATTGGATATGCTTATTTCATGATTTGATATCGATTAGCTGGAAATTTAAAATTCAGTGTTTGAATTTGAAACGTCTCAGGTTCAGGCGAACTTGTTCCAAGCGAACTTGTTCGAAGACAACTTGTCAGGCGAACTTAATAAGTTCGCCTCTTGCACTACTAAGCGAACTTATTAAGTTTGCCTAGGGGTCAGAAGTGAAAAAGGAGTTGTGAATTTTTTTTAAAAAAAAAATTTTGTTGTTTAAATTTTTTTTTGTTTCATATATGTGTTAGTCTACTAATGTTTGTTGTTTTGTCCGAAATTTTTCACAGATGGCTCGACGTGTCGACTATAAGCATAATCAAGTGGCATTGTTAGATCCTAATATGCCAGAAGCAGTTCATTTTCAGGGCATTATCAATTTTCTGAATCGATCAAGACTACATGTTGCATTATCTGCGGACCCTTATATTAGCTTGGTGTACATCCAACAATTCTGGGATACTGTACATCAAGATATCGATGTGGAACCACATGTCCTTCGTGCAACAGTCAATAATACCGAGATTGCAATTTCAGAAGAGACAATTCGTGCTGCTCTAGTTTTGGGAGGCAATGTTGAAGATCCAATATCTTATCCCAATACTCTTATTATGGGTTGTTTTCAAAGGATGGGATATCGTGGAAGACAAAATGATACACAAGCTAGGAAAGGTGGATTAGTAGGTGAATGGAGATACTTTATGCATGTGATTATACAACGCATCTCTCCGCGAAAAGCTGGTACAGATGGCTTGAAGATGGCACTTCAAACAGCAATGGTGGCCTTAACTTTGAATAAAAGATTCAATTTTCCACTGTATTTTTATCGGGAGATGGTAATGCAGATAAATCCGGCTGAAGGTCAAGGTTTCTTGATGTATCCACGATTCATTCAAATGATACTCAATCATCTTATTCCGGATCTTCCACAACATGCCATAAGATTGACTTTGACTCCGATGTCAAAACGTATCTTTACAGATTGTACAAAGGTGAAACAGCAAAATGCTGCGTTGATTCCAGTTAATACTCCACTGTTTGGGCACTTAATCAATCCTGATTATGTTTCACCACCTAATGATAATTGGTTTCATCCTAATGAACTTGCTCAAGCTCAAGGAGTTAACGTTCCTGCACAACAACAACAGCAACAGCAACAACTACAACAACCTGCCCAACAACAACAGATACCAGTTCCATAACTTCAAGTTCAACAACCACAAATACAAATTCTTATTCCTAAACAAGTTCCTATTCCACAAGCTGCAGTCAATATTCCGATTCAGGAACCAGTTCAAGAAGAGTTCGTTCATGATCCTAATCAAGATCTAGGTATGAACATGGATGATTTTTTGATGAAGCTGTGAACTCGCCCATTCATGCACAAGAAGGGAATGTGGTGACAGACGCTGAGTCTAGTTCCAGTTCAAGTGATACAACATCATTTGATGATGACAGCACTGATTCTGATGAATCTAGGGATTTTTCTCCAGGTCATTATGAACGGTTAGCTGCTATTCCACTGGCTAATGCTGGAAAACGCATTAAGTCTCAAGCCAGACGACCACGACGCAAGTCTGTTCGGGATCCTCCTTCCGGATCAGTACTTGGAAAAAGATCGTTGGTAGATGAGCGTTCTGACACTGACAGTGACTTTAATCCTGATCCTTCACGCCAAAAATTAATGTCTGCGTCAATTGCTGCTGCAAGATCTTCTCAAGGAGTTGAAGATGCTAATTTTGTTGCTTCTCTGATAATTACTCCTCCAAGATCTAAGGATCCCTCTCCAGTTCCATCTCCTGTTCCTCCAGAGATTCCTACTACTTCGAGTCCTTCTATTCCACAATCAACAGCTGGTCTGTCAAAGCCTTCTGATTCTGACAGGATAACTTTCCTTGAATCTCAAGTGCTATCTCTACAAACACAAGTTAACTCACTTGTGTCTATTGATTCTCAACGACAGCTGGTGATTCAGACTCAAGCTCAACAGATTGCTGATATGCAAGCATTAGTGTCCAAACTCGTTCAGCGTCTTGACGCTCAGGGGGAGTTGAGGATACCTGATACTTGTCACACAGAGTCAATTCAAAGACGTGATGATGAAGACAATGATCCTGCTGGAAATATTGAGGGTGATCGTCAATACACTGACGCTAATCCTATATCTAGAGTTCAGGGGGAGTCGACATCAAAATCTCTTGAAGTAAATAAAGACAAAGATACTTCTGGTACTAATGAAGAAGAAATTATGTTATTAGAATTCTTTCAAGATTCAGAAGAAGAGGAAGCTGAAAAGATTGAATGTCTTGATGACATTGACGATTTATTCAATGACATGGAAGATGATATGTCAGACACTGAGATAGAAGAAGGAGAAATAGTGGAGATTGAAATAGAGAAAGATAAAGACAATGTTACATATGAAGGTTGTGATGGTCTTAAGGTGCCTTATAACTTCATCCAAGAGGATGTTGTTCCTGAGTTCTCTTATGATGGAATAACGGACTCTATGGACTCTATTGAAGACGTCACATTGCCTGATGATACAGCTGAGTCAAAGATGGATACTGATGATGAGAATCTTCAATTCAATAAGGGTGCTGAAACTGAAACTACTCACACTAAGTCTCCGAAGATTAATGAAGAACCTGTGATGTTCAGAGATACAGGAATGACACGAGAACTGTGGAGAGAAGTTGTAAACAGTTAGATGAAGGTGCTACCCAAGTCTCCAGTACAACCTGCTCAGAAAGAGAAATATGTGAATAAAGAGCAGTGTATAAGAAGGATCATTAGTTGGTTCTATGATGGTGAATCAAAATTGTTTGTAATCAAACGATCTGATGGTGTTCAATACTTAAAGCCAAGGATCAAATATTCCAATACCTTGCCGAGGTTTGAAATAAATGGTCTAGCTTCAAAGCCACTCATAAATAGATCGAAGAATGGTTTGGCTGATGTGATAGCAAACCTGATAAAGAAAGAAGGTAGTTCGGGTAAGTATGAACGGCTGAAACCACAGAAAGGAAAGAGAGTGAAGATTACAGATCCTAAGACTGGGAAAGTAACCTGGAGATACAAGTATAGACCAGTACGTGCTATACACAAGATACCATTAAAGAATATTCCTCAAGACTTTCTTGGGAATATGAAATGGTGGTATGTTGATGTTAATACTGGTGAAGCAAGAGTTGAAGATAAAGATAATAAGGTCATTGTGTGTTTCTATGACGCAATGAATCTTATTAATTTTTCAAAGAAAGATCAGAGGACACTGAGAAAGAATGAGATAATGTACACTGATGAATAGAGAGAACAAGGTCTACAGTATAAAAGAGTTTTGGAGATATGCAGAAGATACGGTGTGTATGCTGGCAGCAGACTACCAGATAACTGGAAGAGTTCAAGATAAAGACTGAAGACAGAAGATCAAGCTATTGTCAAGGGGGAGTCTGTTAGGACATAGATTTGTAATGACAAAAGCTTGTAATAGTTAGATTTTATGTCTTTATGTTTTGATTTGTAATTGTTTAAAGTTGCTAAGTATTTTTACTAGTGTGCCTAGAGGCGAACTTGTTAAGTTCGCCTGGTCTATCAGAGGCGAACTTAATAAGTTCGCTTAGGTCTAACTGAGGCGAACTTGTTAAGTTCGCTTGGTCTGTTGGAGGCGAACTTAACAAGTTCGCTTACAGTAGGTTAGTTTCTATATATATGATTTTACAGAGTCATTAGACAAGATACCGAACAGAAAGAACAGAGAGAACGATTTGTCTGATTGAGTCTGTAAACCATTGTTGAATCTGAATATATTGAAGAAGTTTATTTACGCGTGTTGTTTGAATTGTCGGTTAGTATATAAACGTTAACTCGAAGGATTCCGCATTTCGTGTTAAAGAAACGTCATATCACGAGTTCGATCAGTAGTTGAGTTACCTGGACCTACACAGCCTGCTGTGTGCAAAACCGAGTTCTAATTGTCAAAACCTTCAACAAGACACCCTATGAACTATGGTTCCAAAGAATTTCCTACATTGGGTTTCTAAAACCTTTTGGGTGTCCATGCACAATTCTCATCACACATGGGACTCTTCCTAAGTTTGGTGCAAAATCTGATGAAGGATATTTCGTAGGCTAGTCCTCTCAATCAAAGGCCTATAGAGTATTCAACTCAAGAACAAGAATTGTAGAAGAATCTGCAAAGGAATGCAGAGAACACATTGTCTGTGAGCAGGGAAAAGGACCAAACTGGCTCTTTGACATAGATTCTTTCTCCTAGATATTTGAGCCTCTCACCTTCTCAAACATGGAGTCTACGTCTACACAATCTCCTGCCTCCACTTCATCCACTGACTAAATAATAGATTTTCCCAAATCTTCTCCCAGTCTGAGAAAACCATCAGCTGATCCTCCAGCAGTTGTGGAAGCAATTGAAGCAAGTGAAGCAGGAACAAGACTGTCTGACGTAACCAGTAGCAGCCTATCTGATACTGACAATCTAAATGAAGACTCTTCGGTACATGCTGTAAATGCTGATAATGCTATTGCCGAAAATATTGAACTGGACAATGCTGTTGAAGACTCTTCCACCTTGAATGAAGAGTCCACTGATCAAAATCAAAGCAATCTGGAAAAAGGGATACAGCTGGAGGTGGTACCAGCACAGAGGATCCACAAAGAACATCCTCAAGAGAATATTAGATGAAGCAATCTGGAACCTAAGAAGATAGATGAAGCACTCAAACACAGCAGCTGGATTGAAGCAATGCAGGAAGAATTGCTGCAATTCAAGAGGCAGGATGTCTGGAAACTTGTTGATCTTCCACCAGGCAAATATGCCATCGGCACACGATGGGTATTCAGGAACAAGCAAGACGAGAGAGGCATTGTAGTAAAAAACAAAGCCAGACTTGTAGCTCAGGGCTACACTCAGGAAGAAGGAATTGACTATGATGAAGTCTTTGCTCCCGTTGCCAGACTAGAGGCCATAAGAATCTTCCTGGCATATGCTGCATCCAAGAACTTCACTGTCTATCAAATGGATGTAAAAAGTGCCTTTCTATATGGGAAGATTGGTGAGGAAGTATACGTCAAACAGCCTCCAGGCTTTATAGATCCCGCACATCCTACTCAAGTATTCAAACTAGACAAAGCTCTATATGGCCTACATCAGGCACCAAGAGCCTGGTATGAAACCTTATCAGGATATCTACTAAGCAACAATTTCAGTAGAGGTGCCATTGACCAGACCTTGTTTATCAAAGATGAAGGGGGAGAAATCTTACTAGTTCAAATTTATGTTGATGATATCATCTTTGGATCAACAAGGAAACAACTGTGCAAAGACTTTGAGATTCTGATGCACTCAAAGTTTGAAATGAGTTCAATGGGTGAACTAAATTTCTTTTTGGGTCTACAAGTCAAACAGGTCCCAAATGGAATCTTCATCAGCCAATCCAAATATGTAAAAAGCATTTTGGAAAGATTCAAAATGGCTGACTGCTCTACTGCAAGAACCCCTATGCAAGTTCATCATCAACTGAATCCAGACAAAGATGGTCAAGATACTGATCAACATCAGTACCGTGCTATGATAGGGTCTCTCATGTATCTCACTGCCTCAAGGCCAGATATCATGTTTGCAGTATGTCTCTGTGCACGATTTCAAGCAACTCCAAAAGCTTCACATCTTCAGGCTGTCAAAAGAATCTTTAGATACCTAAAGGGTGCCTCAAGACTTGGAGTATGGTACTCAAAAAATGACATGTTTAATCTGTATGCATACACTGACAGTGACTATGGGGGATGCAACTTAGACAAAAAAGTCCACTTCAGGAGGATGTCAGTTTCTGGGAGGAAGGTTAATTTCATGGCAGTGTAAGAAGCAAACATGTGTTTCAACTTCTATAGCTGAAGCAGAATACATTGCAGCGTCATTTGGATACAAAATCAAATGTTGGACTATGGGATGAATTTTATGGCAACTCCAATTCACATTGACAACATGAGTGCTATCTCAATCACAAACAATCCGGTGAAGCACTCAAAGACAAAGCACATTGACATCAGGTATCATTTCATAAGAGATCAAGCTGAGAAAAAGAGGATTATTCTAACCAAAGTTCATACAAATGAGCAATATGCTGATTTGTTTACAAAACCTTTTGATGAAGCCAGATTTAAATATTTAGTTGAATCCATTGGTATGATGAACTTTGATTAAAATCTTTCTCTAAAAATTTCTATTTTAAAATGTGTTTTGTCTTATGTTGTAAATAAAAGTTATCAGTCAGCAGCACTTTTGCTTTTCAGCTGCTGACAGGTTTAATATTCAGCAGCAAAGGATTTTCCACTGACTGTCTTAAGTTATCAGCAGGAACAAGTTTTCCTGCGGATAGCTTTAAGGCCATCAGCAGCAACATCCCTGCTGCAGATCATTGCATCTATCAGTAGCAATTAAGTTTGCTGCTGACAGACTTAACCTTCCGCATCAACCAAGCTTGCAGTGGACAGGCTTATCCATCCACAGCAACCAAGTTTGCTGCTAATGGGTAAATTTAAGTCCAAATTAACTTTCACCTTCAGCATCACTTTATCACAAGTCCCAACCAACCCTCATCCACCAACCTTCAAACCTTCTATCCATGGAAGGATCTCTGGAAATCGATCAGGTACACTGGAAATCAAAATGGGTATACATTAGAGAAAACGCTGATGGGCCCTCCATGGAAGTATCTCTGTCACACTCTTCTCCAATGCATATCTCAGAAGAAAAGCAAATGGCATCAAGTAAACTCCGCTCTTGCCACCACAAAGAAGAAGGACAAGGTGGAGAGTTGACTCCTTCTGGATGTTGTAATCGGCTAAGGCTCTGCCGTCCTCGAGCTGTTTTCCGGTGAAGATTAGACGCTGCTAGTCTGACGGGATGCCTTCCTTGTCCTGGATCTTTGCCTTCACGTTGTCGATTGTGTCAAAGGATTCAACCTCAAACGTGATCGTCTTACCAGTTAGGGTTTTCACGAAGATCTGCATTTTCGCCGATTTGGAGTGATAAGATGAAGCTGTTTCCAAAAAGGTACTCAGGGGTCAATGTTCCATTGTTATCTACAATGCCGAACATACAAAGTACCCCGGGTGACAGTTCAGCAATCCCAGCTGATACTGATCCCACACCCTCCACCTCACAACTTGAATAACAGTCTGCTTCTACTATTCGAACCCCTGTGCATACCACTAAGGATGCACAGGTACTAAAAATCACTTCACCTCTTTTGGATGTTATCGATCAACCGAAATACAGGGTCCCAGTTGAAACGACTAGAAAAAGGGGCAAGAGAACTCCTTCTTCTCTTTCCTCCAAGGCCCAAACCCAACCTAACAGCCCTCACTCAGAATCACAACATTCTGGTGAGAATATCATAAGGGACAGCCACATTATTAGGGAGACTTCTTTGGATGTCTCTCTATTAGGATCAGGATCACTTCCCGGATCCATAGAACAGCCCCCTGAGCCTTTCCTTTTTCTTGTGAACTTAAGTGTTGAGGAACCTGATCAAAATGATGTTCCTTCTCCAACTACTACTATCTCGGAGGTACTGATTGATCTTGCTTCCAATACACCCAAACCCAAGTTCGTCTACCCTGAAGGTCCACTCTAGGAGTTATGAAAGAGTGGATGTGGAAGAGGCTGTCACTACTGCTGGTCCATCAAATGACCAGGAGGACAGTGACAACATTGCTAAGACCTCAACCAAGGCAACTCACAGTGAGGATGTTTCCTTAGAAACTCCCTTCACTGAGAGGAATCCCAGGTGCCAAGAAACCATGGGTGATGGGGATGAAGAGGCCAGGCCTAAAGTCCCATCTGGATCCAAGGATTCCACAGCTGTGGATGAGGACAGACTGTAACTTCATATCTTGAAATTGACGGCCAGGATGGTCATGCTAGAGGCTGAAGTGTCCAAACTAAGACACCAAGTCTCTATGCATGAAGCTCATAAATTCCAAACTTTTCCTACTCTCTCCCTTGTATTAGTGGGCACCCAAACTGACGCTTACTCGTCCACTGATGCACCCAAAAAGGGGGAGATAGTCCCAATGGAGGATATAAGGTTGAAAGGATAGTCAGAAACATGCAAAAGCTTCAGCAACAAAGACAGTAAGAGAATTTCGGTAGCATCAGTCTAGGGGGAGTTTTTAGAAACAAAGACTGATGGCTACAAAATTCTAAGTACAAATACAGCTGATCTCACAATTTGCTGCTGATCTCACAGTTTGCTGCTGAAGAACAAATCTGTTGCGGATAGCTTTATCTGCTGAAGACCAATGTTGCTGCTGATAGGCTTATCAGCAGCATCATTCTCATTCTTGCTGCTGATGGCTGTGTTCCTTGAAGACAAATCGTCGCAGCTGACTATCCATGCCAAGCGTCACTAACAACTTTCTGCAAAAGCAACTGACACACTCAAAGCAGAAGGAACCTCAATGGCACAACCATTGAAACTAAGCAATGCTCTTCTCCAGACATGCAAGCAATGATGCATAAAGAAGACGCTTCAATAAAGTTAGCTAGTTTAGCTTTAACGTGTATTGTTAGTTTTTGTATAAGAAATCAACGGTTTGTGTTCGATCTGATCCTTAGAATCAAGGGTCTGTCTTGATTCTAAGTTAGTATAAATACTGTGTAAACACTTCATTGTAAGTGTGCTTTCGAATTAGAGTTTTCACTTGTAATCGTTTATTCACTAAGCTTAATACAACAGTGTTCTTATCAGTATTCTTTCTGTCTACTCGATTGTAATTGTGTAGTTGTTATTGTTTCCGCCAATCTCAACTAAGAACAGAACCATCTTGTAATTTCACGATCCTACACTGTTGATAGCCATTTCCTCTGAAGATCAAACGTTGCAGCTGACTGGCTTCGATAAAGCAACCATTACCACCGACAACTTTCTGCTGCAACACTGACACACTCCACGCAGAAAGAATGTTACTGGTGCAAGACAATAAAAGACAACGACACTCTTCTTTCAAGGACTCAAGCAATGATGCCTAAGAAGATGTTTGAGTAAAGATAACTTTTGTAGTATTTATAGTCGTTACATGTAGAATAGCTTCAATACAAGATCAACGGCTTGTGTTAGATCTGACCCTTAGAATCAAGGGTCTGTCTTGATTCTAAGTTACTATATAAGTAGTACTTAGAGTCATTGTATACGAGTGCTTTTTCTTAGGAGTTTTCACTGTAATCTTTGAAGAAAGCGAAGTGTTTTCACTTGTAATCGTTTGGCCGCGTAGCCCCTGAGTACTTGTCCAATGTATATAAATGGATAAATCGGAAGAAAGCGAAGTGTTCGCTAGAATCCAAAGATGAAATGTTTAACTGTTTAATTAAACTGTTTTGCCATATTTATGAAAATGATGTGAGGTCATAAAGTATTCACCAGCATGTAGCTGACGTTCATTTTCAAATGTTTTTCAGGAAAGGAATGAATTGACCTCATCATATCGGGACCGGCGACGGCCTGGGTCCCGATGATAGTTTTATTGCACAGTCGGGTCAGGCCACACACCTAGACCCGGTGCAACCCGAAAATATGTTGTTACAGGTAGTGCATTGCACAGAAAGAACATGAAGAGTAAACAAGGTTAAGGTGACCGAAGGACTACGTTTTCCTTAGGGAGATTACTTCCTTGTAAACTTACTGACTTTGCGTCAGATTTTTTATTTGAAATCAAATGTACAAACGATCGGGTTTTCATACCTAGTTATTTAAATACAGATAATTTTTTGTCTACACGAAGAGATTTCTATATTTAGAAAAGATCCATTTTCAAACATTATCCCGCTATACAAAAGCAAACATTGAAATCAAAGTAGGTGCCGAAGGTGCCAACGGATGTCGCAGCCCAGTAACGTCCCGGGGGTGCCTGGAGCGGGGTGTGACATTGGTTGGTATCAGAGACTGAGGTTTTAGTGAATTAGATACTTGGGATTAGTATCTAAGCTCTAACAAGATTAAGCAATGACTTGCCTACTAAGCAAAAGTAGGTAGACACTTGCCTTTAAGCTGATAGTGTCGAAATATGCAGGTAGTATTATGTCAGGAGGACAAGGATACCATAGCTACTATAACTCTAAAGTTACGGTTAAACAAGAATCAATGGCAAATTCATACGCGCCCATGGAACTAGGAAACTTCTCATGGTATCATACTCTGTCAAAGGCTCCAATAAAAGAGGAATACGAATCAGATCACAAGAGACAAATGGGTGGCTCTGACTTTAGTAACTAGAGATGTACACCACCACATTACCCAGTACCTCCTCCACCAAACTATTCTCCACCTCAAACACCTCCATCGCCCATGTATCCCCTTTCCACTAATCAATATGAGGCATGGTCTAGCAAGAAGGCCACTAAACCTCGAAGGAGGGTGAAAGAACTTGTTGAGAAGCTTTCCATTACAGGAGCTAGTTTAGAGGAAATCTATAAAAATCTGGAGAACTATGAAAGGTCTAAATCCGAAGGATTCCTTCCTCTACCTCCAGTGGAAGCCTATTCACCACAATCAACCAGTTATGAACCGTTTGCTGATTACCTCAACTATCCTATCATATCGGGTCCATACATGAGTAATAATTCGGACACTGACAGAAATTACGCTAACACAAGTTCCATAAGAGCCTACTCCGGAAGTTCTGGATTGTACATCAATCATGCAAATCATCCACAGTTCATGGATCCCTATATCCAAGATGAATACGATCTGATGGCTGGATTTGAGGTCACATTTGACGATCTTAAACTATACCTGAGGACTTTAGCCCACGAGCTACCTGGAAACATTAACCTACTCCTGCCTACGATAATGTCTACAATGACATAGTCTTAGGACTAAGAGACCCTCCACCGAAATTTGGATATTCCGCATCCACAAAAGGATCTCCAATAGAGTGTCTCGATCGGTCGCTTCATGAAACCGATCAAGTCAAGAAAGGGCTTATCTTGACTAGGGAGGTATTGATAGAGACCGAGAAGGATCTATCAAAGGCCAAAAATAAGTTAGCCCAAAAGGACAAGGAGCATAAGTCCTTCGCCAAAAGAATTTGGTTTCAAGGGAAAAGCTTGATGATGGATGCCAAGAGCGTGGTCAAGAAATAGGCGTCCTATTATCGTTTTTATGTTATTTTTATGTAACCCAAATAAAATCTTGTAATCGTTTTACCCTATTAATAAAAGTAATTATTTTCCTTTCATTTTTCTAGAATGGCAGGAAAGGGAAAAGGACCTAACTTCATTCGTAAGTACGCACCACCTGGAAATAACAAACGAAACACAAACTCAACCGAATCCTATTCTGGAACAAATTATGAATACACTAGCGGAACCTTTCAAAATCTAGGGGAAATAGAAACATCCAAAAAATTCTATGAAACCCCAATGAGCTATTACGCCACTCCAACACTCGAAAGCTATAACCAAACCTACGTAAACAATTATAGCTACCTAGAGAAACCACCTGAAATCCTATATGAACACCACTACACTTTGGAAGGTGAGGAAAGGGATGACTCCATCAGACCCTACGGAACTTACCATTCCACCAATCCTACTCCAATCCATACTCCCCGGACTAACGTCGAAACCACAGGAAAAGAAAGGATTGCAGCAATGCAAGCTCACATAGCTGAATTAGAAAGGATTGAAGCTGAAAAAGACGCCAAGATCGCCTCTCTACAACAAGCGTTTTGTGACAATCCGGACTTTTTAGACTAACTCTGTTAGATAAACCCAGTTAAATTATAACCTAGTTAACCTATCTCTAACTTCAGGGACTATTTCTGACATTATCCAAACTCAAACCTCAAGCACGAATTGTGAAATTAGCCTAAACCTAATCCTATTTGACTTGGTAAAGTCAAAATCCCATCTTTAAGTCATGTTGACTTTTACAATTCAACTAACCATGTATTTAACTCAATTAAAACCTCAAGGGTCTTTTCTGCCAATTTTCCAAACTCAAATACAAGAAATCACAGGGACTAAATATGTAATTTAGCAAAAAGTGATTTATGTTGACTTTTGAAAGTCAACACACTTGTTCTTGGATCCAATTCACAAATTCTAGCCGCTTTCGGTTTGTAATAGAAACGGTTACTCTCGTTGATTGCATTAACGTCCATAATGAGGTCCTTAATCATCAATTTTACTACTAATTAAACTTAATAATGAGTAATTAAGATCTAACCGTCGACATTATAGATAAACCACATCAAATTCATCAATTTCCAATACCAATTCACGAATTGAACCTCTGTACACCGTAAACGAATCCCACTGAAGCTATTGCACGCGTTAATTCCAT
The DNA here is from genome assembly GCA_023525975.1 of Smallanthus sonchifolius. Classification (NCBI taxonomy): domain Eukaryota; kingdom Viridiplantae; phylum Streptophyta; class Magnoliopsida; order Asterales; family Asteraceae; genus Smallanthus; species Smallanthus sonchifolius. The sequence continues at coordinate 50,208,311 of CM042023.1, forward strand.
CGGAGAAGCAGTCCAGGTCACCGGAGGTTGAATCAGTCACAGCCGACATCTGTTTTAGTCGAGCACTACCAATTTGTACTCAATCTTTGTAATCAAACATTCCCTCGGTTTCATTTTCATCTCTAGAGTAAAAGCTCTGTGCCAATTAGGGCTTACAACACTTAATTAAACATGAATCAATCCTAGGGTTCATACTCATTCGGATTTAGTCGAAGTCTACCTTAGGCTCAAGATAAATTCAATCAAATGGTACGATCAGATTCGCGATCAGTTACACTTTGAAAGCCTTATACTAATTTAACACAATACCATCGAATTATCCATGATCCATAAACTAGGGCTTATTCATAAACGAATTTGGGGGTTTCAATCCTAGAACCAACCTCAATGAAATTAAACCACATAGATATATTCGCAAGGTCTTATTCTATAAAAGCCCTATGTTTTCAACAATTTTTAATATCAGATTTGAACAAATCAATTATGTGTTCATATCTAGGGTTTCGACAATTCAATCTGTAATTTAACAAGCCTAAACTTAATGTTTTTGCAATTAAATCTCACTACAGAATCGCAAGCACCCGATTTACAAAACCCCTATGGCCTCTGGTTCAATCGAAGGCCGAATCGTTGGTATTGGGAGGGATTCTGATCCGTATCGTGATAGGGGGAAGATCACTGTCGAGTTAAGGGTTAAAACCATTTGGAACTGGATCCTTGTGCAATACCCTAGCGGGCGGAACTGGTTAAAGCTGTGTGCATGTGAGCAAGAGACCCGGGTTCGAGTCTCTCCACACCCATTTATTTTTAAATCAGTTTTTAAATAATAATTTTAATATAAAAACCTTACCCATATTTTTATGTTAATATATATATATATACGTGTTTTAACTCCGTAAATCACCCATAGACTCGGGTTTGACTTTATAACCCATTTTAATATTATTCCACTTTTAAATAATATATATTTATATTATTTTCAAACCACGACTCCGAACAAAATAATATACTTATATTATTTTCGACCCTGTAACCTCAATTATAAATAATATATATTTATGTTATTTTCACCTCGTTTATAAACATTGTGTAATGTTTCAAACTATTAAATAATATAATTATTTATATTATATACCTACGGTTTTATCCTCGACCTAAAAATAATATATTTATTATTTTGACACAAATGATTATTAATAATCTTGGAAACTTAAAAATAATAAATTAAATTATATTATTTCCTGACCATTTTAAATGGCACAAGCGTACGAATATAATTATTTATTAAGATTATTCGTAATTAGAAACGTTCGACTCGAAACATAATTATCTTAATGATTAAAAATTCCGTGGACACGTTCGTCTACTCGTTGGTCCTACGTACATTAAGACATCCAAATCTTCCGTGTCGTCGTCACAAAATCTCATGTGTCCCTAATTATTGTGCTTATAATCCTAGGACATACGTAAGCCATTCTCAGGCAAACACTTGTGGTCCCAATTACATCCTTGTGTGGTGCTATCTACTCGTACACAACTCAGGTGAGTTTACATAGCCCATTTTTCACTTTTACATCTTTGGGGTGAAACATGATTACATACAAATTATTTGCAATTATTACAATTCAAACATTATGATCATGCGTGCAATTTATGCATTATAATTGAACACTATTTGTGCAAACAATATTTACATACTTTTTGTGCAAAGTGCAAGTGCAATCATTAACTTAGTACAAGCCGACGGTATACAATGATAGATCTATCGTGTCTGACCAACCCAACCGGTTAGGATGATTGTTGCCAAAAACACTTAAGGATAACTGTTGTGTTATGCCACACACTTAAGGATAACTGTTGTGTTATGCCTAACATTTAAGGATAACTGTTGTGTTATGCCTCACACTTAAGGATAACTGTTGTGTTATGCCTAACATTTAAGGATAACTGTTGTGTTATGTCTAACAATCATAAGGTTTGATTGTGCACCCCATTTTAAACTATAGTGGTTCTCCATAATCGCCTTATTAATCCATGCATCATATGAATTGTACACAAATTCTTGATATTACTTGTGGTGCCAAAACCTATGTATGCTCACCAACTATTTTTAGTTGACCATGTTCTCATCATGTTTCAGGTACTAGTGTACGAGATCATATGCAAAATACAACATATAGGATTTGGACTTAGTGAACAAAGAAATTAAACATGTTGATGTATTTGATCTTGGTTGTTGATTGAGCTATTGTAATGAAATTTTGATGAAATTAATATATGAAACTTTAGTTGATCATTAGCTTATGAACAGTCCACACGTCCGCCCCGACGTATTCCGCCGTCGGTTGGGGTGTGACAGATTGGTATTAGAGCCCTGGTTATAGGAAATTAGGTTATTAGAAACCAATGACCTAGTCTATAACCTTAGGATACCCCCTTGTGTGAGTATGCTACATGTTATCCTAGGTGTTACATTGCATGATACAATACATGTTATACTATGTGTCACACTACTTAACAACTCACATGCTTATAAAATTGCTATCTATGTAATACCTTGTTTACCACACTGTTTAATTACATGCTACCTATCTGATCCCATAATATACTATCTTAAGTCTTACCATACACTTATTCATATCTATGTCTTTATACACCTTCACTCTTACACATTGAGAATTATATCAAAAATTCAAACTTTTAAGCCTAGTGCCTATTAATTTTTTTCTTTTCTCGTCAAAGTTTTTGAGTTCTAAAAACTAGTAAAGAACATGTGCAATCCGGAAGGGTGGATGCCTATATTTTGGGTCTTCTGTCTAGGAAAGCATTTCATATAAATCCAAATCAACCAAAGGATCCGTATGCTTTCCTGGGAATTCCCGAAGTGAGTGTTCACCTATAGGCTAAAGCATGTCTTCTTGAAAGTATGAGAATTCAAATCACTTTGGTTTGTCGAAGTACCCATTTGATTATGACACCAAATGAGTACAATCTAAACACCATCATTTTGTTTATTACAATTTAGTACACATACATAAGCCTTCTCTGTAAACTAATCATTTTACTATCTGATTTAAACAACATCGTTATTTTGTTCAAACAAAACATTTATCAAACCTTTAGTTTATAAATAGTATCTAGAATATAAATTTTCTATAAATCTTTTCACCTAATACAACTTGTTTTATAAAAGCATTATCTTAATTAATAATTAATTATGACTTTTATTTCGTTAAATTAATTATTATTAAATCTTGGCTCAATTATTAAATGATTTAGCCATTATTTTCCTTTGAAACATTCTCTTTATGATAATTAAAATTGAAAGGTTTTATTTATCCATCTGTTTATCTAGTTATTCAACTTATTATTTTCACTATTTTATTAAATTACAAACAATAATAAGTCACAATTACTCGTCTATTTACAAACAAAAAGTACAAATCAATTATTCGTAAGCACATCACTCTAAACACCTATAAAACCTTCTCGTTATCTTGCACCTTCAGAAATATACGAACATACTAGGCACTTCAAGGGATGAATCCTTTCGCGTAGGCATTAACCATCTATATAAACCTCAAGAAGATTGAGAATTTAAAACCCAACTACCCACATTATACATGAACGTCAAACAACACGCTTGTCCGCAACACTCGACCACCTACAAAATTCTATAGTTTACGTTACTCATGAGATTCGGTAACTTACATATGAGAATTTAAACGATACATAATACAAGATTTAACACATGATACATAATAATAGATTGTTCACATGATACTTGGTTGAATACAATATACATATTACTAGATTTAGCACATGATACACAATACTAGATTGTTCACATGATACATGGTTGAATGCAATATACATGATACTAAATTGATCACATTGTACATGAAACTTAGTTGTTTACATTATGCATGATACTAAGTTGTTCACATTATACGTGAAACTTATTTGTTTACAATGTACATGATACTAGATTAAACTTGAAACTTGGATGTTTACATTATACACGGAACTAGTTTGGGTATAGTTGTTGCAATTGATGGATCACAAGACATGATAATTCACGCTATCCATGAAGGTTGAAAACTGCAAACTTTTAAGCCACTCGGGGTTTGACGTATTCTTGTTCAAACACGAGGAAGTTGTAAAACTTTAAAGCTACTCGGGGTTTGACGTATTCTTGTTCAAACACTAGGAAACTATGGAACTCTAAGTTATGCCACATTATTACTCTTTAGTTTTCTGATTGACCTTACTATCTAGGGGCAGAGTTATTTATTAGCAACTCATACGTGAAAACAATAGATGTGAACTAAGTAATTTTGTGTCCTCTCTTGACCCACACACAATGGGATGATCTATACGTGCCATGCGATGAATTGAGTAATTACGGGTGCACACGTCATTATAAAAGTCAACGCATGGAAAACATACTAAATTCAGTCGTGTGTTGTGACATAAAACCTATCGTGATATATAATAATGAAACTGACGCGATGTGATAAGGGCATGGTGGATACGCCGCTGGTACATCCTATATATAAGTGTTCCTGTCATATCGTTAGAAGTAGCGTTGTTCGTGTCACGTGACGTTTTATGTTATTTTGACCTTGACCAATGTTTATGAAACCTCTTATCCAGTGACATTTCTTGAACATATTACACTACATCCTAAACAAGTTTTGACCATCAAAATTCTCATCGTTCTCATTTCAAGTGATGCATTCCATCTTTGAAGTCTAAAATATTCTTCGACATTTGTCTCCTCAATTCTCTTCAAACTAAATCCACTATCATCATTCATGCCTGATGTAACATCCATGATTTTCATATGCTTTGTTTTGTGCAATAACAACATTTCAAATTCAATTCTGGTTAATTTCATTGTGTCACATTAACCATAATTACAAAAGTGTATTAAACTTAGATTTTCATTCATACAAATTAATATTTTAGCCTTACAAATATATATATATATATATATATGTATGATGTGACATCCGGCTATTTAGAGATAACTCCGTTAACTCAAGTTCTGTTATCTCGCACAAAAACAATTAGCCTAGTTAGTCCAAGTTATCCAATCACAAACCCCAGCGACTAATTTTGCCATTCCTCAAACTCAAACACCAAACTACAAGGATTATTTCAGTATTTAATCAAAACTCAAGTAGACACGGTCGCGCCAGTGTACGAGCACGGTCGCGCCAAGTGCCTAAGCACGGTCGTGCCTAATTCTAGGCATGGTCGCGCCTCATGCACAGTCAAGATTCAAACTCAATCCGTAACACCTCAAAACGTTCGAATTCGCAACCATAACTCGACATTGATTGTTTAAGACATCATTAGTCCATTTCTAACCATTCATCGCTGCTAATTAACCCGTAATAATTCCAATTATGAACTTTAAGTCATAACCGTCGAAGGCCACAACGATTACACTCGAATTCGCACCAACCCTATTTTCATTCTGCAATTAACCATCTGCACACCTCAAACGAGTTCCACGGAACCTGTAACATCATTCGATTTCATCGAAGAAGGAAACAGAGCCGTCGGAGAACAAGCCACTCGAAGGCAAACCTACTTTCGCTCGAACTCCATCAATTCGATATCGTTAGAGGAAATTAAACATGTTCACAGCTTCGTTTTCATTCATAGATTAAAAGCCCTATGTTAATTGGGGATTACATTATCGAAATTAACACAAATGAATTCTAGGGTTCATATTCATTCGGGTTTGATCGAACATCACCCTAGAATCAATCTAAATTCAATTAAACTATATGGACGCTCTTTGAAAGCCCCATGATTCCAGCGTTTAAACATATAAGATTTAACCAATTCGTTTTCTGGAAAAGTTCAGACACGGTCGTGCCTCGTGCCCAGGCATGATTGTACCTCCTGGCTAGGCACGGTCACGTCCCATGCCTAAGCACGGTCCCATACCCTGGCACGGTCGTGTGTCCCTGATCAGTTTTCTTTTTTTTTAATCATTTTTAATATATTTTGTTTAAACCCAAATTTCTTTATAAAAATTATTTTATAAAACCCCAAGGCACGGAAATTGTTTTATAAACCATATAAAACTAAAAATTCTAAATAAAAAGTTTATATAATTATTTTATTCAAAACCTATACAAACTATTTATATACTAATAAATATTTACAATATTTCTTGGCACATTATTATTAAATAAATAAATGAGATAGATTTATTTAAACCCTAAATATTTATTTAAATTAATTAAACATAAACCCTAAAGACAAATATTATTTTTCAGATATACTTTGAACTTACAAATTTACATATCAAACTTTTCTTGACTTACATCTTGCCACATAAAATGACACAACCCTTGTACAAATCCACACATATCAAACCGATGAACATTTGATCATGACATAGACTCCGGACACATTATTAATTCAAGATCATACATTCTCACTCTAGGTTAACTTTGTGATTTACAAGAATCACTTTCACTACCTATTGTTCGTGCTAGCTACACCATCTATACAAGTGAGTTTACATAGCCACTTTTTCACTTTTACATCTTTGGGGTGAGACATGATTACATTCAAACAATTTGCAATTATTACAATTCAAACATTATGATCATGTGTGCAATTTGTACCTTATGCTTGAACACTATTTGTGCAAACAACATTTACATACGTTTTAGTGCAAGTGCAATCATTAACCCTGTACAAGCCGACGGTATACAATGATAGATCTATTGTGTCTGACCAACCCACCCGGTTAGGGTGATTGTTGCCGAAAACACTTAAGGATAACCTACGTGTTATGCCTATCAGTTACAAGGTTTGATTGGGCGCCAAGTTTAAACAATAGTGATTCTTCATAATTGCCTTATTAATCCATGTATCATATGAATTGTACACAAATTTTGATAACACTTGTTGTGCTAAAACCTATGTATGCTCACCAACTTTTTAGTTGACTCTGTTTTCATCATGTTTCAGGTGCCAATAATTGAGAGTTATATTCAAGAGTCATCACGTAGTAAGTTGCAAGACCTAGATAATAAATTAAATTTTGTTTGAGACACTGTGTTCTCTGTTTGTCTTTGTTTTGGTGAAACATTAGTTATGAATTTGGATTTAATGAAATATGCAACTTTAGTACGATCATGTGCTTTTGAACAGTCTACACGTCCGCCCCGACGTATTTCGCCGTCGGTTGGGGTGTGACAGATTGGTATCAGAGCCCTTGGTTATAGGGAATTAAGTTATTAGACACACATGACCTAGACTATAACCATAGGACACCCATCTTATGCCATGCTCTATGTTACATGGTATTTGCCACATTACTAAATGCTACATGTTTAATACTTTGTATTATTATCTTACATGATATCCTAGGTATTACACCGCATGATACAATACATGATAGCCTATGTACTACACTACTTGATACTCATGTGCTAATAAAATTGCTATATACATGCTACCTATTTGATTCCATTAAGTGTTATCCTAAGTTTTCCCATGCACTTATCCATAACTAAAGTCTTTATACACCCTCATCATTACACACTATGACACCATCATCTTTTGTTAACAAAACCCAACCCATTGGGCCTAATTCCCATTTAATAAGAAACTAAGGAGCCCACTTACCCTCCAAGAAGAGGAAGCCTGCTGGAATAATAAACCTCACCTTTGGGTCTCAAAGTCCGATCCATATTGATTCTCATCATGACCATGAGCCCAAACAATAGTGTTATATGTACATGATGGCTGGAAGAGTGTGTGTAGACCTTGAGAGATTCTGGCTAAGAAAGGACCGGGTACTTAAGCGTGTCCTTTGTGACCCACCCCTCTTTCCTAGGAATTCTATCCACGGATACATTACTTATAGGTCAAATGTTACTTCTAAAATATTATTGTGAAGACTCGGTGTCGTGACTAGTCAAACTCTGAAAGCTCCCATATTTAACACTTATTATATTTCTATATACCACTTACAATCTTTTCCCTTCTTTTATGCTAGACATGGACTCCTACTCTACTCCTTCCCCGTTATACTATCCCGGAGCAGAGTCCGAACAAGAAGAAAACAATGGATCACCAGGTTAGCGGTCACCAACACCCTCAGCTGCTAGGTTAAGTTTTGACATAAGGGCAGATTGGATCAGGAACACTGGACCGAGATTTCGAGCATCTGGATCACCTCCATCAAGAAACCCGTATCAGGCACCCCATCTACACAACCGGTTACCACCCCTATGAGAGACCCCTACCTAGCACCCGACCCATATCACCCTGACCCAAGGGAAAGGCAAACCATGGCACCCACTAGTGTTATGGGAGTCCTATTTGATTCCATCCACCAATACGTGAGAACCTCAGAGTTTGTGAGACAAGGGATGGAGCACGGAATAAGACATGATCTGCTAGGACAAAGGATTGACAGCCTAGGAAATCAAGTGTGGTGCCAGGAGGAAAAAATTGCAAGCCTGGAAGAAGACAGGGAGATACCTATTGCACGCACAGAAGTAGCAAGAGTTGAGGCCCAGTTTGCTATTCGAGTGACCATAGCAATGTTCGTCTTGGTGCTCATCTGTTTCCTCATTGAGAGCTATCTGAGACGCTAGCTGGATTATTCTACTTTTGCCTTTAAATTTCCGTCTGAAACTGCTACCTTATGCTTGGATTAAGCTTTTGACATTTTATCATTTATACTAAGTTTTATTTTACAACTTTAATGCCATTATCCTTTGATTCAATATTACCGTCACATTTTCATCAAGGTCACCCAAACATCGCCATCTCATTCATTACAAATTAGTACGCGTACCTAAGTCCCCCTTACAAACTCTTGGGAATTTTAAACCATTTATTTGATCCTTCATAGGGGATATAAAACTAAAAATTTTAAATAAAAAGTTTATATAATTATTTTATTCAAAACCTATACAAACTATTTATATACTAATAAATATTTATAATATTTCTTGGCACATTATTATTAAATGAATAAATGAGATAGATTTATTTATTTAAACCCTAAATGAATTTATTTATTTAAATTAATTAAACATAAACCCCAAAGACAAATATTATTTTTCATATATACTTTGAATTTACAAATATACATATCAAACTTTTCTCGACTTACATCCTGTCACATAAAATGACACAACCCTTGTACAAATCCACATATATCAAACCAATGAACATTAGATCATGACATAGACTCAGTACATATTATTAATTCAAGATCATAAATTCTCACTCTATGTTAACTTTGTGATTTACAAGAATCACTTTTACTACCTATTATTTGTTTGTTCGTGCTAGGTACACCATCTATACTAGTGAGTTTACATATCCCCCTTTTCACTTTTACATCTTTGGGGTGAGACATGATTACATTAAAACTATTTGCAATTATTACAATTCAAACATTATGATCATGTGTGCAATTTGTGCCTTATGCTTGAACACTATTTATGCAAACAAAATTTACATACTTTTTGTGCATAGTGCAAGTGCAATCATTAACTCTATACAAGCCGACGGTATACATTGATAGATCTATTATGTCTGACCAACCCGCCCGGTTAGGGTGATTGTTAACGAAAACACTTAAGGATAACCTGCGTGTTATGCCTATCAGTCACAAGGTTTGATTGTGCGCCCAGTTAAAACAACAGTGATTTTCCATAATTGCCTTATTAATCCGTGTATCATATAAATTGGACACAAACTTTGATAACATTTGTTGTGCTAAAATCTATGTATGCTCACCAACGTTTTAGTTGACTCTGTTTTCATCATGTTTCATGTGCCAATAATTGAGAGTTATATTCAAGAGTCATCACGTAGGAAGTTGCAAGACCTAGATAATAAATTAAATTTTGTTTGAGACATTGTGTTCTCTGTTTGTCTTTGTTTTGGTGAAACATTAGTAATGAATTTGGATTGAATGAAATATGCAACTTTAGTACGATCATGTGCTTTTGAACATTCTACACGCCCGCCCCGACGTATTCCGCCGTCGGTTGGGGTGTGACACCTGACTTTGAGTATCAGACCTAAATCTTGTCATCAATCGTACTACCCAAACCAACAGTCAAAGCTCGTTGGGAATCTAAACGTGACCCCGAGTTTACTCTAGAAACGAGGCAAACTACACCCTCGTTATGTGGACCGTTCAAGATAGTGAAGAGAATTGGGCCACTAGCGTACAAACTGGACCTACCTGAAGGACTTAGTGGTGTACACATCGTCTTTCATTTCTCAAACTTGAAGAAATGTCTAACAGACGAGACACTCACGGTCCCTCTTGAGGAACTACGAATCGATGAACAATTACGGTCCATTGAAGAACCGGTAGAAATCATGGCTAGGGAAGTTAAAACGCTTAAACGCAGTAAAATCCCTATTATCAGAGTTCGTTGAACTCGAAACGCGGACAGGAATTCACATGGGAGCGCGAGGATCAGATGATGTGCAAGTATCCTCATCTGTTCAAGCAATCCACGTCAAACTCTTAAGGAACTATTCTAATTTTCGGGACGAAAATTCTTTCAACTAGGGGATTATGTGACAATCCAGACTTTTTAGACTAACTCTGTTAGATAAACCTAGTTAAATTATAACCTAGTTAACCGATCTCTAACTTCAGGGACTATTTCTGTCATTATCCAAACTCAAACCACAAGGACGGATTGTGTAATTAGCCTAAACCTAATCCTATTTGACTTGGTAAAGTCAAAATCCAATCTTTAAGTCATGTTGACTTTTACAAGTCAACTAACCATGTATTTAACTCAATTAAAACCTCAAGGGTCTTTTCTGCCAATTTTTCAAACTCAAATACAAGAAACCACACGGACTAAATCTGTAATTTAACAAAAAGTGATTTCTGTTGACTTTTGAAAGTCAACACACTTGTTCTTGGATCCAATTCACAAATTCTAGCCGCTTTCTGTTTGAAATAGAAACTATTACTCTCGTTGATGGCATTAACGTCCATAATGGGGTCCTTAATCATCGATTTTACTGATAATTAAACTTAATAATGAGTAATTAAGATCTAACCATCGACATTATAGATAAACCACATCAAATTCATCAATTTCGTATACCAATTCACGAATTGAACCTCTGTAGACCGTAAACGAATCCCACTGAAGCTATTGCACGCGTTACTTCGATCAATTCGTACTCAATCCTGGTAATCAAACATTCCCTCGGTTTCATTTTCATCTCTAGAGTAAAAGCCCTATGCCAATTAGGGCTTACAACACCGAATTAAACATGAATCAATCCGAGGGTTCATACTCATTCGGATTTAGTCGAAGTCTACCCTAGGCTCAAGATGAATTCAATCAAATGGTACGATCAGATTCGCGATCAGTTACACTTTGAAGGCCATATACTAATTTAAATCATGTAACATCTCTGATTTTCCGACCCTATTTTAACTTATTTTAACTAATAAAATAACAACACGACATTGAATCATATACTTGTTCAAACCTACACCTCATTAATCGTTAGCCGATCGTATTCAATTCAAGGATTTAGAACTCATAATCAAGTGGTAACACCTCTTAGAGTTAATCCAGTTAGTAATCTCGTTAGGTGTTCTGTTAAATTCTAACCAAGCTAATTATGTCAAAGCTGAAATTACAAGGGCTGATTTTGTAAATAACCAGAAACCCTAGTAGGCATGGTCGCGCCACGTTTTGGCACAGTCGCGCCACGTTTTGGCACGGTCGCGCCTCGTCCAGCACGGTCGCGCCACGTTTTGGCACGGTCGCGCCTCGTCTGGCACATCGCGCCTCTTATAGGCACGGTCGCGCCTCACATCAGTTGAAACGAAAAAAAAAGTCTTTAATTCTAAATTCGTTCGATCCGTAACCGTTCCACATGTCTCAACTATTAACGACCATTATTGAGGTCTTAATCACCCGCATTACCTCGAATTAAACTCCATTATGAGTATTCTTTTCAAAACCACCGACCTCATTATCATACCACTCGAATCCATCATTTGGAATTATCTCTGCGCAAACAAACTACTCCCACACCACGTACGAACCTCTGTCAAGCTCTCGCGTATTCCATTTTGGCCGGAGACAAAGTCGGAGTCGCCGGATTTCAAGCCGGAACCCATCACAGTCGAGCACTATCAATCCGTCATCTATCCTGGTAATTGAAACCTCCTACACTTTCGTTTCAGTCCATAGATCAAAAGCCCCCACTTGATTCGGGCTTGCAATAGCGATTTTAACATGAACCCGAATCTAGGGCTCATGTGTTTTCAGTTTAATCGATAACCATGCTAGACCCTATTAAAATTCAACTAGTTCATATGGTTAAATTTGCAACAGATTTCTCATCAAAAGCCCTATGATTTCTAACCTTAATTTTATAAGAATCGAACGATTTTGTTCTGAACTTGACCGAACACGGTCGCGCTAATCTCATAGCGCGGTCGTGCTAAATGTAGACACGGTCGGGCCACTCTAAGACATGGTCGTGCCTATCCGAGCACAGTCGTGCCCCATACATGACCTGGTCATGCCTACTAGCCAGACAAGGTCATGTCTAGAGAACCCTAGACACGGTCATGCCCGACACAAGCACAGTCGTGCCTGATGACCAGACTTGTTGTGCCTTCTGTTTTGATCAACACGGTCATGCCCCTGACCAGCACGGTCGTGCCCGTGGATCTAGCACGATCGTGCCCTGTCCCACGCATGGTAGTGTGTGAGAAAATGTTGGCAGAATACTAAAATTTATATTTTAAAACCAATAAACATTCCAAATGAATTTTCAAATAAAAATAATTAATAAAGATTTATATTGACCTTATTTAAAAAGGATCAAATTCCTATTTCAAAAATTTATTCATTTAAATCTACAAAATTATATTTATACATATTTATAAAAATAGATTAACAAAAGTTATTTATTAATCTAAAACGCTCGGTACATCTTTATAACTAAATGACTAAGTTACATATTTTTATAAATAAATAAATAAAGTAACGATTATTTATTTAATTTATATTTAAACAAAAATTGTTTATTTGGGTTATACTTAACTAAACCTATTACCTACATTATTTTTATAACTAGATAAATAAATAGTAATTATTTAATTTATTTAGTTATTCAAACTCAAACCCTAATCAAAATGTTCTCAAAGTATTCATTCAAAATCTTTCATTTTATACACCATTCAAGTACAAACCACAAGCTTTATACACACAACCAATTCAATCCTAGACTTAAACATAGAATATTGAGCATACTATTAATCCTATATACATTCCATACTAGGTTAACGTTGTGCATTACAAGGATCTCATTTCTAACTAGTATTTCGTGTTAGCTACGCCTTCAAACCAAGTGAGTATTTCATAGCCCCATTTACTCTTTTACATTTTTGGGGTGAAACATGAACATTATTCAAATTACATGTTTACATTTACACAAACAACACAAGTACAAATCCTATTTACATTCATGTGTACAAATTTGAGCTTTATGCCCGAGTGCTATGTGTGCTAACTTTTGTATGTGATTATGTGCAATCATTAACTATTCAAGCCGACGGTTTTCAATGATAGATCTATTGAGTCTGACAAACCCACCCAGATTGGGGTGATTGATACCGACAACACAATTTTGCATGCTAGTTACAAAGGTTTGATTGTACTTGGTTACACAATAGCTGCTCCCCATAAATGCCTTATTTATCATGTTATGTAAGGATTTGTTTTACAAACTATATGCTATCTATATACAAACCTGTGTTATACTCTCCAACTTTTTAGTTGACCTTATTTTATTCATGTTTCAGGTGCTTTCATATGAGTTTGATCAAGACATGCTACACATAGGCTTTGGACCTAGTTAATCGTAATTCAAACACAAATTGTATTACATTATGTACTTGGAACTTGATTCATGTTTGTTTGAACGGAAATGGATTTAACATATTACAATTTAGTAAACCTTGAGCTCATGAACAGTCTACATGTCCCGCCCCGATAATTCCGCAGTCGGTTGGGGTGACAGATTGGTATCAGAGCCTTGGTTATAGGGAACTAGGTTATTAGACACCCTTGACCTAGACTATAACTTTAGGACACCCATACAATGTCATGCTACTACATGTTACATTATTAGTTCTTATGTAATATTTTTACATGCTATCATAAGTATTTACACTACGTGATACAATACATAATGACTTATGTGTCACACTACTTGATAACTTTTGTGATTACACTCATTACTATCAACATGCTATATGATTATTTTTTTATGTGAATATTCTTACATGTTATACTATATAACTACATCATATGATACGATACTTAATAATCTATGTGTCACATTACCTGCCAATTTTTTTTCTCCTATTCATTGCTACCTATTTAACTTATTTAAAAGTGATATCCTAAGTTTCCTCACACACTCATACACACTTAGTTATTCATGCACCCTAAACTCACATACATAATACCACACCTCTTGTGAAAAACAAAATTTTAAACTATTGGGCCTAATGTCCATCAATAATAAACTAAGAAGCCCATCTATCCTTCAAGAAGCAAAAGCCCACTGAAATGCATAAACCTTACTTTCGGGCCACAAGGCCCAGTTCACAACAATTCTCATCATGACCATGAGCCCAACAATAGTATTATTAATACATGATGGCTGGAAGAGTGTGTAGGCCCATGAGGAATTCTGGCTAAGGAAAGATAGGGTACTTAAGTGTGTCCTAGTGACCCACCCCTCTTTCCTGGGAATTATCCTCAGGGATACACTACTTATAGGTCAAGTGTACTCCTAAAATACTATTGTGAAGACTCGGCGTTATGACTAGTCAGACTCTAAACCTATGAGAACTCCTATGTTTGACACTCAGTATTTATTTATCGCTTACAACCTTTCCATTGTTTTCCCGAAGAAGAGTCTGATTGGGAAGAAGACACCTGATCACCCGTACATCGATCACCAACACCCGCAGCTGCTAGACCAAGGTTTGATGTAAGGGTAGATTGGATTAGGAACACCGGCCCAAGACTTCGAACACCTGGATCAGCCGCGCCCAGAAACCCGTATCAGACACCCCATCCTCACAATCAACTACCACTCCCACTAAGAGACCCATATCTAATGCCCGACCCGTATTACTCTAATCCTTGAGTAGGGCATATCATGGCACTCACTAGTACTATCGAATTTCCAATCAATAACACACACCAATATGTAAGGACCTCAGAATTTGAGAGGCAAAGAATTGA
This sequence comes from Smallanthus sonchifolius, assembly GCA_023525975.1. Taxonomy (NCBI): domain Eukaryota; kingdom Viridiplantae; phylum Streptophyta; class Magnoliopsida; order Asterales; family Asteraceae; genus Smallanthus; species Smallanthus sonchifolius. Next base: position 50,223,634 of record CM042023.1, read on the forward strand.
GCAAGGGTTAATGCACGACTTACAAGGACAAGGAATGAATAGCCTAGCAAACCAATTAGGGTACAAAAGGAATTAGTCTCCATCCTCGAAGCGGTGCTCGCCTTGAGAATTATTCTCCTTCTAGTGGAAAGCTACAGGAGGCGTTAAAAGGATTATTTTTCTCATTTATTTCAGTTTGAGAACCATTTCCCTGTGTTTTGAATACATTTCAGCATTACTAAATTTTATATTTTCCAAAGTTATTATTCATAAATTCAATACGTTAAGTGTGAATTACGCCCATGATATTTTCATCAAAATTCTCCAAGTATTATCTTTCCCATTCACCACAATTTAGTACACTACCAGCAATTTCCTTCGTAAACAAATCATCCAATTATTTGATTTAAACAAACCTCGTTATTTCGTTCAAACAAAATGTTTATCAAACTTTTAGATTGTAAAAAAAAAAAAACATAAATTTTTCATAAAACTTCTCTCCTGATAGAGAAACTTAACACAATCTATTTTATTAAAATATTATTCCGAATTGATAAATAATTATGATTTTCCTCATTAAAGAAAAATATTCCTAAACCCTGGCTAAATTAGTATACGACTACTTGTTTAGCCAATAATTCCGCCTAGAAATATCCTTTTATTAATAGCTGAAAATTTAAATTAAAAGATTTCTCCATAAATTGTCTATTTATTTAAATTATGTGAATCAATGGATTCACTACTTTATATATCTACAACAAGGAACAATTTACCACTTTCTATTTTCAACCAAAGATCAGTATTTGTAAACACATTTCCCCGAACGTTTTCAAAACCTCCTCGCTACCTTTCGTTTGTCGCTTCAAGAGACGATCCATATCGCGTAGACTTTAACCCTCCCCATCAACCTCAATGAGATTTAAGAGCTACAACCTAACTACCACATTATATAGGAACGCCAAACAACACGCTTGTCCGCAACACTCGATCACATGCAAAACCCGTTAGTATACATCACACACGAAGTCCAACAAAGTACGTATACAAGTTCACAATATACCCAACGCAACCACATGGTACATGAAACTCAATTATTCTCAATATACCCAATGCTACACAAATTACATGATACAATAAATTAGGTTGCCTACAAATCAAAATTTATTGGATTGATCACATAACACACGAAACATGTTTATTTACAATACACCTGCTACCGGATTGAGCACATAATACACGAAACTTAGTTGTTTGCGATATACGTGATACATAACAATTGTTTGATTGATACTAAATTCTTGATTGACCACATTAATCATCAAACTCATTTAGTTACAGAGTACATCATACTAAACTGTACACATTATATTGATTTACAAAATACATGATGCTAAGTTGTCAACGTCATACATGAAATTCATTTCCTATAATACATGTGATACTATGTTGTTTACATTACACGTGAGAGTTCATTGATTTACAAAATACATAATGCTAGTTGTTCATGCTACACAAGAAACTTGTGTGTTTACTTTATACACGAAACGAAATTGCTTACAATTATTACAATTGATTGATTACATTATACACAAGACATGGTCATGCACTTTGTTCACCAAAGTTGAAGACCATAATACATGGAAACGACTCGGGTTTGACGTATTCTTGTTCAAACACGAGCAAACTAAGAAACTCTAAGTTATTCTACATTACTGCTCTTTAGTTGTGAACTTACCTGCTTAAGGACATAGTTACTTGTTAGCGACTTTTATGTGAAAACAATGGACATGGACGGAGTGAAATTGTGCCCCTTGACCCGCACACAACGAAATGACCTATCCGGACCATGCGATGATTTGAGTAATTACGGGTGCACACGGAATTGTAAAAATCAACGCATGGAAAACATAGTGAAATTTTGTCGTGTGTTGTGACCTAAAACTTATCATGATATGTAACAAAGAATCTGATGGGATATGACAAGGACATGGTGGATACGCCGATGGTACTTCCTATATATAAGTGTCGTCTCATATTATCAGAAGTAGCGTTGTTCGTGTCACGTGAAGTTTTGACCTAGACCAATGTTTATGAAATCTTTTACCACTGACATTTTTAAACATATTAGACTACATCATGAACAAACCCTAACGATCAAGGTCCCATCAAATTCATTCCAAATAATACATCTCACATTTAGAATTCAAAATTTTTATTCGACAATCTCCTCCTTAAATTCATTTCAAAACAAAATTCATTATCACCCTTCATATTCAACTTTGAGTATCAGGCCTAAGCCATATCAATGGTTACACTCATCAGAATCCAACAACCAAAACTCACCGAGAACCGAAAACTCCCACCTGTTTCTTGATTTCTCGTAGCCTCCATTAGTTAAATTTCGGGACGAAATTCCCTTAACATGGGGAGACTGTAACATCTCTGATTTTCTGACCCTATTTTAACTAATAAAATAACAACACGACATTGAATCATATACTTGTTCAAACCTACACCTCATTAATCGTTAGCCGATCGTATTCAATTCAAGGATTTAGAACTCATAATCAAGTGGTAACACCTCTTAGAGTTAATCCAGTTAGTAATTCTGTTAGGTGTTCTGTTAAATCCTAACCAAGCTAATTATGTCAAAGCTGAAATTACAAGGGCTGATTTTGTAAATAACCAGAAACCCTAGTAGGCACGGTTGCGCCACGGTCGCGCCTCGTCTAGCACGGTCGCGCCACGTTTTGGCACGGTCGCGCCTCGTCTGGAACGGTCGCGCCTCTTATAGGCACGGTCGCGCCTCACATCAGTTGAAAGAAAAAAAAAACAGTCTTTAATTCTAAATTTGTTCGATCCGTAACCGTTCCACACGTCTCACTATTAACGACCATTATTGAGGTCTTAATCACCCGCATTACCTCGAATTAAACTCCATTATGAGTATTCTTTTCAAAACCACCGACCTCATTATCATACCACTCGAATCCATCATTTGGAATTATCTCTGCGCAAACAAACTACTCCCACACCACGTACGAACCTCTGTCAAGCTCTCGCGTATTCCATTTTGGCCGGAGACGAAGTCGGAGTCGCCGGATTTCAAGCCGGAACCCATCACAGTCGAGCACTATCAATCCGTCATCTATCCTGGTAATTGAAACCTCCTACACTTTCGTTTCAGTCCATAGATCAAAAGCCCCCACTTGATTCGGGCTTGCAATAGCGATTTTAACATGAACCCGAATCTAGGGCTCATGAGTTTTCAGTTTAATCGATAACCATGCTAGACCCATTTAAAATTCATTTAGTTCATATGGTTAAATTTGCAACAGATTTCTCATCAAAAGCCCTATGATTTCTAACCTTAATTTTATAAGAATCGAACGATTTTGTTCTGAACTTAACCGAACATGGTCGCACTAATCTCATAGCGCGGTCGTGCTAAATGTAGACACGGTCGTGCCACTCTAAGACACGGTCGTGCCTATCCGAGCACAGTCGTGCCCCATAATTGACCTGGTCATGCCTACTAGCCAGACAAGGTCATGTCTATAGAACCCTAGACACGGTCGTGCCCGACACAAGCACGGTCGTGCCTGATGACCAGACTTGTTGTGCCTTCCGTTTTGATCAACACGGTCACGCCCCTGACCAGCACGGTCATGCCCGTGGATCTAGCACGATCGTGCCCTGTCCCAGGCACGGTAGTGTGTGAGAAAATGTTGGCAGAATACTAAAATTTATATTTTAAAACCAATAAACATTCCAAATGAATTTTCAAATAAAAATAATTAATAAAGATTTATATTGATCTTATTTAAAAAGGATCAAATTCCTTTTTCAAAAATTTATTCATTTAAATCTACAAAATTATATTTATACATATTTATAAAAATAGATTAACAAAAGTTATTTATTAATCTAAAACGCTCGGTACATCTTTATAACTAAATGATTAAGTTACATATTTTTATAAATAAATAAATAAAGTAACGATTATTTATTTAATTTATATTTAAACAAAAATTGTTTATGTGGGTTATACTTAACTAAACCTATTACCTACATTATTTTTATAACTAGATAAATAAATAATAATTATTTAATTTATTTAGTTATTCAAACTCAAACCCTAATCAAAATGTTCTTAAAGTATTCATTCCAAATCTTTCATTTTATACAACATCATTCAAGTACAAACCACAAGCTTTATACACACAACCAATTCAATCCTAGACTTAAACATAGAATATTGAGCATACTATTAATCCTATGTACATTCCATACTAGGTTAACGTTGTGCATTACAAGGATCTCATTTCTAACTAGTATTTCGTGTTAGCTACGCCTTCAAACCAAGTGAGTATTTCATAGCCCTTTTACTCTTTTACATTTTTGGGGTGAAACATGAACATTATTCAAATTACATGTTTACATTTAAACAAACAACACAAGTACAAATCCTATTTACATTCATGTGTACAAATTTGAGCTTTATGCCCGAGTGCTATATGTGCTAACTTTTGTATGCGATTATGTGCAATCATTAACTATTCAAGCCGACGGTTTTCAATGATGGATCTATTGAGTCTGACAAACCCACCCAGATTGGGGTGATTGATACTGACAACACAATTTTACATGCTAGTTACAAAGGTTTGATTGTACTTGGTTACACAATAGCTGCTCCCCCTAAATGCCTTATTTATCATGTTATGTAAGGATTTGTTTTACAAACTATATGCTATCTATATACAAACCTGTGTTATACTCACCAACTTTTTAGTTGACCTTATTTTATTCATTTTCAGGTGCTTTCATATGAGTTTGATCAAGACATGCTACACATAGGCTTTGGACCTAGTTAATCTTAATTCAAAAACAAATTGTATTACATTATGTACTTGGAACTTGATTCATGTTTGTTTGAACGGAAATGGATTTAACATATTACAATTTAGTAAACCTTGAGCTCATGAACAGTCTACATGTCCCGCCCCGATGATTCCGCCGTCGGTTGGGGTGTGACAAATCAGACCATCGAATTATCCATGATCCATAAACTAGGGCTTGTTCCTAAACGAATTTGGGGGTTTCAATCCTAGAACCAACCTCAATGAAATTAAACCACATAGATAGATTCGCAAGGTCTTAATCTATAAAAGCCCTATGTTTTCAACAAGTTTTAATATCAGATCAAATCGATTCTGTGTTCATATCTAGGGTTTCGACAATTCAATCTGTATTTTAACAAGCCCAACCATAATGTTTTTGCAATTAAATCTCACTACAGAATCGCAAGCACCCGATTTACAAAATTCCTATGGCCTCTGGTTCAATCGAAGTCCGAATCGCTGGTATTGGGAGGGATTCTGATATGGATCGTGAAATGGGGGAAGATCACAGTGGAGTTTAGGGTTAAAACCATTAGGAACTGGATCCTTGTGTGATACCCTAGCGGGCGGAACTGGTTAAAGCTGTGTGCGTGTGTGGGAGAGACCCAGGTTCGAGTCTCTCCACACCCATTTATTTTTAAATCAGTTTTTGTTAACATTTTTAATATAAAAACCTTACGCATATTATCATGTTAATATATATACGTGTTTTAACTCCGTAAATCATCCATAGACTCGGGTTTGACTTTATAACTCATTTTAAAATTATTTCCACTTTTAAATAATATATATTTATATTATTTTCAAACCACGACTCCGAACAAAATAATATATTTATATTATTTTAGACCATGTAACCTCAGTTATAAATAATATATATATTTATGTTATTTTTACCTCGTTTATAAACGTTGTGTAACGTTTCAAACTATTAAATAATATAATTATTTATATTATTTACCTACGATTTTATCATCGATCTAAAAATAATATATTTATTATTTTTGACACAAATGATTATTATTAATCTTGGAAACTTAAAAATAATATATTAAATTATATTATTTCCTGACCATTTTAAATGTCACAAGCGTACGAATATAATTATGTATTAAGATTATTCGTAATTAGAAACGTTCGACTCGAAACATAATTATCTTAATGATTATAAATTCCGTGGACACGTTCGTCTACTCGTTGGTCCTACGTACATTAGGACATCCAAATCTTCCGTGTCGTCGTCACAAAATCTCACGTGTCCCTAATTATTGTGTTTATAATCGTAGGACATACGTAACCCATTTGCAGGCAAACACTTGTGGTCCCAATTGCATCCTTGTGTGGTGCTATATACTCGTACACAACTCAGGTGAGTTTACATATCCTCTTTTTCACTTTTACATCTTTGGGGTGAAACATGATTACATACAAACTATTTGCAATTATTACAATTCAAACATTATGATCATGCGTGCAATTTGTGCCTTATGCTTGAACACTATTTCTGCAAACAACATTTACATACTTTTTGTGCATAGTGCAAGTGCAATCATTAACTCAGTACAAGCCGACGGTATACAATGATAGATCTATTGTGTCTGACCAACCCACCCGGTTAGGGTGATTGTTTCCGAAAACACTTAAGGATAACTGTTGTGTTATGCCTCAAACTTAAGGATAACTGTTGTGTTATGCCTAACATTTAAGGATAACTGTTGTGTTATGCCTCACACTAAAGGATAACTGTTGTGTTATGCCTAACATTTTAGGATAACTGTTGTGTTATGCCTAACAGTCACAAGGTTTGATTGTGCGCCAGTTTAAACTATAGTGGTTATCCATAATCGCCTAATTAATCCAAGCATCATATGAATTGTACACAAATTCTTGATATTACTTGTGGTGCCAAAACCTATGTATGCTCACCAACTATTTTTAGTTGACCCTGTTTTCATCATGTTTCAGGTACTAGTGTACGAGATCATATGCAAGATACAACATATAGGATTTGGACTTAGTGAACAAAGAAATTGAACATGTTAATTAATGTATTTGATCTTGGTTGTTGATTGAGCTATTGTAATGAAATCTTGATGAAATTAATATATGAAACTTAGTTGATCATGAGCTTATGAACAGTCCACACGTCCGCACCGACGTATTCGTTGGGGTGTGACACGTTGATTAGAGCTAGGGGTCGTTAGAATATGTCTTATCTATGTTATTTTCCGTATTGTATTTTGAAGTTTGTAAATAATAAAAAAAATCTTGTATTTCCCTTATCAAAAAGATCTTCGAATTCTAATGAATATTATGTATTTCGTCTAGAATGTCAATAAGAACTGGACCATCCACACATATGCGTGGTCGAAAGAAACAAGCTGGAGAGGCCTTAGAAAAAGAGGCCTAAGATGTAGAAATGCAGAAAATGATAAACAAAGGAATTGAGGATGCAATTCGAACAATGCTATAGGTATTTGAAAAGGCTCAGGCTGCCAAAGCTAAGGCCAAAAATAAAGGAAAGGAAAAGGAACATACGCTTCATAACTCTAAGCATAACGAATCAAATCACACTATTTTCGTAAGAAGGGAACATTCAAAAACTCATACCCATCAAAGTTTAAAAACCAAGAGAACCCGAAATGAGGAACACTATTCCTCAAGTGACAGCTCTGCGGACAATTACAAACCGCGTCACAAAAAGAGTAAACACATGGGTTGCACATACAAGACTTTGAAAGCTTGTAAGCCCTATGACTTCCTTGTAAAGGAAGGCGGAGTAGCAACACTACGATGGATATAAAAGGCAGAATCAGTCTTGGCCATAAGTAAATGTGCCGAAGAAGACAAGGTCCTCTATGCCTCTAACCTCTTCAAGAACTTTGCTCTTGAATGGTGGAACGCCCTGGTATCCGTCAAAGGAAGAGAAAGGACATATGAAATGAGTTGGGACTCGGTTAAAGACCGAGTCAAGAGAAAATTATGTCCTATCAATGAAATAGAGCAAATAGAACAAAAATTCCCGAACCTAAGAACGGTTGGCTCTAACCATCAAGATTACATGACCAAGTTGCTAGAATATGCACGACTAGTGCCACATCTAGCTACGCCTGAATCCAATCTCATAAAGAGATATATCTATGGACTGGTCAGTGAGATCCGTGATATGGTAAAGGTTTCAAAACCTAAAACCATCGATGATGCCATGGATCTAGGTGCTCAATTAATAGATGGTATGGTCCAAACCTTGGAGGAGAATAAGAAAAAGGAAAGCTTCAGTCGAGGGAAGGTAGACTTCAAAAAGACCGATCAAGGTTCTAGCACAAAGGAAAGACAACCTAGTTCTTCCGAGTGTAAAACATGCAAGAAAAGGCATTCAAGAAAATGTTAACTTCTTATCACCTGCACCGAATGCAAGTGTACGGGCTATCACAACAATCAGTGTATGCGGAGGAAACTAGCCACATGCTACAACTGTGGTGAGACCGGGCACTACAGGAGCGAATGCCCAAAACCAAAAGTCGTTAGTGGCTCAGGTACTAAGTCGGCCACCGAAACTAAGAAGAATGCTAGAGCGTTTTGCTTAAACGAAGCTGCCAATATGACCGATGTCATATACGGTACTTTTCTTGTCAATAATGCTTATGCTAAGGTGCTTTCTGACTTTGGGCAACCCAAAGTTTTATAGATCATAAGTTCTGTAAACTAGTTAATAAGCCCTTAGCTAAGCTAGACAAAACTTACCAAGTCAAAACCGCGAACGGAGACCTGATCCTAGTCTCAAAATCTTTGAATGGTCGTTATCTGGACACGTCATACCCATACAACTCTTGCCAATGGATTTGGCTGGCTTCGATATAGTCCTTGGAATGGATTGGTTAGCAACTAACCAGGCCCATATCCCCTGTGACTCAAAAGCCATTGAATTACGCACACCTTCAGGATAAGTAGTGACGATTAAAGGAGACAAATCAACTAACCTTGTTGGTTTGATATCTATGATAAAAGCAACAAAGTATCTACGAAGGGGATGCCTTGCTTATCTCATATCCGTAACCACCTGTAATACCGAGCGAGAACTAAAGGATGTACCAATAGTCTCAGAATACCCTGATATCTTCCCTAAAGAGTTACCTGGAACACCGCCAGATCGGGAAGTTGAGTTTAGGATAAATCTTGTACCAGGCATGGCTCCGATAGCCAAAGCCCCATACAGATTAGCTCCTACTGAGATGGTTGAATTAAAGAAACAACTCGATGAGTTATTGGAGAAAGGATTTATAAGACCAAGTTCCTCACCATGGGGAGCTCCGGTACTTTTTGTAAAGAAGAAAGACAGATCGATGAGGATGTGCATAGATTACAGGGAATTGAATAATGTCACGATTAAGAACCGGTATCCACTTCCAAGAATCGACGATCTGTTTGATCAGCTCCAAGGAGCAAGATGCTTTTCCAAAATAGACATGCGATCACGCTATCATCAGTTGAAAGTCCAGGAAGATGACATATCTAAAACTGCGTTAAGAACTAGATATGGTCACTTTGAGTTCACAGTTATGCCGTTCAGACTTACAAATGCTCTCTTTCATGGATATGATGAACCGAATCTGTAAACCCTACTTGGAGAAATTCGTAATCGTGTTCATAGACGATATACTTATCTACTCCAGAAGTAAGGAAGATCATGCCAACAATCTTAGGATGATACTTGAACTATTGAGAAACAAGGAACTTTACGCCAAATTCTCGAAGTGTGAATTTTGGTTGTCGAAAGTACAATTTCTCGGTCACGTCATAGACGAGAAAGGAATTCAAGTAGATCCAGTTAAGGTTGAGGCTATATCCAATTGGGAAGTCCCAAAGACACCAACCAAAGTGAGAAGCTTCCTCGGATTGGCAGGATATTACAGAAGATTTATTAAGGACTTCTCAAGGATCGCCGTTCCTTTGACTGCACTAACCCGAAAGGCAATCAAATATGAATGGGGTCCAAGGCACGATGAGGCATTTGAAATTCTAAAACAGAAATTAACTCAAGCAACAATTCTATCACTGCCCAAGGCAACGAAGGTTTTGTAGTCTTCTTTGATGCATCACACACTGGTTTAGGATGTGTATTGATGCAAGGAAACAAAGTCATCGCTTATGCATCTCGACAAGTTAAGACTCACGAAAAGAACTATACGACTCATAACCTGGAGTTAGGTGCCATAATCTTCGCGCTGAAATTATAGAGACACTATCTCTATGGAGTCAAATTCACGGTTTTCACAGATCACAAGAGTCTAAAGTATGTCTTAGGCCAGAAAGAGCTGAACATGAGACAAAAATGATGGATGGAAGTCCTAAGCGACTATGACTGCGAGATATGTTATCACGAGGGCAAGGCTAACGTAGTAGCCGACGCATTAAGTCGAAAGGAACATGAGAAACCAAAGCGAGTACGTGCCCTAAGGCTCGACCTGCAAGTCAATCTTATTTCTCATATCAAAGAGGCACAGAGATCAGCCTTGAAAGAGGCAAACCTCGAAAATGAAAGAATGATAGGAAGGACCGAACAACTCGTCAAAGGAAATGACGAAATCCTTAGAATGAGTAAATGAATATGGGTTCCAGTCTATGGAAATCTCCGAGGAGAAATTCTCGAGGAAGCCCATAAATCCAAGTACACAATGCACCCCGGTGGTGATAAGATGTATAAAAATCTGAAACCAGAATACTGGTGGATCGGGATGAAAAAGCACATAGCCGAGTACGTAGCCAAATGTCTAACTTGTTCCAAGGTTAAAGCCGAACACCAAAAACCATCTAGGCTATTGCAACAACTTGAGTTGCCAGTGTGGAAATGGGAAATGACACAATATGGGTTATTGTTGATCGTTTAACCAAATCTGCACTGTAGAACCAAAGACTGATCGCTACCAAATTATTCTAAGTACAAATGCTGCTGATAGGCTTATCAGCAACATTCATCACATATGGCTGCTGATAGGCTTATCAGCAGCATTCAGCACATATTGCTGCTGGTAGGCTTATCAGCAGCATTCAACACTTGTTGCTGCTGATAGGTTTATCAGCAGCGTTCAACACAAGTTGATGCTGATAGGCTTATCAGCAGCATTATTGTCATCTCTGCTGCTGATAGCTTTATTCTCTGAAGACCAAACGTTGCAGCTGACTATCAATGCAAAGCACCTCTGACACCTTTCTGCCAAAGCAACTGCCACACTCCAAGCATAAGGAACCTCACTGGTGCAACCAATAAAGGACAATGACGCGCTTCTCCAAGCATGCAAACAATGATTCCTAAGAAGACGTTTCAGTAAAGTTAACTAGATTAGCCTTTGCGTGTAATTTAGATTAATAAACAAGATCAACGGCTTGTGTTAGATCTGATCCTTAGAATCAAGGGTCTGTCTTGATTCTAAGTTACTATATATATCTTGTAAACACTTCAAACAAAGTGTGCTTGCTGTGTTTTCATAGTGCTTCTTGATAGTGTTTTACTTGTAAACTTGTAATCTCAGAAGTCTAATACAACAGTGCATTTATCAGTATTCTTGCTGTTTACTTTGTTGGTTGCTATTGTTTCCGCCAATATCAACTAAAATAGAATCACCTTGTAATCTTATGATCCTACAAGTGGTATCAGAGCTTTGGCTCAAGATTAAACAAACTAACATTTGTTTAATCACTTTCTGATTCTATTCAAAACTCTATTCTTGATCAAGTCACACAAAACAAAATGGCACAAAGTCATGGATCTGAAGACATCGGCAGTATCAACCGACCACAGAGGTTGGTGTCTGGGGAGGACTATGATATGTGGAAGAACCGTATTGAAAGCTTCTTCTGCTACCATGAATAAGGAATGTGGAAATCCATAAGGGATGGACCTTATGTTCCCATGGTGGCCTCTGCTGACTCTGGAGGACCACTAGTTCCGAAGGAACCCTCCAAGTATTCTGAAGAAGACATCAAGAAAATGGAGGTGGAATTCAAGGCATTAGGAGCTATCTAAATGTGCCTTCTAAATGAAGTTTTTCACAACTTCAAGGCTCACAAAATTGCAAAGGAGTTATGGGGAGCCTTGGAAAAGATGTTTGCTGGATCTGAGGAGGTTAAGGAGAACAGACGTGACATTCTCAAGCAACAGTATGAAAACTTTGTCTGGAAGGAAGGTGAGTCACTAACAGATTTATATAACAGGTACACGTACCTGGTTGGAGAACTGCAGTGCTCCAAGGTAAAGCTGGAGAATGAAGACATTCTCAAGAAGTTCATAAGATCTCTTCCCAGTTTTTGGACATTATATACAGTGTCCATCAGAAGAACAGAGAATCTGAAGACTCTTCAGATGACTGAGCTCTTTGGCATGCTCAAAACCTATGAATTAGAAATGATTCAAGCTAAAGAAAGGAGCTCCAGTTATCAATCAGCTACCACTTCCTCCACCACCACCTCAGCGCTTCACTCTGATCATTCTGGTCCTAGTGCAAGCAACTACTATCCTCCCATTGTTACTCATCCTCAAACACCAACTGCTTCACAATCCAACTCATCACCATTTCTTCTTGAGGCACCTCCTCAACAGCCAACCTCTACTGCTTTTGTCTCTGACAACTCAAGCAACATGCACTTCATAAAGGAGGATCTGGAATGCTTTCATCCAGATGATCTTGAAGAAATGGATATTCAGCACTCATATGCCATGCTCTCCCTCAGAGCAAAAAGGTTTTATTCTAGAACCGGGAGATCAGTTCCAAGCAACAACTCAAACACCAGAGTTGGGCTTGATAAAAGCAAGATTCGATGTTACAACTGTAACCAAATGGGTCACTTTGCTAGGAAGTGCAAGGCACCCAAAGCCAATCAGGGTGCCAACCATCAATCATAAGGTTACCAAGGTCAGCCCAGGCAGCAGCAGCAGCAAGGAACTCTTCCAGCACAAACTGCAGCCTGTGCAAATGTTGGAACTACAGAATTTGACTGGAGTTTTCAATATGAAGATGTTCCTGCCTCCAACGAAGCACTTATGGCAGACAACGCAGAGATACCACCTCAGGTATTTGAACATCTTTGCTCTCAAGCTTGCATTGACAAAGTTTTAGGTTATAGAAAGCATAACCAAAATCTAATAGATCAAAATGAAGAGTTTCACCAAATGAAATCTGAATTCAAAAAGGTCGAAGACAGTTACAAAGAAAAGATTAACTGCCTTAAGAAAGAGATTTCTTCATTAAAACATGAACAAACCAATCTTGAAACTCAGATTGATGATCTATTAGTAAAACTTAAAGCTACCAGAGCTGAACTGGCTGAACAGAAAGTTCATGTTGAAAAATATGAATTTTCATCTAAAAAGTTACAAAGATTGTTAGATATTCAAGTCCATGAAAGGGTAAAAACTGGACTTGGATATCATAATGACGAGTACAAGACAGTTCCTCCTCCTGCTGACTATGTTGCCATTCACGAACCAAGCTTCAATACTGCAAATCTTGACACGGCAAACCGAAACCTTGATCCTTCAATGGATGCATGTTTTGTGGAAGACTGCTCCACCTCTTCAGAACCTGAGTCAACCTGCTCAGACCACTGTGAAACTAGTGTAGTCCCATCTGCTCCTATCTCTGAAGCTGTTCTGAACAAAACTGAATGTCCTGTTGTTACTCCAACTATTCTAGCTCCCATCCCATTCAAACAAATCAAGATTAGCTATCCTCAAATGGGAAGAAAGCTAAACATTGAAAAGGGAGAGACATCAGGCTTCACCAACCCCAAGTCTCAGTCAAAGCCAAAGGTGTTTGATATTTTTCATACACCTGGAGAAAAAGGTCCATATGTTCAAAGGACACTAGAAGAAGCCACCTTTGAACATAACAAAGCTCATCCCTGGAACTTCAAAGATTTGTTTCAAAGTAAGAACTATGTGGACTTTCACAGGGACAAGATAGCACTATCCTGCTTTGTGTGTGGCAAATACAATCACACTGCCAGCACCTGCTATCACTACCGTGAACACCAAAGAAACTCAAAGCAGCATGCCTTTGAGAAAACAAACAGGTGAGAAGCTATGATGCAAAGGCAACAACGTTCCGAGAATCTCTATCCCCTCAAAGAGTGAAGATGCAGAAACCTCAACAAACTTGCATCATATGTGGGGAATCAAGCCACTTTGCTGCAACATGCAAGTTCAACCCTTTTAACCAGATTGCAAATCGTTCATCTGTGCTCAACCCATCAGCAGCAAACAAAATCGCTGCTGATAGAGTAAAGTCTAGGAAACCAAAGGCAAAGCCTTCAGCAGCAAAAGTCTCTGCTGCTGACAATGCAAAATAAAAAACAACGGCATCAGTAGCAAAAGTATCTGCTGCTGACAAAGCAAAATCCAAAATAAAGCTTCCAGCAGCAAAAACTGCTACTGCTCCAGCAAAGCCTTCAGCAGCAAAATTGGCTGCGGATAAGCCAAAATTGTCAGCAACAACATCTTCTGCCGACAATATAAAGAAAGCTAGAAAACCACCAACACAGCAATGGAAGGCCAAACAATCTCCAAGCATAACTATTGGTTCCATTGATTGCAAGCATGCTGACAATGGAAAATTAGCAACGATCTTCTACAATGCTGCATGCTACAATGATCCTCTCACTAATTAGATATCTTCCATGTGCAGGGACAGCCAGGCAACAAACACAATACTTGGGTGGTAGATAGCGGTTGTTCTAGGCACATGACAGGCAACAGGTCCATCCTCTCTAACTTCAGACATTTCAATGGAGGATATGTTGCCTTTGGGAGTGACTCAAAGGGTGGATCTATCACTGGACAAGGAACTGTGTCCAATGAAAGGATGAGTATTGAAAGAGTCAACTATGTTAAAGAACTTGACTTCAATCTCATGAGTGTTTCCCAAGTATGTGATCAAAAGCATTGGATGCTCTTCACTGACAAAGAATGTTTCGTGTTAGCTCCTGGCCTAAGTAAACCCCCTCCAGAGAAGATTCTCCTAACTGCTCGTAGAAAGGACAACTTATATGTGCTTGACATGAATGAAGCCACTCCATCTGGTAGTGTTTCATGTTTTCCGTCAAAGGCATCAGTTGATGAATCCGCTCTCTGGCACAGGAGGTTAAGCCATGTTAACATCAAAACAATCAATAAATTAGTGAAGGACAATCTTGTCAGAGGGCTTCCTGACAAAGAATTCCAGCTAGACGATCACTGCATTGCCTGCTTGAAGGGAAAACAACACAAGAATTCCCACAAGCCCAAGACATTGAACACAAATGACACCCCTCTCCAGCTACTGCATATGGATCTCTTTGGTCCTACGAATGTCATGTCAATGGGAAAAAAGTCCTACTATCTGGTGATAACTGATGACTTCTCCAGATTCTCATGGGTATTCTTCCTAAGAACAAAAGATTAGACTGCTGAGATTCTCAAATCCTATATTCTTAGGGTAGAGAATCAAAGCAATCTGAAGGTAAAGATCATAAGGTGTGATCAGGGAACAGAGTTCAAAAATCACACTTTGAACAGTTTCTGTGAGAGCAAGGGCATTGAAAGGCAATACAGAGCTCCAAGAACCCCTCAACAAAATGGGGTTGCTGAAAGAAGAAATAGTACTCTGATTGAATCAGCAAGATCTATGCTGGCTGACTCAAAGCTGCCCCTTACATTCTGGGCGGAAGCAGTAAGCACAGCTTGCTATGTGCAGAATAGAGTCCTTATTGTTAAGCCTCTCCAGAAAATACCCTATGAACTTTGGCTCAAAAGAGTTCCCTACATTGGCTTCCTGAAGCCCTTTGGATGTCCATGTACTATCCTCATCACACATGGAGTTTTTCCTAAATTCGGTGCAAAGTCTGATGAAGGTTACTTTATGGGTTACTCCTCTCAATCAAAGGCCTACCTAGTATTCAATTCTAGGACTCGGATTATGGAAGAATCTGCTAATGTGGAATGCAGGGAACACGTTGTCTGTGAACAAGACAAAGGTCCTAACTGGCTCTTTGATATAGACTCCTTCACCCATATATTTGAGCATCTCATATTCTCAAATATGGAGTTTTCTTCTTCAAAATCAACATCTTCTACCTCAACCTCCTCTGCTGACTACAGACTGGATTTTCCCAGTCCCTACATCAGGATGAAAAGGCCATCCATTGATCCTCCATCAGTGGCAGAAGCTATTGAAGCCAGTACAGGTGAAGCCAGTACTTCCAATACCACAAGCAGCAATCTCTCTGACCAAGAAATCTTTAATGAAGCCTCCTCAATCCATGCTGAAGAGGCCTCTGATGCTAATACTGCTGAACACAATGATCAGAACCTCTAAGCTCCTCTCCTCACAACTGAAGACAATCCTGATCTAAACCAAAGTAATCTTGAAGAGGGAATACGGCTGGATGTGATACCAGCACAAAGAATAAACAAAGAGCATCCTCTGGAAAACATCATTGGTCCAGTCAACACAGGTATCCAGACAAGAAGTAAGTCTCATGAAGCCAACATTTGTTTGTTCTCTTGCTTTCTATCTCAGGTGGAACCCAAGAAGATTGATGAAGCTCTTAAGCATAACAGCTGGATTGAAGCAATGCAGGAAGAATTGCTGCAATCAACAGACAAGATGTTTGGAAGCTTGTTGATCTTCCACCTGGTCAAACAGCCATTGGAACAAGATGGGTCTTCATAAACAAGCAAGATGAAAGGGGCATCGTGGTCAAGAACAAAGCCAGACTGGCAGCTCAAGGTTACACTCAAGAAGAAGGCATTGACTATGATGAAGTCTTTGCTCCTGTTGCCCGTCTGGAAGCCATCAGAATCTTTCTGGCATATGCAGCATCCAAAAACTTTATGGTCTATCAAATGGATGTGAAGAGTGCCTTTTTGTATGGCATGATTGGTGAAGAGGTCTATGTCAAACAGCCTCCAGACTTTGTGGATCCTGCACATCCAAATAAGGTCTTAAAACTGGACAAAGCTCTCTATGGCTTACACCAAGCCCCAAGAGCCTGGTATGAAACTTTATCTGGATATCTACTTAGCAACAACTTCAGAAGGGGGGCCATTGATCAGACACTTTTCATCAAAGATGAAGGGGGAGAAATTTTGTTGGTCCAGATTTATGTTGATGACATTATCTTTGGATCTACAAGAAAGAAGCTCTGCAAAGACTTTGAAGTTCTGATGCATTCCAAATTTGAAATGAGTTCAATGGGTGAACTAAATTTCTTTTTAGGACTTCAAGTCAAACAGGTACCAAATGGAATCTTCATAAGTCAATCCAACTATGTCAAAAGCATCTTGGAGAGGTTCAAAATGGCTGAATGCTCTGCTGCAAGAACTCCTATGCAAGTGCACCATCAATTATCTCCGGATAAAGAAGGACAAGACACTGATCAACATCAGTACCGAGCAATGATAGGGTCTCTCATGTATCTCACTGCCTCAAGACCAGATATCATGTTTGCAGTTTGTCTCTGCGCAAGATTTCAAGCAGCTCCAAAAGTGTCTCATCTTCAAGCTGTCAAAAGGATCCTTAGATACCTAAAGGGAGCTCCAAAAATTGGGCTATGGTATCCAAAGAATGGAAATGTCAATCTCTATGCCTACACTGACAGTGACTATGGGGGTTGTAACTTGGACAAAAAGTCCACATCAGGGGGATGTCAATTTCTTGGAGGAAGGCTCATCTCATGGCAATGCAAAAAGCAAACATGTGTCTCCACTTCAACAGCTGAAGCAGAATACATTGCAGCTTCAAGCTGCTGTGCACATGTCATCTGGATCCAAAATCAAATGCTTGACTATGGAATGACCTTCATGCAGACTCCAATTCACATTGACAACATGAGTGCAATCTCTATCACGAATAATCCAGTGCAGCATTCCAAGACTAAGCACATCGACATCAGATATCACTTTATCAGGGATCAAGCTGAGAAAAAGAGAATTGTCCTATCCAAGGTTCACACAAATGATCAATATGCTGATTTGTTCACTAAACCTTTTGATGAAGCAAGATTTCGATATCTAGTTGAGTCAATTGGCATGATGAACTTTGAATAAGACATGTCTCAAATTTTTATCTTTCCTTGTAAATATGTCTATGTTTTTGTTCTTAATAAAAGGTTATAGTCAGCAACACTTTTTCACTGCTGACAGATTTACTCTTCAGCAGCAAAGCCTTTGCCACTGATCGCTTTAAGTTATCAGCAGGAACAAGTTTCCTGCGGATAGCTTTAAGGCGGTCAGCAGCAACCTTTTTGTTGCGGAATGAATACAACAGTCAACAGCACCCAAATCTGCTGCTGAAAGACTTCACTATCTGCAGCAACCAAGTTTGCAGCGGATAGCTCACCATCAGCAGCAACCAAATTTGCTGCTGATGGGTAAAACAAGTCTACATTAACTTTTACCCGAGGTAAAAACCACTCTCAGTCTTTACCATGACTGCTCGAGTGCTTTACAGCTGTAACAATGAAAAGTGAAACAGGTTGTACTGTACAAGTAAAGTTGCTTTTTCTTCGTCTGCCGTTATATCACAATTTCAAACGTTCCCACAACCTCTTCATATTCAATTTCAAACCCTAATCTCCCATCACTTTCTCTCCCGTCCCCACAGCATTCAAAGCCCTCCATAATTAACCACCATTCAAACACCCTTCCCTCTTCCCTCCAAATCCATAACAATGGCAGACGCAGACATAAACAACCCCAACGACAAGTTTTCCCCATATCACAACCTCACTGCATGCCTAATAAAGGGCAAGAAATCTGAAGGTTTCGATGATATGATCGACTTCCTTTGTCGGTCCAAAATCCACCATGCCCTAACAATCAACCCAACCATCTATACGTCCCACATGGAAGATTTTTGGAGCTCAGCCGTGTATTCTACTGACCAAGGCACTCCCCAAATCAGAGGCACAGTAGACGGCAAGGAAATGATTATCACTGAAGCAAAGCTCCGCCAACACCTCAAGCTTCAAGATGAAGGGGACGCCACCTCTTACCCTAGAGACGTATACATGAGGACCTTTGTATCCATCGGGTACACTGGGAATCAAACAGAGTATATGATAGAGAAGGCACTCATGGGTCCCAAATGGAAGTATCTCTGCCACACTCTTCTCCAATGCATATCCCAGAAGAGGAGTGGCTGGAACCAACTTAGCTCCGGACTTGCGTCGGCAATTCACGGTATGATAACTGGGGCGGGTTTCAATTTTTCCCACCTCATTCTTGAAGGTTTGAGATACAACCTTCAAGAAGGGGTGAAATCACAGTTCTTCATGTACCCAAGATTCTTGCAGGAAGTGTTCAATATTAAGCACCAAGATCTTTCAAAAACTGCAAGAATCTACATACTGCTGGGACATAAGAACAACATTTTTCAAAGCATGAGAACAGTTTCATCAAAGTTCTCAGGGGCCGATGTTCCATTGTTATCTACAATGTTGAACACACAAAGTGCCCAGGGTGACAGTTCAGCAAACCCAGCTGATACTGATCCCACACCCTCCACCTCACTGCCACAAACTCAAACTCAAACTGCTGCTTCCCTTGATCGAACCCCTGTGCATTCTACTGAGGATGTACAGGCACATACTTTACTCACCCACAGTTTGATTGCTCAACTGGAACACAGGGCCCCGGTTGCAACCAAATATACAAGGAGGAGGGGCAAGAGAACTCCTTCTTCTCTTGCCTCCAAGGCCCAAACCCAAGCCAACATCCCTCACTCAGAATCACAACATTCTAGTGAGAATATCATAAGGGAAAGCCACACTGTTAGGGAGACTCCTTCAGAAGTCTCTCTATTAGGATTAGGATCACTTCCCGGATCCATAGAACAGCCCTTTGAGCCATTCCTATCTTCTTTGGACTTAAGTGTTGAGGAACCTGACCAAAGTGATGTACCTTCTCCAACTACCACTATCAAGGAGGTACTGATTGGTCTTGCTTCCGAAACACCCAACCCAAGTCCTTCACCCTTGAAGGTCCACTCTAGGAGTAATGAAAGAATGGATGTGGAAGAGGCTGTCACTACTGCTGGTCCATCAAATGACCAGGAGGACAGTGACAACATCTTTAAGACCTCAACCATGGCAACTCATGGTGAGGGTGTTTCCTTGGAAACACCCCTCACTGAGAGGAATCCCAGGCGCCAAGAAACCACGGGTGATGGGGATGCTGAGGCTCGGCCTACGGCCCCATCTGGGTCCAAGGATTCCACAACTGTGGATGAGGACAGACTGAAACTTCATAACTCGGAATTGATGGCCAGGGTGGCTATGCTAGAGGCTGAAGTGTCCAAACTAAGACACCAAGTCTCTATGCATGAAGCCCATCAATGCCCAACTTTAGCCACTCTCTCTCTTGTATTAGTAGGCACCCAAACTGATGCTTACCTGTCTACTGATGCAACCAAAAAGGGGGAGATGGCCTCTATGGAAGAAGATACAGACAGTCTTGACGACTGGATTCAAGAGCAGGTTGTACTTCAAAGCTCACTATTCAAGCCGGCTTTTGTACAAATTTATGACTTGCCAGTCTCAGATAACGAAGAAGAAGGGACATCTGAAGACTGGAAGTTGGTCGTCAGGGCTGTTGATGAAATGCTGAATGATGCTGAAGACACAGAACAAACAAATACATCATTCAGCATCCTTCCTAAAGCAGCATCCATCATTAGTCAATCCTCTACCCCCCAACTATTCAGATCATCAAAGAAGCTAGAACTTGACTCCATTCTAGCTTAGGGGTATGATGGGTCAGCTGAGAGGTTTTGGATTGGATGGGAGTTCAGCGGAGTAGAAGAGCTGAACTGGAACTCTCTCAATGCCCTCCAACTCCTACAACTGCATTTAACCAACTGCATCAACACTTCATCAGATCTCTCAGCTGAACTTGCCATTGGCAGGTTCCATGACTTGATGGAGGATAATCTACCCCACTTCAAAAGACTAATTCAAAAAGCAAAACAGGTAGCTTATCCTGAATCTTCGACAGCAGCAGCAGCAAGAAGACTGTCTCCTAGAAGACTTGACATTATAAGGAGCAGTCTTCTCACTAAAGAAGAAACTTGCTGCCTAAGAAGATTTCTGTACTGCCTCATCGTCAAAGACTTAGAGGTGCTGGGATGGACAAGCACTAAGTCTCTTGACCATACCTTCCTTCTAAGCAACGGCTCCTCTCTCACCATCAACACCAGGAACATCTTGTCACTTCCTACAGACTTTCTCTACAAGATCATTCAGCTCAGAGCCAACATCTGCAATGTCAACTCACTTGAAAGCCAGGCAATGATAGCTACGGTCAGAGCCAAACTTGAACAAGTAGGAAGAATTACTAAGGCAGTATATGTGTCAAACTCTGACACTGACACTGACTCAGATTCCCCTCGAGTAGACATCTGCACTGCAGCATATGGGTCAAGATCAACTATCAAAGAAATGCTGAAAGAAGTCACAAGTCCTGAGTGCAAATCGAACGAGGCCAATGACCTTCCCATGTTCACATCCCAAATTGCCAATGAAGCTGAGGCAGAGATCCCAATAGCAGCATCATCATCTGCTGTTGTGATCAGTGAAGCTGAAGCAGAGGCATCCAATGTAAACAAAGGAAAGGGAATCATGACTGATGAAGATGAAGAGAGGTTGCTAAAAGAGAAAAGAGAGAGGGAAGAGAAAAGAAGAAGAAGAGAAGAAGAGGAGATGGCTGACATGAAAAAGGCTCAAGAAAGAAAAACAGCCATTCTCCTAAGAGAACAAACCATCCAGCTGTATGCTAAACAGCTGGATGAACTGAAAAGAAAGATTCCTGCAGTTGACCGGATTGAAGAAGATGCAGCTCTTGCTCTTCAACTGCAGGAACAATTCAATAGAGAAGAGGAAGAATTGGAGAAGAAGAAGAAAGAAGAAGCTAAGTTCAGAATAACCGATTCTGAACTAGCTAAAGAAATGACGGAGGAGTGGGTAAAGACTCTAGTCTCTCAAGGTGAGGATGCAGACTACCTTGAGAAACTATCAACTAAAGAATTCTACGGAGCCTTCATGGGTCAGCAAGGTCAGTTGGCAAAGAAGAAAAAGGCTGAAGAAGAAGAAAAAGCCAAACAACAGTCCAAAAAGACCATTGCCTTTAATAAACGGACCCATGAAGAAAGGAAGGTCATGATTGACTTCCTTAAGGCTAGAGGGATAGTGGAAAGAGGTTAGGTCCCATGAATTTCATGAACCTGCAAGCCCTCTACTTCAAAGTTAAAAAAGGATGAGGAAGAAAGACTAGGGAAGAAGGGCTCCAAGAAAAGGGTAGTTATCAAAGAAGAAGAAAAACCAAAGACAAAGAAACCTAAGCCTTCTCCCTCACCTACCTCTTCCTCAGTCCATCATCCTTCCACTCTCCTCCCCAAACCTTCCACTCCTCCACCCAAAAAGTCTAAGTCATCCCACCCAGCTCCCACTCATCAACAGCCTCCCTTGAAGAAAACCAAATCCTCATCTGAACCTGAAGACTCAAGAAACATAGTTGAATGGGCCTACAATCCACAGGATCAAAGGTTTGAGATCTTCAGGGGAAGAACTGAAAGAAGAAGATCTACATACAGGTCTGTTGATGAGGTTCTACAACTACCAGATTCAGACCTAAGAAGAATTTTGGAGCTGGGTGAAGCTCATGAGCCTGCAAATGAGAGTGGGAAACATCTTATGCTAGCAATCAGACATTACTTCAACCCTAGCAAAGTTGTGGTCAAGAATATCAAACCACTCAAGTCCCACTCTCCATTTGTATCTTGGTCCTACAATGCTGATTTGGATAAGTTCACTCTGATTGATGTAAAGAAGCAGCAGATGAGATGTTCAAGCAAAGCAATCTACAAAATGCCACACAAAGACATCAAGACTCTGTCTGAACTTCCACTGAACAATCCCAGCAAGGATCCAAGAGGCTATGAGGTTGAAAGGATAGTCAGCCACATGCAAAAGCTTCAGCAGCAAAGTAATTAGAAGAATTTTGGTTACATCAGTCTAGGGGGAGTTTGTAGAACCAAAGACTGATCACTACCAAATTATTCTAAGTACAAATGCTGCTGATAGGCTTATTAGCAGCGTTCATCACATATGGCTGCTGATAGGCTTATCAGTAGCGTTCAGCACATATTGCTGCTGATAGGCTTATCAGCAGCATTCAACACTTGTTGCTGCTGATAGGTTTATCAGCAGCGTTCAACACAAGTTGCTGCTGATAGGTTTATCAGCAACATTATTGTCATCTCTGCTGCTAATAGCTTTATTCTCTGAAGACCAAACGTTGCAGCTGACTATCCATGCAAAGCGCCTCTGACACCTTTCTGCCAAAGCAACTGCCACACTCCAAGCAGAAGGAACCTCACTGGTGCAACCAATAAAGGACAATGACGCGCTTCTCCAAGCATGCAAACAATGATGCCTAAGAATACGTTTCAGTAAAGTTAACTAGATTAGCCTTTGCGTGTAATTTAGATTAATAAACAAGATCAACGGCTTGTGTTAGATCTGATCCTTAGAATCAAAGGTCTGTCTTGATTCTAAGTTACTATATATATCTTGTAAACACTTCAAACAAAGTGTGCTTGCTGTGCTTTCATAGTGCTTCTTGATAGTGTTTTACTTGTAAACTTGTAATCTCAGAAGTCTAATACAACAGTGCATTTATCAGTATTCTTGCTGTTTACTTGTTTACTTTGTTGGTTGCTATTGTTTCCGCCAATATCAACTAAAATAGAATCACCTTGTAATCTTACGATCCTACATGCACATTTCCTACCCATGAAAGAAAGTTTTAGCATGGATAAATTGGCACAACTATACGTTAACAAGATAGTATCTTTACTTGGAATGCCGTTATCCATCGTATCAGATAGAGACAGTCGATTCACATCTCGATTCTGGCAGAGCTTCCAAAAAGCTCTCGGAACTCGTATAAACCTTAGCACTGCATATCATCCTCAAACGGATGGGTAGAGCGAAAGGACTATCCAAACCTTGTAGGATATGCTTTGAGCATGTGTGATTGATCTAGGAGGAAGTTGGGATAACCACTTACCTCTGATGGAATTCTCTTACAATAACAGCTACCATACAAGTATACAAGCTGCACCATTTGAAGCCTTATATGGAAGAAAATGGAGGACTCCTATGTGTTGGGCTGAAATAGGAGAAAACTAATTGTCCGGACCTGAAATAGTCCAGGAAACCACTAATAAGATATTACAAATCAGGGAAAGGTTAAAAACGGCTAGTGATCATCAGAAAAGCTACGCCGATAGAAGGCGAAAGTCGTTAGAGTTTAACATTGGAGACAATGTTTTACTTAATGTATCGCCTTGGAAAGGTGTGATCGATTCGGAAAGAAAGGGAAATTAAGCCCTAGGTTTGTTGGGCCATTTAAAATCCTAGAACGAATCGGACCAGTGGCATATCGATTAAAATTGCCGATAGAAATGAATGGAGCACACGATGTATTCCATGTGTCCAATCTGCGTAAATGCTTAGCAGATGAAACCTTAGCCATACCATTACAAGATGTAGTAGTGGATGAAAGGCTTAAGTTTGTGGAACAACTGTTGCAAATTGAGGACTGGTAGGAAAAGAAATTTAAACGGAAAAAGCTTGCATTGGACAAGGTGAAATGGAATTCTAGACGTGGTCCTGAGTACACATGGGAACTAGAATCCAAAATGAGAAAGAAATATCCACACTTATTCAGAAAATAATCTCGAGGACGAGATTTTGAAAAAAGTTAGGGATGATATAACACCTTCCAAAATTCCGATCTCAATTCTTGCCCGGAACTCTTATAAGACAACCGAAATTATTGGAAACCCAAAAGTAAGAGGAATAAGTTAAGAAATTTAACTTTCAAGGGGTAGCAGACCGCTATCTATAGGTTAACAGTCCGCTACAAAATAAGGAAATCTGGCCGCCTAAGGGGTGGCGGATCGCTAGCTGCCTGGCTAACGGTCCTCTATGGGAGAACCTTGGCTGGCGGACCGCCTGCATCCAAAGTAACGGTCCGCTACACAGGTCCCTACGGACACTCTGCAGTTGACACGTGTCTTGCCACATGTAGGGCATGCTTCAGCCCTGATGACGCGTGGGGCTTGGCGGACCGCGAAGAAAAACCCGCACGATCCGCTAAGGACGTGTGGAGTGCATGCACCCCAGCGTTTGACACTTGTCAAGCATGTGTAAAAGTGGGTGGTAGCGGACCGCCAAGGATCTGGCTAGCGGTCCGCTATGGGGCTGTTTTCAGCCTATTAATAGAAGAGCCCTTAATTTGCATTTTCACACCAAACTCAACCAACTCCTAGTTTCTTCTGAGTTCTCTAGTCCAAAGCTTCTAGTAGCTGACCTGACTCCCGAGCCGCTCCTCCCAGTTCGACCGACGTTCTCTTATGAACCAGACTAGAGCGTTTAAAATTCGAAGAACCCGAGGAACTCATAGAAGTGAAGGTTAAGGTGCTAAAGCCCTAAGAGTCAACTTTAAGAGCTACTTAGAACTAAGATTATTATCCTTCGGTCTCCGACTTCAAACTAAAGGTGAATACTCGTCTGTATCAAAAATACTCATTCTCATGGTGAAAACAAGCTTTTCAAAACGGTTTACAAAAGACATACATGTCTATGTCATAAACGGAGTCTGTCAAAAATGATTTATAAGACGTGCTTGGGCTATAGGCTATCATCACACAACAAGACAGACTATCATGTTTTATAAGACGTGATTGTGATATAGGCACCTTCATGCAAAATGACCAAACGATTTACGTTTACGAAAAAGGGCAAAACACGATAATTAAATATTTACTCATAATATTCCCAGAATTAGGGGTTGAGTTCAACCCCTGTGAACAATATTAAATCCCAGAATTAGAGGTTCTACCCCTGTGGATATGATTACCCAAGAATTGTACGTAAAGTTTGATCAAATATTTATACTCGCTTCGGATCCAGTTGGGTCGGGCGAGGTTGGCTTGTATGTCGGGTGATTGCATAAAACGCAGGACTGTCAGTCTGGCCACGTAGCCCCCGAGTATTTTTCCAATGTATACAAATGGATAAATCAGAAAAAAGCGAAGTGTTCGCTAGAATCCAAAGATGAAATGTTTAACTGTTTAATTAAACTGTTTTGGCATATTTATAAAAATGATGTGAGGTCATAAAGTAATCACCAGCATGTAGCTGACGTTCATTTTCAAATGTTTTCAGGAAAGGAATGAATTGACCTTATCATAGCGGGACCGGCTACGGTCTGGGTCCTGATGACAGTTTTGTTGCACAGCTGGGTCAGGCCAACCACCAAGACCCGTTGCAACCCGAAAATATGTTGTTACAGGTCTTGCATTGCACAGAAAGAACCTGAAGAGTAAACAAGGTTAAGGTGACCGAAGGACTACGTTTTCCTTAGGCAGATTACCTCCTTGTAAACCTACTGACTTTGCGTTAGAGTTTTGATTTGAAATCAAATGTGCAAACGATCGGGTTTTCATACCCATTTATTTAAATAAAGATAATCTTTTGTCTACACGACGAGATTTCTATATTTACAAAACCAACCCTTGAGGTTGAATTGAAACGATCCATTTTCAAACGTTATTTCGCTGCACAAAAACAAACTCTGAAATCAAAGCAGGTACCGAAGATGGCAACGGATGTCGCAGCCCAGTAACGTCCCGGGGGTGCCCGGGGCGGGGTGTGACAATACTCTATGCCCTTCCAATTACTAGGAATTAATCCAGCATAGCTAGCTTTTTCCAATCGCGCCATGGCTAAGGGCTACCTGAGAAACATACTTGAAAGTGTCAACACAAAGGTTGGTGAGTTCACAGAGTTAGTTATATCAGTGCTAGTAGTTTTTCCTGAAAACGTGTACATGACTTTATCGTCATAAAACTAAGTAGTTTTCCCCGAAAAACTATACATGACTTAACTGTCATAAATAGTAACTAGTTTTCCACAAAAAACGTATCCATGATTTAACCGTCATAAAATAAATAGTTTTCACCCGAAAACGTATCCATGACTTTATCGTCATAAAATAAGTAGTTTTCACCCGAAAACGTATCCATGACTTAACCGTCATACAATAAGTAGTTTTCACCCGAAAACGTATCCATGACTTAACCGTCATAAAATAAGTAGTTTTCACCCGAAAACGTATCCATGACTTAACCGTCATAAAATAAGTAGTTTTCACCCGAAAACGTATCCATGACTTAACCGTCAAAAAATAAGTAGTTTTCACCCGAAAACGTATCCATGACTTAACCGTCATAAAATAAGTAGTTTTCACCCGAAACGTATCCATGACTTAACCGTCATAAAATAAGTAGTTTTACGTGAAAACATTGCCCTTGACATTACCGTCATAAATAAGTACAAATAATTCTAAACACATATGATAAACGAAACAAGTGTTATTGATCTATTCGTAAGCTAGCTAGGCTTACAAATACCTATGTTCGTATATGAAATCATAACCAAACCATGACAAATGAATGCCCCTCCCTTGTAAAACCACGAGAATAAGACAATATGCTATCATTCGACCAAGTGGACCCCCGGTTAGCGCGATAAACCATGACCGGGGGCGTCACCCCCAATAGTATTATCCATAGAATCCCAGGCTAAGACCATAGCTAATGGTTACAAAAATTGTTTATCCAGGGACTTTAAGCGCTATATTGTTCCTCATGTACAACATAATGTTAGTGTCTTGTTTTCTTGTTATCATATAAAAATGTTTGCAATGTTTTCTCAAGTGTATAAAACAACAAAGTTTCCAAATGTATCAAACAATAATGTAATACATAATATGTAAGTATGTTTCTCCCCCGCGGTTTACAAAGCATTAAAAAGCGAAAAGGGGGCCGTGAACTCACCTCGTCAGTAGTGTACGCTAGCAAATATTTGTATAACTGTAGGCCCCGCCTATCCATATCCTAATTACGCAAGGATACCTATATGTTAAGACTACCCATCTTAAACACAAGTTGTTCACCCCACTTAACGAATCATGTTAAGTACGTCTTTGTTTCATAAAACAATGTTTTCATGTGACGACTCGTTGGTGATTATTATTCTAGTCTAGACGCTAATATATTTTCCAAGAAAATATTAGGTTTCCATATTGGTGACTTGTTAGGTGTACCAAAAATAGATATTATTTTTGTGATAACTCATACTATATTTGTATTATGATCACGTATGAACATATAATTATTTCTTACCAATAATTATATAAAATCACAAATATCGTTCAAGTATGTTCTACGCATGTCAATTTTCATACGTGCACATAAACTATGTTAACACGTTCGCATGCAAATACTTGTTTCGAACGACATTTATTAACTTGTTTTTATTCACCATGCATTTATTTATACCAATATATGCATACAACTATTTCCAACATTTCAACGGGTGTTTAAGTATTAACATGTGATCATTTGTTCATTTTTAACCAAACGCACTTAGATTTCTTGCATTCATGACATCGTCCTATGTTATCATTTAAGCAACTTAGAAATATATTAATGATTTCCATCATCTAGTTACTCCATTACTCATCTCGAGTTAATACTTTTTCCGTCAATCACACACACACACACACACACACACACATATATATATATATATATATATATATATATATATATATATATATTTACATGCATATGTTTAACAACTTTCCAAGTTCTACCATTTATGTTCAGACACACATATATCTATATGTGTCGGTTTCTAAACATGCATACATACACTTATTTAACAACTATGATCATTAATATTTATACTTATTTTGATCTCTTTATATGAATACCTTTTCATACTTAACAATCTTTTCAAATCACCAAACTTTAAACACACGTATACATATTCTAGTTTTTCTTGTTTTTAAATCTTAATATCATATGATCGAACAACAACTTGTCATAAATGATCAAAACAACCAATTATGCACATAATCTCATTATTTTCGGTCCATATTATATATATATATATATATATATATATTTATATAAACATAGTTTTTAAACTTAATAAAGTTAAGCTTTTATAGAAACTTATTAACTCTTTAGATCTCTTTAAAAATCCTTTGTTTTCCTTGGTGAACAACATGTTTTCAACAAGAATATGAAGATGAATAGAAAGGCTCATGATGGATTCATACCACTAGTCAAAGCTAGGTGAAGGAACACAAGTAAAAGATGGTAGAGACTTGATATACTAGCAAAACCGACCTTGAACCTTCAAGAACTCCTTGGATCTCCAAACTCTAACTCAAACTCTCTATATTTGCTCTGGGATTTTTTAATGTACAAGTGTGTGCATATGTGTGTATGTCGATATATATAGAGAAAGAGGGTGAATGGATGAGTGTGAATCTCCTCAATCATCATTACAAATCCTAGTACT
The DNA here is from genome assembly GCA_023525975.1 of Smallanthus sonchifolius. Taxonomy (NCBI): domain Eukaryota; kingdom Viridiplantae; phylum Streptophyta; class Magnoliopsida; order Asterales; family Asteraceae; genus Smallanthus; species Smallanthus sonchifolius. The sequence goes on from CM042023.1 coordinate 50,252,988, forward strand.
AGATTGTTGATTTGGTCTTGACAACTTAAGGACTTGATTAGACAAGACTCTTACAACATCATCATGAGGAGTGGTTGATTAGATGAGTGGGTGGGTCCCACTAGGGCCATTCTCGGCCAAGAGATGGGGTAGTGTGGGGGTTGGGTCTTGTCACATCAAGTAATTATTACAAAGCACGGATGATTTGACCTGATTGGACTTTCCACTTGACAAGGCATGGGCTTCATGATGACTAGTGGATTTGACCTGTTAGGTGTTGTCACATCATGTGTCATCATTCCAATGTTGAAAGGACTTGTGATGACTAGTGGGTTTGACGCGTTAGGTGTTGTCACATCATGTGTCATCATTACAATGTTTATGGGACTTGTGATGACTAGTGGATTTAACCTGTTAGGTGTTGTCACATCATGTGTCATCATTACAATGTTGATGGGACGTGTGATGACTAATTGGATTTGACATGTTAGGTGTTGTCATCTCATGTGTCATCATTACATCGTTTAGGTAGATGGTATTTAGATAATGTATACCCGGTATGTGATCCCGTGATCTAATACCTGGTGTATGGCTTTTTATGATCGAATAACTTTATATATTTTGTATCTTGACTAGTTTTAATAATCTACTAGTTAAACCTGACATAGTTAATATTTTAACTATAACGTATACACCTAAAAATAACTTAACGTCATGTAATAAACATTTAGACGTCAAGTTTTAAGAGTTTAGTCACCAATATTTAAGTTTTTATATTATAAAGCGTCACTAGACTTTATTTAAATAAAATCTTGTTAATCACCAACGAACGTACCTTGCGGGTTATCATTGTTTATTTCCTAGTAATTTTCTTAAAATTACTAAAACAACATGTGTGTTCCTTTGCTAGACTCCTTGACAATACTTTGTCAAACACTAAACTAGGAAATATAAATTATGAACGTGAAATCATGAATATGGATATTGACCTGAAATGCTGGGTGTCACATCATACCATGTGCGGTGGTCTCCTTCATGATATTAAACGCTACACTCCTCGTCAAAGCCAGTATGATCTTACCTCTCGCCCTTTTGTCCTTAGAGTTCTAAATCACTTCGTCGGCCTGACTCAAACCACTCGGTTTCTCTTCTAATGTCATCTCCAAATCGTTTCCACCGAATAATGCCTCTATTTGTATTTCCCCCATGCAAAATCATTCCCATTAAACTTCTCGATTCGAACTCTACCGTCTTCAGCCATTGCAAACGAGAATCCAAAAAATCCAAAAAAATAAAAGTCAATCAACCGAAGCCAAGAAACCTCCAATAGCAAACCCTAAACCCGAAAATACCTAAACCCGATAACTTTTCCTTCAGAACTGTGACTAATAATTCCAAGGGTTCAAACCAAACCCTTAATCACAAAATCACTCAACACAGTCCCGAACAGCAGCCCTGCTATCCCTTAACTCGACTTCAAGGGTTTTCGACCAAACCCTAATCGATCAGATGACAGTAGCCCTGAAGTTACTCCTTGCGGCGCAAACTCAGCAGCCAAAACAGTCTGCGATTAGGCCCTATTCATATCTGACAGCCTCCAAAAGAAAAAATCCGATAGCCCTGCTACTCCCCTTGCCTTCGGTGACCCTAGGTTTTGATCAAACCATAACCGTGAACAGCAAACAGCAGCAGAACAGCCCTACCAAGTCAAACTGCCCTGCCAAAACAGCCAATCAGCCCCTTCTGACAACAGCAGCCTTCTCAGACAGCCTTTCCTCACCTTCTTCGCGATTGAAACAGTGCAGAACCTTGAGTATACAATGAGCCAAAGGCTCTGATACGAGTTGTGAGGTATGAAGAGTCGTTATCGCAGCGGAATCACACACATACACGCACACAATCGATAAACATCAAGTAAAAGACACGAGGGATTTATAGTGGTTTAGCCTCGATTGGCCTACGTCCATTTTGCAACTAGGGTTCTTTATTATTAGGTGCTCAAGAAATACTATTACAGCATAGGTTCTATTTATAATACTAGGATTAGGGTTAATAACTTAATTAACAAGAAACTAATAACCGGGCTCAAGCCTATTAGAGCCGGCCCCATTTTTAAGACCATAAAGTCGGCAGGGAAGACAAACTTGACGATTTTTACTAGTAAATTTTTAATAACTCCCATAGGTGATTTAATAGTTCCATCCGCAAGCTCGATAGTTGCATTGACAAGTTGTGGATTCCCAATCTTCAGTCTTTTGAACATATTGTATGGCATTACGTTCACACTTGCTCCCAGATCAGCAAGTGCAAAAGTTATCGACAGTGGTCCGATAAAACATGGTAAAGAGAACTTTCCAGAATCTGAAAGTTTCTTTGGAAGGCATCGTTCAATGAGAGCGACGCATTGATTAGTCTTTTTTACTGCCTCTTCCATGTTTCTTTTGTTAGTGAGGAAATCCTTCAAGAAACGTCTGTACTTAGGCATTTTTTGTATTATATCCAGGAAAGGAAGATTGACATGAATTTGACTTAAAAGTTCGATGAAATTCTCATATTGTTCGTCAGTCCTTTGCTTTACTAGCCTTCCTAGGTAAGGTATGTGAGATTTGTAAGTTCTTTTTGTCGGAACGTTTGGAGGAGTGTTCAATGGAGCATGTTGTAGATTCTCCTCTGGTTGTGCTTCTTGAGCAGTTGATTTTGTGACAGTTGGACAAATTGGGACTCCAGTGAATATTTCCTTCAATGGTGTTCGAACTTCTTCTTCCTCTGGTAATGGAGGTTCTAGATAAACTTTACTATTTCTCAAAGTGATAACAGTAACATTCGCTTTTGGATTAGGTTTAGTTTTGCTTGGAAGACATCCTGGTTGTATTTCGTGTAAGAGTTTAGTAATCTGCCCTAGTTGTACATCAATGGACAGAAGAGTTGCTTTCTGTGTCCTAAACTCAGCTTCGTGAAGACTAAACTTTTCCTCATATTGTTTGTGACGAGCATCCGCTAAGAGGGCTTGACTTTCAGTGGTAGAAATCAACATAGTTACCGCGTCCTCCAAACTTAACCCTTTACTTGGCTTGTTAGTTCCCTGGATTTGTTGACGAGGCTGATAGTTTTGAGAATGTCTTTGTTGAAACTGTTGTTGTTTTTCGAAACTAGATTGTCCTTGGTTGTTGTTATCCTTCCAACTGAAATTCAGATGGTTTCTATATCCAGGATTGTAAGTGTTGTTGTAGGGGTTGTTTTGCGGGCGGTTTGTTCCGATAAAGACAACTTGCTCAACATTGGCAGGGATGCTTTTTACTTCTTCAGTAGCCTCAGTGATTTCTTTGCCCTGGCTAAGTTGATTGAGTCGATTGGTGAGGGCGTCAACTTGAGCAGAAAGTGAAGTGATGGTGTCGATTGAGTGAACAACTTGTCTGGCCCCCTATTACTTCTTGGACTATACCATTGATAGTTGTTCATAGCTATTTCCTCAATAAGGTTGTAAGCTTCTTGTGGCCTTTTGTTTCCAAAAATACCACCTACAGTAGCGTCGAGTGTCTGACGAGCTTGATTGTGTAACCCAATGTAGAATGATGATACTTGTAGCCAAACTTCTAGCCCATAATGAGGGAATTTCCTCAACATGTCCTTAAAATGTTCCCATGCCTCATATAGTGATTCACCATCTTCCTGGGTGAAAGTGGTAATATCATTTCTTAGTTTTGCAGTTTTTGCTGGTGGGAAGTATTTTGACAGGAATTTCAGAGCTAGATCATACCATGTAGTGATCGACCCAGTAGGAAGAGAGTTAGCCATGCTTTTGCTCATTCCCTTAAGGAAAAGGGAAACATTCGGAGGCGAATTGCGTCATTCGAAACTCTGTTCAGTTTGAAATTGTCACAAATTTCGAGGAAATTTGCAATGTGCGCATGTGGATTTTAATCGGGTAATCCATGGAAAGTGCATGATGACATGATCATGTGAATGACATGCAATTTGTTCTCAAAGTTCTTAGCTTCAACCGTCGGCCTTGTGATGCTAGACCCCAAAGCCTTAAGTGGCGGTCTTGCAAAGTCGGAGATAGTGCGGTTTTCTACGACCATTCTTCTGGTACGGTTTTCTCGTATTCGACGGTGAAAGAATCTCTCGGGCTCTACTAAAGGTTGATATAAACCAGTAGAGGAGCTATGTATCATAAACTACCTGCAACAAACGTAACAGTAAACAGATAGAAAATATTAAGTTAAAAAGGTTAATCCGTTAACTCGAATCTTTCTTGAAATCACCGTGTCCCCGGAATCAGCACAAAAAACTTGATTCGTATGTAGTAATTTGATATATATATATATATATATATATATATATATATATATAATTGTTGATTTCACGAGATCAGGTTTTAAATTATTAACCTATATTGAAAACCAACGTAAGCGAACAGTAAAATTATACTATATTATTATATCTCAGGGCTTTTGAATTAGTGTGTAACCTGGAGTAAATCGCAATCGCAAGCTTTTAAATTACGGTGTGCCACATGGTTTGCATGGGTCCCATCGTAATAATAAAAGTAAACTAGTTTTTTCCCCGCGTTTCGCGGCTGGACTTTGGTCATTTTTTCCTCGTGTAATGCAGATCATCAAAAACCGTAGAAGCGCATACCGATACTCGTTCTGATAATACCAAAACCAGCAATGATCTTATTTTTGGCTCGTCGAAAGCATAAAGGAGAATACCAATACGGGCTCCGATAATACTAATACATGCAACGATGTTATTCGCTCATAATCTGTTCGATTCCTCACGTTACCTCAATGGTAATGGCGTCCGCTATAGCCTACGATACAAAATAAAAACTCTATTTAACTCTGTTTTAAAAAAAAGTTATTTTGGAACGTTGACAAAAAAACTAAAGACAGACGCACAATCCGTTTTAAAAAAAAGTTAATAAGCAAAAGTTATTACAGAAAAACGAAATTATTATAAAATGTAATGGGTTAAAAACGTATATTATACACAATATGAGGGTCAAAAAAATTGAATAAAAATTTAAAAAAAACTTACTGTTCATTTCACAAGGTTTTTCAACAGAAAGAAGAATAATTCATATTAAAATTACGTTTACATTTATGTTTTCATCTTTAGTTTAGAGTTTCGGATACTGAATGCACAATTTTCTTAAATTTTTTTTGTCAACATTCTAGACTAAGTTCTATTCAAATTAGAGTGTATTTTTTATCGTACGTTATAACGAGTCTAAGATTTGAATAAGCATCCCAAAGTTAAGCCTTCTGGTGGTGATTGGAATGCTGCTAAGAACAAACAAAAGATTTTTAAAGAAAACAAGCAGGTTAAAGAGTCTAAACAAGAAAAGAAACCAAAAGTTTCTAAAAATTTTGTTAAATCAACTCCAGTATGGAGAACAAAATCAAAGGCTGCAGAATCACCAGTGTTAGAGAATAACAAAGATATGTGTTTGTAGGAAGTATCATATATTGATGCGTCAGGGGTGCGCAGGACTACTTTGGCTTGGGTACCAATCACTAATTAATGTCCTATTTTGTGCAGGAACAACCAAGGAGGACTGTCAACAGCCTCTAGTATGTTGATAGTGGATGTTCCAGGCACGTGACGGGAGACATCACTCTGTTGCATGATGTCAAATCTTTTAACGGAGGATATGTTTCCTTTGTAGGAGATGTAGGAGGTATTATCATCAAGAAAGGTACAGTTACTAATGGTACATTGTGTTTTGAGGACGTGAACTACGTCAAAGAGTTAAACCATAGTTTGTTGAGTGTTTCTCAAATCTGTGACAAAAGGTTTTTGACACATTTTACAAATGAAGAGTGTCTGATTTTAAAACCAAGTTTTGTGGTACCTGAGAGTTGGATTTTAATAAGAACACCAAGAAGAAACAATTCTTACGTAATTGACATGAATAATCATTATGCTCAAGAAAATGTTTGTCTGTTTTCTAAATCATCTAAAAATGATGCGCTTCTGTGGCATCGCTAGTTAGGACATGCAAATTTGAAAAACTTAAATAGAATTGCTAAGGGAAATCATGTTCAGGATCTTCCAATCAAATATTTTTCTTCAATTGAAAAATGTATTCCTTGTGCTAAGGGAAAACAACACAAGAAACCTCACAAACCAAAGTTGTTTAACTCCATTGAATCAATTCTGCAGCTGTTTCATATGGATCTTTTTTATCTAGTAAATGTGATTAGCATTGGCAAACGATCATATTGTTTAGTTGTTACTGATGATTACTCACGTTTTACTTAGGTTTTCTTTTTGTCTAAGAAAAGTGAAACTGTTGATCTACTTAAATAGTTTATGATCTTGATTGAGAATCAGACAGACCTAAAGGTTAAGGTAATTCGAAGTGACAATGGAACAGAGTTCAGAAATGCCACACTCGATAATTTTTGTGCAGAAAAAGGCATTGATAGGCAATATAGTGCAGCAAGGACTTCACAACATGATGGGATAGCTGAGCGAAGAAATCGCACTCTCATTGAAGTTGCTCGCACTATGCTTTCGAATTTGAAATTACCTACATTCTTTTGGGCTGAGGCTGATAACATCACCTGTTATGTTCAAAACAGGGTTCTTCTAAACAAGCATCATCAGAAGACACCCCACGAGATCTTTTACAAGCAAAGACCAAAGGTTGGTCACTTTTGATCTTTCGACTCTCCATGCACCTTACTGCATACTGAACCAGGCCCAAAGTTTGATGAAAAGGCTGACGAATGTTATTTTATGGGATATTCATCCAACAAAACTACATATTTGATGAAAAGGCTGATGAAAGTCCCCCTATTCAGAAGTCGTTTTCTGAAGTGTCAACTGACACACCATCGCCCTAAAAGTCAAATGAATCACCTGAGGATACACTTGAAGTTACTGTTGGAACAACTGTTCCTTCACATACGAGGTCTCATCTTTTTAGGAGCCGATTCCTGAGGAGAGTGTCATTGAGAAGCCGGTTTCCACCAACGACGAAGAATATGAGAATGTCACTAATCTATCTGGCAATCTTCAAGTTCCAAACACGCCAACTCATCGTGTCAACAAAGATCCTCCTGTGGACCCAATCATTGGTCCACTCACTAACGGGGTGAAGACTAGAAGCAGATCTGGAGTAATCAACACGTGTTTGTATTCTTGTTTTATTTCACTAATCGACCGAAGAACATCACAATGGCTCTAAATGAAACTATTAGATAATCACCTTGTAAATATTTAAGTTTAGAGGTTTCTTTTTGTAATTTATTTATTCTTGTATTCCTGTATCGTAACATATGCATTTATAAATACATATCTCCTATAATTAGGAGATCATTGAGAGTCCATTTCATTCATGGTATCAGCCATTTGATCTCCCATAACTTCTCCCCTTCCCTCCTTTTTCTCTTCCATCATTTCCTTTTCTTCTCCTCATCCATGCACTTCTTTCTTCTTCTCTCTTAATCCGATCCATGGAATCCTCCCCATGATGCTCTCCCTTTTGCCCACATGCTTGCAATTAAACTCTCACCATCAAATTATCTCTATTGGAGAAATCAAATGATTCCCCTCCTCACTTATCAAAACCTTCTTGATCATGTTGATGGCTCTAAAACCGCACCCATGTCGGTCCTCACTGTCGGTGATTAGCAAATTGTCAATCCGACGTTTGATTCTTCGGTTTCAGCTGATCAGCGCTATATCATTTTGCTTAATGCATCGCTGACTGAAGAAGCCATCTCTGTTGTTGTGGGACTCACCACAACCCGTGCGATGTGGGTCGCCCTTGAAGCCGCCTATTGCAACTCGTCCATTGGACAGGTTCAAAATCTTTGAGATCAACTTTGGTTAACCCATAAAGGTGACAAATTAGTTGCGGAGTTCGGACGTTCCTTCAAGTTTTTTTCGAATCAACTTTCTGCCATCGAACATCTAGTTGAGGCAGCGGACCAACTCCACTAGTTTCTATGTGGATTATGTCCGTCATTTGAAACTTTTTTCACATCGGTACGTGCATCCAGACCCGCTCCATTCTTTTCAGATTTACTAGCACGAGCGAAGAATCGTGAACTTTTTATCAAAGCTTTGCATGGTCCAACATCACCTACAGTCGCCTTCTCGGCTCAATCTACCAACACCACTCCTTCTCCAGTTCATGCAAGAGGCCATTATGGACCCAAAGGAGGCAATCGGGGCTCCTATCAGCCAACGGGACAGTTTAATAATCGCTCTAGGAGGACCCCCCATTGTCAACTATGTCGGAACCAGGGGCACTATGCCACTGCTTGCCCTACCCTTGCCACCTATGCTGCCAATGCTACACCATCGGATGAGAATTTAGCTCGTTCTTTTCATGCTCAATGCCATGTTAACACTCGTGGACCCGATTAGTATGTTGTTGATTCGGGTGCCACCGATCACATGACCACCAACCCTAACACGGTCTTGAACCCTACTCCAACCAAAGGTAATGAACAAGTTTTCTTTGGTGATGGCCAAGCCCTTCCAGTTTCTCACAAGGGTAACATGAAATTGTTTGGATCTCTTGATTTACATACTATTTTGGTGGTTTCGAATCTTACTAAAAATCTTCTATCTGTGAGTAAACTTACTAAAGACAACCATGTGGATGTTTTATTCTCGTATCCCTGTTTTTCAATTCAGGTTCAGGAAACCAAACAGGTTCTAGTCAGGGATTGCCATGAAGATGGCCTATATGTCTTACACACCAAGCATGAAGCTTTGGTTGCTTCTTCAACTTCTCCTAAAGCTTCCTATGAAATCTGTCATTCAAGATTGGGGCATTTTTCTTTTGATGTCTTACTTATATTAAAAAAACTGGGTTGTTTATCTTTATCGTCTATTTTCCTAAAACCTGGCCTTTAATCTCCATGTCAAGTGGCCCAAGCAAAACGCTTACCTTTTGATAATAATATTAAGTGTGCATTACAACCCTTGGACTTAATACATTGTGACCTCTGGAGACCAGCATCAGTTAAATCCAGGGAAAATTACTTATACTACGTAGTATTTGTTGATGACTTCTCCCGACTCTCGTGGCTCTATCCGTTGCATGCAAAGTCCGAGTTTTATGGTGCTTTATCTATTTTCATGACTTTTGTTCAAATACAATTTTCAAGAAAAATTACAACATTTAAAAGTGATGGAGGAACTGAGTTCTTTAATCATAGAGTAAGGAAGTTATTCTAACAGAACGAAACATTGCACCGTTTATCATGTCCTTATACACCTTAATAAAATGGACGAGTCGAAAAAAAACACCGCCACATTGTTGAAACCAGCTTGGCCATGCTCTTTCATGCGCAATTACCGTCAAAATATTGGATAGATGCCTTCACTTCATCCGTCTACATTATTAATCGACTACCCACCCAAATACTTGCCCAAAAGAGACCTTTTGAATTATTATACAACCACCCTCCCACTTACTCCTCATTTCATGCTTTTGGTTGTCGGGTATATCCTCTTCTACGTGATTATGCTCCAAACAAACTAACCCCTAGAAGTATCCCATGTGCCTTCATTGGATATAGCCCGAAATATAAAGGATACCGTTGCCGTGATCCATCCACATCCCGTGTGTACGTTACCCGACATGCACGTTTTGATGAAACTATTTACCCATTTGCAGGACCATCTCCAAACCATAATATTTCAACACTCCAAGTAAACACCTTTCTTGATTTTAGCTATGATACAATACCCACTAATACCACCACACCCGCCGTCCCCCCACAGTCAACCTCCATGCCTCCCTCATGCACCATTTGCATGGGTACTCCACCCTTTGTCTCACTTTCACCCCCTAACCCAGCTACATCCGCTACCACCCCTCTCTCACCAACTCCATCCTTGCCCACCTCTACCTCCTCTTCATAACTCGACTCCACCCCACCCACCACTCCTCGTCCCACACCTCTTGCTACCCAATCTGAACAAGCTTCCTCATCTGCCAACCCGATACCACCTCCTCTACCACAAACCATCTCCACATCCCCTACCACGCCCACTATCCCAACACCACCTCCTCCGCCCTTCATATCCCAACTCATCCTATGGTTACACGAGTTGTCACGCCCGTAACACAGGACAATCATCTAGCCAGAGTAGTACCTCCAACAGAGATGTTCCCAGTAAGAAAGACGGGTCTAAGAGAGATTTATACACCGTCCTTTTCTAGACAGAACATTCCGTTTGTCAGATAACTACATACCGGTCAGAAAGTCGCCTTCTAGTTACTATGTCGTTGATATCAAAAACACACAGTGGAAACTAAAACATCATCTTTCATTTCATCAAACCAGTGTTTACATTTGTGGAATCAAAATGTTACATAAAATTTTATTATCGTTCCTAAAAGAGAACATATCATTCGGGACTTATAGTTCTAGGCATGCCCATCATCTGGATCGTTCATTATTTCATTCTAGTCCTGGAAATGCCTTGTCTAATGACTACCTATGATGCGTTCAAAAACATTTGATAAAACATGGGTAAACACAAAGCTGGTGAATTCATAAACTAAAATTAAAATGACCCGCCAAAGTATCATGAACACATTCATGGGCTTCAAAACCCAAATTCATAGACAACTATGAACAATCATTCAGTATATATATAACCAAAGACCGTTCCATGGGTCCTGTCCAACATGCCATTCCACGGGCAAGTGAAATATAATAAACGCCTACAATACATTATATATAAACAACTGGTGCAATCATTTCAAGATACTAAAAATGTTTTCATAAATCAATCATGCCAGACAAGGTCATGATTGGGTTCATGCATCACAGTTTAAGAACTCACCTCGACAGTATCTTGGGTTATCAATTCAGTAATATGGCAATCACCTCGGACAGAGTTCCTAGATATGTAATGACATTTACTTAAGTACACAATCCTAGCTTTAATGGTGCATAACCAAAGCTTAATAGGAGGTCGGAACCTTACCTCAGCACTATCTACGGCAATTTGGAGTCGAAAAGCTGGAAACCGGACTCTCGTACGTGAACTGGGGTTCGGGATTAGATCTCCAAAGTGTTTGTGTGTGTAATTGGAGGAGTGGAGTGTGTGTAAAGTGCTGAGATCGACCACCAATTTATAGGGCCAAATACGCACCCATAGCGGACCGTTATCTTAGGGGATGTTGGTCAGCTATGGCCTTTGGCCGCCACTTCGCCTTCGGGCCTACATAATGGACCGTTATGGTCTGGATGTCGGTCTGCTATCGAGACATGCGTCTGATGAGTCATAGGACAAGTGTCGCCATCCAGTTCTTTGCTTGTTCTCTACATAGCAGACCGTTATGCTAAGGATTGCGGTCCGTTATCCCTTCGATTTTCAGATTTTACCTTTTTAGTCCTTGATCTTTGTTTATTCACATATCCATCATTCAACTTTGAAACTTTGAAAGTTTAACCCTTAATTTCTAGGGAATTTTCGAGGTGTTAAAAATCTCCTATTCTTTAAGAAATTTCGTCCTCGAAATTAAGATGTGAATAGATGAGGGTATTTGGCTCTCATTTGTTCCTCTAATTCCCAAGTCTTGTCGGCTTCGATCCGGCCTTGCCATTGAACTAACATCATTGGTATTACTTTCTTTCTTAATTTTTGTTCTTGTGTGCCCAAAATCTTGATCAGTTGTTCATTGAATTGAAGCTTGTCATCTACGTGTACATCATCTAGTGTAATAGCTTGAGTTGGATCTACTAAACACTTACGTAAGCAAGATACGTGAAACGTATTGTGAATCCCTTGTAAGGGTTCAGGTAGATCTAACTTGTAGGCTACTGCTCCAACCCTTTCAATAATCTTGTAAAGTCCGATATATCTTGGTCCTAACTTTTTGCCTTTTCTCAACTTTACAACACCTTTCCAATTGAAAGCTTTAGCATAACATAATCTCCGACATGGAATTCTAACGGTCGTCATCATTTGCCAGCATAGCTCTTTTGTCGATCCTGAGCAGCTTTCAGTCGTTGTTTAATCTGGATTATCTTATCTGTTGTTTCCTATACGACTTCAGGTCTAGATAATTGACTGTCTCCTATATCAGTCCAACAGACAAGAGTTCTGCACTTCCTTCCGTATAGTGTGTCACACCCCCAAATTCAACTAACGGAGTTTTACCGTTTTGGAAGGTGACAAACCAGGATCTCAGACACTAGTTACATTGAACGACTCTACATGGGACTCAAAATGAAAATATCTTTTAAATCAGAGTATCAATGTGGAAGCGTAAAGAAAGTAAATGCGCAAAATACACGCGCCCAAAACCAAAGTCCAAAAGTCTCAAAAGTCCAAACGTCCAAACCAAACAAAGTACAATAAAATAATTCAACCAAACATAAATAGACACAAAGCAAAGCAGTTGAATCCCATGCATGCCCTAACGTGCACATGTGTCTTAGCTTAGCGTCCTGAGAAAACATGTAAGAAAAAGTGTCAACACGAGGTTGGTGAGTTCACAGGTTTCAATATATAAATAAACGTTTACCAGATTTATTGTACAATCAACATATATACCAAATGAGTAGCTAACCCATGTTCATGTTTGCTATTACGCTCGCAACCGTAAACTGACTGTTTGTATTGCCTCCCACCAGGTCTATCAACCACGGTGCACGTTTAGGTTAATATTGCACCCGTTCGATATCCAATCGAGTTAGCGCGACTAACGCGGGTGAGGTTTGTCAAACCCAGTAGTACTACCCAACATACCTCGCTATATTCATATTTAAACGGTTCGGTGTGAGCACTTTCATGATAGAGTTTACGCATAGTCATAACAATTGATATAAAATGAAGTACAAAAATCAAAAGAGTTTGTATCATGTTTTCTCCCCCAGTTTAAAAGCAGTAAAAAGGGGCCGTGAAAACTCACATGCTTGGCGTTGAAGGTAGTTTCACACTAGAAGTAAATTGGAACCACGAGTGTAAGCCTCAAAAGACTTACGAATGTCCTAAAATTATAAACATATAAATTAGGGACGATAATGGGAATTGTGACAGTGACACGGAAAGAGAAACGTCCTAAGGAAACGTTCTAATATTCAAAAGTAAACGAACGTGTCCACGGGGTAGAAATTTCGTAAGTTATAATTAAGATATGTATATACGTTACGCGACGAATGACAAAAATAATAATAAATATATTCGAGTGTTTTGTCATTCACAAAAATTAGAAAAATAATATAATTTAATATATTATTTTTAGATTCGAAAGAATATTTTATTTACTCATTCGTGGTGCAAAATAATAAATATATTATTTGTATTAACGTAACAAATACGGGTAAATAATATAACTCATTATATTATTATTTAGTTTCCAACGTTATTCGAGGTTGTAAAACGATATGAAATAATATCTATATATATTATTTAACAATACGAGTCACGGTTTGAAAATAATATAAACGTATTATTTTATACGAATTTGTGGCTTAAAATAATATAAACATATTATTTTTACTTGAGGATAATAACAATAAATTATTTATAAAGTGGGCATAATATATAAAAATATGTTAATAATTCAAACCCGAGCCTACGGGTTGTTTTCCGGGCTAAAACACATTAGTATAAAATTATAATATTATAGGGTTTGATTTTTATTAATTAAATATTAACAGAAAAATGGTTAAAAATGATTGTTAATCGAAGGTTTCCGGTCCTGTGGGTGAGTTTAATTTGAAAAACATCGAGTCTAAGGTCGTTTAATTACATATTCAGTTACCGAAACCCTAGATATGGACAAGGAAATCGATTTGATTGATTCTGATAATGGAAGGTGTTGGATTGATAGGGCTATTAATAAAAAGGTGATTACGAGTTTAGAGATGTGGATTAATTGTATTCAAACAGGGTTAGAGTTGGGTTTCGATTAAACTGAGTTCGTATGAACCCTAGAATTCTGATTATGAAAAATTCGATGATAATTGAATCAATTGATATGGGGTTTTTATTATACTGAAAATTTTGAAGTTAATGGTATGATGCAATTGAATTAAAAACGTGTCTAGTATCAAAAGCCCCAAATCGTTTTTCATATGAACCCTAGGTTACTGTTCGCGATCAATTCGATAATAGATCATTGATTTAGCAGAGGGCTTTCGATGATTAGATGATTGCGAAGCTAATGGTATACTTTAATTTGATTTAAATTGATTCTGCAATGGAGTTCGATCAAACCGATTTTATAAAAATCTTAGGACCTGGATTGATCGAATTGGATGTTATAAGCCCTGGTAATGATAGGGCTTTCATCCTATGGATAAAAACGAAAGTGTGGATTCAAACAATTACCAGAACTGTTGTCGGATTGATGGTGATCGACCAAATGCAGGTCCGACTTCGAATTGCTTAATCCCGGCGGTTCTGGTTGCCTCTCCGGTGAATGTGGTATGTGTAAAAGCTTCGCAGTGTCTTGTTTGTTGTGTGCAGGAGTTCAATTCGTGAACATGATATGTGATTTTGATCAATTTGATGATCGGAGATGATAGAGGCGACGGTTACATGATTAATATTCTTAATTCATTTTAATCCGTGCAATGATGATGAGAGTCTGTTCATAATCGATCGTTCCAAGCATTAATGTGTAATTCGGTTATGGATTGACATAGGATACGGCTCAAGGAGTTTGAAATGGGAATCAAAGGCACGATTTTGACTTTTAAAAGTCAACAGGAACTAGTTACCCTCAATTTTGACTGTACGTGGTCAACAGATTAAGTTTGGGTTAATTACAACTTTGCTCCCTGATGTTTGAATTCAGATATTGACAGGATTAGTCCTTGGGGTTTGAATTTAACTGGATTAGCTAGCGGGGTTAGGTTTTTAACAGGAACTTTAAAGGAATAGTTAACGGGGTTAACCTAAAAAGTCGGGTTGTCACATCATCCCCTAGTTAAAAGAATTTTCGTCCCGAAAATTAAACAATAATAAAAAAATTTCCGGATGTCACATCATCCCCTAGTTAAAAGAATTTTCGTCCCGAAAATTTGAATAATACCATAAGAGTTTAACGCGGAGTGCTTGAATAGATTAGGATATTTGCGCATCATCTGATCCTCGCGCTCCCACGTGAATTCCGGTCCGCGTTTCGAGTTCCAACGGACTCTAACAATGGGGATTTTTCTGCGCTTTAACGTTTTTACTTCCCTATCCATAATTTCGACAGGTTCTTCGATGAAACGTAACTGTTCATCAACATGTAGTTACTCCAGAGGAACTGCGAGTGATTCGTCTGCCAGGCATTTCTTTAAATTTGAGACGTGAAAGACGTTGTGTACACCACTAAGTCTTTCAGGTAGGTCCAGTTGATACGCGACTGGTCCAATTCTCTTCATTATTTTGAATGGTCCAACATAACGAGGATTCAGTTTTCCTCTTTTCCCGAAACAAATGACACCTTTCCAAGTTGAGACTTTGAGTAAGACCATGTCACCAATTTGAAACTCCAAAGGTTTGCGACGTTTGTCGGCATAGCTCTTTTGACGATCACGAGCTGCCGCCATACGGTTTCTAATTTGAACGATCTTTTCGGAAGTTTCAAATACAAGTTCAGGACCTGTGAGTTGGCTATCTCCAACCTCGGTCCAACAAATGGGAGAACGGCATTTTCGTCCATAAAGTGCTTCAAATGGAGCTGCCTTGATGCTAGTGTGATAGCTGTTGTTGTAGGAGAACTCCACCAACGGTAGGTGAGACTCGCAAGTGTTACCGAAATCGATCACACAAGCTCGTAGCATGTCCTCCAGAGTTTGGATAGTACGTTCTGTTTGAACATCGGTTTGAGGATGGTAAGTTGTGCTCATATCTAGACGCGTGCCTAAGGCCTTATGTAACGACTGCCAGAAACGAGAAGTGAATCGTGCATCACGATCTGAAATAATGGAGATTGGCACTCCGTGCCGAGAGACTACTTCTTTCAAGTATATTCGAGTGAGTTTATCTATTTTGTCGGTTTCTTTGATTGCTAGAAATTGAGCAGATTTTGTTAGTCGATCAACAATTACCCATATAGTATCACATCCGGTAGGGGTTCGGGGTAATTTGGTGATGAAGTCCGTGGATATTTGTTCCCATTTCCACATGGGAATTTCTGGTTGCTGCAGGAGACCGGATGGTTTTTGATATTCAACTTTGACCTTCGCGCAGGTCAGACACTTACTAACATAAGTGGCTATATCGGCCTTCATCTTCGGCCACCAATATAGTACTTTTAGATCATGGTACATTTTATCAGAACCCGGATGAATGGAGTAACGAGATTTATGAGATTCATCCATGATTAGTTCCCTTAAATTTCCGAACACTGGAATCCATATTCGTTCGACAAAGTAACGAATTCCGTCAAATTTACTTCAAGTTGTGCTTCCATGCCGCGAGTACCTTCTAACGGTAGGTTATCTTCTTTCAAGGCTTCAAGTTGAGCACTACGGATTCTGTCAGGCAATCCAGGGTGAATAGTGAGTTGTAACACTCGAACTCGTTTGGGTTTCGTTTCCTTTCAGCTTAATGCATCAGCCACAACGTTAGCTTTACCCGGATGATACCGGATCGCACAGTCGTAATCATTTAAAA
Source organism: Smallanthus sonchifolius (assembly GCA_023525975.1). Lineage (NCBI taxonomy): Eukaryota > Viridiplantae > Streptophyta > Magnoliopsida > Asterales > Asteraceae > Smallanthus > Smallanthus sonchifolius. The sequence continues at coordinate 50,269,575 of CM042023.1, forward strand.
GTTCAACCCAACGACGTTGTCGCATGTTCAACTCCTTCTGCTCGAAAATATGCTGAAGACTCTTGTGATCGGTATAGATGGTGCGTTTGGTACCGTACAAGTAATGTCTCCATATCTGAAGTGCGAAGACGACAGCTCCCAACTCTAAGTCATGAGTGGTGTAGTTTTTCTCGTGAACTTTTAATTGACGTGACGCGTATGTGATTGGGGTACCTCCCAGCATATTCTCCCTGATTCGGACCTGATGAGGTCGTTTGATTAAAGTTTCTAGCAGGTTTAAACTTTCGCTGCTGTTGGTGCTGAGGTTGATTGGGTTGGGATCCTTTAGAATTAGAGTGGGAGTGGGAGTGGGTGTGATGGTCGAACTTGCGCTTATTGTTGTCGGTGGGTTTAGAAACCGAACCTCTTGGAGGTAAAGTTCCTTGTGTCACCGCCTGATCGGTCAATTTGTGAGCAAGTCTGATGGTCTGTTGGATGGTGGTAGGGTTGGACGAGGTCACCATGCTTTGAATCTGAGGTACCAACCCTCCAACGTATAGTTCGATCCGTTTGTAATCCGGAGTCACCATGTGTGGACACATAGTAGCAAGTTCGTGCGAACGGGTGGTGTAGAGTTCAATTTCCGAACCCTCCATCTTAAGGTTCCAGAACTCTCCTTCTAGCTTTTGAATTTCATCTCGTGGGTAGTATTCCTCCTTCATCATTGCTTTAAATTCCTCCCACGGGAGTCCATTTGCCATTGCCAGTCCTAACATTTGAACTTGGGCATTTCACCATGTTAGGGCCGGGCCTTCTAAAGTTCCAGCAGCAAATTTCACTTGGTTAGCCACGGGGCAGTTGACCATGGCTATTACTAACTCAACCTTCTCAAACTAGCAAAGTAATCCAACGGCTCCTTCAGCTCCACTAAAGGTGTGGGGCTTGCAGTCCATGAATGCCTTGAAAGTGCAGGTTGGCTGTTGATTTTGCTGATTTTGCTGGCCTGGATTTAGAAATACAAATTGAATTGGAATTATAGAGTTTAGAAAAATGTTTTTAGGAGAAGGATTGACACTATTAGTCAATAGTTAAAGCATTTACCTGCAGCATTCTGTGCTGCTAGGGCCTCTGCCACACTATTATTTATCAAAGCTGCTAGCTCTGCTGCCGTCATGTTAATGGTACCACGACCACCGGTACGGCCTCCTCGTCCTCTCCCAGACATGATTCTTCACAATCACAAATGAAAAACAATGAGAAATATATATCGCATATTAAACATTATTCAGGTACGAGTAAGAGATACAACATCTAATATTTTGAAAATTAAATAAATTGTAAGGCTACAAAATAAATAACTCAATTATTAAACTTCTCAAGCTTTTATTGGATGGGAACAATCTTACCCATCTAGGTTTGAAAAGCGAAATAACATAAGCAAAAACAAACATGAAAAGGAAGATAGATTAGGAAGATCCTCAAACATCCTCGTCATCAGAAGAGACGTATGAGTGTGCATCATTGATCTCCACTGGCTCTTCCTCAGCTGGTTCCCCCTCTAAGGGCTCCTCCTCGAAGGGCTCCTCTTCAAAGGGCTCCTCCTCAAAGGGTTCCTCTTCATCATCAGATACTGGAATGTCTTTCGGAAGTAGGGCCGCTTGCAGTTGGGCTTCCAAGTGAGTCACCCTCTCTTGAAGGCCTTCAGCAGTGCGGGTTACCACATGTAGCTGAGCTTCCATAGCAGCTAATCTCTCCAGAACTCCTTGCATATCATCTTCCATAGTGTCAGCCCTCATCTCTAGGTGTGCCACACGATCCACTAAAAGGTTGTGGACATGGTTCGTTGCAGCTAGTTCGGTAGTAAAGTGTTCTACTCCTACCCTATTCTTCTCTACTTGGGGTCCATTCTCCATAAGTTTAGCTATCTCCTCGGTGGCATCTTGTACAAAACTTAACTCCTTCAACATATAAGATACAAATGCTGCGAAGGCTTGTTCCATGGTGCATGGTAAGCTAGGTAGTGTAGATGATGAAGATGCGGATCCAAAGTACGGTGATGGAACATCTCCCATTTCGATCCACCTTTGGATCATATGTGGGTATACATCCCAATTGAGAGCATAATCCAATGCTCGTGCGTTGCTTGGTTCGCCTTGGTCAATTGAGGTAGTCCAGCGCCTTTTGGGCTCCGGGGATGAGAATACAGGTGCCTTATGCCCTGATGCGTTAAGTGATGGAGGTGGAGTTGACGACATGTTCCTGCAACATTTTGTATAAGTACCAAACATCCAAATGACATGTAACTAATGTGTGAGGCTATAGTCTAGTATGCAATCCTAGTTCTCTATAACCAATGGCTCTGATACCAATCTGTCACACCCCCAAATTCAACTAACGGAGTTTTACCGTTTTGGAATGTGACAAACCAGGATCTCAGACACTAGTTACATTGAACGACTCTACATGGGACTCAAAATGAAAATATCTTTTAAATCAGAGTATCAATGCGGAAGCGTAAAGAAACTAAATGCGCAAAATACACGCGCCCAAAACCAAAGTCCAAAAGTCTCAAAAGTCCAAACGTCCAAACCAAACAAAGTACAATAAAATAATTCAACCAAACATAAATAGACACAAAGCAAAGCAGTTGAATCCCATGCATGCCCTAACGTGCACATGTGTCTTAGCGTAGCGTCCTGAGAAAACATGTAAGAAAAAGTGTCAACACGAGGTTGGTAAGTTCACAGGTTTCATTATATAAATAAACGTTTACCAGATTTATTGTACAATCAACATATATACCAAATGAGTAGCTATCCCATGTTCATGTTTGCTATTACGCTCGCAACCGTAAACTGACTGTTTGTATTGCCTCCCACCAGGTCTATCAACCACGGTGCACGTTTAGGTCAATATTGCACCCGTTCGATATCCAATCGAGTTAGCGCGACTAACGCGGGTGAGGTTTGTCAAACCCAGTAGTACTACCCAACATACCTCGCTATATTCATATTTAAACGGTTCGGTGTGAGCACTTTCATGATAGAGTTTACGCATAGTCGTAACAATTGATATAAAATGAAGTACAAAAATCAAAAGAGTTTGTATCATGTTTTCTCCCCCAGTTTAAAAGCAGTAAAAAGGGGCCGTGAAAACTCACCTGCTTGGCGTTGAAGGTAGTTTCACACTAGAAGTAAATTGGAACCACGAGTGTAAGCCTCAAAAGACTTACGAATGTCCTAAAATTATAAACATATAAATTAGGGACGATAATGGGAATTGTGACAGTGACACGGAAAGAGAAACGTCCTAAGGAAACGTTCTAATATTCAAAAGTAAACGAACGTGTCCACGGGGTAGAAATTTCGTAAGTTATAATTAAGATATGTATATACGTTACGCGACGAATGACAAAAATAATAATAAATATATTCGAGTGTTTTGTCATTCACAAAAATTAGAAAAATAATATAATTTAATATATTATTTTTAGATTCGAAAGAATATTTTATTTACTCATTCGTGGTGCAAAATAATAAATATATTATTTGTATTAACGTAACAAATACGGGTAAATAATATAACTCAATATATTATTATTTAGTTTCCAACGTTATTCGAGGTTGTAAAACGATACGAAATAATATCTATATATATTATTTAACAATACGAGTCACGGTTTGAAAATAATATAAACGTATTATTTTATACGAATTTGTGGCTTAAAATAATATAAACATATTATTTTTACTTGAGGATAATAACAATAAATTATTTATAAAGTGGGCATAATATATAAAAATATGTTAATAATTCAAACCCGAGCCTACGGGTTGTTTTCCGGGCTAAAACACGTTTGTATAATATTATAATATTATAGGGTTTGATTTTTATTAATTAAATATTATCAGAAAAATGTTTAAAAATGATTGTGGGAGCCCGGCCTCGAACCCGGGTCTCTCCCACACACGCACACAGCTCTAACCAGTCCCGGCCGCTAGGCTATCACAACAGATCCCGATCAGAATTGGTTTTAATCAACAATTCCCGTGGGTTCTTCTTCCCCCACGCACGCCGAGCCAAACCAACCCCTTAACCCACGATTTGGACCACGATCGGATTTGAAAGCATAGGGGTTTTGTTAATCGAAGGTTTCCGGTCCTGTGGGTGAGTTTAATTTGAAAAACATCGAGTCTAAGGTCGTTCAATTACAGATTCAGTTACCGAAACCCTAGATATGGACAAGGAAATCGATTTGATTGATTCTGATAATGGAAGGTGTTAGATTCATAGGGCTATTAATAAAAAGGTGATTACGAGTCTAGAGATGTGGATTAATTGTATTCAAACAGGGTTAGAGTTGGGTTTCGATTAAACTGAGTTCGTATGAACCCTAGAATTCGGATTATGAAAAATTCGATGATAATTGAATCAATTGATATGGGGTTTTTATTATACTGAAAATTTTGAAGTTAATGGTATGATTCAATTGAATTAAAAACGTGTCTAGTATCAAAAGCCCCAAATCATTTTTCATATGAACCCTAGGTTACTGATCGCGATCAATTCGATAATAGATCGTTGATTTAGCAGAGGGCTTTCGATGATTAGATGATTGCGAAGCTAATGGTATACTTTAATTTGATTTAAATTGAGTCTGCAATGGAGTTCGATCAAACCGATTTTATATAAATCTTAGGACCTGGATTGATCTAATTGGATGTTATAAGCCCTGGTAATGATAGGGCTTTCATCCTATGGATAAAAACGAAAGTGTGGATTCAAAAAATTACCAGAACTGTTGTCGGATTGATGGTGATCGACCAAATGCAGGTCCGACTTCAAATTGCTTAATCCCGTCGGTTCTGGTTGCGTCTCCGGTGAATGTGGTATGTGTAAAAGCTTCGCAGTGTCTTGTTTGTTGTGTGCAGGAGTTCAATTCGTGAACGTGATATGTGATTTTGATCAATTTGATGATCGGAGATGATAGAGGCGACGGTTACATGATTAATATTCATAATTCGTTTTAATTCGTGCAATGATGATGAGAGTCTGTTCATAATCGATCGTTCCAAGCATTAATGTGTAATTCGGTTATGGATTGACATAGGATACGGCTCAAGGAGTTTGAATTGGGAATCAAAAGCACGATTTTGACTTTTAAAATTCAACAGGAACTAGTTACCCTCAATTTTGACTGTACGTGGTTAACAGATTGAGTTTGGGTTAATTACAACTTTGCTCCCAGAAGTTTGAATTCATATATTGACAGGATTAGTCCTTGGGGTTTGAATTTAACTGGATTAGCTAGCGGGGTTAGGTTTTTAACAGGAACTTTAACGGAATAGTTAACGGGGTTAACCTAAAAAGTCGGGTTGTCACATAGTGCTTCAAATGGTGCAGCTTTGATACTTGAATGATAACTGTTGCTGTAGGAGAATTCGACTAACGGTAGGTGATTATCCCAATTACCTCCGAAATCAATAACACAAGCTCTTAGCATATCTTCTAGAGTTTGTATTGTTCGTTCACTCTGTCCATCTGTCTGGGGATGATATGCAGTACTCATGGTAAGTCTAGTTCCCAATTCTTTCTGAAAACTTATCCAGAATCTAGATGTGAACAGACTGTCTCTATAGAAAATAATAGACAGTGGTACGCCATGGTGGCTCACAATTTCATTGATATATATTATGTCTAACTTATCCATAGAGTATGTTTCATTTATGGGTATGAAATGGGCTGTCTTGGTCAGTTTATCGACCACGACCCATATTGCATTATGCCCTTTCTGAGTTCTGGGTAGTTTAGTAATGAAGTCCATTGTAATACGATCCCATTTCTAGATAGATAATTCTATTTGTTGTAGTTGACCTGCCGGTTTCTGGAGCTCAATTTTAACTTGAAGGCAAGTCAAGCATTTGTCTATATACTGGGTAATTGACCTCTTCATGTTAGGCCACCAGTAATGTGTCTTCAGATCTTTATACATTTTGTTTGCACCAGGATGCATGGAGTATCTTGATTTATGAGCTTCATCTAACACCTTCTTTTGAATATCTCCAAGTCTTGGAATCCAAATTCTTTGATCGAATCTCTTGATTCCATCATTTCTTTTGGATAGCAATTTCGGTTTCCCAACCATACGTTCTTTCTTGACATTCTCTTCTTCCAAGGCTTTGGGTTGGATTTCTTTGATTTGTTCCATTAAATCTAACTTTAGATCTAATCATAGTGCTTTTACTTTAATCGGTTGGCTTCGTTCTTTTCGACTTAAAGCATGCCCCTACTTTAGCTTTCCCGGGATAGTATCTGTAACCTCCCGAAAATCCACTTAAGGATTATTTGAGCTAACGGGTTATCTAAGTCTCTTGTAATGTGTAACCTCACAGGTTTCTTTTTTATCCAACTAAACGGGGTTAGTGTATATAGGTACATGTATGCGTATATAATGGATGGAAGTTTAACGGGGATTGTATTAAGCAATTATTAGGAAGTGTTAATGGGGGATTATCAAAAGAATTAGTCATGTTACGTTCCGTTTACGTAAAAAGAATAAAAGTAAGGGATCGTTTACGTGCGTGGGCCAAACTCGGCCCATAAGGGAGTGCCCTATATCGTACGGCGCAAGGGAGGGTTACCATTTGTGTTGTTTGCGGCCGAGAACAAGGAGAAAGGAGCATGAGGTGATCGGAGAGGGTGATTTCACGTCGGTTGGAGCAAGGACTTCATGTCAGAACAAAGGTAATCTTCGTTGGTTCCTCTTACGCACTTAATTTCTTGTGTTACTGGTTAAAAAAAACCCGATTAGGGTTTGGTTGGTTCGCTTGCTCGTGAGCGACGAGGAAGGGGAAGGGCTGAGATGGTGAGTCGAAGGTGGTGCCCAGTTGGTGGACGGCTGATTGCCGAAGAGAGAGAGAGAGCTAGACGGTGGAGGGTTCGGAAGGACTTGAAGGAAGGCTTTCGGGGCCAGTGGTGGTGCAACGACTTGCATGGCAGCCATGAGATGGCAGCGGTGGTGCGACGAGGAGCCGGTGGTGGCTGGAGAAGACGGTGGTGGCGCACAGTGGTGAGCACGGGGGGAGGAACCCGCAAGGAAACACCCGATTATGGTATTGGCCGTATGGGAGGACCCAAGATGGTAAACGATGGCGCGTGGGCGAGCTCGAGTGCGAGTACGTGACAAGCTTAGGTGCATGGCGGTGTTTTGTGATTATGGTCTTTGCATGGCACGTACGTGCATGCATGGGAGGTCCGGGTTCGGGTGAACAAGAATTAAGCGAGTCGAGGTCTATTTATTGTCATGCAATATCTTAAGCGCGATTGGAACGTGTCTAATCGTATGACAGTACAGTTTCAGGTTCGGGGTTCGAGCGTGATCGAGCGAAGCACAGAGCAAGGATCAGGGTTCAACATAACCAGTGAGTTTCTAATCCCCTCTTTTAAATGATTTTAATGTTATGGGGCTATCGTACATACATTCAAGACGTGTTTTATTACATTAATTGTGCATCGAGCTTCGGGGTCTAACCCGACGAGTTTACGAAGTTAATTATTTAAATATGGGCTAATGGACTAGATGTTACCCATAATACGCGTGGGTTAAAGGTGGGTGCATGGTAGTTACGGGTCGTATAGTGACCTAACAGGGGTGAATAGGAATGGTAGATACGGGTCGTACGGGTACGACTAGGAGGTGTCACTGGGTGTGTATGTACGTGGTATGTGCTTAAATAATGAGATATAGTATCTGTATGTGTGTTGCTATATTAGCTGTGTACTGCGTTATGAGTTAGTCGGGGTGAGTCGGGATATAAGCTAACTAATGTGAGTAAGATACCTTGTCGTAGTGCTATGTGTGAAGTGTAGGTACAGTTAACAAGTCATGTGCATAGATTATGATGTTATGTGATTATACATGTGTTGTGTGCATTGTGTCGTTGTCCTTGTGACACGACGAGTATTGTGTTTGCATTGTTGTCATTATGACATGGCAAACGGGATTGTGGAGGACTAAGTCCTTTGGGAGGTCACCAAAGGTGACGATGTCCAGCAGGACAGTGATGAGCTCGGGGTGTGTCGAACGCCCTGACGAGGGTGCAGTGATGAGGTATGTGTTTGTATGATTATATATTTGTGTTGAATTTCATACAAGCGCTGAGTTATATTTATTGTGCATGAGATAGTATTAATGTGGTGAGCAGAGGCAGATTGACCGTTGTGTCAGAATTGTGATGTGGTGCTTACAACTGTAATGTCAGTTGATTTGTAAGAGCCTTGGTCAAGGCTGAGTTAGTTGATGTCTAGGGATTTGTTGTGTTAACCAAGTGTCGAGTTAATACGTGTACTTGAGCATGAGTTATTAGTGTAGTAAGTTCGACCTATGTGGATGAGACTGCGAGATTGTTATTATTAGTATGGAGTGAGCCTTGGTAATGAGCAATTATGGGATGTCGGGTGATAACAGGGGTTATCTATTTGTTAATGAATTATGGACCTAATTTATAAGGACCGTGGGTCCTAACTAAAGTTTAAATAACTTTTGAGGCGAGTTGGCTTTTAATTAAACTAAACTATTAGAACTCACTCAGCATAGCTGACTTTGTGTGTACGATAGATTGTTTTGCAGGTAAGCGTTGCGTTGAAGTATCTTGGTTTGGGAGCGATGCTACTCGGATTGGTGTGCAAGCATTCGTGAGGTAACTTGATGACATTAAATAGTAATTAATGTTTTTAGAAAGTCTTCCGATGTAGTTTAATATATCTAAAATGAGTGTTTTTAAGAGAATAACCCGTTATGAGAACCAACTGTAGGGTGCCCGGTTTGGGAGAGCCGAGGTTTAAGAGAAAACTGGTGTTTTTTAAACAAATAAAATGCCTTAACTTATACTGAAAATGGGACTAAGGTGAAAAGAATGCGACCATGAGTAACCGCGAGCCAAGAGGTACGTCTTTCGAGTTGAGCAATAGTTATTATTTACCATTTGTGTAGTGTTACACTAGGTAAAGTGATTGGTGTGAGTAAATGATTTAGGGTTCCGTGTGGGATCAAGTTGTGTGATATGTGTTGAAGTATTATATAGAACTACTTGAAGTTGTGTGGTGTGATTGAATGAGACTATAGTGTGCGTTGAATAATGTGGTGTAGCATTAATTGTAACCATGTGAGATAGTTTGGTGTGTCGATATGATTTAGTAATTTTATGTGTAACCTTGGATGGTGTGAAACTGTGATAAAGATGATGACTTGCTAGGTGCTATGTGAGTTATGTGGGATTCATGTGCATCCAGTAAGTGTGAAAGATAGAAAGTTAGTGTGAGTATGATGGGAAAGGTTTAGAATCCGAGCCGTAACGTGGACCACCAAATTGCATTTGATCACCATGATTTGGCAGTCTATGATAACTCTCATATTCTGAATTTTTTGCCCACAGTAATCACTCCAATGTTCTATCTTGAGTAGGATTAGATGGTTTAGACGAATCATGTGAGGTCGGTTAAGCGTGGAGCTCTTTCTAGGGGGAATGCAGAACGACCAGTCAAGACGACGACTACTACAGATGAAACTACTAGTGAGAAGGGAGGAGTGTTGGTGCTTCTCATGCCAAATGTGACTAGAGCTTCGATCAGTGACATACCGCGTGGAGCAATGATTGGAAAGACGGGATGGAAAAAGGAGAGTAGTGCCAACTATACGCGATTTTCCTCCAAGATATGGACCTGCATGGTTAAAAGACCGACCACTTGTGGCGGTTAAGAGAGCTCTGTTTTAGGAGGAACCAGTGGAGGACACGCCAGATACACCTGAGGTAGTCCCGTAGTAATTTTGTGGGCGCTGTTTGAGACATTGGACTTCTAGATGAGACCGACCACTTGTGGCGGTTAAGAGAGCTCTGTTTCAGGAGGAACCAGTGGAGGACACACCAGATACACCTGAGGTGATCCCGTAGTAATTTTGCGGGCGCTGTTTGAGACTTTGGACTTCTAGATGACTTTTGGATGTGACGGTTGTCAAGAGAGATCGTGGGGTGATTTAACGTATTGATTTAATAGGCGTTTATGTGGTGTGATCTTATTTCAAATATTGACTATTTGATTTTGACATTGATTGCGAATTATACCGCGAGATGATTTGGGTATGATTAATGATAGTTGCATGTGTGATAGCTTTGCTATTTGTGTTGCAGTGTCAATTATGTGTGATTATGTGATTACCTTTTGAACAACGTGAGTTCATACTAAATGTAATCTTTGATGTGATGCCAGAGCTTGGTTGATTAGACTGTATGAGTAGACTTGGGTAGACATGAGTTTTGATTAATTGTGTGTGTCTACGGTCTTAAGATAGTGTCACCTATGTGTTATGTTTAGGTGATGTTTAAAGTGTAAGGGGTGTGTTGCACCTTGTGTAACTATTCAGGACGAGGTCCTGTGGGAAATCTTGAGTATACATCTTTAGTATGTATAAATGTTCAGGACGAGGTCTTGTGGGAAATTGTAGTTACATACCTTATGTCTAGGTATACATGTTCAGGACCAGATCATCTGGGGAAATAAGATATTTTCTATCTTATGTGTATGAATGTTTAGGGATGTTTTGTGTCTAGACTAAGTAGTGTGTCGTCTTGAAATATGGGTATGATTAGGTAAAACTCTGTGTGAGTATATGATAACGTGTGGCAAGCGCTACCGTTGTAGCGAGTAAGAGGTAAGGTTCAGGAGTTGTGTGTCTATAAATGACGAGATCCTATTGTATGCACGTAGATTTACTCAGATCTAGTAGTTGTGTGTGTGCACGTGATGTGTGCTTAGAGTTTGGTATTACTAGTACATGTATAAAGCATTGTGTGTTCTGTCGTTATATGTGTTGGTGTGTGTCCTTGTAGTGCACGCTTAGTTGTGTATAGGACAGGTGGTTCGTGTGCTCAAGTATAGTATTTCTATCTTGACGATTTTCTCGGCGTTGATACATCGAGGTGATGCGAGGAGTTTTGAGTAGTTACGAGTGCATGGTAGTTACGGGTCGTATAGTGACCTAACAGGGGTGAATAGGGATGGTAGATACGGGTCGTACGGGTACGACTAGGAGGTGTCACAGGGTGTGCATGTACGTGGTATGTCCTTAAACAATGAGATATAGTATCTGTATGTGTGTTGCTATATTTGTCGTGTACTGTGTTATCGGGATATAAGCTAACCACTTATGAATGTGTGTAGGATACCTTGTCCTAGTGCTATGTGTGAAGTGTAGGTGCAGTTAACGAGTCATGTGCATAGATTATGATGTTATGTGATTATACATGTGTTGTGTGCATTGTGTCGTTGTCCTTGTGACACAGCGGGTATTGTGTTTGCATTTTTGTCATTATGACATGGCAAACGGGATTGTGGAGGACTAAGTCCTTCGGGAGGTCACCTAAGGTGACGATGTCTAACAGGACAGTGATGTGTCGAACTCCCTGACGAGGGTGCAGTGATGAGGTATGTGTTTGTATGATTATATATTTGCGTTAAAATGCATACAAGCGTTGAGTTATATTTATTGTGCATGAGATAGTATTAATGTGGTGAGTAGAGTCAGATTGACCATTGTGTCAGGATTGTGATGTGGTGCTTACAACTGTTATTTCAGTTGATTTGTAAGAGCCTTGGTCAAGGCTAAGTAAGTTGATGTCTAGGGATTTGTTGTGTTAACCAAGTGTCGAGTTAATACGTGTACTTGAGCATGAGTTATTAGTGTAGTAAGTTCGACCTATGTCGATGAGACTGCGAGATTATTATTATTATTATTATTGAGTGAGTCTTGGTAATGAGCTATTATGGGATATCGGGTGATAACAGGGGTTATCTATTTGTTAATGAATTGTGGACCTAAATTATAAGGACCGTGGGTCCTGAGTAAAGATTAAAAAACTTTTGAGGCGAGTTGGCTTTTAATTAAACTAAACTATTAGAGCTCACTCAGCGTAGCTGACTTTGTGTACGATAGATTGTTTTGCAGGTAAGCGTTGCGTTGAAGTATATTGGCTTGGAAGAGGTGCTACTCGGATTGATGTGCAAGCATTCGTGATGTAACTTGATGACATTAAATAGTAATTAATGTTTTTAGAAAGACTTCCGCTGTAGTTTAATGTATCTAAAATGAGTGTTTTTAAGAGAATAACCCGTTATGAGAACCAACTGTAGGGTGCCCGATTTGAGGCCTTACAACATCTAATTTCACAATCATAGTCATTGATGAGTTCCATCCACCTCCTTTGCATCATATTTAAATCCTTCTGATTAAAAATATGTTGGAGGCTTTTGTGGTCTGAATATATTATGCATTTAGTACCATACAGATAATGTCTCCAAATTTTTAGAGCAAACACTATGGCACCAAGTTCAAGATCATGCGTAGTATAGTTCTTCTCATGAATTTTAAGTTGGCGTGATGCGTAGGCAATACCCTTGTCTGGCTGCATCAACACACAACCTAGACCAGTTCGGGAAGCGTCACGGTAAATGAAAAAATCATCATTCCCTTCGGGTAGTGCTAAGATCAGTGCATGACTTAGTTTATCCTTGAGAATGTCGAATGCTTCTTCTTGTTTTGTACCCCATTCAAACATTGCTGCTTTCTGAGGCAAAGTAGTCAAAGGCGTGGCAATCTTGGAGAAGTCTTTAATAAATCTTCTGTAGTATCCAGCTAATCCAAAGAAGCTTATGATTTTTGTTGGAGTCTTTGGGCTTCCTATTTCATAACTGCTTCAATCTTACTTGGTTCCACTTGTATTCCACGCTCGTTCACAATGTGCCCAAGAAATTGTACTTCTTGTTTCCAAAATTTGCATTTGGAAAACTTAGTGTACAATCTTTCTTTTCTTAAGGTTTCCAAAATGATTTTGAGGTGCTCAGCATGTTCTTCTTGATTTCGGGAATAGATAAGAATATCATCAATGAAAACGATGACGAAATTATTAGGGAATGGTTTACAAACTCGGTTCATCAGGTCCATAAATGCTGCGCGAGCATTCGTTAGACCAAATGACATGATCAGGAATTCATAGTGACCATATCTGGTCCTGAAAGCAGTCTTAGGTACATCTTCTTCTTGTACCTTCAACTGATGATATCCTGATCTAAGATCGATCTTCGAGAAATACTTGGCTCCTTGTAGCTGATCGAACAGATCATCTATTCTAGGCAATGGATATCTGTTTTTTATAGTCAGCTTGTTTAATTCTCTATAATCAATGCTCATCCTCATGCTCCCATCCTTCTTCTTTACGAATAGTACCGGTTCTCCCCAAGGTGAAGTGCTAGGACGAATGAACCCTTTGTCTAAGAGTTCTTGGAATTGTTTCATCAGTGCTTTCAGTTCGGAAGGAGCTAGACGATAAGGGTATCTTGTAACAGGTATAGCTCCAGGAATGAGTTCGATTCGGAACTCGATCTGACGATCATGGGAAGGCAGGGTAATTCTTCCGGAAATACATCCGGGTGATTACAGACTATGGGAATATCCGCAATCTGTCCTTTGGATTTAGTGTTTAAGGCATAGAGTAAGAATATATCATTACACTTAATAAATTCTTCCCTAGCTTTCGCTATAGAAATAATTTCAATCTTATTAGTCTTGCTATCACCCTGAATCATTAAACTAGTTTCATCTAGTTTATTAATCTTGACCGTTCTCTAGTCACAATCAATCTGGGTCTGGTATTGGTTTAACCAATCCATCCCTAGGATAACTTCATATTCATTCATGTTTATTGGCATTAGTGTCACTAATACCATATCGTCACCAAAATTGATGACACAATCAGGGTATGTTTCGGTTATCCTAATATATCTGCCACTTGCCGTTTCAACGACACAGGTATGAATAAGTGGAATTGATCTTAGCCTAAATATGGGGTGAATGCACATGATACAAAACTTCTGTTCGCCCCCGTATCAAATAGAATCTTGGCGTAAATGTTATTAACTAAGAAAGTACATGCCACCTCCTTAGCTTTATTTTTTTTGTTCATCTCCACTTCCTAAGACGAATACTCATCATGTTCGCTTGTTCGGACCACCCATTCTTGGTTTAAGTGGTTTAGGACAAGAAGTCTTATAATGCCCTATCTCTCCGCAGTTAAAACATTTAACGTTTGGGCATTTAGTTGCTAAGTGACCAAACTTCGAATAAGTCTGGCACTTTACTCCCTTTGTGGTTATATCAAGGTTGGGGTTAAACCGTCCCCTTCTGGGAAATTTACTATTTCCCGGTTTAAATTTATAAACAACTTCTTCAGGTTTCCTTTTGTGATCAACCTTTGGTGGCTCTTGAGTTGCCACTTCATTAAACATCACCGCACTCTTTTCAATGGCTAAATCTATCGTTTCAGGCGCGATAGATTTCACTAAGGTACGAACTTTAGGAGGAAGACCTTGGATATAACATTTGACTCTTCGTGATTCAGGAGTAATCAAATGTGGCACCAGCTTTGCCATCTCATTAAATTTGGTCATGTACTCCTGATGAGTCATGGTTCCAGCTCTGAACCATAGAAATTCAGCTTCGATCTTATCCACAACATTTTGTGGACAGTATTTCTTGATGATCAGGGACTTAAGATCCTCCCAAGTCATTCCATCAGTGTAAGCTTCTCCTTTTGTTTGCTTGATTGACTCCCACCAGTCAAGAGCCTCCTCTTCAAATGAATGTGCAGCAAACTTCACAGCTTGATCCGCTCTGCATTTGCTCATCTTTATGACAGTTTCCATGGAAGTGATCCACTGCAAGGCTGCAATGGCATCCTTCTTTCCATTAAATGGCTTGGGATGACAATCACTAAAATTCTTATAGTTGCATCCTTGGCCATGTATTCCCGTGCTTTGGTTTGTCATTCCAACTATTTCATGGGTTCGGGTGGCACCTATGTTGTTTCCTGCTGGAGTGGTATGAAGGGTATCTTCCGTTCGAGGAATGGCACCGCTTGTACCTTCATTCCGGTTGCCCATACTTATGATTTCCCTTCTCCTAAGAGCATCATCAAGAATTCCGGGTAGAGTTGTTTGAAGTACGCGGGTGACCTCAGATGCCACCGCTCCTAATGTAACATCCACCACATTTTCAGTATATCCATATTAAAATTCTAGACAAAATGCACTCATTAGGACTTAGTTAATATCAAACTAGGTCAACAAACTATGTGCACCAACTATTTTATGCTAATTTCATGAAATAATGAGAGTTGAAGACTCTAAACTATGATCTATGACATAAGATCACCTATAATAGGTAAAACTATGTCTAATTCTACACTAATTACTTAGTTATACACTAATCATAGTGTAATTAACCTAAGTAGGTCTAATTCCATGTTAATTAACTTAATTATACCCTAATCTTGGTATAATTATCTAAACTATGTCTAATTACTACTCTAATTTCATTAAACTTGATGATTATACCCAAACTGTATCCATCTATATTTTTTTGTAAAACCATATCATATGTACATGATTTAAAAACTCTACTTTAACTTTTCCATGTCAAATTTATATAAAGACTTTTATATAAATCATTTTATGAACCTTTCTTACATAACTATATAAATACTTCTCATCTATTTTATATAACACTTATATATATATATATACACGCACTTATGAAAGACTAGAGTTCTTACAACATTTATAAAATATGCCCACTTTTATAAAAACCTACCATTTTATAAACTTTTGTATAAGAAACACCTACACAAACATCATCATTCCAATAACTTACAAAACTCACCCACACACTCCACCCCCACCCCCATTTATGGCTTCAACATACCACACTCAACCTCCCATCTCTTCCATACAAAGTTATCCCAATGCAATCTCAAGAACTATTATTAAATTGAACAAACCATGCCATCTTTTCCCTATAAATACTAGCCTCTTTCACCCATTTTCACTTGCACCAAATTCACAAAGCACTCTCACTCTTTTCTCTCTAAAAGCCTTGAATCCTTCAAGCTTGTAAGCATTCCTTTCATCTAGTTTCTATCTTTCTTTCTTTCTTTCATTCATTCTAGATCATGATCTTTGATAACTAAAAGATTTATGGGTTTTAGGATACCATATACTTGTGATAACAAGTGGTAATGTATGACTAAGGTCAAACCATAAACACACCTTCAAAGATCAAAAAATAGTCCATGTACTTTATGTCTTTGCTTTATATTTCTCTAGATCTTGATCTTTATAACAAAAAGGTTTATGGGTATTATGATACCATCATATTAGTGTAAACAAATGGTAATCTATGGCTAGAGCCAAACCATAAACATACCTTCAACACTCAAGAAGTAGTCCATTTAAATTCATGTACTTACTTTATATGCACTTTATTTTTCATGTTCTTTGTTCTTACACTAATAATAACTTATATGAACATAATATAGTTTGGGTAAACATAAAAATCATGTCTTTAAAGTCATAATAACAAAATATTAACACAAGATGTCATGTGTTGACTTGCAACCATGCATCATGTGGTGACTTTTTCACTAACATGTCAAACACTTAAAAACTTGTTAGAGTTACTTTTGTTATATTATATAACATATATTTAAAAGGTTGGATGAGTTAAACAAGTTTAAAATAGTCACATTCAACTTAAATAAGAACGTACACCGTTTAAAAACCCGGTTTTGAACCCAAAATATGACTTTAACTTCTTGACTTCTAAAAACTCCCATTTTTGAAAATAACTTCGACCTACTATAAAAAGACTCCATATTAAATTTTATGATTTTTGGAGTTAAATAGCTATGTTAATAAATTAAATCTTACCACGTGGCCTACTGGTCATAAGGTTGTTA
Organism: Smallanthus sonchifolius; assembly: GCA_023525975.1. NCBI lineage: Eukaryota > Viridiplantae > Streptophyta > Magnoliopsida > Asterales > Asteraceae > Smallanthus > Smallanthus sonchifolius. The sequence goes on from CM042023.1 coordinate 50,286,398, forward strand.
TAAAATAATAATCTTAATTTTTTGACATAAATAGCTATCCTTTCGAAATTTGTCTATCTCAAATGATTTTTGGAAAAATACAAAACTATTTCAAATGAGTTTACAAAAATTCCAGCAAGCTTCTAATGTTTAATCAAGTCTATAAACCAAATTTCATAAGGATTGGAGTTGGATAGCTATACTTTCGAAATTATAACTTATTTTGAACATTTACGACCGAAACAATTGATAAAAATATCTTTGAACTCACATTCTTGACTCGAGCAACTTTTGGAACTCTTCTTGTAAATAATATAAGTCTACTCGAGTCATCAAACTACTACTTTATCAAGAATCATGACCATATTATTTTGTAAGTTTAATACATCGAAAACCGTCGTGAAACAACTAATTTTAATAATAACATTGTCCAAGACTATTTGAGGGTTCAAAACCTTATAAAACATAACATATATACTTTTCCTCATAACGTATGAGTTTTACAAAGTTTAACCATTAAAACTTTACATCAATTCGTAAAACGGTTTACGCAATTTCAAGAACAAAGCTTTTTAAAGACATTTTAACGCATGTGTAAATTCTACTTATTTCCATCCGTCCAATCTTTCTATTAAACCCTAACAAGAGTTTGACAAATTTTCTAAACCTCTTTACCATTACAAGTCAATCTCATTCAATATCTAAACTCCTAATATTTTGCGGTTACCGCCGTGAAATCTAACACTTTACTATATAATTTACAAGAAACCAAGAACTAACACTCTATATTTACAAAGTAAAACCTTAGTTCAACTTAAACTAGAATAAAGTCCATAAAACTCATAGACTCCCACCATTGTAGCACCCGAGTAGGACCATCCTTCGACTGCAAGAACGCAATTTCATCAACACTAGGTGAGTTTTCGTGGCCCCTTTTTCCTTACTTTTTGGGGGAAAAATATGCTTACTATGCTTTTATACTTACTCATTGTATTTCTATACTTACTCATTATACTTAAAACTCTTTACACTTTACTTTACGTATTTAATAATACGTGAGTCTTCGTAGCCCCTTTTTCTCTTAAACTTTTGGGGGGAAAATATGTTTGTTGAAGCACTTTCCTGTGGCAAACACTCTGGATAGATAGAGTCTTAGTCTTAGGTTGTTTTGTCTTGTTTGTAATTGTCTTTGTATGTAAGAGTCTTTATGTATTAGTTTAACGAATTGTATTTACTTTTACATATTGAATGTTGCAGAATTCTCCAAGTGTTTTGCGCACTTGTAAGTGCGCAGGAGAAAGCTCCTGCGTACTTGGCAAGTACGCAAGAGTAACTTTGCGTACTTGCTAAGTACACAAGAACATTTTGCCCTGCGCACTTGCTAAGTGCGCAGGCATCAGGTCCTGTATAAATGGGATAGGTTGACAGAAGTTAAGTACGCAGGCTTTAGTGCAAATACGCAGATTGTAATCTCAGTGCTTTTCTCTGTAACCTTCAAGTGTTTATAATACAAAGAACGTTTAAAGTGTTTTCTCTTGTCAGTTTACTTTGTTTAGCTAGACTCTCCACCTAGTCACGAGCATTTCGCCCCGGTCCGACTAGTAGACCCACTTGCATGTGACGATCCGCCACACCCGAGGGACCTACAAGTGGTATCAGAGCATTTGCTCCTGATTTCGAGTGTTGTGAGTGAGTTTGGAGAGTTTTTACAAGCAAAAAGAGGTATTTTTGTTGATTTTTGTGATAAAATAGGGGTAGCTCTTGAGCACTATTTTAGAAACAAAAATCACTCAAAAACTTATTTTTGTTGTGTATTTGAGTGTTTTGAGCATCAAAGGTTGGTTAGAAACAAGTTTCTGACCCTTTGGCTCATTTGCATTTATCATCAGACGAATTTTTACCATCTCCGGCGACTTTCAGGTGACCGGAATAGTTAGGTGAAAGTTGCTGAAAAGGTATCCTGCGTACTTACCATTTCTGGCAAAAAGTACAGTTTTGTGTGTACTTACTAAATACGTAAGACTTATCTCCTGCGTACTTATAAGTGCGCAAGACTGAACTTGTGCGAACTTAAGTTATATCCTGCGTACTTACATTTAATCCTGCGTACTTACAAGTACGCAAGAGGAAATCTAAATACGCAAGACCATTTCTCAAGTGCGCAAGGCCAAAACCAAGCGCGCAAATGTGTCTGACTTTTCTGAAATTTGACTAAGTGTTCACTATGTCGAATCTTTATAATCTTGGAAACCTGTTGAATTATGATAATGAGATCGGTACACCACAGAAACCACCAAAGTTGCTGAACGTGAACGATTATTCTAATTGGAAAGCACGTTTTGAGCATTACATTTCGTATACCGACTCATCGCTATGGATACCAATCCTCGAGGGATATAAGCATCCCACACACATCTATCTTGATGAAACCATGCCCAAACCTATATCTAAGCTTTCTGACGAAGAAAAGAAAGCTTATGAATGTGAAAAGAAGGCACTTGGTTCGATCACTATGGCATTAACTCGGGAATTGTTCCACAGTTTCCAAGGTTATGACAATTCTAAGGATCTCTGGAAAGCTTTACAGAAGAGATTCGAAGGAAATAGTGACATCAAGAAGAGTAAGCGGGATCTTCTCAGGAAGCAGTATGAGTGCTTCAGATTCTTAGAGAACGAATCTTTGGATGACCTCATCTCTAGATTCTACCATTTACAGACTGAGTTGAAGGCTTTTGAACAGAGGTATCCAGATGAAGTGATGGTGGAAATGTTTTTGGATGCTTTACCACCCAAATTTGAGATGTACACAACCCTGATGAGGGAAAATCCTAAATTCTATGAGTTGACAGTTGAGGAGGCAATAGGAAAGGTTCAAGCTCATGACATGAACCTAAGAAGAAAGGAGAGCTCAGGAAGACCCCAGATACAAGACCCTTCTATGTATCATGGGACGATCTCTACATCTAAGTCATCGGGCTCTGGAATTGCCCTCTTCACTGGAAATCCTACTAAAGAAGACCACTCAACTGGGTGTGGTGGTCATGCTTGCTATGCTTCAGGATCAAGGTTGGGGTCTCATCATCGAAATACCTCAAGAAATCCTCCTACTACGTCTTCAGCTAACCAATCAGCTATAGCCAGAATAGCTGAAGATCATGTAGCACTATTCTCATCTTGTATGCTTGCGTATGAGAATTTCATAGGTGGCAAGCTTATTGATCCAGAAACGATTGAAGAAGATTTTAATCAAGTGGATCCTGATGACATGGAGGACATGGATATTCAATGGAATATGGCCATGCTATTGAGGAGAGCCAAGTGTTTCCTGAACAGAACAGGAAGAAAGTTTATTGGCGGGCATCCTAATGCCAAGGTCGGGTTTGACAAATCCAAGGCCAAATGCTACAAGTGTCTGAACTATGGACACTTTGCTCGTGAGTGTCAGAAAGACAGAGCACCTGCCTCTGGTTTTACCCGACCCAGCCAAGGAAACAACCATGGCCACAACAATCCAAACCACCACAATCAAAGCCAAGGTGGAACGTCCAATGCACTGGTAGCCCAACAGGACGACAGCTTTTATTGGGGCGTTCATCTTGAGGATGCCATCATCGCACAAACCCAGGTTGGTCTCATGGCTGAGATCATGGAGATGATGGAAGCAGAGAAAAGGGAAGCTTCTATGGCTGACCTAGAAGAATCTACAACTGCTGCTACAGAGAAGGTGAATGAAGCTGAAGAAAAGGAAGCTTCTGCAGCTGATGAAGAGGAATCAACCACTGCTGTTGCTCTCATGTCCATTGGAGAAGCAACAAATTCGTCGTCTGAGGTAGATTCTAACTCTTTCTCTGTTATTTCATGTTCTAAATGTCTAGGGCTAAAACTTGAAAATTCTATTCTCCAAGACAAAATCGAACCCCTAAGTTTGGTAGCTCTAAACTATAAAGAAAATGAAAAACGTTTTAAAGATTCTATTAAAACGTTGAAAAAATAAAATGTGAATATTCTTTAAAAATAAGTGATCAACAGCTTCACTTAGATGTTGCATACAGGGGGTTAGAAAAACGGAACAATGAAATCAACAAACTGCAAAATGAGATCTTGCAGTTAAAATGCACTAATGAGAAGTTGAAAAACTATCGCTTTGTGGTAGAACACTACAAGTCTGTAGTGAGACAACTGAATGGGTTAGGTTTGGGTACTAATGCCATTCCTCCACCAGTGAGCGGGAAGTTTGTCAATAGCTTAATAGACATTAATCTCACTTGTCTAGATGAGTCCTCTGATAAGGATGATTCCCCTAAAAAGGATGAATCCTCAAGTAAGGCTAACTCCACATCTAGTGAGGAGTTTGTTACTGCTTCTGAACACGGGTCGGTTAACTCTTGCCCTGAAGGAGTAGTATCTGAGGAGTTGTTGACTAAACAAAAGGTAAAGAAAAACATTATCACTAATGGTGATAATTGCATTTTAACTGCACCCGATATCATTGAAACAAATGATAATCTAAAGGTAATGCTTTATGGGGGTTATAAAAGTCTTAACCAAGCAAAGAAAGAGGCTTTTTCAGCTCATTATGGGCTTGGGTATAAAGAAAATTTGGGAAAATATTATACTCCCAAAAACCAAACTGTTAAGGTTCAGACTAATGTTCATAAACCAACTCCTCCTTCTCATAATGCTGAGTTATCTAAGGCCAGATCTAATGAGCCTTACAAGAGAACTTATGTAGACAAGAGGAACTGCTTTCACTGTGGCTTGGTTGGTCACATTTTTGTGAACTGTCCTTCGAAGAACGAAGGGAAACGGCCTGTTTTTTCACAACCAGCTGTTATCCCCAGGTCGCCACCAGTGAAACCATCTCCCAAACATCCAAAGCAAAATGTGGTGAAACCATCAGTCAAACCGATGGTAAAGCCTAAGATCAAATCTGAAGCTAAACCATATGTTTCAAGAAAGGTAATGCAACCCACTGTACCTTGTGTATCTACCTCCGGTAGTACACGCACTGGTGAGAAATCTGTGGCGAGACTTTCTAAGCCACAAAGAAGAAGAAGAAGAAGAAGAAACAAAAGGTTGAGAAAGCTTGAACATCTGACTTCAGTTCAATTAGGTGAAGCTTCCACAAGTTCACCTGCTGTAGTTGAACCAAAGTCTCCTGTTCCAGTTAAGAAACAGAAGAGATCCTGGACTACAAAATCTAAAACTTCTCAATCTCCTAGTTCTATTTCTTCTAATGATTCATCAATTTTGAACAGTCATCATTACTGTGAGTTAAAGGAAGTAGTTTATTTTGAAAAGGATGGACGACCCAAGACCACAATGGCTTGGGTCTCCAAATCTAACTAATTCTTTTGTGACTCGTGCAGGGACGTCCGAAGGGTACTATCTCTAACCGCTGGTATGTAGATAGTGGATGTTCCAGGCACATGACAGGAAACATGGCCCTGCTTCAAGATGTTAAACCATTCAGAGGCGGCTATGTGGCCTTTGCCGGAGAAAAAGGCGGCAGCATCACGTGTCAAGGCGTGGTTTCGAACGGTTGTGTCAGCTTTGACAATGTCAACTTCTGTGAGCAGCTGAAGCATAACCTGTTGAGTGTCTCCCAAATGTGTGATAAGGAGTACTCGGTGATGTTTGACAAGTCAGAATGCCTGATTCTCAAACCCGGTTTTGAAGTTCCCAAAGATTGGATACTGATGAGAGCGCCAAGAACAAACGACACCTATCAGAACGATATGAGCGTGGCAACAACCACCTCATCAGTTCCTACCTGTTTGCTTACTAAAGCGACAGAGCTCGACTCCATCTTGTGGCATAGGAAACTAGGACATATTTCGTATCATAAAATGAATCATCTTGTCCGAAATGGTTTGGTAACCGGGGTTCCTAAGCTGAGGTTTACCGTTGCAGATGACTGTATGCCTTGAAAAAAGGGCAAACAGCAATGGAAGTCTCACAAGCCCAAGCTCCAAAACTCTATTGATACCCCTTTGGAGCTATTACACATGGATATGTTTGGCCCCATAAGTATCAGGAGTATTGGAGGTAAGTCGTTCTTCTAGTAGTAACTGATGATTTCTCACGTTTTTCTTGGGTGCATTTTTTAGGTACTAAAGACGAGACTGCTGATATTCTTCAATACATGATCCTGAGCTTGGAATATCTTTGCAAGCTGAAAGTTAGAAGGATAAGGAGCGAAAACGGAACTGAGTTCAAGAATAATTTGATGAAGCTTTTCTGTCTCAAGAAAGGGATCCGTCACGAATTCAGCGCGCCATACACTCCTCAGCAGAATGGAGTTGCTGAATGGAAGAACATAACACTGATTGAGACTGCAAGGACTATGCTGCCGGATGCAAATCTTCCTGTCACTTTCTGGGCAGAAGCCGTTAATACAGCTTGTCACGTCTTAAATAGAGTTCTAATTGTGAAGAGGCACAACAAGACATGTTACGAGTTAATCAACAATCGACTTCCCAATCTTGATTACCTAGTTCCTTTTGGTAGTCCTTGTTCCTTGTTGCTACAATACAAAGACCGACAGTCTAAGTTTCATGCAAAAGCGGTGGAAGGCATCTTCTTAGGATACGTTGCCAACTCGCCTTGCAAGAGAGTGTACAACATAGGAACTCGTACTGTCGAGGAATGGTTTGAAGTGGATTGTAGTAAACACAGCATTCCACCCGAACCAACAGGTCCAGCTTGGGGTTTTTATTACGATGCGCTATTCAAGTCATTCAATCTTCCTGATCTATCTGGAGTTGACGGTCGAACGTTTATGAATTATTGGGTGGCGACAATGACTCCAGCTTCTCTGCTCGTGCTACTGTACCGATTGTAACTCCTGATTCCAATGCTGCATCTGCATTTGGAACTCATGATAGTGATAACAGTGAAGATGTTCTTGTCGTTGGAGATGACGCTCCAGCTAATCCTAACACAACTGTAGGAAATGAAGCTCCAGCTGATCCAATTAACATTGAATCTTCTTCCTCTGGAACACAGGAAATGGGGGAGTTAAGCACGAATCTAGATCCATAAATTCAGGAACCGACTGTACCGGAGACGAGAGTGCATAGGAATCATCCAATCAACAACATTATTGGTGATCCTTATGTCGGTGTTCAGACTCGTCATCGAACCATCACTGAGAACACCAGTCTTTACACAGAGATACTTGACACTAGTTTCATGGAAACATGTCTGCATGCTGCATTCGTGTCCCAGTTCGAGCCGAAGAATGTGAAGGAGGCTCTCACTGACAACTGCTAGATTGAGGCGATGCAAGATGAATTGTCTCAATTCCAAAAGTTGCACGTGTGGGATTTGGTTGACTTGCCAAAAGGCTTTTAGCCAATTGGAACCAGATGGGTGTTCAAATACAAGAAGGATGATCTTCATGTGGTTGTGAAGAACAAAGCAAGATTGGTTGTTCACGGTTTTTATCATCAAGAGGGCTTGGTTTACACGGAAGTATATGCCCCAGTTGCTAGAATTGAGGCCATTCGACTGTTCTTGGCTTATGCCACATATATCGGCTTCAAGGTCTATCAACTTGATGTGAAGAGTGCTTTCCTTTATGGTAAAGTTCATGAAGAGGTCTATGTAACTCAACCTCCCGGTTTTGAAGATCGGCATAATATCAATAAAGTGTATAAGCTCGACAAAGCACTTTATGGTCTTTATCAAGCACCGCGGGCATGGTATGAGACATTATCTAAGCATTTACTGTCTAATGGTTTCGACCGTCGACAGATTGACTCGACTCTCTTCATTAGGAAAGCAGGAGGTGACATTCTTCTTGTACAAGTATACGTCGACGACATTATCTTTGGATCTACCAATGAAGGGATGTGTAGGGAATTCGAGCAGGTGATGAAGTCCAAGTTTGAAATGAGTAATATGGGTGAATTGTCATTCTTTCTGGGTCTGCAAGTCAGTCAAAGAGAGGATGGCATTTATCTACATCAAACTAAGTATGTGCAGGACATCTTGTCAAAATACAAGATGAATGATAGCAGTACTTATGGCACACCTATCCCAGTCAATCATGGTCTACATCCTGACAAAGATGGAAAGGATGTAGATAGCAGATTGTACCGTGGGATGATCGGATCACTTATGTATCTCACAGCTTCGAGATATAATATTTGTTGTGTGCTTGTGCTCAAGGTTTCAGTCTCAACCGAAGGAGTCACATATGATAGCCGTGAAGAGAATTTTCAGATACCTGAAAGGGAAACCCCGATTAGGTCTTTGGTACTCTAAGCAGCAGTCATTCCACTTCAAAGCCTACACTGATTCAGATTATGGTGGTTGTAACCTTGACAGAAAGTCAACTTTTGGTGGATGTCAATTCTTAGGAGACAGACTGGTCTCCTGGCAGTGCAAGAAGCAGTCAATGGTTTCTGTCTCAACTTGTGAAGCAGAATACATTGCTGCAGCGAGCGGTTGTTCTCAGATATTATGGATTTAGCAGCAATTGAGAGACTACGGCTTGAACTTCACTGGAACTCCTCTATTCATTGACAACAATACCACCATGTCCATCACAAATAACCGGTGAAACATTCCAAAACTAAACATATAGAGATTCGCCATCATTTCATCTGTGATTGTGCTGAAAAGCATTTAATTGAACTTGTAAAAGTTCACACGGATGACAATCTTGCTGACCTTTTCACAAAGGCATTTGATCAATCCCGTTTTGAGCATCTTGTCAACTTGATAGGAATGTTCAATCCTGAGTGAAAATTAATTTTTCTTAAATCAATTCAATTCATGGAAGTTAAATTTTATTTCCTTTAAATTTTCTGTATAGTTCTTTTAAGTTTCAAAATATTTTACAAAAACAAAAACAAAATAGAAAATGAAGAAAATTTCAAAGTTAACTTGAGAAAAGAGGAAATTATAGTACATCAGAAATGATCTAAACGTCACAGACTGCTCATATGGGAAATGATTGCGTCATGCTTAGTTAATTGTTTAACTTATTATGCTTTTAATCTGCTTATTTACAAGTAATTTAAATTGTCAGTAGACTGTATGCGTCTTTGAATCACTAGTAGTGTGGAAACTAAATCTAAACTACAACTGTGATTTGAACCCATGTTTGCATGTGTGTGTGCGTAAAAGAATAGAAAAGATCATTATCAGATAAAGGATGTTAGATTTTGGCAATAATTTTCTTTTGAGGTCAGTTTCGGGTTATGTCGTTAGCACAATTAATGCGGTTCATCTCACTGCCCATACTCACAAGTATGCAAGGAGAGATTGAATCAAGACATGTCTCTACATTAACCGTTGAGCATGTATTCACCCTTGAATCACTCCTGATTCATTGAAATCAAATCCAGATAAAAGTTGGATCCCCTTACCTTAAAACTCAAACACCATATATATTATCCTGAATCATCATACCAATATTCAATGAAGAAAATCAAATGAAACCAAGATAAATGAATCACTCGATTCTGAATCTTATGATTCCTGATAATCCTTATGGATTCTGCTTGATTTTTCCTATGCTAATTGATGTAACTTCATTCTAAAAATTTAGAAAATCATTGGGAAAATCTTAGATGCCGTGAGATAATGCAATTTACATTAGTATAGCATATCAGTGGGGTACACGTTGTATATCTTATAAATAATACCTTAATACACAAGAATGTGATACAAAGATGCTTATAGTTTCAAATCTTATAATATTGTCAACTTGAATTACTTGTTTTTGTGCTTATTACGTATGAATAAATAGTAATCCATGACATGATCCCATATTCTTTGATGGTTATATTGTATCGTTTTTGCTAAAAGATAGCCTGATATGATCCTCTGCTCGTGTCTTTGATCAAAAAAAATAGTTTGTGTGATTACTTGTATATTTCTATTAGAAAAGATCAAAAAGATTTTGAGTTTATGCATAGTTCAATTTTATTCAGAAAAGCCAAAAATATTTGTGTTTAACCTTCCTGAATTGTATTTGAATCCTCTTGATTGAATATTTTTAACTTGTTCGTTATTTGACTTGAAAAACTTAATAAATTTGAGTTTAAAGTTTGCGCACTTAAGGGTTTGTGCGTACTTGTAAGTGCGCATGAGGTAAGCCCTGCGTACTTAACAAGTACACAAGAGTTAAGTCTTGCGCACTTGTAAGTACGCAAGAGTTAAAGCTTGCGCACTTGTAAGTACGCATGAGTTAAAACGTGCGCACTTATTAAGTACGCACGGCCTTTTAGTGTTGAGTATATAAAGAGGACTTAGAAATTTTCAGGGTTTTTCACCACATTCAAACAGATTTTTCCCTCTGCAAACTTACTCAAAAATTCAAGTGTTCCAATCCGATTTTTCATCCCACTACAAGTTTCATCACTTCATTACATCGATTAGGTGAGATTTTGGGCTTAATTTATCCACAAAAACTCTCATTTTTGGACCGATTATCCTAGGTTATTGTTCGAGATTTTTTAGACAATTTTTGGGTTGTTTGGGTAATACCTAATAATTAAAACTTGTTAATAATCATTATTCGATCACTAATCTACCTTTAATCATCCATTCGAGTGTTTGATTTTGACTTTAGGCTAGAATTTGAACCGACGGTTGCTCGTTCGACTGTTAGACCAAATTAGGACAAGTTTAGCAGGTATCTGGTGTAAATATTGGTCCCATAGTCTCGAATCGTTGATTCCGACCTAGTGGTGACCCAATACACACCAATTTTTGCACATTGGTTGAATTTCAAACTTCTGAATTTTTCCACCAAGTGCGTTTCCTGCGCACTTAACAAGTACGCAAGAAGCACTTCATGCGTACTTGTTAAGTACGCAAGAGGAAACTCCTGTGTACTTGCTAAGTACGCAGGACCAACACATGGCAAAACTTCCTAAGTCTGAAATTCTGTTCAAAGAGTAACTGCTATACTGAGTCATGTTTATCCGTTTCCAATGATACATGTTGTTCTTATTATGTTTTCTATGTATTTTTGCAGATCATGGCTCGGGCGTTTACTAACGAATTCAACTGGTTAGCTAACACTGAACCTGAGTGGAAGGGTGCAGCATTGCAATACAGAGACATAGTTGATTTCTTGAACCGTTCAAGAATCAGCTACGCCATTTCTGCTGACCCGATCGTGTCAAGACCCTACCTCGAGCAGTTTTGGGAGACTGCGGAGCACGACTGCACGGTAACCCCCAACGTTATAAGGGCTACCATTGCTGGTCATGCTATTGCTTTCTCTGAAGATACTATACGAAGGGTCCTTCAATTCAGAGATCTTGCAACCGACCCGACAGCCTATCCAGACTACTTTGTGGACGGGTGTTGGAGACAAAGAATGGGATATGTCAGTGCGAGGGACTATGCTTTATACAAAAAGATGTGGGTATTAGACCAATGGAGATATTTCGCCCACGTCATGATCATGTGCATCTCATCAAGGAAAGCTGGGAAAGATGCCATGGGTCATGACCTTGCAGCAGCCATGGTCGGCCTTTCTCTCAACAAGGGCTACAACTTGTCCCGCTACATCTATAAGGCCATCAATGACCAGATCAACACAGCGGAGAGGTTTCGGTTCTTGTTATACCCTCGGTTTGTGCAACCTCTGATTAATGACGCATTGCCAAACCTTCCTGCCATAGGGGAGAGACTGCAAGTAAAGCGGGTGGACAAATGAGTATTCGCCCAATTCCTAAAGCCAGGCAGTGTAGATCCTACCCCTGTGCATACAGAACTCTTTGGCCACCTCATCAATAAAGCGTATGTGGCCCCAGGTGACTGGAGATGGTACAGTCTCGACTCGGAGCCTGAATTGAGTGAACACTCCGACGAACAACAGGAACAACAACAGGAGGAAATGGAGAGTGATGATGGATCGTCTGATGATGGAGACGACGAAGGAGGAAATGATGGTGCTGAGGGATCCGACTCGGAAGCGACTGAGTCAGATTCTTCCGATTCCGATGATGCACCGTCGCAGGTACACCCACGGAGAACGGCTAAGGTAACCCTACCTGAGTCATCCTCCAAGAGAAAGCGACAGTCCTCTAGTAGCGAATATGAGCCAGACTCTGACTCTGACGCTGCTATACAAAGACAAAGAAGGGAAAGCATTCACAAGAATAGGGGCGATAGGCAACTGCCTTCTATTCCCAGTGTGGTGGAGGCTCAGCAGCAAGTACAAGTATCAACTGCTAGTCCGGATTCAGCCTCCACCCCACCTTCACAGCAGCTTTACCGTAGGAGGAGGAAGCCACAGGTACAAAGTGAAGTGGCCGTCACTACAATCACAGAAGTGATTCATGTGATAGTGACCCTCCCTACTACAACGACTCAGGTGGCGGTGACTACTACAATTCTCACAGAGTCAGTCACCATCACCCCTACCATTACCTATACAACTCTCGTCACAACTTCCATCCCAACTACCCCCAGTGAGCCTCTCAGTCAACCCTTCACATATGGAGATTTCACGCAAGGGTTTGACTTTGATACCATATTCTCCTCCCCTATTCACACTGCCGAGGCATCCTCATCCAGGCATCCTCATCCAGACATCTTGATCCAAGACTATTCAGAATTCGAAGGAGGAGTCTGATGCTCAACAAGCACAGATCAATTCTTTGGTTGATGAAGTTACAATCCTTCGTAGCCAGAGAACAGGGACTGAGGAACGACTGCAAAAAGTCCTGGCCCAGAATGAACTCCTAATCAAGACAAATGAAATGCTTCTGGGTCATTTGTCGTTCTTGGAGCTCAGGTTTGACGCTCAAAGGAAGGAGCATGAGCTGATGGTCAAGCTGATTGCTGATCTGACCAAGAAACTTGATGCTCAGGGGGAGAAGGACAAAGAGAAAGAGAAAGAGAAAGAGAAGGAAAAGAGGACTACTGGTGATGAGTCATGTCATTCGGTCGACTTGACTAAGGATGATGACAAGGACAAGGATCCTGAAGCCGGTCCTAGTGGAGGTGAGCACCAAGCTTTAGCAATCGTGCCCATCTCTGTTGTTCCAATGGCTCAGGGGGAGTCAACTCATCAAGAGGGTGGTGATACCTCTGGTGGTGGTGGTGGTGAGAAAGGAAAGGTAGTAGCTGAAGTACTTAAGGACTTATCTGATGATGAGATCCTATATCTAGAGCCTGACTATTCCAATGAAGCACAGATCGATGCTCTCTTCAATCTAGAAGAAGGAGAGATCGACTCTGGTGACGATTGGGATGATGATGACGAAGATGTTGTGATCGAAATTCCCAAGGGTGACGGGGAAGGAGAGTACGAGCTATAAGATGGAGAGATCTTTGAATTTCCATCCTTCTATGCTCTGCTCGACACAGGTTCAGTCGAGCAGGCCAGTAATGTAGAAGCCTCGACTGAAGCCTCCCTAGTTGACCCTGAACCTGTGGACCCAGAGGCACCGAAAGAAACAGACATGCCTTCTACTTCATCAAAGGGTCCAGCTCCTGTGTGGCAAAAGACATCTATACTAGACAAACACAGAGCAACAGGGATGATCTTGGCTGTAAGGTTCGAGGAGGACAAGCAGCTGTTCGCTATCAAAAGATCTGGCGGGGTTCATTACTTGAAACCCACTAGTGAAGCGTTCAGCTCCTTGCCCAAATACGACCTTATGAACCTAGCAAACCGAGAGCTGCTGGGTCATTCCAATCACGCAGTGGCGATGGGTTTGTGGGTGGTTCTGCAGCAAGAAGCAAGATCAGGGAAGTTCGAGATGTTTAAGCCTCAAGTGCCCAAGAGAGTCAAGGATAAGCACGTTGTAAATTCTGTGACTAAGAAGCACTTAAAGAAATTGGTATACAAGCCAGTGTGATGTGAAACTAAGATTCCCCTGAGCAAGTTATCTCAGGATATTCTTGGCGACATGTGGTACTGGTACGTAGATCCAAAGACGGGTGAGGCTGTGATCATGGGTAAAGGACGTTCAGAGAGTGGGAACCTAGTGCCAAAGGAACTGATCAGAATATTTGATGAAGTCTGCTTCATCAACGTTTCTGTGAAAGATCTGGAGGTACTAGCAGAACACTATTGCGTCTACACGGATGAGTGGACAAAGCTCCTTGCTTCTAAATATGACAAGGTGATTAAGTTCTGCCTTGATTACAAGAAGAAGATGGAAGCTAAAGATCAAGCGCTGTGAAGACTGAAGACGTGAAGACCGAAGACTGAAGATTACCCAGAGCTATTGTCAAGGGGGAGTTTGTTGAAGCACTTTCCTGTGACAAACACTCTGGATAGATAGAGTCTTAGTCTTAGGTTGTTTTTTCTTGTTTGTAATTGTCTTTGTATGTAAGAGTCTTTATGTATTAGTTTATCGAGTTGTATTTACTTTTACGTATTGAATGTTGCAGAATTCTCCAAGTGTTTTGTGCACTTGTAAGTGCGCAGGAGAAAGCTCCTGCGTACTTGGAAAGTACGCAAGAGTAACTTTGCGTACTTGCTAAGTACGCAAGAGCATTTTGCCCTGCGCACTTGCTAAGTGCGCAGGCATCAGGTCCTGTATAAATAGGATAGGTTGACAGAAGTTAAGTACGCAGGCTTTAGTGCAAATACGCAGATTGTACTCTCAGTGCTTTTCTCTGTAACCTTCAAGTGTTTATAATACAAAGAACGTTTAAAGTGTTTTCTCTTGTAGGTTTACTTTGTTTAGCTAGACTCTCCACCTAGTCACGGGCATTCCGCACCCGGTCCGACTAGTAGACCCACTTGCATGTGACGATCCGCCACACCCGAGGGACCTACAATGCTTTAACTATTTTCACTATTTACTATATTGACTATTCGCTTGTCTATTTGACTATATAACTTGAGTTGAACTAGAATTATTATCACTTCTCAAGTCCTTTTTTTCTAGAAACGCAACTAGTTAACTTTGCTAAGCCGACAGTTAAATATTGATAGATCTATCGGGGCGACGCCCCGTTCATCCTTATGACTGACGCGTTTAAAACAGCAGAAAACGTGGTAAATGTTTATTTCCGATTCTAGAAACAAGAATTAATGCTCCGTGATAAGGCATTAAACAGGGGCAAACATACTAGGTCATCAAGTTTAGTTGCGGGATCAATGTTTATATTACCTTATTCATATGCATATTTTGTCAACATGTTATGACACACTTTCATGTGCTATTGATATTCAACTATTTACTCGCTTACTCTATACTTAAACCTACGAACACACCAGCTTTATAGCTGACCACTTTTAAGCATATTTTTCAGGTAACAAATGTTTAGCATACAGGATTTGAAGTACTATAGAAGATTTAGCAGATAGGACAAAGACACACAATTAAGACTCACAAATAAAGAAAGAAAATAAATCAAAAATCACACAAAGAACTAGTCAAAGCTAATGTTGCTATTGCCAAGTATCCCCAGCAACGGCGCCAAAAACTTGATGTCGCCCAGACGGTCTATAAAAAACTAACAAATAAACCTAACCTAGACTCCTAAGTAATAAATGGAGTACCTATAAACTAAACTGCACTGACGGACAAGTGTACCTATCGAGTGTAGCACAGCTTAATGGTAAACCGGAATATCAAACCCTAGAGACACTACTATAGCTAACACTAGACTCTGACTTGAACTAAAGATGATTTGGTTGGGGGGTTTTCTACTCTACTGATTAAACCAAATAATGCAGAACTAACTATCGTCTCGGACTATCCAGACAAAGAACTCAGTGAAATATCAAGAACGGGAAGAATACCACCTAGGTCGGAATCCTACTTGCAAAGCTCATCTTCTACCGGTTATGGAAACTATGATGGATCTGGGTTTTTAAGGATGACTACTTTAGACCACCTAGTGGATCCCTAATCATTCTCAGGGTGTCACCAACAAAGGAACCTAAAGTGTACTAAACTCACCAGATGGTCGGATTACCTTTCAGTCTCTCCAACAATGATAAAGTACCCAGAAGACAGATCAACTTTCAGTTTCACTGTCCACAATACATGGAAGATGCACTGGGTAATCTCAAATAAACTACTATGACATGGAATAGCAACGAATACTAAGGACCTAGGAAACCTCCTTTCAGAGCGTTGACCACTGAACACCTATTATGAAGACTAACCGATTACCTCTCGCTTTTCGAGTATTGAGATAAGATGAATGCTCAGATCTAATTAACTATCAATTCCAATTCCTATGGTTACTACATCTAGCAAACCATACAAACAACCATAATCACACAGACTACGATCTAGATACGCTAATCAAGCTGGAAGACATCCACAATTAACATACGGGATTGAAATCAAACACAGATCAGATTCAAACATGCATATTCATCATAATTAACAGGCCAAGATTGTTTACGAAGTCGTTAATCCATTCAACGAATCCAAAACCGATAAAAACTAAAACTTTAACAAGCAATCATCATAAACCTAAGTAGTATTAAGGTTTTAGCAAAGATTCATGTTCAAAACATCAAACACAAAAGTATTAAACAAAAACATGGTTCAAAACAATCAAATCAAAGATAAAGATTCAAGCTTGCAAACCGAATACGCTACTACAACAAATCCGGATCTCAAAGCCTTCAACTTCTCACTCCGATTGACTTCCAAACTATCAAAATCGCCCAAAACGTTGTTCCAGACGGCAAAACAATTGATCTCTCTCACAATGGCGTTCAAATTCTATTTAAATTCGAAATTAGGTTTTTTCTCGGAATTCCTGTCTCTCGCGTACCGTGAGAGAATGTGGCAAGCCCCATCGCATACCGCGAGGGCCAAAATAGTCACGGCCGGATTTGAGTTTCCTTGCGTACCGCGAGACCTGGTGGCTATCCCTTCACGTAACGCGAGGGAATGAAAAACCAACTTTTTCACTTTTAATCCTTGGGCTTTCTCTCCCGTTCTCGGTTTTCTTCATGTATTGACTTGTAATCATCACGAGCTCCTTTAAACCTTACTAAGACTCAAAACAAACCAAAAATAAGTAAAAACGTATACAAAACTATCTGAAAACGCACGAATACAAAGGAATAAAGCGTTTTGCACTACATCAGCCTCCAAACATGAAAAATGGATTCTTGTCATGCAATGAGAGCTTGATGCCCTTCATCAAAACAACACGTGGACATTAGTTCCCAGACCCACGAATCGTAATATTGTTGACTCAAAATTGATCTATCGTACAAAATTTCATTCTGATGGCTCTATTGAACGCCACAAAGCTCGTCTTGTGGCTCAGGGTTATAGTCAGACTACAGGATTGGATTATTCTCATACGTTTAGTCCCATAATTAAAGCCACTATGGTGCGTGTTGTTCTTTCCCTGGCCATAGTAAACAAGTGGAAACTTCATTAATTGGATGTCAACAACGCAATTTTGCATGGCCATCTCACTGAATGTGTTTACATGGAACAACCACCAGGGTTGGTAAACTCCCATATCCCCAATCATGTATGCAGGTTGAACAAAGCTTTATATGGCCTCAAACAAGCCCCTTGTGCATGGTTTCATTGCCTAAGTTCCTTTCTCATCCAATATGGTTTCACATGCAGTCGTGCTGACCCATCCCTCTTTGTTTTCAAATGGGACTCGTGTATCATGTGCCTCCTAGTTTATGTGGATGATCTTATCTTGACCAGAAATCAACATCACACTCTCACTAATTTCATCACCCGCCTAAACACTAAATTTGCCATTAAAGATCTAATGGAGCTCAACTATTTTCTTGGGATTGAAATCACTTACACAACAAATGGACTCTTTTTAAATCAATGAAAATACACTATTGATATACTAACACGTGCTAAGATGTTGGATGCTAAACCAGCTTCAACACCATTAACCACAAATGTTTCTTTTGTTTCTGCATGTGATTTGTATCCAGATCCTACTAATTATCGTTCCATTGTGGGTGCTCTCTAATACTTGACAATTACTCGTCCTGATATTTCTTATTCTGTCAATCAACCCAGTCAGTTCCTACATGCTCCCACGGTCACTCATTACCAGAAGTTGAAGCGCATCCTTCAATACCTTAAAGGCACCTTAGCATCTTGTCTATACTTTAGCAAACCATCTCATACTTCTCTCATAGGCTACTTAGATGCAGATTGGGCTCGATGTTTGGAAACTCGTCGATCCACTTATGGATATTCAATATTCTTAGGAGGAAATCTTGTCTCATGGAGTGAAAAGAAACAACCAACTATTTCCCACTCTAGCTGTGAATCTGAGTATCGGGCCACGGAAAATACAGCCGCCGAGATTGTTTGGATTACTCATCTTTTACGAGAACTTCATGCATTACCACCAGACCAATCCACCATCCTTTGTGACAACCAAAGTGCTTTGTTTTTAACTCAAAACCTCGTCTCTCATAAACGAGCCAAACATATTCATCTTGATTATCACTTCATCCATGAACTAGTTGCCTCTTTCAAATTATACACCAAGTTTATACCGACCAACTAAGCTTCAAGTTGCGGACATTTTCACCAAAAGTATTCCTCGTGCTCAATTTGATATCTTTCGTCAACAACTTTGTTTAGGTCCGCCACCGTCTCACTTGAAGGGGGATATTAGATAATCATCTAGTAAGTATTTAAGTTTAGAGGTTTATTTTTGTAATTTATTTATTCTTGAATTCCTCTATGGTAACATATGCATTTATAAATACATATCTCCTATAATGATGAGATCATTGAGAGTCCATTTCATTCAAAAACAAGTCGGGTTGACGCAATGCATGAAGAGTTAAATTAATTCAAGAAGTTACAAGTCTGGAAATTAGTTCCATTATATGACGGGAAGGTACCAATTGGAACTCGTTGGGTCTTTAGAAACAAGAAGGATGACACAGGGTTCATTATAAGAAACAAGGCAAGACTAGTAGTTCAGGGGTTCTATCCGCAAGAAGGGATTGATTATGAAGAAGTGTTTGCACCAGTTGCTCGACTTGAAGCAATCAAAATTTTCTTGGCATACGCCTCATTTAAGGGGTTTACCGTCTATCAAATGGACGTTAAAACTGCCTTTCTCTATGGCACGGTACTGGAAGAGATTTATGTCTGTTAACCATCGGGGTTTGAATATTCTGATCATCCTAAGTATGTCTACAAACTCGACAAAGTTCTGTATAGTCTACATCAAGCACCTCGTGCTTGGTATGCCACTCTAACAGAGCATCTCCTGGCTACACTTGAGGGCCATTGATCAGACACTGTTTTTGAAAAAGGAGAAGGATGAACTAATCTTAGTACAGATCTATGTGGATGGCATCAGTTTTGGGTCAACAAGCAACTCATTGTGCAAAGAGTTTGAAAACATCATGAAGAAGAAGTTCGAAATGAATTCTATGGGAGAGATGACTTTCTTTCTTGGTCTACAGGTCAAACAAGATGCATCTAGCATTCTAATTCATTAAGGGAAGTACGTGAACGACATATTAGCAAAATTCCATTTCAATGATGCCAACCCAGCTTCAAATCCCTTGCCCGCTAGACCTATCCTAGACTCAGATCCTGAGGGTTCTCCCGTTGATCAGAAGCTATATCGATCCATGAATGGTTCGTTGATGTATCTCAATGCAAGCCGACCTGACATCATGTTTGCGGTTTGTCATTGTGCTCGTTATCAAGCCAATCCCAAGAAATCTCATTTGAACGGTGTTAAAAGAATATTTAGATATCTAAAGGGCAAGCCATGGTATCCAAAAGATTCTGATTTTGAATTATGTGTGTTTACTGACAGTGATTATGGTGGTTGCAATCTTAACAGGAAATCCACATCTAGCGGATGTCAGTTTCTAGGAGATAGGTTGATCTCATGGCAGTGCAAGAAACAAACCACTGTCTCCACATCCACTGTCGAAGCTGAGTATATTGCTGCTTCGAGCTGTTGTTCTTAGGTCATTTGGATGTAACATCAATTGCTGGATAACGATTTGAATTTTCTTGACACTACTATTTATTGTCATAATGAAGTTGCCTTGCAAAATTGTTAAGAATCCAATACAACACTCCAAAACCAAGCACATTGACATTCGAATTCATTTTAATCGATACTGCTTTGAAAGGAAGTTAATTCACCTTGAGCAAGCCCACACCAATAATAACATTGCGGATTTGTTCACTAAGGCATTTGATACATCCAGGTTCAATGTGCTGGTCGAAGCTTTAAAAATGTTTTGTTTTGAGACTTGAGAATGGTTAATTAATTTTTGTTTATTTTTCTTTATTTTTTAAACTTGTTCTTTTTTATCTATTTGCTTTCTTAGAGTATTCACAAATTTAAGGGGAGAAACCAGAAAAATCCAAAAAAGATTTTATATTTTAATTTCTAGTTTAGAGAAAAAAGAAAAATCCAAAAAGATTTTATATTCTTTTGAGTCGGTTGTTTGTAAAATATTGGGAAGTGATATAAACTCATCGTTTTTTAAGGATTAGACCAACACATGTAAGGCATTACATTGAAATGGCTAGGATCGTTGTAAGATATGTTAATAGGCTCTGCTTTAATCTAAAAGACAAAAATGCATGTGATATATTTGAACAGTACAAGTTTATGTCCTAAATGGGGAACATCTTATAGACTAGTGTAATATGTATTTCTTGTTAATAATTGAACACTTATACATAAAAGGTTGATGAAATGTGGATGAACTTGCTCTATCGGGATTGCACTAACCGAGACCCTTCACAAATGGATTGCGAGTTAACTTGTTACAAGTCACTGTATATAGTATATAAATAAAAGAAAAGCGTTGTCATGCAAAATGCAAAAAGACACTCAATGTAGTGCAAAGAATCTTGAACAAAAAGACACGCAATGTCGTGCTAAAGGATTACTTCAAAAGATATGCAATGCCATACACTAAAAAGATGTGCCTAAAGGCTTACATAGATATATAGTTGTATACGAATATTTTTCTTTTGGGCCATGGTGATTGATCTAGAGTTTTCTTGATGAATTCAGGGCGCGTAAGTCCGTCGTGCTGTGTCCCCGGGCAAAATTTTAAAAGTTTTCCGATCAGTTCACAAACCCAGGCTAGTTATGCTCAAATAGTTATATATTAGTCACTCAAAAGTCCATGAGGAATGGAAGGTTTACCTGATAAGTTGTGGGGTACATTAAAGTTCATCAAAAAATCACCTAATTCATAGACAAATAAATACAGGTTTCTGAGATATGAGTGTAAGACCCATTAAGTCATAAATAATTCTACCAAAACATGATAAATAAATCATAGTGAAAGACTCAAGTATGGTACAAAAGTGTGAGTTTAAACGGATTTTAAATATTGGCAATCTGCTCGAGCTGTCTAAGTAAATCCATGCTGAAAAATGATCCTTGGTCTGCTTTTACGATATGATCCCATAGCAAACTCCCAAAGTTATCTTAATTTCAAGTCAGTATTATTTGGTTTTTGTTAATTTAGTTTTAATTTTATTTTATTTTTAGTTGTATTATTATTTTTAATTTCATTATTTATTTTTATTTCTATTTTTATTTTTATCTTTTATTTATTAACCATTTTCAAAATGTCTTAGAAATCAAAATTTTTTGTTCTCGGGTAGCTCTTTGTTCTTGGCTCACCAAGATGTGTGAGTCCCTCCCCACCCCGTGTTCTTATGAAAATATAAAAAAGGGAAATAGACCATTGTGTCGAATACCTTGTTCTCGGCTAACTCTCTATCTAAAATCAAGCTTATCTTGGTTGTATTCAAACCAATTCCCTCTCTAGAAGTGTGATCTTATAATCCATTCTACACTGCGGTAAGTGTTCGATTTGTTTTATATTATGTTTGAGGGTGATTTTTGCTTGCTGGTAAGGAGTTTTTTGTCCGTAAACCTCATATTAACATGTTTCAATCGAGTGAGAGGTGTTTGAACGGATAAAATTTGAATTTATTAGTTGGGATTGATGCGGAATCACCTGACGAGTGCTATGGTATGCTCGGTTTATCACAAAATTTCATTTTGATGATCGGATTAGAAGTTTTTGAATGTTTTCGGTGTTTATGGAATATTCCGTGAACTTTTCAAAAGGCTGGATACTTGTCATTTCCGTGAACTGATGTTCTTCACTTGAACTCCTGTCATGGCCGAGTACTAGTGAATGCCTCGTGAACTATTCGTCCCTTGTGACCCGAGTACTTGTTTGGACTCATTTTGAATTTAATTCAATAAAAGGTGCTAACTTGGAAAGTTTTTATACAGATATGGCAATTGTGTTAAAATTTGTTCCTAAACACAATGTTCCAGCTTACTTGACGGACACACCAGAGTGTTTTGAGAATTCAAGTCTATGATAGTCGGTCTCAATACATCACCGATCAATTATGCTATCATGAAGAATCCAGTGATTTGTGCATCCTTCATTCGGGAATTTTGGGCAAATGCCTCAATTCATCCTAATGCTAAGGGAGAGGAATTAATTCAAGGCACTGTGCAAAATAAAAGTGTGAGAATATATGAGTCAATTCTAAGAGACGAGATGGGATTCGGTGACCTATCTGAATATCTAACAAAGTTTGCAGAGGTGTTATAACTCCCATCCTTCCAAGACTCAGTTATGAAGGAGAATACCCTCCATTGATCAAGAAGCTATTACATCCTTACTAGAGATACTTGGCACATGTTCTCATGGTGTTCCTAACTGGGAGAAAATGAGGTTTTGATGAGCTCAGTGCTACCGTTTTCTTCAGCATTCGTAGCTCTAATTGCTGGATGGAATTACAACTTCTCAAAGATGGTTTACGAGGAGTTTAAAAGCAATATGAAGGGAGCAAAGAAGGAGATCTATCTCATGTTTCCAAGATTTGTACAGATAGTAATCAACAAGAATCATACTGATTTGGTACCAACCCTGGAGACTCTTGATCTCAAGGTCATGGGACTATCTATATTTTCTTACATGAAGGTGAACAAGAAGGGAAAGAATGTGTTTAGAGGTTTGTTCCTACTTGAAAATTTCGGTCGCTTTCCTGAGATTGAATAGGAAGAAGGAGAAGAAGAAGAAGAAGAAGAAGAAGAGATAGCAGTGGTTAATGCTATTGTTGAAGAAGATCATGATGTGCAACCTTAACATGATGTTCCTAATTCAGATGACATTGAATTTATCACTTCTAACAGTTAAGGCACACATAAACATGTACCTGTACCACAGGCTGAGCACAAAAGATTGAAAAGGAAGAAGGTCGCTGAGAATCCTCCTCTCACTTCCTCTTCTCACTATGAAGAAGTCGAATCTGAAATTGATCCATATGTGGATGTTATACCTCGTCTAAGGAAAAGAAGAGACCTAAGGCTATGACCTGAAGCAACACCCACACCCACACCATAAATTCAACTGCCCAGCAATCATTACCGTAAAGAATATCATCAACTCCACCTAGAACTCTGCCATCAAGCCCTACAGATGAATTCTCTATGAATGACCTTATCTCTACTCCACCTGAGTTGAGAACAGAGAAATCTAAAGGAAAATTACCCATGGGGTCTACACAGCTAGCTTCGGTAGATGTTCATCAGCTCCAAACGAGGGTATTTGAATTAGAACAGGCGTCAGTGGCTAAAGATAACCAGATATAGGAGCTTAAGAATGTTCATGCAGTTCAAAATGAACAGATACAACGCTTAGACGCTAATCTGGGTTATGTGATTACTTTACTACACAATCTACAAAAGAAATTTGAGGGAAACAGTAAAGGAAATGATGATGGTGGTGATGACAATGAAGGAGGAAATGAAGATGAAAACCCTGGAGGAAACAACAACTCTGAAAACCAAGACTTTCAGGACAATCAAGGAGAAGGCAGTTCAAGAGGTCAAGGGTTACATGATGAAAATATAGACTTTGACTTTGAAGCTGATATAGGTGGAAATCTTGAAGATGTATTTGATGACAGTCAAGTGCCCTACAGAAGATACAGTTCCCATAAATGATGAGGTTGATAAGACACAGAAGGAAACTTATGTATCAAGTCAATCTCAATCCTCTTCTGGCTCTGACTTACAAAGACAAAGGAAATCTTAGATGATGCCTCCTGGTCCTCCTACCATGTCACCACAAATTTTGAAAGCTATTATTCTAAGAGAGGTGGCAGACCCGAAAATGCTTCTTGGCAGTTTGATAAGGAAAAGGATATATATATGTGGTGAAGAGAAAGAGTGGAAGGCTGGAATATTATAAAAGTGCTAATGACTTTAGCTTTGTTGGATTTTATGGACCGACCCGATAGACAACGCGACTGACCGAGTTATGACCCGTAAGAGTTACACCTTGGGCAACGAACATTAAATCCACTTAACCCGCTTAACTGGTAATTACGATCTGTTAGCGAGACGATATATATTTATATATATTCGTTAGACGGGAATTATTATTTATACTGGCTTATAAATAATAAATATTTATTGTTTTAATCTTTTTAATAAAACAATTAAATGGGTACAGGCTTTTCATCTCGTATTGGATTTTGGGCCTGAAATAATTATTAGGGTTTATAGTTATTATATATAATTATAACCTAATTATTTGTTGGAGATTGAATAACTTGGTCAGCCGCAAGTTGTGGGAATTCGCAAGTTTTGTTTGCTTTTCTCCCAAGGGAGCTAGCGACAAAAAAAACGAACACCTTTGTGACTTCCGGAACCACCAAACCAGCCTAAGCCGGACAACCCTGCCCCGCTGCTGTCCCGTTTCCGACCAGCCTCGGCGCTTCCTGTGTCTCGTGTTCGGTTCGTGATCTAGCATCGGTTCGTTGTACCTTGGTGTCTCGATCGGTTAATCATTAACCACTAAGGTATATTTAATCTCTTTGGTAGATTAACTTTATATTCCGTGTTCGTATGTTTGTAACCCAGATCCTGTCGGGTTTTTATTTTGTGTTGAATCGGTTTCGTTCCGCTGCGTATTAATAATTACTAAATAATTATTATTAATCTAAAATTATTTATCAACCATTTTTTATAACTAATCTAACTGTTCACCACTGGCAAAAATACCCAACAGTGGTATCAGAGCCTTGGTTACGACATACGAATCGGATCCGGTCTTTTAACCGGTTATAGATCACAAACTTTAACTTGTTTAAAGTTTCTGATCTAGATCTTTTTAGGGCAATTTTTATTTATTTATTTTGGTCAAAGTTTTTTATTTATTTTATTTGACCAAAAGGATTGCCCAGTTATTTGATTGTATTAAATATGTAAATCTGGTCCGACCCTGTCTTGTGTTTGTTTTCTGTTTTTGGTTTTATGGTTTGGCCCATTCGATGGCTCAAAATTGTAATAGATTAGCTTTTATGTTTTGGCCCACTTTGATGGCTCAAAGTTGTAATAGCTTAGGGTTTTATTTTTTTTGTATTCTGTATAAATATTGTAAAGATAAAGACCCGAAGACAAAACAGAAGACGGAGACAGGATCTTGGATTTAGTGGGAGTCACACGGAACAGCTAGATGCATGCACGAAGTTCATCCTTGTGGTTGTTTGTGTGTTGTGACCCCGTGACCTAGTTTGGTCTTGCTATTAGGCTCTAGCAAGATCAAACACTTTTTCTTTGGCCATATGATTTACATATTTTTGTGTTTGTTATTGTGGTTGCTTTTTATCTTATAAATGTTACAACGTACCAACCTAATACCAAAATTTTTAAATTAAATAAATAACAAGTTCTAAACTTTTTTACAACTTGTGGATACTTTATATTAAAACAAAAAAAAAAATTTAATAAATGATAACCAATGGAGTTTTGCAATTTAAACTAAGTTTAAATTTTCAAAACGAATAATTTAATAGTTCATTTAAACTATTAACTTTTAATTGGTTAATTACATCACGACAAACTTAGTTTTAATATGTTATTTAAAATTAAGTGTCCTGAGAGATGAAAGGGTTCATCACGTTGTCACGATCTAATATATAGTAAAACTGGCTTTTACAACACACGTATGAATTATCATTCGTTGTGTTTGACCCTATTCGGTAAACATTAAAATTAAATCCCATATTTAAAATCTTTAGTCTATGTCATCCTACTATAAGGAACACTTGGGGCATAACGTGAAACACCAGTGTTTGGAGCCACAGCACCGCACTTGGTGCGAAGCCTATCCCTCCAAGGTGCAAGGGTTTCGTTGACACATCCTGCCCTTCCACATGTACCTGTACTAGGGCGACTATTACTTTTCTCTCTATTACATGCCCCAGCTGTATGGAGACCAAAAGTGGGCATAGATGGGGCTAAATGTATCAATGCATAGACAAGAGTTGTCTCAGCGGCCTCATACTCGAGAATTGTGCATTTTTCCACAATTGGCAATTATTGTCAGTCTGCCTATATCACTTACTAATGTTGCGTGCCACAGCCGCCATTACTAATTGATATAACCAGACTCTTTATTCTTATTCTATTCTTGCCATGGGTTATTAATATAAGAATTTATTACATCCAAAATACTAATTAACATTTAATTTGCTTATTTAACAAATGTCTACTGAAAAAGAATCTCACTCCTCCTTCTCTCTCAAGTCTTTGCTTGAGAATGAAAAACCGAATGACACCAACCTCATCTTGAACTCTCTCCCTAGTTCTTATGACAACTTCGTAATGAACTTAAATATGAACACATGGGAGAAGACTATGCCCGAACTGCACGGTATGCAGGAAACGGCCGAGATGAGCATATCAAGTGAGACTAATCAAGAGTTGATGGTCAAATCTACCGGTGTTAACAAACCCAAAACCAAAAAAAGGGGTTATAACAGCAAAGGTAAGAAGCAAGTTATTGTTGGTGCCAAGAATGCCACCAACAAAAACAAGCAAGTTGCAAAAGCACCCCCTCCCGAGGAGCGTCAGTGTTTTGAATGCAACAATATTGGGCACTGGAAACGTAACTGCCCTGAATATCTAGCTAAGCTGAGATCGAAGAGAGCCAATGGTGAAAGCACCTCTTCAGGTATTTCTATCTATGTTATTGAACTTTTCACTGTCTCTAGCAACACATGGGTATTTGATACCTGATGTGCTTATCACATCGTTAATGTATTGCACGAGCCTGAAAAGTGGAAGAAGATGAAACAAGGCGACATGGAACTCATCGTTGGCGATGGGAAGAGAGTACCAGTTCTTGCAACTGGAACATTTCACATTTCATGTCCTTCTGGCCTTGTAGTTATCTTAAATAACTGTTTGTTTGCACCTGGTTTAACCAGAAACATTATTTCAGTTTCCTTATTGTTTGAACAAGGTTTTAAGTACGTTTTTAATGGAATTAATATTTCTACTTACTTAAATGATATTTTCTATTTTGAGGCTAAACCTCGAAATGGAATTTATGAGGTTGATGTTCAAACTAATAATAACATATACAATCTTTCTAAACGTATCAAATCTAGCATTAATGATACATTTCTATGGCACTGTAGACTTGGTCACATAAGCAAGACCCGCATGAAAAGGCTCCAATCCGAAGGGATCCTTGAATCCACCGGACAGGACTCCTTTGAAGACTGCAAGTCTTGCTTAGCTGGCAAACTCACTAAAGGATCCTTCACCGGCATTGGTGAACGAGCCAAGGATCTGCTAGGACTCATACACACTGATGTATGTGGCCCTTTCAGAACCATGTCTAGAAATCATGAAAGATACTTCGTTTCATTCATCGACGATTATAGTCGATATGCTTATGTCTATCTTATGAAACACAAGCATGAAACTTTTGAAAAGTTCAAAGAGTTTCAAAACGAAGTGGAAAACCAACTCGGTAAAACGATAAAGACACTTCGATCAGATCGAGGTGGTGAATATCTCAGCACAGAGTTCATAAATCATCTCAAGGAGCGTGGAATAGTTTCACAACCTACTCCACCTGGCACACCCCAACTTAATGGCGTGAGCGAGAGGAGAAATCGAACCCTACTTAATATGGTTCGATCGATGATGTGTAGAACAAACTTGCCTCACTCCTTATGGAATTATGCTCTTATGACTGCCGCCCGCATTGTCAATCTGGCACCGACTAAGAAGGTAAACAAGACTCCATATGAGATATGGCATGGGTCTAAACCCAATCTGTCTTACCTTAGAGTATGGGGATGTGATGCATATGTCACCAGCGATTCTGATGACCAGCTTGATCCTAGAGGATAAAAGGTCGTTTTCGTTGGATACTATAACAGAAGCGGATATTATTTCTACCATCCTGATGCAAATGTTATTTCCATCAAAAGGAAGGCACACTTCCTCGAGAAAGAAATTCTTGAATGAGGAACTGGAGATAATATAGTGGATCTTGAAGAAATTATAGAACCACAAACAACCGCTGATGAAGTCGGAGCGTCTGAACAACAAGAAGTTGTTGCTGATGAATCAGACATAAACACAAGCGTTCGCAGAAGTGTAAGGACTCGCAAAGAACCTGACAGATACCTATGGCATCTTGATAGTACCGAGGTCCTATTAGTAGCCGAGTCTAATGACTAACCTACTAACTACAAATCTGCTATTTCAGATCCAGAATCTGCAAAATGGCTAGAAGCCATGAACGCCGAGATGCAATCTATGCGTGATAATCAAGTCTGGGACTTGGTTGACCTACCCTGAATCTTGGGCAGTAGGGAGCAAATGGATTTTCAAGAGAAAAACCGACATGCATGGAGATATACACACCTATAAAGCACGGCTAGTTGCGAAAGGTTTTACTCAGACTCAAGGCGTTGACTATGATGAAACCTTCTCGCCCGTTGCTATGATCAAATCGATCAGGATATTGCTTGCCATAGCCGCATACTATGACTATGAGATATAGCAAATGGATGTCAAAACCGCTTTCCTTAATGGGCATCTTTCTGAAGATGTCTATATGGTATAGCCTGATGGTTTTGTTGATCCAAAATATCCTAATAGGGTGTGTAAACTGAATAAGTCCATTTATGGACTCAAACAAGCATCTCGAAGCTGGAATCTTCGTTTTGACCAAAAGATTAAATAGTTTGGCTTTGTCAAAAATGAAGATGAGCCTTGTGTTTACAGAAAGGCTAGTGGGAGCACTATATCATTCCTCATCTTGTATGTGGATGATATACTTATCATTGGAAACAACATCCCTATGCTTAACGATGTTAAACACTGGTTGGGAACTTATTTTGCAATGAAAGATCTTGGAGAAGCAACTTACATTCTAGGAATCAAGATCTACATGGATAGATCTAAGCGGCTTTTATGGCTAAGTCAAGGCACATACATAGATAAAGTCATGGCACGCTTTCATATAGAAAACTCCAAGAAAGGAGGTGTTCCTATGACTAAAGGACCGTGCTAAACAAATCACAATCTCCTTTAACGGACATTGAAACCAAGTGTATAGAAGCAATTCCATATGCTTCGGCGATTGGTTATATCAAGTATGCTATATTATGTACCAGGCCTAACATCTCGTATGCTTTAAGCATGACCAGTCATTTTCAGCAAAGTCCTGGCATTGCCTATTGGACTGCAGTCAAGAACATCTTGAAGTACTTGAAAAGGACTAAAGACATATTCTTAATGTTTGGAGGAGTGGAAGAAGAGCTCACTGTAAGATGTTACACTGACGCTAGCTTCCAAACTGACCGAGATGACTCTCGCTCACAATCAGGATTCGTATTCACTCTAAACGGAGGAGCTATCTCCTGGAAGAGCTCCAAGCAGAGTGTGGTGGCAGATTCAACCACCGAATCTGAGTATATAGCTGCATCAGATGCTGCTAAGGAAGATGCTTGGATGAAGAAATTCATTACTGACCTCGATGTGGTTCCGAGTATTCGCCAACCAATCGAGATACTTTGTGATAACACAGGTGCTATAGCTCAAGCCAAAGAGCCTAGATCTCATCACAAAGCCAAGCACATTCTCAGAGAGTTCCACTATATACGGGAAATTGTGGAACGTGGAGACGTCGTGATAAGCAAAGTAGACACAGATCAAAACCTAGCGGACCCGTTCACTAAGCGCATGACTCAGGACAAGCATGATCTTCACAGAGATGCTATTGGTCTTAGTTTTGCTAGCGATATGTTTTTGATTCAGTATTTGGATGTACAAACATTAAACAGTTATACTTTTTGAATTCAGTTTGATTTACTAGTTAAATGCAACTTTGAATCTTATAACTGTGTTTGATTTTAATACGTTTAATCCATGAATCTTGTATTCTTAATTATTCGTAGTCGATCAGAATCGTGGGAACGACTCTGAATTAAGACTATTCTGAACTTGGACTCAAGTAGTTGACTTCCAATTTCACAGACCTTATCTTGGATGACGTTGGATGTAACTCGCTTCAAATCATCTTCATGGATTTTAATCATAAGATGTTTTGATATTGGTATACTCATTTAGTATCCTCTGACTTGAGATGCATACTAGAACTTTCGTTTACCAAGGACTGTTCTTTAATCACTGTCAACCGTTGTCGCGTAACTGCCAGTCATAAAGGCATTGGTTAGGAACAGATCTGAAGTTCAGTGGGGGTGGTATGTAGTCGATAAGGGATTCTATACTCTTACATGATATGTAACAGTTAGACATCGTGGCGCCCTCGTGATTCAAACTGGTGAAGTGTAAGGCCTTACCCAAACTTACTGTGTGTTTGATTGGACCACTTTGATTCTTGATCGAGAACTATAATAATTGAACGCCATATGAGAATGAACTAAATCCATGTCTCATTGATTCAATTGATGTCTTATACGGAAAGGATGAATGACAACTATTGCCATAAGTCTATTGTCTTCCTTTAGTTAGCTGTTACTAACTGTTAGGATATGTTTTGTAACTGTTGATAAAATTCTGTGTAAGTTCTGCCAGAGGCGAACTTAATAAGTTCGCCTAGCCTATCAGAGGCGAACTTAATAAGTTTGCCTGGTCTATCAGAGGCGAACTTAATAAGTTCGCCTAAGCACAGTGAAGCGAACTTGTTAAGTTCGCCTGGTGCAGAACAGTGCTTATAAACAGACCAGAACAGACTAGAACAGATTAGGAGTGTAGAGAAGAGACGATATCAGAGTAGACAGATTCTGTAATCTTGTAACCTGATATTGTGGTGGAAATACAAAGCGTTTATTTACACCGTTGTTGTTGATTGAGTTACACGAGCACGTTGATCATGGATTCCGCACGTTATCACCGTGTCGTACCGCGAGTCTAGAGATCCGTCACGCAACGAATAAGGGACCTACACTAACACCAAGATATTTGGTTAATGACTTTAAAACGTCATACCTTGTTAGGGACAGCCATGTGTAGCTAGAGCGCCGCTGACTGTTTGCGTTGATTTATCGTGGATCGTCCAAGTGGGAGATTGTTCGATTTTATGGACCGACCCGATGGACAACGCGACTGACCGAGTTATGACCCGTAAGAGTTACACCTTGGGCAACGAACATTAAATCCACTTAACCCGCTTAACTGGTAATTACGATCTGTTAGCGAGACGATATATATTTATATATATTCGTTAGATGGGAATTATTATTTATACTGGTTTATAAATAATAAATATTTATTGTTTTAATCTTTTTAATAAAACAATTAAATGGGTACAGGCTTTTCATCTCGTATTGGATTTTGGGCCCGAAATAATTATTAGGGTTTATAATTATTATATATAATTATAACCTAATTATTTGTTGGAGATTGAACAACTTGGTTAGCCGCAAGTTGTGGGAATTCGCAAGTTTTGTTTGCTTTTCTCTCAAGGGAGCTAGCGACAAAAAAAAACGAACACCTTTGTGACTTCCGGAACCACCAAACCAGCCCAAGCCGGACAACCCTGCCCCACTACTGTCCCGTTTCCGGCCAGCCTCAGCGCTTCCTGTGTCTCGCGTTCGGTTCGTGATCTAGCATCGGTTCGTTGTACCTTGGTGTCTCGATCGGTTAATCATTAACCACTAAGGTATATTTAATCTCATTGGTAGATTAACTTTATATTCCGTGTTCATATGTTTGTAACCCAGATCTTGTCGGGTTTTTATTTTGTGTTGAATCGGTTTCGTTCCGCTGCGTATTAATAATTACTAAATAATTATTATTAATCTAAAATTATTTATCAACCGTTTTTTATAACTAATCTAACTGTTCACCACTGGCAAAAATACCCAACAAGCTTGATCTTCACGAGTCAAATGAAGCACAATTCACAAACAAAGATAACGTAGTAAGGCGGACATGTTCTATAAGTTCCTAAACAGACAGTGCCTAACTAATTTTGCCGGTATGAAGACTGCAAAGTCTAGATTGAAGAAAGCCAAGGGTGTCCAAGACCCTCATAGCTGGTACAATGTTATTTGGCCAGCTACAAAGACTACCAACCAGGTCCCCGTTCATGAGACGGTTCCGGTCAATTCA
This sequence comes from Smallanthus sonchifolius, assembly GCA_023525975.1. NCBI lineage: Eukaryota > Viridiplantae > Streptophyta > Magnoliopsida > Asterales > Asteraceae > Smallanthus > Smallanthus sonchifolius. The sequence goes on from CM042023.1 coordinate 50,318,765, forward strand.
CTCAAAGACTAGAGTTTTGGGCTTATGATCCTGCCTCTGCCGAAGTTGTGATTAAAGCTGGAAACAAAGAGTTTAGAGTGCTTGATCCTTTTGATCTTTCAAAATTCGTTGAAGCCGATATCAAGATTTTGGGAAGTAGTCCAATCCGCAGTGAGCCGTTGTTTGAAGAACATGATAAAGTTTTTACTGGAGCAGTTGCTTATATAATAAGGAAGAAGATCTATACTGGTAGTGGAAATCACTTTGAAGATATAAACTTATGAACTCTGTTTGATTGCATAATCCTATGCGGAGATTGTAGGACCCTAGATGATTAGGATTTTGTATCAAACATGTTAATGGGTGTAAACCGTGAACTTGGGTTCACTGGTAGGGGTAGATGGGCCGGCCTATAATGGCCAAGAAATTAGTATTCGTATGGATTTAGCCTTAGTTGGCTTTGTAATACGTAGCTAGGTTAGACTGCTAGACGTGATTTTGATCATTGTAATCGGTTTTCTCTCTCAAGTTTAATATACAGAAAACGTTCTTTGATTAATTAGTATTGTTCTTGTTCTTGAATCCTTTACATACAACAATTTCCGGTAACTTGTGTGTGTATTGATATCGCTATTGAAGATCCATCATGGTTAGGGACTTATAAAATATAAGTAAAATCCACTTCTTAGCTACTTTAGATTGCATTATAGGAAGTAGGGTTGTCGAATCCACATGGAATTCATGAAAAACACTATTTGTAATTTACAGTTTATTTAAGCAATTAAAAGTAAAACTGAAAATTATGGTTTGAATGATTAAGAAAATATTGTACTAGCAAACAGAAGTAAACGAGTTTTGAAAACAATTAGAGGAGTGACCACGATTAAGCAAAAGAACCGTTCAGTTGTAATTCAAGCTAGATAGGAGATCACATAGACATGAGTTTGTTTAAATTGTTCAACCTAATTCAATAATATAGAACTCAAACACACAATCAAATTATTCCCGATGTAAGAAAACCAAGAAACGGTGATAAATGTGCAGGAATTAGATAATATCAAATTGTTCAAAAATCAAACAAACAGTTGAATCCAAAGAACTTAACGGGTTCACAAAATCCAACCCAACACTAGAAAAACTAAAACAAAACGAGTACTTGCAAAAATCGTTCACCCGGAGAGATCACAAAGGAGCTTAGCCACTCATAGTCATCACATAAACGCTAGAATTAAGTTTAGACATCAAAAACATAAAACCAAAGTGAAAATCCTTCAAAAGCTGCCCCAAAAGCTCTCTATTTTCGTCCAAAAGTGGCTGGGAATGAATGAGAGTTTGAAACCCTAAAAGATTTTTCATAAAAAGGGAAAATCCCTAAATTTTAGGCAAATCACCGCCACCGCCGTACAATATGCCGGGCCTAGGCGTATTGTACGGTACCTCAAATCTTGTACGGTGGAAACTTTCTGTCCAAATTCCTTCATACGCCCCCTTGTACGGCCGAGGCACCGTATTGTACGGTGCTCTCTAGGCTCCTCCTCTTCTTTTCTTCTTTCCTTTATTTGCCCTTTCAATCCTTCAACTCCGCTTCCTTTTCATCCGAACTCGCGTTTTAGCTCCCTAAAACCTGCAAACAATATCGTATTCAAAGTAACCATGTTTGAGCTCATAAACGCATAAATATATTTGTTTTACGCATTATAATCGTCAAACTATCACCCGGTGATCACCATGTAAGCTAATATAAAAGTAGATAGATGAATCACGAATTCTATTTCAAATTAAATAATATAACTGTTATTTTATAACATTAATTTTACGATAATTGATATGAATGTTAAATAGATATTAAAATATTATTATGGACTATTTAAGTATAAATATATTTAGCTTAATTTGTATAAGCTTCAGCTAAAATATTTCGGATAATAGAAATCTTTTTTCTTTTGTTTGAAAAACAACATTTCAATCTTATGGAGACAACTAATCAAATGTAATTTTCATGTTTTAAGTATCTAAGTAACACTTATGTCACCTAATATGTTTCTTTAATCAAAGTTTATATAAATAAAACTAACTATATAATATGGCTTTTCTTATGAAAAATGATCTGTAACAGTTGATTTATTTCGCGATTTAACGAGCTATAACGTGTACGGGTTTTGCTTTTTTATATAAACTTTTGAATACGTTAACTTTTTTACAGTTTAACGCGCCGCAACGCGTGGATTTTAATACTAGTTTGTTGCCAAAAGAACACATAAAAAACAATTGCATTTAAACCACATAACTTCACACCAATTTCTTTTTAGTTTTTTATAGTATAAAATAAACAACGAATTTAAATTTAACATAAAATAACCCTTGAAAGTATAAAAAAAAATACATGCTAATCTGCAAACTTATTAGGTAAGTTGGTGATTGTCCTCACAAAAATAATTGGGGTTGCAGAATTATATGGTATTTAGGAGTAAAAAGTCGTTCAAAAAATAACTGGAAAATATATATCTATCTAGCTGAATGTATTTGTAAGTTTAATCGAACTTAGTTTAGACTAAAACAGACAACAAATTTGTAATTTTTAGGGTGGAAGGGGTGGGTTCGGGTTCACCTCACGGGTAGAGGCGGGTAAGAGGGGGACACCGCCGTAAGGGTTCGGGTTCACCTCACGGGTTGGGGGAACGGGTTCGCGAAGCCGTGGATTAAGCCGCAGAAACATTGGTTGGAGATAGTCCCTGATTGGTTGAAAAGCAAGTTTAGGTTCGGGTTCATTCAGGAACACCGTCGCAACCCGTTCGGGTAGTTTAGGATATTTTAAGGTAAAAATGACGTGACATTACTTGGCGTGTTTTGATTGGCTAAACCTTAGGGTACTTAGAGCATTCGCAACCCGTTCCTTATCATTATTCTTATAATACACTAAAAATCACTACCTTTTCTCTCTTCTTTTCAATTAAATAATAACTTTTTATATCTTTATCATTGGGGATGGTTCCCCTAAGAAGTGCACTTTGGCTAAGAAGCCTAAGAAGCAATCTTATCCATTCAATTGGATGATCAATGATAGATATTTAAATGTAGGAAAACTTAGAGGTGGAGGGGCATTTTTGGAAACCCACAATTGTTGACTTTTTTCAAATTCCCCCACTTTTTTTTAAACGTACATATCTTTTTCATACGACCTTATTTTTTTTTAAAAATTTCACCATAAAAACGAGTGTTTTTTTACCTTTAATTCGAGTATAGTATTGCTATATTTTTTATTAAAAAAAACGGACACTATACAAAATTATGTTATTTTACATAAATTGTGCTGGTTTACATAAATTGTACTGTTTTATGGAAAATCAAACCAGCACAAACAAAAATATCAAACCAGCACAAATAAACAAGCACAAAATTAGCAAACTAGCACACAAACAACAAACCTGCACAATTACTAGCACAACCAGCACTAACAAACTATCACAACAACAATGTGATTTAAAAAAACAAATCAACACAAATAATGAGAACAAGACAAACCAGTACAAATAAACAGGCACAAAATTAGCAAACTAGCACACAAACAACAAACCTGCACAGTTACTAGCACAACCAGCACTAACAAACTAGCACAACAACAATGTGATTTAAAAAAATAAATTAGCACAAATAATGAGAACAAGACCAATCAGCACAATAATTAGCACAAAAAACCAGCACGTGTAATAACAGCACAACAGGAAAAATAGTAGAGGAAAACAGCACAAGAGAAACTCAGCACAGTCGAAAAAATAGTCGAGGAAAACAGCACAAAAAAGTCAGCACAACCAACCAACACAACATAAAAAAATACATCACAGGAAAACAAAATTCCAGCACATTCAGTAGAACAAAAAAACAGGCACAATACATTTTCTCTTTGGTAAAATCATAACAATGAAAAAAAATAGAGCACGGTAAAGCAAGAAGAACTGCTAGAAAAGTTATTTAGTTGAACTGTTAATAAACAATTACCTTAAAAATCATAAAAAGGATGAGCGTTCAATGCATCTTAGTGAAATTGTTTAGTATTGCTATATTTTACTCTAAAACAAAATCAATACTTAGTGAAATTGTGCTACTTTACGTAAATGTGTTGTTTATAGTAAAACAGCACAACTAACCATGTTGCATTGTAAAACAGCACAATTAACTGTGCTGCATTGTAAAACAACACAATTAACTGTGCTGCTTTATCATAAAACAACACCAAACATAACAATTAGTTGTGTTGTTTCATAACACCAAAAGAACACGGTTCATTGTGTACCTTGCTTTTCTTAGCTAATCAAACACAAACAAAACCAGCACAATAAAACTAGTATATCAAACCAGCACAAAACAACATTTTGATGCATAAGTTTTTTGTTGCCTACCACTAAACCGTTTTTTTTTTTGTGTATGGATGTTTTAAATTTTTATTTTTAAATAATGCTACCAAATTAGGCACATAATAATTGACTAAAAGTACACACATTAAAGAAATCATTACATTTACGTAAATTGTGTTGTTTTACCAGAAACCAGCAAATTTTTAATGTGTTAAATTGTGCTGTTTTACCAGAAACCAGCACATTTACGAGAAACCAGCACATTCACATTTTCGTTAAGTGTCGTTTTTGTTTTTGCAATAAAAATATAGCAATACTATACTCAAATTAAAGATAAAAAAACGCTCGATTTTATGGTGTAATTTTTTTTTAAAAATAATGTCCTATGAAAAAGTTATGAACGTTTAAAAAAAAGTGAGGGAAGTTGAAAAAAGTCAACAAAAGTGGCTATTACTTAAATACCCTCTCACCCCTTATTTTTCATACACTTAAATCTTTACCGTTGATCATCTAATTAAATTGATAAGATTACTTCTTAGGCTTCTTAGCCAAATTAGACTTCTTATTTGATCCTTCCCCCTTTATCATTACCTTTTTTTCTCTCCTCACTCTCAACCGCTTTCAAAAAATATTAAAAAAGTTATACAGATGAACAATGTTTTCACAAATATACAAAAAAATTATATATTTTCTCTCAACCCCACTCAACTCTTAACCATTTTAAACCACTGCTTAAAATATAAAAAACACACTCATAAACATATAACAAACCGACCATTAATGCTCTTAGAGATTGAAAGGGTTCCACCGCCTCCACCCCTGCAGTTTATTTTTGTTTATTATTAGGTTGGAAAATTACCTGGACCGCCATATACTAAGAATACCCAAATTTAAAATATTATATTCTCTTACGAAACCGGAAAAAAGATTCCGTATTTCCCGGGTAAGTAATCGCAAATTTTGTGATTAAAGACAAAAAAAAAAAACACAGGAGTAGGAATGGAAGATATGCTGGTCACGTGCTTATTATTTTAATTAGAAGATGGCTACAGTTGACCATATAAAAATATGAAAAAAGAAACAAAAATAAATAAAGAAATTAAGCATTGTGACAGTGACCAAATCCAGTGACACCAGTCCCTATGCACATGGGACATTTTACTATAAATAAAAGCATTTTATATTTGTATCAAAATTTAAATTTAAAACCCTACCCTTAAAGCATCATTGTATAAAGTAAAAACTGAACCTCCAACCAATGGAAGAAAAGTTGACTTTTTTATAGTCAACTTTCTAGATTATTTGCAAAAAATGCACAAAAGTCAAAATTATTTGCAAGAATTTCCTAACCTTTTTGCATTTTTGAAGTCCAAAACACTAACAAGCATCCAAATGAAAGACATACATCTGATAATTAAACAACTTCAGCAGATAAACAAGCATAAGAAAGAATGAACAAAACAATCCCAAACAAGAATCCGGTGTTAGATCGTGATCGATCGATCCTCACCGTCCATCCAGTGAAGTAAACGACTCGGCGAAACCCGAGGGTCTAGTCGGTATGCTTGTTTGAGTATTGTCATTGCTTCCGATGACCGATGAGTTGTCGTACCCGCTCATACCCTCTAACGCTTGCCACTTCTTGACCGCTTGAGGTAAAGTCATATCAAGGTCAATGCCGTAAATATCATCAGGGTCGGGTTCAGATGGTTTCCAGAGCTCGGCTAGTGACGAGAGGACATTGACCGCATGGCTCATATCGGGTCGCTGGTGTGGTTCACGGGCGCAGCAGTGGAACGCTAGTTCAGCCACTGTACCCACGCTGGCTAGAGATTCCTCGTCAAGGTCTAGGGTCGGGTCAATGGCTTTCCGGAAGGTGTCTTTATTAATGTGAATTCGCCGGAACCATTGCACTAAGTGGACACTTTCTTCGGCTTGGGTCTCGTCTAGTGCTCTTCGGCCCGTTATCAGTTCCATTAGAATCACCCCGAAACTGAACACGTCGATTTTGGTCGTTACTCGGCCCGTTACTACGATCATATGTAACATCGCAAGTCAGTTTTTGAAGTTTGCATAAAAAATATTTATATAGAACTATGTACACGAGCAGAGCTGAGCCCGAGCTCACATCGTTTAACTTAAGAAAGCTCGAGCTCGACTATGCTCATAAAGAACTCTATTACAAAAGCTCGAGCTCATAAATAGTTTATCAAGCTCGAGCTCGGGCCGGGCTAGTCACGTTTATTATTTAATTATTATATTTAAATATTTTAATACTTATTTTATATATTTAAATTATATTTTTATATTTAATATATTAAGCATAAATTGTATAAGTAAAAGACTAGTTTAGGCTGATCTTCACTTTTTAACCAGCCAATCTCGAGGAGATCACGGGCGGCTTGCTCGTTTACACCCCTATCTGTATAGAAGAAAGGAATTGATGAATACCTGCATATTCGGGTGCAAGATACCCAAATGTCCCGGCTAATCTTGTCACAAGTGAAGCTTTCCCATCCGGGGCGAGCCGAACCAGCCCGAAATCTGCAACTTTAGCCCGCATATCATCACCAAGAAGAATATTAGACGGTTTAAGATCTCGATGAATAAAACTTTGCTGTGCTAAACCATGTAAATACTCGACACCTCTAGCAACATCTAACGCGATAATCAATCTCTTTGTCCATTCGAGCGGTTTCAAATCTTCTTTCTGCCAATCAAACAAAAACCGACTAAGTGTCCCTTGAGGCATATACTCATAAACAAGAAGTCTCTCGTTTCCATCCAAACAGTACCCGAGAAGTGCCACCAAATGCCTATGTCTAACCTTGGTTAGAACCGCGATCTCAGATTTAAACTCATCGAGCCCCTTTTCACTCATGACACCTGATTCCATCCTCTTAACCGCAATTTTGGTTCCATCATGCAACTCCCCTTTGTAAACCGTCCCGAACCCACCTCTCCCGAGTACGTTATCTTGGCTAAAATTGTTGGTAACAGTTTTCAAAACTTGGATTGAAATTACCATATTGCCCGCTTCAACGACATGGATGTCACCAGCCCCGCTACTCGTCTGACTAAAGCTCTCACTCGGTCCACCGTTTGTACTAGAACCCGCAACAGTGATCTTAACCACATCACCATCTGAAGTCGAGTGGCGGGGATGGATCACCATCGTGTTTTGGTACGGTAATCCGCTAGCACGCTTCCGTTTACGCTGGTACAAACAAACACATAGCAAACCCGCGACCACAAAAACACCACCAACAACCGATCCCACCACCACCCCAGCATTCACACCTTTCCTCCCACCACCACCAGACCCGGTTCGACCACCAGGTGCACCGCCAGACGGTGTCACTGGGGTCCCACTAGGCCTGTCATTCCCAATATCAAGATTCCCTTCGGTTTTCACCTTCACAGACTCCTTAAACTCCGGAACTTGCCCATAAAGATGATTAATAGACACATCAATCAATACCAAATTAGGCAAACCCTTAAGCTCTTCCGGTATCGTCCCCGAAAGATTATTATTCGCAAGAATCAACCGTTGTAGCGACGTAATGGACGAAAAATTTGGCGAAATACTACCGGTAAGCCCCATTTTTTGAAAATTAATCACAGTAATATTCCCACCAGCTGAACACACAACCCCTAACCAAGAGTTACAAGGATCATTACCCTTCCAATTATCAGCAAAAAGACGCGGATAACCCAAAGATTTCAGAATTTCAAGCATAATATTAACACGACCATCACAACCAACACCGGGACCCGGTAAACAAAAACTATTACTCCCACTTAAATCAACAGCAACAGATTTACCAAATCTCGGAGTTGGTCCCTGTAACAGATTGTTGGTTAAATTCACAACTTTCAAAGACTGTAACGCTGTTAACGACTCAGGAACAGGACCTGTTAAACTGTTATCTCGAACACTCAAATTCTGCAACTCATTCAGACCGGAAAAATCCGGTAGCGAACCGGAGAATTGGTTCCCGTGGAGCCAGACTTCGGTTAAGTGAGTCATGTTTTCAAGAACACCAAGACTTCCGTTTAATTTTGACCGACTGTTTTGCCCGTTTAACCAGAGGCTCTGAATCGAAGAACCAGAGAACGAAGCGGGTAACACGCCTTCGAGAGAGTTGAAAGCTAAATGCAATATTGTGAGGCCGGAAAACGTATCGCCACCGAGGAAATCCGGGATGGTTCCGGTGATGTTGGCGGATGTGGCGGAGAAGACTTGTAATGTAGATGCGGATTTCAAACTCTCCGGGATCGGCCATGATGCGAAGCCGATGTAATCGAGGTAGACATGTTGTAAGGAAGACATACCGTCGAAGAAATCGGAAGGAATTGAAGAGAAATCGTTGTCACTGAGGAGGAGATTTTGGAGCTGAGTTAACCCGGAGAGACTCGGGAGTGACCCGGTGAGTTGGTTGCTTTGAAGCTCGAGGACTTGGAGTTCAGTGAGGTTGTTGAGTGTTGGAGGAAGAGAGCCTTTGAGGTTCTGGTTGCCCACTTGGATCCGGGTGACCCGGTTGTCTCTCGAGCATTGGACTTGCTTCCAGTTACACGGGTTTGGGTCGGACCAGTCGAGTGTTTCCGGACTCAGATTGCGTTTCAGCGCTAGCATTACAGTAGCGTCGTTGGCACTCGATTGAGAGTGAACGCGAACAGCAAGGAAATAGATGATCAACAGATTGAATCCAGCGTCGATTTTAAAACCCAGAAAGGGTTTGGTCATTTTCGGAGGCGAAATGGTGAATCAGAAATGGGGTTTGTGGGTGTGATTAGGGTTTTGATGAAGGTGGGTTTGAGTGATTGGGGAAAAAGAAGCTTTTATGGGGGATTGAAAGGCGGTGATGGAGGGAAAGGAAAAAGAGAGAAAATTTATGGAATTTTTGCAAGAAAGAGAAATGAATGGTTTCATTACAAGAATAATATGGAGACCAGAGATGATACAGTTGTCGGACATATGCGTGGATGTTATGTATGGTCCATTACTCATGTTACAAAAAATCATATTTAGTCCCTCTTGTTTTTGATAAAAGGTTTTTCATCAATGATGATGTTTGTTTGGTTTGGATTGCACTTGATGAATGACAATTTAGAAGCATATTATGACATTAATCAACAAATGCAATCTCTTCAATGTGTTAAGGGAGGAAAGGTGTGGAATAGGGACAGGAATAGGGACAGGGCGGACGAGGTTGAGGTGGAGATGGCGTGGAGAGATTTGTGGGATAGAGAGGAGTGATTTGCGAGATGGCAATCCCACAAATAACAATGTAAGCTAGATTAGAAATTTAGGCCAAAATGTAGAGGTTTATGATTGTTTAGAATAGACTCTTTTATTCCCATAAAAAACATCTTGGTGGTTAAGTGTTGTACCCATAACCAAAAGGTTAGGGTTCAATTTTTCAAGGCATGGATTATTGTGTATTTATATTAGAAAATCTAGGAATTGTTATTAATAAAATGACTCTTGCATGTAACCGAGCTGGTTCTTGCACTACGGTTTTAGAAGATATAGAAGATATCAGAGTTCGAGTCTTAAAAATAGTAAGAGTGAACCTTAGAGAAAATCTCTTATTGGACTCACGCAATGGTTTAAAAATTAAATTATTATGGTTATTTTAATGAAGTTGGTTGCTTAAAACTTTTTTTCATACGCAAATTGTGTTCCTTATAAAAAGAAAATAAATAAATAAACATGTAGAAAGCATAGTCTTCGTAGTTTGTTAATCATTTATCACAAGTCATATGTTTTGACCCATCTTTATTTTTAATTTTCTGTTCTTTATCAAACTTGTGATATTAAACCATAATTACACGAATAAGAACATGAAATTGATGAGACTCCTAAGGTGACCTCACGAACGGTTAAATGCTTACACAAACCGTGTCTAATCATTTTCTTGTTACATAGAATAAGACAATAAAAGAGTTAGGGACTGTTTGGTTCATTAATAGTTGAACCATTAAGAGCTCTGAATGGTTCACCATGGTTTTTGTGTTGAACCATTAAAAGGCTAGATAAACTATTAAGAGGCTGGCAAAATCTGAAACAAATACCTCCTATATTTGACCGATTCAGAGTTAGCCTATTAATAGAATCATTAAAAGGCTATCAAACAGCCCCTTAATGTTTTCCAGGGTAACTATGAACGTTGGCTGAAATTGCAGGGACTAAATATCAATTTTAGGTTTAGGTTAGGGACCAAATATATAAATATTATTTCAACATTTTATACTCTTGACGTGTAAAAGTTAATACATTGCTTGTTATTGCAATATCTTTGTCTTTATTTGTATCTCGGATTTGTTTATAGAAACTGCAATTGGATAGTGGTGCATAAAAAAAACGGTTTTTTTTAACCCGGTTCAAACCGGTTACCGGTTTGGACCAAACCGGTTCGGGTTACCCAAAAACTGCAGTTTTTAAACCGGTTTGATGTTTTCTGGATGAGATCGGGTTAGGAACCGGTTCAAACAAACCGGTTTTCGAGCTGGGCAAAAAAATAGCCGTTGGGGAACGTCTATATGGCCGTTGGGGTCGATTTTAGCCATTTTTTGGCTCCATTTGCACCCTTAAAACACTATAAATAGGTGGGGGTGTTTAGGGTTGATCACACCTCTCTTTACACTCTCTAATCTCTAAAACCGCTCTTTAAACCCGTCAAAAACGCTCTCTAAACTCTCTCAAAACTCTAAAAAAAAGCATGGCAAGTTTTGGTGTTAGTGGTTCCTCAAACGAAGTTACCGTTGTGGAAATTCGAGCAACAACGAGAAATCCGGCAATTTGGTGCAATTACGATCTATGTTTGTTGTCAAACGGGAAGGAACGTGCTCGGTGCAAGATGTGTGGTGCGTTTTTGGGGAAAGATTCAAACACTAGTTTGAAAATGCATATGGAAAAATCTTGCCCGTCATTGAAGGGAATTCCAAGTGAAGGTCAAGCCTCCATGACAAGCGAATGAGGAATTTGGAACTTTGATCCAAATACTGTTTGAGATCGAATGGCGAGGTTAGTGATTCAAGAAGGATTGTCGTTCAGCCACTTTGACAATCCGCGCTTGACAAGGATGATTCAAGAGACACTCCATCCACGTTATCATCAAGTAAGTCGCACAACCCTTAGACGAGATTGTATAAAAATGTGGAAAAAAGCAAAAAAAGAATTAATTTTGGGTTTTGAAAATTTACAAACCGGTGTAAACTTAACCACCGATGTTTGGTCGGCTCCACATGGTATACCTGATTCGTACCTTTGCGTTACCGCGCATTGGGTTGATCCCAATACGTGGCAAATGATGAAGCGTACAATCGCTTTTGACTTGTTTGAATATCCACACACCGGGGAAAATTTATTTTATATATTGGATGGTGTTATTAACGAATTTAAATTACAAAATAAACTTTTTTCAATGTCTTTTGATAATGCATCTAATAATACAAATGCGAATCAAAAACTAAAAATTAAATATAAACCGGTTTGCAACGGCGTTTTTTTCCATAGTCGATGTGTCGCACACATCATTAACTTGGCGGTGCAAGCCAGGCTTGCAATTGAAGAGGTTTCAAACTTAACATATACTTTTCGACAAATGCTTAAAGATATTTTTAGTAACAAAAAAAGATACCATGATTATATTAAATTTTGTCGTGATACGAATAATCTTTGCTTAGGTCCGAATTGGGACGTCGAGACAAGATGAAACTCGACTTATACTATGTTTTATAGCGCTTTACGACAAAGAGAAACTTTAGAACTATTTCATGATATGCTTGCCTCAAAACCTCGTCGTAAAATTCTAAAGTTTCCTTCTACAAATTGGGACATTTTAAAAGACGTAACCGAATTGCTTCAAGTTTTCAAAACCGCCACCACTTTTTTATCCGGTGTTTATTATCCCACAAGTCCATTAACACTAAAACAAATATATTTAATGGCTAACAAGTTGTATGAACTTGAAAATAAAAGCACTCTTTTTACAAAAATGATTGAACCGATAAAAGAAAAATTAGTGAAATATTATAAAGAAATGCCTCCCGTTATAACTTGCGCCGCCGCGTTAAACCCTACCATAAATGTTTACGGGGTTGAAACTTTGATTGATAGAATTACTTACGCTTTCAATTTGGATAGCGAAGACATCCATTTTGCACAAGTTACAAAAACACATTTTAACAAATGTTTACAAGATTTATTTGATGTTTATTTACATAAATATGGTACAACTCCAACTCCACATGAAACAATGGGTACATCATCAAGTGGTAGCTCGAGAGATGTTAATTTGAATTTATATAACGAAATGTTAAATGAATTTAGTAAACGGGCTCGAGGTACCACCCCGAGTAGCGAACTCGGAAGGTATATTGGCACAAAATTTTTAGCGTTTATGCCTCCTACCGTTTTTGAGGATTTTGAATGGTGGAAAAAAAAAGAAGCTTCGTTTCCGATTCTTTCCGCCATGGCCCGTGATGTACTAACCGTCCAAGCTTCCACGGTAGCTTCGGAATCTGCGTTTTCTTTTAGTGGCAGGGTATTATCGATACGAAGGACTAGGCTCACACCCGTAGCGATGGAAATGTGCATTTGCTTGAAGGACCATTTGGATGCGATGGATAGGATACAAGACCAAACTTCTCTCGAAGATGAAATTCAAGCTGAAGAAACCATACACAACAACGAGGTTGATCTTGGAATATCCGAACCAGTCACCGATGAAGAACTAGCCGAAGATGCAAGGCTACGAAACTCTAGTTCCGAAGACAACGCACAAGAATAATCAATCAATATTCCAAAAAATAAAACGTTGAACTTAATGTTTTATATTTGTTATATTTTTGTAATGTTTTACAATTTTATAAATTTATCTTGTCATGTTTTTTAATTTCCAAACTTTCCAAATATTAATAAACGTTGAACTTTAAGTATTAAGTTTAAAATTTATTTGAATTTTTTTTTTAATAAAAACCGGTTTAAAGGGCAAACCGGTTTAAAACCAACCCTAACCGATTTGACCGGTTTGACATTTCCCATTACTAAAACCGGTTTAACCCGAACCGGTTTGGGTCCAAACCGGTTTTGACTTTTCGTTAACCAAACCGGTTCGGGTCGGGTTGAACCGGTTTGGGTTAAAAAACCGATTTGTGCACCACTACAATTGGATACATATGTGACGTTTCGGATGTTTCATTTACGCATTTATAATATATATCATGTAATCATTTTTTTTTATTTAATGAAATGCAAGTGTTTTTATTTAATTTTGTACAAAATATATATGTATTTATTTTAGGGATTTAAAATAATAAAATTTTATAAGTTTTAAACTTAAATAAAATTTTATATAAAAATCCAAATTTAAAAGATTCGTAACATAAATATGATAATCTATCTAAATAAAAATAAACTTTTATAAAATATATATATATATATACATTTATAATAATAATATGAGTTTATAAAATATAATTGAAATTGAAAAAGAAATCTAATTAATTATTTTTATAAAAGTTGAGGGTCGTTTTGTATTTAATCAAACTACAAGGTTTAAAACAGAATTCAGTTAAGGGACTAAAGGTGTACAAATCAAAATACAAGGGCTCCTCCGTAATTATCTCAGGGACTATTTTAAATCAAAATCAAACTCCAGGGACCAAAGTTGACAAAACCCTATTCGCATTTCCGGTCACCCCCTTCGATTTGTCCGGCGGTCCAAGGCTTTCTCCGGCGAACACCCCGACAGGGCTGTTCCCTGCACCTCAACGCCCGACAAAAGCGTCTCTGACTTCGTCTCCCCCACGCGAACCAGACCCCTCGACCAATTTGTCTGCCAATCACAAGGATCGTTTGATCCTGTTGGTGGCCGAGACATCCAGGTCCAAATTCGTGCCCGACAGGCCACCTCCACGCATGTTGACTGTCGGGTTAGTTTCACCTTGCCCAGACTAATGTCGGGACGTGTCCAATTGCGCGTTTGAGCATAAGGATTAGGCTCGGCTATAAAGAGTCATTGTCGGCCCTGCTCGAACTCGTTACCATCCTTCCTCACACCCTCACTCCAAATTGAAGACTGCATTACTTTCGTCTTCCCTGAGAAAGACTGTGACCAAGAATTCAGGAGCTGATTCCATCCAGAAGTCTGATTCCCGTTTTAGACATTTTCGGTTCAAGGTTCCTGCCGTCCAGGCCCTTCGCGACCAAGTCCGGACCTCTTCTCGGTTCCATTAGCTTATGTTATCATCAGGTAAACCATTCCAATCGAAATCTAGGCATTCGCTCGAGAGTCACCGGGCAAACTCAGTGTCCTCGGACACGGTTTGCCGGTCACCGAGAACCAGCGACCAGTTTCTCTGTTGTGTATTTAAATTACCCGTCACACACATAACCAGCGATGGGCAGTAGCCCGGCTGGTTATGCGTGTGTGTGTTTAAGGCGCAGGTCGCGGGTTCGATCCCGGTTGGCCTTCGGCCCAAATTTTTTATTTCTGTTTTTATTTATTTATTTTATTTTATTATCCTAATTTATTTTTAATACTCTTTTTATACAATAAATACTAAAACGAGTCGGTTTACTCGATCGTTTAATTTAAAATCGATTAAACTACATTTTTAATAAACCATCCCATTTTTTTTATAATATTTTTATAAACTTATTAAATAAACTATAATATATAAAATGTCCCATTTTACAAATCTTGTAATATTTTTATAAACTTATTAAATACATTATAATATATAAAATGTCCCATTTTACAAATCTTGTAATATTTTTATAAACCCATTAAAATATATTTTAATATATAAAATGTTCCACCTTTATAAGTCTTATAAATGTTTTTTTTATAAACTTGTTAAAAACAAATATAATATGGTAAATAATTTTCTCTCATTTGTTATAAAAATACATTAAACATAATAAATACTTGTTTAAAACAATATATATATATATATATATATATATTTCTATGAGTTAAAGTTTTATAAAACCGTTATCATTTTCTATCCTATTTTATACAAATAAATATTAAGAATATTATTATAAAACCTATACTCATTAGATACGAATACGCTCATACAAACATACAATAATACATATCTATCTACATAGGATTTCATCGTGCTTAGTTTTCAACGTCTTTATCACCCGCACTCGTGGATCATCGTATCCGCTAGCCAGGTGAGTTACATAACCCCTATTTTTACATTTTTATACGTTTTGGGGTGAAACATTATACATGCTACTCACATTGTTTATACATGTTATACATGAGACTATATGCTTATTCTTTGGATGAACATACATTTAAACACAAGACAACCAACTGTAATATTGATAGATCTATTGTGCCTGACCAGCCCACCCGGTTAGGGTGTTTATTACTGCATACTCGGATATAACCGCGTGTTATATTCAAACATATCGGATATAGCGGGTAACTATATTCAAGCCTACCGGACTTAGCTGTTGTGCTCTGTTCAAGCGCGTCAAACTCGGTTTGAATTGTGATTAAATAAATGGTACATCATATACACTATGTTTAACAAGATAAACAACGAGTTGCAAAACGATTTACAACTACTACTTATCGGAACTATTAAAACTATGTACTCACCAACTTTTTAGTTGAAACTTGATTTAAATAATGTTTCAGGTTTGGATATGACACTTGATTTAAATAATGTTTCAGGTTTGGATATGTGACTATTTGCTGAAGATTCCTCCACTTAAGGATTTTGGACCTTGTTAAATAAATCAATGTTTTGAACTAGACTAGGTTATTTGAAATGTATTGTATTTGGATCTTGTTGTTTCTTAATTTTAATTAATGAATTATGCAACCTTTAGTTACCATGTGATTTTGAACAATCATTCTAATGTCCGCCTCGATGATTCCGCCATCGGTCGGGGTGTGACAGATTGGTATCAGAGCCATGGTTATAGGGAATTAGGTTATTAGACACAATGACCTAGACTATAACCCTAGGACTCCCTTTTTATGTGTTATGTGCTAAATGATTAATTGCTATGTGAATTATTTGTAGTTAGGAATTGTCTGAATTTTCCCGAGTTTGGTACATGAGACTTATACACATACATACAAGACTTTGATACATGATACATACTTTACATACACATTTGGTCAACACATTTATGCAAACAAATACACTACTTATCCTTGTCCACACTCTCTCCTAATCCTTATAAATAGCAACATTCCTACACATTTTATATTCATAGACTCTCAAATCTATTAAAATCTTGAAAATCTCGTCAACGACTTAATTTCCTGAAACCAGTAAAAGACACGTGCAATCTGGAAGGGTGACACCTGTACATTGGGTTTTCTGTCTAGGAAAGCATTTCGTATAAATCCAAATAAACGGACCCGTATGCTTTCCTGGGAATTCCTGAAGTGAGTGTTTACCTATAGGCTAAAGCCTGTCTCTTTGAAAGTTTCGGGGAATTATTTAACGTTGATAAGTCAATGTATTCGCAAGGATACAATCCGAATTTGAACTCAAAATCTGGGGACATTATAGCAAAATAGGAAAAACTAGACGAACATGCAAAACAAATCATCATTACGGGTGCACACGTAATAACAATTTGTAGTGCATGCAAGTCCCGGCAATTCCTATTACGCAAATAATGATCTATAACATCATGTCCTACCCGGAATAGATGACTTAGTTTCCCCTATCAACTTAGAATAAATACACATGCACTAGCACGCGTCATGATAAATCTCGTATTTCTGCTTACATTATTTCCCGCTATAACTCATATTTATCCGTCTTATCTAAAATATCCTTGTCTTTTCTTATGGTGTTAGAATGCCTCCTCGACGTGCAAACTCTAGCACTTCCAACCCGGATCTTGCTACTCTTCTTGCCCAGCTAGTAGGGCAAATGACTCAAGCAAATAACAACAGTGACGGGTCTCACAACATCCAAGGGAACGGTGGTACCAACCCGCCTCACTGCACGTTTAAGCACTTTAACTCGTGCAATCCTACAAAATTCTTCGGGACTGAAGGTGCTACCGGCTTGCTTCAATGGTTTGAAAGCATGGAAAGCACATTCCAAAACAGCGACTGTCCCGATAATCTTCGGGTTCGTTATGCCACAAGTGTACTCCAAAAGAGAGCCCTCACCTGGTGGAACGGCAAGAAACGCACTCGTGGTGCTGAGGTTGCTACATCCTTATCATGGGATGATCTGAAAAAGGCCATGACTGATGAATTCTATCCTCGGAATGAAATGAGGAAGCTCGAGGCTGAGTTTTGGGATCTTGCCCAAGACAGCGGGGATAATCTGGCTTACACCACCCGGTTCCAAGAACTAAGTCTTTTGGTGCCTCACATGATCACTCCCCTTGCTCGGGGAATTGAAAAATACATAGGCGGCCTGCCTATGCAAATTCAAGATGCTGTGCTGGGAAGCAATCCTCCTACTCTTGAAGCTGCTATCCGTCTATCTGCTACACTATCCGACAACCATGTCAAAGCCGGAACCTTAACAAGAAAGGGTTCCAAGAAGGTTGTCTCTACCCTCGCGGCCGTCAAAGATGTAAAACCCGAGTCTTCTAACCGCAACAAGAAATGAAAGGGTCGAAACTTTGCAGCCGTAACTCCCGCTGTACTTGCTATCCAAGTGGCCCCTTTGGGTCAAAACCCGAAACCTTATTTGGGTCCAAATCCCCAATGTCAAACCTGCAAGTACCATCATCCTGCCAACTTACCATGCCGATTGTGTTCAAGCTGCGGACGATATTGACACGTGGTCACTACTTGCCGTACCCGTCCTCCCGTCCACCAAGCTGCTCCAGCCAACCGTCCAAACTATCCGGCACTTCTCAATGGTCGGGCATGTTACGAATGTGGAGACCCAAACCACTTCCGTGACCGATGCCCAAAACTTCATCACCAAGGTGGTCCCCAAGGACGAGCGTTTAACATAAACGCCAATGAGGCTCAAGCAAACAATGACGTGATAAACGGTACGTTTCTCATAAATAATCATTATGCATCCGTTTTATTTGATACCGGTGCCGATAGGAGCTTTGTATCTCTTACCTTTGAATCTCGACTTGCTAAACAAAGAACGAAACTTGACGATCCTTATTCCGTGGAGATAGCAAACGGGAAATCTATTGCTATAAATTCTGTTATCCGCAACTGCAATCTCGAGCTTAATAATCATGAATTCTCTGTTGATCTCCTTCCAATGCAATTGGGAAGTTTTGATATTATAATTGGCATGGACTGGTTATCCAAGCACCATGCCGAGGTTATTTGCTACGAAAAGTGTATTCGTATACCTCTCTCTTCGGGCGACACGTTAGTTATTTTCGGTGAAAAACCGTGTCGTGGTCTCCAGCTCATGTCTTGCACATTAGCACAAAAGTACTTGCGGAAGAAGTACGTTGCCTTCCTGGCTCACATAGTTGACACGAAAGTCAAGGATAAGGAATTGCAAGACATCCCAATCATCCGAGATTTTCCCGAAGTATTCCCCGAGGACCTACCTAGTCTTCCTCCTCCTAGACAAGTAGAGTTCCGCATTGACCTTATGCCCAGAGCAACTCCCGTGGCAAAAGCTCCCTATCGCCTTGCACCTTCCGAGATGCAAGAGCTTGCAAGTCAATTACAAGAACTCTCATCCAAAGGATTCATCCGCCCGAGCCATTCACCTTGGGGTGCTCCCGTACTATTCGTAAAGAAAAAGGATGGATCGTTTCGAATGTGCATCGATTATCGAGAACTCAACAAGCTTACAATTAAGAACCGTTATCCTTTGCTCCGTATCGACGATCTTTTCGATCAGCTTCAAGGTTCAACATGTTTCTCAAAGATTGACCTTCGTTCCGGATACCATCAACTTCGTGTTCTTGATGAAGACATTCCGAAGACTGCCTTTCGGACTAGATATGGTCACTACGAGTTCATGGTCATGCCATTCGGTTTGACTAACGCACCTGCGGTTTTCATGGACCTCATGAACCATGTATGCAAACCTTATTTGGACAAATTCGTGATCGTTTTCATTGACGACATTCTCATCTATTCTAAAACAAAAGCGGAGCATGAACAACATCTTCGTTTGATTTTGGAACTCTTGAAGAAAGAACAACTATACGCCAAGTTCTTCAAGTGTGAATTCTGGCTAAAGGAAGTTCAATTTTTGGGACACATAGTCAACGATAAAGGAATTCATGTGGACCCGGCAAAGATCGAGGCGGTAAAGAATTGGAGTACACCTAAGACTCCTACCGAGATTCGTTCATTCCTTGGACTAGCAGGTTACTATCGTCGTTTCATCTCAAATTTCTCCAAGATTGCGGTTCCACTCACTGCCTTGACTCACAAGGGTAAATCTTACGAGTGGGGACCCAAGCAAGAAGAAGCTTTTCAAACTCTCAAGCACAAGCTCTGCAATGCTCCTATTCTAACTCTCCCTAATGGTAATGACGACTTTGTCGTTTATTGTGATGCATCCAACCAAGGTCTTGGTTGCGTTCTTATGCAACGTGGCCAAGTAATTGCATACGCATCACGCCAACTCAAAGTCCATGAGAAGAACTATACGACCCATGATCTTGAGCTTGGTGCTGTCGTTTTCGCTTTGAAAATTTGGAGACACTATCTATATGGCACCAAATGTGTGGTTTTCACCGACCACAAAAGTCTCCAACATATTTTCAATCAAAAAGAGCTTAATATGAGGCAACGACGATGGGTTGAACTTCTTAACGACTATGACTGCGAGATTCGCTACCATCCCGGCAAAGCAAATGTTGTAGCCGACGCCTTGAGTCGTAAAGAACATGTCATGCTTCATAGTATTTGTATTCATAACGATATCCAAGCCCGTATTCTCAAAGCACAACACACCTCGGTTACCGAGGGAAACATGTATCAAGAAATGGCATGTGGTGTAGAACTCTTGCTAGAAACCAAAGCCAACGGTCTATTGTATTACTTGGACCGTATCTGGGTTCCCGATCGCGATGATCTTCGTAAATTTTTGATGAACGAGTCCCACAAAACTCGATATTCGGTACATCCCGGAGCTGATAAGATGTACATGGGTCTCCGTCAGCAATATTGGTGGCCCGGCATGAAAAAGGATATTGCCCTCTTTGTGGCAAAATGCCTTACTTGTTCTAAAGTGAAGGCCGAACACCAAAAGCCTTCCGGACTCCTCGAACAACCTGAAATACCCGTATGGAAATGGGAGAACCTTGCCATGGATTTCATCACCAAACTCCCACGCACTTCTAGTAGGCACGATAGTATCTGGGTCATTATCGACCGACTTACAAAGTCTGCTCATTTCTTGCCTATTTGTGAGGACTACCGAGTTGAGAAATTGGCTCGGATCTACATTGATGAGATTGTAAGTCGTCACGGAATCCCTTTGAACATCATCTCCGATCGTGATTCGCGTTTTACTTCCCGATTTTGGCAATCGTTACAATCTGCACTTGGTACTCGCTTGGATTTAAGTACGGCTTACCATCCTCAAACTGATGGACAAACCGAGCGAACAATCCAAACTCTTGAAGATATGCTTAGAGCTTGTGTCATTGACTTTGGTGGTAATTGGGATTCTCACCTACCATTGATTGAATTCTCTTACAACAACAGCTACCACACAAGTATTAACATGGCACCGTTTGAGGCTCTTTATGGACGGAAATGCCGTTCACCAATTTGTTGGAACGAAATTG
This sequence comes from Smallanthus sonchifolius, assembly GCA_023525975.1. Lineage (NCBI taxonomy): Eukaryota > Viridiplantae > Streptophyta > Magnoliopsida > Asterales > Asteraceae > Smallanthus > Smallanthus sonchifolius. The sequence continues at coordinate 50,339,846 of CM042023.1, forward strand.
GTGAGGCACAAATCACCGGTCCCGAGCTTATCCAAGAGACCTCCGATAAAGTCTCTCTTATCCGTGACAACATTCGGGTAGCAAGAAGTCGGCAAAAGAGCAATGCCGACAAACGACGAAAACCCTTGGAATTTCAAGTTGGAGATATGGTCCTTCTAAAGGTATCATCTTGGAAAGGCGTAGTCCGATTTGGAAAGAAAGGAAAACTTGCACCTCGATATGTGGGCCCATTCAAGATACTCGAAAGGATAGGAAAAGTGGCCTACAAACTCGATCTTCCTTCAGAACTCAGCAACGTCCATCCGACTTTTCATGTGTCAAATTTGAAAAAGTGTCTAGCCGATGAGAACCTCCACATTCCCCTTGATGAGGTGCGTATTGACGAGAAAATGCACTTCGTTGAGAAACCCATGGAAATCATGGACCGAGAAGTCAAGAAACTCAAGCGTAGTCGCATCCCCATTGTCAAGGTCCATTGGGAGTCTAAACGTGGACCCGAGTTCACTTGGGAACGTGAAGACCAAATGAAGACCAAGTATCCGCATCTCTTTTCATAGCCTCCACTAGTTGAATTTCGGGACGAAATTCCTCTAACATGGGGAGACTGTGACGTTTCGGATGTTTCATTTACGCATTTATAATATATATCATGTAATCATTTTTTTTTATTTAATGAAATGCAAGTGTTTTTATTTAATTTTGTACAAAATATATATGTATTTATTTTAGGGATTTAAAATAATCAAAATTTTATAAGTTTTAAAATTAAATAAAATTTTATATAAAAATCCAAATTTAAAAGATTCGTAACATAAATATAATAATCTATCTAAATAAAAATAAACTTTTATAAATATATATATATATATATACATTTATAATAATAATATGAGTTTATAAAATATAATTGAAATTGAAAAAGAATTCTAATTAATTATTTTTATAAAAGTTGAGGGTCGTTTTGTATTTAATCAAACTACAAGGTTTAAAACAGAATTCAGTTAAGGGACTAAAGGTGTACAAATCAAAATACAAGGGCTCCTCTGTAATTATCTCAGGGACTATTTTAAATCAAAATCAAACTCCAGGGACCAAAGTTGACAAAACCCTATTCGCATTTCCGGTCACCCACTTCGATTTGTCCGGCGGTCCAAGGCTTTCTCCGGCGAACACCCCGACAGGGCTGTTCCCTGCACCTCAACGCCCGACAAAAGCGTCTCTGACTTCGTCTCCCCCACGTGAACCAGACCCCTCGACCAATTTGTCTGCCAATCACAAGGATCGTCTGATCCTTTTGGTGGCCGAGCCATCCAGGTCCAAATTCGTGCCCGACAGGCCACCTCCACGCCTGTTGACTGTCGGGTTAGTTTCACCTTGCCCAGACTAATGTCGGGACGTGTCCAATTGCGCGTTTGAGCATAAGGATTAGGCTCGGCTATAAAGAGCCATTGTCGGCCCTGCTCGAACTCGTTACCATCCTTCCTCACACCCTCACTCCAAATTGAAGACTGCATTACTTTCGTCTTCCCTGAGAAAGACTGTGACCAAGAATTCAGGAGCTGATTCCATCCAGAAGTCTGATTCCCGTTTTGGACATTTTCGGTTCAAGGTTCCTGCCGTTCAGGCCCTTCGCGACCAAGTCCGGACCTCTTTTCGGTTCCATTAGCTTCTGTTATCATCAGGTAAACTATTCCAATCGAAATCTAGGCATTCGCTCGAGAGTCACCGGGCAAACTCAGTGTCCTCGGACACGGTTTGCCGGTCACCGAGAACCAGCGACCAGTTTCTCTGTTGTGTATTTAAATTACCCGTCACACACATAACCAGCGATGGGCAGTAGCCCGGCTGGTTATGCGTGTGTGTGTTTAAGGCGCAGGTCGCGGGTTCGATCCCGGTTGGCCTTCGGCCCAAATTTTTTATTTCTGTTTTCATTTATTTATTTTATTTAATTATCCTAATTTATTTTTAATACTCTTTTTATACAATAAATACTAAAACGAGTCGGTTTACTCGATCGTTTAATTTAAAATCGATTAAACTACATTTTTAATAAACCATCCCATTTTTTTAAAAATATTTTTATAAACTTATTAAATACACTACAATATATAAAATGTCCCATTTTACAAATCTTGTAATATTTTTATAAACTTATTAAATACATTATAATATATAAAATGTCCCATTTTACAAATCTTGTAATATTTTTATAAACCCATTAAAATACATTTTAATATATAAAATGTTCCACCTTTATAAGTCTTGTAAATGTTTTTTTTTATAAACTTGTTAAAAACAAATATAATATGGTAAAGAATTTTCTCTCATTTGTTATAAAAATACATTAAACATAATAAATACTTGTTTAAAACAATATATATATATATATATATATATATATTTATTTCTATGAGTTAAAGTTTTACAAAACCGTTATCATTTTCTACCCTATTTTATACAAATAAATATTAAGAATATTATTATAAAACCTATACTCATTAGATACGAATACGCTCATACAAACATACAATAATACATATCTATCTACATAGGATTTCATCGTGCTTAGTTTTCAACGTCTTTATCACCCGCACTCGTGGATCATCGTATCCGCTAGCCAGGTGAGTTACATAGCCCCTATTTTTACATTTTTATACGTTTTGGGGTGAAACATTATATATGCTACTCACATTGTTTATACGTGTTATACATGAGACTATATGCTTATTCTTTGGATGAACATACATTTAAACACAAGACAACCAACTGTAATATTGATAGATCTATTGTGCCTGACCAGCCCACCCGGTTAGGGTGTTTATTACTGCATACTCGGATATAACCGCGTGTTATATTCAAACATATCGGATATAGTGGGTAACTATATTCAAGCCTACCGGACTTAGCTGTTGTGCTCTGTTCAAGCGCGTCAAACTCGGTTTGAATTGTGATTAAATAAATGGTACATCATATACACTATGTTTAACAAGATAAACAACGAGTTGCAAAACGATTTACAACTACTACTTATCGGAACTATTAAAACTATGTACTCACCAACTTTTTAGTTGACACTTGATTTAAATAATGTTTCAGGTTTGGATATGTGACTATTTGCTGAAGATTCCTCCACTTAAGCATTTTGGACCTTGTTAAATAAATCAATGTTTTGAACTAGACTAGGTTATTTGAAATGTATTGTATTTGGATCTTGTTGTTTCTTAATTTTAATTAATGAATTATGCAACCTTTAGTTACCATGTGCTTTTGAACAATCATTCTAATGTCCGCCTCGATGATTCCGCCATCGGTCGGGGTGTGACAACATAAAAAGGAAAGATTAAATTATTTTAATTATTCTCTAAATTCATCTTTTGATTTGAATCTAACATAACATAGTGGTGACTGATTAAACATATTTTATTATGGTAGATAATGGAGTATAAATTAGTTAACACTAAAACAATAACTTTTAACATATCTTGAATTATAGATTATGTTGATAAAATGCATGAGCATCAAATGCCTTTACAACATACAAATCAAGGGAGATTTCCTAAACTAATAACACTATTAGGGTGATAGGGGCGCCCTACTCAAGCATGGCCGAGTAGGAGAGATGAGCCCGGGTAAAAAGAGGTACACCGCCCCCTATCTATCAGAGTTGCTTGGGCCGAGTAAGGTTTGAGGGGAATTTGAGTATATTTACTAGGGTGTGAGTAGTTTTGGTGAGTAAGTAGTTTTGATGAGTGAATGGGTGTTTCTATTGAAATATGAATAAATGAGTAATTTAAATAGTTTTGATGTGATAAAATTTTTTTGGTTAGTTTGGTGAGTAAAATTATTGGATTAGTAAGGTGCCCCCTTCACCCTTATGAAAAGTATCACATCATTTGTGTTGTATTGGTGTGTATATCTTACCGTATTAGGTGGTTATTATCTTAAACAGTGGAGTCGAATAAAAACATAAATAATCATATGATATTCAAAGAACGCTATATTCAACAAAAGCTAGCACACGACATATCAAATCAACTAGAGATAGGTGTGGCAAATAACGTACAAATATGTCACGAGGGATTTCTAAGATTACAAGAACGGATATGTCAAAATTATTTGGTGATTCACCCGAATACTTCAATCGGATAAAACTCAGATTGAAAAACAATAATCGAATATTTGTGTATGAGGGAATTTTCGTGAACCAGTCAATCGATCAAATGATCAAAAAATAAATTTTACAGGGATTGCGGCAAGAAACTGCCTTGACAGTTATCCATTTAAATTCGAACTTTAAAAGAAATTGTGTCATTTTATCTCTAATTTTATAAAACGGATTTAAAATGTGAAAATCTGGGAAAACAAATACTAATGAATTTTTAATATAGCAATAATTATCAAAATAAAAAATTTTCAAGCTGACCCCAGCCAGAGGCTCTGCCCTTTGAATCCCACTTCCAGTGGCGCTGCATCCGGACCCTTGCCAAGGGGGCATTGCCCCCTTGGAACCTCCATTGCTTAGGGCTTCACCCCTAAGTTGCAATTAAGTTCCTAAAATCATAATAAAATAAAAAAAGTGTGCACTACGAATCTCCTGTCTTGTTTGATGCATATTATTATTCAGTTGGTCAATAAATCAATCCAATTATAATAAAATAACCAACGTATGTAAGGGGGCGCGCAACATACATATTCAAAACTACTTGTGTAATTCATGACAAATCCGAATGTCGAGTTTAGAAACAAGTACATATAAAATAAATATAAAAACAAGTCAAGCAAGTGTATATAAGAATCAAATAAACATAAAGTAAATATAATTTATTACAGACTAAAAGCAATATATATTCACCTAAGAGATGTAAACTCGTATCCAGAGTCGATTCTAAGAATTTAAGTGTCCTGGTCGAGCCGGAAAAAAGGCCCCTACAAACAAAATATATAATTTATTTTTTTTTAACGACGACTAACGTTATAGCAATAAACATAGAAAAAATATAGTATGTTACATGACATATCGTAATAGCTAAATTTTTTTTTTAAAAAAGATTATGGCTCAACCATTACATATTTACATTATGAAGATTAAATGGATTACTAGATCAGGGCCCAACCAATCAACCATTACATATCTATACTATATAATAAATAAAAGTTTTTTCATGTCACGTGTCGCCTCCATATTCGTTCTCGTCATTTTTTCCCGCCTCTCTCTCTACACTTCCATCTTTTAATAATAATATACTTTTGAAGAAAATACTAATTATACTAATAAAACACATTTATTTTAAATTATCTCTTGTTATAGGAAATCTAATTAGGTAACTTTATTTTCAATCAAATCATAAATGAATAGTAATTAGCGTATTTTCAAAACTCATTATATATTAATTTTTACATGTTTTGAATTTTTTTTATTCGTAAGATATGTAATACATTTTTACACATGTAAAATATATACATAAAGATTAAAAATTTTATGTATTGATATTTTTTTCACCCGTGTGTAATACACGGGATCTAAGCTAGTTTACATTATAAAGAATAAACGGATTATGACCCAATCACTACATTATAAAGATTAAATAGCTCCCAACCATTATAAAGATTAAAGAGAGCCCAACCATTATAAAAATGGCCCAATATGTTTTTAAGTTTTTATAAAAATGTCCCAATATATATAAACCGGTATATATAAATTTATAAAATAACATAAATATATATAAAATTTTAGCCCCCTAAAAAAATGGGCCTTGGCCGAAGGTCCGGCTCGGCCTACCCCAGGGCCGGCCCTACTTGTAACTCTAACGATGATCATGCCCAATAGAAAAGCTAAACCTATTTGTCGTCACACGTGCCATGACAATTAACGAAGTATTTATTAATAAAAATTACTATAATTGTGGCTTAGTCACAAATTTTATATTTGTTTACTGCATACTTAGTATCAATTCATCTTAATACATTAGATAAACATTATATTTTTGAGTAGTTATCATACACCTTTCATTGAAAGTAATAATTAAATCAATTATCCAGAAACATATAGATAGATAGATACAAAAGTTAGATATATTCATTTTACAGGATAAAGAAGAAAAGAAAACAGTCAAGGGAGACTTCTTTGTTTATAAACTATCAAAGGTGTTTACAAAGTCTTCCTTAAGCCTATTTGTTATTATTATTATTTTTATTAATTGTGGATTTCCACCGTTTTGGAGACTTCTATAACCAAAGACTTTTTTAATTTCTTTTCTTCCCAATATCTTCATTTCTCATCCTTAAATTATGCGAGATTTGGATATTAATTTTTTATTATAATTTAGAATTTGTAAAACTTTATACTTTACTATAAGAAATAATTTAGTTATTGCATGTTATTTGATAAATGGCTCAAATAATAGTTAGTTAATTAATATAGTTGATTTTTAAATAAAAAAGAAAACCTACAGAAAGAATTAAGTATATAATGTATATGTTCGGTTATACAAACATTATTATTATTATTATTATTATTATTATTATTATTAATATTATTATTATTATCATTATTAAATAAGGGTACGACAACTCTACTGTCATATAAAACACTAATCTTGAAATTAAGGTCAAAATCATAGAGAAAACACTTAATCAAAAAAATTTCTAAATGCCCTATTTTTTTTAACGGCAATTTGGATGACTGATGGGCCACTAGCCCACCCGATCATCTGCATCACCCTCTGGAGGAAACTCATCATAGGTGAGAAAACCTCCTGGCCCAACCTGGACCTCCTTTTTTTATCACAGGTAGGACTTGAACCTAATAAGACCTCCATATTTTAATAAAGTATTGGGTATACACCTTTACCACTAAGCTAAGCTAGTGGTTGTAGCTAAATGCCCTATTAACACTCTAAAGAGAATAACTCATTAATCAAAGAGTCTAACAAAACTAATTTGAAAAGAGTAGAGGTACTCGGATAGAGTAATTTTACAAAAGTTATGGTCTTCCTTGTCACGACCTGTTCTTGGCGATCCAATTTGGTTGGTATCTTCTTTCATCGTCCAAGGTGTATTGAAAAACATGAAAAAAGTGATAGATATACGTAGGGGGAGTATCAAATAAGAAGTAGTTTTTCGCTAAGAAATCTAATAAATGACAAAACCCTGAAGAAACGATACCAAACGAATTCTGATTAAGCTAATTTCAGCGGCATTGGAACCGTCTCGTCGAACTCTACCATCCTAGCTTTTAGGGTTTAGCTTTTAAGGTTTAGATTTTACGTTTGAATTTTAAGGTTTTAGCCTTATGGTTTAGCCTTAGGGTTTAGATTTTATGTTTTATGTTTTTTTAGGGATGAGGGTGGGTGGTTTAGGTTTTTGGGGGTGGGTGGGGGTAGGTTTTTTTGGGGGGGGTTTAGGTTTTGGGGGGTGAGGGTGGTGGTTTTAGGTTTTTCGGGGTAGAGTTGGAGAGGGGTTTAGGTTTTTGGGGGTGCGGGTGGAGGGGGGTTTAGGTTTTTGGGTCCGGGTTAGAGTTCGATGAGACGGTTCCAACGCCGCTGTATTGAGCTCAATCGGAGTTCGTTTGACCCACTTCTTAGTATTTTTTAGCGAAAATCATTTTTAGTGCAACCGTCCACGAAATATGTAACCCCTCAGAAGATATACGTTGTGAACTTGAGATAGTTCTGCAGTGGCAGAACTTGAACAATTAAATTGGGGGGCTGAAAATATTACCCATAAAAAATATTTTTTTTACCAAATAAAGACTATAAATCCAAAAAGTAATAGTTACAACTCAGTCCGACGACCTTTAAGATATTTATAGAACAGATTTGGGCTTTTGGTATGGATTAGGAGAAGCTTAAACACTAAAACTAATATGAAATAAGCTTACTAAGCTGAAATCAATACATATGAACAAAAAATAGGGGCCACCCCTCTGGCCCTTATACGTTTCTCCCATGTAGTTGTGGTGGTAATGTTAACAGGTATGAAGCTTTACCAACTCTCTACAGGATTTTGTAAGCATCAATGAAATGTGAATTCAACTTTCCTTTAATTCTGAAACAACGAACACCTTTACAAGTAGGTACTTTCAGGAACAATTGCCCCTCAATTTAAATTCCAAAGTTCTCCTATGATGGTCGGAAGTAGGTACTTTCAGGAACAATTGCCCCTCAATTTAAATTCCAAAGTTCTCCTATGATGGTCGGGGTAACTCTTTTGTTGTGATTGGGATTCTTAAAGCTTCTCTTTAGCGATGGTGACTTTTCCACTTGTTAATTATGGTCCTTCTATAACTATCTTTACTACCACAAACTTTCGACCATACAAGCCTCCAAATGGTGCCGTCTTGATGTGTACCTGGAAAATGTTATTATACGCAAACCCAACCAAGCATAAATACTCATATCGATGCTTGCCTAGAAACTGTTATTATACGCAAACTCATTCCAACATAAGTACTCATCTCGATGCTTGCCTAGAAACTGATATCTCGATGCTTGCTCCTTGGAGAATACTTGGTCTAACCATTGTAGTGAACTGCTCGATTAGTTCGGTTTACTCATACGTGATGGTATCATTACGGTTACTCTAGTGAATCTAGTCCCTTAAACTATTTAAAATCCAAAGACTTTATCTTACTTTTTTAGAACGACATATCGGTTAGGATGTCGCTAACCCCACCTAGCTTAGAGTTCAAGTCCTACCACAGAGGGTGTTCCTGAAATTATGAAGTGTATCTTGTGAGGATTAAACCTGGGACCTCCACAAGAGGAAAACCTTATGGCAAAACCCCCTGACCACCAGACCAAAGGCCTGATGGAGACTTTATCTTACTTATAAAAAGAAATTAATAAATGAATGTGTAGAACACGTTGTCTTTACAGTTTTATGTGTGTTAATCATCTGCCATCAATCATATCTTTCGACCCCTTTTATTTATTTTTTTCTATCTTTATCTACCTCGTGATATCATATTGGGTTTTATACATGTCACATAAAATATTTAGGCGGTAGAAGCTTGAAACTTGTATACCTTTTAAAACTTTTAAACGAACCCACCAAAGATCCATATGTGAATAACAAGAAACTTCAAAACATACATACGGTGTTAAGATATAACAACTTTTGTAGATAATTGCTACTTCATTGATGAAGATGATGAACAAGGATCCAAGTGTATCCTCTCCAAATAGATCCACACCAAGAAATTAGCAAGCTTCAAAAGATGCTAGTTTTTATAACCAACAAATGTCAAGAGCAACAAAAGAATAACTATCTTTTGTGTCTGTCATGATCGATCAAGTGGTTTAACTATTCAATTTGTTGTAACTTAGCTTAACAGATTGTTATGCGCAGCAGAAACTAAACAAGTTAATCTAAGTTAAGAATTGTTTGATTAGAAAGCAATTATACTCCAAACTCTAATTGTATAAATTGCAATCAATACTCGTACACTCGAATTGTATGCTCCTTTAAGGAATTGCATTGCTTAAATACTGGAGAATGAAAACAGTTATTACCCACTAACTCTATAGAGGTTACAACTTGCTGATTTGGAAATAACTTCTTTAATTTCTAGACACGGTTACATTATGAATTAAATAAACAAACTATCTAATTACCTAATGACTGGGATAATGAAAACAATCAATCATATATCAGGTAGTTGTTCGATACAAGTTATGCACTCTCAGCAGTATCTCATTGATCGACAATAATTAGGTCTTCTCAGTAGAAACAAGTTAATCCCCATTAACTTGTTCTTCGGTACTAACTTTGGTATCATCATTAACCGTGATCTTCAGTAGCATCTTTACTATCAGTAGTAAAGTTGTCTTTGGCACTAGTAGTGATCAGTAACAACTCTGGTGTTCGACATCAACTGTAACCTTTGATACAAACTTGAGTCTTCAGTATAAGCTACAAAAGGTAGCAAGTTTGTCTTGCGGTATTAACTCCAAAAGTACCACATGTCTAATAAGACCCATGGCACATAATTTAAGACCCATGCTACCAAAACCTATGAGTTTGTCTTCCTCTTCTACAGTTACCACATGTCTAATAAAACCCATGGCACATAATTTAATCAGTTTTCATTTAGCATTTTTCACTTCCACTAGGGTTCTTTAACTTTGTCTCAGACAGATCAACCAAGTCCACTTTACTTAGCATCATAATTCTATCTCCTTACAACACTTCTTGGATCCATCAACTTTGGTTATCTCATACGTATTCGTCTAATCTTATAATTCTCATTTAATTATTAGAATATATTCTGACATAAGAGCAGTATTTGGATACAGTTTTCTGTTAGTGAGCACGATGAGTAATCGAGCTCCTTCTTAACTCTCATGCATCTTTGGCCCACTAAGAACTGTAATGTGATACATGTCTTCATCCGATGATTGAAGGATGTCACACACATTCTCATATAAAGATATGGATCCATCTTCACTCTTGATCATATATATATGTGTGTCTGATTATCAAAGTACCATTCAACAATAACAGACCTTGCAAATTATGTAGATGAAGATTGAGGTGAAGGAACTTGTGTGGGTGTATCACTAGATCTTTTAGCCATTGATTTTTTTCTTTTGTAACTTCGAATGGCATATCCCTTTGCTGTGTAATAGAAACCAGTTGTTGTGGAGGTGATTTAGGTTTCTGCTGAATAGGTTTAGGTTGTGAAGGTTTTTGGTGTGGTGAAGGTGGTTAATGTGATTGAGATATTGAAAAATCAAATATATATATATATATATATAACATAAAAAAATTGAAAATTTTTCAAAAAAATTAACTTAAAACAGATTGTGTTTTGCAAGTCCCGAGAGTTTTCACGAATTTTTTTTGTTCCGGGCATACAAAAGACCTGTTTTTGTGCAATGTAAACCAAGAGTTTAAGGCGGGTCGGGTGTGGGTATGCATTTCCTTAACGCGGTGTTCCCCAAGTATTAGGGATTAAATAGGCTCAAATAGTCAATTTTCAGTAATAAAATTGTTTGGAATGCGATAGTGTAGCAAACTATATGGTGATAATTGTGCACGACTTTTATCGGTAACCCATTCCACACGTTTCAGTGAGGTCTTGAGCCTTTTTAATTTCATATATTTATTCACTGTTTCATTTGTGTTGTGTATAACTGCATGATTTGTCTTGTTAGAACTTGATTATCTAGATACATTTTGATACCCTAGGTTTAGACAACACACAGAAATAATCTAAGGCATTAGGTTTAGCCTTTTCATTTGTCTTCCCTACCTGAACATTAACCCCTAGTGAACCCTTTTGAGCCTTATTCCATTTTCAATTGTTAAAACCCACATATTACCCCTTAGCCTTTTTCTGTTTAAACTGGTGTTACTAATCCAGTTCAACCTAGTATGTGAGTGTTTTTTGTTAAAAATCACGAGAAAAGAAAAAAAACAGAGAGAGAAGAAATTGGAAAAAAAGAAAAAAAATTCCCTTGTAAAAAAAATTATTAGAAAAAATTAAAAAATAAATATATGCAAAAGAATAAGTGTGGGGATCAAAGATCATCAAAGGTTTAGTAGTGTTTGTTTATTTATCTTGGTATTACTAGTCCGGGTTAGTTTCACTTTAGCCACTTTAAATCCCTTATCCGTACCCATAACTCTAGCCTGACATTACAACCCGTTTAAAAGACCTTTTTGATCTGTGTGTTTGTCTTCACAATTGGGTGGAGATTTGATTGATTCACAAGCTTATGACTTAGATATTTCACTGTTAGGTTTGAGAGCTAGAATAGGAACCGACACATCTTTTGCTAGTCACAGAAATAAAAAAGTTGAGAGAACTATTATGAGGGGTACGAGTTGTGCACGGTTTGATCTTGAAAGAATGTGAAACTTGAATAGGTATGCCCATGTTTTTGGGGACTTATTGGGTCGTAAACCTATTGAACGTTGTAAATCTTGGGGAGTTATTCATGTCTTTGGATTTCGTGACTTGTGTATGATTTTGCTTGAGGTTTTTGTGTTTATGTGATTACTGGGTTGGATGTGTTGCCTGGGGCTTTGCTTAGGGACAGACAAGCTTTAAGGGTGGGGATATTTGATGTGTTGTAAAACACACATGTTATTCACCTTTATTTCACCATATTTTGATAGGTTTTTATGGCAAATTCATAATATTTTGGTACTTATTAAGTTACATGTTGAATTTGCAGGTTTGAATGAGAAAATGAATGATTTTTCTAGAAAAGTTCATGAACAAAAGAGATGGGATGATTAAGAAGAAAAAAAATAAGGAATTTGGAAAAATACACACGTAGCGGACCGCTAAGGATAGTGGTAGTGGTCCGCTGTCCAAGAAAAGACATAACCATTGCAAATCATTACCCGTGTGCGCACCTAGATGACATCCGCCCTTAGAGGACCGCTAAGGTGCTTACTAGCGGTCCGCTACCGACCCGACGGGCCAGAAACCCTAAATTCCATGATTATAAATATTGGGCATGTTTTATTGGGGGCTATCGTTGGTTTGCGGCTGGAGATGACTGAAGGGTTTGGAATACGAAGTTTGGAGGCTGAAGAACACAACGATTGAAGTTTGGAGCTAGTTTTCGGTTTGAAATCTTTCGGTTTATGTAGTTTTCTTTAATTCCAGTATTTAGAAACGATTATGGTTATGTTTTCCTACTGTGCTTTGATGTTTTCCAGTATCAGGAGTAGCTAATTTCGTTAGCTACCTAGGGTTGATTTAACTTTCATGTTTTGACATATTTTTCGGGTTTTAATCATATGAATCATTTTGATAATCTTAGAATCTTGTTCCTTATTGTTTGTGAATGGATATGTATGCTGGTATAACTTAGTATTTACTGCTTGATAATGTTTGCTTGTTATCTAGTTGGTTTTGTATCTTCTAGGTTGAGTTTTGCATACTAGAATCACTAGTTTGTGTTTTGATTATTAGACAACTAATTAGACCTAACGGTTGGTATCTTGGTCGTATTTGGCTTGTTATTCAGTGTCCTACCTTGTCTTGAGACCTAGGGGTGATAGAAATAGCCTGAAACATCATGTTCATTGTGTGTTAGGTATAGATTGCGCGAAAGCGAGTTTTGCATTTCATTCATGGTATTAGTGTTCTTAGTGTTGGGATTCAGTGGTGATCAGTTTGACTTTTGTAAAAACGGGTTTTGACAGAGAAATAACTAATTCAGTTAATTAATGAATACGCAGCGGAAAATAAAATCATAACCTATTTAACAGCACTGACAAACCGAACAGGATCTGGTTATGAACACGCAAACAAAAAAAAAATTTAATCTACTGATGAGATTAATTATACCTTAGTGGTTAACAAATAACCGCTCGAGACACCAAGGTACAACGAACCGATGCTAGATCACGAACTGACAACACGAGAGACGAGTAGCGCCGGGGCTAGCCGAAAACGGGACAGCAACGGGGCAAGGTCCGGCTTGGGTTAGTTTGGTGGTGCCGAAAATCACCAAACTAATGACCATTTTTTTGTTTCTGCTTTCCTCGATCAAAAAGAAAAAAAAACGGAGGTTGCTTTGTATCTTGCTTTTTAACAAAAATAATTAGATTATAATCATATAATAATTATAAACCCTAATAATTGTTTTCGGGCCCAAAGTCTAATACGAGATAAAAATCCTGTACCCATTTAATTGTTTTAATAAAAAGATTAAAACAATAAATATGAATTATTATTTATAAACTTGTATAAATAATAAATCCCGTGTAACGAATATAAAATATACCGTGTCGCTAACAGTTCGTAATTACCAGTTAAGCGGGTTAAGTGGATTTAATGTTCGTTGCCCTAGGTGTAACTCTTACGGGTCATAGCTCGGTCAGCCGCGTTGTCCATTGGGTCGGTCCATAAAATCCAACAATCTCCCACTTGGACGATCCACGATAAATCAACGCAAACAGTTAGCGGCGCTCTAGCTGCACATGGTTGTCCCTAACAAGGTATGACTCTTTAAAGTCATTAACCAAATATCTCGGTGTTAGTAACAGCTAACTAAAGCAAGACAATAGACTTGTGGCAATAGTTGTCATTCATCCTTTCCGTATAAAACATCAATTGAATCAATGAGACATGGATTTAGTTCATTCTCATATGGCGTTCAATTATTATTGTTCTCGATCAAGAATCAAAGTGGTCCAATCAAACACACAGTAAGTTTGGGTAAGGCCTTACAATTCACCAGTTTGAATCAACGAGGGCGCCACGATGCTTATCTGTTACATATAATGTAAGAGTAAAGAATCCCTTATTGACTACATACAACTCCCACTGAACTTTAGATCTGTTCCTAACAAATGCCTTTATGACTGGCAGTTACGCGACAGCGGTTGACAGTGATTAAAGAACAGTTCTTGGTAAACGAAAGTTCTAGTATGCATCTCAAGTCAGAGGATACTAAATGAGTATGCCAATATGAAAAAAACATATTATGATTAAAATCCATGAAGATGATTTGAAACGAGTTACATCCAACGTCATCCAAGATGAGGTCTGTGAAGTTGGAAGTCAACTACTTGAGTCCAAGTTCAGAATAGTCTTAATTCAGAGTCGTTCCCACGATTCTGATCGACTACGGATAATTAAGAATACAAGATTCATGGATTAAACGTATTAAAATCGAACACAGTTATAAGAATTCAGAATTGCATTTAAATCAGTAAACCAAAAGAATTCAAAAGTACAACTGTTTAAATGTTCGCACATTCAAAATACTAAATCAAAACATATCGCTAGCAAAACTAAGACCGATAGCATTTCTGTGCTGATCATGCTTTTCCTGAGTCATCGGCTTAGTGAACGGGTCCGCTAGGTTTTGATCTGTGTCTACTTTGCTTATCACGACGTCTCCACGTTCCACAATTTCCCGTATATAGTGGAACTTCCTTTGAATGTGCTTGGCTTTGTGATGAGATATGGGCTCTTTGGCTTGAGCTATAGCACCTGTGCTATCACAAAGTATCTTGATTGGTTGGCGAATACTCGAAACCACATCGAGGTTAGTAATGAATTTCTTCATCCAAGCAGCTTCCTTAGCAGCATCTGATGCGGCTATATACTCAGATTCGGTGGTTGAATCCGCCACTACACTCTGCTTGGAGCTTTTCCATGAAACAGCTCCTCCATTAAGAGTGAATATGAAACCCGACTGCGAGCGAGAGTCATCTCGGTCAGTTTGGAAGCTAGCATCAGTGTAACACCGTACAGTGAGCTCCTCTTTCACTCCTCCAAATATTAAGAACATGTCTTTGGTCCTTCTTAAGTACCTCAGGATGTTCTTGACTGCAGTCCAATGGGCAATGCCAGGACTTTGCTGAAAACGACTGGTCATGCTTAAAGCATACGAGACGTAAGGTCTAGTGCACAACATAGCATACATGATAGAACCAATCGCTGATGCATATGGAATTGCTTCCATTTCCTTAAGTTTAATGTCCGTGGAAGGAGATTGCGATTTGTTCAACACAGTCCCTTTAGTCATCGGAACATCTCCTTTCTTGGATTTTTCCATCCTAAAGCGTGTCATCATTTTGTCTATGTAAGTACTCTGACTTAGCCCTAGAAGCCGCTTAGATCTATCCCTGCAGATCTTGATTCCTAGAATGTAAGCAGCTTCTCCAAGATCCTTCATTGCAAAACAAGATCCTAACCATTTTTTGACTTTGTCAAGCACCGGGATGTTGTTTCTAATGATCAGTATATCATCCACATACAAGATGAGAAATGATATAGTGCTCCCACTAGCCTTTCTGTAAACACAAGGCTCATCTTCATTCTTGACAAAACCAAATTCTTTGATTTTCTGATCAAAATGAAGATTCCAGCTTCGAGATGCCTGTTTAAGTCCATAAATGGACTTCTTCAGTTTGCAGACCCTACTAGGATACTTTGGATCAACAAAACCGTCAGGCTGAACCATATAGACATCTTTAGAAAGATGTCCATTAAGAAAAGCGGTTTTGACATCCATTTGCCATATCTCATATGGGGTTTTGTCCACCTTCTTAGTCGGTGCCAGATTTACAATGTGGGCGGCGGTTATAAGAGCATAACTCCAGAAGGTGTGAGGCAAGTTAGTTCTACACATCATCGATCGAACCATATTAAGTAGCGTTCGATTTCTCCTCTCGCTCACGCCATTAAGTTGGGGTGTGCCAGGAGGAGTGGGCAGAGAAATAATTCCATGCTCCTTCAGATGATTAAGAAATTCTAAGCTGAGATACTCGCCACCTCGATCTGATCGAAGTGTCTTGATAGATTTATCGAGTTGTTTCTCTACTTCATTTTGAAACTCTTTGAACTTTTCAAATGTTTCATGCTTATGTTTCATAAGATAGACATAAGCATATCGACTATAATCGTCAATAAATGAAACGAAGTATCTTTCATGATTTCTAGACATGGTTCTGAAAGGGCCACACACATCAGTGTGCATAAGGCCTAGTAGATCCTTGGCTCGTTCACCAACATGGGTGAATGGGTCCTTTGTGAGTTTGCCAGCTAAACAAGACTCGCAATTATCAAATGAGTCCCGGTAGGTTCAAGAATTCCCTCGGATTAGAGTGTTTTAATGCGTGCCTTGCTTATGTGGCCAAGTCGACAATGCCATAGAAAAGTATTATTAATGCCAGATTTGATACGTTTAGAAAGATTGTATATGTTATTTTCAGTTTGAACGTCAATCTCATAAATACCGTTTTGAGGTTTAGCCTCAAAATAAAAGATATCATTTAAGTAGGTAGAAATAGCAATACCATTAAAAACGTACTTAAATCCTTGTTCAAACAATAAAAAAACTGAAATAATGTTTCTGGTTAAACCAGGTGCAAACAAACAATTATTCAAAACAACCACAAGGCCAGAAGGACATGAGAGATGATATGTTCCAGTTGCAAGAACTGGTACTCTTTTCCCATCACTAACGATGAGCTCCATGTCGCCTTGTTTCAGCTTCCTCCAACTTTTAGGCTCCTGCAAGACATTAATGATGTGGTATCCACATCCGGTATCAAATACCCATGTGTTGCTAGAAACAGTAAAAATTTCAATAACATAAATGAGAATACTTGAAGAGGTGCCCTCACCACTGGCCCTCTGCAGCTTCAGCTTGGCTAGATATTCAGGACAGTTACGTTTCCAGTCCCCCATTTTGTTGCATTCAAAACATTGGCGCTACTCAGGAGGGGGTGCTTTTGAAGCTTTCTTGTTATTGTTGGTGGCAGGCTTGGCAGCAACATTAACCTTCTTCTTGCCTTTGCTATTAAAACCTCTTTTCTTAGGGTTAGGCTTTTTAACACCAGCAGATCTGACCATCAGAACTTGATTTTTCTTTCCTTGGATATTCATCTCGGCCGTTTTGAGCATACCATGTAGCTCGACCACTGTCTTCTCCAAGCCATTCACGTTGAAATTCATTACGAATTGAGCATAGGAGCTTGGGAGAGAGTTTAAGATGAAATCAGTAGCCATGTCATCCTTCATGGGATATTCAAGTTTGTTCATCTGGTCGATGTACCCTTTCATCTTAAGTACATGAGTACTAACAGGCGTGCCCTCTTACATCGTGCAGCGAATGAGCTGAGACATGGTTTCATAACGTTCTTGTCGGGCTTATTTCAGGAACATGCCCTTAAGTTGCTCAATCATGTTAAAGACATCCAGGTCCTCCATGCTCTTTTGGAGCTCACTGGACATGCAGGCTACCATAAGGCAGGCCACCTCAGTTGCATCATCTCTTTGTTTTTCCCAGGCCTTACGAGCGGCAGCCGTGTTACCATCGGGTGCCTCAGGGACTGGTGCATCGAGAACATAGAGCTTCTTAGCCATCTTGAGAACTATTCTCATATTGCACTGCCACGAGAGAAAGTTGGTGTTATCCAGCTTTTCATTCTCAAGGATAGACTTGAGAGCGAAGGAGTTATTAGTATTATTATTTTCAGTAGACATCTGTCAAGATAAGCAAAGAAAATAAATTAGTATAAAGAAAGTGAAAAATCCTTATTAATTTATGACCCAATTACAGAAATTAAAATACGGAGTGAGAATCTAGCTAAATCAGTCACTAATGGTAGCTGTGGCATACAACATTAGTAAGTGGGTAACTATACTGACAATTAGTGTCAATTGTGGAAAGATGCACAACTTTCGTGTATGATGCCGCTAAGACAAGACATGTCTATGCATTGATACGTTTAGCCTCATCTATGCCCACTTTTGATCTCTTGACAACTGGGGCATGTAACAAGAGAGAAAAGTAATAGTTGTCCTAAAACAGGTACTTGCGGAAGGGCCGGATGTGTCAACGAAACCCTTGCACCTTGGAAGGATAAACTACGCATCCAGTGTGGTGCTGTGGCTCCAAACACTGATGTTTCGTTTTATGCTCCAAGTGTTCCTTATAATAGGATGGCATAGACCATTGGTATTAAATATGGGTTCCAATTTTAGTGTTTACCGAATAGGGTCAAACACAACGAATGATTAAATCATACGTGTGTTGTAAAAGCCAGTTTTACTATTTAAAGTCATGACAAATTTGATGAACACTTTCATCTCTCAGGACACTTAATTTTAAATAACCTGTTAAAACTAAGTTTGTCGCGACTTGAATAACCAGTTAACAATTGAAAACTATTAAGTTATAAGTTTTGAAATTAAATTTAGTTTAAATTGCAAAACTTTAGTGGTTATTTATTTTATAAAACAAGCCAGTTGTTATTTTTTATAAAATTCTACACATTGTAAAATTAGAACTTGTGGTGACAGATTGTGACATTTTAAAATTCTTTTTAAAACATTTGGTGTTTGGTTGGTTTATAATAATTTTAAGTTATAAAAAATTAAAAGCAACCATAAAGCAAATAAATATGTAAATCTTATAGGGCCAAGTTTGTTTGATCTTGCTAGAGCCAGTTAGCAAGACCAAACGTGTCACGAGGTCCACAAAATTAAAACAACCACAAGGATGGACTTTCGTGCATCTAGTTGTCTCGGATGACTCCCACTGACTCCATGATTCCTGTTGCGTCTTCAGATTTGTCTTCGGGTTTTTATTACATTACATAAAATAAAAAAAGCCTATTCTATTACAACTTTGAGCCATCAAAAGTGGGCCAAAACCATAAAACCAAAAAACTGAATAATAAACACAAACAACTCAATCACACGGGTCGGGCCAGATTTACATATTCAACACAATCACATACGGGCAATATATTTGGTCAAATAAAATAAAAAAAAACGACCAAATTAATAAATAAAAAATTTCCCCAAAAAAACAGATCAGATCAGAAACTTCAAGATAGTTAAAGTTTGTGATTAATCTAACCGGTGAAATCAGACCGATTTCGATTTGCGTGTTATAACCTGGCTCTAATACCACTGTTGGGATTCAGTGGTGATCAGTTTGACTTTTGTAAAAACTGGTTTTGACAGAGAAATAATTAATTCAGTTAATTAATGAATACGCAGCGGAAAATAAAATCATAACCTATTTAACAGCCCTAACAAACCGAACAGGATGTGGTTATGAACACGCAAACACAAAAAAAAACAATTAATCTACTGATGAGATTAATTATACCTTAGTGGTTAATAAATAACCGCTCGAGACACCGAGGTACAACGAACCGATGCTAGATCACGAACTGACAACACGAGAGACGAGTAGCGCCGGGGCTGGCCGAAAACGGGACAGCAGCGGGGCAGGGTCCGGCTTGGGTTGGTTTGGTGGTGCCGAAAATCACCAAACTAATGACCCTTTTTTTGTTTCTGCTTTCCTCGATCAAAAAGAAAAAAAACGGCGGCTGCTTTGTATCTTGGTTTTTAACAAAAATAATTAGATTATAATTATATAATAATTATAAACCCTAATAATTATTTTCGGGCCTAAAGTCTAATACAAGATAAAAAGCCTGTACCCATTTAATTGTTTTAATAAAAAGATTAAAACAATAAATATGAATTATTATTTATAAACTTGTATAAATAATAAATCCCGTATAACGAATATAAAATATACCGTGTCGCTAACAGTTCATAATTACCAGTTAAGCGGGTTAAGTGGATTTAATGTTCGTTGCCCTAGGTGTAACTCTTACGGGTCATAGCTCGGTCAGCCACGTTATCCATCGGGTCGGTCCATAAAATCCAACACTTAGGGTTTGCATGTAGTTTGGTTCTAGATTGTCTTTTGCTCTAGGGCTGTGGACCACAGTATTTCATGGCATTGTGAGTGGTGAGACCGACTGGAGATCGCTCATTAGACTTTTTTCACTGTCTGTCTTGTTCTTCAAACAAATCTTTGGGTCTTCTTAAGGAGTAGAAACATACATAGTTGACCTTAGATTTGTATCATTAAAGACAGTCACAAGGTTAATTACCTTTATCATTGCATGTTAGTAGGATTCTTACCTGGGTGGTTGCTTGAGTTATCTGATTTCATCTTCGTGTGTTCAGTCATCTTCAGTTTGGTGTCTAGTTTGTGTTGCCAGTATTCTAGATTATCTGTGTCTTAGTAGTCATTTTCATTCAAGTCTTACATTATTTCATGTGTTTAGGTTGTTAGAAAAATCCACTTTGATCATTTAGGTTGGGACTCGATAGAGATTTACTATCGAGGGCCGTCATTAGTGTCCACGGTTCGATATGCGGTCTTACCTAGGCCATACTACGTGCGATAGGTACACTTTCCTTTCGTGTGTGATTTGGTTTTGCATGATTCCCTTTTTAAAATCATTTGCGCCGTTGTTGGGGACACTACATTGGCGACTTCGAGAACGACCCGAGTCGGGGATCTAGCCACTTTGTTTATTTTCATATTCTTCATATTATTTTCTTTCTATCTAGTTTTGCTTATGTTTGTCTTCTTTGTTGCCTTAGATTAGGTGTGCCTTTGTTTGCCATTTGCTTCTTTAGAATATGTTTGTCTTTTTAGTTTTAGTTTTAGTGAGTCTTTTTATTCTATTTTTTTCTTACAGTTTATGCATCATACCCGTTCCACCGGACTATCTGAGGTTGCTAAGTTTGCTGAGCCCGAGAGAGAGAGAGAGAGAGAGAGAGATACACAAGAGACAGAAAGGTAGAATTGAGATGGGTGAGAGACCACCACCACCTGTGAGGAGGACTGTTGCTGAATACGTTAAGCCGCCGCGGCAGGAGCAAGATCGAGTATTACTAGACTAGTACCAAAAGCGAATAACTGGAAGATTCCACCTCGGATCTTTTCTTTAATCACACACAGTCACACACTGCTCAATTCAACGGTTTGCATGAAGAGGAATCGAATGCTCACTTTGTTGGATATAGAATGTCCGATCTCGATACATCAAACGCCGAGAAAATCATCAAAGGTAGAAGTACTCTACCAAAGCACATATACCACACGTCCTACATACAGCTATACGTGTATCCAAAAAGAACACTTATCATCAGGTCATAATAACAAAACATACTACATTCAATATATATAGTTATATAGTAACCCAAACTCCCGACTCGCACAATGTGCACACATAAATTGTTAGACCTAAGTAAATTCATACACATACGACATGGCCTCCGCCATTCGTGATTACACAAA
This sequence comes from Smallanthus sonchifolius, assembly GCA_023525975.1. NCBI lineage: Eukaryota > Viridiplantae > Streptophyta > Magnoliopsida > Asterales > Asteraceae > Smallanthus > Smallanthus sonchifolius. The sequence continues at coordinate 50,361,445 of CM042023.1, forward strand.
ACTTCTGAACCTTAACAACTACTCGTCTCGACGGTGGCTCCTACCACATGCTACAGAGTCTACGCGTTCGTACCCTACACAGGCCGTACCAACGGTTCAGAACACACCCTACACAGTCTAGACACAAAGACACCGTCTCACAGTTTATAATACAGATGCCATACACTAGCCATCATCCTACACATTCATACATACATAAGATGTATAACCATCTCCTCACACAGGACCCCGTCCTGCATAATCACACAAAGTGCAATACACCCGCTACACTTAAGACATTAGTTAGACCTTAGCACATAGGTGACACTATCTTAAGACCGTAGACACAGACAATTTAAAATTTATATCTATAAAAGTCTACCTGCACAACTTACTCAACCATGCTCTCTAAGAATCACAATTAACATGAACTCACGTCATTCAAAATGTAATCATGTAATCACACATTACCGCACAAAATCAGCTACTGTAAACACAATCGTACACCATCACAAACACAATTATCATTAATTATGTTCAAATCATCATGCGGTAAAACTCAAAATCAATGCCACAATCAAATAATCGAAAACTGAAGTAATAATATCATAACGTAATCGACTAATCAATCACAACGTCAAGTCACCCAAACTCTCTCGTGGAAACTATCACAGCAACTAGTCATCGAACAATCGAGCATCCCAAATAATTCCTGCAAAATCACTACTAGACCACATCAGGTGCATCTGATGTGTCCTCCTCTGGTTCCTCCCCGTCACATCCCGGGCTATCCACTAGGTCTTACTAAAACAGCGCTCTCTGAAATGTCGCAAGTGGTCGATCTCTCAACCATGCAGGTCCACATCCTGGAGGGAAATCTCGTACTACTGACACCGCCCTCCTTTTCCATCCGGTCTTTCCAATCATAGCCCTGCACGGCATGTCGCCAACCGAAGCTCTAGTCACACCCGGCGCGGGAAGCGCCAACACTACTTCCATCTCATTGGCAGTCCCATCCGCAGCAGTCGTCGGCTTGACTTGTCGTCCTGCATTCTTCCTAGCAAGAGCTCCACGCCTGACAGACCTCGTATGCTTCTTTTTCTCCATTTACTCCTACATAAGATAGAACATTTATGTGATTCTTGTAGGCAAAAGATTCAGAATATAAAAGTAACAATATACTGTAGAATCACAGTGATCAAATGTGATCGGTCGTCCATGTCGCTACTTAGATTCTAAACGTTCCCTACCATACTCACACTAGCTTTCTACCTTCCACGCAATGAATGCACATGCATCCCACACAATCAACACGATTACAATGTAATAACTACCACGCAGTTACACGTAATACCATTATGCAATAAGTACTTACAAAACATAATTCCACATGGAATCACCAAACCACATAATCATACCAAACAACTTCACGTAGTGTAACACTATGCAAATGATACCCTAACAATTAACTCAACTCGAAAGACGTACCTCTTGGCTCGCGGTTACTCGTGGTGGCATTCGTTTACTTTCATCCCATATTAGGTTTAAGTTTAGGTATTTAAAAACACCGGTTTTCTCTTAATCCATGGCTCTGTTACCAACTTGTAAGACCCCCAAACCGGGCATCCTACAGTTAGGTCACATCACATGATTTTCTTTGAAAATGTTTAATTCTTTATAAAACATACAACGGAAGTCTTACTCAGAATAAGAATTATCTTTTAAAATCATTATCGTTCTTAACCTTTCCTTACTAATGCATGAACACCAATCCGAGTAGCACCGCTCCCCAAGCCAAGATACTCGGTCATAATGACTCACATGCAAAACAATCTAGCATACATACAAATTCAACTACGTTGAGTGAGTTCTAACATTTTATTTTAAATAGAAACATTCTCGTCTCAATTATTATTTATTTCCGACCCAGGACATTCCGGTCCTTTATAAAAAAATTTGCCATTTATTTACATATCGGTAACCTACGTCACCTACCATTTCTCATGAGGGTCCAACTGTTGGGAATCCTCATACCAGTTTTAACTTTTAAAACACAATTATATTTAAACTATTTAAATAAATCAGATTTATATAGCAGAAGCATTAGATACGATAAACAGTTCTAAACTGGGATCCCGCCAGTGATCCGATTACACGCATATAAAAAATAAAGTAAATCCAACCATAGGGTGTTTCAGGTTATACCTTTAACGATAAACCTAACGAAAAACACCTTGGATCAACGAGCGTCTTGCTAGTGACTGTTCACGAAACCGCAAACAAGCAAACCCGTCTCACGGACTCACGAGAACGGTGGCGGCGCAGGGTGGCGACAGCGGAGGAGGCCAATGACGTCACTGCTGCGGTGGCGGTTCTCGGTCGGTGATGGAAGAGCAAGGGAGGGGGTGTCTTTAAGTTAAGTATGTATTTATAGATACCATAATTACACACTGCACCCCAAGGTATTAACTGTTAATTCCCTAGCAATTAACTCTTAATTACTTTTAAACCCTCGACTTTACTAATTACAAATAATCAGTAAAATAACCTTTATAATGTTTAACACTTAAACGTTAAATCCCTCCGTCTATAATTATTTCTCTAAATAATCAATTACCGAATAATCCGAATAAATATTTCTCTAAATATTTATTTGCCATAAAAAACCGTGTTTCATGAACATTAATATTTACGGCTAAATATTATCAAATTGCTCATTGCCCAAAGTGTAACTTTTTGGATCGTACCTTGATAGTAACTTTGAATTAAATTGACAATCGGACATCATATATCCAACAATCTCCCACTTAGACGATTCATCAGTTAATCGGTTCAACATAGACAGTGGTGGTCGCCTAGCTGCATCTCACTGCCCCTAGCAACGTATGATGTATTATAATCGCCAACCATGTCCTTGTGTTCAAGTAACTCTTACTTGACCAAGTACAACAGTCATGGTAAACATATCTATGTATCCTTTCTGTTTAGGGCATTCGTTGAACATGAGTCATGGATGCAAGTCATTTCTTATATGTTGTTCAACCATTCTTGTTCTCGTTACCAATTCAAAGTGGTCTAAACAAACTACTCTTAGTTTGAGCATGACCATGCGTTTTATACCAGTTTGAATCAATAAGGGCGCCAGAATGTCCAACTCTTGATCAAAGGAGTACAGAATTTCTTTGGTCACATACAACTCCCACTTAACTTTAGACTTATTCCCATTCATACCCTTATTAATGCCTTTCACGGAACAACATTAGGTATGGTCAAAGAACAAACTTCAGTCAAAGTTAGTTCTAATATGTGCCTTGGGTCGAAGGATCGAAATATCTTACCATTTTTAAAACATCTCAAGACCTTGATCCATGAAGATAGTTTTAAACGAGTTACGTCCAATATTCATTCTCTAATGAATATCTGTGAATATGATCACCAACTAGTTGGACTTTTATTCATAATGAACCAATCATCTAATTCACAATAGTCTTACATTCAGATTTATTCCCATGAATTTGATCTACTATGGACATTTAGAATGCAATATTTAAGGATTCTAAAACATATAAAATAACGAACATAGAAACATCTATTTATAATGCATTTAACTATTAAATCAAAATAAAATACCAATGTAAGTATATGTTCGAAAGCACCAAATACTAAATTAAATATCAAACCCACTGTCTAGCAAATCTAAGGCTTATCTTATTAGCATGCTCCTCATGTTTAGCTTGAGGCATAGGCTTAGTGAACGGGTCCGCTAGATTCCGATCTGTGTGAACTTTGTTTAACACGATATCTCCCCGTTCCAGTATATCCCTGATATAATGAAATCTCCAGAGTATGTGCTTCATGTTGTGGTGTGACCTGTTGTTTATGGGATGTCCAATAGTCAATTAAGTCAACTTTACTATCGAGGTACGATCCAAAGAGTTACACTTTGTGCAACGAGCAAATTGATAATATTTAATTGTTAAGTATTATAGTTCACGAGAGACGGTTTTATCAAACGGAAAATAAATATTTAGAGAAATATTTATCGCTGAATGTGTTAATTAATTATTTAGTGAAATAATTATTCACGGGGATTTAATGTTTAAGTGTTAAACGTTAAAAGGTTATATATTTTACTGATTATTTGTAATTAGTAAACTCGAGGGTTTAAAAGTAATTAAGAGTTAATTGCTGGGAAATTAACAGTTAATACCCTAGGGGTGTGGTTTGTATGTAAAGGCCTTATAAATAATCCTTAACTCTTAAACCCTAATAACCAATCTAACCACCCTCCACATTTGTGCAAGAAGAGAGGCCGCCACCACCTCCCCTTGCCGTCCGTGACAGCCGCCGGCCACCACACCGCTGCCGTCCACCATTCCACCTCCGTCGTCGCCTGCGCCACCCGCCGTCCCCGCCGCCGTCACCAGTTCCTGTTCGCGCAATCCGTGTGACGTTTTGCTGCAGGTTTCGTGATTAGTCACCAGCGAGACGCTCGTTGAACCAAGGTGTTTTTCGTTTGGTTAATCGTCGAAGGTATAACCTGAAACAACCTACGGTTGGATTTAATTTATTGTTTATACGCATGTAATCGGACCACTGGTGGGATCCCAATTTAAAACTGTTATCGTACTAGTTGTTTCCGCTGTATAAATGTGATTTATTTATTTAAAAGGTTTAAATATAATCTTGTTTTAAAAGTTAAAACTGGTACGAGAATTCCCAACAGTGGTATCAAAGCCACATTTACGCGTGTTTAGACATAATATTATTTATTTTCGATCTTGTATTTTATTTGTCACAACTTTTGTTTGACAAAAATGATCGAGCTTTTTTCGTTTGGTATGGTTGTGTTTATTAAATCGAGCACTAGTGACCCGTGGTTGTGTTTGAATGTTTTGGTTGGTTTCTCTTTGTATTTTTATGGGTTATTTGAAACTCGTTGTAATAGTTAGGTTTATTTATTTTAATTTATTTTTAGTGTATTTGTAAATAATTTGTAAACTTAACGAGACGAAGACTTGAAGACCAAGGCGGACGCGAACGGGGTTAAACATGGAGATCTTGGACTAAGTGGGAGATAACAAGATTATTTATTTATTTTTGTTATCCCTTAGACCAGTCCGGTTTTCGTTTGGTGGCTCGAATGAAACCGGACAACGCTTACTAGTTGCTCGGTTTATATGTTTTATTTATTTTGTGGTTGTGACATTATTTAGGATAATAATTAAACCGCAAATATTTTATAAAACTTTTGACACAATCTTAAAACGACGAGAAAATTTAAATTGTTTAAAATATTTCTCGGAAAGGTCATTAAATAAAAGTGTTTTTATTTAAAAGTAAAACATGTTTTAAATTTAATAGTTTTATTTAAAACTATTTTAAATTAATTAAAGGGTTGATTATTTTAAAATATAGTTTGCGATTAACGACCAATTTAGATTAAATAATGTATTTAAAATGGAATCGTGTCGAGTGTTGAAAGGCATTTCACGAACTAAATAGTAAAATCGATTTACTCAAATTGCACGACTTGAATCATGCTTCTCGTCATCCAAAATCGAACTAAATAGTAAAATCGATTTTTCCTTCAATCGTAACCGTAGACTCGGCCTAAGTAAATCATTAAAGCAAATTCCAAATTAAAATCGATATTTCTACGCCAACCTAAATTGTAACACTTTAACTGAACTATCGTAACCCTCGGTGTTAGTGAATAACCCTGCATCCGGCCCTACGGTTTTGGTTGAAGGTAGAACCGCGATTCTTGAGTTACTTAGGCCGGGTCTACGGTTACGATTGAAGGAAAAATATCACTTAAGTCATTTAAGTGGGTGTAGTTGAGGGAAACGTATCCAAGCTTGACAATACTCGTCATGCCCATCAAACCGAGAAATGTGTTGTTGATACAATTGGTAATTGTTACCTACCTACCTAGCCATGCTAATGGTGAGCGCTCAGTCATTCACTGAGTTATGGTGAACCGGGGTCTCATTCCTAATTATACAATTTTGAAATTGGGTCATAAATTTAATTACCACGTTATGCATGAAAATACTAAAACTTTATTTTGAATTTTGTAGATGTCAAACGAATCCAATCCCAACTCGTCATTCTCCCTAAAGTCAATCCTTGAGAAGGACAAACCTGACAACTCCAACTTCATGGATTGGTACGAAATATGAAGATTGTCACTAGGGCTGAGAACAAGATGTATGTTCTTGAGGAACCAATCCCGGAAGAACCTACTGCTGATACAACATTGCTCGTAAGATCTGGGATAAACATGTCGATGATTCCATCAAGGTCTGTTGCTTGATGTTGGCATCTATGATACCAAAACTTTAGACGAATCTGGTTGATATGCCAGCATACGACATGATTAGGCAACTGCAGGAAATGTTCCAGCAACAAGCCCGTCATGAACGCTTTGAAGTGATGAGATCATTTATAAGCTGTCGTATGCAAGAAGGTTCTTCGGTCAGCACTCATGTGTTGAATATGAAGGGATATATTAATCACTTAGCACGTCTTGAATCTCCCTTAATCAATGAGCTGGCTAGGGATATAATCCTCAACTCATTGCCTAAATCATATGACCAGTTCACTTTGAACTATAATATGAATTCTTGGGACAAGACCATCCTGGAGTTGCATATGATGCTAAAAACTGTCGAGATGAACATACCAACTTCTGCTAAGTCTGGTCTGTTGCTAATGATCAAGGAGGGTCGAGTCAAGAAATCTAAAGCCAATGGAAAAGGCAAGAAAAGCATGAGCAAGGGCAAAGGCAAGGTTGTTGCCAAGAAACCTTTAAAGGATGTCAAATGATTTCATTGTGATGAAACCGGACAATGGAAGAGGAACTGCCCCAAGTATCCGGCTGAATTGAAGTAGAAAAGGTCTTTTGGAGGACAGTCCTCAGGTATGTTCATTATTGAGATCTTCTCTCTGTCTAGAAAATCTTAGGTGTTTGACACTGTATGTGTTTTTCACATTTGTAATGATTTGCAGGGACTAAGGAAGGTTAGGAAGCTGAAACATGGAGACTTGGAGCTCCGTGTGGGAAATGGACAAAAGGCCGCGGTGAAGGCTATAGGAGAATATGTTCTTTTACTTCCTTCTGGTATTGAACTTGTATTGAACAATGTTTATTTCATTCCTAGTTTGACAAGGAATATTTTTTCGGTCTCCGCTTTGCAAGAACAAGGATTTTATTATGCTTTTGATGGTGATTACATTTCTGCATATTTAAATGACTTGTTTTATTTTTCTGCAAAGCCTCACAATGGAATCTATGAGATAGAGGTCCATGCTTTTGTGGATCTTGTTTAAGTGGCAAGTTAACCAAAGCCCCTTTCACCGGTGTCGGTCAAAAGACTAAGGATTTGTTAGGACTCGTACATAATGATGTATGTGGTTCATTCAGAACAATGTCTAGAAGTGAAGAGAGATACTTCGTTACATTTACTGATGACTTCAGTAGATATGGTTATGTTTATCTTATGAAGCATAAACATGAAACGTTTGAAATGTTCAAACAATACCAAAACGAGGTACAAAATCAGCTTGGTAAAACGATTAAGATGCTTCGATCTGATCGAGGCGGTGAATATCTTAGTCAAGAGTGTGCTGAACATCTTAAAATATGTGGGATCATTTCTCAACTTACTCCACCTAGAACACCATAGCTTAATGGTGTGTCCGAAAGGAGAAATCGAACTCTATTAGATATGGTTCGATCGATGATGTGTCGTACAAACCTCCCACACCCCTTTTGGATTTTTGCTCTCGAGACTGCCACAAAAATCATAAATCTAGCTCCTACAAAGAAGGTGGACAAAACATCTTATGAAATATGGCATGGGGAGAAACTCAAAGTGTCCTACCTTAGGGTCTGGGGATGTAGTGCATATGTTATCAACGAATAACGGATAAACTTAATCCCTGTGGCGATAAATTCGTTTTCGTCGGATACCCTAAAACCATTGGTTACTACTTCTACAATCCTGCTGAAAACCAGGTTTTCATTAAATGCGAAGCTGCCTTTTTGGAGAAGGAACTTCTTGCATGAGGGATTGGAGAAAACCATGTGGATCTAGATTAGATCCGAGAACCACAAGTAACCGAACCCCGATTTGAATCTGCCGTTCAACATTAGACTGTTGAAACTGAATATAGAAATGTTCAAGATTCGACTGTGACACAAACCATTCGCAAAAGTACTAGTGATTGTCATGAACCCGACCGATATATCGGAGTTCACCAGATTGACAACATCCTGATAGTTGATCAGGCTGAACCCTCTAGTTAAAAGTCTTCGATCTTAGATTCTGAATCAAAGATAAGGCTTGAAGCCATGGATGCCGAAATCCAATCCATGTACGACAACCATGTATGAGACCTGGTTGATCTTCCTCCCGAGAGTCAGACCGTAGGAAGCAAGTGGATTTTCAAGAAGAAAATCAACATGGATGGAAACATGCAAACCTTCAAAGCAAGGCTGGTAGCGAAAGGCTTCACTCAAACTCAAGTAATTAATTATGATGAAACTTTCTTTCCAGTAGCCATGCTTTAGTCAATTAGGATCTTACTTGCTATTGCAGCGTATTATGAGTACGAAATATGACAAATAGATGTCAAAACCGCGTTCCTAAATGGACAACTTACTGAAGATGTCTATATGGTTCAACCGAAAGGTTTTGAAGATCCAAAAAATCCTGAAAAGGTATTCAAGTTAAATAAATCCATTTATGGATTAAAACAGGCACCCAGAAGTTGGAATCTTCGCTTTGACTAGAAAATCAAATAGTTTGGTTTTGTCAAGAAGGAAGACGAACCGTGTGTCTACAGAAAGGCAAATGGGAGCTATATTACTTTACTGATTATGTATGTAGATGACATACTGCTAATTGGAAACCATATTCAAAGTCTTGGATAGGTAAATGTTTCGCAATAAAAGATCTTGGTGAAGCCGCATATATTCTAGGAATAAAGATCTATAGGGATAGATCAAAGCGGCTTATAGGTTTAAGTCAAAGTGCATATGTTGATAAGGTCATTCGACATTTTTCAATGCAAGACTCTAAGAGAGGATCTTTGCCCATGGCACATGGAACCATACTGAACAATAAACAGTGCCCTCAGCTTGGCGAGGAAAAGAAGAAAAAGGAAAGAGTTCCACATGCTTCTGCAATTGGTTCCATCATGTATGCCATGCTATGTACTAGAACAGACGTATCGTACGTATTGAGCATGACTAGTAGATATCAACAGAATCCTAGTGAGAGTCACTGGATAGCTGTGAAGAACATCCTTAAGTACTTAAGAAGGACTAAGGATACGTTCTTGATATATGGAGGACTGGAAGAAGAACTAGTTGTAAAATGTTACACTGATGCTAGCTTCCAGACTGATCGAGACGATTCTCGATCACAAACGGGATTTGTGTTTGTTCTGAACGGTGGAACTATCACTTGGAAAAGTATTAAGCAAAGTGTTGTTGCTCAATCCACCACCGAATCAGAATACATTGCCGCTTCAGAAGCTGCAAAGGAGGCTGCTTGGAGGAAGAAGTTCATTGCTGGTCTCAGAGTAATGCCTAGCATTCAGAAACCAATTGAGATATTATGTGAAAACACTGGTACGATTGCTCAAGCCAACGAACCAAGGTCACACCACAGCACGAAGCACATACTCAAGAGATTTCATTATATCAGGATATATTAGAATGGGGAGACATCGTATTAAACAAAGTTCACACAGATCAGAATCTAGAGGACCTGTTCACTAAGCCTATGCCTCATGCTAAACACGAGAAGTATGCTGATAAGATATGTCTTAGATTTGCTAGACAGTGGGTTTGATTTGTAATTTAGTATGTGGTGCTTTCGAACAATATAGTTACATTGGTATTTTATTTTGATTTAATGGTTGATGTCGTCTGGATGGTCTATAAAAACTATATAAAAAACCTAACCTAGACACTCTAGTTAAACTCTAGATACTCCTATAAACTAGACCACAAAGACAGGCAAGTGAACCTTTCAATTGCAATGTAGCCCAATGGCAGTCCGGATATCGAACCCAGGAGACACTGACTATAACTAAAACTAGATTCTGACTAGAACTGGAATATTTGGTTTGGTTTGGGGGGAAATCTACGAACTATGAATAACTACTAAACTCAAAGTAATGAACAAAGCAGACTACTAAAAACAGTTAACAATCAAGCAACAGACTCGGATGAAATCAATAACGAGGAAAGCACTACCTAGGTTACGAATCCTTTTTGCTAAGCTTGGACTTCTATCGGTTATGGAAGATGTGATTGAACTGGAATCCTAAGATATGACACCCTTAAACTACCTAATGGATTCCTAATCACTCTTAGGATATGACCAGAAGGGAACCTAAGGGATACTACACTTACCAGTTGGTCGGATTACCTCTCGGTCTCACCAGCTATACTAAAGAACTCAATAGACAGATCACCTTTCAGTATCACTGTGTCAATACATCAAGGATGCAAGGAGTAATCTGAAACAACTTATTTGACATGAATTGGCAACGACACTTGAAACCCTAACGAAACTTTATCTTAGACAGTTTACACTCAGAATTCTACCACCGAGGACTAACCGGTTATCTATCACCTTTCGGGTATCTTGATAAGAAGAACACTCAATTCTAAGAGATTACTAATCACTGTTCCTATGGTTACTGACATCTAGCAAACCACAAACGAATCATAAACACAAAGTAAGCGATCTAATACGCATCCATACGTGAACGACATTCATAAAGACATATGGAACAACTAATCAATAATTAATCAGAACTAAGCATGCACATACATCAAACAATTGAAATCAGATATGTTACAATAGCATAAATTTAACACAAGATCCAAAAACCAATAAAAATCTAAACTTTATTAAACAATCATCTCAAAACTAGGTAGTATAAGAGTTTCTAGCCAACAACCATAATCAAAACCATAAAATCAGTAGTAAAAGTAGCAAACATGGTTCCAAACAACTGCTTAAGTATGCAAGAACGAATAATTGAAACCGAATGATTGATTTCTAACAGTTCAACCTCTCTAGCTTCAAGACACTGATTAAAAAGCTTTCTACTTCACCAAAATCACCCTAGAATGCTCCCTTTACGGATAAAAGTCTCCTCCCTTGATTCATTTCCGTTCAAATCTTTTAATAATCTATTAGGGCTTTTTTGCGGATTTAATAGGCCCTCGCGTACCGTGCCAGGGTTTCCTGGGTTCTTCGCGTACCGCGAAGAACAAAATAGTCGGGCCCCTTTTTGGAGTTCCTCGCGTACCGCGAGGTTCTGGATCACCCTCTTCGCGTACCGCGAAGAGCAACTTTTCTAACTTTTTTACTTTTCTTCCTTCTTTTCCATCCCTATCCTCGTGTGCTCAAATTCTCCAGGTTTTAATACTTCAATTATGCTACTTTAGCACACAAGCACCTGCTGTAACATTTCTGATTTTAGTATTCCTATTTCAATTCAATGTAATGCAATTTCAAGTTCTATACTCGTGCAATGTCTCATTATTTTCTCGCCGTAAATTTAATGCAATAATTCTATACAAATTCGCAAGTATTACTCGGTTATATACATTTAAACGCTATACAAGAAACTATTTTATTCAAACTTATCAAATCTGAAAAGTCAAGGACTAAAGTTGAAAAATGTCAAGAAACCCTAATTAGACACGGTCGTGCTTCGTATAAGCACGGTCGCGCCAAGTGCTTTGGCACGGTCGCGCGACCTGCTTTGGAACGATCGCGCCCGGTGCTTAGGCACGGTCGCGCCTATCTTGGCACGGTCGCGCCTGCGTAACAGTCAAATCGTAATTGTGACTTTAATCATCCGATCGTTTGAATTCATAACTTTAACACGCTTTAATCACATTAACAAACTCAATAAACCATTCCCATTACTCGAATTCACTTCGGTTTTGTCCTACCAAATTCCAAACGATTAAGCATTTCAAGAAGAACCCAAATTCTCTCAATATTCTCAAAGCAATCCAATCAAGCATTTCCAGACCATCACTGAATCAATCCGAAGCCATTGAAGCAGTCGGAATCGCAGTCGAAGTCACCGGAAATCTTTATCTCCGTCGCCGGAACTCCTCGCTGCCGTTCTCTATCGATCCGCTCCTATTCCGGGTAATTGAATCCTCTATTTCATTCCTTTCTGTATCATTATCGAAAGCCCCTATTCAATTTGGGCTTCCATTATAGAAATCGATCCGAATCAGAAATCTTGCTTTAAATAAAACGATTTAATCGAATCCATACTTAATCGCGATGTTCATGCAATTAAACTATATGAAAAGACTCGTAATAACCCATCAATCAAAAGCCCTAACAATTCCATCGTTATAAATACAAGAATCTGTCAATTCGTGTCTGATTTGGAATAGACACGGTCGCGCTAATCATCTAGCGCGGCCGTGCCTCATTTAGCGCGGTCGTGCCGATTAGCAGCGCGGTCGTGTCCTCATGTCCAGACTTTGTCATGCCCTCTGGGTTAAAGATTTGGAGACATTACCTATATGGCACGAAATGTGTGGTATTCACCGACCATAAAAGTTTTCAACATATCTTCAACCAAAAAGAGCTTAATATGAGGCAACGACGTTGGGTCGAACTCCTTAACGACTACGACTGCGAGATTCGTTACCATCCCGGCAAAGCGAATGTTGTAGCCGATGCCTTGAGTCGAAAGGACCATGTTATGCTTCATTGTGCCCGTATTCAAACCAATATTCAAACCCGTATTTTAGAAGCTCAACACGTCTCGGTAACCGAGGGTAACATGTATGAGGAAATGTCGTGTGGTGTTGAACTTCTTCTTGAATCAAAACCCAATGGCTTACTATATTACTTGAACCGTATTTGGATTCCCGATCGCGATGATCTCCGTGCAATTCTCATGAACGAGGCTCATAAGACTCGTTATTCTATTCATCCTGGTGCGGATAAAATGTACCAAGATCTTCGCCAACTTTATTGGTGGCCCGGTATGAAGAAAGACATTGCTCTTTATGTGGCCAAATGCTTAACTTGCTCCAAAGTCAAAGCCGAACATCAACGTCCTTCTGGTTTACTCGAACAACCAGAAATTCCCGTGTGGAAATGGGAGAATTTAGCTATGGATTTCATTACCAAGCTCCCTCGCACCTCGAGTGGTTATGATAGTATTTGGGTGATCATTGATCGACTCACCAAATCTGCCCACTTCTTACCTATTCGTGAAGACTTCAAAGTGGAGAAATTAGCCCGAATTTACATTGATGAAATCGTGAGCCGTCATGGTGTTCCCTTGAACATAATATCCGATAGAGACGCGCGGTTCACTTCTCGATTTTGGCAATCTCTCCAAAAGGCTATTGGTACTCGATTGGATTTGAGCACGGCTTACCATCCGCAAACTGATGGTCAAACCGAGCGAACAATCCAAACTCTTGAAGACATGCTTAGAGCTTGTGTAATCGATTTTGGTGGCAATTGGGATTCACATTTATCCCTTATTGAGTTTTCTTACAATAATAGCTACGACACAAGTATCAACATGGCTCCATTCGAAGCTCTCTATGGTCGCAAGTGTCGTTCTCCTATCTGTTGGAGTGAGATTGGTGAGGCACAAATCACTGGTCCCGAGTTAATTCAAGAAACATCCGACAAGATCATTCAGATCCGTGACAATATTCGAGTAGCGAGGAGTCGGCAAAAGAGTTATGCCGACAAACGTCGAAAACCCTTGGAATTCCAAGTCGGTGACCTTGTTCTTCTAAAGGTGTCTCCTTGGAAGGGTGTGGTCCGTTTTGGAAAGAAAGGCAAGTTAGCACCTCGTTATGTTGGTCCATTCAAAATCCTTGAAAGGATTGGGAAAGTGGCTTACAAGCTCGAGTTACCTCCATCTCTTGGCAATGTGCATCCTACATTTCATATATCTAATCTGAAGAAGTGTCTCGCCGATGAAAATCTCCATATACCGCTTGACGACGTGCGCATTGATGAAACGATGCACTTCGTTGAGAAGCCGGTGGAAATTATGGATCGTGAAGTCAAGCAGCTCAAGCGAAGTCGCATTCCTATCGTTAAAGTTCGTTGGGAATCTAAGCGTGGTCCTGAGTTCACTTGGGAACGAGAAGACCAAATGAAGCTCAAGTACCCTCATCTTTTTACTAATAATGTTGTTTCCTCTAACTAAATTTCGGGACGAAATTCTCTCAACATGGGGAGACTGTAACATTTCTGATTTTAGTATTCCTATTTCAATTCAATGTAATGCAATTTCAAGTTCTATACTCGTGCAATGTCTCATTATTTTCTCGCCGTAAATTTAATGCAATAATTCTATATAAATTCGCAAGTATTACTCGGTTATATACATTTAAACGCTATACAAGAAACTATTTTATTCAAACTTATCAAATCTGAAAAGTTAAGGACTAAAGTTGAAAAATGTCAAGAAACCCTAATTAGACACGGTCGTGCTTCGTATAAGCACGGTCGCGCCAAGTGCTTTGGCACGGTCGCGCGACCTGCATTGGAACGATCGCGCCCGGTGCTTAGGCACGGTCGCGCCTATCTTGGCACGGTCGCGCCTGCGTAACAGTCAAATCGTAATTTTGACTTTAATCATCCGATCGTTCGAATTCGTAACTTTAACACGCTTTAATCACATTAACAAACTCAATAAACCATTCCCATTACTCGAATTCACTTCGGTTTTGTCCTACCAAATTCCAAACGATTAAGCATTTCAAGAAGAACCCAAATTCTCTCAATATTCTCAAAGCAATCCAATCAAGCATTTCCAGACCATCACTGAATCAATCCGAAGCCATTGAAGCAGTCGGAATCGCAGTCGAAGTCACCGGAAATCTTTATCTCCGTCGCCGGAACTCCTCGCTGCCGTTCTCTATCGATCCGCTCCTATTCCGGGTAATTGAATCCTCTATTTCATTCCTTTCTGTATCATTATCGAAAGCCCCTATTCAATTTGGGCTTCCATTATAGAAATCGATCCGAATCAGAAATCTTGCTTTAAATAAAACGATTTAATCGAATCCATACTTAATCGCGATATTCATGCAATTAAACTATATGAAAAGACTCGTAATAACCCATTAATCAAAAGCCCTAACAATTCCATCGTTATAAATACAAGAATCTATCAATTCGTGTCTGATTTGGAATAGACACGGTCGCGCTAATCATCTAGCGCGGCCGTGCCTCATTTAGCGCGGTCGTGCCGATTAGCAGCGTGGTCGTGTCCTCATGTCCAGACTTTGTCATGCCCTCTGGGTTAGTCCCTGTTGTGTCTAAAGATCATAGACACGACCGTGCCGGGCCAAGGCATGGTCGTGCCTGTCAAACTTGTCTAGATTGTGCTCCTGTTGATCAACCCGGTCGCGCCCCGACTAGCGCGGTCGCGCCTGTGGCTTGAGCACGATCGTGCCCTTCCGAGGCACGGTCGTGCTAGACTCAGAAATTGTAACAGAATTATAATTTTATATTTTTCGATCAATAAATGTTTCGATTCTATAAAAATATGTTTTCTGTATTTAAAAAAAATGGATTAAAAGTTTAATCTTGGCATAAATATAGTTTATTTAAAAGTTTATGAAAAATTAAATTTATATTTATTATCTTACACTTAAATGATATTTTAAATAATTAAGTTACAAAATTTATAAATAATGATTAGTTATTTAATTTACATTTTAAATCAAAATCATTTATTTATTTATACTTAATTTCAATTAATATTTACATTATTTCATAAACTACAATTATATATTTATTTATTCAATTCAAACCTAATCAAATGGTTACAAACATATTTTACTTCAAACTTTATATATTTTATTCAATACTTTTTAAATACAAATCAATAGTTTTATATACAAATTCAACTTCCACTTTAGACTTAAACTTTGTACATCTATTTGATTCTATACACTTTACTCTTAGGTTAAAGTGTGCATTCCAAGGATCATATTTGCTATCTATATTTCCTTGTTAGCTTCACTTCCATACCAAGTGAGTATTCACAACCCCTTTTTACTCTTTTACACTTTTGGGGTGGAACATGAACTTTATACACATTACACATTTCACAACTACATTTACTCAAACAACACAAGTACAAAATCCTACATACATACATGTGTGCAAAATTTGAGCTTTGTGCCCGAGTGCTAGTTGTGCTAGTCTTTGTGAAAACTATGTGCAATCATTAACTATACAAGCTGACGGTTTTCAATGATAGATCTATTGAGTCTGACAAACCCACCCAAGTGGAGGTGATTGATACCGACAACACAATTTGCATACTAGTTACTAAGGTTTGATTGTACTTGATTAGACAATAGCAGCTCCCCATAAATGCCTTATTTTTCATGTCTTGTAAAGGATTTGTTTACAACTATATGCTATCTATATACAACTGTGTTATACTCACCAACTTTTTAGTTGACTTTATTTTATTCATGTTTCAGGCCCTAATATGTGAGAATGATTCAAGACGTGCTCAACATAGAATTTGGACTTAGTAATATTAAATCAAGAAGTTTATGAATTGTTTATTGTTCTTTGTTTGGATTTTGGTTTGTACTTGGATTATGTGAAATGGAAATTTGGCTTTAATATATTTCAATTTAGTCAACCTTGTGCTATGAACAGTCTTACATGTCCCGCCCCGATGATTCCGCCATCGGTCGGGGTGTGACACCTGCAAACACGACCCAAACTCAGAAAGAACCAAAAATGGATGAAAACGAACACAAAACTAAATACAAACACAAAAAAATAGTGGGATAAAAGATATGTGTTTTGCAACACATCAAAAATCACGCACACTTAATCTTTTTTCTTCCTCAAAAAAGAATCTGCAATGGAATCATAACTGGAACACTAGCTTCAACAATCACATTATGCATTAGTTCACATATAATCACGAGTTAACCACAACTATTGGTATTCTTTCCGACTAAACCCATCCACCAACTTATCAGCCCCCGATCGTGTTCTGAACCCAAATTACCAAGCTATCATTCTATCTATGGGTCTCACACTCAGACAGTCACAGTTCCACCTAATCCCATCTCAAGGTCATGTCTAGGCCCGGGTTAAGCCGTATAGATTTTCCCACCACTATAAACAAAAACTTGCATGTTTTAAAAATTAAGGTGAATGATGAATGAATGGTATGAATGATATGAGCATTAAAAAGTCAAAATAATCAAACCTTGCCTAGTGGTGCTTCAACCAAGCTGGAACTCGGCGTGTGGCACATAGACTGCAGTTCTAGTAATGAAGTACTTAAGAATCAACCCAGTGATGTTTCAATCAGGCTGGAACCCGACGTGTGACACATAGGCGAAACTTAGATTTCAAATTAATTAAGCTCATGATGAATGGAATTATGGAATGCGGGCGCCACCAACTCTCGGATTTATTTTCATAAAAAGAGAATGGCGTGCAAAATAATTTCAAAAACATATAAATCTTTAAGCTTAATGTGGTACCTATCACCCTATGTTGATAGTTTTAGCTTTACCGTTTCCCTTAAGATGAGAACTTACAAGATATCCTTATTTAATTCATTTAATTAACCTAATCAACACTTTCAGAATATTTAAGCTTTCAAAGTCGGCTGGGCCTACCAATGCATCACAAGTTAGACGTGCTTTCTATTATTATTTCAACTAAGTTCAACAAGCAGTGCCCAGTTCTACTTATCAGTTTCCATTTAATTGCAAAAGTTTTCAATCAAGGACATTTTTGAAAAAAAATTAATTTTTTTTGTATTTTTAATATTTATATATTTGTTTTTGTTTTTTTTTTCAAAATAAAACGACCAAACAAAAAAAAACTAAACTAAGATAGACGTAGTCTCCCATCCCCACACTTGAAACGCACATTATCCCCAATGTGAACCGAGAAACGACAGAAAGTAAAGATAAAAAGGAAAGAAATAAAAATAAAATAAAAAAATAACTGCACAAAAATCAAAACAGACTTCCCTGGTGTGATGACGATATTCCTCGTAAGTCGTGTTCCAAAGCCTTCCAATCGAACGCGCTCAGCTTACCAAAATTCTAATAATTCCTCATGAACAAAATCGCCAATAACTATCATACTAGCAACCATGTCAAACAACCACACAGAATAATATATACAACAAGCAACCACCCTGCCGAGCCCCCCAAGTACAAATGATAATATATAAAAATGTTCAGTACAGACCATGATGATAAAAACAGAAATAAAGAAACACATATACAAGGAAACAAAATACAAACCAGCTAACGGTGCTGAATATCAATCCTGATCTCCACCTGTGTCTAGCTCTACCTGATCATGATCTGGGACACGGAAGAGTGGTGGGATCTCGACGCCCTGCTGCGTCATCATATACCTGATAACATCGTCCTACCTATCCAGTCTGTCTAAAAGCTGATCTCTAAGCTCCTCCAATGTCTGTGGTGCTGGCGGTCTCTAGCGAAGTGGATGCTGATGCTGGGGCCGCTCTATGTGATGTGGTATCCTCTGTTATGTTGTGGGCGCCCCATCTGTAAAGCCTGGTCCACAGGCGTCCCGACATGTGGTGGGACATGTGGACCCTGTCTCGCCTCTACCCATCTGGGCGGATCATCCATGGTGACAATGCCCACTAACCTCAGCTCCTGTAAACCATACCATATCATATCCGGCCGGATGCCAGTAGATGGCCCGGATAACGATAAAAAACACCGAACCGCTCTGCTATCCTGCTCATATAAGGTGCCATTTTCAACCTCGCCTCCGGCCCACCTCGACGACCCCTGGCTAAAGATGTAAGCAGGATACTAGCCAGGTTGGTCTCTCGGCGGCCAACTATGCAGTATAAGTGTCACACCCCCAAATTTCACTAACGGAGTTTTACCGATTGGAAGGTGACACACCAGGATCTCAGTCATTAGTTACATCAAACGACACTATATGGGACTTGAAATGTCATAACATAAAAGTTCAGAGTTAATGCGGAAGCGTAAACGTTAAAATGAAGTAAAAAATAATTACACGTAACGAGCGTCAATTAATGTAATTAAATAAACTATTTAAAATATTCAAAACGAATGATATGACAGTAGGACTCCATGCATGTCCTAAGTGCGCAACCTGTGCCAAAGCGGCCTGAGAAACATGTAAGAAAAAGTGTCAACACGAGGTTGGTGAGTTCACAGGCTTCAAGTTTACAATAATAGAGTGTTTGCCAGATTATGTACATTCACTATGCATATTTATAGGTAGCTAGTCTATGTTCATGTCTTACTAAAGCGCTTGCAACCGAAGCTGACTGTTTGTGTTTGTATGCCTCCTGCCATGTCTATCAACTCTGGCAAATGTGAGTAGGCTAACATTTCACCAGTTCGACCTCCAATCGAGTTAGCGTGACTAACGCGGGTGGGGCTTGTCAAACCCAGTAGTACTACTAAACATTACCTCGCTAAGATCCATATTAACGGTTCGATGTATGATGAGGACTTTCTATGATAGTGTGTCACGCTTAGCCTCAACAGTAATAACATATGAATTTCAATAATCTAAAATAGTTGTGTCATGTTTTCTCCCCCAACGGGAAAAACATGTAACATAATGTTTGTCTGCATACCTGTTTCTCCCCCACGGGGAAAACAAGTAAAATATGATAGTTGGTGTTTATGTTTGTTTCTCCTCAACAGGAAAACAAGTAAAATATGTTTGTGTGTAAGCATGTTTCTCCCCCAATAGTAAAACAAGTAAAAATGGGCCGTGAAACTCACCTGAGTCTGAGCAGAGCGTAGTAATTAGCACCACACAAGGATGCAACACTAACCGCAAATGGATTGCACGCGGACAACCTATGAATGCCCTAGAAGAAGGTGTGACAATTAGGAACACGAAAGAGTTTGTGTCAACGACACAGAAAGATTAGAACGTCTTAATGCATTCTAAGGATTTGTGAGTAGACGAACGTGTCTACGGAAATATAGATTTCTCAATATAATAATTAAGATTAATGCGTTATGCGTCGAATGCCTCTAATATGAATAATATTAAATAAACAAATAAATTTATACGTTTGTGCCTATAATAATGACTTAAGAAAATAATATAACTTAATATATTATTTTTAAGTTTAGATAATTTCACATTTAATAAATATCGTGACGAAAATAATAAATATATTATTTTTTTATTCAAGTAAATAAACATGGGTAAATAATATAAATAACTATATTATTTATTAGTTTGAAAACGATACACGAGGTTTATAAACGAGGCGAAATAATACAAAAATATATATTATTTTATGATATGATTCACGGGTTGAAAATAATACAAACATATTATTTTATTCGAAGTTGCGGATTGAAAATAATATGGATATATTATTTTTAAAAGTGTAAATAATATTAATTATGAGTTATAAAGTTAAACCCGAACCTACGGGTTGTTTCCGGGGCTAAAACACTTTAACTTATAAATATAATGATATAAGATTTGATTTTATATAAAAATATACTTCAAGAAAATGCCCAAAAATAAAATGCAGGAGACCGGTTTCGAACCCGAGTCTCCTGCATATATGCACTAAGTCTTAACCATCTCCGCCCGCTAGGGTATTGCGTTAGAGACCCGTTCCATTTGGTTTTAATCATTCACACTCATGAGTTCTTCCCCTCATATGCGAACCGGTCTAATACCCATCCCTAATTCCTCAAAATTCGATTGCGATTAGCCAAGATAGCATAGGGGTATTGATAATCAATGTATTGCGAATCTGTGGTCAAGTTTAATTGCAAAATCAACAAGTTCAAAGTTGTTAATATTAGTTTTGAAAATCAAAACCCTACGTTATGAACACCGATTTGATTTGGTTAAATTCGATAAGATTATCGGTCGGAATGATAGGGCTTTTGACAAGCAAAGAATTTGAATTGTGTTCATGTAATTTAATTTGATTGAGATTGGGTGTAGATTAGGGTTCGACTAAACCGAGATCGCGTTGAACCCTAGAATCAGTTCTTGTTCAATTCGATAATGCAAGCCCCAATTGGATTAGGGTTTTCAATCTACAGACCAAGACGAGTATGAGGAAGGTTTCAATTACCAGATTCGATGTCGGATTGATGGTGCTCGACTAAAAGTCAGTCGCGACTTGCGTGGCTTGGCCTCTGGCAACTCCGGCTTTGACTCCGGTCAGATTATGATGTGCAAAAGACTCAGATGGATTTGTTTGAGATGCGCTGATGCTTAATGGTGAGAATACTGATCGAAATTAACGAGTTTGATGGCAATGGTTGGGGTTTCGATGGTTACGAATTTAGAGCCTTAATTCACAATCATGGAAGAGTTAAAACGCATGGAAACTCATCAATGATGATCGACATCATCAATACTATGATTACCAGCCGTGAATTTGATCCGTTGTTCAGTTATGCTTGTTAATTTGGATTGAAACATGGGGGTTTGACTTTTACGAGTCAACCAAATCGATTCTTGAGGGAAATTGTTCCATTTTGACTTTTAGAAGTCAAACCATTTGAGTTTAGGGTAATTACACATTTAGTCCATGTAGTTTAAGTGTGTTAGAGTTTGAATTATGACAATTTTATTACCTGAGGTTTGTAATAGAGTTAACGGGGTTAACCGGGATTTGTCGGGTGTCACAATAAGCAAAATAAATCAATCTGGATGCACTTCTTGATACCGAACTTACGTCCGACAGGAGTGCAGGTGATGTGTTGCAAATCTCACCTCTTATTCCTTGTAATTTCGTAGCGTTTTAGTATAGTTTTAGAGTCGTTTAGAGTCATTCATAGTTGTTATTGAGTTGTGTCATGGTTTGTAGGTAATCAGGATGATTTGGAGCTAAAACGATCAAGATTGGTGAACGCACGAGCAAACAAGGAAAATCGATCAAAGCCCCAAAACCTTTTGTCAAGGGGTACCCCTCGCGGTACGCGATGGTTGTGGGTCCCAGCTTCGCGGTACGTGAGAGCATGGGGTTCAGAAAATTTCCGCGATCGTTTTGGCTCTAGAGGTACGCGAGGGGATGCTCCTATGGGCCTCACGGTACGTGAGATACCCCAGTTTTGTGATTTTTAACCTAATTTAATGTTTTAATAATTGAGGACTCTCCCATAAGTTAATAATTCGATTACCAGTCATCTGGACTGAGAATAGAGGCGATTTTGAGAAAGGAATAAGCAAAGAGAGCCAAAGTTCGAAGCTTTATCAATCGGGTTGGTTCGTTCTTGCTCGTTCGGGTTACGATCTTTGATTTCTTGTTTACATTGGTGTGATTTGGGATTATGTTCATCACTTTTGAGACCTGTTTTCTAGTTTTGAACATGTTTCTTGGCTAGACCATAGTAGCTATCTAGGTTTTCGATGAATGTTTGATTGATTTGTGGATTTCTTTCGGTGTATGTTGATTCTTGATGGATTTATGATAAAGTAAATAACTTGATTTCAATTAGTTTGATGTTTATGCATATTTAACTCTGATTTGCAATTGGTTTGTGTTTCACATGCGTTTTGTTGAATGTCTTTCAAGTAATAGATGCATGTTAGGTTACCTACTGTGTGTTTGTTACTAGTTTGTGGATAATTGATATCATCGTCCATAGAAACATAGATTGAGAGTATCTTAGGGTTAGGTGTTCTTCCTATCTCAATAGCTGAGAGGTGAGAGATAGTCGTGTATTCCTTGGTGTTAGGGTTTTTAGGTCAGTTGCTCTAAAAGGAGGACTTCCTAGGAGTTCTTAGCATCATTGATACTCCGTGTCATACCGAGCGTTTTTAGGTTATCCCGTGTGTCTTAGGGCATATTGAGATATTGAGACTGAAAGGTAATTCATCTTTAGGGTACTTTAGCATCGTTAGAAATAGCTGAGAGGTAATCTGACCAACCGGTGAGTTTACACGTTCCTTAGGGTTTCCTATTAGGTCACACCCGGAGAATGATCTGGGATCCTTAGGTTGTTTTACGGTTTCGTATTCAATGATCCTTGTTCCATCATAATTGTCATAACCGAGAGAAGTTCATGTTTAGCAAATAGGATTCTTACCTAGATAGTGCTTTCTCCATTATTGATCTCATCCATTTCTTCTGTTTGATAGTTGGTGTTATTAGAGAGTTCAGCAGTTAATCATTAGTAGTAGAATCACAGCACAATCCCCTAATATATTTCAGTTTAGTTAGTTGAGTTAAAGTCTAGTTAGTTTTCACTAGTGTCTCGTGGGTTTGATATCCGGACTTTCATTAGACTTTACTACAGTCGATAGGTACACTTGCATGTTCTGTGGTCTAGTATTAGGATAGTCTAGAATTATTACTAGAGTGTCTAGGTTAGGTTTTATAATAGTTTTTATAGACCATTCCAAGCACATCAAGTTTTTGGCGCCATTATCGGGGATACTTAGGCGATAGCGTATCTAGCTTTGATTGAACTTAACCAATTAATTGGTTGCATTTGTGTTTTGAGTCGTAGAGTGTCTGGTTTTCCGTGTCTTTCTTTAATTTTTGTGTGTCTTTGTAAATATTTTTGCTTTTATTTATTTATTTAGTTATATATATCTGGTGCCCGTAATCCTTTTTGTTTGAGTGTCCGTTGTAGTGATTATTATGGAGCGTTATTACGGGAACAACTATCAAAGACACTGTTATACTCAAAGGGATCGTTACGTGAATGTGTGGTGCGAGGTATGTGGAGGTCCCCATTACACTCAAGAGTGTCCTGATTCATCGGGGTACTCCACAGACTATTATGGTAATCAATATCCGCAAACACAGCTGTATGATGGATACAGAACTCAAGAGAAGTTTAATGCATGGTGTAGAGTGGCCAATGAGCAGTATGAGAGGGATATCCAGGCAATACTCACTTGCATAGGATCCCATCGTCCGAAGAATCTAGAGCGTTTGGTTTATGATCTGGAAGGGAACGTGATTGGATCTTAAACAACATCGGATGCAGTGATTCTGGAAACCCCAGAACTGGAGCCAATAATGGACGAAGTGCAAGTAACAGTGACAGAAGGTCCAGAACAAGTCCAACCTCCAGGGAAGTATTATGCCCTTGATTTCAGTAATGATGACTTTCACATAGATTCTATGCAAGATCATGCAGTTTCATGTGATTCTTTACACTTGTCTTGTGAGAGTGATTATGTGAAGGAAATACAGGTCGAAGAAGAAATCAAGGAGGAGCAATTGAGAGTTTAGGAGATAATGAATACTCGGTGGCATCTCTTGATTAAGACCGAGCAACTTCACTAGCTGGGTGAGTATGGGAGGCTGACAGAGGAACTAACGAGTTGAAAGATAGCAAGAGAAAAAGCCGCTCAAGAACCAGAGACTTTAACGGAAGAGGTGCAACTCACTAGTTTACAAAACTCTGCACCAGACCCACCTTCGGTTCAAAAGCCACAAAGTTGCGGGCCAGAGCCCATCGAGGATGACTTCTTCAGTGATGATGAATCAGAGGAAGAAGAGTTCTCGGATGGCACTGCGGGTGATGGCCCAGGTAAGTATTCGGAACCCGGTTTAATCAACTATAATTGTGATAGTGTTGAATCATTTGAATTTCCGGGTGACGAGCTTGACTCTTCTAATGCCCTTGGTACTTTACGCTTGTTCTTTGAGATTAATTTGATACAGGATCTAGAAAAGCGAAGATTAGTGTGTCGAAGAGGGTTTAGCAGAGCTGTTGGATGATAGTGAGATTCAGCTTGGTGATCCACTAGATGAGTCCAAGGATGAGGTCACAGAAGAGGAGCAGGTCCTATCCTAGGAGGATGAGTTTAGTGACGAGTTGGTGGACCTGCCAACCACTATTGAAGAAGGATTCGACCCACTTGGCGATCTAAAACTCCTTTAAGAGTTATTATATCAAGAGCCAAGTGTGGGGATGGAAGAGGAGGTGCAAGTGAAGGAGGTCATCAATGAACCACAAATGGAGATGGTGTCGAACCCACCACATAGCACCCAAAAGAGCAGAAAGAAAAGGTCCGTGGACGAAGCTGATGGCAGGATGCCACAGAAACCAAAGGCACCACGGGGAAGAGAAAGAAAGAATGGGCGTAGGGCCAGCTCGGGAGTGAAGAGACAGCCACAGAAGCCGCACAATGTTCTATCATAGAATAAAGATGACCGTGTCCTTTACTATACATCACGTATCAGGTTTGGCCCAGGTAAGTTTAAATATTGGTGGTCCGACCTGTTTACATTTTTCAAAACCAATTTAAGGTCTGCCATCGAAGTGTGTCAAATCGGTGGTAGATCAATTATATTAAACGGGCCGGATGGGGGAGGCATAAAGGAGAAGCCTCCTGAATTTCGACTCCCGTGACCGTTAAAATATTCCGGCGAGTGGAACTTTATGAATCAAAATGCTGACATGAACATGGAGTTTGAAACAGGCATACGATAATACCACCACGCTGCACCAATTTTCTTTGTCAAGATGAAATATTGAAATTTATGAATATGGTTATGAACTCCGCTAATCGGAATTAAAATAAGATACAAAGTGCCTTCTGATTATGCTACATACAGATGTATACATTTTAGTAACTCTTATGGCTTTTTTTAAAATAACTAACAAATTTAAGCAAAATGAATTGTCTGGTTGTTTTAAACTATTACAAGATGGATAATTACTATTATATGTATAAAAGAAAATATATAATAAGGCTTAACGATTATTTTAGAAGCAAAAACTTCGTCGCCGGAACATCAACAGGTCATTGAGATAAACGAGTAAGTTACGTTCCATAGATCTAATTCGAACAATAACTAAAGTGTAGGTTTTCGTGCTAATTAAGGACGTCGTTGAGTTTCATGCTTTTGCTTTTTGACTAAGGTACCGTTTTTTTGTTTCTTTTACTTATAGCGTAAACATTTCCCTCGTTGTTCTCTTAGTGTTTTGACACGTATCGTATCGAGTTAATTATCTTTGTTATGCATGCAATAGGCTTATGAACTTGTACTCATTATTGCATGTTCCCTTAGACGATACGTGTTCTTACATTCAGTTACATTTATACTACCCCTTAGTTTTGACTCTCTGTTACCCAAGCATTTCAGACGCGTCATTGTGGCGTCAATGACGTGACACCTTTCGTGACGGTGTTTTTATAAAGTTCACGGCGTCTCTGTTTAGTACTCAGGGAGTACATTGACCACATTATATGAGAGGCGTATGGATCGATCCTAGTTCAGTTCAGTTCAGGGGGATGGAATCATGTGTGTACGCCCCACACACCATCCCATTAGTTTGATGGGTAGCTAACCATGTACCGTTCAGTTCAGTTTAGGCTCTGGGTACTCCGTTATAGTACACGACTTATTTTATTGATATAACCATGTCGTGTAGATTAGTTTAGTTCAGTATGTTCAGTTTTATATATTCGGTTCAATATCTTCAGTTTTATATGTTCAGTTCAGTACCTTCAGTATTATATGTTTAGTTCTGTACCAGACTTTAGAAAATTCCCGTGATCTGGTCTGTATCAGTTAGATCACTGCTATTGTCTTTCCGTTACTGAGCAACTTTTGGCTCAGCCGTATTTCTTTTTGTTGTTTTCTCTTGTTTCTACAACAGGTACTCAAGGGAATCTTGGGAACATGTGAAGAGAGAAATTTCAACCCTTTTAGAATGTGGAAGCCGAGAGAATAAATAAAGACTTAATTTGGATTGATTAAGACCTTTGGAGTTTCTGTTTTAAACATTTATATTGGATTAGCACGTTTGAAATTTCTTTTAAAACCGTTGTAAGGATTTGGAATTTTGGTCTTGCACTTTCATGATGACATTAATATTGTTCTGATTACTGTTTTGTGTGACACGTTAGCCCTAATCGGGTTGGGGTGTTACAATTATGGTATCAGAGCTAAGGCTCTTTCCTATAGAAAACTTATACCTTAATAATTAAACTTGTGAGGTAATGGGTAGATGTTGGGTTAGGATCTCATCTTCTGTTTGATCTCTAATATCGTACTCATGCGTTAAATCTTCATTTCAGTTAATATGCCTCCTATACGCATGGCCACCTGTAATGCTGGTAATAACTCCTCGTACGACACTCCATTGGAGACTCTTGTTGCTAATGCCGTTAATTCAACTATTTTGGGATTGATTCCTAACTTGATTACTCAGATCCAACAAATGCAACAGAATAACAACGGCGAAAATAACAGTGGTGGAAATAACAATGACGGGAATAACAACAGCGATAATAACAACGACGGAAATAACAATGAAGGAAATAAAAATGGCGAAAATAACACTGGTGAAACACCTCCCATTGGAATTCATGTGTGGCTCAAGCGCTTACAGAAGCAAAGGCCTAAATCATTTAGTTCTGATGCCACCCCAGTTGAGGCTCAAAACTGGATTGATCACATTGAAAAGTTGTTCGAAGTACTTGGTGTTGATGATGTGTTCAAAGTTAGGCTAGCATCATACAAGCTGGAGGATGATGCTGGTAGATGGTGGGGAACATTGAAACAAGCTAGAGGAGGGAATCCGTATGCAGCTACACTTCCGTGGGATGATTTCAGAGCATCATTTTATGAGCAGTACTTCACCGTTGTTGATCGTAGTGAGTATCGCAGGGAATATGTTCATATTAGACAGAGGGATGATGAGCCTATAACTGATTTCAAGACAAGATTTACTCGGTTGGTAAGCTTCCTTGGTTCATCTGCTGGTTCCACAGAGGAACAGATAGAAAACTTTCAGTGGGAAATATGTGAACGGGACAAAAAGTTTATTTTAAATCTCCGGTTCAAGGATATTAATGAAGTGGTTGATGCAGTTAAGAACTTGGTTAATGATAAAAAGGATGGGAATAAGAAGTTTGATGATAGACGTAAGCGGTCTTGGGATATCGATCGTGATCAACCTCCCTCCCAGGCAAACAGGAACCAGTCTCCACCACCACGAGACCACTGAAATCAAGATGACCGAAACAATACCCATCATTCCCGACCATGGAAGAACCGACACCAGAACCCTAAACCGGCCCAAACTCATATACAACCCTATCAGACCCCTACTCGAGCTCAACCACTGAACCAACATAATACTCACCAGAACCGTGATATTATTCTGTCGTGTACTACTTGCGGGAAACCTCATAAAGGGGCTTGCCGTCTAGCTGGAGGACTATGTTTTAAATGTGGACGTTCTGGACACATGATTAGGGATTTCCCTGAGCGTGACCCTAATGCTAATACTGGAGGGAA
Source organism: Smallanthus sonchifolius (assembly GCA_023525975.1). Lineage (NCBI taxonomy): Eukaryota > Viridiplantae > Streptophyta > Magnoliopsida > Asterales > Asteraceae > Smallanthus > Smallanthus sonchifolius. The sequence goes on from CM042023.1 coordinate 50,389,753, forward strand.
CCCTGCTAGACCTGCCAAAGGAGGACGAGTTTTTGCATTGACAGCTAATGAAGCAGCTAACGATCCAGGTACAGTTCTGACACCTTTTTGTTTAAGGTAACATTACAAGCATACATTAATTGGTACTGACCGTTAACACCCCAAGTACGGTTTCCGGTTCCCTTACTATAGGAGAGCGTGATATCTATGCCTTATTTGATACTGGTGCTACACATTCGATTGTTTCCCTTTTGTTTACTAAGTACTTGATGACTGCACCTACTACCTTAGAGCACACTTTGGCAATTACTACTCCCTTAGGAGATTCTACTATCATCTCTCATGTCTATAGAGACTGTCCGATCCAAATTGAGTCCGTGGTCCGTAAAGCGAATTTGTTTCCCATGCAAATCGGCGATTTTGATGTTATTCTTGGTATGGACTGGTTATCGCGACATCACGTTACAATTGAATGCCAGACTCGTAGTGTTTTCTTTGGAAATCCTCATCGACCTGAACTTATGTATCAGGGGACCCATCCTCGAAAATCTCTGAAAATTAGCTCTACGCTTAAGGCTCAGAAATTCTTATCACACGGTTGTGCTAGATTTCTAGCTTCAGTGAAAGTTACATCCTCCGATGAGCCAAATGTATTAGATTATCCGATTGTTTGTGAATTTCCTGATGTATTTCCTAAAGAGTTGCCTGGACTCCCATCGGATCATGAGATTGAGTTTACTATTGATCTCATTCCTGGTGTAGAGCCAATCTCTAAGGCACCCTACCGGATGGCACCTTTGGAACTTAAGGAGTTGAAAGAACAGTTGCAAGAACTTCTAGACTTGGGATTTATCCGACCAAATGTTTCGCCCTGTGGTGCGCCAGTCTTATTCGTAAAGAAGAAGGATGGTACGATGAGACTTTGCATCGATTACCGAGAGCTTAACAAAATCACCATTCATAATCGTTATCCTTTGCCACGTATTAATGATTTGTTTGACCAACTCCAAGGTGCTAAATGTTTCTCCAAAATTGGTCTAAAGTCTGGGTGTCACCAGCTAAAGATTAAAGATTCAGATGTTTCAAAATCCGCATTCCGCACTCGGTACGGTCACTACGAGTTTTTGGTTATGCCATTTGGACTAACCAATGCTCCAGCCGTATTCATGGACCTGATGAGCCTTGTATTTCATGATTTTCTGGATAAGTTCGTCATCATTTTCATTGATTATATTTTGGTGTATTTAAAAAGTAAGGAAGAACATGAAAACCATCTCCGCGCAATGCTCAAAGCACTACGACAAAAGAAGTTATATGCCAAACTTTCTAAGTGCGACTTTTGGCTTTACAAAGTTGCTTTCTTAGGCCATGTGGTTTCTGCAGAAGGTATTTTGATGAATCCTGCTAATATAGAGGCGATCACTAAATGGCCTAGACCGACCTCCGCCACAGAGGTTAGAAGCTTTCTTGGTCTGTCCGGTTACTATCGTAGATTCGTTGAAGGTTTTTCTGTTATCGCCTTACCCTCACTCAATTACTGAGGAAAGGGGTAAAGTATTCTTGGAATGATGATCGGAAGAAGAGCTTTAAGAACTAAAGAGAAGGTTAGTATCTGCCCCAATTCTTACACTCCCGTCGGGCACTGGCGGATACTAGATTTACAGTGATGCCTCTAAAAAGGGTCTCGGATGTGTGTTAATGCAGCATGGTAAGGTCATTGCATATGCTTCCCGCAGTTAAAACCTTATGAGGCTAACTGCCCTACTAATGACCTTGAGCTGGCAGCTGTTATTTTTGCGCTAAAAATCTGGAGACACCATATTTATGGAGAGAATTGTTATATTTTCACTGATCACAAAAGCCTTAAGTATATTTTCACGCAAAAAGAACTGAATATGCGTCAGAGGCGATGGCTAGAGTTGTTGAAGGATTATGATGCTAATATTCAGTACCATCCCGGGAAGGCTAATGTTGTAGCCGATGCTCTCAGTCGGAAGAACTCCGAGATGTTGTATTCTTTCTGTCTCCATCCTCAAAATGTTACCGACCTCAACAGACTAGGCGTTGGTCTACAGATTGGCAAGGCCGACGGATACCTTTCAAGATTTCAGATAGAGCCTGACCTAGTGTCTCGGATCAAGGAAGCCCAGAAACAAGACGGTGAATTATGGGTTGTACTACAAAACCTAGAGGTGGGAAAAGTCGGAATTCAGGATTGATGAATATGGTGTCATTTGGGCTGATGATTCCACTCTTAGGGAGTCTTTATTATCTGAGGCGCATAGTTCCCCATTCTCTATTCACCCTGGCTCAACTAAGATGTACCGTGACCTCCGTCAACACTTTTGGTGGAATGGTATGAAGGAGGATGTGGCCACATATGTTAGTAGATGTCTTACTTGCCAGAAATTAAGACCGAACATCAGAGGTCTAGTGGTTTACTACAACCTATGGATATTCCAGTATGGAAGTGGGATGACATATCGATGGATTTTGTGACCGGTTTACCGAAGACGTTTAGAAAGAACGATGCGATTTGGGTTGTGGTCGATAGACTATCTAAGTCGGCCCATTTCTTAGCAATTCAGCAAGGATTCTCTGTTAGTAAGTTGTCTGAGGTGTTTCGTCAAGAGATTGTCCGATTACATGGCACACCGGCTTCTATTGTGTCAGACAGAGATCCTCGTTTCACTTCATGTTTTTGGAAAGGCCTTCAAGCCGCATGGGGTACTAGACTTAAGTTCAGTACAACTTTTCACCCTCAGAGCGATGTCAGTCAGAACGTACAATTCAAACCCTAGAGGATATGCTTAGAACTTGTGCTTTGGAATGGACTGGTAACTGGGATGAGTATTTGTGCCTAGTCGAGTTTGCCTACAACAATAGTTGGCAGGGTACCTTTCGAGTTGTTGTATGGACGTAAATGTAGAGCTCCAATTTGTTGGGATGAGATCGGAAAGAAAATTATTGAAGGACCCGAGTTAGTACAAATCACAAATGAAAAAGTTGCTATTGCACGAGAAAGATTAAAAGAAGCTCAGAGTCGACAAAAGAGCTATGCAGACCGACACTGTCATGCTTTGGAGTTTAATATCGGTGACCGCATATTCTTGAAAGTTTCTCCTTGTAGAGGCGTTCGTCGTTTTGGTATTAAAGGGAAGCCTAGCCCTCGATTTATCAGACCGTTTGAAATTTTAGAGAGGGTTGGCGAGGTCTCATACCGTTTATCATTACCACCTCGACTATCACACGTGCATAACATATTCCATGTATCTCTTCTAAGAGGATACAATTATCATCCACTTCACGTTGTGAACTATCCGCTGCATTTAATTCAAAAAGATCTATCATACGAGGAAGAACCTGAGGCAATTCTAGACCGACAAGAACGTGTTATGCGCCAAAAGACTATTCCGTTCGTTAAAGTGTTATGGAAGAATCATTCTGAACGCGAGGCCACCTGGGAGACCGAAGATATGATTCGCTCCCAATATCCGAATCTGTTTGAATCTTAGACTTTGTCTTTTTGCTTTTGAATTTTGTTACGTCCAAACTCCGAATTTTGAAATTTCGTTTATTATTTATCAAATTCCACGTTTGAAGTTTATGAACTTTCCTATGAATTTTGAAGTTTAGTGAGGTAGAGTTGTAACATTCAAATTTTTTTTTAGAGAGGTAGAGTTGTAACATTCAAAATTTTAAACTTTAGATTTTAATAAATATGATAAGAAAAATAAATAAATAATAAAACAAAATTATATGTTTTAAATTATTATCTTTAAAATTATGTATGATTTTAAAGAATTTTCGTTGAAGTATATATATGTATGTATATATTTACAAAATCAAGTACCAAATTAATAGTTTGAAGAAGACAACTGAATTGTCAAAATTTGAAACGTAAAGTCAAATGATCGTGAAAGTTGACGCCTGGCACGCGTAAAGGTTTTTCTTTCCAAATCTTTTCCCTAAATTTCTCTCAATCAAATTAGAAATCAATCGGTAATATCCTTTCCAAATCCGCGATGCAACTATGTCTATTAACGCCCCCCAACCCTAATCGAATCCCTCACGAAAATCCTTTGCCTCGTTTCTCAAATTTTCTATTTCGCGGAGTTCGCTTCAGACGACACACCACCAGTGAGATCAGCCTCGTCATTTTCTGCCACCGCACCACCGTCTGTGGCTGACTTGCTGCTCTACATTCGACCCGGTTTGAATACTGATTTGCGGTTCGCGACCCAGGTATCAAATCAGCCTATTCCCCTTCTCTTTTGATTTCGAATTCTACAAAATTTTGATCTAATAGTGTATGATCCGTTTTGGCGACCCGACAGCCTTCGTCACATATCCGTGTTCCATCACAGTTATCTCGCTTTCTGATCTGTTTTGTTCAGCTGTTCAGGAAATACACCGATTACTTGCTATTGGTTTTTTTGTTCCGTGCTTACTTTAATTTTTGAATTTCGACTCCCGTGACCGTTAAAATATTCCGGCGATTGGAACTTTATGAATCAAAATGCTGATATGAACATGGAGTTTGAAACAGGCATACGATAATACCACCACGCTGCACCAATTTTCTTTGTCAAGATGAAATATTGAAATTTATGAATATGGTTATGAACTCTGCTAATCGGAATTAAAATAAAGATACAAAGTGCCTTCTGATTATGCTATATACAGATGTATACATTTTAGTAACTCTTATGGCTTTTTTTTAAATAACTAACAAATTTAAGCAAAATGAATTGTCTGGTTGTTTTAAACTATTACAAGATGGATAATTACTATTACATGTATAAAAGAAAATATATAATAAGGCTTAACGATTATTTTAGAAGCGAAAACTTCGTCGCCGGAACATCAACAGGTCATTGAGCTAAACTAGTAAGTTAAGTTCCACAGATCTAATTCGAATCATAATTAAAGTGTAGGTTTTCGTGCTAATTAAGGACGTCGTTGAGTTTCGTGCTTTTGCTTTTTGACTAAGGTACGGTTTTTTTGTTTCTTTTACTTATAGCGTAAACATTTCCCTCGTTGTTCTCTTAGTGTTTTGACACGTATCGTATCGAGTTAATTATCTTTGTTAAGCATGCAATAGGCTTATGAACTTGTACTCATTATTGCATGTTCCCTTAGACGATGCATGTTATTACGTTCAATTACATTTATACTACCCCTCAGTTTTGACTCTCTGTTACCCGAGCATTTCAGACGCGTCATTGTGGCGTCAATGACGTGACACCTTTCGTGACGGTGTTTTTATAAAGTTCACGGCGTCTCTGTTTAGTACTCAAGGAGTACATTGGCTACATTATATGAGAGGCGTATGGATCGATCCTAGTTCAGTTCAGTTCAGTTCAGGGGGATGGAATCATGTGTGTACGCCCCACACACCATCCCATTAGGTTCATGGGTAGCTAACCATGTACCGTTCAGTTCAGTTTAGGTTCTGGGTACTCCGTTATAGTACACGACTTATTTTATTGATATAACAATGTCGTGTAGATTAGTTCAGTTCAACATGTTCAATTTTGTATGTTCAGTTCAGTATCTTCAGTTTTATATGTTCAGTTCAGTACCTTCAGTATTATATGTTTAGTTCAGTACCAGACTTTAGAAAATTCCCGTGATCTGTTTTGTATCAGTTATATCAATGCTATGGTCTTTCCGTTACTGAGCAACTTTTGGCTCAGCCGTATTTCTTTTTGTTGTTTTCTTTTGTTTCTACAACAGGTACTCAAGGGAACTGTGAGAACGTGTGAAGAGAAAAATTTCAACCCTATTAGAATGTGGAAGCCGAGAGAATAAATAAAGACTTAATTTGGATTGATTAAGACCTTTGGAGTTTCTGTTTTAAACTTTTATATTGGATTAGCATGTTTGAAATTTATTTTAAAATCGTTGTAAGGATTTGAAATTTTGGTCTTGCACTTTCATGATAACATTAATATTGTTCTGATTATTGTTTTGTGTGACACGTCAGCCCTAATCAGAGTAGGCCACCAAATAAAAGCTATAGGCTTTTGGATACCAAAGCCCTAACTTGGGAGAGCCTTTCAAGTAGCGGAAGATTCTTTTCACAGCGACTTCATAGGATTCTTTGGGATTTGTCTGATAACGGGCGCAATAGCAAACTGCGAACATGATGTTCGAACGGCTGGCAGCGAGATACAGCAGAGAGCCTATCATTGAACGATAATGGTGCCTGTCAAAAGGTTTTCCTTATGGATTGGCGGATAGGGAGTTTAGAGCAGCAAAAGGTGTTGATGCTGCTTTGGAATCAGTCATCTGGAACTTTTTGAGCATATCTTGAATGTACTTGGCTTGATGAAGCAATGTTCCGTCATGTGACTGCTTCACTTCCAATCCGAGAAAGAACGTGAGCTCACCCATCTTGCTCATTTCAAATTTGGCCTTCATAACGTCCTCAAAGTCTCTATAAATCTTCTCATTGGTCGACCCGAAGATGATTTCGTCCACATAGATCTTCACCAGCATAATATCCTTTCCAATCTTCTTCTTGAAGAAATTCATATCAATATTCCCTCATTCAAAGCCATTATGTAGAAGATAAGTTGACAGAGTATCATACCAAGCCCTTGGAGCCTGATGAAGTTGGTACAGAGCTTTGTCTAACTTGTAGACTCGACTCGGATAATCTAGATCTTCAAACCCTGGAGGCTGGCATACATAGACTTCTTCCTTGACCTTCCCATATAAGAATGCACCTTTAACATCCATTTGATAGACCTTAAAGTTCTTGAAACACGCACAAGCAAGGAAAATTCTTATTGTTTCCAAACGAGCCACGGGAGCGAACACTTCCTCTTAATCAATCCCTTCTTCCTGAGCAAAACCTTGCATAACCAAACATGCCTTATTGTTGATGACTACATTTCTTTAATCGGTCTTGTTCCTGAAGACCCATCGAGTGCCAATCGGGTACTTATTCTTTTGAAGGTCAACCAGATCCCAGACTTTTAATTTCCTGAACTGAGCCAGTTCTTCCTGCATTGCATCTATCCAGCTTGAATCTTTTAGGGCCATGGAAATATTCTTTGGAACATCATGTGAGAGAAAAAAAGCACACAGGGTCGTGTTGTAAGGAGTTGAATAACTTCTAGTACGAACACCTGTGATTGGCCCAATCACATTCTCCAAAGGATGATTTGATAAAGTTTTGAAAGATGGCCCATCAGCAACTTCAACTTGAGTAGGAAGGTTCGTTAAATTTTCATCAGGAATAATTAGCCCATCATTATTGTTAGAATCACTTTCACAACCGACAGAGGGATCATTTGTCAAGTCCTTGTCAATATTAGAATTTACAGTTGCTGTTTGACCAGAACTGACATCACCAGAAGTATTTACACGAATAGTATCATCAGCCTCAGAATTAGAAGATGTTACTGTATTGTTGACGGAGACAGACAAAGGATCAACAATAGCAGATGTGATTCGTGTTGAGAAAGGCAAAAATTCATCTTCTGCTTGAATGGATGGAATGAGCAATGGTTCAGCGGATGAAGATGGTTCAGATACGAGTGGTGCAAGAGGAATGAAATTATTGAAGACAATATCTGCATCATAGAATCACCCGGGACCGGTTCCAGTATTTGTAGTATTTGCTTCTTGCCAGTCAACATAATAAGATTCCTACACAATCTTTGTCCTTTTGTTGTAAACACGGTATGCCTTTTGAGATGATGAATATCCAATAAAATAACATTCGTCACCGACTGCACCAAACTTTGCAAGATTCTCAGCTGTGTTCAATAGAGTACATGAACATTCAAAAGCTTTGAAGAATTAGATCAAGGGCTTCCTTCCATGAAACAGCTCATAAGCAGTCTTGTTGTGAGCTTTGACCACAACAGCACAATTCAGGACATAATTTACACTGTTAACTGCTTCAACTTAGAAAATGATTGGGAGCTTTGAATCTATCAGCATCGTTCTGGCAGCTTCAGTTAATGTTCGGTTCTTTCTTTTAGCAACTCCATTCTGCTGTGGAGTCCTGACAGCACTGAATTATCAAGAAATTCCATTGCTTTCGCAAAATTCATTCAGGACATGATTTTTGAACTCGGTGCCATTGTCATTTCTGATATAAATCACCAAACGCTTGCAGATTTTCTCGATTTTGAGAATCAGACTCTTCAATACTTCGACAGTTTCATCTTTAGTTGCTAAGAAATTAACCCAAGAGTACCTGGAGAAATCATATGTCACAACCAAACAATAAGAGTTCTTAGAGATGCTTTTAACAATGACGGGGCCAAAAAGGTCCATATGAAGTAATTGAAGAGGAACAGAAATGGAATTCACTTCTTTGGACTTATGCGACTTTGTGTGCTGTTTGCCTTTAGCACATGCCATGCATTTTTCAGAAAAGTTGAAGTCCTTGGAGGGCAAACCTCTCACAAGGTCTTGTTTTACTAAACGATTAATGTTTTTAAAATCAGTGTTGTAAAAATCGCTAGGCGCTAGTCGGGCGGTGGGGTAGGGCCTTGGCCTAGGCGGGATTAATCGGATTGGAATTTTTATATGTAATTTTCAGTTTTTTTATATATATACACACATTTTTATATGTAATTTTTATAAAAATGTTCATTTTTAAACCACACCAAAGGTTTTGGCCGGAAATTTCAGGTTTTCGTCGAAATTTGGCCGAAAATTTCAGGTTTTCACCGGAATGTTCGCCGGAATCTGGCCGCCTAGGCGCGATTTGGACCGTCTAGTGATTTTTGGACCGACTAGGTCAAAATTCCTCCTTAGCCGAGGGCCTAGCGATTAATCGGCGCCTAGGACCCGCCTAGGCGCGATTTTTACAACACTGTTTAAAATTCACATGGCCAAGTCGACGATGCTAGAGCAACGATTCAGAGTCAGAAGCTTTTGACAGTAAGCAAGCCATAGAGGCTTTAGTATCAAGATCAATCATGTCGACGATGTAGGTGTTGTTTCTTCTTGGCGTCCTCAGCAGGATCAGGTCTTCTGGAACAACAATTCCCGATTTGAGAAAGAGACATTCAGCCATGTTGAAAAACACAGACATCTATTTATCACAAACTTGTGATACACTCATCAGATTATAGCTGAGTTCTGGAACAAGAGTCACTTTCTCCAGAGTGATAGTTCCATTGCACACAGTTCACTGTCCGGTAATATTTCCTCATTTTTTTGTCACCTGCAAAGGCAACTGATGTCGGCTAGGCGGTCTATAAAACTAATGAATAAAAACCTAACTAGACTCCTAAGTAATAAAAAGGAGTACCTTCAACTAAACCGTGCTGACATGCAAGTGTACCTATCGAGTGTAGCACAACTCAATGGAAAACCGAGTTATTGAACCCTAGAGACACTGAATAATAATAGTAAACTCTGACTCGGACTAAAGATTGATGATTGGGGGGTTGACTACACTAAAGATTAACTAAGTGTTGGGTATAAAATTGAGACTGAGGCTGTCAATAGAAACTACGGTATCGAAACTACTAGTTTCGGTTGAACATTTGTTCAATCAAAACTAGGTAGTTTCGATACCTATTTTTTAGGCCCATTTGACGGTGGCTTGGAAAACAAGGCATATGTGCTTGGCCTTCTATAAATAGTAGATTATCTCATAGGAGGAGTGTGTGTCTGTAGAGGGAATCACTGTCACACCCCCAAATTTATTTACTTAATAAATAAATAAAGGTCGCAACGATTGGTAACATTGCGTAACAGCGGAAGCTAAAGTAAATTGTTATGGTATTGAACACTTTTACAATTACTAACATAAAGTAATACAATGATCTAAATCTTTCTAGATCAATGGTGGACTTGAGACTTGACAATCTATGCTCCTTCAACTACTAGGGTTTAATCCATATAGCTAGCCTATTCTAACCTAGCCATAGCTAAGTTACCTAAAAAATATACTTGAAAATGTCAACACAAAGGTTGGTGAGTTCACAGGTTTTATTATTGTAATGTATAATGGTTTTCTTTTAAAACGTTGTTATCGTGTACTTAGCCATAATATAGAACTGTTTTCCTCGAAAACATGTGATGACTTTAGAGTCATAAGGTGAAAACATTGAAAAGGTGTACATGGCCCTATAATGAAACTGTTTTCCTTGAAAACATTGACAAAGCGTTAGCACGTAACGAATGGCAAAACCAATTTGCACGAAAACGATTGGCAGATCCATATGCACGAAAACGATTCAATGTATATGATAAACAAAACAAGTTATGTTGACCCATTTGTAAACTAGCTAGGAATACAAATAATATGTACATACATGAGGCATAACCAAACCATAACACAGGTGTTTTGCCCCTCGCTCGTACCTCACGAGCAATTGTTTGAACACTATGCAGTCATTTGGCCAGAGGGACCCATGGTTAGCGCGACTAACCATGACCGGGGGTGTCAATCCCAATAGTACTATCCATAGAATCCCAGGCTAATCTATAGCTAATGGTTATAAATATGATGGTCAGGGGACTTCCAGCGCTCTATATGTGTTAACTCATGCAAACATAAAGGTCGGGTCTTGTTTTCTTGTTACCATATGAAAATAGTTGTAAGCATGTGTTATGTTCTCCAAACGTATGAAATAAATATATTTCGTGGTTTCAAACGTGTAAAGTAAGTATGTTTCTCCCCCCGATGTTTATAAAACATTTAAAAGTAAAGAGGGGCCGTGAAACTCACCTGGTGACGTGCCAGGAACATTAATGTCCATTGGGTAACAATGGTGACCAATATCCACAGGTTTACGTCCTATTCGAGTCATACGATACCTGTAGGTACTTTATGAGTTTTATAGACTAATCCTAGTAATGTAAAGCGAATCTAAACTCGTATTGAGTCATCATGTGTGCGGTTGAGCTCGACTGATTCGTTAAGGTGTAAAGACTATTTGATAGTCATTGTTGAGTTGTAGTTATACTTTGAGGAGTGTTGATTCGTCTTTGTGTATCTGGATACGTATAATAAAAATACTTGTACACATTTATTTATGTCAAAACATAATCATAGTTTAACTATTCTTAGGAGGATACATAATATTTGTCTGGCCTACCCCGCACAATAGTATTATATGTACTCGGACGCATATGAATGCGTATACATATATATAAAACTTATAAAAAACTCACCATATGTTATGTGAGTATTCCCTTTTGAAATAAACGTTGAGTTTATATAAAATGTACATTTGTATATGAATACGTTTGTACGTATATTTAACATAATATTTGTTCAAGTTATAACGATTTAGGTCTTCATATTTATTGGAGGCATAATCGTTTAGGTTTTCAACCGTCCGTGTCTTATAGCCAATAATCATAATGATATAGACATATATATACCTTTTATATTTATGCATAAAAATGTGTATGTATATATATTTGATTCTATATATCGTGTTATATATCAATCGCTTTATTTAAAAAAAGGAGTATTAATATCATACGTTTATAATTATGAAAAGTATATTTGTATCGCCTTGTGTTTATTGTTATTTACTCGTTTATTCGGTCACTATTTAAATACTATTCATCAACATACCAGTTAGATATGTATATGTTTTATGCAAAACGCTTAAAGTCCAAATTCTTAGGTCGTATGTATTTTTTATTAATTGTTTTATACTAAAAACATAACGTGAACGTTTTCGTCGATCAAATAATAATATCTAATAATTGCACGTATTGTTTTTTTTTCGTATTCAAAATATAAGTTTAGACAAACGTACTTGTCCAATTCATCTTGAGTAATAATCGTCGGCGTTTTATATATCACGAGTAGTTTTGTAAATATACATATGACGAAAGTAATAATTATTATTTATATATACAAATATATGAGGATTGTTTGTTGTAATAAAGTTCTCGTCTTAATATTTATATATTTTTCATCTAAAATCATTTCTCATTTGAGCGGATTTCTTTTGTCAACACTACGTTTAATACGACTCGATTAATGTTTAACGTTACGTTATTATTTACTTTAATCGTTAACGAATCATTTGAACTCAACGCAAATCTACCGCACACGCGTCTAACTTACGCGTAATTAAATATAATCATATTAGTATGTGTTTTATACCTTTCGGGAGTCTCTTTTACGAACCGACGCGTTCTAAACTCACGGCTTTCCTAATGGCTACGCTTGACCGGGGCTCGTGACACCGTCTCCTGTCCAAAACACGTATTTTATACTCGGAAATGAAACCCGGCCACAAGTTCAACCGATCTAACGAAATAACTACCCGAATTGTAATCTACTAGATTTTTACAAAAACACGTAACTCGAACCTTGTAGATCGGGACGATCGGGAACCCTACAAGACGAGATCAAGTTGTCGGGGACTCGTCGAAACATCAAACGAGAACAAATCAGTACAAGTGTAGATCTAATCCTAAATTACAAGGAAACGAGAAAGAAGTCATCAGAAAATAAAAATGGAAGTCGGGTTTTGATCTTTAACGAGAGGGACAACCGAAAACTCTTGAACCCCCACTATATCCGGCTGACTTATTGTACTTGGTCGCCTGAAGGTTCGCCGAAAAAGAGTGGGTTCCGTCGGAACCCTAATTTGTGTGACCATAAGAACGGGTTTTAAAACCCAGCTTCCCGACGCCGCCATGGTCAGGCCGCCGCCGTCATCTTCACTGCTATTCGGTTTCACATGGCTGCTCGAGAACGCCTACAGAGGCTGCCGCAACTAGGGGTGCCATGGTCTGAACCCTAGTCGTCGTCGGGCTCCCCTTCTCAGGTCGCCGAAAATTGCTTTCGGCCAAGACGCCGTCCGTGTTCTCCTGTTTCTGCTGTGTTCGCCGGAGGTGGCTGGTCCTCCTCCCTCCTCCACGATTTCTCTCTTTCTACACATACAGTGTGTGTGTGTGTTTAGGTGTGCTAGGGTTTGGGAGAATGAGGGGAATTGAGAGAATGAGATGCTTTTATAGTCAGGGTTTCTAACGCGTTTAACCCGCGTAACGAACCCGTCTCGTCCTGTTTCTGCGTTAGTTTTTCCCGTGTTTTCTAATAATTATTTTAGAATACTTTGGGAATTATGAAACGTTAATAATAAATTTATTTAAGTATTTTAAATCTTGAGATTTACGTTTCATTTGGCGCACGAGCAGGTACGCATCGGTACCGCATTTTAAAGATTTGGTTATTTTTATACGTTTCGCGCAACGAGTTTTGGGTGTATTATTTTCTAATAATATTAAGATAAATGTTTATAATATTTCTCGTATTAAAGTACGTATCAGTAATAACCATACTGCTTATCGTTAATTTTTACGAGCATCTAACGCAGTTTAACTTTCGTATATACGTGTTACGTGTGTATTTAATGAAACTGTCTTTTCAAATGAATGTTAATAATTCGCTATCTTATTTAATCATCTTATCACATATACGGTAACAAACTAATGTCTGACGCATTTAATGATTAAGTTTCTGAACCGGTTAACAAATCATTAGATGAAACCATGTGACTAATATGATGTTTGGATTATTCAATTTGGGCCTCGAATGGTCTTGGATTTCTATTGGACCTTATTGGGCCTAGTTGTGCTTAGCCCAACAACTAGGTTTTAGATTCAGGAATTTCGCAGGTGTCACAATCACCACCCAGGGGGAGCTCACCTTGGGGTGAGATAATTGTAGAGTGTGTGAGGAGCCTTTTAATTTTCATATCAATTAAAGAATCATTCGTTTTATGCAATTATCTGTTCTTTTCACTTTTATATATTTCTGTTCATGTATGTGATTCCCGCACCCGTGTCTACCCATATCTGATTCGAGAGTGATACCGGATCCAGAGATTCCGCCTCTCGATCCGGACTGTTTGATGGATTTCTCCGCAGATCTGTGTTCACAAAAGTAGCTGAAGGCTGAAGATGTTCTATTAAAACTAGTTGTAGGCTGAAGATTTTGGTCGAAACTTGGTGGCGGCTGAACATGTTCTATCGAAACTATTGATGAAGCCCTAAATCAGAAGTAGAAAACATCAAAACTAGGCTGTCGAAACTAGGCTATCGATACTAGGCTATCGAAACTAGAGGGTATCGAAACTACTAGTTTCGGTTGAAGAATCTCATATGATAGGCTATACTTCAGTCGAAACAAGGCTAGTACCGAAACAAGAAGTTTCGATAGGGAGATTCTTTAACCGAAACTAATAGTTTCGATAGGAGATTCTTCAACCGAAACTACTAGTTTTGATACCCTCTAGTTTCGATAGCCTAGTTTCGACAGCCTAGTTTCGATGTTTTCTACTTCTGATTTAGGGCTTCATCAGTAGTTTCGATAGAACATGTTCAGCCGCCACCTAGTTTCGACCAAAATCTTCAGCCTCCAACTAGTTTTGATGGAACATCTTCAGCCTTCAGCTACTTTTGTGAACACAGATCTGCGGAGAAATCCATCAAACAGTCCGAATCGAGAGGCGGAATCTCTGGATCCGATATCACTCTCGAATTAGAAATGGGTAGAGACGGGTGCGGGAATCACATACACCAACATAAAACGTATTCGATTGATATGAAAATTAAAAGGCTCCTCACACACTCTACATATATCTCACCCCAAGGTGAGCTCCCCCTAGGGTGGTGATTCCCTCTACAGACACACACTCCTCCTATGAGATAATCTACTATTTATAGAAGGCCAAGCACATATGCCTTGTTTTCCAAGCCCCCGCCAAATGGGCCTAAAAAACAGGTATCAAAACTACCTAGTTTCGATTGAACAAATATTCAACCGAAACTAGTAGTTTCGATTGAACAAATGTTCAACCGAAACTAGTAGTTTCGATACTGTAGTTTCTATTGACAACATCAGTCTCAATTTTATACCCAACAATCTCCCCCTAGACTGATTCTATCAATTCTTGTCTGACACTGTCTTTCGTCTTCATAGATTGACTGATGATCCAATGCCTTTCTTTGTGATTCTCCCCCTCAAGTGTAGACCCTCCTATCTTGTAGGCAATTGATAAAGGTTTGAATCCCAAGTATTTAGCAGTAAATAACCATTTTTCTACAAAGATTCTTGACATTCTCGAACACTTGATCAACTTGCCTTTTTTTTTGGAGCATAAAACGTATGATTCTTTGATTGAAATGAAAATTAAAAGGCTCCTCACACACTCTATAATTATCTCACCCCAGGGTGAGCTCCCCCTAGGGTGGTGATTCCCTCTATAGACACACGCTCCTCCTATGAGATAATATGATATTTATATAGGAGGCCAAGCACATATGCCTTATATAGGACAACATCAGTCTAAATTTTATACCCAACAATCTCCCCCTAGACTGATGCTATCAATTCTTGTCTGACACTGTCTTTCGTCTTCATAGATTGACTGATGATCCAATGCCCTTCTTTGTGATTCTCCCCCTCAAGTGTAGACCCTCCTATCTTGTAGGCAATTGATAAAGGTTTGAATCCCAAGTATTTAGCAGTAAATAACCATCTTTCTACAAAGATTCTGGACATCTCGAACACTTGATCAACTTGCTTCTGGAATCACATACACAAACATAAATATATAAAAGTGAAAAGAACAGATAATTGGAGCATAAAACGTATGATTCTTTGATTGATATGAAAATTAAAAGGCTCCTCACACACTCTACAATTATCTCACCTAAGGGAGAGCTCCCCCTGCGGTGGTGATTCCCTCTACAGACACACACTCCTCCTATGATATAATATGCTATTTATAGAAGGCCAAGCACATATGCCTTGTTTTCCAAGCCACCGCCAAATGGGCCTAAAAAACAGGTATCGAAACTACCTAGTTTCGATTGAACAAATGTTCAACCGAAACTAGTAGTTTCGATACTGTAGTTTCTATTGACAGCATCAGTCTCAATTTTATACCTAACAATCTTCCCCTAGACTGATGCTATCAATTCTTGTCTGACACTGTCTTTCGTCTTCATAGATTGACTGATGATCCAATGTCTTTCTTTGTGATTCTCCCCCTCAAGTGTAGACCCTCCTATCTTGTAGGCAATTGATAAAGGTTTGAATCCCAAGTATTTAGCAGTAAATAACCATCTTTCTACAAAGATTCTTGACATTCTTGAACACTTGATCAACTTGGCTTCTTTTTTTATTTTTATTTAAAAAAAAACTATGAAATAGTATTTTCTTTATTTTGTCTTTTACATACATATTCCCAAAACAACAATTCCAAAGTCACAAGTCCGAGCATGGCTTCAACACGATCCCACCTCGAGTAAAACAGTATATGATGAAAAAGATAGACTCCACATCTGGGTTGAGTGATAATAATGCATTCAATAGCTTTAGGTTGCAAGTAATTGGGCTTCCCCAGCCATGACTTGAGATTGAACAGACCTGCACAAAATTTCTCCTTCTTAGGTTTTGCCAGAGAAAAATACGATTACGAATCCAAAATTGGGAATGATGAAGTCGAAGAGCTTGATTAGGGAGATTTCTTGAAAAAACGAATTAGGGTTTGTTTCTTGTTGCAGCGATCATCCATCGGAATCATAGGGCCGCCGCCATAATCTTAAACGTAATCCTCTTCCTCCGCAACAAAAGTCAAGAATCAGTAAATCAAAAGATCAGGTGGTATGAATATGAAGGCGTCGGTCAGAATTCATAAAGAGGAGAAGAACATGCGTCTGTTTAGGATTTAGGGTTATTTCTGTTCGTGTATGTGATTCCCGCACATGTCTCTACCCATTTCTTATTCGAGAGTGACACCAGATCCAGAGATTCCGCCTCTCGATCCGGACTGTTTGATGGATTTCTCCGCAGATCTGTATTCACAGGTCTGCTCAGGACCTACACTAAGAATGCAGCAAACTAAGATCGACTCAAACTATCAAGGTCAAGACTAAGGAAGAAATAAAGATATGGGAAGAATACTACTTAGGTCGAAATCCTACTTGCAAAGCGCAATTTCTACCGATTCTGGAAGTAAGATGGATCTGGGTTTCTAAGGAAACAACTCTAGACTACCTAGTTGTAACATTTCTGTTTTTTTTTTACCATGTAAACGTTTCGATGCAATAAACGAGTATTTCAATTTCAAATTCGTGTGCAACAACCGTAAATGCAATTACACATACAATACATTATGTTACAATAACAACTGAAAACGCCATTATCTCACAAGACCCGAGGACCAAAACTGCCAAAACTAAAAAACTACAAAACTAGGCAAGCACGGTCGCGCCTAAGACTAGGCACGGTCGCGCTGCTGAAACCACGTGACTCTGCAGAAGTCAGATCACAGCCATACTCGACGATTTCGCAAAATTTAAAGAATGGTCAAAGCCGGTTTTCGCGCGTCAGACCATACTTGACTGAATACAACCTGCAACACGCATCAATTACACTCCAATTTACAGATTTGTTTAATCCCATACCCACCACAATCATGACTCGCGAATTCGTCGATATAGAGCCAGTTGCACGCTTCCTACACCCTCATATGCATCCACACAATCACCCAGAACTCTCACTCGACACTCATACAACCTCTGTCGTCCGATTGATCGCCGAGAATCAAAGCCGTCGACCCGTAGCCGACTGCATTAAATTGCCCTATTATAACAAGTAAGTAATACACCACTAGCTTCGTATCACCCCCTACTACGAAAGCCCTATGCCAATTCGTAGTAGAAACACTCAAATCGGCCAGATTTTTGAACGAGAAAACGAAACTACACTTTTAGTCGAACTACCACTTAAACACGAAATAAATCCAATTAAACCTTATAGATAGCTTCGTAATCATCCACTAAATGAAAGCCCTAAGAATCCAGAAGTGTTTAATATAAGAATCGAGCGAATTGAGTCTGGAAAAGACCCGACACGGTCGCGCTCATCACTGAGCGCGGTCGTGTCTGACCAAGCACGGTCGTGTCTGACCAAGCACAGTCGTGGTCCGAGTAAGGCCCGGTCGTGCTTACCGAGCAAACAAGTCCTGACCAAAAACAAACACTAGGCGCGGTCGTGCCGGACATGAGCACGGTCGTGCTCCATGACCAAAACCTCTATAGCCTTCTGACTCGACCACGGGCGCGCTCCAGACCACCACGGTCACGCCCGGAGGCGAGCGCAGTCGTGCCGTTGATGAGCACGGTCGTGCTCAGTCAGAACTGAATCTTTACAGTTTCTCAGATTTGATGATTTTTATAAAACTTATGTTATAAACTTAACTGTTTAAACAGAATCTTACCATTTTTAAGCACAACAATTATTTTCATCGATTAAATTGTTTTAAACCGATTCTTACCATTTGAAAATACATTTTCATTTAAAATTTCTAAATTTATAAAAAGTTATAACAAGATTTTATAAAACACTTTATTATGAAAAAGACTTTTATAAACCAATTGTATAAATCCTAGTTACATCAAATAAAACTTATATAAATATAAACTACTTTATATTTTGTGACGTTTTCTAAAATAAGTAGATAAAACGAATTCGTTTGTTTATATTACATTCAATTAAATATATATACCACACTACCTTATATTTTAAATACATAACTAAACGATACAATTCATTAGTGCAAATCCTTACGCTTGCAATACACTGAAACACTATAGTTACTTTAAACCTTATACACCGCATTAATACACGTCATACATTTACTCGATAGGTCAAGCTCCGTGACCCACAAACACTTAACATTTACTTGGTTGTGCAATCTACACTCTCCAACACATGTGAGTCTACATAACCCCACTTTTACTCTTTTTCACCTTTGGGGTGGACATGATTTACATTAAACAAATTGCAACTCTTTCATAGTACAATTCTTACTTGATTACATGATATATTTGTGCAATATGCTTGAATGCTATGAGTTATTACTATACATACATGACGCAACTCGTGCAATCATTAACTCTGTACAAGCCAACGGTAAACAAGGATAGTACTATTGAGTCTGACAAACCCACCCGGGTAGGGTGTTTGTTACCGACTTTACATTAGGGTAACCTGCGTGTTATGCCTCAGTCACAAGGTTTGATTGTGCACCTAGTATAACTATAGATTCTCCATATTTGTCTTATATACCATGTGAATCAAGGAATTGTATAAACAGTTTTGAACTCTTATTTGTGTGTCAAAACTTATGTATGCTCACCAACCTTTTAGTTAACCCTTGTTTTTAAATCATGTTTCAGGTGCTAACAATTGAGATGATTACAAGTTGCTTCCACCTAGTTTGAGGACCTAGTTAAAAGGCTCTAAAATAAACATTGTTATGTATTTTGTTATGTTTCGTGTACTTGTTGGATTGTTGTTTGATTTCAATGAAAACTGCATGTTTAATTATTTCAACCTTAACAAACCATGAGCTATGAACAGTCTGCACGCTTCACGCCCCGACGTTTCCGCCGCCGGTTGGGGTGTGACACTAGTGAATCCCTAATCACTCTCAGGGTGTCACCAAATAAGGAACCTAAATATGTAATAACTCACCAGACAGTGGATTACCTCTCGGTCTCTCCAAAAATGATAAAGTACCCGAAAGACAGATCACCTTTCAGTCTCACTGTCCACAATACATTCAAAGAATGCACGAGGTAATCTCAAGATAAGAACTATGACTTAGAATAGCAACAATCACTAGACACCTAATACCAAGTTCCTCTCAGACAGCTGACACTCCGATTCCTAATGACGAAGACTAAACGACTATCTCTCACTTCTCGGGTATTGAGACAGGATACACCCTCAGTTCTAATTAACACTCAATCACAACTCCTATGGCTACTATCTCTAACAAACCATTCAAACAATTACACACCCTAAAGTCTATGACCTAGATAAGCAAATCAAACTAGAAGACATCCACAATCAACGTACGAAATTGAAATCAAACACCAAACAGATCTAAGCATGCATATTCATCACAATTAATATCAAAAAACTCTTTTCAAAATCAGTAACCATCAATTAAAATCCAAAACCAGTAAAAATCATAACTTTACGCATTTATCATCATAAAGACCCAGGCAGTATCAATGTTTTAGCTTAAGATCATGTTCAAAACAATTAGAACAGAAGTATAAACACAAACCATGGTATCAAACATAACAATTCAAAGATAAAAATCGAATCTTGAAACCGAAAACGCTAAATCTAACGAACCCGGAAGCAAAGTCTTCAACTTTCCTCTTCAATTGACTTCTTACTCCTCAAAATCGCCAAAAGACTTGCTCCAGATGGCTGAATGATCCCCTTCCAACATTATGGCATTGTTATTCTAATATAATTTTAACTTAGGGTTTTTTTCGCGAAATTTAGGTCTCTCGCGTACCACAAGACATTTTGTTGGGGTACCTCGTGTATCGCTAGGAACAAATTAGTCGGGCCGCTTTTCCTTTCCCTCGCGTACCGCGAGAGCTCAATATTTTAACTTTTTGCTTTTATTTCTCCCGACTTTATTCTCTTGCTCTATTTCTTCATGTATTCACTTGTATTCTACTCGAGCACCTCTAAATAAGACAAAGACTCAATAGTATAAAAAAATGACTCAAACCGAACATAAAACTAATCAAAAAACACTAAAACAATAAGAATAAAGATGTGTTCTTCGCACTACATCAAACATCCCCACATTTAACCCTTTTTCGTCCTCGAAAAAGCTGCAATGGAATCATAACTCAGATCTACTTAACAAACATCAGTTACCAATTAGCAAAAATATACTCACGTGTTAAAAAGCAGTAATCAGTATTTTTGTCCGATTAAACCCAAGCACCAACCATCTAGCCCCCGTAATGTGTTCTAATTCATATTTATACATTTATCAATCAACGTATGTGACTCACACTTAGAAGTTACAGCTTTACCTAATCCCGTCTCACGGTCATGTCTAGCCATGGATTAAACCATATAGATTTACCCTACCACGTTAAACTAAAATTTACAGGTTTCAGAAATCAGATGAAATATGAATGAATGGATGATAATGAGCATTAATAAGAAAATTAAACTTCATCTAGAGGCCTTTCAACCAAGTCACTATCCCGGAAGGTAACACATAAACTAAGTCATATCAATAAAGCACATAAGAATCAATTAGGGGTGTTTTCTCCAAGTGACCATCCCGAAGGGTAAGCAAAACTCATACTTCTAACAAATAAGCTAATGAATTATGGAATTTATGGATGCAGACGTCACCAAACTCGGATTTATTCTCATAAAAAGAGAGTGGTGTGCCAAGAAATTTCAAAAACCTCAAAATTTTAACTTAACGTGGTACTATCACCCTATGTTGACAGTTTCAGTATTACCGATTACCCTAAGATGACTACTCACAAGATATCCTGATTTTAATTCAATTAATTCCTAAACAACACAAACATGCTATTTAAGCTATTCAAACTGGTTGGGTCTACCAAAACATCACTAATTAGACGCGTTTTCTATTATTTAATCATTTACAATTAAACAAGTAGATCTAGTTGTACTATAATTTTCCAAGTATAAGCAGTTATTTTCAAGGACATTTTTCAATTTTTTTTTAAATTTTTTTGAATTTTATAAACAAGACAAACTAACTAAATTAGACACTCACATCCCCACACATGAAAGACACATTGTCCCCAATGTGAAGCAAAACACAACTAAAAATAAAAATGCAAAAATAAAACAGGAAGCGACTTAGCTGGTAATGTAGCAGTGAATTTAAAATCCAACTTCCTTCATCCTTGTGTGCACCGTATAGCATTTCGGTCACGGTTGCACAGAATGCCGGGCTGCCTTTACAAACTTCATATAAGTGATGATCAATCCCGCACGAATGGAGAGAGAGTATGGGCGGAATGATAAAACCTGCAAAATAAACCTCGCAACAAACCCGCAGCATTAAATTAACTTAAATTAATATAAGACTCAAACTGACTCACTAAGACTCTGGATAGATAGCTTGCAGAGAAACGTACTCAATGGGTGGCAAACACATACAGATTAAAGCCATAGCAAGGTAGATCATCGGTCATGAACGGTCTTCAAATTCCCATGGTCGTCGTGGTCGGTGAATGAAGTGAGTGGTGGATATGATATGAATGGAAGTGATGGATGATGGATAATGGTAGATAGAGGTGGTATGATGGCGGTGGTTGATGTATGATGATGGATAATGGTGGATAAAATGGTGATAGTGGATGATGGGCGAAACCATGGGAAAACAAGGAAGAAAGGTGAAACCAGCAAGGCCCTGCGTACCACGTGAGAAAGGGCAGCACTCCTCGCGTACCGTGAGGAGGCAACTTTTAAGCCGGCCATTAAGTTTGTCCTTCGCGTACCGCGAAAGGACTTCCCAAAGGCGTCGCGTACTGCGAAAACTGGTTGGTGATAGAAAGTTAAGGGGGTTTTTATACTTAGAAAATTTTTCACCCCTTAAACTTTTTTCACCTAAATTCCATAAAAACCTATTCCAAGCATAAAAACATATGTAAAAATACCTGGAACTTCATTCTCGACGATTTTCCTTACCGAATCAAGCCCGAATTCCTGCTAAACATGACACAAATAAAACACATACCGAAAAACACAAAAATTGACACAGATTGAAACCAAGTAATGCATACAAACTCTACATCCCGGGTACTTGCCCAAGACTCAAACAAGCTAATCAGGAGGCTTCTCCTTGATCCTAACCGGAACCGTCTTCGTCCTCCGCGGTCTACCGATTCTCCAAAACCTCATCAAGCTCATACTCCTATCAAACTTCAAACTTCTACTATGTCTATCACTTCGATCCTTCCACCACAGCTTAAACCTACCAGGTCCAAAGATAAAACGGTTCAAGTATCCTAGCAGGTTGTCACTTCTAAACATCCCTACACTTGGGGTTTTCACTCTCCTTAGATTAGATGACTCTATCAGCACACGGGTTCTCTTCCTGGGTGGCCTAGACCTAGGAGCACTAACACTAGGGGTTGGTTTGGTGGTCCTCCCCTAAGAATGAACAATAGTGATGGTTAAAGGCTCGGGCACAAGTGTTTCTAATGGTTTGACCTCAAAACCTTCACCAGGATCATCATGATCCTCTTCCTTCTCTAACTTCCCAACACTTGGGGCTTGCCATATCATCTCCTCCAGCTCTGCCATCATCTCCTGCAGATCACTAGATATCTCATCACCGTAGTCGTCCTGTGCATCTAACAACTCCTCTAGCTCTACCGCCTAATCCGATGGTTCTTCTAAATTAGGGGCAGGTTCATCGACTTCTCTCTCTGGATCAGAGTCCTGATGGTAGTCCATGAAGGCATCATGCATGCACATGGAGTGGCTATGCTCGCCAACATCCATTAACAATCGCGTCGGCTGCGGTTCACCTAGGTCTAGCTGCTTATAGATACAATATGGCATCAGATTGATGCTAGTACCCAGGTCATCCAACGTGTGGTTTAGTGACAAACCGCCAAGCAGACACGGGATCATGAAACGACCCGAATCCGCTAGTTTCTCTGGCAGTTTGTTTTGAACCACTCCAAAACATTGCTCACTAAGTGAGACTTCAGAGATCCCTTCTAGCTTCTTCTTGTTGAAAAGAAGATCTTTGAGGAACTTGCCATACTTAGGCTTATGCTGGAGGACCTCTATAAATGGGAGATTGACCTTGAGTTGTTTGAACATATCAAGGAAGGTATCGTATTCCTTAGCGTTCTTATATGGCAGCAAGCGCGCTAGGTAGGAAACACGACTCAAGTCAATCTCGGGGGTCTTAATCTCACCCCTACTCTTATTCTCCTCTTCCTTCTCGGCAGGCTTCTCCATCTCTATCTCCTCATCCACCGACTCATCTTCTTCCACCGGTGGGCTCTCCTTCTCTTCCACTCTTCTGCTCCTCGTCGACACAGCTTTCATTAACGTTCCTGGTTCAGTCACTTCAGCTGAATCGGCCTCCTTTAACATCCTAGCATCGATTTCAGCAAATCGAGCTCTCCAATCTACCTTCTTCACCTCTTCTACCGAAGGAATGCCATAGTCAGCATCGTAGGAGGCTTCCTTCTCTACTCTCGCCTCCTCCCTGTTGCTCCTGATTGACACGACCATCACTGAAGCATTGGGGCCCGAAGATAGACCTCCCTGTTCGTTCTTCAAGCTCTTTGCGATGTCTCCTACCATGCGTTGCAAGTCCTGGAATGTCGACTGCTGATTCTTCAGTAAAGTGTTGTGGGCATCCAGTCTTTTCTTAGCGTCTCTGTCTTGCTGAACTAAGTGGGCAAGCATCTGTGTTTGATTCTCTATCATCTCCTCGATCTTCCATGTGTTGACACTGCTTCCCGAACTCGCCCCTGCTTCAACTCCTCCATACTGATGCTGGCGACCATTAAACCCATGCGGGTTGTTTCCAGATCTCGACCATAAGTATTGTTGTAATTGTTGTATCCTCGGTTCTAGTTGCCAGAAAACTCACCTGCTCCTGATGATTGACGAGGCAATCTCTAGTGCCGTGGCCTCCCCTGCACACCTCACACCTTTGAGCACTAAGCTTCAGCTCCTTGATCTCGTTTGTGATAGCTGCAAGTGCAACATTCACGCTAGTATCAGGAGTGACCTGGTGCACACCTCTAGGAGAAGAGACGAGTATCCTAGCACTAGCAATGGAAGTCCTAGTAGATGGCTGCTGATTTTTCGCCAGAGCAAAGCTCTCGAACATCTCCTCACACTCATCAGGCTCGAGCTTATCCATGATATGGCTTCCCGCAGCTGTGTTAAACATTTGCTGCTTCTCGAAGGTGAGACCATTGTAGAACTTCTCCACTGTCGCCTAGTCAGAAAGACCATGCTGGAGACATCGGCTCAACAGCGTGTTGAACCGCTCCCAGGCCATGTGGTAAGGCTCGTCAGGATCCATCCGGAACGAATGGATTTGATCCCGCAGGCGAGTGGCCCTAGAAGGTGGATAGTAATTCTTGAAGAATTTGGCTTGTAGATCCTCCCATGTGGTAATGGAGTTGTCAGGGAGGGTGTCAAGGCAAGTAGATGCGCGACCGGAGAGCGAGAATGGGAAGAGACGCAAGTAGATATCGTCCTTAGACACACCCGTGATATTAAAAGTATCACATATATGTGCGAAGAGGGACAGGTGTTTGGGTGCATCCTCATCCTCTAGGCCATGAAATTGAGTAGCATGAGTGATCGTGCTCATGACATGTGATGGGATCTGCCATGCATTGGTGTTCGGAATAGCGGGGCGTGTGATCGAAGATCTCGCCCGGTGACCCTGTCACTGGCCCTCTGGTGCACGGTACGTCTCGCTGGTGGGTCAGCGTCGCCCATGATAAGAAATGGAATTGGGCTATTACAACGTACCTGAGATTTGCAAAGCTCCTTCAAACGCTCCCAGAAGTCGCGGGTGCGCTCGTGTAGCTCTCGTTCGGGCTCTTGAAAAGCTAAATATGTTGGTGATCCCTGCGAATGAGTATTGTGCATAAACTGACACAAAAATAAAAGAAAATAAATAAAGACTCAAGACAGAAAGACTCGATCCTGTGTTAGACTATGTTAGACACTCAGATAGGACACACAAGATAGCACAGAAGACAAGCAAACACATTAGACTTAAAAGAAAAATAAAATAAAATAAACCAAAAATCAAACAAAGAACTAGTCAAAGCTAATATTGCTATTACCAAGTGTCCCCGGCAACGGCGTCAAAAACTTGATGTCGCCCAGACGGTCTATAAAACTAATGAATAAAAACCTAACTAGACTCCTAAGTAATAAAAGGAGTACCTTCACCTAAACCGCACTGACAGGAAAGTGTACCTATCGAGTGTAGCACATCTTAATGGTAAACCGAGTTATCGAACCCTAGAGACACTGAATACTAATACTAAACTCTGACTTGGACTAAAGATTTATGATTGGGGGGTGACTACACTAAAGATTAACTAAGAATGCAGCAAACTAAGATCGACTCAAACTATCAAGGTCAAGACTAAGGAATAAATCATAGATGGGAAGAATACTACCTAGGTTGGAATCCTAATTACAAAGCACAACTTCTACCGGTTCTGGAACTAAGATGGATCTGGGTTTCTAAGGAAACAACTCTAGACTACCTGGTGGATCCCTAATCACTCTTAGGGTGTCACCAACTAAGGAACCTAAAGATATAATAACTCACTAGACAGTGGATTACCTCTCGGTCTCTCCAACAATGATAAAGTACCCGAAAGACAGATCACCTTTCAGTCTCACTGTCCACAATACATTCAAAGAATGCACGGGGTAATCTCAAGATAAGAACTATGACTCAGAATAGCAACAATCACTAGACACCTAATACAAACTTCCTCTCAGACAGCTGACACTCAGATTCCTAATGACGAAGACTAAATGACTATCTCTCACTTCTCGGGTATTGAGACAGGATACACCCCCAGTTCTAATTAACACTCAATCACAACTCCTATGGCTACTATCTCTAGCAAACCATCCAAACAATCATAAAGCCTAAAGTCTATGACCTAAATATGCAAATCAAAATGGATGACATCCACAATCAACGTACAGAATTGAAATCAAACACCATTCAGATCTAAGCATGCATATTCATCACAATTAATATCAAGTAACTCTTTACAAAATCATTAACCATCAATTAAAATCCAAAACTAGTAAAAATCATAACTTTACGCAGTAATTATCAGTATAAACTCCAATCAGACCCAGGCGGTATCAATGTTTTAGCCTAGGATCATGTTCAAAACAACTAGAAGAGAAGTATAAACACAAAACATGGTATCAAACATAGCAATTCAAAGATAAAAATCAAATCTTGAAACCAAAAAACGCTAAATCTAACGAACCCGGAAGCAAAGTCTTCAACTTTCCTCTTCAATTGACTTCTTACTCCTCAAAATCGCCAAAAGACTTGCTCCAAACGGCTGAATGATCCCCTTCCAACATTATGACAATGTAATTCTAATATAATTCTAACTTAGGGTTTTCGTGAAACTTAGGTTTCTCACGTACCGCAAGACATTTTGCTGGGGTTCCTCGCGTATCGCGAGGAACAAATTAGTCGGACCGCTTTTCCTTTCCCTCGCGTACCGCGAGGCATCTTTCCTTCTTCTCTCGCGTACCGCGAGAGCTCAATATTTCAACTTTTTGCTTTTATTTTCCCGGCTTCAATCTCTTGCTCGGTTTCTTCATGTATACACTTGTATTCAACTCGAGCACATGTAAACAAGACAAAGACTCAATAGTATACAAAAATGACTCAAACCGAACATAAAACTAATCAAAAATGCACTAAAACAATAGGAATAAAGATGTGTGCTTCGCACTACATCAGCAACGTATCCCCCATCGATAATTCTGAAGCCAGACAACTGATCTTTTAGCCCGGTCATGTGACGAGAGCACCCACTATCAACATGCCATGCATTATCAATAGTCCTCCTAGGAAATCCCTGTCACATACAAGACAATTTATTGAGAAATCGGAACCCAACTCTTTCTCAACTTGGGTGGGAACATCAATTTTAGCATTTCTGCCAGTTCTGGTTCTCCACCAACATGTTCCCTTTAGAGAATGATTTACATTTTGACGAATTTTGCCAATTTTATGATGAAAAAGATTGTGATATTGTTGGTGTATGTTAAAATTTCCGACACTATGCATTTTAGGTCTTTCAAATTTGACCCAGTTATTATGATAAGATGCACTACTGCACTTCCTAGCAGTGTGACCTCCCTTCCCACAACTAAAACAATTAACATGCTTAAAAGATTTTCTTTTATGTGGCGGTTGATAAGATGATGAGGATGATTGGTGCTGAACTGGCACTTTGATTTGCTTTTTTCTTTTTCCTTTGATGAATTTCTTCTTCTTTTCAGTGGTTGATGAATCTTGATTAGATTCATTATCAACACTTGTCATTTGATTTGCTTCTTCATCAGGTGCATTGTATGATTCTGCGGATGTTTCAACATATCTGTCCGAATCATATGCACTTTCTTCATTGTCTCTTGTAGATAAATAGTCCGAGTCACTTTGACTATCACATTGACTTGTTGATGCTGGGGTGAAGACTTGAATTTTCTCTGTCATAAACCTTTCAAACTGGTTTCTTGACACAGTGTCAATCGAATCATTAAAACAAACATCATTCATAGAGATAAAGTCATTACAACTATTGTGTTCATTACAATTAGAGTTAAAGTCAATTATCCTAGAACATGATTCACTACTGCTATCAACAGAGCCCGAATTACATGACTCTGGATTCTAGGAATTTAAATTCAAAAATAAAGATAAAACAGATTCTCGGTTGCATTCTTTGTGGCCCAATCCAACACCACAATCATCCCTAACATCCTCATCCTGTTCTTTTAAACCTGCAGTATTTACATTAGTAGCAGAAACAAATAATTTTGCAAGACTGTTTTTAGGATGTGGGGATGGAATGGGTCATAATGACCATGAGTGGGAGGGTGAAACAATTTCCTTTCAAAGTCATTCTAATCCAAGTATCCCAACCCCTTTTCACAAAACCAGGAGTATTTTGACAATCTAGCATAGTATCTTCTGCCTTTTTGCTAACATTCCACTTGTCAACAATAATTTGCAATTAAACAGATTCATATCTGGAAGAGGTTAGTTTTTCAGTTAAATCGATGATCAAAAATTCCTTTCTATAGACAAACTCTTTTAGGGTTTGGATTTCTTGATTTGCTTGGTTCAAATTGACTTTGAGAGAAATCTCGCTCTTTTTGATTTGATTGAGGATAGCAAGAGCATCATCTTTCTCATGAATAATGATTTGGTTTAAAGTGAGATAATGAACAATCATGTCAACACAGTCAGAGGAAAAGAGATGAGATTTTACCTTAGGTGGAATCAGCTCAGCAGTAGTTTTCCTGCTGATGCATCCTTGATTAGATCTTCCATCACCATTGGCTTGAGTTCCATCACTTGTACTCGTCGGAGAGTTAACTCGATCCGTTGAGCTGGAACTGGGATAGGTGTCCTTCTTTTCATCACTTACCTTCACTGCATCCATAATCTTGATGTTGGCATTCTCAGTCATACTTCCTTCAGTGTCAATAACCTGACTTTCAGTCCCCCGAATAGCAAATTGTCTAAGGAGAGCAGCAGGACCAATACAGTCAGTGTTGACGATAATCCTTCTCAGCACCTCATTCTTCTCCTTTTCAACCAGACTTACTTCCATCCCATGAACCACAAACTGTGTAGATGGAGTATTAGACACAAGTGCCTTGCACACATCAACCTGAGCTTCTTCAATTTCATTGCTCCAATCAAATTCGTTTACTACCAAAGCATTTGCTGGTTCTTTAGTCTTTTCAGTCTGTTCTTGACCATCGGTAATTGCAACAACGGTAGGAAGAGGTAGAGAATCGGTGATAGGATGTGGACATTCCCTCTTGAAGTGTGCAAGTTGCTTACAGTTGTAGCATCTTAGTTTAGACTTGTCAAAACCTGCGGATTTTCCACCTAGACGCTTCTTTCCAGTTCTATCAATAAATCTTTTTGCTCTCATAGTCAACATGGCTATTTGACATTGCAAATCAACTTCTTCCATGTCATCCAGATCAACCTGGAAGACAACTTCAATGTAATTTACCCCAACCTTTAATTCACCTGAAATGAGAGCTTGATAGCTGTTGACGAAAAGACCAAACGACGCCACGTGTTCACTTGATGGGTTTGGTGCAGAGGAATTACTTGGATTACTTTTTGATTCATTGCTTGACAGAGTCTGCTGAGTGGTTATACGAGCGGAAACAATAGCAGGAACAGCTCCAGATGAGCTAGCAGCATTGTTTGAAGAGTGTAGAGTCTTATATTTTTATAAGCTGATGTCATCAATGTATTTTTGAACAATGTTTGTTTAGTTTATTTACTTGTAATTTCATTTGATGTAATTTCCTGTTTTTATTCTAAGTCTGGGCCATCGGAACTAGCTAGTTTCGATTGAGGTTTGTTCAATCGAAACTAGTAGTTTCGATAGATATGAAGTTTCGACAGGAGGTTCTTTCATTTGTAAATGTTCACCCGAAACTACTAGTTTCGGTGAGCATAGTTTCGATGCATGTCAACTTACTATAAATAGCCTAGTTTGAGAATGTTTAGGGTGTGGATGGCGGCTGTAACCCTGAAACTCTCTTTTTCAAAGTTTTTCTGAATCAATACACATTTGGAGTTATTTCATCTGTTGTTCTTACAATTTCATATCATATTTATGTTTATTCCTGTGTGGTTTCCCTGTTTATCTTCACCAATTCTGTTTCTACCCTCTGTTTCACCACCATACACACATATTCCGCCTGTGTGTGTGTGTAATCGATCTTTTGAGTGATTTCCGATTGAAATCTGGACCTACAATTGGTATCAGAGATTTATGTTCTTGATTTTGGAGTGTATTCAGGTTTTTGTGATCGATATTAGGTGTTTTTAGTATATTTTTGAAGTTTTTCTACATCTGAGTTTGGAAGCACTGTTCCATCGATTTCTGGTCGTATTTGTTCGAGTTTTCCATATTAAAGGGTATTTTCGTAATCAGGAGTTTTGTTAGAAGCTTTTCGCTGGATTGGATTGCTATTTCTTCGCTATTGATTATTGAAGCTGTTCTTCAATGGAGGTTTTTTCTGAAACTTGGGGAAGAAGACATCGAAACTACTAGGGGACAATTTCTGCCTTTTCGTTGGTCATCGAAAATTCTTGTCTGTAATTTTGTCTGGAGAAGGTATCATCGAAACTAGTTATTTTTCCTGTTATATAGAAACTAACCTTTGGAGATTGATCACCCGAAACTACTGCACTATTAAAACTAGTTTCAATCGAAACTTATAGTTTCTACTGAGTTTGCTGGATTTTCTGCTAAGTCTTTTTCATTGAAACTAGTTGTTTCTAGATTCTGTTTCCTCTATTGAAACTAGAAGTTTCGGGCAAGTCTTGTTCTATTGGAACTAGGAGTTTCAGTCAGCATCTTCACTATCGAAACTAATTGTTTCGATCAACCCTGTTCACTCGAAACTAGCTACTGTTTGTTTTTAATTTTCTGAGTTATGGTATCTTCAAACAACAATGAATATGCTGGGGGAAACAAACCACCTGTCTTGGTGTCCACTAGGGACTTTGATGATTGGACCAAGAAAATGAAGACTTTCTTTCAGTTCCATGACCAAACTGTTTTGCAGTCAATCACTGATGGTCCACACAAGCCAGTTACTACCACTACAGATGTTCAGCGTCCCAAGCTTGTGTCTGAATATGATGAAAAGGATATTGGCTTAATTGCCAGAGATAACAAGGCTTATGGATCTATTGCTATGGCTCTTCCTATGGATGTGTTTAACATATTTGCTGAGTATACTACTGCTAAAAATCTTTGGGTTGCTTTATGTACACGGTATGAGGGAAGTGCTGAGGTTAGAGAAAGAAAGAGGGATTTGATCAAGAAGCAATATGAGATGTTTAGTAGTGTCCTTGGAGAACCCATGTCTGAATTGATTAACCGTCTCTCAAGCATTGTCTCTAAGTTGAAGGTTTTGGGAACTGAGTATCCCACTATTAAGTTAAACAAGAAGCTGCTTGATTCACTGCCCGAGGAATGGAATATGTATCGGATTATGATCAAGAAAACTGAAAAGCTAAATGGCTTGTCACAACAAGAACTCTACAGCATTCTGGAGTCTTATGAGTTGGAGATAAAGAAAGGTGCAGTCACTCCAACTAACCAGTCTGGAAACACAACTTTTCTTGTTGGTCAAGGTTCCACCACTTCATCAAACAAAACTACAATGGCTTACTTTCAAACTGATGTCCCACCTTCAATTTCTGGATTCAGCCTACTGGTTCATCCACTTCTCAGAAGCCTACCACTATGATCCCTGATGAGTATCTGCCTATCATGACTGCCTTCATGTCGTGCTATGATGCACTGATTTCTAGAAACCTGACACCGGTCATTTTCAACCTGATGACTTGGAACAGATCAACCCGGATGATTTGGAAAAGATGGATATTGATTGGTGTATGGCTATGCTGACTCTGAGGGACAAAAGATTCATCAAGAGGACTAGGATGGATAGATTCAAGCAAGGAAAGACTCTAGGGTTTGACATCAAAAAGGTGAGATGCTACAAGTGTGACCAGCTTGGTCATTTTGCTAGAAATTGCAAGGAGCCATCATCAAAGGAACAACATGAAAAGAAGAACTCATCTGGAATGCAAGCTGCTATATCTCCCAAATCTACTACACCTTCCAGCTCAACATCTCTTGTCACACCCCGACCGATGGCGGAATCATCGGGGCGGGACATGTAAGACTGTTCATAGCACATGGTTGACTAAATTGAAATATATTAAAGTTAAATTTCCATTACAAATAATCCAAGTACAAAACCAAATTCAAACAAAAAACATAAAACAACTCATAAAATTCTTGATTTAAATTGCTTAGTCCAAATCCTATGTTGAACACGTCTTGAATCAATCTCACATATTGGGGCCTGAAACATGAATAAAATAAAGTCAACTAAAAAGTTGGTGAGTATAACACAGTTGTATGTAGATAGCATATAGTTGAAAACAAATCCTTTACAAAACATGATAAAATAAAGCATTTATGGGGAGCAGCTATTGTGTAACCATGTACAACCAAACCTTGTAACTAGCATGCAAAAATTGTGTTGTCGGTTTCAATCACCGCGCACCATGGGTGGGTTTGTCAGACTCAATAGATCTATCATTGAAAACCGTCGGCTTGTATAGTTAATGATTGCACATAATCGCATACAAAGGTTAGCACAACTAGCACTCGGGCACAAAGCTCAAATTTTGCACACATGTATGTAAATAGGATTTTTGCACTTGTGTTGTTTGCGTAAATGTAAATGTGTAATGTATAATGTGTATAGAGTTCATGTTCCACCCCAAAAGTGTAAAAGAGTAAAAAGGGGTTGTGAATACTCACATGGTATGGAGATGTAGCTAACAAAGAGTATAGATAAAATAAGGGTTCTTGATACGCACGGGTTAACCTAGATAGTAATGTATATTGAATCAAATTGGTGTACAAAGTTTAAGTCTAACATTGAAGGTTGAGTTTGTGTATAAAAAGTATTAAATGAAATATATAAAGTTGTAGTAAACATTTTTTGAACATTTGATTAAAGTTTGGAATTTAAATAATAAAATAGAATTTTTATAAAATTGTTGATTATGAAAATAATGTATGTGTTAAATGTAAATTAATAAATAAATAAATAAATGATTATAGTTTATGAAATAATATAAATATTGATTGTAATTAAATATAAATAAATAAATGATTTTTGTTTAAATATTAAATAAATAATTATTATCTTATTTATTTATAAACTTGTAACTTAATCATTTAAAACATCATTTAAGTGTAAGATAAATATAAATTTAATTTTTATAAATTTTTAAATAAACTTTTAAATAAATAATATTTATCTCTTCAAATACAGAAAACATATTTTTATAAAATTTGAAACATTTATTGATTGAAAAATATAAAATTATAATTCTGTTACAATTTCTGAGTCACACACGTCCGTGCCTCGGACGGGCACGATCATGCTCAAGCCAGGGGCGCGACCGTGCTAGTCGGGGCACGACCGGGTTGATCAACAGAGGGCACAAACTAGACCAGTCAACAGGCACGACCGTGCCTTGGCCTGGCACGGTCGTGTCTATGATTTTTGGACACAACAGAGGCTAGCCCAAAGGGCATGACTAGGTCTGGACAGGAGGACACGACCGCGCTGCTAATCGGCACGACCGCGTTTCATGAGGTACGGCCGCGCTAGATAATTAGCGCGACCGTGTCTCTTCCTAATCAGACACGAATTGAACAAATCTTGTATTTATAGCGCTGGATTTGATAGGGCTTTTGATTACTGAGTTATTACGAGTCTTTTCATATAATTGAATTGCATGTAAATCGTGTTTAAGGATGGATTCGATTAAATATTTTCTTATCAAAATAATCATTCTGATTCGGACGATTTCTGTAATGGAAGCCCAGATTGATAGGGGGCTTTTGATATATGGACCGAAACGAAAAGGAGGGATGATTCAATTACCTCAAACAGTAAGGAATTGATAGCGATCGGTAGAAGGGAGTTCCGGCGTCGGCGGTAGCGGTTTCCGGCGACTTCTACTGCGATTCCGTCTAGTCCAGAGAGTCCAATAATAACAGGGGAGATTGCTGAATAGAATTTCTTGATTTCTTGAGAGGAACTTGATCGAATTTTAGGATTTGAGTCTTGAGGGAAAAGATCGACGGTTTTTCTTGAGAGGAAGAGAGTTTTGATAATAATAATCGTAATCAACTGAGTTATTTTCCTTGACAATGAAAATGAAACGTAACCGGGTTTGAATTCGAACGATAGAGCGTTTTGAAATAACATTTACGTTTTGACAGTTACGCAGGCGCGACCGTGCTTAGGCACCGGGCGCGATCGTTCCAGGACCAGTCGCGCGATCGTGCCGAGGCACTTGGCGCGACCGTGCCAGGACGAAGCACGACCGTGCTAATTAGGGTTTCTTGATAAATTTTCAACTTTAGTCCTTGACTTTTCAGGTTTTATTAGTTTGAAATAAATAGTTACTTGTATAGCGTTTAAGTGTATATAATCGAGCAAAACTTGTAAATTTGTATTGAATCATTGCATTTAGTTTACGGTAAGCAAAATAATAAGGCTGTGCACGAGCATTGAATTTGAAATTGCATTACATTGAATTGAAATATGAATACTAAAAATCAGATATGTTACAGCTCTGGTCTGTCAAGCTGATGGACACTATCATTGGGGAGATCAAGAAGGGGAGGCAACTGACAAGGCACTGATGGCAGACATTGAAGAAAAGGAGAAATGTGTCATGATTGAACAAACTGAGGATCTCACCGCCGTACCAGCTGAGGTAATGTCTAAGCTTTGCAGTGCTAAATCTTGTTTAAATGAGATTCAGAAATATAGATTCATCAACCAGGCTTTGGTCGATGAACGAGATCACATAAAGGTGATGTATGATTCTGTGGCTAAAAATGAGAAACTTTACTTAAAGAAAATTCGTGATATTTCTGGAGAAAATTGATCTTTGATTGTACAACTTACTACACAAAAGAATAATAATCAAATTTTACCTGAAAGACTTCAAAAGGCTGAAAAAGCAAATTTTCAAGTTGAACACATGGGTATGGATCAGAAAATTCTTTTAGGAATCATTGACAACCAAATTCATAAAAAGGTCACAGAAGGCATCGGGTATAAATCTCACCCTCCTCCGTATTCCAAGTCTGGTAGATTTGTTGATATGCCAGTTCCTCATGTTGCCACACCCTTTGTTTGTAATTTATCTGCTGATGATTATATCCAAACTTCAGATTCTGACAGTTTTGCTTCCTGTGCAGAGTCAGATTGTGTAGGTTCTGAAGATGATTGTGATGAGAGTTCTAGTAAGGGAAATGTTTTAAATGAACTTGAGTCGGATGAATGTAATAATATGTCCGTGTCAAAACCAGATATTTGTGAACACATTGAAAATTTGTATTTTGGTTCTGTGCCTTCTGAGCATGACAGTTTGAGAAATGCTATTTCTAAGTTTAAGAATGCTTTGCCTTTTGTTCCTAAATTAGTAAATGCTATGAGTTGTATTGCAAATTTTAAAAGTGCAGGAGTTGTTGTGACTGACATTCCACAAGAAACAATAAGCAATATAGAATTTTTCAGATTAAAGGAAGATCAAAGCCTTCATGAAAGAAATATTGAAGAACGAGTTGCCTCTAGTTCTGATGTCTCAACATTACAATCATCTTCATCATCCTGTGATGACAATTATTAGGCTAAGCCGACATGTGATAAACTTTGTTTTAGTTGTGGTGAATCTAATCATGTTTTCATGACATGTAAATTGTCTACATATCATTTCAAAGAAGAAAATGTACCATCTATTATTCAAAATTCAGTTGATTGTGTTTTAAATGTTTTCTCTAAATCACAACATATTAGAACTTTGCGACGTAAAAGGATTTAAAATGCTAAAAATTGGTCGAAAATGATTTGGAAAATTAAGAATAATGATCATTTTGAGAATACATTAAACGAGGATTCTAACTATGATTTCCGAAATGCATCTCGTAAAACTAAGACGTTCCAAGTTAGCAATGACTTGGGTACCAATGTCTAAATGAATCATTTTGTGTAGGGACAATCAAGGAGGACTGGAGACAATATATGTCATGTCGACAGTGGTTGCTCAAGACATATGACTGGTCATTTTTCTTTATTGCAAAATTATCATCCAATAGACGGATATTTTGTCTCATTTGCAGGCAATCCAAGAGGAGGAAAGATTGAAGGACAAGGAACTATGTCTAACGGTGTAAATAGCTTGGAGAATGTCAACTTGTCCCACAGCTGAAGTATAATCTGATGAGTGTGTCCCAGATTTGTGATAAAGACTTTTATGCCCTCTTCAACTCTAGAGAATGTTTGATTCTGAAGCCTGGAGTGGTTATTCCCGAAGACCTAATCCTCATGCGTGCTCCTCAGAGATTCAATACATACAGTCTGGATATGAATAACCCATTAGGAATCGAATCCTGCTTTCTCTCAAAAGCTTCAGAAGATGAGTCCTTTCTTTGGCACAAAAGATTAGGACACGTGATTTTCAAGACTATGAACCGTCTTGTTCGAGGAAACATTGTCACCGGTTTATCTCTAAAAGACTTCTCACCCATGGAACACTGTCTCTCTTGTTCCAAGGGAAAGCAACACAAATATTCTCACAAACCCAAAACCACT
Organism: Smallanthus sonchifolius; assembly: GCA_023525975.1. NCBI lineage: Eukaryota > Viridiplantae > Streptophyta > Magnoliopsida > Asterales > Asteraceae > Smallanthus > Smallanthus sonchifolius. The sequence continues at coordinate 50,426,588 of CM042023.1, forward strand.
AATTCCATTGACTCTCCCCTTCAATTGCTTCACATGGATCTCTTCGGTCCTGTGAGTGTCATGAGTTATGGAAGGAAATCCTATTGCTTGGTGGTAAACGATGACTTCCCTCGGTTTACTTAGGTATTCTTACTGGCAAAGAAAGATGAGACGCCAGAGACTCTGAAGATTCACCTGCTACAAATCGAGAATATGTTCAATCTAAGTGTGAAGACTATTCGCAGTGATCATGGCACAGAGTTTAATAATTCCATTCTAGATTCTTTCTGTGAAAGTAAGGGTATATCTGGGCAGTTCAGTGCACCTCGTACTCTACAACAAAATGGTGTAGCTGAACGATGAAATCGTATGTTGATAGAAGTAGCAAGAACTATGATCGTTGATTCTAAGCTTCCTGTCACATTTTTGTGCCGAGGCAGTCAATACCGCATGTTTTGTGCAAAATAGAGTTCTCATCACCAAAAGTTGTAACAAGACACCTTATGAAATTATGTACAAGCGCAAGCCTGTTATTGATTTCTTCAGGAAGTTGGGTGTGTTTGCACAATGCTAAATACTTCTGATCAGTTGGACAAGTTTGAAGCCAAAGCGGATGAGTGCTATTTCGTGGGATATTCCTCTAACCAAAGAGCTTTTCGTGTTTACAACAAGAGACGAGGGATTGTGTTGGAATTCATTCATATCAACTAGCATGAAAGCAATCATACGGACGCTGGGGATGGTCTTGATTGGCTTTTTGATGTCGATTCTTTGTATAAATCATTTAATCTTCCTGATTTCACTAACATATCTATCTCAACTAATCCTCTTATGTCTATGAATATACTAGGTACCTCTACTGCTTCAGGCTCTTCAACATCAAGTCAACATATCGATGTTCCTCCTACAATAGCTAATGTTGAATCCACTCAGGATTCTTCGGACTCTATGGCAACAAGTGAAACTGTCGAGGAAGAAACTCCTCCAAAAGTGGATGTTGCTCCACAATCATCTGCTGAAGGTCCTATTGATGATGAAGCTGACCTTTCTGACAATAACATTACCAATCTGAATAAGCACTTGGGAGAGGATGAGATTCCACAGTTAAGAATTCACAAGGATCATCCTACAAACAACATAATTGGTCCACTCAATGTGGGAGTCCGAACTCGTAGTGCCACCGAAGCAATGAATGACGGTTTCTTCTCTTGCTTCATATCTCAAGTTGAACCTAAGAATATCAAAGCCGCATTGCTTGAGAACAGTTGGGTAGAGGCTATGCAAGAAGAATTACAACAGTTCAACAAGTTACATGTATGGAATCTAGTGGATCTTCCAAAGAACAAAGTCTTAATAGGCATTCGTTGGGTATTTCGTAACAAGAAGGACGAAGGAGGAATAGTGGTTCGAAATAAAGCCCGCTTGGTTGTTCAGGGGTTTTATCAAGAAGAAGAAGGGATTGACTTTGAAGACGTCTTTGCACCTGTGGCTCGCTTAGAAGCCATCAGAATGTCTCTCACCTATGCAGCCTACATGGACTTCACAGTTCATCAAATGGATGTCAAAAGCGCATTTCTGTATGGAAGGGTTCAAGAGTAAGTTTATGTCAAGTAGCCACCGGTTTTCATTGATCCAAACTTTCCTGACAAAGTTTACAAACTTGATAAGGCATTGTACGGTCTCCATCAAGCACCTCGTGCATGGTATGAGATGTTATCTAAGCATCAGCTTGATAATGGTTTCACACGAGGGGCAATTGACCAAACTTTGTTCAAACGAAAGGATGGTGCGGATACCATTTTGGTGCAAATCTATGTTGATGATATCATTTTTGGATCTAAAAATCCTCGGTTGTGTAAAGAGTTTGAGGAAGTGATGCGTTCTAAGTTTGAAATGAGCTCTATGGGAGTAATGAAGTTCTTTCTTGGTTTGCAAGTAGATCAGTCTGAGTCAGGAATTCTTATACATCAAGAAAAATATGTCAAAGAAATTCTGACCAAGTTTAAAATGACTGAGTCTCATCGTTATAACACTCCCGTATTGGATGACCAAGTTCCCAAGTAAGGTGGGTCCACTATGAAATGCTTGATTACGGGATCACCTTCAATGAAACCCCCATCCTGTGTGACAACACCGCCGTTCCCCATATCACTAAAAATCCCGTTCAGCATTCAAAATCTAAACACATTGAGATCAAACATCACTTCATCCGTGACTGTGTCGAAAAGAAACATATCAAAATTGTTGAAGTCAAAACCGACAAGCAAACCGCCGACATCTTTACAAAAGCATTTGATTCTGCTAGATTTGAGAAATTGGTGGAGATGCTCGGCATGATCAACTTTCAGTATCTCTTGTGCATATTGTCTTTTCTATTTAAACTTGTTAATCGGGATGATTTCCAGAAAGATTTTATTTTTCTGTATAGTTATTTTCTTTATCAGTTTTTTTTTAAAAGAAAACATTTTGGGGGAGAAATTTGAAATTTGTAGTTAGTAAGAAAAAGATTTCCTTTTATAGTCAAAAGGAAAAAGATTTTTTTTTTGATGTGTTTATTGTTTGCTTAAGAAAAACTCACTGTAAGTATCATGTTTTGTTTCAGGAAAATCGGATCCGACCTTGTGAGAAATGATAGAGTCTGATCACACTTCTTGAATATGGAATGGACCATAAGCGATGGTGCTTACTGAGGTATAGCCGGTAGGCTCGACATATGGTTATAACTCTTTAGTAATGTGAAAATATAATTCTCAATCGTACACATGTGTTTGAACCCATTTTTGAAACATCTAACCCATTTTAAGCTAAGAAAACTGATTCAATCAGATATAGGCTTACATGTTGGATTCTGATTCATGCGCCAGGCGACCGTCAAAGTAATGAAAGTTACCGCCGATGACCCCGTCTGTTTTGCTTACGCAAAGATCTCGGGAGTTAATCTTTTTCCCATCCACTTGGATGATTTGGCCCTGTCTGTTTTGCTTACGCAGAGATCTCGGGTGTTCAACCTTTTCCTATCTGCTTGGATAATTTTACGGCTTCTTCTGTTTTGTTTACACAAAGACCTAGAATGATCGTACCTTTTTAATATCCACTTGGATATTTTTCTTTTTACAACTTCTGATATCTAGTTGGATCTTATTTTACTTTTGGCGGTGATTTTGACTTACAAGATGGTACCCTGGTTAACATGTAAGAGATGATAAGATGAATGCGGGTATTTCTTGAGGATTGATAGACTTTCAAACCATTTTATTTCAAAATGTGGGGTACGCCGTGTTTCGTGCTCAAATGGTACCACTTAATCACATGAAATCATTGTACAAGCAAATGTCCGGGTTAAACTTGCAAAAATATCGGCTATCTTCAGGGATTAACAGTAGCTAAGTGGAAAATGAAGTGTTTCAAGGGTTTTGACCAGACATGATCTTATGTTGGATCTTTTCCAAGGCTAAGTGTTTTATTGTTTTTACTTTTATTTTTCATTATAAACTTCTTAATCTTCCTTACTAGCTTGTTTAAATTGTGTACATATGAGAGTTTTCCTCTGTCTCTGCTCAATTATCTCATGTCACCTGAAACAACATTCCACCAAAACTACTCAAACCTAGGGGTGTTCAAAACCGGATATCCGAAATTTCAGATATCCGAATTTCGGATATCCGAAAATTTCGGATAGTGGATTTCACTATCCGAATCCGTATACGAAATTTCGGATATCCGAAATTCGGATATTCGAAATTTCGGATATCCGTTCGGATAGTAAACCGGATATCCGAAATCTGGAAAAAAAAATTTGGCAAAGTAAATAATCTGTCCATTAACAAAAAAATAAATAATCTGTCCATTAACAAAAATGTCCATTACAAAAAAATAAATAATCTGTCCATTAACAAATCTAATAAACAATCTGTCCAAGTTCTAATCTAATAAACAATCTGTCCAATAATCAAATGTCCATTACAACAAATGTCTATAAACAAATCCAAGTTCCTACCCACAACCTGAGGAGGTCGATAATAAACAAATGTCTATAAACAAATCCAAGTTCTCCTACCCACAACCAAATGTTCAAAGGAAATTCAGAAACAAATGTTCAATCGGAAACAAATTCGGAAACAATCCAAGTTCTCTTATGAATATTAGTATTACCTTGTTTCAATCGCTGGAATGGAACACTCGAAAAAACCTTGAACTGGCCGGAAGAGACGCGTGGATGGCGGAAGAGGCGAGGGCTGAGGCCGATGGCGGAAGAGGCGGTGGCTGAGGAGGTCGATGGCGGAAGAGGCGGTGGTTGAGAGGTCGATGGAGGGAGAGGCGGTGGCTGAGGAGGTCGATGGCGGAGGCGGGTGGAGTGTTAGGGTTTGTTTGTGGGGCGACGAAACGATCGTAACTTCGTAAGGGGGGAGGCGGTCTTCTGATCTGAGAAAGAAAGAATAGATGTATATATTAGGGTTTTAATTTTAAATAATAAAAATAATAAAAAAATATATTTCGGATATCGGATATCTGAACTATCCGAAAATTTTCAAAATCAGTATCCGAATCCGAATCCGAAAATTCGGATATCCGAATTTCGAATATCCGAAATTTCGGATATCCGAATTTTCGGATAGTTCGGATTCGGATTTTCGGATAATTCGGGTTCGGTTTCGGATTCGGATATTTTTGAACACCCCTACTCAAACCACCCTAAACTACTTTGCCCTATCGAAACTAGTAGTTTCAACAGGGGCATTCTGGTCTTTTATCAAGCTCAAATTAAATGTATTCATAATCAAGTTTTTCCATGCCAAGTTCACTTGAACTCTCCGAACCTTTCACACCTTCATCTTCACACACAAAATCTCTCAATACGGTTTACGTTTGCGAAATCAGGATTTCTCATCTGATTCCCCTGTCGTCTTCATCATCAGGTACTGATTTCTGTTCATATGTGTGCGATTTTATAAAATTGTCGGACCTATGGTTTCAATTCTGAGAGTTTTATGACTAAATCTTCATAATCTTGGTCGTTTTGTGTTTAAATCTTGTTTATAAACTCACCATTTTTGATATATCATTCTTCTATGTTTAATTTTGCAGATTACCTCAAAACTCTTGGTAAGAAGGAGTTTCGAAACCTCACAGGCTTCCTTTACCATTATTTTTTATTTCTGTTTATAGTTTGATAATCTGTATATATTTTTAACTTAGTTTTTTCCGCATTTTGAATGCGTGTATATCTGTTCAGATTTCAGGCATCGAAACTAACTGTTTCGATTAAAGGGTGTTTTGGTTTTAAAATGAGTTTCTCAGAATATGAACAGGTTTTTATCAAAACTAGTTGTTTCGACACCCAAGATTGCCCGAAACTATGTAGTTTCGATTAGGGTTACTTGCCCGAAACTAGTAGTTTCGATCAGGCTTCTTTGAAATTTTTTCTAAGTGTCAAATTTTATAATATTCTGATATCTTGTTTCTATGCAGATATGGATCTTTTATTTGTTAAGAGGCACAATGTTTGTGCTGTTTTGAATACTACTGATCCTAAGAATGCAGATTTCATACCTGTTCTCAACTTCTTGGCCAACTCCAACATCAGCTTTGCTATAAGCCACAATCTGCCAGTATTTGAAACAACCATAAGGCAATTCTGGAATACTGCAACAACAACAGTTATTTCAATATGGAGCATATCCGGGCTATAGTTCATAATCAAGAAGTTCTACTATCTGAGGCCACTATCAGAGAGGTGCTGCACTTTAATGACAATCATGAAGCACCGGTGGAATTTCCATGTTTCTATGTCAAGGAATGTTTTAAAAGGTTGGGGCATCCAGACGAATTCAAAAGCGAACATATTATCAAGAATGCCCTTCCCCTTTTATGAAGATACATTGTACATGTTTTTATTCAGTGCATGTCTATCAGAAAAGGTGGTTTTGATTCAGCTAATGCCATGGTGGCATATGTAGTCTTGGGGTTGATTAAAGGAAGGGATTACAACTTCTCTGGGCTGGTCTTTAGGCAATTGAAAGAAAACTTGACTGGAGGGGTTAAAGAAAAGTTCTTAGTCTATCCTAGGTTTCTTCAGATAATTATCAATCACCTTCATCCTAACCTTCAACAAGATGGCCACGTATTCTTCTTTGATCATATGACTGCCAAACCCTAAGCTACATGAAAAGTTCAAGCAAAAGAACCAGTATAGTGATTGCTGATATTCCTCTGTTTGGTCACATTTTGGGTGAAGAAGAGGATGTTCCTGACATAGATCCACAACTACAAGTTGAATCATCATTTGAAGAAGAAGAAGCAGAGCAGGTTCAAGGGAACCAAGAGACTGAGCTTGAAGTTGAGCAAAATTTAGAACAAGAAATGGAGCAACCAGTTCAAGAAGCTCAGTTTATAGACCAAGAAATAGAAAATTTGGATCCTTTGAATTTTCAAGTACATGATGTAAACATAGAAACTGAAGCTCATGTTGATACTGAAGTTCAAGATAATGTGGAGGTTGAAGCTGATTCAAGTGAAACCTTGGACGAAGGTATTTACGGTACAAAGTATGTTCGGTCAGATTATGAGTCAGAAGATGAGGAGCAAACTGAGCCTCCTGCATCCTCCTCCAAGAGACCAGCTGATTCTGAGTCCGACTACGAATTAGAAGAACCCCTAGCAAAGAAAATCAAGACCGGGATGGAGTCATTGACCTCTTCTCCAGAATCATTTTTTGACATTCAGAACATCTGACACCCACTCAGTCACCTACTCATGTTCCACCACCCTCACCACAACCATCTCCACAACATGCACCTATTCCTACACCACTTGCATCCCCTGCCCTGACCTATCACCATTAGTTCAAAGAGTCAAAACCCTAAGCCTGGAGGTAAAAAAGTTACAGGAGAAAGTAACCAAACAAGATAAAGTGATAAAGGATATGAAGACTGAACTAAGAGAGTACAAGGAAGAAGTAAAAGATCTTAGGCTGGAAGTTGGAGGATTACACACACCCAACTTGATGTTCATCAGACTCAACTTGAAACCCAACAGAAGATAATCTCTCAACAACAACAAGATTTTAAGGCTTTATCTGATATAGTTGAGCAACTCAAGGCTTCAATGGTTAAATCTTCCCAGCAAGGAACCCCTTCCACAGCTCTGGGGGAGACCACTTCTGCTGGTAGACCCTCTTCCCTTGCCTTTGTTACAAATCCTCAGTCTGTATTGACAATCTTCACTGGCCCAGTTGCCAAGACAAAGGAATCTATGGAAATCAAGATTGAAGAAATTGATTATGATCTCCCATCAGCCAGTGAAAGGAGAGCTACTAGAGAAAGAGGAAAAGGAAAAGAATCAAGTGTTGATGTTGTAATTCTTGATGAAGAGGAATTTGGGTCAGATCATGAGCTGAATGCTCTTCTGGATGAGATTGACAATTATGGATTTAATTATGATTATCTAGAGATTATGGCTACAGAAGATCTGCATGAAGAAAAGGTGAGATACTTCACAGATGAAGGAGAAGAGATCCCGACACTCTCTGATGATGATAAAGATGAAGCCAGTATAAAATTTGATCTGGTAAATACTGAACCAACCCCCACTGAACCAACTCAAACAACTCACATTGAATCCACCCCAACTGAACCAATCTAAGCTCCTAAACCAAATCCAGACTATCCCGATCCTAAAAGGCCTTGGATGAAGAAGCTGCCTGTAGAGGAGTCTCCCAAATACTACTTATGGTTCGTTTAGTATCAGGAGCTGAAAAGACCCCCTGTGGGATGGAAATATGATAATGAGAGGGGTTTATATATTGTAAGGAGACACAAAGGAGGAGTAGAACACTTTAAAACTTCCCATGGTTCAGCTCCCTTCATAGATATGATCTTAGGGCACTTGCCAAATTACCCCTACAGAATCCTGGTAAAGTCAATGAGGCACGTAACTTTGTTCCTGAAACAACAAGCCCTCAATGACTTCAGGTCAATGAATACCACTCTTCTAAAAAGAATTATATCCAAAACCAGGATTTATCCCAGAACACAAAAGCCCTGGGTAAGCCTTCGGTACAAGCCTGCAGAAATTGTCAAATCCATCATATTGCCACGATCATTACCAGTCCCGCTACAGAATTTTAGAAAATGGTTTTACAACTCAACCATCAGAAGTGCCGTGATCGAGTTTGAAAGCAAAGAAGACATTCGTATATTTGAGCCCATGGAACTTTTAAAATTTCAACCCGAGGATCTTGAAGTATTATTCAACAACCCCATCAAGCTCTTTCATGGAGATTATGAAGCTGATGCTAAGGCCTACCTAAGAGTGTTGTCATTGAATGCCAAGCCATTTTTCAAGAAACCAAGTCAAAAGACAATTGCTTAGTTAAGAGTTGAAGACATTGATGCAACAGCTTAGGGGGAGATTGTAGAGTCTTATATTTTTATAAGTTGATGTCATCAATGTATTTTTGAACAATGGTTGTTTATTTACTTGTAATTTCTTTTGTAAATGCTCACCCGAAACTACTAGTTTCGGTGAGCATAGTTTCGATGCCTGTCAACTTACTATAAATAGCCTAGTTTGAGAATGTTTAGGGTGTGGATAGCGGTTGTAACCCTGAAACTCTCTCTTTCACAGTTTTTCTGAATCAATACACATTTGGAGTTATTTCATCTGTTGTTCTTACAATTTCATATCATATTTGTGTTGATTCTTGTGTGGTTTGCCTGTTTATCTTCACCAATTCTGTTTCTACCCTCTGTTTCACCACCATACACACAGATTCCGCCTGTGTGTGTGTGTAATCGATCTTTTGAGTGATTTTCGATAGAAATCTGGACCTACAAAGAGGTTGGAGCAATAAAAGCAGCATTAGTCGGTGCATAGTTTTGGTATACCTTGCTTGATTGATTTGACGCTTTTCAATGTCCATTTCATAGGACTTCAGGGTATTGATTACATTAGATAGAGTGGATGCTTCATTCACATGCTGTCTTTTGATCAACATACATTGTATGCTCCATTCATGAGGTAGAGAGTCTAGTAGCTTTTTAATCAGATCAGAATTTCTGATGACCACCCCGGCTTGCTTCAATTTGCTTGAAATTTCCATGAACCTTGAGATATGTTTAAACAGACCTTCTCCTTTAATACTCCCGAAGGTATCATATTGTTTCTAGAGCATATCTTTCTTCCCATCTTTCAAGTGTGAATTTCCCTCATAAAAGTCACACAACGTCTGCCATAAAGTTTGAGCAGTCTTGTACTACTCGATCATGTTCATGATGTCGGCTGGAAGAGCCATATTGATAGCACCGAAAGCTTTATAATCTCTTAGGATCAGAAGTTTATCATTTTATGTATAAGAAGCGGGATTAGTTTGAGCTATAACACCATCATCTCCAGTGGTCATTGGACAGTGTGGACCATTGGTGGTCGAGACCCACTGACCGAAGTCAGTCACGTAAAAGTACGCCTTCATGCGGTTCTTCCAGTTAGGGAAATCATCAGTGGATAGGAGCTTGGGAGGTCTAGACATGGAGCCGGTCTCCAAATCAGCTTGGGTAATAGAAGTAACATACATCTTGAATCAAAGACAACACAAACTAACACAGAAAAAGAGAAACTCAAAGTGTCGGCTCGGAATCAACCAGACAGTCGGCCAGTAAGAATCGGTTGATGAAAAAGAACAATCGGCACCACCACAGGGTGATCAGAAAAATTCACTCGGAGTGTCGGCTCATAAGAGTTGCCACCTCACAACAGTGAGTCGTAAACTTGCGTTTACTAAGAGAATCGCTGGAAATGCCGATAATCGGCGCGGACAATCGACCAGATCATGCAACATTCGGTTCAAGCAAGAGAGTCGGCACTGAACAATCGGCTCAAGAACATCAACATATTCTTTTTCACAAAATAACACAAAATCAATCACTGAATGCTCAGATCTAAACCAAAATGACAATTAGATCTTTCAAACTCTTCACAAACAAGCTTCTGAGTGAATTTCAATATCAATTTCTGATCTTGATGCAGATCAAGCAAGAAATCAAAGAAATTCAGATTTCAACAAAAAACCCAAAAACTTCACAAAAATCACTGAAATCATGAGCAAAGAAGGCTCTGATACCAAATTATAGGTCCTGATGACAGGGTCCCTGTGCTCTAGTCAGGAAACAACCAACAAATCAGCTATAGAGAAGCTGATTGTTGATAATAATGATAAATACAAGATGAAGAGCAACACAAACAAGAACATAAACCACACGATTCTATTAGATCCACTTGTAAAACGATTATAGATTAGCACCTGGATTACAAAGAACACAAACAAACTCCTACCGGCTCTCTAAACGACAATAATAACGACGTGTGAATCAAGAGCTAATTAGTTAGTGTAGGATCGGTAAATACAAGATGGTACTATTCCAGTTGAGATTGGCGGAAACAATCACAACTTAATCAAAGTAAACAAGTAAACACAAGAAGTACCGATAAATGCAATTTGTATTAAGCTTCAATGGTTACAAGATTACAGAGAAAACTCTAAGAAAAGCACTAAGGTACAATGACTCTAAGCACTACTTATATAGTAACTTAGAATCAAGACAAACCCTTGATTCTAAGGATCAGATCTAACACAAACCGTTGATCTTGTATTGAAGCTATTCTACAAATAATGACAATAAACACTATAAAGTTAACTTTACTCAAACGTCTTCTTAGACATCACTGCTTACATGCTTGGAGAAGAGCGTTGTAGTGCTTTATTGTCTGCACCAGTGACATTCTTTCTGCATGGAGTGTGTCAGTGGTGTAGCAGAAAATTGTCAGTGGTAATGGTTGCTTTATCGAAGTCAGTCAGCTGCAACGTTTGATCTTCAGTGGAAATGGCTATCAGCTGCAAAGATGGAGATCAGCAGCAAGATGCAAACATCCAAAGTTGCTGATGATTTGCCTATCAGCAGCATCATGTGTTGATGCTGCTGAGAAGCCTATCCGCAGCAACTCTGGTCTTCAGCAGATAAGGCTATCCGCAACAGATTTGTTCTTCAGCAGAAGAACAAGTATCCACTGCAGATAAGCTTATCCGCAGCAGTTTGTTGGTCAGCAGCAAACTCTGAGGTAAGCAGCATTTGTACTTACAAAGTTTTCTAGCCATTAGTCTTTATTTTTACAAACTCCCCCTAGACTGATGCTATCAAAACTCTCTTACTTCTTTTACTGCTGAAGCTTTTCCATGTTGCTGACTATTCTTGCAACCTCATATCCTCTCTGGTCCTTGCTGGGATTGTTAAGAGGAAGCTCAGATAGAGTCTTGATATCTTTGCTTTCCATTTTGAAGATGACCTTGCTTGAACACCTCATCTTATGTCCTTTAACACCTGTCAATATGAACTCATTCTTTTCAGTATTGTAGGACCAACTGATGAATGGAGAGTGGGATTGGAGAGGTTTGGCATCAATGATTTCATCTTTGCTGGGGTTGAAGTAATGTTTGATCACCAGCAACAGATGTCTCCCACCTTCATTCTCAGGCTCATTGGCTTCACCCAGCTCCATCATTCTTCTTAAATCAGAATCTGTAAGCTGCAATACCTTATCAACAGTTGTATAAATTGATCTTCTTTCTTCTGTTCTTCCCCTGAAGACTTCAAACCTTTGATCTTGAGTGCTGTAGAACCAGTTGACAATCTCTCTTAAGTCTTCTGGTTTGGTAGTAGGTTTGCTTTTCTTCTTGGGTGGTTGGAGTTGGGTGGGAGGATTTGGACTTTGTGGGTGGAGAGGAGGGAGGTCTAGGATGGAGAGTGGAAGGTTGTTGGATAGAGGAAGTGGTGGATGAGGGGGAAGGATTGGGTTTCTTTGGTTTCCTTTCTTCTTCTTGATTGATTACCCTCTTCTTTGAGCCTTTCTTCCTCTTCCTTTTTGACTTTAAAGTAAAGAGCTTGCAGGTTCATGAAGCTCATGGGACCCAGCCTTTTTTCACTCTCTCATCTAGCCTTTGGGAAGTCAATCATGACCTTCCTTTCTTTATAGGTTCTTTTGTTGAAGGCAATGGTCTTCTTAGATTTATGTTTGGCTTTTTCTTCTTCTTCAGCCCTTTTCTTGTTTGCCAATAGACCTTTTTGACCCATGAAGGCTCTGTAGATTTCTTTATTTGATAGTTTCTCAAGGTAGTCTGCATCCTCACCTTGAGAAATCAGAGCCTCTATCCACTCCTTTCTCATTTCTTTGGCTAGTTCAGAATCAGTTATTCTGAACTTGGCCTCTTCCTTCTTCTTCTTCTCTCTTTCTTCTTCTTCTTCTTTATTAAATTGTTCCTACAGTTGAAGAGCAAGAGCTTCATCTTCTTGAATTTGATAGACTGCAGGAATCTTGACTTTCAGATCATCCAGCTGTTTGGCATACAGCTGGATCTGTTGTTCTCTGAGGGGAATGGCCGCTTTTCTTTCTTGAGCTTTTCTTAGTTCAGCCATCTCCTCTTCTTCTTCTTCTTCTTCTTCTTTCCTCCCTTTCCTTCTTCTCTTTCAATAACTTTTCTTCATCTTCTTCTGTCATAGGTCTTTTCCCCTTATCTTTGTTAGATGCCTCAGCTTCAGCTTCATGGACCACAATAGCAGATGTAAGAGATGCTGTTAGGATCTCAGCTTCAACTTCATGGGCATGATGAGGAGTAGACACAGAGGAAGGGACTGCTTCACTCTCTTCCTTTTCCCATTCATTCCCATATATAGCTTTAAAGGCTTTTTTGATATTCTGAGCAGCCACTTTTCTTGACCCTTCTGCTGCATTCAGTATGACAGTTGGTGATGAGGGAAGGAATAGATCTGAGTCAGTGTCATTCATTGCAGGCGATTCCTCCTTATAAAGAGAAGCCTTGATGAGTTTGATCATTTCTTGACTTTCTAAGGAGTTGATGTTGCAGATGAGTGATCTGAGCTCAAAGACCTTGTGCAGGAAGTCTGAAGGTAGGAGTAAGATCTCTTTGATGTTGATTGAGAGAGAAGATCCATTGCTTAAGAAGAAGGTGAAATCAGAGGAATCAGTGCTCACCCATCCTAGCACTTCCAAGTCCCTGACCATGATGTTGTACAGGAATCTTCGCCAGCAGATAACTTCTTCTTCAATTAAAGCACTGCTCCTGATTAAGTCAAGTCTTCTTGGAGCCAGTCTTTGTTCTGCTATTGATGAAGATTCAGGATAAGCCACCCCATTTGCTTCTTTTAGTAGTCTTTCAAACCAGGGCATATTATCCTCCATTAAGTCATAGAACCTGCTGATTGCAAGTTCTGCTGAGAGATCTGATGAAGTGTTGATACATCTTGTCAGATACAGATTAAGAACCTGGAGGGCATTAAAGTGTTCCAGTTTAGCTCTTCTACTCCACTAAACTCCCATCCAATCCAGAATCTCTCAGCTATGCCATCATACCCCCAAGCTTCAATGGAGTCGAATTCTAGCTTGTTTGAAGTTAGTGAGAATTAGGGAGTAGATGTTGGACTTATTATGGCTGCAACTTCAGGAAGTATGCTGAATGATGGAGGTGTTTCTTCATGGAGAGTTTCATCTTGCAACACCTCATCAACAGCTCAGACAACTAACTTCCAATCCTCAGTGACATCTTCCTCTTCATCTACTGAGTCTGGCAAGTCATGGATTTGAACAAAAGCAAGTTTGTATAGCGAACTTTGAAACACAGTCTGCTCTTGTATCCATTCTTCTAGGCTGTCTGCATCATCTTCCTTGGTAACTACCTCCCTCTTTTTGGTTGCATCAGTGCATAGAGTGTTATCTGTTTGAGTTCCCACTGATATAAGGGAGGGAGAAGTCACTGGAGGGCATTGATGGGCTTCATGTATAGAGACTTGGTGCCGCAGTTTGGACACTTCAGCCTCTAACATTGCCACCCTGGTCGTCAATTCCAAATTATGAAGTTTCAGTCTGTCCTCATCCACAGTTGTGGAATCCTTGGAGCTAGATGGGGTCTTAGGCCTAGCCTCTGCATCCCCATCACACTGTTTTCTTGGCGCCTGGGATTCCTCTTAGTGAAGAGTGTTTCTAAGGAAACATCCTCAATGTGAGTTGCCGTGGTTAGGGTCTTAGTTATGTTATCACTGTCCTCCCGGTCAGTTGATGTACCCGGAGTAGTGACGGCCGTTTCCACATTCACTCTATCAGTACCACCAGAGTGAACCTTCTTGGGTGATGAACTTGGGTTAGGTGCACCAGCAGCCAAGTCAATCAATACCACCAAGATAGTGGTTGTTGGAGAAGGTATATCATCTTGACAAGGAGCCTATGCACTTAAGTTCGGAGAAGAGAAATGAAGGTATGGCTCAGCAGGTTGTTTTATGGATCCGGGATGTGATCCTGATCCTGATAGACAAACTTCCAAGGAAGTCTCTCTAATATTTTGGCTACCCCTTTTGATATTCTCATCAGAATGTTGGGATTCCGAATGAGGGCTTTGGGGTTGGGATTGGGCCTTTGAGACAAGAAGAGAAGGAGTTTTCTTGCTCCTTTTTCCGACTATCCACAGTCAACCTTGCATCTCACAAATTTATTTTGAGTTGAAAAACTCCTCTTAACAAAATAACTTTTTCCCATTTGTTTGGTAAAAACTAAATCAACGGGCAATAATCACCAAGTTAATTTCCTACACCCGGTATACACACCAAAATTCCTTCACAAATCATTAAAACCCAAATTTTAGGGCTCAAAGGAATCGACAGTTTCTAATTCACGAATACAAACCATGGGTTACCCAATCCTTCATGTGAGCAAAAATGACTCGACAATAGCCTACAATGGACTCAAATTACAACTAGACGACTCTCAACATATTCAAGCTAAACATTGACTCAACTTACACTCTAATGAGCCTACTTTGACTCAAAATTACACAAAAACGACCAAATTAAACCTGTAGCAGGGAAAACGTACCTGAATGACGATCGAAAACAGACGAGTGGGTGTAATTTGAGATTCCGATGTCGATGAGTGATGGCGGATGGTGGTGATATACTGGTGGTGCGATGGTGCTGAAAGACTAGGGTTAGGTGGTGGTAAGCAGTGGTTATGGGGTGGAGACACACGGTGGAGAAGGTGGTCGCCGGAGGTTCCTTCTTTTGATCACAAATTTGTGGTGGCTTGGGGAAAATAGGAGAAATGACACAGAAAACCCCTTTTTTCTAAATTTAGTGGGTCTTCGTGTACCGCGAAGGAAAAACCTCACCTACTCGCCTATCGCGAGGAGCTAGAATTTAGGGGTCTTTTGTGTTTTTTGCGTTCCGCAAAGGAGCATGGACTGGATCTCGCGTACCGCGAAGAACAAAAGATCCCGGTTTTCTCAGTTGGATCTCGCATACCACAAGAATCCTCTCAAAAAACTTCACGTACCACGAGGAGCATGTATTCACATCAAGTTAAGCCCTTTTTTACTTAGAAAAAAATTTTGATCACAAATTTTATTTTTCACCCAAACTCTTCAAAAACCCGTTCCAACATCAAGGTTGGATGTAAATATACCTAGAACGTCTTTCTTGATGGTTTTCCATTGCCACTTTGGTCACGATTCTCTGAAACACGCAAACACACAAGAACACACAAACCGAAAATACAAAAACTAAAATGAAAATAAACATACAGAAATATGCAAACTCTACACTCGGGCCTTAACCCGAGGATATTCTCACTCAATTATGCTTTCATGGCTAGTCGAGAAGAACTTCATCCCCCTCGGCATTCTCAATCGGTACGCCAATGTAGTGCTTTAATCTATGACCGTTCACCTTCCATGAGCTACCCTTCTCATGTTGTAACTCCACTGCACCATATGAAAATGCTTATTTCACTATGTATGGTCCTGTCCACCTAGACTTAAGATTTCTTGGGAATAGTTTCAACCTAGAGTTATATACCAAACCCTATCCCCACACCTGAATTCTTTCACTCCCTTCAACCGACGATCATGCAACGCCTTTGTGCGTTCCTTGTAACTCCAAGATCGTGCATATGCATCGTCCCTTAACTCCTCTAACTCATGCAATTGGAGATACCGGTTTTAGCTGCTTGAGGCAAGTCAAGGTTGACCACCTTTAAGGCTAAATATGCCTTGTGTTTTAGCTATACTGGTAAGTGACACGGCTTTCCATAAACCATCCTAAAGGGTGTGGTCCCAATAGGTGTTTTGAACGCTGTTCTAAAAGCCCAAAGCGCGTCATCTAGTTTGTCAGACCAATCTTTTCTATTCTTCCCGACAGTCTTCTCCAAAATCCTCTTCACTCCCCATTCGCATTCTCTACTTGCCCACTAGTTTATGGATGATAGGCAGTCGATAATCGATGGGTTACCCCATAGCGTGACAGAACCTTCTCCATCTGGGCATTGCAGAAATGTGTGCCTCTATTTCTAATCAAGGCTTTGGGAGTCCCAAACCTGCTGAACAACCTCTTCAGAAATCCCACCACTACTCGGGCGTCATTAGTAGGTAAGGCTTGTGCCTCAACACACTTAGAAAAATAATCTATCGCCACAAGTATGTACCGATTCCCTCGGATTCAGGAAACGGACCCATGAAGTTAATGCCCCAAATGTCAAACACTTCAACTAACTGGATCAGGTTCTGGGGCATCTCATTCCGAGATGAGATATCACTGGTGCGTTGACATTTGTCGCACCGTTTCACCAACTCGTGAGCATCCATAAACATTGTTGGCCAATAAAAACAAGAATCAAACACCTTATTCGTGGTGTAAGAGGGCCCATTGTGACCTCTCGTCAAACCCTCATGACAGTGTTTCAGGATCTCAACTCCTTCCTCCTTACTCATACATCTTCTTAGAACTGTATCAGCTCCCACTCAAAACAGATGTGGAGCATCCCAAATGTAGTGGTTGGCATCAACAAAGAATTTCTGCCTCTGTTGGGATGTCATGCCCTTAACCACTAAACGTTTAGCTAAGTAGTTTGCTATATCAGAAAACCATGGCAAAACCTGCTCCTCAGCACTCATATAGAACATCGGCTCCTTGTCCGGTCCCAAACTCACCATCATCAAAGACTCATGGGGAAATGTGTCCGCTATGGCCTCCATCCGTATCGCTTCTCTACCGGGATCCTCTAATCTCGACGAATGGCCGGCCGCCACATTCTCCGCTCCCTTCTTATCATTGATCTCAATATCAAACTCAGAAAGCAGGAGAATCCATCGAATCAATCTAGGTTTGGCATCTTTCTTTGCGAACAGGTATCGCAATGGCGCATGATCAGTATAAACGATGGTCTTAGATAGCACTAGATAGGATAGGAATTTATCAAACGCGAACACCACCGCTAACAAATCCTTCTCGGTAGTTGTGTAATTCACTTGAGCATCATTAAGAGTTTTACTCGCATAATAGATCAGGTGGAAGTGCTTATTTCTCCTTTAGCCTAAAACAGCCCCGACTGCATAGTCACTAGCATCACACATGAGCTCAAAAGGCAAGCTCCAGTAGGGGGCTATCAAGATGGGAGCACAGACTACCTGCTCCTTCAAGAACTCAAACGCCTTAAGACAGTATTCATCAAACTCAAACTAGACGTCTTTCTCAGGAAGGCGTGTCATGGGTCGGGTAATCTTTGAAAAGTCTTTAATGAACCGTCTTTAGAAACCAGCATGACCCAAGAACCTCCGAACTGATTTCACACTAGTCGTTGGTGGTAGCTCAGTGATCATCTCAATCTTAGCTCTATCAACCTCGATACCGGCATGTAAAACCTTGTGCCTAAGCACAATCCCCTCAGTCACCATGAAGTGACACTTCTCCTAATTAAGCATCAACTTCATCTCAATGCATCTCCTCATCATCTTCTCTAGATTGTGCAAAAATGATCAAAAGAATTTCCAAACACAGAAAAGTCATCCACGAATACCTCCATGGAAGTCTCGATCATATCCTGAAAGATGGCCACCATACACCTCTGAAAGGTGGCTGGAGCATTATACAACCCGAATGGCATGTGCCGGTACACGAAGGTACCGTACGGGCATGTAAACGTGGTCTTCTCCTGATCCTCCGGTGCAATGGAGATCTGGAAATAACCTGAGAAGCCGGTAAGGAAACAGTAGAACTGCTGCCCTGATAGGCGCTCCAGCATCTGGTTAATAAACGAAAGGGGGAAGTGAGCCTTCCTTGTGGCATCATTCAGTCTCCTATAGTCAATGCACACTCTCCAACCTGTGACTGTTCTAGTAGGGATCAACTCATTCTTCTCATTAGTCACAACTGTCATCACACCCTTCTTTGGGATGACCTGAACTTGGCTTACCCATGTGGAGTCAGAAATAGGATATATCAATCCAACATCGAGGAGTTTAAGGATCACCTTCTTCACCACATCAGACATGTTAGGGTTAAGCCTCCTTTGAGGTTTAACAACATGCTTGTGCTCATCCTCCATGAGTATCCTATGCGTGGAGAAGTAGGGCTGATGCCCTTTTATGTATGTGAGTTTCCACACAGTAGCCTGTTTATGTGCCTTCAACACATCTATCAAGATTTTCTTCTCCTCCTCCGCCAGTGCAACAGAAATCACGACGGGTAAACCGGCCTCACCATCCAAGAAAGCATACTCCAAATAGGAGGGTAGCTTCTTAAGCTTAATGGGTGGCGGTGCCTCTACCGAGGGCTTCTCCTCCACCTCGGTACTCTCATTGACCTCAAACACCTTTGGGTTCTCGGGAGGCTTACTAGCTGGGTGGCTCGGACCGTGCTTGGGAAGAACATCAGTCTCAACCTCCTGGATCTCCTCACCCAGGTGCTGCGTGTTAAGCAGGTCAGCTCCATACATGTAGTTAAGGAAACGATCCATGTGAGATATGAAGGTGTCTAGAAAGAACATGCAATCGTCCTGAAGACTAGAATTCTTCATCGACTTCACGACATCAAAGGTGACGTTTTCATCCCCCACACGAAGTGTGATCTTACCGTCGAAGACCTCGATCAATGCCTTGGCGGTGTGCAAGAACGGGCATCCCAAAATGAGCGGGACTCTATCATCGAACTCCATATCAAGAATAACGAAGTCCGCAGGGAAAACAAACTTATCAACTTTCACCAACAGATTCTCCACTATCCCCCGTGGATACTTGACCGAACGGTCGGCCAAAGATATGCTCATGCGCGTAGGGGCTAGATCTCCAAGGCCTAGCTTCTTGAAGAGAGAGTATGGCATCAGGTTGATGCTAGCACTGAGATCAGCCAACGCGTGGTGCACAATCGAGCTACCAATCAAACACGGGATCGTGAAGATACCCGAATCCGCTAATTTCTCTGGTGGTTTGTTCTGGACCACCGTAGAGCATCTTTCATTCAGAGTGACATTTGAGAGCTCCTCCAGCTTCTTCTTATTAGACAGAAGGTCTTTAAGGAATTTAGCATATTTAGGCATATGCTGGAGTGCTTCAACGAATGGCAGATTGATTTTAAGCTGCTTAAACAGCTCCTGAAAGTGTCCATAATCCTTAGCATATTTCTGCTGCATCAGGCGAGTAAGATATGGAACACGGCTGACATCGACATCAGGGGTGTTCTTCTTCTCCCCACTCTTCTCATCCTATACTATCTTCTCTTTCTCAACGGGAGACTTACTGTTGGGCACGGTACTTGCTAGGACTCGCCACTCGTGCGCCCCTCCAGAGGTCTCCATCTCTATCTCCTCATCTACTAGCTCTTCATCATCATATGCCTATGTCTGCTTTCTCTCCCCTTCCTTGACACTGTGGCTCGTCACCGCCTTTAGAGTGGCTTTCGGGTTGGTCTCAGTACTACCCGAAAAGGAACCACCTGATCTGTCAATCAGTTGTCCAACAATGTCTTCCACTGTCCGCTGCAAACCTAAGAATGCAGACTGCTGACTCCTCAGTAATGTATCATGCTCCTTCAACTTATTCTGAGCCTCCTGATCCCTGCTCACTAGCTGAGCAAGCATCTGAGTCTGGGTAGCCAACATCTCATAACTCTTCTTCTCGTTCCCACTTCTACCAGCACTCTATCCTCCATATCCACCACCATACTGATTCTGATGGGCTTGACACCCAGGTGGGTTCCCGCCAGATCTCCAACTGAAGTTGGGGGTGGTTTCTCCATCCCGAGTTAAACAAGGGGTTTGTGGTTCCCCAAGAAGTCCACCTGCTCTTGCTGACTCACTGGGCAATTAATGGTGTTATGCCCTCCTCTACACACTTCACACTTTTGAGCACTCAGCTTCAGCTCTTTGATCTCCTTAGCCCTAGCTGCAAGAGCAGCAGCCACACTAGTTTCAGTGATCACCTGATGAACACCCTTAGTAGAAGAGGGGGTGGTCCTTGTGCTAGGAATGGAATTTCTAGTAGATGGTTGTTGTTGCTCAGCCAGAGCAAAGCTCTCAAACATCTCCTCGCACTCACTCGGCTCCTTCTTATCCATGATGTGGCCCCCTGTAGCAGTGTTGAACATTTGCTGCTTCTCAAAAGTCAGGCCATTATAGAACTTCTCAACTAATGCCCAGCCAGAAAGGCCATGCTGGGGGCACTTACTAAGCAGAGTGTTGAACCGCTCCCAAGCCATGTGGTAAGGCTCATCGGGGTCCATCCGGAAAGAATGGATCTGGTCCCTTAGACGGGCGGCCTCAGACGGCGGTTAGTACTTTTTCAAGAACTTGGACTGCAGATCTTCCCGGGTGGTAATGGAGTCCTAGGGTAGGGTATCCAACCACGTGGCAGAACGATCGAAAAGCGTGAATGGGAATAGATGCAGATATATTGTGTCCTCAGTGACACCAGTAATGCGAAAGGTGTCACAAATACGCGCAAAGCGGGACAGATGTCCTAGTGCATCCTCATCCTCAAGGCCATGGAACTGAGTAGAGTTATTGATGGTGTTCATAACATGTGATGGAATCTGCCAGTTATTAGTGTTTGGCACATTAGGGTGGGTGATAGCAGACATGGCCGCTGTGAAACCCTCACAAGCTCTCTGGTGGACGGTTCGCCTAGCAGGTGGATTAGCATCACCCATGTCAGCAATAGGAATAGGAATACGCACCTTTTTGTCACAGAAATCACTCAAACGCTCCCAAAACTTCTAGCTACGCTTGTGATGCTCTCGCTCGGGCTCTAAATAAGCAGCAAAATGGGGTGATCCCTGTGAACGAGTGTGTTACATAAACTGGAACAGAAAACAAAGGAAGAATGACTAATGACACAAGAAAGACTCTAACTATGACACGCACAAATAGCTAGTAAGACAAAGAAAGAAAGCAAACAAGATCTAAATAAAAGGAAAATAAACTACTGAAATAAACTAAACACAAGAGGAAATAAAAACAAATAACCAAACAAGAACTAATCAAATCTAATTTTGCTATTGCCAAGTGAGCCCGGCAACGGCGCCATAAACTTGATGTCGTCCATACGGTCTATAAAAAGTATATAAAAACCCTAACCTAGATACTCTAGTTAAACTCTAGACACTCCTATAAACTAGACCACAAAGACAGGCAATTGAACCTATCAATTGCAACACAGCCAATGGAAGTCCGGATATCGAACCCATGAGACACTGAATATAACTAAAACTAGACTCTGACTAGAACTGGAATATTCGGTTTGGTTTGGGGGGAAATCTACGAACTATGACTAACTACTAAAATTAAAGTAATGAATAGAGAATACTACTAAAAGCAGTTAATAATCATTAACGAGGAAAGCACTACCTAGGTTACGAATCATGTTTGCTAAGCTTAGACTTCTATCGGTTATGGAAGATGTGTTGGAACTAGGATCCTAAGATATGACACCCTTAAACTACCTAATGTATTCCTAATCACTCTCAGGATGTGACCAGAATGGAACCTAAGGGATAATACACTTACCAGTTGGTCGAATTACCTCTCGGTCTCACCAACTATACTAAAGAAATCAATAGACATATCACCTTTCAGTATCACTGTCTCAATACATCAAGGATGCAAGGGTTAATCTGAAAACAACTTATTTGACACGAGTTAGCAATAACACTGGAAACCCAAAGGAAACTTCCTCTCAGACAGTTCACACTCAGAATTCTACCACCGAGGACTAACCGATTATCTATCACCTTTCGGGTTTCTAGATAAGAAGAACACTCAATTCTAAGAGATTACTAATAATTGTTCCTATGGTTACTAATGTCTAGCAAACCACAAACGAATCACAAACACAAAGTAAGCGATCTAATATGCATCCATACATGAACGATATTCATAAAGACACATATGGAACAACTAATCAATAATTAATCAGAACTAGGCATGCAATTTAATCAAACAATTGAAATCAGATCTGTTACAATAGCATAAATCTAACATAAGATCCAAAAACCAATAAAAATCTAAACTTATTAAACAATCATCTCAAACCTAGGTAGTATAAGAGTTTCTAGCCAAGAACCATAATCAAAATCATAAAATCAGTAGTAAAAGTAGCAAACATGGTTCCAAACAACTGCTTAAGTATGCAAGAACGAATAATCAAAACCGAATGATTGATTTCTAACTGGTGCGATCTCTCTAGCTTCAAAACAATGATCCAAAAGCTTTCTCCTTCACCAAAATCGCCCTAGAATGCTCCCCTGGCGGCTAAAAGTCTCCTCCCTTGATTCATTGCCATTCAAATCTTTTAATAATTGATTAGGGCTTTTTTTATGAATTTTATAGGCCCTGGCATACCGCGCTAGGGTTTCATGGGTTTTTCGCGTACCACGAAGAACAAAACAGTCGGGCCCCTTTTTGGAGTTCCTCGCGTACTGCAAGGTTCTGGATCACCCACTTCGCGTACCGCGAAGAGCAACTTTTCACACTTTTTTACTTTTCTTCCTTCTTTTCCATCCCTATCCTCGTGTGCTCAAGGTTTTAATACTTCAATTCTGCTACTTTTGCACACAAGCACCTGCAAACACGACCCAAACTTAGAAAGAACCAAAAACAGATGAAAACAAACACAAAACTAACTACAAACACATAAAAACAATGGGGTAAAAGACACGTGTTTTGCAACACATCAATGGTTAAATGCATTATAAATAGATGTTTCTATGTTCGATATTTTGTACGTTTTAGTATCCTTGAATATTGTATTCTAAATGTTCATAGTCGATCAAATTTATGGGAATCAATCTGAATGTAAGACTATTGTGAATTAGATGATTGATTCATTATGAATGAAAGTCCAAGTAGTTTGATATCATATTCACTGATATTCATTAGATAATGAATATTGGACGTGAATCGTTTCAAAACTATCTTCATGGATCAACGTCTTGAGATGTTTTGAAAATGGTAAGATATTTCGATCCTTCGACCCAAGGCACATATTAGAACTAACTTTGACTGAAGTTTGTTCTTTGACCATACCTAACGTTGTTCCGTGAAAGGCATTAATAAGGGTATGATTAGGAATAAGTCTAAAGTTAAGTGGGAGTTGTACGTGACCAAAGGAATTCTGTTCTCCTTTGATCAGGAGTTGGACATTCTGGCGCCCTTGTTGATTCGAACTGGTATAAAACGCATGGCCATGCTCAAACTAAGAGTAGTTTGTTTAGACCACTTTAAATTGTTAACGAGAACAAGAATGGTTGAGCAACATATGAGAAATGACTTGCATCCATGTCTCATATTCAACGAAAGCCATAAACAGAAAGAATACATAAATATGTTTACCATGACTGTTATACTTGGTCAAGTAACAGTTATTTTGACACAAGGAAATGGTTGACGAATATAAAACGTCATACCTTTCTAGGGGAAGTGAGATGCAGCTAGGCGTTCACCACTGTCTACGTAGAACTGATTAATTAATGAATCGTCCAAATGGTAAATTGTTGGATATGGGATGTCCGATCGTCAATTAAGTCAACGTTACTATCGAGCTACGATCCAAAGAGTTACACTTTGGGCAACGAGCAAATTGATCATATTTAATTGTTAAATACTATAGTTCACGAGAGACGGTTTTATCAAATGACAAATAAATATTTAGAGAAATATTTATCAGTGAATGTGTTAATTAACTATTTAGTGAAATAATTATTTACGGGGATTTAATGTTTAAGTGTTAAACGTTAAAAGAATATATATTTTACTGATTATTTGTAATTAGTAAACTCGAGGGTTTAAAAGTAATTAAGAGTTAATTGCTAGGGAATTAATAGTTAATACCTTAGGGGTGAGGGTTGTAAGTTAATGCCTTATAAATAATCCTTAACTCTTAAACCTTAATAACCAATCTAGCCACCATCCACATTTGCGCAAGAAGAGAGACCCCACCCCCTCCCGTTTTCGTCCGTGACAGCCGCCGGCCACCTCGCCGCCAACGTCTACCATTCCACCGCCGCCGTCGCCTGCGCCACATGCCGTCGCCACTGCCCATTCCTGTTTGCGCAATCCGTGTGACGTTTTGCTATAGGTTTCGTGATTAGTCACTAGTGAGACGCTCGTTGAACCAAGGTGTTTTTCGTTTGGTTAATCGTCAAAGGTATAACCTGAAACACCCTATTGTTGGATTTATTTTATTATTTATACGCGTGTAATCGAATGACTGGCGGGATCCCAGTTTAGAACTGTTATCGTACTAATTGCTTTCGCTGTCTAAATTGGATTTAATCTTGTTTTAAAAGTTAAAACTGGTACCAGGATTCCCAACATTACCTTCGTTCCTTGGCTTGAGAAATGGCACCAGTGTTGTCACATAGTATCTCGATTGGTTTCTGAATGCTAGGCATTACCCCGAGATCAGCAATGAACTTCTTCATCCAAGCAGCCTCATTTGCAGCTTCTAAAGTGACAATGTATTCTGATTCGGTGGTGGATTGAGCAACAACACTTTGCTTAATACTTTTCCAAGTGATAGCACCACCGTTCAGAACAAACACAAATCCCGTCTGTGATCGAGAATTATCTCATCAGTCTGGAAGCTAGCATCAGTGTAACATTTTACATCCAGTTCTTCTTCCACTCCATATATCAAGAACATATCCTTAGTCCTTCTCAAGTACTTAAGGATGTTCTTCACAGCTGTCCAGTGACTCTCACCAGGCTTCTCTTGATATCTACTAGTCATGCTTAATGCGTACGATACGTCTGGTCTAGTACATAGTATGTCATACATTATGGGACCAATTGCAGAAGCATATGGAACTCTTTCCATTTTCTTCTTTTCCTCGTCAGACTTAGGGCACTGTTTATTGTTCAGTATGGTTCCATGTGCCATGGGTAAAGATCCTCTCTTAGAGTCTTGCATTAAAAAGAGCCGAATGACCTTATCAACATATGTACTTTGACTTAAACTTATAAGACGCTTTGATCTATCTCTATAGATCTTAATTCCAAGAATATATGCGGCTTCACCAAGATCTTTCATTATGAAACATTTACCTAGCCAAGAATTTATGTCTTGTAGCATAGGAATATGGCTTCTAATGAGTAGTATTTCATTTACATATAGAATCATAAAAGTGATATAGCTCCCACTTGCCTTTCTATAGAAAAACGGTTCATCTTTGTTCTTGACAAAACCAAACTCTTTGATTTTCTGGTCAAAGCGAAGATTCCAGCTTCCAGATGCCTGTTTTAATCCATAAATGGATTTGTTCAACTTGCATACCTTATTAGGATTCTCGGGATTTTCAAAACCATCCGGTTGAACCATATAGACATCTTCAGTAACTTGTCCATTTAGGAACGCGATTTTGACATCCATTTGCCATATTTCATAGTCATAATTCCCTACAATCGCAAGTAAGATCCTAATCAACTTAAGCATGGTTACTTGCGAGAAGGTTTCATCATAATCAATTCCTTGAGTCTAAGTGAAACCTTTCGCTACCAGCCTTGCTTTATAGGTTTGCACGTTTCCATCCATTTTGATTTTCTTCTTGAAAATCCACTTGCTTCCTACAGACCGACTCTCGGGAGGAAGCTCAACCAAGTCCCATACATGGTTGTCATACATGGTTTGGATTTCGCCATCAATGGCTTTAATCCAATTCTTAAATTTAGAATCTAAGATCGCAGACTTTTAACTAGTGGGCTCAGTCAGATCAACTATCAGGATGTCATCAATCTGGTGAACTCCGATATACCGGTCGGGTTCATGATCCCTAGTACTTCTGCGAATGGTTTGTATAACAGTTGAATCTTGAACATTTCCGGATTCAGTTTCAACAGTCTTATGTTGAATGACAGATTCAGATTGGGGTTCGGTTACTTGTGGTTCCCGGATCTCATCCAGATCCACATGGTTTCTTCAATCCATCGCGCAAGAAGTTCCTTCTCTAATAATGTAGTTGTACGTTTAATGAAAACCCGGTTTTTAGTAGGATTGTAGAAGTAGTAACCAATGGTTTGTGTTAGGACATAGAATGTATGACAAAAGCTTTGTAATAGTTTAGGTCTTATTGTCACACCCCGACCGATGGCGGAATCATCGGTGCAGGACATGTAGACTGTTCATAAGCACAAGGTTGACTAGATTGAATATATTAAACATCAAATTTCATAGCAAGTAGTCCAAACACAACTAAATCCAAGATAGAACAAAATTGAAATACATAGAGTTCTTCTATTTCAATTAAATAAGTCCAAGCCTATGTGTAGCACATCTTGATCAATCTCACACATTAGAACCTGAAACATGAATAAAATAAAGTCAACTAAAAATCTGGTGAGTATAACACATGTTTGTATATAGATAGCATATAGTTGTAAAACAAATCCTTACATAACATGATAAATAAGGAATTTATGGGGAGCGGCTATTGTGTAACCAAGTACAATCAAACCTTTGTAACTAGCATGCAAAATTGTGTTGTCGGTATCAATCACCCCAATCTGGGTGGGTTTGTCAGACTCAATAGATTTATCATTGAAAACCGTCGGCTTGAATAGTTAATGATTGCACATAAATTGCACACAAAAGTTAGCACACCTAGCACTCGGGCATAAAGCTCAAATTACACACATGAATGTAAATAGGATTTGTACTTGTGTTGTTTGTGTAAATGTAAATAGTAACTTGTATAGAGTTCACGTTTCACCCCAAAAGTGTAAAAAAAAGAGTAAAATGAGCTATGTATACTCACTTGGTTTGAAGGCGTAGCTAACACGAAATACTAGCTAGAAATGAGATCCTTGTAATGCACAACGTTAACCTAGTGTGGAATGTATATAGGATTAATAGTATGCTCAATATTTTATGTTTAAGTCTAGGATTGAATTGGTTGTGTGTATAAAACTTGTGGTTTGTACTTGAATGGTGTTGTATAAAATGAAAGATTTGGAATGAATACTTTGAGAACATTTTGATTAGGGTTTGAGTTTGAATAACTAAATAAATTAAATAATTATTATTTATTTAGTTATAAAAATAATGTAGGTAATAGGTTTAGTTAAGTATAACCTAAATAGACAAATTTTGTTTAAATATAAATTAAATAAATAATCGTTACTTTATTTATTTATTTATAAAAATATGTAACTTAGTCATTTAGTTATAAAGATGTACCGAGCGTTTTATATTAATAAATAACTTTTGTTAATTTATTTTTATAAATATATATATAAATATAATTTTATAGATTTAAATGAATAAATTTTTGAAATAGGAATTTGATCCTTTTTAAATAAGGTCAATATAAATCTTTATTAATTATTTTTATTTGAAAATTCATTTGGAATGTTTATTGGTTTTAAAATATAAATTTTAGTATTCTGCCAAGATTTTCTCACACACACGACCGTGCCTGGGACAAGGCACGATCGTGCTAAGACCACGGGCGCGAGCGTGCTAATCAGGGCGCGACCGTGTTAATCAAACATAAGACACAACAAGGCTGCTCACTAGGCACGACCGTGCCTGGGACAAGGCACGACCGTGTCTAGGGTTCTTATAGCACGACCAGGTCTAGCCAAGATGCACGACCAGGTCTGAGGGTGGGGCACGATCGCGCTGCGATTGGCACGACCGTGTCTCATGAAGCACGACCAGGTCTAGCCAAGAGGCACGACCAGGTCTGAGGGTGGGGCACGACCGCGCTGCGATTGGCACGACCGTGTCTCATGATGCACGACCGTGCTAGAAGACTAGCGCGACCGTGTCTGATCCAAAACAGAGACGAATTGTCTAATTCTTATGATATCAATACTCGAAATCTTAGGGCTTCCATTAGGTGATTACGAGTCTATTGGTATAGTTTAATTGCATTTAAAACATGTCCATAGTAGGATTTGATTAAACCATTTTAGAATGAACTCTATATTCGGGTTCATGTTAAATTCGTTATTGTAATCCCAATTTATGTTGGGGCTTTTGATCTATAGACAAAAACTGAGATGTAGGAGGTTTCAATTAGCCGAAAAGATGATAAATCGATAGCGTATGGTAGAAACGAGTCCTGGCGACGACGGGTTTGATCTCCGGCGCTCTCCGCTGCAACTCCGGCTAACTCAATGTGTTCTGAATCGATGGTCACATGGATTGTAATCCTAATTTATGTTGGGGCTTTAGGGAGGATCGAATGATGTGTTTGTGTGTTTGTTTGAGAGGATTGTAATAAAAACGATGGAATCGATGGTCACATGGAGGATATAGATAGTTTAGGAAAGGGATCGACCAAAATGGGTTTATTTGTTATAATTAAAATGATTAAACTCTTAATTGGGTCTGTTAATACGAGAAACGGTTACGAAATCGAATGGTCTTGCGATTAAAGGCTGTATTTACGTTTCAACTGACGTGAGGCGCGACCGTGCCTATAAGAGGCGCGACCGTGCCAACAATAGGCGCGACCGTGCCAGACGAGGCGCGACCGTGCCAAAACGTGGCTCGACCGTGCCTACTAGGGTTTCTGGTTATTTACAAAATCAGCCCTTGCAACTTCAGCTTTGATAGAATTAGCCTGGTTAGGATTTAACAGAACACCTAACGGGATTACTAACTGGATTAACTCTAGGTGGTGTTACCACATGATTATGAGTTCTAAATTATTGAATTGAATACGATCGGCTAAAGATTAATGAGGTGTAGGTTTGAACAAGTATATGTTTTAATGTCATGTTGTTATTTTATTAGTTAAAATAAATTTAAAATAGGGTCGAAAAATCAGAAATGTTACAGTCTCCCCATGTTAAGGGAATTTCGTCCCGAAATTTAACTAATGGAGACTACTAAATCAGGAAAGAGGCGGAAGTTTTGGGTTCTCGGTGAGTTTTGATTGTTGGATTCTGGGGAGTGTAACCGTTATCATGGCTTAGGCCTAATACTCCAAGTTGAATATAAAGAGTGATAATGAATTTTGTTTTGAAATGAATTTAAGGAGGAGATTATCGAATAAAAATCCTTAATTCTAAATGTGAGATGTATTATTTGGAATGAATTTGATGGGACCTTGATCGTTAGGGTTTGTGCATGATGTAGTCTAATATGTTTAAAAATGGCAGTGGGTAAGAGATTTTGTATACATTGGTCTAGGTCAAAACTTCACGTGACAGGAACAACGCTACTTCTGATAATATGATAGGACACTTATATATAGGAAGTACCATCGGCGTATCCACCATGTCCTTGTCATAACACATCAGTTTCGTTGTTACACATCATGATAAGTTTTAGGTCACAATGTTTCACACGACAAAATTTCACTATGTTTCCCATGTGCTGATTTTTATAATTCCGTGTGCAACCGTAATTACTCAAATCATCGCATGGTACATATAGATCATCTCGTTTTGTGTGGGTCAAGAGGGGCAAAATTTCACTCCGTCCATGTCCATTGTTTTCACATAAGAGTCGCTAACAAATAACTATGTCTTTAAGCAGGTAAGTTCACAACTAAAGAGTAGTATAACCTAAAGTTTCTTAGTTTGCTCGTGTTTGAACAAGAATACGTCAAATCCCGAGTCGTTTCCATGTATTATGGTCTTCAACTTTGGTGAAAAAAGTGCATGGCCATGTCTTGTGTATAATGTAATCAATCAATTGTAATAATTGTAAGCAATTTGGTTTCATGTATAAAGTAAATACACAAGTCTCATGTATGATCTAGTGTCACGTAGCTCGAAATCAAATAAGTCTCATGTATCGCGTGAACAATTTAGCGCCATGTATTTTGTAAATTATTAATCTCTTGTGCGGAATGTAAGCAACATAGTATCATGTGTATTGTAGGAGATGAAGTTCATGTATAGTGTCGATAACTTAGCATCATGTATTTTGTAAGTCAACCAGTTTTCACGTGTAATGTGAACAACCTTGTATCACATGTATTGTAGGAAACGAATTTCATGTATGGTGTTGACAACTTAGCATCATGTATTTTGTAAACCAGAAGTTCTCATGTGGAATGTAAACAATATAGTGTCATGTGTAATATAAACAGTTTAGTATCATGTATATTGCATAATGTGCAATGTTTAGTATGATGCACCTTCTAACCACATGAGTTTCATGTTAATGTGGTCAATCTAGAATTTTGTATCAAACAACCAACGGTTTTGTGTCATGTATATTGCAAATAACTAAGTTTCGTGTATTATGTGCTCAATCTAGTAGCATGTGTATTGCAATTTAGCATGTTTCGTGTGTTATGTGTTCAATCTAGTAAATTATGATTTATAGGCAACCTAGTTTCATGTATTATGTAATTTGTGTAGCATTGGGTATATTGAGAATAATTGAGTTTCATGTATCATGTGGTTGCGTTGGGTATATTGTGAACGTGTATACGTAAGTTGTTGAACTTCGTGTGTGACGTATACTAACGGGTTTTGCATGTGATCGGGTGTTGCTGACAAGCGTGTTGTTTGGCGTTCCTGTATAATGTGGTAGTTAGGTTGTAGCTCTTAAATCTCATTGAGGTTGACGGGGAGGGTTAAAGTCTACGCGATATGGATCGTCTCTTGAAGCGACAAACGAAAGGTAGCGAGGAGGTTTTGAAAACGTTCGGGGAAATGTGTTTACAAATACTGACCTTTGCTTGAAAATAGAAAGTGGTAAATTGTTCCTTGTTGTAGATATATAAAGTAGTGAATCCATTGATTCACATAATTTAAATAAATAGACAATTTATGGAAAAATCTTTTAATTTAAATTTTCAGCTATTATTAAAAGGATATTTCTAAGCGGAATTATTGGCTAAACAAGTAGTCGTATACTAATTTAGCCAGGGTTTAGGAATATTTTTCTTTAATGAGGAAAATCATAATTATTTATCAATTCGGAATAATATTTTTATAAAATAGATTGTGTTAAGTTTCTCTATCATGAGAGAAGTTTTATGGAAAATTTACGTTTTTTTTATACTATCTAAAAGTTTGATAAATATTTTGTTTGAACAAAATAACGAGGTTTGTTTAAATCAAATAATTGGATGATTTATTTACGAAGGAGATTGCTGGTAGTGTACTAAATTGTGGTGAATGGGAAAGATAATACTTGAAGAATTTTGATGAAAATATGATGGGTGTAATTCACACTCAATGTATTGAATTTATGAATAATAACTTTGGAAAATATAAAATTTAGAAATGCTGAAACATATTCAAAACATAGGGAAATGGTTCTCAAACTGAAATAAATAAGAAAAATAATCCTGTTAACGCCTCCTGTAGCTTTCCACTAGAAGGAGAATAAGTCCCAAGGCGAGCACCGCTTCGAGGATGGAGATTAATTCCTTTTGGTACCCTAATTGGTTTGCTAGGCTATTCATTCCTTGTCCTTGCAAGTCGTGCATTAACCCTTGCTCCATTCTTTGCCTTTCAAATTCTGAGGTCCTTACATGTTGGTGCGTGTCATTGATTGGAAATTCGGGAGTACTAGTGAGTGCCATGATATGCCCTACTAAAGGATTAGAGTAATACAGGTCGGGAATTAGATTAGGGTCTCTTAGTAGGAGTGGTAGTTGATTGTGGGGATGGGGTGTCTGATATGGGTTTCTGGGCGCGGCTGATCCAGGTGTTCGAAGTCTTGGGCCGGTGTTCCTAATCCAATCTACCCTTACATCAAACCTTGGTCTAGCAGCTGCGGGTGTTGGTGATCGATGTACGGGTGATCCGGTGTCTTCTTCCCAATCAGACTCTTCTTCGGGACGGCATACCGGGGAGGTAGGAGAGTAGGAGTCCATGCTTAGCAGGAAAACAATGGAAAGGTTGTAAGCGATAAATAAATACTGAGTGTCAAACATAGGAGTTCTCATAGGTTTATAGTTTGACTAATCATAACGCCGAGTCTTCACAATAGTATTTTAGGAGTACACTTGACCTATAAGTAGTGTATCCCTGAGGAGAATTCCCAGGAAAGAGGGGTGGGTCACTAGGACACACTTAAGTACCCTATATTTCCTTAGTCAGAATCCCTTATGGGTCTACACACTCTTCCAGCCATCATGTATTAATAACACTATTGTTGGGCTCATGGTCATGATGAGAATTGTTGTGAACTGGGCCTTGTGGCCCGAAAGTAAGGTTTATGCATTCCAGTGGGCTTTTGCTTCTTGGGGGATAGGTGGACTGCTTAGTTTATTATTGATGGTCCTTAGGCCCAATAGTTTAAAAAAAATTGTTGTCCACAAGAGGTGTGGTATTATGTATGTGAGTTTAGGGGTGCATGAATAACTAAGTGTGTATGAGTGTGTGTGGAAACTTAGGATAGCACTTTTAAACAAATTAAATAGGTAGCAATGAATAGGAGAAAAAGTTGGCAGGTAATGTGACACATAGAAAAGTTGGCAGGTAATGTGACACATAGATTATTAAGTATTGTATCATATGATGTAGTTATATAGTATAACATGTAAGAATATTCACCTAGAAAAAAATAATCGTATAGCATGTAAATAGTAATGGGTGTAAACACAAAAGTTATCAAGTAGTGTGACCCATATGTCATTATGTATTGTATCACGTAGTGTAAATACTTACGATAGCATGTAAAAATATTTACACAAGGACTAATAATGTAACATGTAGTAGCATGGCATTGTATGGGTGTCCTAAAGTTATAGTCTAGGTCAAGGGTGTCTAATAACCTAGTTCCCTATAACCAAGGCTCTGATACCAATCTGTCACACCCCGACCGATGGCGGAATCATCGGGGCGGGACATGTAGACTGTTCATAAGCACAAGGTTGACTAGATTGAATATATTAAACATCAAATTTCATAGCAAGTAGTCCAAACACAACCAAATCCAAGATAGAACAAAATTGAAATACATAGAGTTCTTCTATTTAAATTAACTAAGTCCAAGCCTATGTGTAGCACATCTTGATCAATCTCACACATTAGAACCTGAAACATGAATAAAATAAAGTCAACTAAAAAGTTGGTGAGTATAACACAGGTTTGTATATAGATAGCATATAGTTGTAAAACAAATCCTTACATAACATGATAAATATAGCATTTGTGGGGAGCAGCTATTGTGTAACCAAGTACAATCAAACCTTTGTAACTAGCATGCAAAATTGTGTTGTCGGTATCAATCACCACAATCTGGGTGGGTTTGTCAGACTCAATAGATCTATCATTGAAAACCGTCGGCTTGAATAGTTAATGATTGCACATAAATTGCACACAAAAGTTAGCACACCTAGCACTCGGGCATAAAGCTCAAATTGCACACACGAATGTAAATAGGATTTGTACTTGTGTTGTTTGTGTAAATGTAAATAGTAACTTGTATAGAGTTCACGTTTCACCCCAAAAGTGTAAAAAAAAGAGTAAAAGGGGCTATGTATACTCACTTGGTTTGAAGGCGTAGATAACACGAAATACTAGCTAGAAATGAGATCCTTGTAATGCACAACGTTAACCTAGTGTGGAATGTATATAGGATTAATAGTATGCTCAATATTCTATGTTTAAGTCTAGGATTGAATTGGTTGTGTGTATAAAGCTTGTGGTTTGTACTTGAATGGTGTTGTATAAAATGAAAGATTTGAAATGAATACTTTGAGAACATTTTGATTAGGGTATGAGTTTGAATAACTAAATAAATTAAATAATTATTACTTATTTAGTAATAAAAATAATGTAGGTAATAGGTTTAGTTAAGTATAACCTAAATAGACAATTTTTGTTTAAATATAAATTAAATAAATAATCGTTACTTTATTTATTTATAAAAATATGTAACTTAATCATTTAGTTATAAAGATGTACCGAGCGTTTTAGATTAATAAATAACTTTCGTTAATCTATTTTTATAAATATGTATAAATATAATTTTGTAGATTTAAATGAATAAATTTTGAAATAGGAATTTGATCCTTTTTAAATAAGGTCAATATAAATCTTTATTAATTATTTTTATTTGAAAATTCATTTGGAATGTTTATTGGTTTTAAAATATAAATTTTAGTATTCTGCCAAGATTTTCTCACACACACGACCGTGCCTGAGACAAGGCACGATCGTGCGAGGACCACGGGTGCGACCGTGTTGATCAAACAGAAGACACAACAAGGCTGCTCACTAGGCACGACCGTGCCTGAGACAAGGCACGACCGTGTCTAGGGTTCTGATAGCACGACCAGGTCTAGCCAAGAGGCACGACCAGGTCTGAGGGTGGGGCACGACCGCGCTGCGATTGGCACGACCGTGTCTCATGAAGCACGATCGCGCTAGAAGACTACCGCGACCGTGTCTGATCTAAAACAGAGACGAATTGTCTAATTCTTATGATATCAATACTGGAAATCTTAGGGCTTTCATCCATCAGGTGATTACGAGTCTATTGGTATAGTTTAATTGCATTTAAAACATGTCCATAGTAGGATTTGATTAAATCGTTTTAGAATGAACTCTTATTCGGGTTCATGTTAAATTCGTTATTGTAAGCCCAATTTATGTTGGGGCTTTTGATCTATAGACTAAAACTAAGATGTAGGAGGTTTCAATTACCCGAAAAGATGATAAATCGATATCGTATGGTAGAAACGAGTCCTGGCGACGACGGGTTTGATCTCCGGCGCTCTCCGCTGCAACTCCGGCTAACTCAATGTGTTCTGAAGCTTTAGGGAGGATCGAATGATGTGTTTGTGTGTTTGTTTGAGAGGATTGTAATAAAAACGATGGAATCGATGGTCACATGGAGGATATAGATAGTTTAGGAGAGGGATCGAACAAAATGGGTTTATTTGTTATAATTAAAATGATTAAACTATTAATTGGGTATGTTAATACGAGAAACGGTTACGAAATCGAATGGCCTTGCGATTAAAGGCTGCATTTACGTTTCAACTGACGTGAGGCGCGACCGTGCCTTTAAGAGGCGCGACCGTGCCTACTAAGGTTTTTGGTTATTTACAAAATCAGCCCTTGCAACTTCAGCTTTGACAGAATTAGCCTGGTTAGGATTTAACAGAACACCTAACGGGATTACTAACTGGATTAACTCTAGGAGGTGTTACCACATGATTATGAGTTCTAAATCTTTGAATTGAATACGTCGGCTAATGATTAATGAGGTGTAGGTTTGAACAAGTATATGTTTTAATGTCATGTTGTTATTTTATTAGTTAAAATAAATTTAAAATAGGGTTGGAAAATCAGAAATGTTACACTTATTGTCTTTATCTTTTTATGTAATTGTATAGATTTTGTCTAAGTGATAGAACAAGTTTCTGCTAGAGGCGAACTTGTTAAGTTCGCCTAGCCTATTAGAGGAGAACTTGTTAAGTTCGCCTAGTCTCATGTGAGGCAAACTTGCTATGGTCTCCATTTCAACATGTGAAGCAGAATACATTGCTGCTGCAAGTTGTTGTTCACAGATCTTATGGATCCAACAACAATTAAGAGACTACGGTTTGAATTTTATAGGAATCCCCATGTTTATTGATAGTAATGCTACAATGTCTATCACAAATAATCCTGTTAAGCACAGTAAAACAAAACACATTAAAATTAGATATCATTTTATTCGTGACTGTGCAGATAAGAAGTTGATTGAGCTGGTAAAGGTACATACAGATGATAATTTTGCTGATCTTTTTACCAAGGCTTTTGATCGTACCAGGTGTGAATTTCTGATCAAAATGATTGATATGATCAATCCCGAATAAAAGTTTTTCAAAAACAGATTTTCATGGGAGATTTTGTTTTAAATTTCTTTTATTGCTTTATTACATTTCGGCATTTTAAATTTCAGTCAAAAATTGTTATTTATAAAAAAATCAAAACAAAATGAAAAATATAAAATTGACATAATTTGAAGTTAGAGAAGAAATGATAGTACATCAGTGAATAGTTCATTACACATGACCATAGTAGACCTTTGATATATGATAGTTTAAAGTAAATTGATTTGATCTAAATTTCAAAGTCTGCATAAATAAGAAATGATAGTGTTTTGGATGCTCTAATATTGATAATATGTTTTAATTTGAATATGAGTTTGAAACTTGAATTGTCAATAGACTAGAAGCATTTTTGAACCAATAGTAGTGTGAAAATTAAATATGATATGATTACATCTGTGATTTGAATCCATTATATGCCTGGGTGTGTGTGTAAAAGATCATTATCAGATATAGAATATATGGTTTTAAGAATTTCATGAGACCAATATCGAATTATGTCTTTAGCACAATCTCTTTCAGTTCACTTCAATGCCCATGCCCCGAAAATATGCAATGTGTTGCTGAACTAAGATATGTTTCTGACATCATCTGTTGGAACATATATTTACCCTTGGATCAGTTAGATACATCATCTATTCTAATTTCATTGAAATTTATCCAGATAATAGTTAGATCCTCCTACCTGAATCTATTGATTCTCATTATAAAGCCAATTCATTAGAATCTTTTGATTCTGAATCATCCTGATTCTCATATCCTTTGGGATATGCTATTCTATACTTGTGCTAATAGAGATAATTTCATCTTGGAGAATGATCTAATCTTTCAATAAACTGTGTATGTCTTGAAGATAGTGCAAATTTAAATTTATGTTGGCATATATGTGGGGTACACGATGTTTTTCATCTAAATGATACTAACTCACATTAATTGGGAAGAAAAATGCTTATAGTTTCAAATTATATAATATTGACAACTTAAGAATTCATGCTTTGTATTACAATTTCGGAATGAAAAATTGAGCATTTCATGACCTGATCTTGTTTACTTTGAAATTTATCGCGTATCATTTCAAGTACTATTCAAATCGATTACAAAAGTTACATAAAAAAAATTGAGTTACATAAGAATGAGTTTGATTGTTTCATACCATATGTTACTCATAGTTGATAATAGACTGTGTGATGAATTACTCATATACTGATATGATCTTCTTGTTCATTATGTTAATCCAAAAATATGTGTTTCAGTTTGCTCAGATAAAAACAAAAAATATGTGATTCCGTTTGTACAGATAAAATCCAAAAAATATTTTGTTTTTATCCTCAATGAGAATTTTATTTTTATTAAAATGATTCGGGATTGGATCGGATACATGTTACAGATGGAAGTACACAAAAATGTGACGTGTTGAAAGTGAAGTAATTGTTCATGGCAAAGGTTTGGAGCGAACTTAATATGTTCGCCTGTTTCGGATTAAGCGAACTTAATATGTTCGCCCGAGGCTTGTTAAGCGAACTTAACAAGTTCGCCTAATGAAGCGAACTTAATTGTGATTAAATATTTTGTTCAGGCGAACTTATCCTTATTATCTTTTTTCACTGTGGGAGCGAACTTATTGAGTGAACTTACGGGTTTTTTAGCGAACTTGTGACAATCTGAACTAAGGTTTTCGATTTGAAATTTTCGTGTTTCCCTCTGGATCGGATTTGAATTGCGAATCTTTCTAAGGTAATTTCAAGGTTTTTTATCCGTTAAATAAATGGGAATTTGATTCTTTGACCCTGTATTCATCGTCATTTGACCGCCGGTCTGAGTTTGATCTGATATGGTGTCGTTTCATGGGTAAAAATTACAATTGACACTTAATATTGTTTCGTGGTTGAGTATCAATGATTATGATGCGTTTAATTTGAAATAAATTGACGATTTGGACATTTTGGATATCTGCTGTAGAAGTTGTATCGACAAACTGGTTCAGGCGAATTTGTTCAGGCGAACTTGTTCAGGCGAACTTGTTATGTTTGCCTCTTGCAACACTAAGCGAACTTATTAAGTTCGCCTAAGGGCTCAGTAGTGTTTGGACTTGTGATTTTTTTTTTGTGTGTGAAATTTTTTTTGTGTGTAATTTTTTTTATGATTTTTTTATTTTGTTTGTTATATGACTAATGTGTGTTCTTTGTCCAATACTTTTACAGATGGCTCGTCATATTGAGTAAAACATAATCAAGTGGCGTTGTTAGATCCAAACATGTCTGAAGCTGTTAATTTCCAAGGAATTATCAACTTTTTGAATCGTTCTCGTTTGCATGTGGCTTTATCCGCAGATCCGTACATTAGC
This sequence comes from Smallanthus sonchifolius, assembly GCA_023525975.1. Lineage (NCBI taxonomy): Eukaryota > Viridiplantae > Streptophyta > Magnoliopsida > Asterales > Asteraceae > Smallanthus > Smallanthus sonchifolius. The sequence continues at coordinate 50,465,030 of CM042023.1, forward strand.
TTACCGTATATACAACAATTCTGGGATACAGTACATCAAGACACAGATGTTGAACCTCACGTACTTCGTGCTACGGTGAATAATATAGAGGTAGCTATTTCAGTGGACACTGTTCGTGCTGTTTTAGCATTGGGAGGTGATAATGACGATCCTATATCTTATCCTGGAACACTAATTATGGGATATTTTCAGATGATGGATTACAGAGGCAGACCAAATGATACACAAGCAAGAAAGGGAGGTTTAGTTGGAGAATGGAGGTATTTTAGGCACGTCATCATACAATGTTTGTCTCCAAGAAAGGCTGGTACTGATGGTTTGAAGAATGCATTGCAATGGTTGCATTGACCCTAAACAAACGGTTTAACTTTGTTTTATATATCTACCATGAGTTGGTCATGCAAATTAATCCTCCAGAAGGTCAAGGGTTTCTTATGTACCCTAGGTTCTTACAAATGATGCTGAATCATTTAATTCCTGATTTACCACAGCATCCAATCCGTTTGACTTTGACTCCTATGTCTAAACGAATCTTTACTGATTGTACTAAGGTTAAACAACAAAATGTTGCTTTGATTCCTGTTCCTACTCCTTTGTTTGGTCATTTAATCAGTCTTGATTATGTTGCGCCACCTAATGATAATTGGTTTCATCCTGAGGAGTTAGCACAAGGCCAAGTCCAGAATCAAGTTCCTATTCAACAACAACAAGTTCCTATTCAACAACAACAACTTCCTATTCCACAAGAAAAGGTTCACATTCCTGTTAATGAACTAGTTCTGTTGAAACACTTTCCTGTGACAAACACTCTGGATAGATAGAGTCTTAGTCTTAGTTTGTCGTGTCTTATTTGTAATTGTCTTTGTATGTAAGAGTCTTTATGTATTAGTTTATCGAGTTGTATTTACTTTTACATATTGAATGTTGCTTAATTCTCTAAGTGTTTTGCGCACTTGTAAGTGCGTAGGAGAAAGCTCCTGCGTACTTAGCAAGTACGCAAGAATAACTTTGCGTACTTGCTAAGTACGCAAGAGCATTTTGCCTTGCGCACTTGCTAAGTGCGCAGGCATCAGGTCTTGTGTAAATAGGATAGGTTGACAAAAGTTAAGTACGCAGGCGTTATTGAAAATACGCAGATTGTAATCTCAGTGCTTATCTCTATAACCTTCAAGTGTTTATAATACAAAGAACGTTTAAAGTGTTTTCTCTTGTCGGTTTACTTTGTTTAGCTAGACTCTCCGCCTAGTCACGGGCATTTCGCACCCGGTCCGACTAGTAGACCCACTTGCATGTGACGATCCGCCACACCCGAGGGTCCTACAAGTGGTATCAGAGCATTGCTCCTGATTTCGAGTGTTGTGGGTGAGTTTGGAGAGTTTCTACCGAGTTTTTACAAGCAAAAAGAAGTATTTTTGTTGATTTTTGTGATAAAATAGGGGTAGCTCTTGAGCACTATTTTAGAAGCAAAAATCACTCAAAAACTGATTTTTGTTGTGTATTTGAGTGTTTTGAGCATCAAAGGCTGGTTAGAAACAAGTTTCTGACCCTTTGGCTCATTTGCATTTATCAACAGACCAATTTTTACCATCTCCGGCGAGTTTCAGGTGACCAGAAAAGTTTGGTGAAAGTTGTTGAAAAGGTGTTGTGCGTACTTACCATTTTTGGCAAAAAGTACAGTTTTGTGCGTACTTACTAAATACGCAAGACTTATCTCCTGTGTACTTACAAGTGCGCAAGACTGAACTTGTGCGAACTTAAGTTATATCCTGCGTACTTACTATTTACTAATGCGTACTTACAAGTACGCAAGAGGAAATCTAAATACGCAAGACCATTTCTCAAGTGCGCAAGGCCAAAATCAAGTGCGCAACAGTGTCTGATTTTTTTGAAATTTGACTAAGTGTTCACTATGTCGAATCTTCAGAATCTTGGAAACCTGTTAAATTATGATAATGTGATCGGTACACCACAGAAACCACCAAAGTTGCTGAACGTGAACGATTATTCTAATTGGAAAGCACGTTTTGAGCACTACATTTCTTATACCGACTCATCGCTATGGATACCAATCCTTGAGGGATATAAGCATCCCACACACATCTATCTTGATGAAACCATGCCCAAACCTATCTCTAAGCTTTCTGACGAAGAAAAGAAAGCTTATGATCATGAAAAGAAGGCACTTGGTTCGATCACTATGGCATTAACTCGAAAATTGTTCCACAGTTTCCGAGGTTATGACAATTCCAAGGATCTCTGGAAAGCTTTATAGAAAAGATTCGAAGGAAATAGTGACATCAAGAAGAGTAAGAGGGATCTTCTCAGGAAGCAGTATGAGTGCTTCAGATTTTTAGAGAACGAATCTTTAGATGACCTCATCTCTAGATTCTATCATTTACAGACTGAGTTGAAGGCTTTTGAACTCAGGTATCCAGATGAAGAGATGGTGGAAAAGTTTTTGGATGATTTACCACCCAAATTTGAGATGTACACAACCCTGATGAGGGAAAATCCAAAGTTGTATGAGTTGACAGTTGAGGAGGCAATAGGAAAGGTTCAAGCTCATGAGATGAACCTAAAAAGAAAGGAGAGCTCAGGAAGACCCCAGATACAAGACCCTTCAATGTATCATGGGACGACTTCTACATCCAAGTCATCGGGCTCTGGAATTTCCCTCTTCACTAGAAATCCTACTGAAGAAGACCACTCAACTGGGTGTGGTGGTCATGCATGCTGTGCTTCAGGATAAGGGTTGGGATCTCATCATCAACATACCTCAAGAAATCCTCCTGCTACGTCTTCAGCTAACCAATCAGCTATAGCCAGAATAGCTGAAGATCATGTAGCACTATTCTCATATTGTATGCTTGCGTATGAGAATTTCATAGGTGGCTAGCTTACTGATCCCGAGACGATTGAAGAAGATTTTAATCAAGTGGATCCTGATGACATGGAGGACATGGATATTCAATGGAATATGGCCATGCTATTGAGGAGAGCCAAGCGTTTCCTGAACAGAACAGGAAGAAAATTTATTGGCGGGCATCCTAATGCCAAGGTCGGGTTTGACAAATCTAAGTCCAAATGCTATAAGTGTCTAAATTTTGGACACTTTGCTCGTGAGTGTTAGAAAGACAGAGCACCAGCCTCTGGTTTTACTTGACCCAGCCAAGGAAACAGCCATGGCCACAACAACTCAAACCACCACAATCAAAGCCAAGGTGGAACGTCCAATGCACTGGTAGCCCAACAGGACGAAAGCTTTGATTGGGGTGTTCATCTTGAGGATGTCATCATCGCACAAACCCAGGTTGGTCTCATGGCTGAGATCATGGAGATGATGGAAGCAGAGAAAAGGGAAGCTTCTATGGCTGACCTAGAAGAGTCTACTACTGCTGCTACAGAGGAAGAAAAGGAAGCTGAAGAAAAGGAAGCTCCTGTAGCTGAGAAAGAGGAATCGACTACTGCTGTTGCTCTCATGGCCATTGGAGAAGCAACAAGTTCATCTTCTGAGGTAGACTCTAACCCTTTTTCTGTTATTTCATGTTCTAAATGTCTAGGGCTAAAACTTGAAAATTCTAGGCTCCAAGACAAAATCGAACCCCTAAGTATGGCAGCTCTAAACTATAAAGAAAATGAAAAACGTTTTAAAGATTCTATTGAAACGTTGAAAAAAGAAAAATGTGAATATTCTCTAAAAATAAGCGATCAACAGCTTCATTTAGATGTTGCATACAGGGGGTTGGAAAAACGGAACAATGAAATTAACAAACTGCAAAATGAGATCTTACAGTTAAAATGTACAAATGAGAAGTTGAAAAACTCTCGCTTTGTGCTGGAACACTACGAATCTGTAGTGAGACAAATGAATGGGTTAGGGTTGGGTACTAATGCCATTCCTCCACCAGTGAGCGGGAAGTTTGTCAATAGCTTAATAGACATTGATCTCACTTGTCTAGATGAGTCCTCTGATAAGGATGATTCCCCTAAAAAGGATGAATCTTCAAGTAAAGCTAACTCCACATCTATTAAGGAGTTCGTTACTGCTTCTGAAGACGGGTAGGTTAATTCTTGCCCTGAAGGAGTAGTATCTGAGGAGTTGTTGACTGAACATAAAGTAAAGAAAAACGTTATCACTAATGGTGATAATTGCATTTTAACTGAACCCGATATCATTGAAACAAATGATAATCTAAAGGTAATGCTTTTTGGGGGTTATAAAAGTCTTAACCAAGCAAAGAAAGAAGTTTTTTCAGCTCATTATGGGCTTGGGTATAAAGAAAATTTGGAAAAATACTATACCCCCAAAAACCAAACTGTAAAGGTTCAGAATACTGTTCATAAACCAACTCCTCCTGCTCATAATGCTAAGTTATCTAATGCCAAATCTAATGAGCCTTACAAGAGAACTTATGTAGACAAGAGGAATTGTTTTCACTGTGGCTTGGTTGGTCACATTCTTGTGAACAGTCCTTCTAAGAACCAAGGGAAACGGCATGTTGTTTCACAACCAGCTGTTATCCCTAGGTCGCCACCGGTGAAACCTCACAAACATCCAAAACAAAATGTGGTGAAACCACTAGTCAAACCGATGGTAAAGACTAAGATCAAATGTGAAGCTAAACTATCTGTTCCAAGAAAGGTAACGCAACCTGCTGTACCTTGTGTATCTACCTCTGGTAGTACACGTACTGGTGAGAAACCTGTGGCGAACTCTCTAAGCCACAGAGGAGGAAATGGAACAAGAGGTTGAGAAAGCTAGAAAAGCTGACTCCAGTTCAATCAGGTGAAGCTTCCACAAGTTCACCTGCTGTTGTTGAACCAAAGTCACCTGTTCCGGTTAAGAAACAGAAGAGATCTTGGACTGCCAAATCCAAAACTTCTCAATCTCCTGGTTCTATTTCTTCTAAAGATTCATCAATTTTGAACAGTCATCATGACTGTGAGTTAAAGGAAGTAGTTTATTTTGAAAAGGATGGACGACCCAAGACCACAATGGCTTGGGTCTCCAAATCTAACTAATTCTTTTGTTACTCGTGCAGGGACGTTCGAAGGGTACTATCTCTAACCGATGGTATGTAGATAGTGGATGCTCCCGGCACATGACAGGAAACATGGCCCTGCTTCAAGATGTTAAACCATTTAGAGGCGGCTATGTGGCCTTTGCCGGAGAAAAAGGAGGCAGCATCACGTGTCAATGCGTGGTTTCGAACGGTTGTGTCAGCTTTGACAATGTCAACTTCTGCCAGCAGCTAAAGCATAACCTGTTAAGTGTCTCCCAAATGTGTGATAAGGAGTACTCGGTGATGTTTGACAAGTCAGAATGCCTGATTCTCAAACCCGGTTTCGAAGTTCCCAAAGATTGGATCCTGATGAGAGCGCCAAGAACAAACGACGCCTATCAGATCGATATGAGCGTGGCAACAACCACCTCATCAGTTCCTACCTGTTTGCTTACTAAAGCGACAGAGCTCGACTCCATCTTGTGGCATAGGAAACTCGGACATATCTCGTATCGTAAAATGAATCATCTTGTCCGAAACGGTTTGGTAACCAGGGTTCCTAAGTTGAGATTTACCGTTGCAGATGATTGTATGCCTTGTAAAAAGGGCAAACAGAAACGGAAGTCTCACAAGCCCAAGCTCCAAAACTCTATTGATACCCCTTTGGAGCTATTACATATGGATCTGTTTGGCCCCATAAGTATCAGGAGTATTGGAGGTAAGTCGTTCTGTTTGGTTGTAACTGATGATTTCTCACGTTTTTCTTGGGTGCATTTTCTAGGTACTAAAGACGAGACTGCTGATATTCTTCAATACTTGATCCTGAGTTTGGAATCTCTTTGCAAGCTGAAAGTTAGAAGAATAAGGAGTGACAACGGAACTGAGTTCAAGAATAATTTGATGGAGCTTTTCCGTCTCAAGAAAGGGATCCGTCACGAATTCAGCGCGCCGTACACGCCTCAGCAGAATGGAGTTGCTGAACGGAAGAACAGAACACTGATTGAGACTGCAAGGACTATGATGTCGGATGCAAAGCTTCCTGTCACTTTCTGGGCAGAAGCCGTTAAAACAGCTTGTCACGTCTTAAACAGAGTTCTGGTTGTGAAGAGGCACAACAAGACTTGTTATGAGTTGATCAACAATCGACTCCCCAATCTTGATTACCTAGTTCCTTTTGGTAGTCCCTGTTCCTTGTTGCTACAGTACAAAGACCGCCAGTCTAAGTTTCATGCAAAAGCGGTGGAAGGCATCTTCTTAGGATACGTTGCCAACTCGGCTTGCAAGAGAGTGTACAACATAGGAACTCGTACTGTCGAGGAATGGTTCGAAGTGGATTGTAGTAAACACAGCATTCCACCAGAACCAACAGGTCCAGCTTAGGGTTTTGATTATGATGCGCTATTCAAGTCATTCAATCTTCCTGATCTATCTGCAGTTGACGCCGCAAATGTTTATGAATTATTGGGTGGCGACAATGACTCCAGTTTCTCTACTTATGCTACTGTACCGATTATAACTCCTGATTCCAATGCTGCATCTGCATCTGGAACTCATGACAGTGATAACAGTGAAAGAGTTCATGTGGTTGGAGATGACGCTTAAGCCAATCCTAACACAACTGTAGGAAATGAAGCTCCAGCTGATCCAATTAACATTGAATCTTCTTCCTCTGGAACACCGGAAATGGGGGACTTAAGCACGAATCTAGATCCATAAATTCAGGAACCGATTGTACCAGAGACGCGAGTGCATCGGAATCATCCAATCAACAACATTATTGGTGATCCTTATGCCGGTGTTCAAACTCGTCATCGAACCATCACTGAGAACACCAGTCTTTACACAGAGATACTTGACACTGGTGTGATGGAAACATGTCTGCATGCTGCATTCGTGTCCCAGTTAGAGCCGAAGAATGTGAAGGAGGCTCTCACTGACAACTGCTGGATTGAGGCGATGCAAGATGAATTGTCTCAATTCCAAAAGTTACACGTGTGGGATTTGGTTGACTTTCCAAAAGGCTTTCAGCCAATCGGAACCAGATGGGTGTTCAAATGCAAGACGGATGATCGTTATGTTGTTGTGAAGAACAAAGCAAGATTGGTTGTTCAGGGTTTTTATCAGCAAGTGGGCTTGGATTACACGGAAGTATATGCCCCAGTTGCTAGAATTGAGGCCATTCGACTGTTCTTGGCTTATGCCACATATGTCGGCTTCAGGGTCTATCAACTTGATGTGAAGAATGCTTTCCTTTATGGTAAAGTTCATGAAGAGGTCTATGTCACTCAACCTCCCGGATTTGAAGATCCGCATAATATCAATAAAGTGTATAAGCTCGACAAAGCACTTTATGGTCTTCATCAAGCACCGCGGGCATGGTATGAGACATTATCTAAGCATTTACTGTCTAATGGTTTCGACCGTGGACAGATTGACTCGACTCTCTTCATTAGGAAAGCAGGAGGTGACATTCTTCTTGTACAAGTATACGTCGACGACATTATTTTTTGATCTACCAATGAAGGGGTGTAGGGAATTCGAGCAGGTGATGAAGTCAAAGTTTGAAATGAGTAACATGGATGAATTGTCGTTCTTCCTGGGTCTGCAAGTCAGTCAAAGAGAGGATGGCATTTATCTACATCAAACTAAGTATGTGCAGGACATCTTGTCAAAATACAAGATGAATGATAACAGTACTTATGGCACACCTATCCCAGTCAATCATGGTTTGCATCCTGACAAAGATGGAAAGGATGTAGATAGCAGATTGTACCGTGGGATGATCAGATCACTTATGTATCTCACAGCTTCAAGACCCGATATAATGTTTGCTGTGTGCTTGTGCTCAAGGTTTCAGTCTCAACCAAAAGAGTCACATATGATAGCCGTGAAGAGAATTTTCAGATACCTGAAAGGGAAACCCCGATTAGGTCTTTGGTACTCTAAGCAGCAGTCATTCGACTTCAAAGCCTACACTGATTCAGATTATGGCGGTTGTAACCTTGACAGAAAGTCAACTTCCGGTGGATGTCAATTCTTAGGAGACAGACTGGTCTCCTGGCAGTGCAAGAAGCAGTCAACAGTTTCTGTCTCAACTTGTGAAGCAGAATACATTGCTGTGGCGAGCGGTTGTTCTCAGATACTGTGGATTCAGCAGCAGTTGAGAGACTACGGCTTAAACTTCATTGGAACTCCATTATTCATTGACAACAATGCCACCATGTCCATCACAAATAACCCGATGAAACATTCCAAAACTAAACATATAGAAATTCGTCATCATTTCATCCGTGATTGTGCTGAAAAGCATTTAATTGAACTTGTAAAAGTTCACATGAATGACAATCTTGCTGACCTTTTCATAAAGGCATTTGATCGATCCCGTTTTGAGCATCTTGTCAACTTGATAGGAATGTTCAATCCTGAGTGAAAATTAATTTTTCTTAAATCAATTCAATTCATGGAAGTTAAATTTTTTTTTTTTTAATTTTCTGTATAGTTCTTTTAAGTTTCAAAATATTTTACAAAAACAAAAAAAAAATAGAAAATGGAGAAAATTTCAAAGTTAACTTCAGAAAAGAGGAAATGATAGTACATCAGAAATGATCTAAACGTCACAAACTGCTCATATGAGAAATGATTGCGTCATGCTTACTTAATTGTTTAAATTATTATATTTTTAATCTGCTTATTTACAAGTAAGTTGAATTGTCAGTAGGCTGTATGCGTCTTTGAATCACTAGTAGTGTGAAAACTAAATCTAAATTACAACTACAACTGTGATTTGAACCCATGTTTGCAAATGTGTGTGTGAAAAAGAATAGAAAAGATCATTATCAGATAAAGGATGTTAGATTTTGGTAATAATTTTCTTTTGAGGTCAGTTTCGGGTTATGTCGTTAGCACAATTATTGCGGTTCATCTCACTGCCCATACTCACAAGTATGTAAGGAGAGATTGAATCAAGACATGTCTCTACATTAACCGTTGAGCATGTATTCACCCTTGAATCACTCCTGATTTATTGAAATCAAATCCAGATAAAAGTTGGATCCCCTTACCTTAAAACTCAAACACCATATATATTATCCTGAATCATCATACCGATATTCAATGAAGAAAATCAAATGAAACCAAGACAAATGAATCACTCGATTCTGAATCTTATGATTCCTGATAATCCTTATGGATTCTGCTTGATTTTTCCTGTGCTAATAGATGTAACTTCATTCTGAAAATTTAGAAAATCATTGGGAAAATCTTAGATGCCTTGAGATAATGCAATTTACATTAGTGTAGCATATCAGTGGGGGTACACGTTGTATATCTTATAATTAATACCTTAATACACAAGAACGTGATACAAAGATGCTTATAGTTTCAAATCTTATAATATTGTCAACTTGAATTACTTGTTTATGTGCTTATTACGTATGAATAAATAGTAATCTATGACATGATCCCATATTCTTTGATGTTTATATTGTATCATTTTTGCTAAAAGATAGTCTGATATGATCCTCTGCTCGTGTCTTTGATCAAAAATAGTTTGTGTGAATACGTGTATATTTTTATTAGAAAAGATCAAAAAGATTTTAAGTTTATGCATAGTTCAATTTTATTCAGAAAAGCCAAAAATATTTGTGTTTAACCTTCCTGAATTGTATTTAAATCCTCTTGATTGAATATTTTTTAACTTGTTCGTTATTTGACTTGAAAAACTTCATAAATTTGAGTTGAAAGTTTGCGCACTTAAGGGTTTGTGCGTACTTGTAAGTGCGCATGAAGTAAGCTCTGCGTACTTAATAAGTACGCAAGAGTTAAGTCTTGCGCACTTGTAAGTACGCAAGAGTTAATTCTTGCGCACTTGTAAGTACGCACGAGTTAAATCGTGCGCACTTGTTAAGTACGTACGGCCTTTTAGTGTTGAGTATAAAAAGGGGACTTAGAAATTTTTAGAGTTTTTCATCACACTCAAACAGACTTTTTCCCTCTGCAAACTTACTCAAAATCCAAGTGTACCTAATCCGATTTTTCATCCCACTACAAGTTTGATCATCTCATAATATCGATTTGGTGAGAATCTAGGCTCATTCCATCCACAGAATCTCATGATTTTGGACCGATTATCTTAGGTTTTTGTTCGAGATTTTTAGACAATTTTTGGGTTGTTTGGGTAATACCTAATAATTAAAACTTGTTAACAATCATTATTCGATCACTAATCGACCCTTAATCGTCCAATTTCTTCTTTGATTTTGACTTTGGGCTTGAATTCGAACCGTCAGTGGTCTCGTTCGACGGTTAGGTCAAAATCGGTCAAGGTTAGCAGTGTCTTGGTGTAAGTATTGGTCCCATAGGCTCGAATCATTGATTCTGACCTAGTGGTGACCCAATACACACCAATTTTTTAACATCAAGTTGAATTTCAAACTTCTGAATTTTTCACCAAGTGCGTTTCCTGCGCACTTAACAAGTACGCAAGAAGCACTTCATGCTTACTTGTTAAGTACGCAAGAGGAAACTCTTGCGTACTTGCTAAGTACGCAGGACCAACACTTGGCAAAAATTCATAAGTCTGAAATTCAGTTCAAAGAGTAACTGCTATACTGAGTCATGTTTATCCATTTCCAATGATACGTGTTGTTCTGATTCTGTTTTCTGTGTGTTTTTGCAGATCATGGCTCGGGCGTTTACTAACGAATTCAACCTGTTAGCTAACACTGAACTGGAATGGAAGGGTGCTGCACTGCAGTATAGAGACATAGTTGATTTCTTGAACCGTTCAAGAATCAGCTACGCCATTTCTGCTGACCCGATCGTGTCAAGACCCTACCTCGAGCAGTTTTGGGAGACTGCGGAGCACGACTGCACGGTAACCCCCAACGTTATGAGGGCTACCGTTGCTGGTCATGCTATTGCTTTCTCTGAAGATACTATAAGAAGGGTCCTTCAAATCAGAGATCTCACGACCGACCCGATAGCCTATCCAGACTACTTTGTGGACGGCTGTTGGAGACAAAGAATGGGCTATGTCGGTGCGAGGGACTATGCTTCATACAAGAAGATGTGGGTGTTAGACCAATGGAGATACTTCGCCCACGTGATGATCATGTGCATCTCATCAAGGAAAGCTGGGAAAAATGCCATGGGTCATGACCTTGCAGCAGCCATGGTCGGCCTTTCTCTCAATAAGGGCTACAACTTCTCCTGCTACATCTTTAAGGCCATCAATGACCAGATCAACACAGCGGAGAGGTTTCGGTTCTTGTTATACCCTCGGTTTGTGCAACTTCTGATTAATGACACGTTGCCAAACCTTCCTGCTATAGGGGAGAGACTACTAGTAAAGAGGGTGGATAAAAGAGTATTCGCCCAATTCCTAAAGCCAGGCAGTGTAGATCCTACCCCTGTGCATACAGAACTCTTTGGCCACCTCATCAATGAAGCGTATGTGGCCCCAGGTGACTGGAGATGGTACAGTCACGACTCGGAGCCTGAATTGAATGAACACTCCGACGAACAACAACAACAACAGGAGGAAATGGACAGTGATGATGGTTCGTCTGATGATGGAGACGACGAAGGAGGAAATGATGGTGCTGAGGGATCCGACTCGGAAGCGACTGAGTCAGATTCTTCTGATTCTGATGATGCACCGTCACAGGTACACGCACAGAGAACGGCTAAGGTAACCCTACCTGAGTCATCCTCCAAGAGAAAGCGACAGTCCTCTAGCAGCGAATACGAGCCAGACTCTGACTCTGACGCTGCTATGCAAAGACAAAGAAGGGAAAGCATTCACAAGAACAGGGGCGATAGGCAACAGCCCTCTATCCCCAGTGAGGTGGAGGCTCAGTAGCCAGTACAAGTGTCAGATGCAAGTCCTGATTCAGCCTCCACCCCACCTTCACAGCAGCTTTACCGTAGGAGGAGGAGGCACAAGTGCAAAGTGAAGTGGCCGTCACTACAATCACAGAAGTGATTCCTGTGATAGTGACCCTCCCTACCACAACTACTTAGGTGGCGGTGACTACTCCAATTCTCACGGAGTCAGTCACCTTCACCCCTACCATTACCCCTACCACCCTCGTCACATCTTCCATCCCAACCACCCCCATTGAGCCTCTAAGTCAACCCTTCAATTATGGAGATTTCACACAAGGGTTTGACTTTGATACCATATTCTCCCCCCCATTCACAATGCTGAGGCGTCCTCATCCAGACATCCTGATCCGAACAATGCTAGGATAGATGTTCTGGAAACCCAAGTTGCTGGATTACTCGAGACTATTCAAAAATCAAAGGAGGAGTCTGACGCTCAACAAGCACAGATCAATTCTTTGGTAGACGAAGTTAGAATCCTTCGTAGCCAGAAAACGGGGACTGAGGAACGACTGAAGAACGTCATGGCCCAGAACGAGCTCCTAATCAAGACAAATGAAATGCTTCTAGGTCATGGGTCATCCTTGGAGCTGAGGTTTGATACTCAAAGGAAGGAGCATGAGTTGATGGTCAAATTGATTGCTGATCTGACCAAGAAACATGATGCTCAGGGGAGAAGGAGAAGGAGAAAGAGAAAGAAAAGAGGACTACTAGTGATGAGGCGTGTCATCCGGTCGACTTGACTAAGGATGACAACAAGGACAAGGATCCCGAAGCCGGTCCTAGTGGAGGTGAGCACCAAGCCTTATCAATCGTGCCCATCTCTACTGTTCCAATGGCTCAGGGGGAGTCGACTCATCAAGAGGGTGGTGATACCCCTGGTGGTGGTGGTGGTGATAAAGGAAAGTCAGTGGCTGAAGTGCTTAAGGACTTATCTGATGATGAGATCCTATACCTAGAGCCTGACTATTCCAACGAAGCACAGATCGATGCTCTCTTTAATTTGGAAGAAGGAGAGATCGACTATGGAGACGATTGGGATGATGATGAGGACGTTGTAATCGAAATTTCCAAGGGTGACGGGGAAGGAGAGTACGAGCTAGAAGATGGTGAAATCTTTGAATTTCCATCCTTCGACGCTCTGCTCGACACAGTTTCAGTCGAGCAGGCTAGTAATGTAGAAGCCTCGACTGAAGCCTCCCCAGTTGACCCTGCACCTGTGGGCCCAGAGGCACCGAAAGAAACATACATGCCTTCTACTTCATCAAAGGGTCCAGCTCCTGTGTGGCAAAAGACCTCTATAATAGACAAACACGGAGCAACATGGATGATCTTGGCTGTAAGGTTCGAGGAGGATAAGCAGTTGTTCGCTATCAAAAGATCTGGCGGGGTTCAATACTTGAAACCCACCAGTGAAGCGTTCAGCTCCTTGCCCAAATACGACCTTATGAACCTAGCAAACCGAGTGCTGCTGGATCATTCCAATCACGCAATGGCGATGGGTTTGTGGGTGGTTCTGCAGCGAGAAGCAAGATCGGGGAAATTCGAGATGTTCAAGCCTGAAGTGCCCAAAAGGGTCAAGGATAAGCACGTTAGACATCCTGTGACTAAGAAGCACTTAAAGAAATTGGTATACAAGCCAGTGCGACGTGAAACTAAGATTCCACTGAGCAAGTTATCTCTGGATATTCTTGGTGACATGTGGTACTGATACGTAGATCCAAAGACGGGCGAGGCTGTGATCATGGGTAAAGGACGTTCTGAGAGCGGGAACATAGTGCCAAAGGAACTGATCAGAATTTTTGATGAAGTCTGCTTCATCAACTTTTCTGTGAAAGATCTAGAGGTACTAGCAGAACGGTATTGCGTCTACACTGATGAATGGACAAAGCTCCTTGCTTCTAAATATGACAAGGTGATTAAGTTCTGCCTTGATTACAAGAAGAAGATGGAAGCTAAAGATCAAGCGCTGTGAAGACTGAAGATGTGAAGCCCGAAGACTGAAGATTATCCAGAGCTGTTGTCAAGGGGGAGTTTGTTGAAGCACTTTCCTGTGACAAACACTCTGGATAGATAGAGTCTTAGTCTTAGGTTGTCGTGTCTTTGTTTGTAATTGTCTTTGTATGTAAGAGTCTTTATGTATTAGTTTATCGAGTTGTATTTACTTTTACATATTGAATGTTGCTTAATTCTCTAAGTGTTTTGCGCACTTGTAAGTGCGCAGGAGACAGCTCCTGCGTACTTAGCAAGTACGCAAGAATAACTTTGCGTACTTGCTAAGTACGCAAGAGCATTTTACCCTGCGCACTTGCTAAGTGCGCAGGCATCAGGTCTTGTATAAATAGGATAGGTTGATAGAAGTTAAATACGCAGGCATTATTGCAAATACGCAGATTGTAATCTCAGTGCTTATCTCTGTAACCTTAAAGTGTTTATAATACAAAGAACGTTTAAAGTGTTTTCTCTTGTCGGTTTACTTTGTTTAGCTAGACTCTCCGCCTAGTCACGGGCATTCTGCACCCGGTCCGACTAGTAGACCCACTTGCATGTGACGATCTGCCACACCCGAGGGACCTACAAGTTCAAGAAGACATTTCTCAAGATAATGAACAAGATTTGGTATGAATATGGAAGATTTTGATAATGACGCTGTGAACTCACCCATTCATGAAGTTGAAGGGAATGTGGTAGATACGAGTTCCGGTCATACTATTTTACCTGATTCTGATTCGTCTAGAGATTTTAGCTCAGATCATTATGAGAGATTGGCTACGTTACCATTCGCAAATATGGGGAAACGTATTAAATCTAAAGCCAGAAAGTCGAGGCGTAAGTCTGTTCAGAATCCTCCTTCTGGATCAGTACTTGGCAAGAGAACTTTATTTGATGAGAGTTCTGACTCGGAAAGTGATGTTATTCCAGTTCCAAAAGCTCAGAAGCTTATGTTTGATTCTATTGCTGCTGCTCATTCATCTCAAGGTGTTGAGGACGCTACTTTTGTTGCATCCTTACTGGTTACACCTCCTACATCTAAACATCCATCTCCGGTGATTTCTCCACATGTTCCACATTCATCTGACGCTGGTCCTTCAAAGCCTTCTGATTCTGAAAGGATTACTTTCCTTGAATCATAGGTGCTTGCTTTGTAGACTCAGGTAGATACTCTTGTGTCTACTGATACTCAGAGACAGTTGGTTCTTCAAGCTCAAGCTACACAGATTGCTGACATGCAGTTATTGGTGTCCAAACTTGTTGAACGTCTTGACGCTCAGGGGGAGTTAAGGATACATGATACTTGTCATGCTGATTCTGTTCAAAGAAATAATGATGATGACAATGATCCTAGTGGTAATATTGACGGTGATCGTCAATACGCTGACGTGAATCCAATGCAAGAGTTCAGGGGGAGTCTACATTAGGAAATATTGAAGGAACCAAGAATGATTCTGGAGTGAATGAAGATATTTTACTATTGGAATTCTTTGTTAATTCTAAAGAAGAAGAAGCTGAGAAGTTAGAATGTCTAGATGATATTGATGAATTATTTGATGATGTTGAAGAGGATGTGATGGATAATGAAGTTGAAGAAGGAGACATTGTAGAAATTGAGATAGAAAAGAGTAAAGATAAAGTTACATATGAAGGAAGTGACGGTCTGAATGTACCGTATAACTTCATCCAAGATGATGTTATTCCTGAATTTTCTTATGATGGAGTAACAGATTCTGTGGACTCTGTTGAAGATATCACTACACCTAATGATACTGCTCAATACAAGATAGATTCTGATGTTGATACTACCCATCCTGTGTGTCCTAAGCTAAATGAAGAACCTGTGATGTATAGAAAGACAGGAATGACTAGATAACAGTGGAGAGAAGTAGTTAACAGTTGGATAAAAGTACTTCCAAAGTCACCTATACAACCTGCTCAGAAAGAAAGATATGTGAATAAAGAGAGGTGTATTGGAAGAATCATCAGTTGGTTTTATGATGACGACACGAAGTTGTTTGCTCTTAAAAGATCTGATGGTGTTCAATACTTAAAGCCTAGGATAAAGTATTTCAATACCTTGCCAAGGTGTGAAATGAATGGTCTAGCTACAAAACCACTGATTAATAGATCAAAGTGTAGATTAGCCAATGTGATTGCTAACCTGATTAAAAGAGAAGGTGGATCAGGGAAGTATGAAAGATTAAAGCCACAGAAAGGAAAAAGAGTGAAGATTGTAGATCAAAAGACTGAGATTGTGACTTGGATGTATATGTTCAAGCCAGTACGTGCTGTACAGAAGAAACCATTGAAGAAAATACCACAATATTTTCTGGGGAATATGAAATGGTGGTACGTAGATGTGAATACTGGTGAAGCTAGGATTGATGATAAAGATAATAAGGTCATTGTTAGTTTCTATGATGCGATGAATCTTATTAACTTCTCAAAGAAAGATCATAGGACGTTAAGAAAGAATGAGATTATGTTTACTGATGAATGAAGAGAACAAGGATTGCAGTATAAAAAAGTGTTGGAGATCTGTCAGAGATATGGTGTGCACGCAGGAAGCAGATTACCACATAACTAGAAGAGCTCATAAAGACTGAAGATAAAAGATCAAGCTATTGTCAAGGGGGAGTCTGTTAGGACATAGAATGTATGAAAAAAAGCTTTGTAATAGTTTAGGTCTTATTGTCTTTATGTTTTTATGTAATTGTATAGATTTTGTCTTGGTGATAGAACAAGTTTCTTCTAGAGGCGAACTTGTTAAGTTCGCCTAGCCTATTAGAGGCGAACTTGTTAAGTTCGCCTAGTCTCATGTGAGGCGGACTTGTTAAGTTTGCCTATGCATCTATTTCAGAGTTTGTGTCTATAAATAGGAGTTTACAAAAATCTGTTATGTAACAAAAAGAAAAGTAGAAAGACTTGATTGATTGTATTCGGTAAACTCTATGTTTTGGTGATATACAAAGAGAAAGTTTATTTACATGTTGTTTCTATTGTCAATTAGTATACGAACGTTAATACAGTAGGATTCCGCACTCCGTGTTAAAGAGACGTCCTATCACGAGATAGATCTAAGATGAGTCATGTGGACCTACAGTTTGAGGGTATCCGATGAAAACAACTTTATCGCCACGGGGATTCAGTTTATCCGTAGATTCACTTGTAACATAAGCATTACATCCCTAGACCCTAAGGTAGGACACTTTGGGTTTCTCCCCATGCCATATCTCATAAGGCGTATTATCCACCTTCTTTGTAGGAGATAGATTTATGATTCTTGTGACAGTTTCGAGAGCAAAACTCCAAAAGGAGTGTGGGAGGTTTGTACGACACATCATCAATCGAACCATATCTAATTATGTTCGGTTTCTCCTTTCGGATACACAATTAAGTTGTGGTGTTCCAGGTGAAGTGAGTTGAGAAATGATCCCATATTTCTTGAGATGTTCGTCAAACTCTTGACTAAGATATTCACCACCTCGATCAGATCGAAGCATCTTAATCGTTTTACCAAGCAGATTTTGTACCTCATTTTGGTTTTGTTTGAACATTTCAAATGTTTCATGTTTATGCTTCATAAGATAAACATAATCATATCTACTGAAGTCATCAGTAAATGTAACGAAGTATCTCTCTCCGTTTCTAGACATTGTTCTTAAAGGATCGCATACATCAGTATGTACGATGTAAGGTCCGGAAACCTGAGGGTCTTCAATCAACGGATTCAACGACGTGTTGAACCTGGTGGAAACAGACTCGATACGTGACTTGTAGGTACAAACAGTAATGACGAGACACCAATGATTGTCAAACGATTCGTATATTGATTAATCATTGAAAAACAATACAAATGTCGCTTAACAACTCGTCTAACCGAATACAAAAAACAAAATAACTATTTATACGATTCGGTTGGGCTGGGACGGGGCCGCATACTTCAAGTATGCGGTTGGGTACTACATACTTCAAGTATGCGGCTAGGCCACGAAGTATGCGGCCGCATACTTCCAAAATGTCTTGATCTGAACACGTAGGTGATCTCTTGATGCGTTAGCCTATTAGGTTTGGTCCTTACATACGAGTCCTAACAGATCCTTAGCTGTTTGACCGATACTAGTGAAAGGGGCTTTGGTTAAATTCAAACTTAAACATGATTCACAATCATCAAATGACTCTTGACCTATGGAATTCAAAATTCCTATGGTCTGGAGTTTCTTCATGCGATTCTTGTTTATGTGTCCAAGTCTATAGTGCCATAGATACGTGTCATTGAAATCTAATTTCCAACGTTAGAGGAGATGTTGCATAGAACATTATTATCATGGACCTCTATCTCGTAGATTCCATTATGAGGCTTTGTAAAAAAATTAAACAAGTGATTTAAATATGTAGAAATATAATCACCATCAAAAGCATAATAAAATCCTTGTTCTCGCAAAACGGAGACCGAAACAATATTTCTTGTTAAACTTGGAATGAAATAAACATTGTTCAAAACAAGTTCAAGACCAGAAGGAAGTAAAAGAACATATTCTCCTACAGCCTTCACCATGACCTTTTCCCCATTTCCCACATGGAGCTCCAAGTCGCCATGCTTCAGCTTCCTAACCTTCTTTAGTCCCTGCAAATCATTACAAATGTGAAAACCACATCCTGTATCAATCACCCAAGATTTGCTAGACAGAGAGAAGATCTTAATAACGAACATACCTGAAGACTGTCCTCCAGAAGACCTTTTCTTCTCCAATTCATCTAGATACTTGGGGTAGTTCCTCTTCTAGAGTCAGGCTTCGTCACAATGAAAGCATTTGACATCCTTCAATGGTTTCTTGGCAACAGCCTTGCCTTTGCCCTTGCTCTTGTAGATTTTCTTGCCTTTCCCCTTGGCTTCAGATTTCCTGACTCGACCATCCTTGATCATTAGCACTGGATCGGACTTAGCAAAGGTCAGTATGTTCATCTCAGTGGCTTTGAGCATCATATGCAACTCTGGGATGGTCTTGTCCCAAGCATTCATATTATAGTTCAAAGTGAACTTGTCATATGATTTAGGCAATGAGTTGAGGATTATATCCTCGGCCAGCTCATTGATCAAGGGAGAGTCAAGACGTGCTAAGTGATCAATATATCCCTTCATCTTCAACACATGAGTGTTGGCTGAAGAACCTTCTTGCATACGACAGCTGCTGGAACATTTCCTTCAAAGCGTTCATGACGGGCTTGCTGCTGGAACATTTCCTGCAGTTGCCTAATCATGTCGTAGATTGGCATATCAACCTAATTTTTCTGAAGTACTAGATGCCAGCATCAAGCAAGAGACCTTAATGGAGTCATCTACATGCTTATCCCACGTCTTATGAGCACTGTCCGTAGCAGCAACAGGTTCTTCCGAAATTGGTTCCTCGAGAAGATACATCTTGTTCTCAGCCCTGATGACAATCTTCAGGTTTTGGTACCAATCCATGAAGTTGGAGTTGTCAAGTTTGTCCTTCTCAAGGATTGACTTTAGAGAGAATGAGGAGTTGGGATTGGATTCCTTAGACATCTACAAAATTCAAAAATAAAGTTTTAGTATTTTCATGCATAACGTCCTAATTAAATTAATGACCCAACTGCAAAAAATATATAATTAGGAATGAGATCCCGATTCACCATAACTCATTGAATGGCTGACACTCTCCATTGGCACGGCTAGGTAAGTAGGTAACGATTACCAATTGTGTCAACTACACAATTCTCGGTTTGAGGGGCATGACGAGTATTCTCAAGCTTGGATACGTTTCCCTCAACTACGCCCACTTAAACGACTTAAGTGATATTTGTCCATCAATCGTAACCATAGACCTAGCCTAAGTAACTCAGGAATCACGGTTCTACCTTCAACCAAAACCGTAGGGCCGGATGCAGGGTAATTCACTAACACCAGGGGTTCGGATAGATCAGTTGAAGTGTTACAGTTTAGGGTGGCACAGAAATATCGATTTTAATTTTGGATTTTCTTTAATGTTTTAAACTACCGATTAGGGTCAAAAACATTTTGGAAGATAAGGAGCATGATCCAAGTCGTACAATTTTAGTAAACCGAATTTATTATTTAATTCATGAAACTCCTTTCAACACTCGACACGATACAATTTTAAATACCTTATTTAATTTAAATTGATCGTTAATCGTGAATTATATTTTAAACTAATCAACTCTTTAATTAATTTAAAATGGTTTTAAATAAAACTGTTAAATTTAAAACATGTTTTACTTTTAAATAAAAACACTTTTATTTAATGACCTTTCCGAGCAATATTTTAAACAATTTAAATTTTCTCATCGTTTTAAGATTGTGTCAAAAGTCTTATTAAATATTTACGGTTTAATTATTATTCTAAATAATGTCACAACCACAAAATAAATGAAACGTATAAAAGAGCAATTAGTAAATATTGTCCGGTTCTGTTCGAGCCATTAAACGAAAACCGGACTGCTCTAAGGGATAACAAAAAATAAATAACCTTGCTATCTCCCACTTAGTCCAAGATATCCGTCTTTAACCCCATTTGCGTCCGCCTTGATCTTCAAGTTTTCGTCTCGTTGGGTTTACAATTTATTTACAAATACATTAAAAATAAATAAAATAAACAAAAGTAACTATTACAAAGAAATTACAAAGAGAAACCAACCAAAACATACAAACACAATCACGGGTCACTAGTGCTCGATTTAATAAGCACAACCATACCAAGCGAAAAAAGACTCGATCTTTTTGTCAAACCAAAGTTTTGACAAATAAAACATAAGATCGGAAAAAAAAAATAATGATATGTCTAAACGCGCGTAAAGGTGGCACTGATACCATTGATGGGAATCCTCGTACCAGTTTTAACTTTTAAAACAAAATTATATTTAAACTATTTAAATAAATAAATCAGATTTATACAGCGGAAGCATTAGATACGATAAACAGTTCTAAATTGGGATCCCGCCAGTGATCCAATTACACGCGTACAAACAATAAATTAAATCCAACCAAATGATGTTTCAGGTTATACCTTCGACGATAAACCAAACGAAAAACACCTTGGATCAACGAGCGTCTCGCTAGTGACTGTTCACGAACCCGCAAACAAGCAAACCCGTCTCACGGACTCACAAGAATGGCGGCGGCGTAGGGTGGCAACAGAAGAGGAGGCCGGCGGCTAGCAGCGGCGGTGGCGGTTCTCGGCCAGCGTGGGAGCGCAAGGGGAAGGGGTGGCAGCCTCTCTTCTTGTTCAAATAGGGGTGTGGAGGCAATTGATTAGGGATTCGGTTTAAGTTAAGTATGTATTTATAGATACCATAATTACACACTGCACCCCAAGGTATTAACTATTAATTCCCTAGCAATTAACTATTAATTACTTTTAAACCCTCGAGTTTACTAATTATAAATAATCAGTAAAATAATCATTATAACGTTAAACACTTAAACATTAAATCCCCCCGTTTATAATTATTTCTCTAAATAATTAATTACCGAATAAACTGAATAAATATTTCTCTAAATATTTATTTGCCATAAAAGCCGTGTTTCATGAACATTAATATTTATGACTAAATATTATCAAATTGCTTGTTGCCCAAAGTGTAACTCTTTGGATTGTACCTTGATCATAACGTTGAATTAAATTGACGATCAGACTTCATATATCCAACACCAACAACCCCATTCCCAACCCATAACCATAACCTCGTAAGTCTCACCGACAAGGATCGAACTTACCACACTCCTAGTTTGTAACCTACCACACGTATCAACACGAAGTATAGTTAACACAACCGACTTCTAGACACTGCCCTGACAAACCTTAACCAAGACACTCACAAGGTTAACTGAGACAACAGTTGTATGCACGACATCGTCCCGACACAATGGTCAATTTAAAGCTCACACCAAACCAATAACATTACAACACAATGAATATCAATTAGCACGTGCATGCAATTAAATCAACCTAGTGCACACAACATTTTACTTTGAAGGATTTTACTGGTTTCATCTCAGCTACCCTTGTCAGGGTTATCCCCGCCGGGATATTCGTCATACTCCAAGCTCCCCACTGGATCTCATCACTGCCCTGGAAGGCCATTGTCACCCACGTTGACTACCTGAAGGACCTCATCCTTCATGTAAAGATAAAGACTGATGGATACAAAGTTCTCTAAGTATAGATGTTTCGGACTCTACAGTCTTGCTGACTTACAAGTTGTTGCTGATAAGGCATATGCCGCGGATAGTTAAGTTGTACTGCTGATGAACAACTATGCTGCAGATAGCCTTATCTATTGAAGTCCAAAGTTGCTGCTGATATGCTTCTCAGTCGTATCAAACATTGATGCTGCTGATAGACAAATCATTAGCAGCTTTGACCTTGCTACTGACGCCTTTTGCTGCATCACTGACACATCTATCAATAGAAGGAATGTTATTGGTGCAGATGACAAAAGACAATGCCGCATATCTGATATGTCCTGCAATGATTACTGAGAAGACCTTTGTTTTGTTGTTGTCTTTTCATTGTAGTTGTCTTTTCACTGCAGTTGTCTTTTTGCTACATGTCTTTATGGTGTAAACCAATAGTAGTATAGCTTCTCATCAGTTCAAGATCAACGGCTTGTGTTTGATCTGATCCTTAGAATCAAGGGTCTGTCTTGATTATAAGTTCCTTTATATGTACTGTATCTTTTCATTTTACAAGTGTGCTTCCTTAGAGTTTTCTCTATAACTTGTAAACATTGAAGATTAATACACATTACATTTATCAGTATTATCATTGTTTCTTGTTTACATTGCATAGTTTTGACTGTTTCCGCCAATCTCAACTGAACAGAACCATCTTGTAAAATACCGATCCTACAAGTGGTATCAGAGCTTTGGCTCTCATATTAAACAAACTAACTGTCACACCCCAACCGACGGCGGAAACGTCGGGGCGGGACATGTAGAATGTTCATGAGCTCAAGGTTGACTAAATTGTAATATATTAAATCCATTTCAATTCAAGCAAACATCAACCAATTCCAAAGTACATACATGAAATACAAAATATTCCTTATTTAAATTTAACTAAGTCCAAAGCCTATGTGTAGCATGTCTTGATCAACTCATATGTTAGCACCTGAAACATGAATAAAATAAGGTCAACTAAAAAGTTGGTGAGCATACACAAGTTTGTACTTAGATAGTGTATAGATGTAAATAGTCAAATCCTTACATAACATGATAAAATAAGGCATTTATGGGGAGCAGCTATTGTGTAACCAAAGTACAATCAAACCTTTGTAACTAGCATGCAAATTGTGTTGTCGTTAACAATCACCCCAATCTGGGTGGGTTTGTCAAACTCAATAGATCTATCATTGTTAACCGTCAGCTTGAATAGTTAATGATTGCACATAAATTGCACACAAAAGTTAACACACCTAGCACTCAAACATAAAGCTCAAATTTGCACACATGAATGTAAAGAGGATTTGTATTTGTGTAGTTTGTGTAAATGTAAGCAATTGTTTGTATAGAGTTCATATTTCACCCCAAAAAGTGTAAAAGAGTAAAAGGGGCCATTTAACACTCACCTGTATTGAAGCTAGCAATGGTGTGAATTTATAAAGATGGATAGGTGATAGGGTGCGAAAGCACACGTCTTTATTCCTTTGTATTAATGTGTTTTACGTACTTTTCTATTCGTTTTGAGTCAATTTTATGTACATTTGAGTCGTTGGTCTTATTTGTAGGAGCTCGGGAATATTAATGAAGAATACGTGAAGAAAACGAGCGAAGAAACGAAGCCCGGAAAAGTCCAAAGATAAAAAGGCAATTTTCTGAAATTTAGGTCTCTCGCGGTACGCGAGAGACGAGTGTAATATTTCTCGCGGTACGCGGGAAGCTCCAGGAATTCGCCCGACTATTTTGGTCCTCGCGGTACGCGAGGATCCAGTCAAAATTCTCTCGCGGTACGCGAGAGGGCCGTTTTCCGCAAAACCCTAATTTTCTAAATTAAAAAGATTTAAACGGCCATTATGAGAAAGTTGGATTCTAAGCCGTTCCAGGGAAGAAAAAGAGGCGATTTTGAGCTTGGAAGTCAATTGAAGCTGAAGATTGAAGCTTTTGGATTCCGGGTTTGTGTAGTTGCATTCTAGGGTTTAAAGATTCAAACTTTATCTTTGATTTTGTGTTTTGAACCTATGGATCTTGCTATTTACTTCTGTGTAGATGTTCTTAGTATGATTCTAGGCTATATCCTTGATCTACCTAGGTCAATATGATGATTATGTGTTAAAGTTTCGATTTTTATTCGGTTTTTGGATTTGAATGTTGGATTTATGATTTAGTAAAGGTTTGAGTTTGTTTATGTGTGATGTTAGTGCATGTTTAATTCTGATTATGTGGTTGATTATGCTTTTCTGCGTTGATTGTGGTTGTCTGCCAGTTTGATCTTCGTTTCTGGTTCATAGACTTTAGGGTTTGTGAGTTAGATTGGTATCTAGACGTAGTAGCCATAGAAAACCTAGTTAATTACTGATTAGAAGTGAATGTGTGTCCTAGTTCAATACCCGAGAGGTGAGAATTAGTCGTTGAGTCTTCGTCATTAGGAATCCGAGTGTCAGCTGTCTGAGAGGAAGTTGGTATTAGGTGTCTAGTGATAGTTGCTATCCGAATCATAGTATCCATTCTAGAACTACCCCATGCATTCCTTGAGTGTATGGTAAGCGGTGAGACTGAGAGGTAATCCGTTTATTAGGGTACTTGTCATAGTAGGAAATACCCGAGAGGTGATCCGATCATCTGGTGAGTTAATATCCTTAGGTTGTCTTCTGGTCACATCCCGAGACCGAGAGTGATCGGGAATCCACTAGATATCTTTTAGGTGTTATATCTTTAGAAACCCAGATCCAACCTAGTTCCAAAACCGATAGAAGTTGAGCTTTACACATAGGATTCCGACCTAGGTAGTGACTTCTCCATTCTTGATTTCATCTTTAGTTTACTCTTGATAGCTTGAATTGTCCTTAGTTTATTGCATTCTTAGTTAATCTTTAGTGTAGTAAACCCCCCAATCAATTAATCATATTAAGTCCTAGTTAGAGTCTAATTTAGTTATTCAGTGTCTTTTGGGTTCGATATCCGGACTTCGTTAGGCTATATTGCATTGATCGGTACACTTGCCGGTTGTGTGGTCTAGTTTTAGGTCGAGTCTAGGTTTTATAAATTTAAAGCTAGAGAGTCTAGATTAGGTTTTATTTGATAGTTTTTTATAGACCGTCTGGACGACATCAAGTTTTTGGCGCCGTTGCCGGGGACACTTGGCAATAGCAATATTAGCTTTGACTAGTTCTTTGTTTGATTTTTGGTTTATTTGAGTCTTTTGTTTTCTTTTGAGTCTTGTGTGCTACTTGTGAGTCTTTATTCTGTTTCCTTCTTAGAGTCTTTCTGTTTATGCCCAATACTCGTTCGCAAGGATCACCATCTTTTGCATCTTTTCAAGAGCCCGAACGAGAGCTTCACGAGCGCACCCGCGACTTTCGGGAGCGTTTAGAGGAGCTGGTTAAATCTAAGGTACGTTCTACTAGCCCAGTTCCAATTTCTATCATGGGTGACGCTAACCCACCGGCTAGACGTACGGTGCACCAGAGGGCCAGTGAGGGGGTCACGGGCGCGAGATCTTCGATCACACGCCCCACTATACCGAACACCAATTCTTGGCAGATCCCATCACATGTCATGAGTACGATCACTCATGCCACTCAATTCCATGGCCTCGAGGATGAGGATGCACCCGTACATTTGTCTCGCTTCGCGCGGATATGTGATACATTTAATATCACGGGTGTATCTAAGGACGCAATCTACTTGCGTCTCTTTCCATTCTCTCTTTCTGGGCGTGCATCTACTTGGCTCGACACTCTTCCCGACAATTCTATCACCACATGGGAGGATCTCGAAGCCAAGTTCTTCAAGAAATACTTTCCACCTTCCAGGGCCGCTCGCCTTCGGGACCAGATCCATTCGTTTCGGATGGATCCCGACGAGCCTTACCACATGGCCTGGGAGCGGTTCAACGCGCTGTTGAGCCGATGTCCCCAGCACGGTCTCCCCGACTGGGCACTAGTGGAGAAGTTCTATAATGGCCTTACCTTCGAGACGCAGCAAATGTTCAACACAGCTGCAGGAGGCCATATCATGGATAGACTCGAGCCTGAGGAGTGCGAGGATATGTTCGAGAGCTTCGCTCAAGCCGAACAGCAGCACCCACGTTCTGTTAGGGATTCCATCCCTACTGCTAGGTCACACGCCTCTTCTCCTAGAGGTGTGCATCAGGTCACTCCTGATACTAGCGTGGCTGCTGCCCTCGCCTCGATGGCGAATGAGATAAAGGAGCTCAAGCTCAGTGCTTTGAGGTGTCAGGTGTGTAGGGGAGGACACGACACCCGAGATTGCCCTGTTCATAATCAAGAGCACGTGAGCTATGCTGGCAACCAATACCAGAACCGAGGATACAACAATTCTAATACTTTCGGTTCGGGATGGAGATCTGGATTCACTGGTCGTCAGCAACAGTATGGAGGAGCAGAAGAAGGAGCGAGTTCTGGGAGCACTGTTGGGTCACGAAGGATTGAGGAGATGATGGAGACTCAGACACAGTTGCTTGCCCAGCTGGTGCAGAATAACAAGGATGCTCGGCAAAGACTGGATAGCCATGACACTTTGATGAAGAATCAGCAATCGGCGTTCCAGGATTTGCAACGCACGGTAGGAGACATTGCTAGGAGCATACATGATAGACAAGGAAGCCCTTCTACGGGCCCGAACGCTTCAGTGATGGCCGTGTCTATAGAGAGTGTGGAGAGTAAAGCGGTTGAAGAGGTTGACTCCCACTCTAAGGAGCATAATATTCCCTCGGTGGAGGAGGTGAATAAGATTGATTGGGCAGCTCGATTTGCTGAAATCGACGCAAGGATGCTGAAAGAGACCGAGTCGAATGCTGTTTCGACAAGGAGCATGGGAGAGAAGGAAGATGAGAGCCCACCGGTAGTAGAAGAAGAAGAGCCGGTGGAGGAGGAAATAGTAGTTGAGATACCTACCAAGAGGGTAGAGGAGAAGAAGAAGGGGGTGGAGAAGAAGACCCCCGAGATTGACCTGACCCGTATCCCTTATCCAACACGTGTCATGCCGCATAAACCCGCTAAGGAATACGGTCACTTCCTTGATATGTTCACACAACTCAAGGTCAATCTCCCGTTTGTAGAGGTCCTCCAGCATATGCCCAAGTATGCTAAGTTCTTAAAAGGCCTTCTTTCCAACAAGAAGAAACTTGAGGAGGTCTCTGGAGTCTCACTTGGTGAGCAGTGCTCGGCGGTAGTGCAAAATCATTTACCCGAGAAGTTGCCTGATTCGGGTCGTTTCACGATCCCGTGCTTGTTGGGCAACCTACCATTACACCACGCGTTGGCCGACCTAGGTGCTAGCATCAATTTGATGCCCTATTCATTGTACAAGCAGCTGGACCTAGGTGAACCACAACCAACGCGCATGAGCATTTCCTTGGCTGACCGCTCAGTCAAGTATCCACGGGGAATAGTGGAAAATCTATTAGTGAAAGTGGGCAATTTTGTTTTCCCCGTGGATTTTGTGATTCTAGATATGGAGGTGGATGACAAGGTCCCACTCATCTTAGGGCGCCCGTTCCTACGAACCGCAAAGGCGATGATTGATGTCTTTGACGGGAAGCTCACACTTCGTGTGGGGGATGAGGTCCTTACATTCAATGCTGTAGAGTCCGGGAAGGATGTTGGCGAGCACAGCCATTCCGTGTGCATGCTCGATTCTTTCATGGACCACCATTGGGACCCCGATCCGGTGATAGAAGTAGGTGAACCCGCCCCGAATATAGAAGAACCATATGATTGGGCGTTGGAGTTAGAAGGATTGCTAGATGAGCCAGACGATTATGGAGATGAGATGCCTGATGATTTGCTGGAGATGATGGCAGAGTTTGAAGAGGTCATAGGCAAAACCCCAAGTGTGGGGAAGTTGGTGGAGGTTGTTGAGGATCCCGAGGATCCTGGTGAGATTGTGGAGGTCATTCCTTTAGAAGTGCCCATTCCTAAACCCCTACATATCTTCACCACTGTTTGTGCTTTGGGGAGAAAGATCGAGTCACCCCCTAGGTCTAGGCCGCCTCGTAAGAGGACTCGAGAGTTAATTGACTTAGGCAACGTAGATAGAGTGCTAACCCCAAGTGTGGGGATATCGAGGAGTGACAAACTACTTGGTTATTTAATGCGTATTATCTTCGGACCGGGTAGATTTAAGTTGTGGTGGAAGGAGATGAAGGATAGAAATCCATGGTGCGGTAGGAGTAGTTGTTTGCTGAGGCTGTGGAGAACCGGTAGGCCGCGAAGGATGAAGGCGGTACCGGTTAGGATCAAGGAGAAGCCTCCTGATAGGTTTGCTTGAGTCCTGGGCAAGTGCCCGGGATGTAAAGTTTGTGTGCGTTCATTGGTATGAGTCCATGTCTTTTTCTTTGTTTTTCGGTTTGTGTTTTGTTTGTGTCAAGTTTTGCAGGAATCCATGCTCGATTCGGTAAGGAAAATCGTCGGGAATGAAGCCCCAGGTATAGTTACATATGTTTTTATGCTTGGGATAGGTTTTTAGTGAGTTTGGGTGAAACAAGATTTTAAATGATCAAAAAATATTCTAAGTATAAAACTTGAAAATTCTTCAAAACTTTCTGTTAACGACACCCTCCCGCGGTACGCGAAGAACGAGAGGAAGATCTCTCGCGGTACGCGAGAGACAAAAGTCTCGGCCGGCCTAACTTTTTGGCCTTCGCGGTACGCGAAGAATATCCCCTTCGACTTACGCGGTACGCGAGGGACTGCTGGTGTCACCCTATTTCCTTTGTTTCCCATTGTTTCCCGTACCCGTTTCTGTCCCCGTTTTCACTCACCACCACTATTCATCACCTACCTTCGTACCACCACTACCATGAAGCATCACCTTTAACCACCATCATCCATCACATTAATTCACCCACCTACCACCATCCGACCACCGTGACCATGGGAAACTAGAAACCGTTTATGACCGATGTTCGAACTTGCTGTGGTATTCATGTCTTTGTGTTTACCACATGTCGAGTATGTTTTCTCTGCATCTATCTATCTTGAGTCTTTTAGTTTTCTTGAGTCTGTCTAGTCTCTATATTTTATTTGAGTTAGTTTAATGCTGTGGGTTTGTATGAGGTTTATTTTGCAGGTTTTATCATTCTGTCCGTACTCAATCTCCATTCGGGCGGGTTTGATGATTACCATTACTATCTTGTAAAGGCAACCCAACAGCTGATGTGTAACCGCGACCGAAATGCTATACGGTGCACACACAAGGAAGAACGAAGCTGCATATTAGTTTGCATCTACATTACCAGCTAAGTCGCTTCCTGTTCTGTTTTGTTTTTATTTTTGCATTTTCATTTTTAGTTGTGTTTTGCTTCACATTGAGGACAATGTGTCTTTCAAGTGTGGGGATGTGAGTGTCTAGTTTGTTTAGTTTGTGTCTTTAAAAATTAAAAAAAATTAAAAAAAAAAAAAAAAAAAAAAATTGAAAAAATTTGAAAAATGTTCTTGAAAATAATTGCATATATTTGGAAAATGATAGTAGAACTGGATCTATTTATGAGTTTAAAAGATTAAATAATTGAAAACGTGTCTAATTAGTGATGTTTTGGTAGACCCAGCTAACTAGTAGAGCTTAAATATCCTGTTTGTGTTATTTAGGATTAATCACGGAATAAAATCATGATATCTTGTGGGTATTCATCTTAGAGTAATGGTAATACTGAAACTGTCAATATAGGGTGATAGGTACCACGATTAAGTTAAAATTTAAAGGTTTTTGAAATTTTTTATGGCACACCATTCTCTTTTTATGAGAATAAATCCGAGTTTCGGTGGCGCCCGCATTCCATAATCCATATTATTCCATAATTTATGAGCTATACTGAGTTTTGCTTATGTGTTACCCTCTGGGATAGCGACTTGGAGGATACACCCCTAAGTAAGATTTATGTGCTTCATTGATAGAATGTAGTCTATGTGTTACCCTCCGGGATAGTGACTTGGTTGAAACGCCTCTAGACGAAAGTTCTTTTGCTTATTATGCTCATTATCATCCATTCATTCATGATTTCATCTGATTTCTAAAAACCTGTAAATAGTAGTTTAACGTGGTAGGGTAAATCTATATGGTTTAATCCGTGCCTAAACATGACCTTGAGACGGGATTAGGTAGAGCTGTAACTTCTAAGTGTGAGTCACATAGATTGATTGATATGTTGTATAAAATGGATTTAGAACACGTAACGGGGGCTTGAAAGTTAGTGCTTGGGTTTAATCGGACAGAAATACTAATTGTTGCTTTTTAACACGTGAGTATGTTTTGAAAATTGAAATTTATGTTTGTTGAGTTAGATGCCAGTTATGATTCCATTTGCAGATTTTTCGAGGACGAAAAAAGGTTAAGTGTGGGGATATTTGATAGGGTGCGAAAGCACACGTCTTTATTCCTTTGTATTAATGTGTTTTACGTACTTTTCTATTCGTTTTGAGTCAATTTTATGTACATTTGAGTCGTTGGTCTTATTTGTAGGAGCTCGGGAATATTAATGAAGAATACGTGAAGAAAACGAGCGAAGAAACGAAGCCCGGAAAAGTCCAAAGATAAAAAGGCAATTTTCTGAAATTTAGGTCTCTCGCGGTACGCGAGAGACGAGTGTAATATTTCTCGCGGTACGCGGGAAGCTCCAGGAATTCGCCCGACTATTTTGGTCCTCGCGGTACGCGAGGATCCAGTCAAAATTCTCTCGCGGTACGCGAGAGGGCCGTTTTCCGCAAAACCCTAATTTTCTAAATTAAAAAGATTTAAACGGCCATTATGAGAAAGTTGGATTCTAAGCCGTTCCAGGGAAGAAAAAGAGGCGATTTTGAGCTTGGAAGTCAATTGAAGCTGAAGATTGAAGCTTTTGGATTCCGGGTTTGTGTAGTTGCATTCTAGGGTTTAAAGATTCAAACTTTATCTTTGATTTTGTGTTTTGAACCTATGGATCTTGCTATTTACTTCTGTGTAGATGTTCTTAGTATGATTCTAGGCTATATCCTTGATCTACCTAGGTCAATATGATGATTATGTGTTAAAGTTTCGATTTTTATTCGGTTTTTGGATTTGAATGTTGGATTTATGATTTAGTAAAGGTTTGAGTTTGTTTATGTGTGATGTTAGTGCATGTTTAATTCTGATTATGTGGTTGATTATGCTTTTCTGCGTTGATTGTGGTTGTCTGCCAGTTTGATCTTCGTTTCTGGTTCATAGACTTTAGGGTTTGTGAGTTAGATTGGTATCTAGACGTAGTAGCCATAGAAAACCTAGTTAATTACTGATTAGAAGTGAATGTGTGTCCTAGTTCAATACCCGAGAGGTGAGAATTAGTCGTTGAGTCTTCGTCATTAGGAATCCGAGTGTCAGCTGTCTGAGAGGAAGTTGGTATTAGGTGTCTAGTGATAGTTGCTATCCGAATCATAGTATCCATTCTAGAACTACCCCATGCATTCCTTGAGTGTATGGTAAGCGGTGAGACTGAGAGGTAATCCGTTTATTAGGGTACTTGTCATAGTAGGAAATACCCGAGAGGTGATCCGATCATCTGGTGAGTTAATATCCTTAGGTTGTCTTCTGGTCACATCCCGAGACCGAGAGTGATCGGGAATCCACTAGATATCTTTTAGGTGTTATATCTTTAGAAACCCAGATCCAACCTAGTTCCAAAACCGATAGAAGTTGAGCTTTACACATAGGATTCCGACCTAGGTAGTGACTTCTCCATTCTTGATTTCATCTTTAGTTTACTCTTGATAGCTTGAATTGTCCTTAGTTTATTGCATTCTTAGTTAATCTTTAGTGTAGTAAACCCCCCAATCAATTAATCATATTAAGTCCTAGTTAGAGTCTAATTTAGTTATTCAGTGTCTTTTGGGTTCGATATCCGGACTTCGTTAGGCTATATTGCATTGATCGGTACACTTGCCGGTTGTGTGGTCTAGTTTTAGGTCGAGTCTAGGTTTTATAAATTTAAAGCTAGAGAGTCTAGATTAGGTTTTATTTGATAGTTTTTTATAGACCGTCTGGACGACATCAATAGGCCTCGTGACAATTCTCTCACAATCAACCTACACGGTTATTTGTATTCTATGTATCTAAGTGGGTCGAGGCTCAAGCTCTACCTACGAATGATGCCCGAGTTGTGGTGGGATTTCTGAAGATGTTATTTAGTAGGTTTAGTACTCCTAGAGCCCTAATTAGTGATAGGGGCACGCATTTTTGCAACGCCCAGATGGAGAAGGTGTTGTCATGCGATGGGGTCAACCATTGGCTTTCAACTGCCTATCATCCACAAACTAGTGGGCAAGTTGAGAATGCAAATAGGGGAGTCAAGAGGATCTTGGAGAAAAATATCGGGAAGAATAGGATGGATTGGTCCAACAAGTTAGATGATACGCTTTGGGCTTTCAGAACCGCGTTCAAAACACCTATAGGGACAACACCCTTTAGGATGATCTATGGAAAGGCGTGTCATCTACCGGTGGAACTAGAGCACAAGGCGTATTGGGCCTAAAAGGCAGTCAACCTTGACCTTCCACAAGCAGCAGGACACTGGTTTCTCCAGTTGCATGAGTTGGATGAATTACGCGACGAGGCATACGCGCGTTCATGGAGTTATAAAGAGCACACAAAAGCGTTGCACGATCGTCGTTTGAAGGGAGTGAAAGATTTCAAGTGTGGGAATAGGGTGTTGGTATACAATTCTAGACTGAAACTATTCCCAGGAAAGCATAAGTTGAGATGGACAGGGCCTTACACAGTGAAAGAAGTATTTCCTTATGGCACGGTGGAGCTACACGATGGGGAAGGCAGCTCGTGGAAGGTAAACGGTCATTGATTGAAGCACTACATCGGAGGACCGATTAAGAATGTCGAGGGGGATGAAATCCAAATTGACAAGACCGGAAACCAAAACTGAAGGAGAGTAAGTCCTCGGGGAAGAGCCCGAGTGTAGATTTTGTAAACTTCTTTGTTTTCATTTTTTGTTAGTTTTTGTATATTTTCGGTTTGTGTGTTCTTGTGTTTTCGTGTGTTTCAGGGAATTGTGGCAAAAAGTTTGAAGGAAAACCATCAAAAACAAAAGGTCGGGTATGGTTGCTCAAAAATTCTAAGGCTGGAACAAGTTTTGAAACCAAGTTAAAAAAATCTTAAGGGGTGAAATTTTTTCTAAGTATAAAATCGGCCAAAACTTTCTATGAATGGGGGCTCCTCGCGGTACGTGAAGCAATAGGGGAGTGTCTCTCGCGGTACGCGATAGACAAATGAGTTTGCTGGATTTTAAGTCCCCCGCGGTACGCGAGAGATTCCATAAAAGTTTCTCGCGGTACGCGGGGCACTGAAAAGTCACCACCGCCCAACCGGCTCTCGCGGTACACGAGACTGTAAGAAAAAGTCTCCCGTGGTACGCGGGAGCTTGGCAATTTCAAAAAAAAATATTAAACCCCCCCCCTTTGTTGCTCATATCCATTTCCACCCACAACCACCTCCATCACCGCCGTCGTCCTCCGTCGCCTACCACCCGATTCCACCACCGAACACCACTAGCTTCCACCATCACCACCAAGCCGCCACCACCGATCACCATCATCCTCGTCATCTCCGGCCATCCAAACACCAGTTGAAGTTGAACCGGATAGGGTCAGATTACAAGTATCTAATGCTATTCATGTTGGTAATTTGTTTTGTATGCTATTTCTAAGCTAGTTTAGTTTGTATCTTGAGTCTTGTAATTTTTTTTAAAATTAATTTAGCTCTAATTCTAATTAATCATAGATTTTTAGTTGTTTAGGTCTTGAAGTCAATTGTACAGGTTCAGTGTTGTATTGGGAATTGCCATGATTTGTTCTGCAAGTTTAGACTGCCTCACACGTACTCAATCTCCATTCGGGCGAGGTTGCCTGGTTTGTAAATAAACAAATAGGGTATCCCGAACTTTTCAATCTTTTTAATTTTTATAGTATATTAGTAGGCTATTAATTAATCGAACGACCGCGAATGAAATGTTATACGGTCGTTCAGCCTATTGTATTATTTTATTATTATATATTTGTTGTACTAACTGTAGGTCCCTAATTCGTTGCGTTACGGATCTCTAGACTCGCGGTACGACACGGTGATAACGTGCGGAATCCATGATCAACGTGCTCGTGTAACTCAATCAACAACAACGGTGTAAATAAACTCTTTGTATTCCACCAATATCAGGTTACAAGAATTCTCTCTCGTCTACTCTGATATCGTCTCACTCTAATCAATTCCTCCTGATCTCTCTGTCTCTCGCTTTATAACAGACTCTGTTCTGTCAATATATAAGCACTGTTCTGCACCAGGCGAACTTAACAAGTTCGCCTCACTGTGCTTAGGCGAACTTGTTAAGTTCGCCTCCAACAGACCAAGCTAACTTAACAAGTTCGCCTCAGTTAGACCTAAGCGAACTTATTAAGTTCGCCTCTGATAGACCAGGCGAACTTGTTGAGTTCGCCTCTGATAGGCTAGGCGAACTTAACCGTTACAAAACATGTCCTAACAGACTCCCCCTTAACTGTTGCTAACAATTCTATCAATTACAAGTCAAAGACTCTAAGACTAAGACATAATATCTTCAAGCTCGTTGTCACCAGAATATGCTCCAACAGACTCCCCTTTGACAACAGCTTCAGAAGATTGTCATCCGTCTTCAAATATCATCAAACAAGTTGTAGTCTTCGTCTTGTTCATCTGCACTCTCTCTTTTATCTAGAAGAAAACTTGGGAGAAGGACCCCTTGTCAACTTCTATCTACAATATTCAGTTTATGCAAAGGAGAACAACCAAGAATAACCAACAATTAAGATTTCCATGGAAGCTGGAAAAATAAAATCTTTTTGGTTTTTCAAACATAAGAAACACAAAATCTTTTTGGTTTTTCTCTGTACAAACTGAAATGTAAAATACAAAATCACATATTTTTGTTCGAACATCACGAGTAAGAAGATCATATCAGTATATATGATGAATCAATCACACATTTTGGATATAAAATCCATATAATATCAAATGGTATCATGTGTCAATCTTTCAAGCCTTGACCAATCAAACCAATATCTTTCAAGATTTTCACACTCTATCTTTTCAAGACTTTCATATTGCATGTTATGATACGCGATAAACATTCAAAGAAAATAGGATCAGGCTATGACACACAAATTCAAATTGTCAATATTATAAGATTTGAAACTAAAGCATCTCATTCCCACTTTCTTGTGAGTTAAGGTACCATTTAAGTATGAAATACAACGTGTACCCCACTAGTATGCCAACAGAAAGTAAACGCACTATCTTCAAGACATATGAGATTTTACTAAAGATTATCTGAATTTCCAGAATGAGGAGACATCACTTAGCACATGAATAGCATAATCCAAATTGGATTGTATAGAAATCAATGAGATTCAGAATCGAATGATTCAATGTCTTGGCTTATATATGTGGAATCATAAGATTCAGGTACGTGGATCCAACTGTTATCTGGATTATGAATTCAATGGAATCAGTAAAGATGATTTATCAATATGATCCAAGGGCTAGTATATGTTTGACAGATGTTGTCAAGCACATATCTTGATTATACTTCAAATTGCATGCTTTTCGGGACATGGGCACTGAAGCAAATCGAATGAATAGTGCTAAGGACATAACCCGAAACTGATCTCATAGGAAAATCTTTATTAAAAGCTAATATTCTTTATCTGATAGTGATCTTTTAACACACACACCCAGAGGCATAACATGGGTTCAAATCACAGTTGTAACATATGAAATTATGTTTTCACACTATTAATGGTTCAGTGACGCTTTTAGTCTACTGACAATTCAAATTATATGCATACACAACACTATCATTTCCTATTTGCGTAGTCTCTGAAGTTTAGATCAATAAATATAATTCAGATATATTAACATAAAACACCAACCAGTCAATCTAAGGTCATGTGTGAAAGAACATCTACTGATGTACTATCATCTCTTCTTTAACTTCAAGTAATGTCGATTTTATCTTTTTCAATTTGTTTGGCTTTTTCAAAAATCTTTTTCAAAGAAACTAAAACAAACGAAAATAAACCTTCCATGAAAACATTTTAAGAAAAACATTTAACTTGGTTACTCAGGATTAAGCAAGTCAATCAATTAAAAACTCAAACCGATGTAATCCTGTAATTGAATGTCTTTGCCTTATGTCACCAACACAGTTCTGTACTGCCCCTGTCCTGTAGACTCCCCCTCAACTAGTCAAATGGTTGCATCAACGACTTTATGCTCACCATCGTCATCCTAAGTTTTAGGTTATTATTTGGACTTTGTAAAACTTGTTCCAAAACATTGTGTGTGACATATTCTCCCCCTTGAGCATCAAGTCATTGAATAAAATAGATTCTCAGTTATCAACAACTCGTTACTCTTGCAGATGTCATTCCCTGTCATGTGCTAAGAAGAACCACTATCAACAACCAAAATGGTATTAATAGTCCCTCTTGGTAAATCCTGCACATCTAACAAGAAACATTAATTTGATATTGGGACCCAAGCCATGGTAGTCATGGGTCGTCCATCTGTATCAAAATAATAAACCTCACTCCATTCACAATCGAATCTCTCATCAATTTTCGGAGATTGTTCCGACGAGTCAGAAACAGAAACTTTAGATTTCCAAACATACTTCTGTTCATTAAGTTCTTTTTGCTTAAAATGTGAAGTGGTTGAACAATTTCTTTCATTTGAAAATTGATTTGATTGTGAAAACTCTTGTTGTTCTAAAAGTTTTCTCAATCTTCTGTTTCTCCTCCGTCTTTGAGGTCTAGAAAGCCTAACCTCAGATTTTGAATTACCCTTTGATATATCATGAGGTTTAACCACATTTGGGTTAACATAAGGCTTACCAGGAGTTCTTACCTTTTCTGGAGTAACTTATCGGTTACCTTTGTCTTTGTGAGGACAAGCAATCCGAATATGACCGACAAGACCACAAGAAAAGCAAGATCTCTTTTCACTATATTCTCTCATATAAGGAATCTTCATACGATAAGATGCATGTGAAGAAGATTCTCCTACATGAACTTCTTTTGGAGTTTGAGACGGAACAAACTTTTTCTCAACATGTCTTGATTCAGGCTTCATCTTCTCAGGAACTACATGCTTATTCCCTTTGTTTTTGTAAGGACAGTTCACCACAATGTGACCTATCTCATTACAATGAAAACATGTACGCCTGTCTCTATAATCTCTGACATATGGAACTCTCCATGATTTTGAAGAACTTCCAAATTTATTTTTAGATGAATTAGAATTAACCTTTGATTCTTCTTTCTTAACCTCTTTAGGTATCCCCTCTACCTTAGCTTCATCAAAATATTCATCATCACTCTCATCAGAATACACCATATCTTCACCTGTGACTGGATTCACCTTCAACACAGTCTTAGGATCTAAATCCTCATCTTTTATAAGCTCAGGTGTAACATAATAATTTCCGTTGAATGGTGGAGGAACAAAACCAATACCACTAGTTCCCTTCCCCTCTTCAGTATTATCATGATAATATCCTAATAAGAATGATGAATTTCCAAAGGTTTCTAATTTTCTATGCAATTTGATTACCTCTGCTTTAGATTCAGCTAGTTCCTTATCTTTCTCAACAAGATCATTATTTCTTTTCTCAATTTCTACAAAGGACATATCCAGGTGATATGCCTGCTCTTTGATCTTCAAAGTCAGAGAACTTATATCCCTCTTCAGTGATTCTATTCTTTCAAAACACACATTTTCATTATCCTTCAATTTCTGATTTACCATGTGCATCGATTTCATATCACAAATGAGGTTTACATTGTCATCCATAACCCTCATCATTTTATCCTTAACTGAAACACAGTTAGAACAAAACGTTTCAGAGTTAGAAAATACCTCAGGTTTTACTTCTGAAGAAGATGCACCAGGAGCCATGAAAACATCATCATCAGTTTCACTCTTTTGTTCAACAATGACAGGCTCTGCATCAGTTTCTAATTCACTTAGATCATTTTCAACTGTCTGAAAACTTTCTTCACTCATCACATCAGTCTCAGTAGATTGAGTACTTTCACCAGAACGAATACTCTCACTATCAGTTAAATCTGCAGAAGAATCACTTTGAGAATCACTCTTCTTCTCTAATACTTCATTGATCAAGACTACAAACGCTTGAGAAGTTGCTTCACCCTTTTTCTTTAATGATTCCCATAGATCTCTTGAAGTTGGACACTTCCCGAGACTATGAATGATATCTTTCGGTAAAGACAACGTTAAAGTTTCACGCGTCTTCATCTCTCGATCAAACTTCTGTTTTTCTACCTTAGTAAGAGCTGTCACTGGTTTAGGAACATCATAATATCCCATATAGTCATAAGTAGGATGCACATATCCTTCAAATATGGATGTCCAAAAGTTTTCATCAGTTTCTGATACGAACTGTTCGAACCGGACTTTCCAGGTACGAAAATATGATATGCACAAAAGTCTCGGTGGCATAGTTTCAATCTCATTATCATCACATGAAATTGACATTTTGAAATTTTTGCGAAAATATCCGGAAAACATTTTCCCGCCAAAATACTCTTTTTAAAAAATTTCAAAAATTCAAAATTTCAAAAATGATTCAAAACGACCGTATAAACTTTCCCTAAAAAATTTTTTTTTTTTAAGAACACTAAGTTCGCCTGATACTGTACAAGCGAACTTGACATGAGCGAACTTGACCCAAGCGAACTTGTTAAGTTCGCTTGGTCTTCACCAAGCGAACTTATTAAGTTCGCCTATAAGTTCGCCTGTAACCGAATGTTAAGTTCGCCTGGTTCAGCTGTTTAACCCAAACACGAACCAAAAATTCTGAAAATCATGATTTCTTGCTTAATTGATGGAATTTGATAAAATTGAACCGTAGGAATGTGTAGAAACTGATTTGGAACACTTCTATCGGATCAATTTCATCAAAACAAATCAAAATCAATCCAAATTTATCAAAATTCTTCCATGTTTATCAAGAACACGAATTCATCAAAAATCTTTAAAATCTCTGAACTTTGATGTTGATTAGACACGAAAACACCACGAATCTTTTGCTTATCAAGAGCATAAGCTCTGATACCACTTGTAGGTCCCTAATTCGTTGCGTGACGGATCTCTATACTCGCGGTACGAAACGGTGATAACGTGCGGAATCCATGATCAACGTGCTCGTGTAACTCAATCAACAACAACGGTGTAAATAAACTCTTTGTATTCCACCAATATCAGGTTACAAGAATTCTCTCTCGTCTACTCTGATATCGTCTCACTCTAATCAATTCCTCCTGATCTCTCTGTCTCTCGCTTTATAACAGACTCTGTTCTGTCAATATATAAGCACTGTTCTGCACCAGGCGAACTTAACAAGTTCGCCTCACTGTGCTTAGGCGAACTTGTTAAGTTCGCCTCCAACAAGCCAAGCGAACTTAACAAGTTCGCCTCAGTTAGACCTAAGTGAACTTATTAAGTTCGCCTCTGATAGACCAGGCGAACTTGTTGAGTTCGCCTCTGATAGGCTAGGCGAACTTAACAAGTTCGCCTCTAGCAGAACTTACACAGAATTTTATCAACAGTTACAAAACATGTCCTAACACTAACTTGTTAATGCAGGCATGTCTGATCGAGGAGAGTCGTCCAGCGTGCCCAAGCGCAGGCTGGGCCCAATACCCTACCCTATGGAAGAGGCAGAGGAGCCGCGTCCGATTTCATCGGGCGCCGCGTATCATTCGATGCGCGGTTCCTGAGGCCCGTTCTGTACCAGACGAGGAGCCAACGCCACTAGAGGACCGGGTTTTACACCACCATACCCTCCTCCGATTCAATCTCATGACAGAGGAGGCTGTCCGGCTAGAGAGGTTCGTGGATATGGAGCTATATCAGCACATAGGTTTTGATTGGGGGCTCGTCGAGGAGTTAGGGCAGCTCCAGAGGTTGCGAGAGCTTATTGATGACCGTTGGACGGAAGCATTGGCCTGTGATGCCACACAGTACCTGGAGCTCACCGTCGAGTTCCACACTACCTTCCGGTATGTTAAAGGCCAGTTCGAGGAGCCTACTTCAGTGTCGTTTGCGTTGGGCCGACAGGTTTTTGAGATGTCGATGCCATAGTTTGCGGTTGCCTCAGGGTGGTACACTGAGGCCAAGGTGGCAGCACAACTGTTTCTACAGAGCTTAGGCGGGTTATTTAGGAGAC
Source organism: Smallanthus sonchifolius (assembly GCA_023525975.1). Taxonomy (NCBI): domain Eukaryota; kingdom Viridiplantae; phylum Streptophyta; class Magnoliopsida; order Asterales; family Asteraceae; genus Smallanthus; species Smallanthus sonchifolius. Next base: position 50,505,375 of record CM042023.1, read on the forward strand.
GACATGACCAGGGGGTCAGCGACGGTCAGTTGCGTGACTTATGGCATTCCATCGCCGATGGGCCATATTCTTCCTCCTTGGTTGAGTCGTCCATTCGCGACCCCCTTATCCGCTACATTCATAGGATACTGGCTTGCACTCTCATCGGATGCTTGTCCGGTATTGAGAAGTGCAACCAGCTGGATCTTTTCTGCCTATATTGCATCGTTGGCCGCCAAGAGGCCAACCTGGCAAGCAATCTCATTTCATCTATTGCCAGGGTTCGTCACGGTGGCCAAAGGCTAGGCTGGAGCTCGGGCCTTATATCAACAGGTTGGCGGAGCGTTTGGGAGTTTTTGACCGCTATCCTGGCCGTTTACTTACACCGGGCCCGGATACCTTTCCATATGGCTTGGTAGAACTACGATTAGCGGGGATTATCACAATGGATGATCCACCACGGTTCAGGGAGATTAGGCAGGGTCCAAAGGTTCCACCACCTGCGGGGACGCCTTCCGATACCATAACAGAGGATACCACATCACATCGAGCGCCCCCAGGTACAACCCCCACTTCGTATGAGGCCACCGACACCACTTACTCTTGAGGCACTGCGAGATTAGACTTTTGACCGATTGGATCAACAGGACGATGGCATACGGTACATGTTGACGCAACAGGGCATAGAGATCCCACTGTTCTTTAGGGTACCAGACCAGCAGCAGCCGGATCAGCCAGAGATGGGAGGTGACCAGCCGTGATCATCAGTTGCCTCTTGCCATGTTGTATATAGTTTAGTTCATGTATTTTCATTTCTGTATTTTTTTTTATGTATTTCATTCTTGTATTTCCATTCCTGTACATAAACTCTTATATATATAGTAGTGTACGTATTTGGGGGTTTAGGCACCGGTTGGTTGTGTTGTTATTGTATATATATTATGTTTGACGTGGTTGCTAGTTTGTGTTAGAATTTAGCCGCTTTCGTTCGCGAGGAGTACTTGGAATAATTGTGAGCTGAGCGCGTTCGAATGGAGGGCGAGGGAACACGACTTACGAGGAATTTCATAGCCATTTTACCAGGGAAGTCTGTTTCGATTTTTGTATAGTTTATTTTTATTTCTAACTTATTGTTATTTGTTTATTTTTATTTTGTATTTTTATCTTTGTTGTATTTTTACCGTCGTTTCTCGGTCCACATTGAGGACAATGTTAATTTTAAGTGTGGGGATGGGAGACATTCGTCTAGGTTTTGTATATTAAGTCTGTTGTTGTAATTTGTAGAAAATTTTTAAAAAATGTCCTTTGAATTAGAGTCTTGGAAGTACATGGAAAATGATAGTACAACTAGTCATAGCATGCTAAAGTAAAATGAAATAAAACAATAGATAGCGTGTCTAATTTGTGATGAATCGGTAGGCCCAGCCAGTTGAAAAGCTTAAATATCCTAAAGGTGTTGCTTAGGATTAATAACTTAATTAAATCATGAAATCTTGTGGGTTCTCATCTTAGGGAAACGGTGAAACTGAAACTGTCAACATAGGGTGATAGGTACCATGGTAAGTTAAGGTTTTTATGTTTATTTAATATTTTGGCACACCACTCTCCGTTTATGAAAATGAATTTGAGAGTTGGTGGCGCCCGCATTCCATTTTTTCCATCCATTATGAGTATAATTGAAAGCTTAAGTTTCAACCTACGTGTTACCCTCCGGGAGAGCAACTTGGTTGATACACCCATGGGTCGGAATTTGAGTGATCAATAATTGGGATAAATAAGGTTTGATTTATGTGTTTCCCACGGGGATAATGACTCTGTGGATACGCCTCTAAGTTGAATTCTTATGTGCTTGATTGATAAGGTTGGATCCTATGTGCTACCTTCTGGGATGGTGACCCGGTTGATGCACCACTAGGTAAGGTTGATTCATACATCTAATAATACTCATTCCATCAAATCATCTATATTTGGAAAACATAAAGATTTTGAGGTACTGTGGTGGGAGGATCTATATGATCTGACCCTGGCCTAAACATGATCGTGAGACGGGACTAGGTGGAAGTGTAGCTTTTAAGTGTGAGATCCATAGTTTGATTGACCTGTTGTATAAATTGGATTAGAACACTTCTCCGGGGCTTGATATTTGGTGTTTGGGTTTAGTCAGATAGAAATACCGGTTATTTCACTTTAATGCGTTATTATATTTGTGTTGATCAAAAATTGAGAATGATAAAGCTTTTTCCACTTATGATTCCATTGCAGATTTCTTTTTCGAGGACGAAAAAAAGTGTAAGTGTGGGGGATGTTTGATGTGTTGCAAAACACATGTATTTATCGGTGTATATTTGTGCATAATTGTATAGTTTTGTGTTCGTTTTGTATTGTTTTAAGTTCGTTCTGAGTTCGGGTCAGATTTGCAGGTCATAGTGTGCTAAGGGAGCGGAAAGCGGAGCTAAATCCTGGAGAAATCGAGCACACGGGGAAAGAGGATGAATCAAAAGAAGAAAAAATAATTTTCTGAGAATTTATGCCCATCGCGGTACGCGAGGGAGGAAGAGAAGGTCCCTCACGGTACGCGAGGGAAGCCAGATAGTGTCCCGACTAATTTGTCCCTCGCGGTATTCGAGGGACCGGCCCAAAGTCTCTCGCGGTACGCGAGAGACCCGCTAATCCGGTTTTTGAGGAATATTTAGGGTTTTGATGTTTATGTCGGCCATTCTTCAAGGAGATCGATTAATTGCCGTCAAAGCTTGGATCTTGGGTGATTTTGGCAAGAAAGATTGGATTTTGATCAAGGTTTCAAGGTATTGGAGCCAAATCGGGTTAGAAACAAGCATTCGGTCATGATTAATCATTCGGTTGTTCTTGATATGTGTTCTGTGACTTTGTTTGCTATCTTTAACTCTGATACTTCTTTCTTTATCATGTTTCTTGGCTAAAACTTTAGAACAGCCTAGGTTTAAGATGATTGGACGTTAAAGTTTGGATTTTTATTGGTTTTTGGGATATTGATTTGATTTTATGCTCTAGTCCAGATCTGATTTGATGTGTTTGATGAATATGCATGCTAGTTATTGATTGTTTTGTTGGTTGATTCATCCATACATGCTTTGTTGATTGTCTTTCATGAATGAGTGTGTAGTAGGTCGTTTACTTTGTGTTTGCAATTACTTTGTGGTTGTCTAGACGTAATCACCATAGGATTGTCAACTAGTAATCAATTAAAATCAAGTGTTCTTCTTATCTAAATATCTGAAAAAGTGATAGGTAATCGGTTAGTCTTCAGTGTTATGGTTTCTGAGTGCAAATTGTCTAAGAGGGCGTTTCCTTGGAGGTCTAATATCGTTGCTAATTTGTGTCAAACATAGTGAATTCAGATTGCTCCTTGCATCTTTGATGTATTGAGATAGTGTAACCGAGAGGTGAGTTGTCTATCGAGTCAATAGCATAATCGGTGATACCGAGAGGTGATCCGATAACTGGTGAGTTTAATAGCGTTTGAGTAGTCTGTTGGTCACATCCCGTGACCGAGAGTGATCGGGAATCCATTAGTCAGTCTTGAGGGTGTCATATCTTTAGATCCCAGTTCCATATCATATTTCTTACCCAATAGAAGCTGAGCCTAGCATTCATGATTCACAGCCTAGGTAGTCCTTTCCATTCTTATTGATTTCATCCCGTTCCTTGTTAGATAGTCGTTTGTCTTCTTTAGTATCCATTTCCTAGTTTAATATTAGTTCGCAGAATGCCCCCCCCCCCCCCCAAATCCAAACCAAATATTAAGTCCTAGTTAGAGTCTAATTTGTGTTAGAGTCAGTGTCTCGTCCGGACTTCTTTTAGCTGTGTTACAATTGATAGGTACACTTGCCTGTCTTTGTGGTCTAGTTTAGTAGAGTTGTCTAGAGTTTATCTAGAGTGTCTAGGTTAGTTTGTGTTTAATTTTATAGACCGTTTGACCGACAACCAAAAACTTGATGTCGGTCAAACGGTCAAAAATCTGATCTCTCAGTGCCTCGAGAGTAAGTGGTGTCGGTGGCCTCATACGGAGTGGGTGCTGTACCTGGGGGCGCTCAATGTGATGTTGTATCCTTTGTCGTGGTGTGGGCGCCCCCATCTGAATCGCCAGATCGGCAGGCGTCCCCGTAGGTGGTGGAACCTATGGACCCTGCCTAATCTCCACGAACCGCGACGGATCGTCCATTGTGATGATCCCCGTTAATCGTAGCTCTACCAACCCATATGGAAAGGTATCCGGGCCCAGTGTAAGTAAACGGCCCGGATAGCGGTCAAAAACTCCCAAACGCTCCACCAGCCTGCTGATATAAGGCCTGAGCACTAGCCTAGCCTCTGGTCCACCGCGACAACCCCTGGCAATAGATGAAATGAGAATGCTTGCCAGGTTGGCCTCTCGGCGGCCAACGATGCAATATAGGCAGAAAAGATCCAGTTGGTTGCACTTCTTAATACCGGACCGGCATCTGATGAGAGTGCAAGCTAGTATCCTATGAATGTAGTGGATAAGGGGGTCGCGAATGGACGACTAAACCAAGGAGGAAGAGTATGGCCCATCGGGGATGGAATACAAGAAGTCACGCAACTGACTGTCGCTGACCCCCTGGTCGTGTCGTCTCCTGAATAACCCACGTAAGCTCTGTAGAAACGGCTGTGCTGCCACCTCAGCCTCGGTGTACCACCCGGTGGCAACCGTAAAATGTGGCACTGACATCTCGAAAACCTGTCGACCCAACGCAAATGACACTGCAGCAGGCTCCTCGAACTTGCCTGTGACGTACCGGAAGGTAGTGTGGAACTCGAAGGTGAGCTCCAGGTACTGTGTGGCGTCACAGGCCAATGCTGTCGTCCAACGGTCATCAATAAGCTCCTGCAACCTCTGGAACTGCCCTAACTCCTCGACGAGCCCCTAATCAAAACCTCTGTGCTGATATAGCTCCATATCCACGAACCTCTCTAGCCGGACATCCTCCTCTGTCATGAGATCGAATCGGAGGAGGGTATGGTAGTGTAAAACCCGGTCCTCTAGTGGTGTCGGCTCCGAGTCTGGTGCGGGACGGGCCTTAGGAACCGCGTATCAAATGACACGCGGCGCCCGACGAATCGGACGCGGCTCCTCTGCCTCTCCCCTAGGGTGGGGTACTGGGCCTCGCCTGCGCTTGGGCGCGCTGGACGACTCTCCTCGATCAGACATGCCTGCATTTACAAGTTAGTACAACAAATATATAATAATAAAATACTACAATTGGCCGAACGATCGTATAACATTTCATTCGCGGTCGTTCGATTAATTAATAGCCTACTAATATACTACAAAAATTAATAAAATTGAAAAATTCGGGATACCCTATTTGTTTATTTACAAACCAGAAAACCTCGCCCGAATGGAGATTTAGTACGGGCGAGGCGGTCTAAACCTGCAAAACAATTTATGGCAATTCCCAATACAACATTTTACAAACATGACTGAACCAGTACAATTGACTGCAAGACCTAAACGGCTAAAAATCTATGATTAATTAGAATTAGAGCTAAATTAATTTTAAAAAAATTACAAGACTCAAGATACAAACTAAACTAGCTTAGAAATAGCATACAAAACAAATTACCAACACGAATAGCATTAGATACTTGTAATCCGACCCTATCAGGGTTCAACTTCAACCCATAACAACTCAAATTACGACTACACGATTCAAAATACTCTAAAACGACTCAAACTTCAATAAATTAACGACTCATTGCACAAATAGTGCGTGCCTAAATGACTTAATATACACAATAACCGGCTCGTTTACATTAATTTGAACCCACAAACCCAACGACACTCGAACCGACTACAATTTACACTAAACGACTCAAATTACACTAAATTGGACTCAGATTCAGGTGTAACAGAGAACCTTACCTCAATGTGTAGCTAAATTGCAAATCAGTGAAATACAAGGGATGAACCAAACAGAAGTGGACCCCTGTGATGATGGTAGTTACCGGTGGTGGCGGCTGGCGTTTGGATGGCCGAAGATGACAAGGATGATGGTGATCAGTGGTGGCGGCTTAGTGGTGATAGTGGAAATTGGTGGTGTTCGGTGGTGGAATCAGGTGGTAGGCGACGGAGGATGACGACGGTGATGGAGGTGGTTGTGGGTGGAAATGGATACGAGCAATAAGGGGGGGTTTAATATTTTTTTTCTAAAATTCCCAGGCTCCCGCGTACCGCGGGAGACTTTTGCTTACAGTCTCGCGTACCGCGAGAGCCGGTTGGGCGGTGGTGACTTTTCAGTGCCCCGCGTACCGCGAGAAACTTTTATGGAATCTCTCGCGTACCGCGGGGGACCTAAAATCCAGCAAACTCATTTGCCTCTCGCGTACCACGAGAGACACTCCCCTATTGTTTCGCGTAGCGCGAGCAGCCCCCATTCACAGAAAGTTATGGCCGATTTTATTCATAGAAAAAATTTCACCCCTTAAGATTTTTTTTAACTTGGTTCCAAAACTTGTTCCACCTTAGAATTATTGAGCGACCATACCTGTCCTTTTGTTTTTGATGGTTTTCCTTCAAACTTTTTGCCACGATTCCCTGAAACACACGAAAACACAAGAACACATAAACCAAAAATATACAAAAACTAACAAAAAATAAAAACAAAGAAGTTTACAAACTCTACCCTCGGGCTCTTCCCCGAGGACTTACTCTCCTTCAGTTTTGTTTTCCGGTCTTGTCAAAGCGGATCTCATCCCCCTTGAAATTCTCAATCGGTCCTCCGATGTAGTGCTTCAATCTATGACCGTTTACCTTCCACGAGCTGCCTTCCCCATCGTGTAGCTCCACCGTGCCATAAGGAAATACTTCTTTCACTGTGTCAGGCCCTGTCCATCTCGACTTTATCTTTCCTGGGAATAGTTTCAGTCTAGAATTGTATACCAACACCCTATTCCTACATTTGAAATCTTTCACTCCCTTCAAACGACGATCGTGCAACGCTTTTGTGTGCTCTTTATAACTCCATGAACGCGCGTATGCCTCGTCGCGTAATTCATCCAACTCATGCAACTGGAGAAACCGGTGTCGTGCTGCTTGTGGCAGATCAAGGTTGACTGCCTTTTAGGCCCAATACACCTTGTGCTCTAGTTCCACCGGTAGATAACATGCCTTGCCATAGATCATCCTAAAGGGTGTTGTCCCTATAGGTGTTTTGAACGCGGTTCTGAACGCCCAAAGCGCATCATCTAACTTGTCGGACCAATCCTTCCTATTCTTCCCGACAGTTTTCTCCAAGATCCTCTTGACTCCCCTATTCGCATTCTCAACTTGCCCACTAGTTTGTGGATGATAGGCAGTTGAAAACCGATGGTTGACCCCATAGCATGACAACACCTTCTCCATCTGGCGTTGCAAAAGTGCATGCCCCTATCACTGATTAGGGTTCTAGGAGTACCAAACCTACTAAATAAGTTCTTCAGAAATCCCACCACAACTCGGGGCATCGTTCGTAGGTAGAGCTTGAGCCTCGACCCACTTAGATACATAGTGTATAGCCACGAGAATGTATCGGTTCCCTCTTGAGATATGGAACAAACCCATGAAATAATGACCCAAATGTCAAACACTTCAACTACTTGAATCGGGTTTTGGGACTTTTCATTCCGGGATGAGATATTACCGGTGCATTGACACGCATCACACCGCTTCACTAACTCATGAGCATCTTTAAACACCGTCGGCCAATAGAATCCAGAGTCAAACACCTTCTTGGCGGTGTAGGAGGGTCCGTTGTGACCTCCCGTCAAGCCCTCGTGACAATGCTTAAGGATCCCTAAACCTTCTTCCTTTCTCACACACCTCCTCGGAACTCTATCAGCTCCCACACAAAACAGATGTGGAGCTTACCAAATGTAGTGGTTGGCATCGGCAAAGAATTTACGCCTCTGTTGTTAAGTCATGCCCTTCACCACTACACCATCAACCAAGTAGTTTGCTATGTCAGAAAACCATGGCAAACCTTGCGCCTCAGCACTCATGTAAAACACCGGCTTATCGGCTGGTCTCACACTCACCATCATCAAGGACTCATGGGGAAATGTGTCCCCTGTGGCCTCCTCCCGGATCCCCTCTCTACCGGGGTCCTCTAGCCTCGACAAATGGTCGGTCGCCACATTCTTTGCTCCCTTCTTGTCTTTGATCTCAATATCAAACTCGAAAAGCAAGAGAATCCATCGAATCAATCTAGGTTTGGCATCCTTCTTTGTGAACAGATATCGCAATGTCGCATGATCAGTATAAACGATGGTTTTAGAGAGCACTAAATATGAACGAAACTTGTCAAATGCAAACACCACCACTAACAACTCCTTCGCGGTAGTCGTGTAATTCTCTTAAGCATCATTAAGAGTTTTACTAGCATAATAGATCGGGTGGAAGTGCTTCCCTCTTCTTTGGCCTAAAACAACCACGACTGCATAATCACTCGCATCACACATCAGCTCATAGGGTAAGCTCCAGTCGGGGGTTATCAAGATAGGAGCACAGACTAACTGCTCCATCAAGAACTCGAATGCCTTCAAACAGTCCGCATCAAACTCAAATGGGACGTCTTTCTCCAGAAGGCGGGTCATGGGTCGGGTGGTCTTCGAAAAATCTTTAATGAATCGTCTATAGAAACCCACATGACCTAAGAAACTATTAACCGATTTCACACTAGTCGGCGGTGGAAGACTACTGATCGTGTCAATTTTCACTCTATCCACTTCGACACCGGTCTGTGAAACTTTATGCCCAAGAGCAATCCCCTCAATCACCATGAAGTGACACTTCTCCCAGTTAAGCATCAACTTCGTCTCTACACACCTCCTCATCATCTTCTCGAGGTTCTGCAAGCAATGATCGAAAGAACTCCTAAACACATGAAAATCGTCCATGAAAACCTCCATGGAAGTCTCGATCATGTCTTGAAAGATAGCCACCATGCACCTCTGGAAGGTGGGTCGAGCATTACACAACCCGAATGGCATACGTCGGTACGCAAAGGTACCGTACGGGCATCTAAAGGTGGTTTTCTCCTGATCATCCGGTGCAATGGGGATCTGGAAATAACCCGAGAAACCATCAAGGAAACAGTAGAACTGCTGCCCTGACAGGCGCTCCAGCATCTGGTCAATGAAAGGAAGGGGGAAGTGGTCCTTCCTAGTGGCATCATTCAGTCTAGTATAGTCAATGCACACTCTCCAACCGGTGACTGTCCTCGTAGGGATCAACTCATTCTTCTCATTCTTCACGACTGTCATCCCACCCTTCTTCGGGACGACCTGAGTCGGGCTTACCCATGGGGAGTCCGAAATCGGGTATATCAATCTAGCATCCAGGAGTTTAAGAACCTCCTTCTTCACCACATCCGACATGTTCGGGTTAATCCTCCTTTGAGGTTGCACAACTGGCTTGTACTCCTCCTCCATCAATATCCTATGCGTGCAGAAGGTTGGGCTGATGCCCATTATATCAGTGAGTTTCCACGCAATGGCATGTTTATTCGCCTTCAAGACCTCAATCAATCTCTCCTTCTCCCCCTCCGTCAGTGCAGCAGAAATCACGACGGGCAAACCGGCCTCGCCATCCAAGAAAGCATACTCCAAATGAGAGGGTAGCTCTTTGAGCTCAAGGGATGGTGGTGCGTCAACCGAGGGATTCTTCTCCTCCTTGTGGTTTTTATAAACCTCAAAGACCTCTGTGTACTCAGGAGGTTTACTTGCCGGGTGGCTCAGACTTTGCTCAGGGAGAGCGTCAGTCTCAACCTCCTGGTCTTCCTCCCCCAGGCGTTGTGTGTCAAGCATGTCAGCGCCACACACGTAGTCAAGGCAACGATCCATGTGAGATATGAAAGTGTCTAGAAAGAACACTGAATTGTCCTGACCACTAGAATGCTTCATCGATTTCATGAAATCAAAGGTGACATTCTCATCCCCAACACGAAGTGTGATCTTACCGTCGAAGACATCGATCAATGCCTTGGCGGTGCGCAAGAAGGGGCGTCCCAAAATGAGTGGGACTCTATCGTCAACCTCCATATCAAGAATGACAAAGTCCGCGGGGAAAACAAAATTATCAACCTTCACCAACAGATTCTCTACAATTCCCCGTGGATATTTGACCGAACAGTCGGCCAAAGATATGCTCATGCGCGTAGGGGCCGGATCTCCAAGGCCTAGCTTCTCGAAGAAAGAGTATGGCATCAGGTTGATGCTAGCACCGAGATCCGACAACACGTGGTGTAGTGTCGAACCACCAAATAAACACGGGATCGTGAAGACACCTGTATCTGCTAATTTCTCCGATGGTTTGTTCTGGACCACCGCAGAGCATCTTTCATTCAGAGTGATAGTTGAAAGGTCCTCTAGCTTCTTCTTATTCGACAGAAGATCTTTTAAGAATTTAGCATATTTCGGCATATGCTGGAGGGCTTCAACAAAAGGAAAATTAATTTTTAGTTGCTTAAACAACTCTAGAAAGTGTCCATAATCCTTAGCATATTTCTACTGCATCAGGCGAGCAGGATATGGAACACGAGTAAGATCAACATCGGGGGTCTTCTCCTTTCCCTCACTCTTCTCCTTTTCTCATATCTTCTCAGCAGGAGACTCACTATTGGGCACTGTACTTGCTGGGACTTGCCTCTCGTGCACCCCTCCAGGAGCCTCCATCTCTATTTCCTCGTCAACCATCTCATCATCATCATATGCCGGTGTCTGATCACTTTCTCCTCCCTTACCACTGCGCGTGGTCACCGCCTTCAGTGTGGCTTTCGGGTTAGTCTTAGTACTTCCCGAAAATGAACCTCCAGATCGGTCAGTCAGCTGGTGCGCTATGTCTCCCACTGTGCGCTGCAAATCTAAGAATGCAGACTGCTGACTCCTTAGTAAAGTATCGTGCTTCTTCAGCTTACACTGAGTCTCCTGATCCGTCTTCACCAACTGAGCAAGCAATTGAGTCTAGTTAGCTATCATCTCCTCAATCCTCTTCTCCCTAACACTGCTACCAGAATTCTGTCCTGCTTCTCTATCTCCTCCTCCATACTGATTTTTGCGGTTTTGAAACCCAGGTGGGTTCCCGCCAGATCTCCAATTAGAGTTGGGGTAGTTTCTCCATCAAGAGTTGAACAGAGGGGATTTTTGGTTTCCCGGGAAGTCTACCTACTCCTGTTGAGTGACAGGACAATCGATGGTATCATGACTTGATCTACATACCTCACACTTCATCGTGCTCGTCTTCAACTCCTTAATCTCTTTTGCCATAGCTGTGAGTGCAGTGGCCATGCTAGTCTCAGTAGTGACCTGATGAACACCTCTAGTGGCAGAAGTAGGTGTCCTAGCACTAGGAGTGGAATTCGTAGTAGAAGGCTGATGTTGCTCAGCTTGAGCAAAACTCTCAAACATTTCCTCACACTCCTCCGGCTCCTTCTTCTCCATGATGTGGCCCCCTACAGCAGTATTGAACATCTGTTGTTTCTCAAATGTAAGACCATTATAGAACTTTTCAACCAATGCCCAATCAGAAAGGCCATGTTGAGGACATTTGCTCAGAAGAGTATTGAACCATGTGGTAAGGCTCATCGGGGTCCATACGGAAAGAGTGGATCTGATCCCTCAGACGGGCGGCCTTAGATGGTCGATAATACTTCCTCAAGAATTTGGCTTTAAGATCTTCGCAAGTGGTAATGGAATCCTGGGGCAGGGTATCTAACCAAGTGGCAGAGCGACCAAATAGGGTGAACGAGAAAAAACGCAACAGGATGGCGTCATCAGTAGAACCAGTAATGCGAAAGGTATCGCAGATATGCGCAAAGCGGGACAGATGTCCTAGTGCATCCTCGTCCTCGAGTCCGTGGAACTGAGTAGAGTTACTGATAGTGTTCATCACATGAGATGGAACCTGCCAAGTATTAGTGTTAGCCATAGCAGAACGGGTAATAGAGGACCTAGTACCCGTGAAACCATCACACTCCCTCTGGTGGACGGTACGCCTAGCAGGTGGATTAGCACCACCCATTTCAGCAATAGGGATTGGAATGCGTACCTTTTTCTCAACTAGCTCGCTCAAACGACTGCGAAACTTCCGGATGCGCTCCCGAAGCTCTCACTCGGGCTCTGAATAGGCTTCAAATTCGGGTGATCCCTCTGAGCAAGTATGTTGCATAAACTGGACAGAAAACAAAGGGAAAACAGACGAACTAAGAACAAAGAAAAGACTCAAACTAAGACGCACACAAATAGCAAATAAGGACACAAAAGAAAACAAGCAAATTAAGGAAATAAAGTAGAAAGGAGAAATAAAAACAAATAACCAAACAAGAACTAATCAAAGCTAATTTTGCTATTGCCAAGTATCCCCGGCAACGGCGCCAAAAACTTGATGTCGGTCAAACGGTCTATAAAATTAAACACAAACTAACCTAGACACTCTAGCTAAACTCTAGACAACTCTACCAAACTAGACCACAAAGACAGGCAAGTGTACCTATCAATTGTAACACAGTTAAAAGAAGTCCGGATATCGAACCCACGAGACACTAACTCTAACACAAATTAGACTCTAACTAGGACTTAATATTTGGTTTGGATGGGGGGGGGATTCTACGAACTAAGATTAAACTAGGCAATGAATACTAAAGAAGACAAATGACTATCTAACAAGGACCGGGATGAAATCAATAAGAATGGAAAGGACTACATAGGCTGTGAATCATGAATGCTAAGCTCAGCTTCTATTGGTTAAGGAATATGATATGGAACTGGGATCTAAAGATATGACACCCTCAAGACTGACTAATGGATCACCTCTCGGTATCACCGATTATGCTATAGACTCGATAGACAACTCACCTCTCGGTTACGCTATCTCAATACATCAAAGATGCAAGGAGCAATCTGAACTCACTATTTTTGACACAAATTAGCAACGATACTTGACCTCTAAGGAAACGCCCTCTCAGACAATTTGCACTAAGAAACCCTAACACTGAAGACTAACCGATTACCTATCATTTTTCAGATATTTAGATAAGAAGAACACTTGATTTTAATTGATTATTAGTTGACAATCCTATAGTGAGTACGTCTAGACAACCACAAACTAATCGCAAACACAAAGTAAACAATCTACTACACACTCATTCATGAAAGACATTCAACAAAGCATGTATGGATGAATCAACCAACAAACAATCAATAACAAGCATGCATATTCGTCAAACACATCAAATCAGATCTGGACTAGTGCATAAAATCAAATCAATATCCCAAAAACCAATAAAAATCCAAACTTTAACATCCAGTCATCTTAAACCTAGGCAGTTCTAAAGTTTTAACCAAGAAACATGATAAAGAAAGAAGTATCAGAGTTAAAGATAGCAAACAAAGTCATAGAACACAAATCAAGAAAAACCGAATGATTAATCGTGACCAAATGCTTGATTCTAACCCGATTTGTCTCCAATACCTTGAAACCTTGATCAAAATCCAATCTTTCTTGCCAAAATCGCCCAAGATCCAAGCTTTGACGGCAATTAATCGATCTCCTTGAAGAATGGCCGACATAAACATTAAAACCCTAAGGCTAGTCCCTTGCGTACCGCGAGGGACAAATTAGTCGGGACACTATCTGGCTTCCCTCGCGTACTACGAGGGACCTTCTCATCCTCCCTTGCGTACCGCGAGGGGCATAAATTCTCAGAAAATTGATTTTTCTTCTTTTGATTCGTCCTCTTTCCCCGTGTGCTCGATTTCTCCAGGATTTAGCTCCGCTTTCCGCTCCCTTAGCACACTATGACCTGCAAATCTGACCCAAACTCAGAACGAACTTAAAACAATACAAAACGAACACAAAACTATACAATTATGCACAAATATACATGGATAAATACATGTGTTTTGCAACACATCACACATATTTGAACTAACTTTGACTAAAGTGTGTTCTTTGACCATATTTAACGTTGTTTCGTAAAAGGCAGTAATAAGGGTATGATTGGGAATAAATCTTAAGTTAAGTGGGAGTTGTATGTGGCCAAAGAAATTATATTCTCCTTTGATTAGGAGTTGGACATTCTGGCGCCTTCGTTAATTCGAACTGGTATAAAACTTGTGGTCACACTCAAACTAAGAGTATTTTGTTTAGACCACTTTGAATTAGAGACGAGAACAAGAATAGTTGAACAACATAAGAGAAATGACTTGTATCCATGTCTCATGTTTAACGAATGCCCTAAACAGAAAGGATATATAGATATGTTTACCATGATTTTTGTACTTGGTCAAGTAAGAGTTACTTGAACACAAGGAAATAGTTGACTATTGTAATACGCCATACCTTGCAAGGGGCAGTGACATGCCACTAGGCGTCCACCACTATCTACGTTGAAGCAATTAATCGATGAATCGTCCAAGTGGGAGATTGTTGGATATAGGATGTCCGATCATTGATTATATCAACGTTGCTATCGAGGAACGATCCAAAGAGTTACACTTTGGACAACGAGCGATTAATAATGTTTAGTCATAAACATTATAGTTCACGAAACACGGTTTTATAATTCGGTAAATAAATATTTAGTGACATATTTATCTGTTTGTTTGGTGATTAATTATTTGGAGAAATAATTAAATACAGAGGGTTAAATGTTTAAGAGTTAAAAGTTAAATGATTAAGTTTTACTAAGTATTTGTAATTAGTAAAGTACGAGGATTAAATGAAATTAATAGCTAATTACAATGGAAACTAAATGTTAATACTCCGACGTGTGATTTGTAAGTTATAAATATATCATTAACTCTAAACCATAATCACCTTTGATTGCCTCCACCCTAACCGGCGCAAGAGAAGAGCCCCCACCCCCCCCCTTGCGTCACCATCCACTGCCGCCCATCAGCCACCACCGTGCGCCGCGATACGCCGTAGGTATCCACCACCGTGCTGCCGCTTTCCGTCATCGCCGGTTTCGACCTACGCAAAATGTGAGATGTTTTCATGTGGTTTGCAGGTTCATGTACTGTCACTAGCGAGACACTAATTGAACCAAAGTGCAGATCTTTCGGTTATCGTCAAAGGTATAATCCCTAACCCGCTATGGTTGGATTTAATTTTGATGTTTATACGCGTGTAATCGGATCACTGACGGGACCCGGTTTAGAACCGTTAACAAGTACAACCTCTTCCGCCTTGCAAATCTAATTTGTTTATATTAATAAGATTATTAAAAATGTTTTAAAAGTTAAAACTGGTATATGGATGTTGCATTTGTTCCCATTCTCGCTGACTGATAAAGCCCGGACATGGCTTGAGTCCCTCCCTTTGTGATCCATTACCACCTGGGCTGACATGCAGGGGAAATTCATGAGAAAGTACTTTCCCCCTTCCAAGACCGCTTGTTTGAAGAGCTTGATTCATACTTTTAAGCACGTTGTGGGGGAGTCCTTTTATGAGACATGGGAACAGTTCAAGGAACTGTTGAATAGGTGTCCACATCATGGTTTGGAGAATTGGGCACTACTGAAGAAGTTCTATATTGAATTTTGTCACGCTACTAAGCGTTTTCTGGATACCACTACAGGTGGTAATCTGATGACAAGCAGGACACCTGAGGAGTGCACGGATTTATTTGAAGACCTACTCGGAAATGGTGGAACGGGCGGCTGTAAAGGTTTGTGTCGGTTCCAAAACCCGACAACAGTGACGAAAGCAGTGTTCAGGTGAAGCAGAGACAGCGACAACAAGGTTTGGCAGCGGCTAGGTTTCCGACGGACCTAATGTTTTTTTGACGAACTTCAAAAAGGTTATGGTGGTGTCCGGGACGTCACCCGGTAATTGGGACTATTCGAGTCGTTCCCGACAGTCTCGGGTCTAGGTCAACACCGGTCAAACCTGGTCAACAAAAGTCAACAATGGTCAATGGAAGAAACGACGAGCGGGATGCGAAACCATGTCGAACGGTGTCACCGGTCTCCTAAACTGGTCGTTTATGAGTGGGTTCTCGTACGCGAACGAACAAGTGGAAAGGATTGTTCTTGATGGTTACACACACGATATCAAGCTCGCAACTTTATCATATTGCTTAGGCCTGAACAATAATCAAGGTGAGTTTATGTGATTCCCATTTCTCTTAAACTTTTGGGTGGACACTTGCTTCTGAACGTGTTTATATTAATGGTGTATTATTAATCAAGAACATTTTAGTTGTCATAAACAATCCCTGAACTATAGCACAATCATTAATTCCGTTTGGAGTCACGGGGTATATCGGTAGTACTATTTGGGGAAACCCCCGCACACAGGGGGCCTTATTTTGAATGGGACAACCTCCCGCTGGATGATAATGATATTTTGTGACATATATCCGCACATTCTCAAACTTATATTGGCAGGCATAAGTATATTTGACCCATAACAATAAAGGGATATTATTTATAAATGTTTACGGGTTGTGGACATAGGGTTGATTGTGAACTAGTTTAATTTGCACCATACAATTTTGATTCTCTATACAAATGTTTTGTAACTTAAACTCATTAGCTCACCAACTTTTTAGTTGACACACTATTAGCAATGTTGACGAATGTCGTTACTTGAGGTGTAACTCCATTATCTACCATAAATATTTCTTTGTTCGTTGCGCCAGTTGTAACTCTTTGGATCATACCTTATTAGCAACGTTGACGAATGTCATTACTCGGGTAATATATCCGACATTTACAACCACTACTACAAAATATACCTTTAATGACACGCGAACGATGACACGTAACAGAGTGTGTCATCGTTGTAATGTCATTCTAATGAAACTGGGCTTTAATGACACGCTATCTATGACACGTAAAAACGTGTGTCATCTTTTAATGTCATATTTAAAAAAAACACGGAGTGTACTTTTTCAACACGCTCGCCGTCTCTAAATTGTATCTTTTAATTTCACATATCCCGCTCTGTATGAGCGCCCTTCTTCTAAAAACCCTAGAACACGCATTTGTATCAAACGTGGTCATCCTCCAGGCGATTTCCAAGAAAAGCTAGGCGATTTCATCTTAAAAGCTAGGCGATTTCCTCTTAAAAACCTAGTCGATTTCCGGGCAGGCGATTTCCGGGCAGGCGTATTCCGAGCAGGCTATTTCGGAGCAGGCGTTTTCCAAGAATCAGCCCTAGTTTCACCACCGGAATCTTCTTCCTCCGCCGGAAACTTCACGAACCACGTCATCCTCCACCGGCCTCCTCCCTGTCACAACAAGAGAGGGAAAAAGGAACCTGACGCGACTGTTTTAGGGCATAAAATCAGAGGGCGAGCAAAAATTCAGGTATCCTCTGTTGTTTACTTTGATTTAGGGGTTATTTTTGGTGTTTGGGCTTTTGGATTAATTGATTTTGAGGCGAACTTTTGTTTGAAGAAATGTCACAAAGAACATGAAATCATTAGCAGAAAGCTTGTTTAAATCTGACAAAGAACATGAGTTTGAAATCAATTTCCTTTGCGGTGTTGTGTTTATATGTTATTGGCTTTGGTTAAGGTTAGAGCAATAGTCCGGTTTTTTCTTCAACATCTGATATTTTGTGGAAATGGTGACGAACGTCGAATGGGATGAGGTGGAATGGTATCTTTCTGGATTCATGAAGGTGGATGATAACAGATATTCAATAAAGATTTTCTTTGAGATACGAAAGCAGAAGCATTTAGAAACCCCATATAGTTATGTTTTTGCATAATTTATTATTAAATTGAGAGCTTTCATACGCGAATGCCTCAAATGACATTTATTTTATTTTTTAGGTGGTGGTTATACTATCAACCAGAAATGCAGTTCATGGCAGTAAAGACGTAAACTTTTGAGGCTTTGTTTCCATTTACTCGACCTTTGATCCGTAAGTTAACGATTTATTTATTAGGAGTTTTGATTTTGATAAAATCAAAGAATGGAATTGGGTTTGAAAATCATAATGAGACTGTTTTAACGGGTCTAAGTGGTTAAGGTCCAGGTGTAACCATTTCGTACCAGTTGAAACGGGCCAGGACGGGTTGACATTGAACACATTTTGGTACCCTTGAAACGGGGCAAGATTTTTTATAGGTGTTTAGTGTGTCAAATATGATAAAGGAAAATACACGATTTTAGTAACTGCATGTTTTTTTAAATAAAATGATTTAGTAGGTTTTATGCATCAAAAATACATTTAGGCGTGTTTAGACCTGTTTGACTCTTTTCCAGTGGCGGAGCTTGAAAAGAAACGCAGGAGGGGCCGATATATTTTTTTTCCTATCAAGGGGGCCGGAACTATAAAATTTTCGGCCGAATACGTATAAATTAAAACTACTTAGCGAAAAATTGGTTGAATACGTATATATTAACACTTCTGAACAAAAAATCGGACTAACATGCTCTTTTCCGACCTATAAATTAAAACTACTTAGCGAAAAATCGGTCGGGGCCCCCTCGAGCCCTCACTATCCTCCGCCCATGCTCTTTTCCGACCTATTTGACCTGTTTTCTTATAACTTATAAGTCCTTTTTCCAATAAAAAAAACTACCGTTTGACTTGGTAATGATAAGTTCTTTTATTTTACTGAGTTTTAAGACCATAAATCATATTCATAATGGACTAACACACAAACTTTGAAACTATTTTTGAAGTTCTTTTATTTTAATTTACTGGAGATATGTCGTATATCAATTTGTTTTCTTTTACCGTATTATTTGATGACTGTATGAGACAGTTTCAGTTGTCATACTACGAGTGGTTTAAATTACTTTTTTGTTTATGGTCAACTGCAAGACTACCGAAATAGTCGGGTCAATGAGAGATCTTTTATTGTCATCAAGAGATTCTTCACCTGTGAGGGAGAAAGATAGTTTAAACTTCTCTATAGTGAAATCATTAGTACTTAGGGATAAAGAAGATAAGGTTGATATGGATTTTAGTGCTGGTGGGAGAGTATTTTCACTTGTAAATTCTCTTCTTGGTGTAGGTAGATTCTTTTTTTTGTGAAAAAAATATATTATATATTTGCCAAATTTTCTTGCATTTTTCCTTTGCATCTTTACTCTAACACCTTCATGGTGCTTCACCTGATAGCTTTATTGTAGAGCTTGCAGAAGCCGGTGGATGTTTGAAAACTTTGAGAATGGCATCATTTTGGTTTTAGGGTTGTTGCTGCAGTAAGTGAGCAGCTCTAACTTTTTATTATTATATTTAGAGCAAAAATTTTATAATAGAAAAAACATATTTAGAATATGACAGGTTTACATGTTATATTATTATAAATTTCTTTTTGTCTTTGTATAATTGTAGGCGATTATGTAGATCCTTTAATGATAACATGTTTTGTTATTATACTAGAGGTGGCAAGACGAGAGGGTTGGATAAGGAGTCAACACAGGTTTGGGCTGCTTTTAAACAGAAGATGATAATTATCTAACCACATTTGGTTGGACGGGTCTTACTTTTTTTGTGTTTTGATCGAGACATGTTGTAGGCTATTTGAGTCAAGGCCATCCTGTTGAATCACAGATTTTTGGGTGAGTAGTTGCTTACCTTTTCTATGTTTCATGTGTCATTTTTGTCTATTTAATAATGAGCCCAACAGATTGAATAAAATGAGAGACTTGAAGCAGTAAAATAACGTGAGTTTTCGTGTGTGTTTGTTTGGTGTTTTTTTTTGCCTGAACCAACAAGAAACGGTCTCATTCATGTGTTTTTGTAGGTTCCAATGTTTACAACATCTGAATTAAGAGTAAGGTTACTCGAGTTACATTTTACCAACACTAAATGGTGTTTTCAATTGGTGAAATAATACAATCCCTTTTAATTGTCTTATGTTTGATACTAGGGTTCTACCATTTGGGTTTTAAATTCTGTTGTGGATAAGTGTTTCAGTGAATTGTATTTATTTTGGGTTTTTATTAGTTCACATTTGTAGGATCTATTCATGAACATTAATTGACTTGTGTAGGATCTCTATTCAAGAATAGTTAGTTTGGTTTTTTAAACTTTTAATTGACCTGTGAAATGGATACATGTATTAATATATATGTATCTTTGATAACTATTTGTTTACAAAAAATTTCTTAGGTTGGAGGAAGCAAAGATGAATACACCGATGTTGATATTGATGAAGTTCATGAAGAATGGTCGACTTATGTATCAAACTTTATTTTTCAGTAATACTTTGAATTCGTAATTGACTTTTGTTACATTTAAATCGTTCTTTATACTTTATGAAATGGATTGTTGTGTCATATGTATTTTATTTTATATTATGAAATGTTTATTACTATTTTATGATATTAATGTGGAAAACTAAAAATTAATAATTCTGTAAAAAATTTTTTTTTTAAACAGCTTTAACAATGACACACGTTGATGACAAATGCGCGTCATAAGTAGATAACACACAAAGTCGTGTCATCTTCATTCTTGACATGGCTATCCTTGACACGCATTGCGTGTCGTGAAGGTGTGTCATAAATGCGTGTCATTAAAAGATGACATACAAAATGCATATTCTTGACAGGGCTATCCTTGACAATCATTCGCATGTCATCTACCTCATTTTATGACACGTAATGCGTGTCATCTAAGATGTTTTTTCTTGTAGTGAACCTACAAATGTTAAGAACAACAAACGAAAAAGTATTTGTTGGTGAAATATTATGCAAGCCAAGATCTGAAAACACCTTGAAGCTTGAAGAACCAAAACAAACTTCATTATGATATTAAGGAGTTTGTAGATGTTCTCTTGTGTTTTACTCTCTAAAAACCGATTTTGTTTGTCACTCTAATTCTCGGTTTTGTTAGCGCAAAGAAAGAGTTTGTATGTAGTTTTATAAAAACCCAAAGACCTTATCTTGTAAACTTCTTTTAAAATAAAAACCGCCATCTTAAACTCACAAGGCACATTGGAACAACTACCAAAGGAAGTGAAACAAGCATGATGGGTGGCGTTGCCCATGCTTTCGGCCGAATGGGTCTAGAGAGGGGAGTGAGGGTCTTGACGAGTATACATAGGACAATACAGTAAATAACATCTTTGAATAGTACCATCGTTATATTTCACAAAGTTTTGTAAGTTTTTATAAACACGTATATAATAACATTATGTTATAAACATTGCAACTAATTCCATGTTTCAATAACATGAATCACGTTGCAAGAATTATACAAAATATGTCACATAAGTATATTACTAGTAATGAATCATGCATATAAATAAACATTTATATATTTACATATTATATATATATATGGGACGCTTCCATAAAAAAATGATTTTCGCTAAAAAATACTAAGAAGTGGGCCAAACGAACTCCGATTGAGCTCATTCCAGCGGCGTTGGAACCGTCTCATCGAATCCTAACCCGGACCCAAAAACCTAAACCCCCCTCCACATGCACCCCCAAAAACCTAAATCCCCTCCAACCCTACCCCGAAAGGCCTAAAACCACCCCCCCCAAAAAAACCTAACCCCCCACCCCACCCCCACCCCCACCCCCAAAAAACCTAACCCCCCCACCCCACCCCCACCCACCCCCAAAAACCTAAACCCCCCACCCCCACCCCAAAAAAAACCTAAACCATAAAATATAACGTAAAATCTAAAAATTAAAATTTAAACCCTAAAAGCTAAGATTGTAGAGTTCGACGAGACGGTTCCAACGTCGCAGAAATTAGCTCAATCGGAGTTCGTTTGATATCGTTTACTTAAGGTTTTTGTGATTTCTTAGATTTTTTAGCGAAAAACTACTATATATATATATATATATATATATATATATATAGGGGAGGGTTATAATAAAAAAACATTTTTTTTCTTAAGAAACCTAAAAAGTATATTTTAGACATGATGTTATTTCATTTTAGGTATGATGTTTTTGTTTTATTTATGTGAACATATTTAAAAGTTGAATAACAGCATGTCTAAAATTTAAAACATCATGCCCTTTTTAGGAAAAAGTTTTTTTTTAGTATGACTCAACTCTATATATATATATATATATATATATATATATTTAGAGTAAACTATGCTTTTAGTCCCTATGGTTTGGATCAATTCTCTATTTTAGTCAATTAGTTCTAATTTCACATTTTTAATCTGGTTTTATTTTTATTTCAATTAAAGCAAAATATCTAACACGGTTAAAATTTTCTGTTAACTTTTTGTTAATTGACAAAGCTACCCCTATTAACAAAAAAAACAAAAAAACTTAAAAAAATACATTTATACGTTTATCTAAAAAGAATAATAAAAAGATAATATAAATCTTCTCTCTCTTTATACCCCATTATTCTCGTTCTTCCCTTAATTGCCTGAAACCACCATTTCTCTAAATTGCCATAAACCACCAACACCGAAACCACAACCGGTTTTGATTTTCAACACATGCAGGCCTAGGATTTCAGCAACCGCTTCTTCCGACAGAGATGCGTGAAGGATGAGGAGGGTCTTTTGATCATCAGCAAGCCAGGAGGTGTATAGGAGGTTTGGCGTCCTGTATAATCTGACTCACCGGAATAATGGAAGAGCCGTCAACATGTGAGAGGAGTTGTTGAAATGAGAGGAGTGGGAGCATTTGATTCTTCCATAAGAGGTAGTTGTAGGGGGTTAGTTTTATGGTGATCATGTGTAGTATGGTATTCATGGTAATGGAGGAGGAGGCCATTGTTGCTGAAGCTGGGAAGAGGGAGGGCAGCAGTCGAGAAAAGCAGAAGAGGTAGGGAGGGGGGGGGGGGACTTAATGGCTCAATGATACCATGTGAGAAATGTAACTGCATGCCTTCAAGAGAAGAGCATGGCACTATATACACACAAATAAGTTACAACTTACATACATAAGAATGAATAAATGACAAAATAAGAACAATAGAAATGAGATACTACAAGAGCTATCTAACACTCGTTCATTACCCAGAAACGATCACCCACCCCTCACATTCACCCCTACCTCCATTTCTTCCCCTGATCTCTCTCGACCATCTCCAACACCACCATCTTAGATGATCGCCATCTCCGGTACCCTCTCAGACGATCTCCACCTACCACTCACCACCATTGTTTGAACCACCACTATACATGGTGTTGGGTTTGAAAGAAATCAAGAGCACGTGATTGTTGGGTTTTGATTACCAACCAAGAACTCCCAGTAGCTTCACCACACACCGCCGTCACACAAATCACCGCCGAAAAAAAACCCCGCCTGATCGGTTTATTGTCACGCTGCTAGTTATCTGATTTCCAATGCCCCAAATAGATCAGTGCCATGTGGAAAAAGAAACAAGATCTAGGTTGCCAAATCGATTGACTGTCGAGGCAATCAAACCCTTCCATCCTCAAGTTTACGGTTCGATTTGTAGATGATATTACCAAATCGATAGGTTTCCATTTCAAGTTTATGGTTTGATTTTGCAAGATCTTCATATGTTACGACGCTTGTTACTGATTCTTGCTCTGTTTGGTTAGGGGAGGGGATGAGTTGCCGGTGATGGGTATATTGGTTGTTGTTGGCCGCCGGTGTGATGGCGTAGGTGTTGGCCGGCAGAAAGGGGCGGAGGATGGGGTTGGGCGGAGAAGATGAAACGTCGTGGTGTGGTGGTGGGTTTTCAGATCTAAGTGTGGTTGTTTAGGGTTGTGGAGGATGGCCGGATTTTTTTTTTTTGGGTAGTGGTGGCAATGGAGGTGGAGGTGGAGGTGGAGGTGGAGGTGGAGGTGGGTGGTGACAATGGAGGTTAGTGTAGATTTTTACGGTTTTATTGAAGAATAAAGATAATGGTGCTGGCCCAAAGTTTAAATGGGTTAATTACATAAACGTTCCTTATATTAAGGGGGTGTTTGGGATTACTTATTTAACCTACTTATTACTTTTCCATCAAAAGTAAGAATTTCTTATTTATTACTTATTACTTTTCCTTCTCACATCTTCCATCTTATTTTAAATTTACCAAACAAACTTATAACTTATTACCTTATTTCAAAAGATAATAAGTTAATAAGTTGTTTTGAAAAGTAATCCCAAACACCCCTAAAACAAGGACATGTTTGTCTTTTGACATAAAAACTAACACAAAAGTTGGATGGCGTTAAACGTCTGGCTTTAATTGAAACAAAAATAAAAACACAGTGACTAAAAAGGTGAAATTAGAACTAATAGAATAAAATAAGGAATTGACTCAAACCATAGAGACTAGAACCATAGTTTAGTGATATATTTATATTTATATTTATGTAGCTCCATAAAACATATAATAACAATTTAATGATTATTTCATATTATCATTTTACTTAATAACAATATGCTTGCCAATAACATGATTATATATGTTAAATAGAGTTTAAATGAGTAACTAAAATAATTATTTAATATGTGATCTTTTAGAATCATATACCAACAATGTTTTTATATAATTAAATCCAACATATCAAACCATAATTACAAGAACAAATACCTAAAAATTGATGAAATTGCTGTGGTAACCTGTTAGAGGAAAATACTCTAAGAAAACCAAGGTTTGAAAAGATAACGGGTTCAAGTCACATTTTCACAAAAATAAATAAATTTGTCTTTCAAAGAAAAAAACCTGGAATTACAACGCTCTCACATACTCACACCGTATCTAATAATTTTTATTGGCACGTAGAATGAGACCATAAAAAAGAGTGTTTTTTTAGGTGACTATGAACGTTAGCTGAAAGTCAGGGATCAAATATATTTTTTTTAGGTTTAGTTTTCGGACTAAATACGTAAAATATTCTTTCATCACTTTTTACTCCTTGACATAGAAAAGTTAATACATTGCCTTTTGCATTGCAACTCCAATTTGATTTTAGAAACTTCAATTGGATATTTGGATGCAGAAAGCAAAGATTAAATTAATTTACTCTTAGGCTATAGGGAGTACCCACAAATTTCCATATCTTTTTACGTCAACGTGACATCAGATTCCATAGTTTTTTCAAACTCTCCACATTTCCACAACGCCACGTCATTTTCTTTTTCTAATTTAATTTAATATTAATTTGTTTTAATATTTAATAAAAAAACATTAATAAATTAAAAAGATAATAATATTTTTTGATTAATAAACTAAAAAATACATTAATAATAAAAAAGGAAAAATACATTAATAATCAAAATACATTAAAA
The DNA here is from genome assembly GCA_023525975.1 of Smallanthus sonchifolius. Taxonomy (NCBI): domain Eukaryota; kingdom Viridiplantae; phylum Streptophyta; class Magnoliopsida; order Asterales; family Asteraceae; genus Smallanthus; species Smallanthus sonchifolius. Next base: position 50,530,533 of record CM042023.1, read on the forward strand.
ACTTTAATAAAACTAGACTTTAATTGTTACCCGAGTCGAGATGAAGCATCAAATCTTGACGAAAATTGTTGTGTATATCACGGTTGCGTTTATATTGTTTGTTTACCCTTTGTTGGGTCTTGCTAACTTTCTCTAATCCAAGTGTCGCTTCCAATTCTTCTTCATTGAAATCAGTAAATTGCCCAGGCCATCATCTTAAGTGATCATGTTATGTAGGATGATGCAAGTGTACATTACACACCTTATTCTTTCGAGATTCCACGCACGTGCCGGATTTTTCACTATACGAAAATTTTGTTTTAGTACACCAAAAGCACGTTCAATATCTTTTCTTACCGATTTTTTCGGTGATTGAAATATTTTCTAGGTTCATCTTCCGACCATGAAAACGATTTCACAAAAGTAGCGCATTCGGGATAAATACCATCAACGAGGTAATACCCGTGCTTGTATCTTGTACCTCTAATATCAAAAGAACTATCTGGTGCGGTTAACCATGGTGTTGAATAGTGGGGATTGGTTAAGCATATTTATGTCGTTGTTTGAACCCGCAACTCTAAAGAAAGCATGCCAAGCCATAGATCTTGTGATGCGACCGCCTCAAGCATAATTGTTGAAGACGGATGATCACCTCGCATATATTGCACTCGCCATGCATTTGGGCACTTGTTCCACTTCCAATGCATATAATCTAGGCTACCAAGCATGCCCGGTAGCCTAAGCACCTTCTCGTAATGTTTGTATATTTGTTGAATGTCACTAGGAGTCGATTTGCGTAAGTATCTTGGCCCGAAGATATTAGTTATACCTTTACAAAATTTGTATAAACAAATCCGTGCCTTTTTCTGGCGATCTTTATATTTTCATCTAATTCATTGGAGCCGGATCCGTATGCCAACTGACTCATAGCGGTGGTGCACTTTTGAATGGGGGTGAACCCTCTTCGACCTCTTGCATCTCATCTCAATTTGAAATAATCAATCTCTCATTCCAAATCGTTAACAATTCATAAAAATAAATTTCTACTCATACGAAAACGATTTCAGAAAGCCTTCGCGCTATAAAGCGCCTCGTCGCAAAAGTAATCTTTAATTTAACGCTCGTGAGCGGCTTCACGGTCTCGGTTCAAAGTGGCTCTTCGTGTGGACGTACGCGTGTTCGAACTTTCGGCATCGTCTCTAATTATTTCAATGAGAGTTGTGGCAATCGTTTGGAAAAACATTGGAGCGACAACTTCGAATTCGGTAGAGGGTTAATTGAGAGAATCCATTTGAGAGTGGGTTAGAGTTGGTTGAATGGTTTGGAGAGAATTGTAGTTTGGTTTTTATAAAATTATTTGTTTATAAATTGGTTATATATATAGGTGATTAAATTTGAAAAAAAATTTTTAAAAACCCAATTTTTCTGTTGGGCAACGGATACAAAGACCAAACGGTCACTTTTTGCCTTCTTCACGCCGTGGAGATTTCCACGCTCGTGGACTACGCCAAGGGGGCGTGGTGTTCCACGCCGGCCACGGTTCCACCTCACCACCACGGAACCTTTCACGGGGTACTCCCCATAGTCTTATTACTAACATAATTCATCTTAGAGTTAAATCCAACATAGTGGGAACTCGTTAAATTTTTTTATTATGGTAGATAATGGAGTTTGATTTAGTTAGAAATAACAATTAAAAAATAGATTTTTTAACAAAGAATTCGGGATATCATATACAGTGATAATATACATAACTAGTAATTGTACCTACGTTTCGCGGCGGGAGCATGGTCGTGTTTTCCCCGCACTACGTAATCGGTTCGGCTCGTCGAAAACCATAAAAGCGATCACCGATATCAGTTATAATAATGTAGGGTCTATATATGTAAGACTGACGTATCAAATAAATGTTGGTGTACACGAATATTGTACAAAATGTTCAGTAAATACTTTGATACCGTGAATTGGTAGTATTCGGGTTATGGAAAACCGTGAACCTCATATTCACGGTTATGGAAAACCGTGAACCTCATATTCACGAATATTGTACAAAGCACAGAAGGCTCTGATACCGTGAATTGCTAGAATAATCAGAGATCAAACAAATTCTAGCACATGGACCCTATCAAAAGGACCAGCAATTTGGTATCAGAGCCTTCTGTGCTCTTGATTTTAGTGAATTTTTTTGAGTTTTTAGAGTTTTTGTTTAGATCTGAATTTGTTTGATCTCTGATTTGATTTGTATCAAGTTCAGAAATTGATATTGAAATTCACTCAGAAACTTGTCTGTGAAAAGTTTGACAATTCTAGTTAGCTTTTTGTTTTAGATCTGTGCATCCGGGGATTGATTTGGTGTTATTTAGTAAAAAAGAGTATGTTGATGATCTTGAGCCGACTGTCCAGGGTCGACTCTCTTGCTTGAGTGTCTGTTTTGTTTGTTGATTGACTGTTCTAGCCGATTGTCTTGTGTGTTGGCCGTTTGTCCGGGCCCACTGTCAGTTTTTCTCGCCGATTTTCTCAGTAAACGCAAGTTTACGACTCACTAGTGTGAGGTGCCAACTCATTTTAGCCGACACTCTGAGTGAGATTGTACTGATCACCTCGTGGTGGTGCCGATTGTCTATTTTCTCCAGCCGACTCTCACGAGCCGACTGTCTTACTTAATCCAAGTCGACTCTCTGTTTTTCTCATTCCTTGTGTCTGTTTATGTCTGGTTCTTACTTGATGGCGGTTACTTCTATTACCCAAGCTGATTTAGAAACCGGCTCCATGTTTAGACCTCCCAAGCTCCTATCTACCGATGATTTACCTTACTGGAAAAACCTCATGAATGCGTACTTTTACGTAACTAACTTCGGTTAATGGATCTCAACCACCAATGGTCCACACTTTCCAATGAACACCGAAGAGGACGGTGTTCAAGCTCAATCTGATCCCGCAGCTTATACTGTGACACCCAATATTTTAGGACAAAAGCCATATTCATTTTAGCACGTTCATATTTCATAGTTCCTGGATCATTATTTTTGACAAAGTATTGTTAGGAGTCTATCAAAGGAACACGTGTTATATATTTTAGTAATTTTTAAGAATTACTAGGAAATAAACAATAATAACCCCCAAGATACGTTCGTTGGTTATTACCATGATTTTATTCAAGTAAAGTCTAGAGACACGTTTTAATATAAAAACATAATTGGCGACTAAACCTTTAAAAGTTGACATATAAATGTTTGTTACATGGCTGTAAGTTATGTTATGTGTATACATGTATGATTTAGTTAGAGTAATAACACTATGTCAGGTTTAACTAGTAAACTATTGAGACTAGTCAAACAACATAAAAATATATAAAGTTATTCGATCATTAAAAGTCCTACATCAGGTATTATATTACGGGATCAACTACCGGGTCTACTCTAACTAGGACTGACCCGACTAATACTTAGACTACAACTAGTTAAATGACAAGACCCAACCCCCTATCTACACCCCCTTTCTCGGCCAAAATATGGGACCCACCCACACTTCACCACAAAACCCATCAAATCCCATCTTTGTGTCATGTTGAACCCATACTCATTCACCCAAAGTTCAAGCCAAAGTCTAATCCATCAAATCTACTATGATGTGCAATGATTTTGGAAGACTAAACACTCCAACTATTTCCTTTTCTCTCTATATATATACGATACATACACATACACACACAAATTCACTCTTTAAAATATCCAAGAACACAGAGCCTAGAGTGATTTAGCTAGAGAATTGGAGATTCAAGGAAGTCTTGGAGGTTCAAGGATCGGTTTTGCTAGTATGTCGAGTCATCACCACCTTCTAACCGTTGTTCTTCACCTAGCTTTGTCTAGTGGTATGAAACCGACACAATCTTTATCGTCATCTTTTATTTTCTAGTTTGAAGATCGTTGTTCACCATGAAAATAAAGGACTTAAAAGATTAGAGAGTTTTATAAAGTTTATTTTCATAAGTTAAAAGCATGTTTAATAATCTAAAAAGGGTGGATTAATACCTGGTAAAAGTAAAATATATATATACATACATGTATATAAAATCGTGGATTGTATGTATATAAAAAGGGTATTGTTAAAGATTATTAAGTTAGAAATGATAAAGTGTACACTTACATGAATAAGAGTCAAGATACATATATATGTATGTATATCACTATAGTTATTAACTTGGAATGATTAAAATATGTTCATGTATACATAAAAGATTGTAGACTTATATATATAGGTGGATGATAATAAATTGTTGAACTTGGAAAAATGGTTATGTATGTATATGCATGTATAAGAGCCAAAGATGTACACACACACACATATATTTATATATATGTGTGTGTGTGTGTACGTATATAGTGATGTTGATCCGAAGTTGTTAAATATATAAATATGTGTATATACATATGAAAATAAAAAATGAATATATATACATGTTTAAAGATGATATATATGGAAATCAAATTATATATATGCATGGATACACAATCATAATTGTTATCTCGAAAATGAAAATATTAGATAACATGAAACTCGTATAATGAAAGGTTTAGAACATTTAGTGAGGACTTGTATCGTGTAACATGCTCGGTAACATTTAAGACTTGGATAAAAAGTATTAGATGTCAAATAATAAAAATGGAATAATATATCTATGCATGAAATCTAAGATGTTCGGGTTAATAAATAAGATATTCATAGTACATAGAAAAACATATTTGAGCATGTGTTGAAATGTGGTTATACTCGTATGCATATATTGGTATAAATAAATGCATGACGAACATGAATAAATTAATAAATGTCGTTCGAAACAAGTAATTGCATCTGGACGTGTTAACGTGGTTTATATGCACGTAGGATAATTAACATGCGTAGAATATACTTGAACGATATTTGTGATTTTATATAATTATTGGTAAGAAATAATTATATGTTTATACGTGACCATAATATGAATGTACTATAAGTCGATACAAAAATAATATTTATTTTTGATAAACGTAACAAGTCACCAATATGGAAACATAATATTTTCTTGAAAAATATGTAAGCGTCTAGACTGAAATAATAATCACCAACGAGTCGTCACATTAAAACACTGTTTTACCAAACAAAGACATACTTAACGGGATTCGTTAAGCCGAGTGAACAACTTGCATTTAAGACGGGTAGTCTTAACAGCTTAGTACCCTTGTGTGATTAGGGTACGGATAGGCAGGAACTGTTAGCACATTGTTATGCTATACATGAGGAATAATAGAGCGCTAAAAGTCCTCGGAACAACATTAACATTTTGTAACTGTTAGCTATGGTCTTAGCCTAGGATTCTATGAAATGTACTATTGGGGTGACGCCCCCGATCATGGTTAGTCGCGCTAACCGAGACTTGAAGGGTCAATGGCCGCATATTGTTTTATTCTCGTGGGATAGCGAGGGAGGGGCATTCATTTGTTATAGTTTGGTTACGGTTTCATAAACGAACATAGGTATTTGTAAGACTAGCTAACTTAAGAATGGATCAATAACACTTGTTTTGTTTATCATACGCGTTTAGAATTATTTGTACTTATTTTTATGACGGTTAAGTCATGTATACGTTTTCGGGAAAAAACTACTTATTGATTAGAAGCTACCACTAATAACACAAACACTTATGGATCAATAACACAAACTACCATTAATAGTTTAGTTTAATTATAAATTAGATCCACAATTCATTAACCATTAGATAACCTCTGTTATCACCCGATATCCCATAATAACTCATTACCCGTGACTCCTCCCATAACAATAATAATCTCGTAGTCTCATCGACATAGGCCGAACCTACTACACTAATAAGTTGTACTCAAGTACATGTATTAACTCGACACTTGCTTAACACAACAAATCCCTAGACATCAACTTACTCGGCCTTGACCAAGGCTCTTACAAATCAACTGACATAACAGTTATAAGCACCACATCACAATACTTACACAACGGTCAATCTAACTCGACTCACCACAACAACACTATCTCATACACAACAAATATAACTCAGTGCTTGTATGCCATTTAACACAAATATATAAGCACAAACACATACCTCTTCTCCGCACCCTCGTCAGGGCGTTTGATACACCCAAGCTCATCACTGTCCTGTTGGACATCGTCACCTTTGGTGACCTCCCGAAGGACTTAGTCCTCCACAATCCCATTTTCCGTGTCATAATGACAACAACGCAAACACAATACCCGCCGTGTCACAAGGACAACGTCATAATACACAAAACACATGTATAATCACATAATAATATACTCTACATACATAATTCATTAACTGCACCCGCACTTCACACATAGCACTAGGATAAGATATCCTACCCGTAGTTCTAAGCGTTTACCTTATATCCCGACTCACCCCGACTAACTCGTAACACAATACACTGCTAATATAGTATCACACATACTACTACTATATCTCATTATTTAAGCATATACCACGTACATGAACACCCTGTGACACTTCCTAGTCGTACCTGTATGACCCGTTTACTACAATCCCGACTCACCCCTGTTAGGTCACTATACAACACGTGACCATATCCCCATCTGTAACCCGCACGTCCTATGGACACACACACAGTCCCTTAGCCCCACATTTAACTATTTAACTTCATACACTCATTTGTTAGATCCCAAAGCTCGATACACATTTAATGTAATAAAACATGTCTCAACAGTATGTATGATAGCCCCAAAACGTTTAAAACATTTAAAAGAGGGGATTAGAAACTCACCGTTACGAAGATCCAACTCTTGAACTGCAACGTTCCCCTAACACAAAACTCGAACCTGTTAACGTAAGATCACACAGTTAGAGTACGCCCTTAGACATGTGTTATTTACGTATAATTATGATTATTCCCGATACTCGTCTCATCCACACGTCCTTTTATCCATGCAAAAAATCCTGACACGTAACCGTCAAAACTGGGTTACCCTGGACCCGTTTGGAACCCGCATGCATGCATGTTCACGCGCCACGCAAAGCCTTAGATCGTAGGTCACACGTACGCGAGCCGAGATCCTCATGAACGTCCAACTCCACATGCCAACCCCACGATCACAAAACCTAATCGGGTGTAACCCGATCCCATCCTCGTTCTTGTCCATCACCATGAAACACCATCACCGTGCCTCACCACTGCGGTGTTCCGTCATCCCGTGTCATCCTCACGTCTCTGTCACCTTTCTAGCCATCCAAAATCTAATCGGGTTCTCATTCTCGTGAGAGCACCATTACCACCTTCACCTCGTCGTCCACCGCCGTGAAGCAACACCATGGCCGGCCCCCGTGGCCACTGGCACCACCCATGTTGCCGCCTACGAATCTAGCAACCTCCGAAGCCACCACCATCTTAATCAGTAACCACCACCACCACATAACATGGGCCGCCACTACCACCGTAGTCGGGCACCCCTTGTCGTCGACCATAGCCGAGAACGCCAAAACCTTAAACGAGTTCTCCTATCAAACACATAAATAGATGCGTACAAAGATTAAATAAGGGTTACCTTGACTAGATGTGAAGTTCTTGGTTGGAACGGTCTCAGAAACAACTCCTCCGATCGCCCCTTTCTCCTCTTTTCTCCTTGGATGTCGTCGCAAGCCCCTTAGCCGAATGGCTTAGGGTTTGCGCACAAAGTGGCTTTTAAATGGCAACTATTTTTGTTTCGGGTCCTTCCTATTTCGTGTTACTCATTTCCATCTCGAATTAAGAAATAAGCGGCTAATCGGCTCGCCTAGAGTCGTTAAAATGCACCATTCATGACAACTCTTGCTCCTTGTAATGATTAATAGAGATTAGGGTCGTCCACTAACCGGAACCAATAGATTATGGATTCTAGGATGTTACATTTTATTTTTGAGAGACACTAGTGGTGCCTCTCTACCATTAACCTCATCCGGTAACAGCCATATTCGGCAGGCTCATGAGTATTGGTACACATAATCAAGAGTAATCCGATATAAAAATGCACACTCCTGCACGAGTGTGTAAACACGATCTAATAAACATTTCAAATCCTTTTCGGCTAAAATCTTGGGATAGAAGAAACACTACAGGGACCATGGAAAGTAAATTATCATTACGGGTGTACACGTAATCATATTTTGTAGTGCATGTGAACTTTAGTGAGTCTTGTTGTCCAAGCTAATGAACAACCCATGTTCTCAAGTTACTTGATTAAGGATTGGATCTTAACAAATCAGACTTCTCAATTAGGTATTCACAAAGCATTCTCCTATTTTGGGAGGAACGAGAGAAATTCAAATTGAATTCAACCAATCCTTAGTGAATCATGAACGACAAAGGATTTCCCACATTCATTCTTTGAGATTCTACTTGTCAGGAAGGCTCCAAATTGAGCGTTACCACAACCAACATTTACAATAATTGCACAATTATTGTGGGAGATTATAGTGTAATATAAGGATCCATCATATAGTTCAGTCTCACAATTACTTGAAATTTACATCACGAGTGCTATGCATGGGGTAGAAAATTTTTGTGACTCGCATACGCGTGACACTTATGGGGTATTATAGAAGCCCGACATGAGACAAGTAGATAATCAGACAGTTCAGAATATTGGTCAGACAGGGTTGCCCTCACAACCATTGACATTCAGTACACCTTTAAGTCTGACTATTCTTTCGATGATGAATAAATCGTGATTTATTATCAAGCAAATTCCAAAGAAACCTAAGTATGTACTAAAGACTGCTGTTGAACTAACAGAAAAATGACATACTAAACTCTTAAAAGAGTCCCAAGTGCGAGATTTCTGCTAATCTCATTAGTTCATGATGTGCAAAAATGACGTAAGCACAAGTTGTTCACAACAGACCACTGTCCATAAAAATTCGAGAAGGATAATTTTATACCCTTTTGTACCCGCACTTCCCCAAGGATCATCTGGTTGGATGGATCCCAGATTTCAGCCTAGAGGAGAGGCGTGATCACATTTTTCACTCCTAGTTTCCTATAATTAGGGAACTCTAGGGCATCTATTGTTAAGAAATGACTTCTTAACGCAGACTTAGGAAAAGTACAAAAAATTTGATGTTTAACACTCATTACCTCAATTTTATCCATGTACTAAGGACTTTGAGGCTATGACTAATATGAGTAGAATACATAATGGTAAGTCACTAAAGTACCATTCGAACGCCAGGGAAGTGCAGACACACAGAATGACTACTAATTGGCAATTGTAAAACTCCCAAACCCTTTCTGCCCACTTAATGGGTTGACAAACCCATAACTCATTTTGGGGAAACACTAATTCTATGACACCATTCTCACAGTCTCAATGTTCTTTTCCTCACCTAGACGGAATGTGAATATTCCAAACAAACATAGAACTTCTTATGACTTACATACTTCGAGGGTATGGTAGTCAAGTCATGAGTTTACATATCAGGACGATACGACCTAAATGCTAGTTTGTCGCGGGAAGGCAGTGCAAGCAAAGTGGTGGTTAAGCCCAAACCTTGCTAGTAAGAGCACACAAGGAACCTTAAAGTATTAAACCCATTATGACCCATTTTAATGGGAAGTCCTAAATGACACGAAAACTGAAGTGGGAGTAAAGTCTTAATATCGGAAAATAATTTCGAGATACAAAAGGTACAAACATAAAGTTTCATTTCTGCACTCTATCATTGCCATACGATCACAGCAAACTGGTGGTAATAAAGCTGCATCACTAACCCTCAGAACTGGGTAAGAACCCATTCACACTTTCTTGAAATCCATGAAGATTCACTTATGGTTGGTATTTGTTGAGCCAAGTCAGCTGTGCTATTCTCAAGTATGTTGATAATCTCCTTCTGCTTTGTTTGGATGGTAGATGAACCACGAAAATCTTGACGACACAAGACTACGATGAGATTATGTAATCTCGAATTACGGTTCGACATCTATTTCATGAAGAAATCAATCTACACCGAGTTGCAAATAACGCACGTGAAGGAATTATCAAAACAAGATTTGACAAGACCAAAGTCAATCTCTGAAAATCGCATCTCCGTAAAACCTTATTCTATAGCTGACTCATTATATACCCAGACCACTAAAGATGGTCTCTCTAAATCATTCCAGATTAATTAAGAGAAATAACGCACGAAGACATTATTTCTAGAAATCATTTGAATCAATTCAAACTAGAAACCAAATTGATAGATGAGAGGCCGCCTAGAACCTTTTGTCCTGAAAAGATTGAATGCAAGCAGGCAGTGAACGAATATGAGAAAAAAGCAAGTATCTGATTTTAAGCTAAAGCCTTGACACCTCGCCAAATAAGTCCTTTCAAAGATCTATAGTGATCTGGCCTTCGTGTATTAAAACGTACAGATAAATGAAGGGTATGCGCCAGCATATATTCAAAATTCACATGCACCATTTCTTTCATTATCAGGAATGAGTATCACAGAACCCCACCATATTGAGGGTAATCAAATATGGGGTTCTTACACAACTAATATCAATAAGCGGAGAAGTATTTGCCTTGTTTTCGAATATCGACCACCAAGTAAATGGAAATCAAACAATTGGAACCTAAGTTGGATGATACAGACAGAATTTAGGTACCGAGTACCGGTAACCTATGTGGGTAGTTATGGATAAAGTCCATAAGTTCAAGTACTCCGTTCATCCAGAGTCGGATGAAACATATAAGGATCTCGAGGAACTCCATGGTGTGGCCAAACATGAAAGGAGAAACTACTATGGGAAATATCTGACAGTAAAGGCAGAATGCCAAGAATCACCAGGGTGACCATGACTACCTAAGACTCCTCAATGGAAGTGAGAGCGGAATTCCATGAATTTCATTATGAAACTACCCAGAACGTCTAGCGGCTATGACACTATATGGGTATTCATCGATTGTTTGACGAAATCCTCTCATTTGCTTCTAAGCGAAGAGACAGATAAAACCAAGAAACGTGCAAGGATACATATTAAGGAAATTATGGCTGGAAAAGGTGTTCCAGTCTCCATTATCTCAGATATATAGACCGCCGATTTGTGTCAAGAATCTAGCAATCATTACAAGAGGCCTTATTACGGACGGTCGAGGTGAAAGGACCATTCAAACTTTAGAAGATACACTCTGTGTGTGTGCAAACAATTTCGAAGGAAATTAGGATACCCAATTATCATTGGATAAATTTTCATATAATAACAATTACGATACCAACGTTAAAGCCGCTCCGTTGAGGCTTTGTATGGTCGTAAATGTCGCTCACCGCTAAGTTGGGCGGAGGTTGGCGTCAAGCATTTGACATATCCTGAGATTGGCCAGGAGACCACTAACAAGACCTACGAAGTTAAAAATGGTATGAAAGCCACTCAAGACAGACAAAAGAGTTGTGCTAGCAACAGACAAAAGCCATTAAATTTCAAAATTTGGAAACCGAGTTTCGTTAAAGGTCTCGCCTTGGTAGGGAGTTGCCAGGTTTGGCAATCGTAGCAAACATAACCATAGGTACATCAGACCGTTTGAAATACAGGCTAGAGTTAACATTGTAGCATACAAGCTTAACTTGTCATGGGAACTAAGCGATGTACATGATACGTTTCATGTGTCAAATCTCAAGAAGTATTTATCAGACGAAACATTAATCATATCGTCTTGTTAGATTCTCATAGGTGCAAACCACACCTTGTTCAGGAACCTATTGAAATCACTGACTAAAAAGACCAGGGAACAGGGCGTAACCTTATTGAATTAGTTAAGTTACGTTAGAACTCTAAGCGTGACCCTGAGAATACATGGGAACACGAATATCAAATGAAAATCGAGTACCAATCCTTGTTCATAAATACACCAATCCAAGATAACATCAACTGAATTTCGGGACGAAATTCTCTTTAACATGGGGAGAATGTGACACCCAGTATTTCAGGACAAAAGCCATATTCATTTTAGCACGTTCATATTTCATAGTTCCTGGATCATTATTTTTGACAAGGTATTGTTAGGAGTCTAGCAAAGGAACACGTGTTATATATTTTAGTAATTTTTAAGAACTACCAGGAAATAAACACTAATATCTCCCGCAAGGTACGTTCGTTGGTTATTAGGAGGATTTTATTCAAGTAAAGTCTAGAGACACGTTTTAATGTAAAAACATAATTATTGGCGACTAAACCTTTAAAAGTTGACATATAAATGTTTGTTACATGGCTCTAAGTTATTTTATGTGTGTACATGTATGATTTAGTTAGAGTAATAACCATGTCAGGTTCAACTAGTAAACTATTGAGACTAGTCAAACAACACAAAAATATATAAAGTTATTCGATCATTAAAAGTCCTACACCGGGTATTATATTACGAGATCACCTACCGGGTCTACTCTAACTTGGATCGAACCGAACTAGGATCGACCCGACTAATACTTAGACTACAACTAGTGAAATGACAAGACCCACCCCCCACCCATACCCCCTTTCTCGGCCAAAATGTGGGACCCACCCACACTTCACCACCAAACCCATCAAATCCCATCTTTGTGTCATGTTGAACCCATACTCATTCACCCAAAGTTCAAGCCAAAGTCTAATCCATCAAATCTACTATGATGTGCAATGACTTTGTAAGACTAAACACTTCAACTCTTTCCTTTTCTCTCTATATATACGATACATACAAATGGACACACAAATTCACTCTTTCAAAAATCCAAGAACACAAAGCCTAGAGTGATTTAGCTAGAGAATTAGAGATTCAAGGAAGTCTTGGAGGTTCAAGGATAGGTTTTGCTAGTATGTCGAGTCATCACCACCTTCTAACCGTTGTCTTCACCTGGCTTTGTCTAGTGGTATGAAACCGACACAATCTTTATCGTCATCTTTTATTTTCTGGTTTGAAGCTCGTTGTTCACCATGAAAATAAAGGATTTAAAAGATTAAAGAGTTTTATAAAGTTTAATTTCATTAAGTTAAAAGCATGTTGAATAATCTAAAAAGGGTGGATTAATACTTGATGAAAAGTAAAATATATATATATATATATATATATATACATACATGTATATAAAATCGTGGATTGTATGTATATAAAAAGGGTATTGTTAAAGATTATTAAGTTAGAAATGATAAAGTGTACACTTACATGAATAAGAATCAAGGTATATATATATATGTATGTATATCACAATTAGTATTAACTTGGAATGATTAAAATATGTTCATGTATACATAAAGATTGTTGACTTATATATATTGGCGGATGATAATAATTTGTTGAACTTGGAAAAATGGTTATGTATGTATATGCATGTATAAGAGCCAAAGATGTACATATATATATATATATATATATATATATATATATATATACGTATATAGTGATGTTGATCCGAAGTTGTTAAATAGATTAATATATGTATATACATATGAAAATTAAAAATGAATATATATACATGTTTAGAGATGTTATATATGGAAATCAAATTATATATATGCATGGATACACAATCATGATAACATGAAACTCGTATAATGAAAGGTTTAGAACATTAGTGAGGACTTGCATCGTGTAACATGCTCGGTAACATTTAAGACTTGGATAAAAAGTATTAGATGTTAAATAATAAAAAGGGGATACTATATCTATGCATGAAATCTAAGATGTTCGGGTTAACAAATAAGATATTCATAGTACATAGAAAAACATATTTGAGAATGTGTTGAAATGTGGTTATACTCGTATGCATATGTTGGTATAAATAATGCATGACGAACATGAATAAATTAATAAATGTCGTTCGGAACAAATAATTGCATGTGGACGTGTTAACGTGGTTTATATGCATGTAGGATAATTAACATGCATAGAATATACTTGAACGATATTTGTGATTCTAATTATTGGTAAGAAATAATTATATGTTTATACGTGACCATAATATGAATGTACTATAAGTCGATACAAAAATATAATTTATTTTTGATAAACGTAACAAATCACCAATATGGAAACATAATATTTTCTTGGAAAATATGTAAGCGTCTAGACTGAAATAATAATCACCAACGAGTTGTCACATTAAAACACTGTTTTACTAAACAAAAACGTACTTAACAGGATTCGTTAAGCCGAGTGAACAACTTGTATTTAAGACAGGTAGTCTTAATAGCTTAGTACCCCTGTGTGATTAGGGTACGGATAGGCAGGAACTGTTAGCACATTATTATTTGATAGGATTTTATTGGACACGAAGTGAGTTCACTGCCCCCTTTTCACTTTTTAATGTTTTGTAAACTGCGGGGAAGAAACATACTTACATATTATGTATTAAATCATTGTTTAATACATTTGGAAACATTGTTGTTTTATACAATTGAGAAAACTTTGCAATTATTTTTATATTATAACAAGAAAACAAGACACTAACATTATGTCGTACATGAGGAACAATAGAGCGCTAAAAGTCCCCGAAACAACATTAACATTTTGTAACCATTAGCTTTGGTCTTAGCCTAGGATTCTATGAATAGTACTATTGGGGGTGACACCCCCGGTCATGGTTAGTCGTGCTAAACGGGACTTGAAGGGTCAATTGCCGCATATTGGCTTATTCTCGTGGTATAGCGCGGGAGGGGCATTCATTTGTCATGGTTTGGTTACGGTTTCATGTACGAACGTAGGTATTTGTAAGACTAATGGATCAATAACACTTGTTTTGTTTATCATATGCATTTAGAATTATTTTTACTTATTTTTATGATGGTTAAGTCATGTATACGTTTTCGGGGAAAACTACTTATTTTATGACGGTTAAGTCATGTGCATGTTTTCGGTAAAAACTACCTATTTCTATGATGGTTAAGTCATGTATATGTTTCGGTGAAAACTATTTATTTTTATGACGGTTAAGTCATGTGTACGTTTTCGGGGAAACTGTAGAAATAAAGACAGATGGCTACTAAATTCTCTAAGTACAAATGCTGCTGATCTCAGAGTTTGCTGCTGACCAACAAACTGCTACGGATAAGATTATCTGCAGTGGATACTTATTCTTCTGCTGAAGAACAAATCTGCTGCGGATAGCCTTATCTGCTAAAGACCAGAGTTGCTGCGGATAGGCTTCTCAGCAGCATCAACACTTGATGCTGCTGATAGGCAAATCATCAGCAACTTTGGATGGTCACATCTTGCTGCTGATCCTCATTCTTACTGCTGACAGCCTTGTGCCTTGAAGATAAATCGTTGCAGCTGACTATCCATGCCAAGCGTCACTGACAACTTTCTGCAAAAGTTACTGACACACTCAAAGCAGAAGGAACCTCAATGGTGCAACCAATGACGGACAACAATGCTCTTCTCCAAGCATGCAAGTAATGATGCATAAAAAAGACGCTTTAATAAAGTTAGCTAGTTTAGACTAAACTTGTATTGTTAGCTTTATACAAAAGATCAACGGTCTGTGTTAGATATGATCCTTAGAATCAAGGGTCTGTCTTGATTCTAAGTTAGTATAAATACTGTGTAAATACTTCATTGTATGTGTGCTTTTTGATTAAGTTTTCATTTGTAATCTTTTATTTGCAAACGCTTAATACAACAGTGTTCTTATAAGTATTCTTTCTGTTTAATCGATTATACTTGTGTAGTTGCTATTGTTTCCGCCAATTTCAATTAAGAACAGAACCATCTTGTACTTTCACGATCCTACAAGTGGTATCAGAGCTTTGGCTCAGATTAAACAAACTCACACTTGTTTAATCACTTCTGGTTCTATTCTAAACTCTCTCTTTAATCAAGTCACCTAAAATCACAAAAACAAAGATGGCACAGAGCAATGGATTTGAAGACATCGGCAGCATCAACCGACCACCAAGATTGTTATCTGGGGAAGACTACGACATGTGGAAGAATCGCATGGAAAGCTTTTTCTGTTATCAGGAGTACGGAACATGGAAATCCATCAGGGATGGACCCTACACTCCCATGGTGGCCTCTGCTGATTCTGGAGGACCACTAGTTCCAAAGGAGCCCTCCAAGTACTCAGAAGAGGACATAAAGAAGATGGAGGAGGACTTCAAGGCACTAGGAGCTATCCAAATGTGCCTTCCAAATGAAGTTTTTCATAACTTCAGAAGTTACAAAACTGCTAAGGAGCTCTGGGAGGCTCTTGAGAAGATGTTTGCTAGCTCAGAGGAAGTCAAAGAAAACAGAAGGGACGTCCTGAAACAGCAATACGAAAACTTCGTCTGGAAGGAAGGTGAGTCACTAACCGTTTTGTATAACAGGTACACTTACCTGGTGGGAGAACTGCAGTGCTACAAAGTAAAGCTAGAGAATGAAGATATTCTCAAAAAAGTTTATCAGATCTCTCCCAAGCTGCTGGACACTATATACAGTGTCTATAAGAAGAACGGAGAATTTAAAAACTCTCCAGATGACAGAGCTCTTTGGCATGCTGAAAACATATGAATTAGAAATGATTCAAGCCAAGGAAAGGAGCTCCAATCATCAATCAACCTCTTCTTCCTCAACCATCTCATCTGCGCTTCACTCCGACCACTTAGGTCCTAGTTCTAGCAACTACTATCCTCCCATTGTCACCCATCCACAAAC
Organism: Smallanthus sonchifolius; assembly: GCA_023525975.1. NCBI lineage: Eukaryota > Viridiplantae > Streptophyta > Magnoliopsida > Asterales > Asteraceae > Smallanthus > Smallanthus sonchifolius. The sequence goes on from CM042023.1 coordinate 50,547,180, forward strand.
TCCAACCTCTCAAACAAACACCTCACCATTTTTCCTAGAAGCTCCTCCTCAAACATCAACCTCTACTGCTTTTGTTTCGGAAAACTCAAGCAACATGTCTTTTATCAAGGAGGATCTAGAATGCTTCCACCCAGATGACTTAGAAGAAATGGACATACAGCACTCGTATGCCATGCTCTATATAATAGCAAAAAGGTTCTACTCTAGAACCGGAAGACCCATTCTAAGCAACAGCTCTAACACTAGAGTTGGATTGGATAAAAGCAAACTAAGATGTTACAACTGTAACCTACTAGGTCACTTTGCTAGAGAATGTAAGGCACCAAGAGCAAATCCAGCTACTCCTCAGTCAAGACAGACCAACTAAGCCCAACCCAGACAACAACAACAACAACAACAACAAGCTACTCCTCCAGTTCAAACTGCATCCTGTGCAACTATTGGAACTTCTGACTTCGACTGGAGCTTCCAGTATGAAGAGCTGCCTGCCAAAGAACCAAGATCTTATGGCAGACACTGCAGAGATACCACCTTAGGTATTTGAACATCTTTGCTCTCAAGCCTGTATTGATAAAGTTTTGGGTTATAGAAAGCATAACCAAAACCTTATATATCAAAATGAAGAGTTTCATCAGATGAAATCTGAGTTCAAAAAGGTTGAAAATACTTATAAAGAAAAGATTAACTGCCTTAAGAAAGAGATTTCATTGTTAAAACATGAACAAACTAATCTTGAAACTCAAATTGATGATCTACTGGTCAAACTAAAAGCTACCAGAGCTGAACTGGCAGAACAGAAAGTTCATGTTGAAAAATATGAATTTTCCTCCAAAAAGTTGCAAAGACTTTTAGATATTCAAGTCCATGAGAAGGTAAAGACTGGACTTGGGTATAATAATGATCAGTACAAATCTGTTCCTCCTCCTGCTGACTATATTGCCATTCACGAACCAAGCTTCAATGTTGCAAATCTTGACACTACAAACCGAAACCTTGATCCTTCAACGTATGAACCTTTCGTCGAAGACTGCACTACCTCATCGAAATCTGAGTCAACCTCCTCAGACCATGATGAAACCAGTGCAGCCCCATCTTAAGCAACTCTGAATAGAGTTGAAGTTCCTGCTATTATTCCAGCTATTCCAGCCCCTGTCCCATTCAAACAGATCAAGATCAGCTATCCTCCAGATGGAAGAAAGCTAAACATTGAAAAGGGAGAGACATCAGGACCCACAAACCCCAAGCCTCAGTCAAAGCCGATCACAAAGAGGAAGGTGTTTGATATATGTCATACGCCTGAAGAAAAAGTTCCATATGTTCAAAAGACCCTAGAAGAAGCCACTTTTGAACATAACAAAGCTCATCCATGGAACTTCAAGGATCTGTTCCAAAGAAAGGACTATGTCTACCTTTCAAGATACAAATTGGCAAGATCATACTTTGTGTGTGGCAAATATAACCACACTGCCAGCACCTGCTTTTATTACCTGGAATACCATAAGCTAAAATACTCAGCAGCAAAATCTACTGCTGATAAGGCAAAGCCATTAGCAGTAAGAGTGTCCAATGCTGATAAGGCAAAATCCAAGGGAAAGCCTTCAGCAGCCAAGAATGCTGCCACTCTAGCAAAGCGATCAGCAGCAGGATCTACTGTTGACAAGCCAGAAACATCAGTAGCAAAATCCGCTGCTGACAATGTGAGGAAAACTAGAAAATCACCAACAAAGCAATGGAAAGCCAAACCATCTCCAAGCATTATCATTGTTTCCATTGACTGCAAACATACTGAAAAGGATAAACTAACAACCATCTTTTTCAAGTCTGCAGACTCTTGGGTTCCTCCCACTAATTAAAAATCTATCATGTGCAGGGACAGCCAGGTCACAAGAATAACACCTGGGTGGTAGACAGTGGTTGTTCCAGGCACATGACAGGCAACAGATCTATCCTCTCCAACTTCAGACATTTCAATGGAGGATATGTTGCCTTTGGAAGTGACTCAAAGGGAGGATCCATTACTGGACAAGGAACTGTGTCCAACGAAAGAATGAGCATTGATAAGGTCAACTATGTCAAAGAATTGGACTAAAATCTCATGAGTGTTTCCCAGGTCTGTGACTAAATGCATTGGATGCTCTTCACAGATAAAGAATGCTTTATACTGTCTCCAGGCTTATCCATACCTCCTCCAAAAGCATTTTATTAACTGCTCAGAGAAAAAAAAAATCTCTATGTACTGGACATGAATGAAGTCACTCCATCTGGGAGTGTTTCCTGTTTTCTATCAAAAGCCTCAGTTGATGAATCAGCTCTCTGGTACAGGAGATTAAGCAATGTTAATATCAAAACTATTAACAAATTGGTGAAGAATAATCTTGTCAGAAGGCTTCCTGACAAAGAATTTCAGCTAGAAGATCACTACATTGCGTGCTTAAAGGGGAAGCAACACAACAGTTCTCATAAGCCCAAGACCTTGAATACAAATGACACTCCACGACAACTGCTGCATATGGATCTCTTCGGTCCTACAAATGTCATGTCAATGGGAAAAAAGTCATACTGTCTGGTGATAACTGATGACTACACCAGATTCTCTTGGTATACTTCTTGAGAACTAAAGATGAAACTGCTAAAATTCTCAAATCCTACATTCTGAGGGTAGAAAATCAAAGCAATCAAACGGTGAAAATCATAAGGTGTGATCAGGGCACAAAGTTCAAAAACCACACTTTGAATTGTTTATGTGAAAGCAAGGGGATAGAAAGACAATACAGTGCTCCAAGAACTCCTCAACAAAATGGAGTTTCTAAAAGGAGAAACAGAACTCTAATTGAGTCAGCAAGATCTATGTTGGCTGACTCAAAACTGCCACTCACATTCTGGGCAGAAGCAGTTAGCACAGCCTGTTATGTGCAAAATAGAGTTCTAATTGTCAAACCCCTCAACAAGACACCTTATGAACTTTGATTTCAAAGAGTTCCCTACATTGGGTTTCTAAAACCTTTTGGGTGTCCATGCACCATTCTCATCACACATGGGGTTCTTCCTAAGTTTGGTGCCAAATCTGATGAAGGATATTTTGTGGGCAATTCCTCTCAATCAAAGACCTATAGAGTATTCAATTCAAGAACAAGAATTGTGGAAGAATCAGCAAATGTGGAATGTAGAGAACACATAGTCTGTGAGCAGGGAAAAGGTCCAAACTGGCTCTTTGACATAGACTCCTTCTCCCAAATATTTGAGCCTCTCACCTTCTCAAATATGGAGTCTACATCTACAAAAACGCCTGCCTCCACTTCATCCACTGACTACAGACTGGATTTTCCCAAATCTTCTATCAGTATGAGAAGACCATCAATTGACCCTCCATCAGTTGTGGAAGCAATTGAAGCAAGTGAAGCCAGCACAAGACTGTCTAATGTAACCAGCAGTAGCCTGTCTGAAACTGAAAATCTAAATGAAGACTCTTCGGTAAATGCTGTAGATGCTGATGATGCTATTGCTGAAAATATTGAAGTGGCTAATGATGTTGAAGACTCTTCCACCATAAATGAAGAGACCCCTGATCAAAATCAAAGCAATCTGGAGCAAGGGATACAGCTGGAGGTGGTACCAGCACAGAGGATCCACAAAGAACATCCTCATGAAAATATTATTGGCCAAGTCCACCAAGGAGTTCTCACAAGAAGCAAATCTCACGAGGCCAGTATATGCTTGTTTTCATGTTTCCTATCTTAGGTGGAACCCAAGAAGATAGATGAAGCACTCAAACACAGCAGCTGGATTGAGGCAATGCAGGAAGAATTGCTGCAATTCAAGAGGCAGGATGTCTGGAAACTTGTTGATCTTCCACCAGGTAAATATGCTATTGGCACACGATGGGTTTTCAGGAACAAGCAAGACGAGAGAGGCATTGTAGTCAAGAACAAAGCCAGACTTGTAGCTCAAGGCTACACTTAGGAAGAAGGAATTGACTATGATGAAGTCTTTGCTCCTGTTGCCAGGCTGGAGGCCATCGGAATCTTCCTGGCATATGCTGCATCCAAGAATATCACTGTCTATCAAATGGACGTAAAAAGTGGCTTTCTGTATGGGAAGATTGGTGAGGAAGTATATGTCAAACAGCCTCCAGGCTTTATAGATCCTGCACATCCTACTCAAGTGTTCAAACTAGACAAAGCTCTGTATGGCCTACATCAAGCACCAAGAGCTTGGTATGAAACCTTGTCAGGATATCTACTAAGCAACAACTTCAGAAGAGGTGCCATTGACCAGACCTTGTTTATCAAAGATGAAGGGGGAGAAATCTTACTAGTTCAAATTTATATTGATGACATCATCTTTGGATCAACAAGGAAACAGCTGTGCAAAGACTTTGAGATTCTGATTCACTCAAAGTTTGGAATGAGTTCAATGGGTGAACTAAATTTCTTTTTGGGTCTACAAGTCAAACAGGTCCCAAATGAAATCTTCATCAGCCAATCAAAATATGTAAAGAGCATTTTGGAAAGATTTAAAATGGCTGACTGCTATGCTGCAATAACCCATATGCAAGTGCATCATCATCTGACTCTAGACAAAGATGGCCAAGACACTGATCAACATCAGTACCGTGCTATGATAGGGTCTCTCATGTATCTCACTGCCTCAAGGCCAGATATCATGTTTGCAGTATGTCTATGTGCAAGATTTTAAGCAGCTCCAAAAATTTCACATCTTCAAGCTGTCAAGAGAATCTTTAGATACCTAAAGGGAGCCTCAAGACTTGGGCTATGGTACTCTAAAAATGACATGTTTAATCTGTATGCATACACTGACAGTGACTATGGGGGATGCAACTTGGACAAAAAGTCCACTTCAGGGGTATGTCAGTTTCTGGGAGGAAGACTGATTTCATGGCAGTGCAAGAAGCAAATATGTGTTTCAACTTCTACAGCTGAAGCAGAATACATTGCAGCTTCAAGTTGATGTGCACAAGTCATCTGGATACAAAATCAAATGCTGGATTACGGGATGACTTTCATGGCAACTCCAATTCACATTGACAACATGAGTGCTATATCAATCACAAACAATCCGGTGCAGCACTCCAAGACAAAGCACATTGACATCAGGTATCATTTCATAAGAGATCAAGCTGAGAAAAAGATGATTATTTTAACCAAAGTTCATACGAATGAGCAATATGCTGATTTGTTTACAAAACCTTTTGATGAAGCTAGATTTAGATATTTAGTTGAATCCATTGGTATGATGAACTTTGATTAAAATCTATCTCTAAAATTCTATTTTAAAATGTGTTTTTGTCTTATGTTGTAAATAAACGTTATAAGTCAGCAGCATTTTTGTCCTTCAGCTGCTGACAGGTTTAATCTTCAGTAGCAAAAGATTTGCAACTGACTGCTTTAAGTTATCAGCAGGAAGAGGTTTCTTGCGGATATCTTTAAGACTGTCAGTAGCAACATCCTTGCTGCGGATTATTAAATCCGTCAGCAGCAGATGAGTTAACTGCTGACAGGTTTAATCTTCAGCAGCAAAAGATTTGCAGTTGACTGCTTTTAGTTATCAGCAGGAACAGGTTTTCTGCGGATAACTTTAAGACTGTCAGCAGCAACATCCTTGCTGCGGATTATTGAATCCATCAGCAGCAGATGGGTTTGCTGCTGACAAACTTAACCTTCCACAGCAACCAAGTTTGCAGCGGACAGGCTTATTCATCCACAGCAACCAAGTATGCTGCTGATGGGTAAATTTAAGTCCAAATTAACTTATACCCGCTGTAAAAATTAACGTCAGTCTTTACCATGACTGCCTCGGTGTATTACAGCTGTAACAGTAAAAGGTGAATAAGGTTGTGCTGTACAAGTCATTTTGCTTTTTCCCTCCTCTGCCGTTATAAGAACAAATCAAATTTCCTTACCACCTCTTCACCTACAATTTCACCCTAAACCCACATCACTTTCTCTCAAGTCCCCACCACATTCAAAGCCCTTCATCCTTAAAACATTCAAAGCCTTCTATATTCTAAACCTTCAAACCTTCCCTCCAAATCAAACAACAATGGCTGACATCAATAATCCTGACGATAAGTTCTCCCCATACCATAACCTTACAACATACCTTACCAAGGGAAAGAAATCCGAAGGATTCAATGATATGATCGACTTCTTATGTCGATCAAAGATCCATTTTGCCCTCACAACCAACCCTACTATATATATCCCTCATATGGAGGATTTCTGGAGTACCGCCATCTACTCTACCCAACAGGGGATTTCCTAAATTAAAGACAAGGTAGACGGCAAGGATATCACCATCTCGGAAGCCACACTCAGAAAACATCTTAAGCTTCAAGATGAGGGAGCAACCATCTCATACTCAAAGGACGAGTACATGAGGACCTTTATATCCATAGGGTACTCTGGAAATCAAAATGAGTATACCATTGAGAAGGCGCTGATGGGCCCTCAATGGAAGTATCTCTGCCACACTCTTCTCCAATGCATATCTCAGAAGAGAAGTGGATGGCATCAGGTGAGCTCTGCACTTGCCTCCGCCTTCCATGGTATGATCACTGGCCTAGGGTTCAACTTTGCACACCTCATCTTTGAGGGTTTGAGATATAACCTTCAAGAGGGTGCAAAGCAACAATTTTTCATGTACCCAAGATTCTTGTAGGAGGTTTTCAATCAAGAACTAAAAGAACTTTCAAAACCTGCAAGAATCTACATCATGCTAGGACATAAAAATAATATTTTTCAAAGCATGAGAACTGTTTCCAAAAAGTTCTCAGGGGTCAATGTTCCATTGTTATCTACAATGCTAAACATACAAAGTAGCTCGGGTGATAGTTCAGCAATCCCAGCTGATACTGATCCCACACCCTCCACCTCACATCCTGAAGAACAATCTGCTTCCTCGATTCGAACCCATGTGCATACTACTAAGGATGCACAGGTAAAAAAATTACTTACACCTGTTTTGGAATTTATCGTTCAACCGGAACACAGGGCCCCGGTTGCAATGACATATACCAGATAAAGAGGCAAGAGAACTCCTTCTTCTCTTACCTCCAAGGCCTAAACCCAACCTCTAAGCCCTCATTCAGAATCCCAACATTCTGATGAGAATATCAAAAGGGATAGCCACAACACTAGAGAGACTTCCTTGGAAGCCTCTCTATTAGGATCAGGATCACATCCCGGATCCATAGAGCAACCCCCTGAGCCACTCCTCTCTCTTCTGAACTCAAGTGTTGAGGAAGCTAATCAAGATGATTTACCTTCTCCACTATCTCAGAGGTACTGATTGATCTTGCTTTCAACACAACCAACCCAAGTTCTTCTCCCCTGAAGGTCCACTCTAGGAGTTATGATAGAGTGGATGTGGAAGAGGCTGTCACTACCACTGGTCCATCAAATGACTAGGAGGACAGTGACAACATCGCTAAGACCTCAACCACGACAACTCACAGTGAGGATGCTTCCTTGAAAAATCCCCTCACTGAGAGGAATCCCAAGCGCCAAGAAACCATGGGTGATGGGGATGCAGAGGCTAGGCCTAAGGCCCCATCTAAATCCAAGGATTCCACAACTGTGGATGAGGACAGAATGAAACTTCATAACTTGGAATTGACGGCTAGGGTGGCTATGCTAGAGGCTGAAGTGTCCAAACTAAGACACCAAGTGTCTATGCATGAAGCCCATCAATGCCCAACTGTGCCTACTCCCTCTCTTGTATCAGTGGGCACCCAAACTGATGCTTATTTGACCATTGATGCAACCAAAAAGGGGGAGATGGTCCCAATGGAAGAAGACTCAGACAGTCTTGACGACTGGATTCAAGAGCAGGCTGTATTTCAAAGCACAGTATTCAAGCCAGCTTTTGTACAGGTTCATGACTTGCCAGCCTCAGATGATGAAGAAGAAGCGACATTTGAAGACTGGAAGTTAGTCGTCAGGGCTGTTGATGAGATGCTGACTGATGCTGAAGACATAGAACAAACATATACATCTTTCAGCATCATCCCTGAAACAGCTGTCATCATAAGTCAATCCACTGCCCCCCAATTTTCACTGACTTCAACACAGCTAGAGTTTGACACAATACTAGCTTGGGGGTATGATGGAAAGTCTGAGAGCTTCTGGATTGGTTGGGAGTTTGGCAGAGTAGAAGAGCTAAACTGGGACTTTCTCAACAGCATTCAAGTCCTTCACCTATACCATCTAAAATGCATCAACAACTCTATGGACCTCTCAACAGAACTTGCTATTGGCAGGTTCTATGACTTGATGGAGGATAATCTACCCAACTCCGAAAGACAAATACAAGCAGCAAAAAGGGTAGCCTATCCTGAATCTTCAACAGCAGCAGAAAGAAAACTGACTCCTGGAAGACTTGAAATAATAAGGAGCAGTTTTCTCACTGAAGAAGAAGTTCTGTGCTGGAGAAGATTCCTGTACAACAGAATGGTCAGGGATGTAGAAGTGCAAGGATGGATAAGCACTGACTCCCATGACTTCACCTTATTCCTGAGCAATGGATCTTCTCTATCAATTAACATCAAAGAAATCTTGCTCCTACCTTCAGCCTTCCTGCATAAAGTCTTTGAGCTCAGATCACTCATCTTCAATTTCAACTCCTTAGAAAGTCAAGAAATGATCAAAATCATCAAGGCTTCTCTTTATAAAGAGGAATCTGGATCTGACTCAGACCTATCCTTTCTCTCTTCTCCAACAGTCAGACTGAACACAGAAGAAGAATCAAAAAGAAGAGAAGAGGAAAAGATGAAAGAGGTATGGAAAGATGTGACAAGTATAGAATGGGAAGAAGATGAAGAAAGTTCCCCTCCCTTGTCCATTCCCCAAAATGCCAATGAAGCTGAGGCTGAGATTCCAACACCAGCACAATCATCTGCTATTGTGATCAGTGAAGCCGAAGTAGAGGCATCCAACAAAGATAAGGGAAAGGGAATTATGACCAAAGAAGTTGAAGGGAGGTTGCTCAGAGAGAAGAGAGAGAAGGAAGAAAGAAGAAGAAAAAGAGAAGAAGAGGAGATGGTTGAAATAAAGAAAGCTCAAGATAGACTCACAACCATTCTCCTCAGAAAACAACAGATCCAGCTATATGCAAAACAACTGGATGATCTGAAAGTAAAGATTCCTGCAGTTTATCAAATTGAAGAAGATGAAGCTCTTGCTCTTCAACTGCAGGAACAACTCGATAAAGAAGAAGAAGAGATTCAGAAGAAGAAGAAGAAAGAGGCTGAGTTCAGAATAACTTATTCTGAACTAGCCAAAGAAATGAGAGAGGAATGGGTAAAGGCTGTGATTTCTCAAGGTGAGGATGTAGACTACCTTGAGAAACTATCTAATAAAGAAATCTACAGAGACTTCATGGGTCAGCAGGGTCAATTGGCAAAGAAGAAAAAGGCTGAAGAAGAAGAAGAAGAAAAGGCCAAACAAAAGTCCAAAAAGACCATTGCCTTTAATCAAAGAACCCATGAAGAAAGGAAGATCATGATTGACTTCCTTAAGGCTAGAGGAGAGAGTGGAAAGAGGCTAGGTCCCATGAATTTCATGAACACGAAAGCCCTCTATTTTAAAGTCAAGAAGGATGAGGAAGAAAGATTGGAGAAGAGAGGCTCCAAGAAAAGGGTAATCATTCAAGAAGAAAGGAAAACAAAGAAACCCAACACTTCCTCAATCCAACAACCTTCCACTCTCCATCCTAGACCTCCCTCCTCTCCTCCCTCAAAGTCCAAATCCTCACACCCAGCTCCTACTCATCAACAACCTCTCAAAAAGATAAACAAACCCACTTCCATACCAGAAGACTCAAGAGAAATAATTAGATGGTCATACAGCCCTCAAGACCAATGGTTTGAAGTGTTCAGGGGGAGGACAGAAGTTTAAAGATCAATTTATACATCTATTGATGAGGTACTACAGCTTCCAGATTCTGATCTAAGAAGAATGATGGAGCTGGTTGAAGCCATTGAGCCTGAGAATGAAGGTGGGAAACATCTATTGCCGGTAATCAAACATTACTTCAACCCCAGCAAATATGAAATCATTGATGCCAAACCTCTCAAATCCCACTCTCTATTCATCAGCTGGTCCTACAATGATGAAAAGGATGAATTCACGCTGACAGATGTTAAAGGACAGAAGATGAGGTGTTCAAGCAAGGCTATCTTAAAAATGGCAAGCAAAGACATCAAGACTCTATATGAGCTTCCTCTTAACAATCCCAGCAAGGACCAGAGAGGATATGAAGTTGAAAGAATAGTCAGCAACATACAAAAGCTTCAGCAACAAAAGCAGTAAGAGAGTTTTGGTAGCATCAGTCTAGGGGGAGTTTGTAGAAATAAAGACTGATGGCTACAAAATTTTCTAAGTACAAATGCTGCTGATCTCAGAGTTTGCTGCTGACCAACAAACTGCTGTGGATAAGCTTATCTGCAGCGGATACTTGTTCTTCTGCTGAAGAACAAATCTGCTGCGGATAGCCTTATCTGCTGAAGACCAGAGTTGCTGCGGATAGGTTTCTCAGCAGCATCAACACTTGATGCTGCTGATAGGAAAATCATCAGTAGCTTTGGATGGTCACATCTTGTTACTGATCCTTATCCTTGCTGCTGACAGCCTTGTGCCTTGAAGATAAATCGTTGCAGCTGACTATCGATGCCAAGCGTCACTGACAACTTTCTGCAAAAGCTACTGACACACTCAAAGCAGAAGGAACCTCAATGGTGCAACCAATGACGGACAACAATGCTCTTCTCCAAGCATGCAAGTAATGATGCATAAAAAAGACGCTTTAATAAAGTTAGCTAGTTTAGGCTAAACTTGTATTGTTAGCGTTATACAAAAGATCAACGGTCTGTGTTAGATCTGATCCTTAGAATCAAGGGTCTGTCTTGATTCTAAGTTAGTATAAATACTGTGTAAACACTTCATTGTATGTGTGCTTTTTGATTGAGTTTTCATTTGTAATCGTTTATTTGCAAAAGCTTAATACAATAGTGTTCTTATAAGTATTCTTTCTGTTTACTCGATTATACTTGTGTAGTTGCTATTGTTTCCGCCAATTTCAATTAAGAACAGAATCATCTTGTACTTTCACGATCCTACAGAAACCTACTTATTTTATGAAGGTTAAGTCATGTATATGTTTTCAGTGAAAACTACCTATTTTTATGACGGTTAAGTCATGTATATGTTTCGGTGAAATCTATTTATTTTTATAACGGTAAGGGCATGTACACATTTTCAGGAAAAGCTACTGGCACTGAAATAACTAACTATGTGAACTCACCAAACTTTGTGTTTACACTTTCAAGTATGTTTCTCAGGTAACCCTTAGCTATGGATCGGTTGGAATAGGCTAGCTATGCTGGATTAACTCCTAGTAACTGGAGGGGCATAGAGTATCAAGTATCAAGTCTATCATTGATCTAGAAGAACTTAGATCATTGTATTACTTAGTCCTAGTAATTGTGTATGTATTCAAGTCTTAGAAATCACTATTACAGCTTCTACAACCGTGTAATGAACCAATCGTTGCAACCTTTATTTATTTATTAAGTGAATAAATTTGGGGGTGTGACATATACTGAGAATGATAAACTTCTGATTTTAAGAGATTACAAAGCATTCGGTGCCATTAACATGGCTCTTCCAGTTGATATTATGATCATGTTTGAGGAGTACAAGACCGCTCAAACTCCATGGCAAGCATTGTGTGAATTCTATGAGGGAAATTCTGATTTGAAAGAGGGAAAGAAAGATAAGCTTCAGAAGCAGTATGATACCTTCGGGAGTATCAAAGGGGAAGGTCTGTCTAATCATCTCTCAAGGTTAATGGAAATTTCCAGCAAACTGAAGCAAGCCGGGGTTGTCATTAGAAATGTTGATCTGATCAAGAAGTTGCTGGACTCTCTACCTTGGAAATGGAACATACAATGTATGCTGATTAAAAAATAGTATGTGAATGAAACATCCACTCTATCTGATGTGATCAATACCGTATGGTCTTTTGAAATGGACATGGAGAAACGTCAAATGAATCAAGTGGGGTACAACAAAACCATGGCTCCAACCAATGTAGCTTTTATTGCACCATCCTCCTCAAGCAGTGCAGCTAGCTAATCTGGAGTTATTCATGCTATGGTTTCCGCTCCTTCTACCAATCAGCAGAGTTCATCAAGCAATGACTCAAAAAGTAATCAAGAGGGGTGTTAGGACATAGATTTGTAATGACAAAAGCTTGTAATAGTTAGATTTTATGTCTTTATGTTTTTGTTATGTAAATGTCTAAAGTTACTAAGTGTTTTACTTGTGAGCCTAGAGGCGAACTTGTTAAGTTCGCCTGGTCTAACTGAGGCGAACTTAATAAGTTCGCCTAGGTCTAACTGAGGCGAACTTGTTAAGTTCGCTTAGTCTGTTTGAGGCGAACTTAATAAGTTCGCTTACAGCAGGTTAGTTTTCTATATATAGGTTTACAGAGTCATTAGACAGAGGGACTGATCAGAGAGAACCGAGAGATAGAATTGTCTGATTGAGTCTGTAAACCATTGTGAATTGGAATGTAATTGAGAAGTTTATTTACGCGTGTTGTTTCAATTGTCGGTTAGTATACAAATGTTAACATGAAGGATTCCGCACTTCGTGTTATAGCAACGTCATCTTACGAGTTCGATCAGTAGTTGAGTTACCTGGACCTACAAGTGGTATCAGAGCTTATGGTCGTGAATTAAGTACGATTATTGGTGATTAGTGACGGTTTTGTGTACAATTCGACATTTTTGAAATTTCTGCATTTTTGAAATTTTTGCATCAATGGAGTTTTTCAAGTTCTTGAAGATCATTTCTCTGCTGAATTCGTGTTTTTGGAAGTGATTTTGACGAAATTAGTCCAATAGAAGTGTTCTATTTGATAAAATTCATAATCCTACGGTTCAATTTCCTTAAATTCCATCAATTCGCTGAGAAATCATGATTTTTGAAGTTCTTGGTTCGTTTTTGAGTAAAGATTCCTCTGAGTTTGTTACAGCTATTTAAGCGAACTTGCTAGTTCTTGTGCAGGCGAACTTAGCAAGCGAACTTATTAAGTTCGCTTCCTACATTTTAAGCGAACTTAATTAGTAAGCGAACATACCGGATTTCCTCCTTAAGCGAACTTGTCTTGTTCGCTTGATCTCAAGTTCGCTTGGTACTCACTAAAGCGAACTTATTAAGTTCGCATGAGGGTAAGACTGCTCAATACTTGGAAATTTTTCAGAAATTTTTTTAAAAAAACATGGCAAATATGGTTCAAGTCACAAACATGTTCAATTATGACAATGAGATCGGTACATCTCAAAAACCTCCGAAGTTGTTGAATCTAGGTGATTATTCAAATTGGAAAGATCGGTTTGACCAGTTCGTATCTTTTACCGATACTAGTTTGTGGATTCCGATTTTGGAAAGATATACGCATCCTACTTATTCATGGATGGGAAAGGATGATGTTCCGAAGCCAGTGTCAGCATTAACTACTGAAGAGAAGTTGTTATTTGATCGAGAAAAGAAAACAACGGCTAGCATTTCGATGTCTCTACCAAAGGAAATTTATCACAGTTTTAAACAGTTCATGTCTTCTCAACAACTGTGGGAAGCATTACAGAAAAGGTGTGAAGGGAGTTTGGATGTGAAGAAGAGTAGAAAGGAGTTACTAAAGAAGCAGTTTCTAGTCTTTAAACATTTTCAAAATGAATCTTTGGATGATCTTGCTACAAGATTCTATCATCTTCTTAGTGAACTGGCTAGTGCATCTGTGGTATATGAGACTGAAGAAATCAATGATATATTCTTGGAGGCTTTACCATCAAAGTTTGATGTGTATACGGTTTTGATCAAAGAAAATGTTAAGTACAAAACCATGTCTCTTGAAGAAGTCCTAGGGAAGATTCAGTCACATGACATGAATATGAAGAAGAAAGAGACTAATATGGAGCATATCTAGGATCCCTCAATGTATTTTTCCAAATTTGCTGCTAAATCTGGTACTGGAGTGGCATTCTTTTCTGGTGATGCTCAAGAGTCTTCAAATGATCAGTGTTCTAGAGTTCCAATTTATTCTGGTCATTCAAGCCATTCTGGATTTTCTGCTACTACAGCTTCAACATCATCTGGATCTCATGTGAATCAGAAAGTTGCTGATGATTATCTTGCTATGTTTTCTTCATTCATGGCATCATATGAAAATTTCATTGGAGGTAAAATACATGATCCTGAGGTTATAGAAGAAGATTTCAAACAGATTGACCCTGTTGATCTGGAAGAAATGAATATCCAATGGAATATGGCCATGTTAATGCGACAAGCTAAAGATTTCTTGAAGAGAACTGGCAGAAAATATATTGGTTCAAATAGTCGATCGCGTATGGGTTTTGATAAGAGCAAAGTTAGGTGTTACAACTGCCAAGAGTATGGTCACTTTGCTAAGGAGTGTGTGAAGCCAAAGATAGAATTTGATTCTCAAAAGAAGCAATGTAACTTTCAGCATAATAGGAATCAGTCACATGGTTCATCTGGTAATCAAAATCATGGTCCTTCTGGTAATACAAATCATGCATCTGCATCATCAGCTTTGGTTGCTCAAAACGACGAAAACTATGATTGGGGAATTCATTTGGAAGATTTGGTGGGTGCTGTGAGTCAGGCTTTTGTTGTAGAAATTCATTCAGAAAAACCAGAAGAGTCTACTGATGATGAAAGGTCTAGTGATGATTCGTGTGATGGTGATAGTGTTCCAAGCGTTGATGATGAGGAAGAACAAGGGCAAAATATTGATTCTGATGCTGTGTCAGGGGTTGCTGAGGAAGAAATTGTTCTTACAGAAAATGCTTCAGTTGGTGATGATTCAGAGAATATTCCAATTGCTAAAGTATTCATGGCAGACATGTCTGATCCGACTAAGGTAAAAGACTCTGTTTGTCAAATATACTATTCTAATTGCATTTCCGTTAAAGATAAACTGCAAAAAGTCATGGATGATAACACAAACTTGATTTGTGACATAAAATAAATGCATTCAGTTAATCAGAAACTGAAAGATAATGATAAGTTGTGCATTGATAGAATTGAGTCTTTGAAAATAGACTTAAATTCTCTTGGGTTAAAATACAAATAGCAGGGTTATCATCTAGATATGGCTTATGCTGAAATCGAAAAACGAAATGAAGTTGTTGCCCAAAAGAACAAGGAGATTTCTGAAAAAGAATTTGAGGTGATAAAATTACATAGAAAGCTGGAACAGTTTGAGAATTCATCTGTAGTTTTAGATTATTTTAATGCTAAAGCTAATCCCACAAAAAGGGTTGCTGGTATTGGGTTTGTTCCTCCACCGTTCAATGCAAATTATGTGATTGAACCTGAAATCATTCATGAAGAGGAAACTGATCCCAAGACAGTATTAAAATTGAATTCAGTGACGGGTGAAGACATGGTGTATGATTCTGATACAGAGGATGAGGTGTTTGATGATTCAAAGGTTGAAGACATTCCGAAAGAAGTGAAAATTGATGAACCAAAGGTTGTGAAGAATGTTACTCGGGATAGATGCATTTTGACTGAACCAGAAGAGGTGAAAGTGGTTCCAACTAAACTTTCTCCAATCTTACAGTCAAGTGGGTTTGTTGCAGCTGGTTATCAAAAAGTAAATTCTTCAAAGGTGCTAAAACAGACTTATGTTCCAAAGAAGCCAATAAATTGTTCAGGGCATTCCTCCAAAGCTTATTCTTCTGATGGTTCTTCAAATTCAAAGAAAACATCTTATTTCATAAATTATCAAGAAAGAAGAGTGTGTTTTCATTGCAATGAGGCTGGTCATATTTTGATTAATTGTCCATACAAGAACTAGGGTAAAATGAAGACTGTTCCTTCACAACCGAAAGTGGTGAAGATTCTGAAAAGAAAAGATGAGGGAAAGTCGTCTTCTAGTTTGGAGAAAAATATGCCTGGTCGATCTTTTGTTAAATCCCCTGGATTTAAACAACAGAATACATTGAATGCTAAATCCTTTGTATGCAAAGAGAAACTTGAGATTCCAAAAGTTGGGACTTCAAAAGATTCTTTTCAGGAGGTTAAATTGTCTAGACCTCAAAGAAGAAGAAGAAACAGAAAATTAAAGAAAATTTTGGAAACATCTGAATCTGACAATAATATATCAAATAATGTTTTTCAAAATAATAAAAATGGGTCTTCTTTGAAAAGGTCTGATTGTCAAACTTCTGTTCCAAAAGTAAATGATAAAATTGATTGTAAATTACAAGAAGTTGTTTATTTTGATCAATCCGGACGACCCAAGACCACGATGGCTTGGGTTCCACTTTCTAACTAATTCTCGTTGTTTATGTAGGGACAACCAAGGAGGACTATCAACAATACATGGTATGTGGATAGTGGTTGCTCTCGACATATGACAGGGAATGTTAGATTGCTTGAGGATGTAAAACAAATTGATGGTGGTTATGTCGCTTTTGCGGGTAATAAAGGCGGGTACATAACAGGCCAGGGAACGTTAAAGAATGACAAAGTCAAATTTGAAAAGGTGAATTATGTTGAGCAGCTGGAACACAATCTTTTAAGCGTATCTCAAGTCTGTGACAGGAAGTTTTCGTTCCATTTCAATGATCATGAATGCTATATTCTGAAACCGGGTTTTGTGATTCCTGATGAATGGATTCTCATGAAGGCTCCAAGGAGAAATGACACGTATGTCCTTGACTTGAGTGTCGCCACTACAACGGATTCAATTCCAACATGTTTACTCTCCAAGGCGTCGGAATCTGATTCAATATTGTGGCACAGGAAGTTAGCTCACATTAACTACAGGAAGATGAACTACATTGTTAGGAATGATCTTGTGCTTGGTATTCCGAAAATGAAATTCTCAGTTCCTGATGAATGTATTCCGTGCAAGAAGGGGAAGCAAAGAAAGAAATCTCACAAATCGAAATCGACGAATTCTATCGTAACTCCTTTGGAGTTGCTGCATATGGATTTGTTCGGTCCTATCAGTATTAGGAGCATTGGTGGGAAATTGTATTGCTTGGTAATAACTGATGATTACTCCAGATTTTCATGGGTAAAGTTTCTTTCCTCTAAAGCTGAAACCACTGAGTTGGTGCAATACTTAATCCTGGGTTTGGAGAATTTATTCAATCTGAAAGTCAGAAGAATCAGGAGTGACAATGGCAACGAATTTAAGAATAGCAAAATGGTATTATTTTGTCTACAAAAAGGAATTCATCATGAATTCAGTGCGCCATATGTTCCTCAACAAAACGGTGTCGCTGAACGAAAGAACAGGACGTTGGTCGAAACAGCTCGCACGATGCTTGCAGATTCTAAGCTTCCAGTCACATTTTGGGTTGAAGCTGTGAATACTGCGTGTCATGTTTTGAACAGAGTCTTGACCGTCAAGCGACATAACAAGACTTGTTATGAATTGTTAAATAATCGAAAGCCGAATCTGGAATACTTATTACCTTTTGGTAATCCGTGTACCCTACTGAAGGTTCGAGATGTCCCAACAACATTTAGTGCGAAGGCTATTGAAGGGATTTTTCTAGGGTATGTGGCAAATTCGACAACCAAGAGGGTTTATAACAAAGAGACACGCCAAGTTGAAGAATGGTTCCATATTGACTGTTCAAATCGGTCTTTACCACAAATGGCGATTGGTCCGGATTGGGCATTTGATTATGAAAACTTATTCAAGTCTTTTCATTTACCTTCTGATATTTCTGATGAAGTTGCTGCTGTTCTTTATGATTCTTGTCAAGATGCACAACACAATGGATGTCTACCAAATGCAGTTCCAAATTCATCGATTCCATCTACTTCTGCTCCCGACTCAAATGTTGCTTCTTGTTTCGGTCCACAAGATTCAGAGAGTGAGGAGGATAATGCTATTTTTCAAGATTCTTCTGCTGATCCGTTGTTGGGTGATGATCCATTACCTTCGACACAGGCTCAGGGGGAGATTCCTACAAATTTAGACTCAGAAATTCCAATTACTCAAGACTATTCTTATCAATCTGAATCTCCTCAAGTTGACGTGTTGCCGGTTCCTGAGGTCGCATCCATCAAGGAACACAAAGATCATCCAGTGACAAATATAATTAGAAATTTACAGGATGGAGTGAAAACCCGTTCTCTTGTTGACAATACTTGTTTGTATACTTGCATTAAAGATTCTGGTGTTCTTGATGATTGCTCACATTCTTGATTTATTTCACAGGTTGAACCCAAGAATGTTGAGATGACTTTAAATGAAAATAACTAGATCGAAGCTATGCAGGATGAACTTGCTCAATTTGACAAACTTAAGGTTTGGAATCTGGTTGATCTTCCGAAAGGTGCGTATCCGATAGGAACAAAATGGGTGTTTAAATGTAAGAAAGACGATCGAGGTGTCGTGGTACGCAACAAGGCAAGATTAGTTGTCCAGGGCTTCAATCAACATGAAGGAATTGATTACACCGAGGTTTATGCGCCGGTTGCGTGGCTCGAAGCTATAAGGCTGTTTCTAGCTTTTGCTTCCTTTAAAGGTTTTAAGGTGTTTCAATTAGACGTTAAAAGTGCATTTTTATATGGAAAGGTCAAGGAGGAAGTCTATGTGTGTCAGCCACCGGGGTTTGAAGATCCACTGAATCCGAATATGGTTTTCATGCTTGATAAGGCCCTCTATGGTCTTCATCAGGCTCCTCGTGCGTGGTATGAAACTTTATCCACACATCTTTTGGAGAATGACTTTGTTCGTGGAAAGATAGACTCGACCTTATTCATAAAGAAATCAGGGGGAGATTACCTATTGGTACAGATTTATGTGGATGATATTGTTTTTGGCTCGACAAATGAAGGGTTATGCAAAGAATTTGAGGGTGTTATGAAGTCGAAATTTGAAATGTCTGCTATGGGAGAGTTATCGTTTTTCTTAGGTTTACAAGTAAATCAAAAGGAAGATGGTTTTTTTATTCATCAGTCCAAGTATGTCAAAGACATCTTGAGCCGGTTCAAGATGGAGGACTGTACCCCATATGATACTCCAATTCCGGTCAATCATAAGTTGCATTCTGACTCGGAAGGAAAAGATGTGGATTGTCGACTTTACAAAGCTATGATTGGATCCCTCATGTACTTAACCGCTTCAAGGCCGGATATTATGTTTGCCGTGTGTATCTGTTCCAAATTTTAGGCAAAGCCAAAAGAATCTCACTTAATTGCCGTGAAAAGAATCTTTCGGTATTTAAAAGGAAAACAACGTTTAGGACTATGGTATCCTCATGGTTCTAACTTTGATTTCAATGCTTATACTGATTCTGATTTTGGTGGTTGTTGTCTGGACAGGAAATCTACAACAGGTGGTTGCCAGTTCTTAGGTAACCGACTTGTATCCTGGCAATGCAAAAAGCAAACCACAGTCTCGATTTCAACATGCGAAGCAGAATACATCGCTGCTGCAAGTTGTTGTTCACAGATCCTGTGGATACAACAACAATTGAGAGATTACGGTTTGAATTTCACAGGAACCCCCATGCTTATTGATAACAATGCTACTATGTCCATAACGAATAACCCTGTTAAACATAGTAAAACTAAGCACATCGAAATTCGATATCATTTTATACGTGATTGTGCAGAGAAAAGGTTGATTGAGCTGGTCAAGGTACACACTGAAGATAATTTTGCTGACTTGTTTACCAAAGCATTTGATCGTACCAGGTTTGAATTTCTAATTAAAATGATTGGTATGATCAATCCCGAATAAAAGTTTTTCAAAATAAGAATTTCATGGAAAATTTTTAAAGATTTTTTTATTGCCATATTACATTTCTGCATTTACATTTTCAGTCAAAAAGTTTAATTTATAAAAAGTCAAAACAAATTGAAAAATATAAAATTTAACATCATTTGAGGTTAGAGAAGAAATGATAGTACATCAGTGATTAGTTCATTTCACACGACCTTAGTAGACCTTGATATATGATTGATTAAAATAAGTTGATCTGATCTAAATTTCAAAGTCTGCATAAATAAGAAATGATAGTGTTGTGAATGCTCTATTCTTGATAATTTGTTTTAAAATTTGTGTATAAAATTTGAAACTTAAATTGTCAATAGGCTAAAAGCGTTTTGAAACTAATAGTAGTGTGAAAATTAAATATAATATGATTACATCTGTGATTTAAATCCATTATATGCCTAGGTGTGTGTCTTAAAAGATCACTATCAGCTAAAGAATATTAGCTTTTAATAAGATTTTCTTATGAGATCAGTTTCGGGTTATGTCCTTAGCACTATTCATTCGATTTGCTTCAGTGCCCATGTCTCGAAAAGCATGCAATTTGAAGTATAATCAAGATATGTACTTGACAACATCTGTCAAACATATACTAGCCCTTGGATCATATTGATAAATCATCTTTACTGATTCCATTGAATTCATAATCCAGATAACAGTTGGATCCACGTACCTGAATCCTATGATTCCACAAATATAAGCCAAATCATTGAATCATTTGATTCTGAATCTTATTGATTCCCAATCCAATTTGGATTCTGCTATTCATGTGCTAAGTGATGTCTCCTCATTCTGAATATTCGGATAATCTTTAGTAAAATCTTATATGTCTTGAAGATAGTGCATTTATTTTTTGTTTGGCATATATGTGAGATACACGATGTTTATCATCTAAATGGTACTAAATCACATGAATTTGGAGAATAAACGCTTATAGTTTCAAATAATATAATATTGACAAATTTAAGAATTCAGGCTTTATATTTCAAATTCGGTATAAATAAAAGAGCATTTTATAACCTAATCTTATTTACTTTGAAATTTATCGTGTATCATTTCAAATATTATTCAAATTGAATGAGTTTCAAAATGAAAAAGATGCAAAATGCACAAAATTGAGTTGAATGGTCTCATACTAAAGGTTACCCTGTGTTATTGATAATATGTGTGATGAATTAATTGAATACTGATATGATCTTCTTGCTCATGATGTATAAAAACAAAAAATATGTGATTTCAGTTTGTACAGATAAAAATCAAAAATATGTGATTTCGGTTTATTCAGATAAAAGTCAAAAATAGGTGATTCTGTTTGTATAGATAAAATCCAAAATATATGTATTTCCGTCTGTATAGATAAAACTCAAAAAGATTTTGATTTTGATTTTGATTTTCCATGAAAATTCTAAACTTTTTTTAAAATTGTTCGGGATTAGATCGATTACAAGGTGAATTTGGACTTGTAATTTTTTGTTTGTAAATTTTTTATTTATTTTTTTTGTGTATTATTAAATGTGTGTTTCATATATGTGTAAGTGTACTAATGTTTGTTGTCTTGTCCAATACTTTCACAGATGGCTCGTCGTGTCGAATATAAACATAATCAAGTGGCATTGTTAGATCCTAACATGCCAGAAGCAGTTAATTTTCAAGGCATCATAAATTTTCTGAATCGATCACGACTGCATGTTGCCTTATCTGCAGATCCCTATATCAGCTTGGTGTACACACAACAATTCTGGGATACGGTACATCAAGATACTGACGTGGAACCGCATGTACTTCGTGCAACAGTAAACAATACTGCGATTGCAATTTCTGAAGAGACGATTCGTGCTGCTCTTAATTTGGGTGGAAATACTGAAGATCCAATATCTTATCCTAGCACTCTTATTATGGGTTGTTTTCAACGGATGGGATATCGTGGGAAACAAAATGATACCCAAGCTCGGAAAGGTGGATTAGTTGGTGAATGGAGATATTTCATGCATGTGATTATTCAATGCATCTCTCCTCGCAAAGCTGGTACTGATGGATTGAAGATGGCTCTTCAAACAGCTATGGTGGCCTTAACATTGAATAAAAGATTCAATTTTCCCCTTTATTTCTATAGGGAGATGGTAATGCAGATCAATCCAGCTGAAGGTCAAGGTTTCTTGATGTATCCTTGGTTTATCCAAATGATACTCAATCATCTTATTCCTGATCTTCCACAACATCCAATATGATTAACGTTGACTCCGATGTCAAAACGTATCTTTACCGACTGTACGAAGGTAAAACAGCAGAATGCTGCATTGATTCCAGTCAATACTCCATTGTTTGGGCACTTAATCAATCCTGATTATGTTGCACCACCGAATGACAACTAGTTTCATCCTGATGAACTTGTTCAAGCTCAAGGCATTAATGTACAACAACAGCAACAACCACAACAACAACAACAACAACAACCCGCACAAGTACAAGTTCCTGAACAACCACAAATTCCTATTCCTGAAAAAGTTCCTATTCCACAAGCTGTAGTTGATATACCTATTCAGGAACCAGTTCAAGAAGAGGTCGTTCATGACCTTGATCACGATCTAGGAATGAATATGGATGATTTCGTTGATGATGCTGTGAACTCGCCCATTCATGAAACAGAAGGGAATGTGGTGACAGAAGCTGATTCTAGTTCCAGCTCAAGTGATACGATATCATCTGATGACGACAGCACTGATTCTGATGAATTTAGGGATTTTTCCTCAGGTCATTATGAATGGTTGGCTGCTATTCCACTGACTAATGCTGGAAAATGCATTAAATCTCAAGCCAGACGACCAAGATGAAAGTCTGTTCGGGATCCTCCTTCCGGATCAGTACTTGGTAAAAGATCTTTGGTTGATGAAAGTTCTGACGCTGATAGTGACTTTAATCCAGATCCTACACGTCAAAAGTTAATGTCTGCGTCAATTGCTGCTGCAAAATCTTCTCAAGGAGTCGAGGATGCTAATTTTGTTGCTTCTTTGATAATTACTCCTCCAAGATCTAAGGATCCATCTCCAGTTCAAACTCCTGTTCCTCCAGTCATTCCTACTACTTCAAGTCCTTCTATTCCATAATCCACAGCTGGTCCGTCAAAGCCTTCTGATTCTGACATGATTACTTTCCTTGAATCTCAAGTGCTTTCTCTACAAACACAGGTAAACACTCTTGTGTCTACTGATTCACAACGGCAGCTGGTGATTCAGACTCAAGCTCAACAGACTGCTGATATGCAAGCATTAGTTTCCAAACTCGTTCAGCGTCTTGACGCTCAGGGGAAGTTTAGGATACCTGATACTTGTCACACAGAGTCAATTCAAAGATATAATGATGAAGACAATGATCCTGCTGGAAATATTGAGGGTGATCATCAATACACTGACGCTAATCCTATATCAAAGGTTTAGGGGGAGTCAACATCACAATCACTTGAAGGAAACAAAGATACTACTGGTACTAATGACGAAGAAATTCTGTTATTAGAATTCTTTCAAGATTCAGAAGTAGAGGAAGCTGAAAAGATTGAATGTGTTGATGACATTGACGATTTATTCAATGACATGGAAGATGATATGTCAGATACTAAGATAGAAGAAGGAGAAATAGTAGAGATTGAAATAGAGAAAGAAAAAGATAGTGTTACTTATGAAGGCTGTGATGGTCTTACAGTGCCTTATAACTTCATCCAGGATGATGTTATTCCTGAGTTCTCTTATGACGAAATAACTGATTCTATGGACTCTGTTGAAGACGTCACACTGCCTGATGATACAGTTGATTCAAAGATGGATACTGATGATGAGTCAAGTTAATCCAATAAAGGTGCTGAAACTGAAACTACTCACACTGAGTCTCCGAAGATTAATGAAGAACTTGTGATGTACAGAGATACAGGGATGACACGAGAACAGTGGAAAGAAGTTGTAAACAGTTGGATGAAGGTGCTACCCAAGTCTCCAGCACAACCTGCTTAGAAAGAAAAATATGTGAATAAAGAGCAGTGTATAGGAAGGATCATAAGTTGGTTCTATGATGGTGAATCAAAATTATTTGCAATCAAACGATCTGACGGTGTTCAATACTTAAAGCCGAGGATCAAATATTTCAATACCTTGCCGAGGTGTGAAATAAATGGTCTAGCTTCAAAGCCACTCATAAATAGATCGAAGAATGGTTTGGCTGATGTGATAGCAAACCTGATAAAGAAAGAAGGTAGTTCAGGAAAGTATGATCGGCTGAAACCACATAAGGGAAAGAGAGTGAAGAACACAGATCCAAAGACTGGGAAAGTAACCTGGAGATACAAGTATAAACCAATGCGTGCTATTCACAAGATACCATTAAAGAATATTCCTCAAGACTTTCTTTGGAATATGAAATGGTGGTATGTTGATGTTAATACTGGTGAAGCAAGGATTGAAGATAAAGATAATAAAGTCATTGTGTGTTTCTTTGATGCAATGAATCTTATTAATTTTTCAAAGAAAGATCAGAGGACGCTGAGAAAGAATGAAATCATGTATACTGATGAATGGAGAGAACAAGGTCTACAGTACAAAAGAGTTTTGAAGATATGCAGAAGATATGGAGTACATGCTGGCAGCAGACTACCGGATAACTGGAAGAGTTCAAGATAAAGACTGAAGACAGAAGATCAAGCTATTGTCAAGGGGGAGTCTGTTAGGACATAGATTTGTAATGACAAAAGCTTGTAATAGTTGGATTTTATGTCTTTATGTTTTTGTTATGTAAATGTCTAAAGTTACTAAGTGTTTTACTAGTAAGCCTAGAGGCGAACTTGTTAAGTTCGCCTAGTCTATTAGAGGCGAACTTAATAAGTTCGTCTAGGTCTAACTGAGGCGAACTTGTTAAGTTCGCTTAGTCTGTTTGAGTCGAACTTAATAAGTTCGCTTACAGCAGGTTAGTTTTCTATATATAGGTTTACAGAGTCATTAGACAGAGGGACTGATCAGAGAGAACCGAGAGATAGAATTGTCTGATTGAGTCTGTAAACCATTGTGAATTGGAATATAGTTGAGAAGTTTATTTACGCGTGTTGTTTCAATTGTCGGTTAGTATACAAATGTTAACATGAACGATTCCGCACTTCGTGTTATAGCAACGTCATCTTACGAGTTTGATCAGTAGTTGAGTTACCTGGACCTACAAGGGGACGACTATTTCAAACCCATCAAGTGAGCATATGACTCTGTTCGGGTTATTCGTTAACAGTTATCAAGCTCTCATTGCTGGAGAATTGAAGGCCGGGGTAACCACATTGAAAATGTTTTTCAAGTTGATCCAGATGACATGGAAGAGGTTTATTTATAATGGCAGATGGCCATGTTAACTTTGAGAGCTAAAAGGTTTATGGACAAAACTAGAAAGAAACATCTTGGTGGAAAGTCTACAGGTTTTGACAAGTCTAAACTGAGATGCTACAACTGTAAGCAACTCGGACATTTCAAAAGGGAATGTCCCCACCCTGTGACCGATGCTCTAAGTAACATCCCAGGTTTTTACCAACTGAGCGGGATTATTGTATATGTGTATATGTTTGTATGAAGTGGACGGGAAATTGACGGAGTTTGACCAAAGGCGTAGAAGCAAGGTTTTTTTAGTAATTAAAGACGAGGGATTAACTAGTAAATATCGAGACTCAGTGGGATTATATTAAAAACCACTTGGAAGGGCCAAGCCCGGCTCGAAGGGACACCTCTTTAGGGTGTTACGCAATGGGAAGAACCCCATTTGGTTCTTCTGGCTGCCGAGAAGAAAAGAGAGAGGAGGAGAGGCTGTTCGTCGCGTTCTTGTCCGAGTCGAGGTATATTTGTGATCCTCTAATCATTGTTTACGTGTTTTAATTCCCAGATAATCATAGTAACCGTTTTGTGATGCTAGGGTTTTCGTAAGTGTGATTCTCGTGAAGAAACTATTCGATCGGATATTCGGATCGTACGAATCATACAGTTCCAGGGTATAATCATCTATTCCCTCTGTGTTATCATTTACATTTTGTTTAAGGGATGAGGTAGTCGGGGTTTGCGTAAGCCGAGAACCCGAAGGGGGTTCCTATGGAGAACGCGAAGCCGATAGAAGGGAGGTGAAGAACCCTACACCACTTTGTGGTGGCCATTTACGACTGTGGTGACTTCGGGTTGCACGACAGTGGCATTCAGAGAGGAATGGCAGTGGAGAGAAGTCTAGTCGTAGGCCATGGTAGCCATGCTTGGGCTGTTCATGACGGTGTCGGACGGCGGGGGCTACTCAAAGCTAACGGGAACCCGGGGGGAGGGGTTGGTTTGGGTTAGCAACGCGTGGTGTTAACTGGATGCAAGAATCAAGGTGCCTGGTGAGGTCGGTTCATAAAACCCAATCACTAAAAGGGGGAGGTGTTTATATGATGGGACCACGGGGATGCGAGCATGCATTCACATAATTCATAGGACCATGCATGGCATCATGCACGTACAAGTGGTCATGCGTGGGGTCATGATAAGTCGAACGAGTGAAGGGTTAACGTCGGGTCGTACAATTGACATGTGTATTATGTGTATGTTAGGTACAAGGTCGAAAGGCGAACACGAGGAGTTAGCGAGTTCTAAGGATAGAAGAGTATCGAGCAAAGGTGAGTTTCTAATCCCCTCTTGTAACGTTTTACAGTTTTAGGGCTATCGTACGTGCTCGCATGTTTTACTAAACGAATACATTATGTGTTATGATTTAAACTTGAAGAGTTTTATGATATCGTTATGTAGTAATGAAGCTAAGGGTCATTATGGGTCCTTTGGGTGGGTGAACATGAGTGGTGATGATCCGTGTATGTCATCTTATGAGTTAGTCGGGGTGAGTCAGGAATCTAGTTAAACATGTGATGGTTATATAATGAGAGTTAGCATGGGAACCCATAGGTTGTCCGTTAACGATTCAAGTAGATGCTAGTATGCTGTTATGCATCATGTGCTTGATGTTGTGTGTGTTGGTCATTGTCCACGTGACACGACGGGTGACGTGTTTGCATGGGTCTATGTGGTGTCCTTAGTATTTATGGGCTAGAAGTCCGTATGGTGTTTATGTGTCGTATAATTAATCATTCGGAAATAGTTGGGTAATGTGTCTAGGCGTTAAAAGGATACGTCTAAAGTAAGTGTTGAGTCGTAGTACATGTCTAGGTAGTGTCATGTGTGTATATATGTGTTACTTTGTGTGCTTGCATTGTTGTCCGTGTGTACGATCAACAGTGGTGTGGAGGACGAGGTCCTTCGGGGTCATCATCGTACGCGTGATCTGGCAGTCATCATGTGGTGAGGTGTTGGTCACCGTATGGTAGATGATATAGCTACTGTGTGAGTGGCTAGGTAGTCATCGTAGAAGACAAGTGTGTCGCTATGTTTAGTGGCGGGGCCCTGTAACAAGGGTATAGTTAAGCTTATGATGAGTATTCCGACAGGGATAACCCTTACGAGGGTGTACTGATGAGGTATGTGTTTATGTGCATATATGTGTGTAAAATTGCATGCAAGTGATGAGTTATATTAATTGTGTACGAGATGATATTGATGTGATAAATAGATGGAATCATTGTGATGTGTCGAGTTAGATTGACCGTTATGTTGGGAAGAATACGATTTGTACAACTGTTATGTCGGTCGGGTTATGAGAATCCTGATTAGGACTGGTAAGTCGCTGTCTAGAGGTTGGTCGAGTTAACCAGTGTGTGGTTAATATATATGGTAAATTGTGAGTTATCGAAGTAGTAAACTCGTTCTATGTCGGTGAGACTTACTGAGTTAAAATGGTGGGTACAGTTTGGGGTGGTGAATCCTTTTGGATGTTATAAGACAACGGGGGTTATTTAAATAATGAAAATCTATACAAATATTTTCCAAGGACCAGTGAGGTCGGTTCGTAAAACCCGATGATGAAAAGGGGGAGGTGTTTATATGATGGGACCACGGGGACGCAAGCATGCATTCATGTAATGCATGGGACCATGCATGGCGTCATGCACATACAAGTGGTCATGTGTGGTTTCATGTTAAGTCGAACTAGTGAAGGGTTAACGTTGGGTCGTACAATTGATACGTGTATTATGTGTATGTTAGGTACGAGGTCGAAAGGCGAACACGAGGACTTAGCGAGTTCTAAGGATCGAAGAGTATCTAGCAAAGGTGAGTTTCTAATCCTCTCTTTTAACATTTTACAGTTTTGGGGCTATCGTACGTACTCGCATGTTTTACTAAACGAATACATTATGAGTTATGATTTAAACTTGTAGAGTTTTATGAGATCGTTATGTAGTAATGAAGCTAAGGGTCATTATGGGTCCTTAAGGTGGGTTAACAAGAGTTGTGATGATCTGTGAATGTTATATTATGACTTAGTCGGGGTGAGTCGGGAATCTAGTTAAACATGTGATGGCTATATAAGGAGAGTTAGCATGGGAACCCGTAGTTGGTCCGCTAACGAGTCAAGTAGATGCTAGTATGCTGTTATGCGTCATGTGCTTGATGTTATGTGTGTTGGTCGTTGTCCTCGTGACACGGTGGGTGACGTGTTTACATGTGTCTATGTGGTGTCCTTAGTATATATGGGCTAAAAGTTAGTAGGGTGTTTGTGTGTCGTATAATTAATTATTCGAAAAGAGTTGGGAATGTGTCAAGGCGTTAAGAGGAAACGTCTAAAGTAAGTGTTTTATTACACACGTAAGTGATCCGTGAAAGGGTGGGGAGTCGTAGTACATGTCCAGGTAGTGTCATGTGTATATATGTGTTGCTTTGTGTGCTTCCATTGTTGTCCGTGTGTACGATCAAAAGTAGTGTGGAGGACGGTGTCCTTCGTGGTCATCATCTTACGCGTGATCTGGCAGTCATCATGTGGTGAGGTGTCGGTCACCGTATGGTAGATGATATAGCTACTGTGTGAGTAGCTGGGTAGTCATCGTAGATGACGAATGTGTCACTATGTCTAGTGGCGGGCCCTTTAAAAAGGGTATAGCTAAGCTTATGACGAGTATTCCGACGGGGATAACCCTGACGAGGGTGCAATGATGAGGTATGTGTTTGTATGCATATATATGTGTTAAACTGCGTGCAAGTGATGAGTTATATTAATTGTGTACGAGATGATATTAATGTGATAAATAGATGGAATCAATGTGATGTGTCGAGTTAGATTGACGCTGTGTCGGGAAGAGTATATTGTGTACAACTGTTAAGTCAGTCGGGTTATGAGAGTCCTGGTTAGGACTGGTAAGTCGGTGTCAATAGATTGGTCGAGTTAACCAGTGTATGGTTAATATATATGGTAAATTGTGAGTTATCAGAGTAGTAAGCTCGTTCTATGTCGGTGAGACTTACTGAGTTAAAATGGTGGGTAGAGTCTGAGGTGGTGAATCCTTTGGGATGTTATAAGATAACGGGGGTTATTTATATGATAGAAATCTATACAACTATTTTCCAAGGAGCAGAGGGTCTTGAATGGAAATAGTTATATAATGAGATGAATTGGCTTTTGTTAAATTAAACTATTAGAACTCACTCAACGTAGCTATGTGACACCCAGATTTTTAGTCAAGTTAGTAAAAGTCTACCACGAGATGTTTAATCAAAAAAACATCTAAAACAACTTTGAGAATCCGATGTCCAACTTTGGCTAGACTCGAGATCATTCTGGAGCTTTTCTTTCATCCAAAATCACCACAAATAACCATTAGTAATGATACAACAAGTCCCAAGACCCCCCAAAGTGTCCTAGGAAGAAAACTCAAAATTCAGCCAATGGGCGTCCCACTTGGGGCGTCCTAGAAGCAAACAGAAGCCATCAGGCATCCCAGGGACACCAGGTGTCCCACTTGGGGTGTCACAAAAGCCCAGGGGGCATCCCAGGGACCAGCTCTGCACCAACCAACCCCAAATTTTCAGTTTTGGCATTTTGACCCTCCCGTGTCAACCCCTAGTTGATTTAATCAACCGTTAGCATCTGGGCATGGTTATAAACACCAAATAACCCACCCTTAACACCCCACATGATTCTTATGAATCTCAAACACCGATTCAACCGTTTAAGTTTTAGGAATTTGTTTCACCTTTTGCATACATGTTACAATAATGTATGCCACCATTATATACATATTTCACCTATGTATATATATATATCACCAATCATATACATGTATCACCAATGTATATCACCATTTGTATACATATTTCACCTACGTATACATCACCACTTTATATACATGTTACACCTATGTATATCACCAATTATATACATATTCCACCTATGTATTTCACCATTTATGCACATGTTTCACCCATGTACATCACCATTTAAATACATATTTCACATATGTACTTGCCTATTACAAATTCTTATTATCACCATTACACCATGTAAGTTTAATAACTTAATTCACCAAACAACATAATGAAGTCCTTAGACCTCAAACACCATACACCCACCCTTACATATTTCAGTTTGACTCTTTACCACCTAAGTCAAATACACCAATACACTACGTTTAGTTTGACTATATTCCACATAGTTCAACTACACCACTTTTACCAAGTGCCATTCATTAGTTTGACTAATTTCCTCATTATGTCAACTACAACAATCCTACCACATTCACATTTTAGTTTGACCATTTACCACATAGTCAAAATCAACATACAATATGTAAATAGATATAAACCACATAAACTACTTACATATAAACTACTTATCTACTACTAAGTAAGTGCAAAGCACTTACCTTTGCCAATGAAGATTCCAATTCGTCTTAAAAAGTAGCATCTCCATACCTTGATCACCTAAACAATCCACTTGTTTAGTAATGTAGAAAACTCCTAAAAATAATCAATTTGAGGTTTGACACCCACCCATGATCTTTTGATCTTCATCCTCAATATATCTTGGTTTAAAAAGCTTCACACAAGCTTTTAACCATTCCTAAACCATGTCCACCCATTTTGACCCGTTAAGGATTTCATCCAATTTCACCCAATTCTCCAAGGTTCTTGATTCAACATATTGATTGAGGGTTTCTACTACAAAATATGTTTATTAATGCCATAAACACTTACCAACCACCAATTCATCATTTAACTTCATCAATTTGAAAAACCCTTAATTTTCACCTCAAGAACCTCAATTTTGAAATCATCAAATTGGATATTAGAATCATGTTAATCATTATTCTCCACCATTTTCAACACTAGATTAAGGTTTATAACCAACAATAAACCAAAATCTCCACACCCATTGACCCAATTCGGGTTTTCTACTAAAACCCACCAAGAACACTTTAAATGGTGATTTAGAGAAGAAATGATGCTTACTTTGATGTTTGGAAGGAGAGGAATGCATCAAATCCAACTAATTACACATGCAATCCGTCAATTTCTTGATCTCATCCTTCCCACTCTTTCTCCTCCATGAAAAACGACCACACACACTATTGAAAGAGTGTGTGTGTGTCGCCATTTTAGTCCCCACCCAAATCAGGTTTGAGCTAATTGCAAGATTAGTCCCTCTACTTGATATTTTAACTCCTTATTCCAAAACTACATAATTCCACTATATAAAACAAACCCTCAACGTTGTTTTATTTAAATACACCCCCTATAATATAAATAATATATTATAGGGCAAACCCGAAAGTTGGTTCGTTACAAATCACTCCCCCTAATTTTGGGTTTCGTCAACCAAAAGATTAGGGTAACACTCGAATATATATCCTCAGATTCTGGAGTAGTTTCCACCCCTTATCTAAGATCACGCCGAACCAACACTTGGTTAATCCTCTTATACCATAAGTGTTTCACATAACTACCTAAGGTTCCCACCGGTTCCTGTAGATGAAACATCCATCATCTATCGCCTCAATACCGCTATAAGAAGCAACATCCACTTCTCTCACCACATATTCCCATGGAATAACCAAGAGGAATGTGTCATGGAGTCTACACGATCCTCCGAGTAATTCCTAACGCCATACCACTTAGCAACTAGAAGGAAGTTTGAACGGTTCCATAAAACCGGGACTTGGTCTCCCAGGTTTTCGAACCCATTACGCCCCCTTTTTAAGGGAAACTTTTATATCGCCAAAGTTTCCCTCTTGAGTTTCAATACAGCTCTTCCCTAAATCCACTTAGGGTTTTCTGTCCACCTTGAGTGGATTTTTCAATCACACCCAATAAATAAGATCTTTCACGTAAAGTCTCGAATCACACCATGAGTATTAGTTCACGAAAACCAATAGCACCCAACCAAACGGTATTCGTCACCATTCACCATTTAGTAATTCTTTCAGTTGAATATGAATACTCAAATGGTAGATAAGGTGACACCATCTTTCAACTAACGATAATTTGTCACCTGGTTTCCTCCAAACCGAAGAAGGAACTAACACCTCAATCCGACCCAACAGGTACAGATGTACCATGTCGCATCACACACTTTTTTAACCAAAGTTCTCCGACCACACGGGAGAGTAGGTTCCCTTTTGGTATTCGGCCTTAACCCGTAGGTAAGTGAGACAATTATAACCACACTCTTGATTGTGCCTCTTTTCATCCCCAGCCACCAAAAGTTAAACTCCAAAACAACATACAACAACCCATGAGATCTATATGTCTCATTCATCACTCATGAAGTTCAAGGACTTCAAGAATACCGATGAAGTTCGAGGACTTCAACTCAACCTTCTAACTCTCGCCCGCAAATAGATTCATCAATTCCCTCTCCAAATTATCCCCTTTAGTTTCTACAATCAAGCTCACAGCAGACTAGGAGAATATCCGATACTCATGCCTCGTTGCATATAGAAAAATTTAGTTTAATGCACGAGTCACCAAGACATCCTACAAGGCATACAGTCTTCCTATGGAAGGACACGTTAAAGGCCAAAGCCAAATCCTCTTTCATAAATCCAACACCATGTTTTTCCCAACGACTTTAGCATAAGTCATACTTTGAGATTCAAAGATCTCAATCTTACAATCCCCCTTTGAAGTTTGAAAACTTCATTTTCAATCACCGGTCGTGAAGTTCTAAGACTTCAAACGCCATTTAAGAAGTTATAAGACTCCAAACACCATTTACCCCTTGATTACTTCAATCATTGCCGGGTCAACATATATGTCTTCGGAATTCATCGCCTTATCCAATAATGGATTTCCACAAAAACCAAAATGGCACACAAATCATTCCGAAGAAAGGCCTCTCCTTTCAGGGAATATTAGGAAACTCACGAAGATAATGAGCTTGAACAACTTTGTTTCGAAGATAAAAACGACTATCATCGAATAAACGACCACCGTATGAGCATATGTGGGTCTACACGCCTTTCACATTGATCCACATAAACCGCGTAACTTCTAACAAGCAAGAAAGTTACATCCGCAATCCCATAGTATTCATAATGGAAATGATACCATTCATGGGATAACATCCTCCTCTACTTTCATTGGTGAACTAGGACTTAGACACCTATTCAAACCTGACAGATGTACGTATACATTCTTCCATTCTTATTTTCCCTAAGAGAACGGTTATACCTCAAGAAGATACGCTCGGGTATAGAACCCTTATGAAATTCTTCATGACCGGAACAAAAAGTATTCCATTGCTCCGGTTGGTGTCAATGGCATAAGCCAAGCATACACCAATTCTTGCGCCACATGTTTCACCGTCTCTAGGCGAGAACGGGTCGACAGGTTACCCTTTATTTATACACGACATTTTACGGTTAATAAGTAACCACACCAATTTCTCCACAATCGTAGGACTCCATTCCATGTGATTGTTTCACCCACATCTTTCGATTCATACAATTGTCAACATTATGAAATCCATAATGTTGATCGCCCCCGCATCCACCGATTAACATAGATTCTCATCCAACAAATATACCAAAAGACTTCAGTCCCGTCTTTAGTAGTTAGAAATGTTCGGCTCAACAGCCTTAAAATTTCTACTTTCTCCCCCCATCATACGTGTGCTTTAACTCTGGACGTTCACTTCGAATGAGTCCCAACTTGTAACCACTATAGCGCCCATGATTAGGACTAGAACACTATGGCTTAGTGTATCCCATCATTCCACTTGTGTAACTGTCACACATATGGCAACAACAAGTATTGCCTCCCCAAAGGGAATTCTAGCTCGGCTAGAATAATTCGCTTTCTTGAAGGCACCACAAACTCCTCCTCACACCCCACTAGTTTCCCAAGTTTAATCTCCTTGCATCACATAACGCTCAACTCCACCCGAGTTATACACCATGAAAGGGAATCCACTCTATAATTCAACCGATAGCATCGAGAAAGAGGATCTATCTTCATTCCTTTCGATACTTTCAAGATGTAGGCAAGACCACACCAATACATACGACATGCCTACAATCTTTTGATTAATCCACCGGTCTTTCGTACATGGAGAAAACTCTCATTTGCAAGATCAACATCGGCTTGTGGACTAGTTAACTCAAGAACGTCTCTCAAGTTCACCATGTTGCATTACCTCCACACATATCAGCCTTTCTCCATACTGAGAACTTCAAACCGAATAATCCACCAATTTTCGGAGTCGACTCTCCACGAGTAGTACTCCATCCGACCATCACAATGGATTACTTCAAAGCTAATACCATTAGTGATGTATCGATTGTTAAAAAATTAATAAACTCCTACCATTTTACTCATTTGGCTTGCACACCACGAGCCCCTTGTGAAGACAAGGTTTCCTTACTCCACATAATCGATTAAGTTCGATCCTCCTGCCCTAAGGCTTCATGCGGTTCTTCAAAGTACCGCCTCAATAAGCTCCTACCTTCCTTGAAGGAAAATCTGCACGACATTATGGAAATTATTAGCCATCCTCCACTAAAACGATGCTTTCTCTTTCTCCCGTTTATTCCAAAATTCATCCCCATCATCAAGGTGATACCCACTTAGACTCCTTCAAATATGAGTCTTTAAATCAACTTCTCTCAACAAATTCCGCCCACTAAGTTAGTCATCCCTGACCGTGAAGTAACAAGTTTGTAGGTGTTCTTCCTACTTATAGGCCTCTATTCTTACTCTATAAGCCTTTACTTCTTCCTATGTGTATATTTATTTCCCCGCATAATCATCTATGCACAAACATATAATATATATATATATACACTTATAACCACCTTCGCTTACTCACTGTCGGTGTTCATCATCATATGGTTATCATCAAGGTATTCGCACATGTTACATTAAGAATCGCACTGGTCAGGCATGATTGATGTAACATCCCAAAAAACTGAAAAGTTAAGGGTTCGGGTTAGCAAGCGACCCGAGTCTATATTAAACTAAATGTGGAGCAAGCTCTGTCGTGCATGGGGCGTTTTAACGAATTTAAATGACCCGATTAGTCAATTAGGGAATGGGTTGGAGTAGAAACACGTGAAGAGGAAACCCGAGGACCCGGATGTAACATTTAATCATTTAAATACATCCTTTATGCAAACCCTAACCCATAATTGGTCTAGGGATACTCGACGGCAGCAAAAACAAGCGCAGGGGGAGGGAGCAACCTTGCAAGGTGGTCTTGTGGAGGTTCTACGGTGGAAACGAGCAAAGGGAAGGCTTCACACGCAAGGTAAACACTAATCCTAATCGTTCCTTTTCTTTTATTCCTGTTTCCGGTAGGCTAGAGAACCCGAGTAGGGTTGATAAGGAGCAGGTGGTCTGAGATGGAGACGTGAGGGTGGCGGACGTCGGGGCTGGTCGTGGTAATGCTCCACGATGGCAAACGAAGAGGTTGGGGATGGTGCTGGTCGGGGAGGTACTCGGCGGCAGTGGGGCAAGCATGCGGCAGGCGTGGTGGCAGCCGACGTGATGCTACGGGGTTGTCCGGCTAAGTAAGGAGCGGGGACATGGGATCATAGCCATCGCCCGAGAGAGGTGAAAGGGAGAGTCAGATTGCTCGCTAAGGGATGGCGCGATGGTGGCGGTGCTTGGCAACATTCCATGACAGCCATTTGGTGGTTGTGAAGGTGCAGCCGAGGGCCGGCTACGGTTACCCGACATGGAAGACGAAGTGCGCGCTGGTGGTACACGGAAGTGGAGTCGGAAGTGGAGTCGGTAGTGGAGATGTTAGTCGATTAAGGTTTAGTACGGAGAAGATTATGGGTACGTGCACGGTGGTGTAGACGAGGTAGACGATGGTGAAGTGCGTGGTGGTGCACGGTGGCACATGGAAGGGCTCGACTAGGGTTATGCGATTAGAATTGGCATGGTGAGATTGGGGTTTGGATGGGGGGTCACGTGCATGCACGGGAGCCCGGGACGGGTACACAGTTTCTAAACGGGTCAAGAACGACCCGATGCGTGTACTCGTGTGGCTAGGTTTTCGTGGATAAGGAATGACGACCAAAGGAGACCAAGCGTCGAGATGTTTTATATTTATGCATATCCGACATATGTTTATAGCGTATCCTGATTTTTTTGTGATACGCTTGACAGGTTTGGATTTCGAGCATGTACAGATGGGTTGCAGTGTAAAGACCAGGACTCCGTGTAACTAGTGAGTTCTAATCCCCCTCTTTTAAATGTTTTAACGTTTTTGAGGCTATCATACACACTTACAAAGATGTTTAACGTATTAAACGTGTTATGTATTTTGGGTTTTAACCCGAGGTGTTTATGAACTAAAACATTCAGTAATAAGTCGAAGGGTCTACTGGGGTGTTTATGAGATCTTGTGATCTAGTTCTAGAGGTGGTTAAATGGCCACGGGTCGTATAGTGATCTAACATGGGTGATTCTGGATTGTAGTGAACGGGTCGTACGGGTACGATTAGGAAGTGTCATAGGGTGTGCATGTACGTGGTATAAGCTTAAATAAGGAGATATAGTAGTTGTATGTGTGTTGCTATATTAGCGGTGTATTGTGTTACGAGTTAGTCGGGGTGAGTCGGTATAAAAGGTAAACGCTTATAAATACGTGTAGGATATCTTCTCCTAGTGCTATGTGTGAAGTGCAGGTGCAGTTAATGAATCATGTATGTAGAGTATATTATTATGCGATTATACGTGTGTGTGTATTGTGTCGTTGTCCTTGTGACACGGCGGGTATTGTGTTTGCATTGTTGTCATTATGACACGGCAAACGGGATTATGGAGGACTAAGTCCTTCGGGAGGTCACCAAAGGTGATGATGTCCAACAGGACAGTGATGAGGTCGGGGTGTGTCGAACGCCCTGACAAGGGTACAACGAAGATGTATGTGTTTGTGTGCTTATATATTTGTGTTAAACTAAATGCAAACTTTAAGTTATATTTATTGTGCACGAGATAGTATTATTGTGATGAGTCGAGTTAGATTGACCGTTGCGTGTGGATTGAGATGTGGTGCTTACAACTGTTATGTCGGTTGGTTAGTAAGAACCTTGGTCAAGGCTGAGTAAGTTGGTGTTTAGGGATTGGTTGTGTTAACCAAGTGTCGAGTTAATACGTGAACTTGAGTATGAGTTATAGAGTAGTAAGTTCGACCTATGTCGATGAGACTGCGGGATTATTATCATATGGTTTGAGCCTTGGGTAATGAGCTATTATGGGATATCGAGTGATAACAGGGGTTATCTATTTGTTAATGAATTGTGAACCTAATTTTCAAGGACCGTGGGTCCACAGTAAAGTTTAAATAACTTTTGAGATGAGTTGGCTTTTAATTAAACTAAACTATTAGAACTCACTCAGCGTAGCTGACTTTGTGTGTACGACAGATTGTTTTGCAGGTAAGCGTTGCGTTGACGTATCTTGGCATGGGAGCGCTCCTACTCGGATTGGTGTGCAAACATTCATGAGGTAACCTAATGACATAAAATAGTAATTAATGTTTTTTTAAGACTTCCACTGTAGTTAATATATCTAAAATAAGTATGTGTTCAAGGGAATGACTCGTAATGAGAATCAACTGTAGGGTGCCCGGTTTGGGGCCTTACAAGTTGGTATTAGAGTTGTGGTTTAAGAGAAAATTGGTGTTTTTAAACAAATAAAATGCCTTAACTTAAACTGAAAATGGGACGAGGGTGAAACGAATGCCACCACGAGTAACCGCGAGCCAAGAGGTACGTCTTTCGAGTTGAGCAGTAGTTATTATTTACCATTTGTGTAGCGTTACACTAGGTAAAGTGATTGGTGTGACTAAGTGACTTATGGTTCCATGTGGAATCATGTAGTGTGATATGTGTTGTAGTATTATGTGGAACTACGCGAAGTTGTGTAGTGTTGTTGAATGAGATTATGATGTGAGTTGAGTAATGTGATGTATCATTAATTGCAACTATATGAGATAGTTTGGTATGTCGATATGATTTAATGATCTTGTGTGTAACCTTGGATGGTGTGAAGTTGTGATAAATTTGATGATTTGCAAGATTATTGTGGGATTCTATGTGAGTTGGGGGGGATGCATGTTCATCCGAGGTGTATGAAAGATAGAAAACTAGTGTGAATATGATGGGAAGGTTTAGAATCCGAGTAGTGATGTGGACCACCAAATTACATTTGATCACCGTGATTTGGCAGTCTATGATTACTCTCATATTCAGAATTTGACACCCATAGTAATCACTCGAATGTTCTATCTTGTGCAGGTACTGATGGCCAAGACGATTCGGACTAGATGTATTAGGCGGGGAGCTCTTATCAAGAGGTTGATAGAGCGGCGGGCTGGACCTTTGGCTTCCGTTCGTACGATTATCTTTGGAGGGAGACGAGTCTTAGCACCCGTTCCATTGATGGTGGTTCAACCGACGGCTGAGTACGAGCAGGAGCTACAAGCACAGGAGGTGATCTTGGCGCTCCCGGTGCTAAATGCCCCCAATACTACCATGGCAAGTATGAGGGGCGGGCTCAGTAGTTCTTTTTACAGGAGTGGAAGGAGTTAGCCGTCGAGACGCTACGCTGAATCAGGAAATGGATGGTTGGAGGTTTCCGATGACGAGAAGCAAGTGGGGATAACTTTGACTTGTTCAATTACTAGAACAGTTGTGGTTACCACTAGAGGACTAGAGTATTTTGAGTAATTGCTGTCAGATACTTTTGTGATGAAATATTTGTTCTTGGTTTTTAATTGCTTTATTTTAAACTTGACAATGAATCTTACCACGGGATGGTTTAAAACGTAGTTAATGATAGTTGCATGTGTGATAGCGTGTTATTGATGGTGCAGTGTTAATTATGTGTGATTATGCGATTACCTTTTGAACAACGTGAGTTCATACTAAACATAATCGTTGATATGATGCTATGACTTGGTTGATTAGACTATATGAATAGACCAGTGTAGACCTGAGGTTGATTAGTTGTGTGTGTCTACGGTCTTAAAATAGTGTCGCCTATGTGTTATGATTAGGTGGTGTGTGAAGTGTAAGGGGTGTGTGGCCTTACTGTGGTATTAAATGTCTTTATATCTTAAAGCATAGATCTTCACGAGGTAAATGTTTTGGTGCTTAAGGGCATGAGAGAGTTTGGTGAATAAACTTGTATGTCTTTAATTGAGTGCTTATGAGTATGAGTAATTGTGTCACGTTCTTAATAGTCATGGCGGGAGATCAATCGTAAGCTTGATATTGTGTCTGGCATTAGTCAGGCGGGAGATCAAGCGTAAGCTTGATATGGTGTTGACTTTTGTCAACATGTTATTGTGTCTGACGTCAGTCAGGCGGGAGATCGTGTTTGCTGGTGCCTTCGGGCCAAACAACATGATATACTTGTGTGTCTATAAATGACGAGGTCATACTGTATGCGTGTAGATTTACCCTGATCTAGCTATATGTGTATGTTCACTTAGTGAGTGTTAGAAGGTTGAGTTACTAGTACATGTGTAGAACAAAGTGTGTTCTGTAGTTATGTGTGTCGGTGTATGTCCTTGTAGTACACGCTTAGTCGTGCATAGGACGGATGGTTAGTGTGCTCAAGTATGGTATTTCTATTTTTACGATTTTCTCGACGTTGATACGCCGAGGTGATGCAAGGAGTTTTGATGTCTTTCCAGGCGACCAGTGAGGTGCTCTTATGAGAAGCCTATGCTTATATCTCGGGAATTCGGGGCACGAAGCCAATGGGCGGAGCTGTGAGAGTAGACGACGAAAGCGATTATGTGGACGCTTGACCAGAATGATTATGATGAGATCAAGGTGGCGACGCTGAAGAGTACAACACGAAGTTAACAAGATGACTAAGGACCTTCATGGAACACGTTCTATTTGCAGGATTCAGTTGAGGTGAGATACCAGATGAATAGGATGTTTTCCCTAGGCGAGACGACGGAGAGCTGAGGCACGTGAACAGACGGACTTCTTGTTCGTAAATTATAAACGAGATGCGGTCGGTGATCGCATGGTAATGAAGTAAAGAGATAGTATGGTAGAGGAAATTTGTGGGGACCAGTGTAGCTTTGTATAAGCTCCTGGAGATCATCAGAGAAGGGCCGAAGTAATACCCTTATGGTTAAGCTGTGAGCATGAGTTTGAAAACTCATCGATCAAGGTGTGAGGCGAGAAGTATGACGACTTCAATAGGGAAGAACGACAAATTTCCTTAGACATGAGGGACAAGAAACCCATTTGGGGAGACGATTATCAGAGTGACGAAATCATTTAGATTATACAAGAGACAAGGGGCAATTGTGCCCGTAACTCGGAATGAATTATGGCAAGCGAGCGGATAACTAGCAGTGTTATACTACGCAGCACTAGAGATGATATGTGCGGTAGTGTTAAGGATATAAAGAGCGACGAGGTATTATCAAGGACAATAACAACGAGACCCTCGTGAAAGGATTCATATTCAAGGCAATCCCGGATAACAACTTCTAGCAAGTGCAAGGTTAACGAGAGTGGGAAATGGAGTAGCTTGGCTAATTACTAGAGAGACGAGATGCGAAGGAATGGGTAGGTGAAACCTACAAGTCGCAAAGTTGAAAGCGAGAAACATAGAAGATTTCTTTAAACACCAAGGTTGGTGGCCGTGTGGAAAATTAAGGTTCAGGATGATACGTATATGAAAGAGAACGGGTAGCACCTAAGGGTTTTGGTGCACGAGTAAGAATGGAAAGGAGGAGTGGTGTTGGTTTGTGCCGACGAAGGATTCGAGGACGAATCCTCTTTTAAGGGGGGTAGACTTGTAACATCCCGAAAATCCAGAAAGTTAAGGGTTCGGGTTAGCAAGCGACCCGAGTCTATATTAAACTAAATGTGGAGCAGGTTCTCTCATGCGTGGGGCGTTTCAACGAAGTTAAAGGACCCGATTAGTCAATTAGGGAATGGGTTGGAGTAGAAACCAACGAAGAGGAATCCTGGGGACCCGGATGTAACATTTAATCATTTAAATACATCCTTTATGCAAACCCTAGAACATAATTGGTCTAGGGATACTCGACGGCAGCAAAGAGTTGCACAGGGGGAGGGAGCAACCGAGCAAGGTGGTCTTGCAGAGGTTCTACGGCGGCAACGAGCAAAGGGAAGGCTTCACACGCAAGGTAAACACTAATCCTAACCGTTCCTTTTCTTTTATTCCTATTTCCGATAAGCTAGAGAACCCGAGTAAGGTTGATAAGGAGCAGGTGGTCTGAGATGGAGACGTGAGGGTGGCGGACGTTGGGGCTGGTCGTGGTAATGCTCCACGATGACAAACGAAGAGGTTGGGGATGGTGCTGGTCACGGAGGTACTCGGCGGCAGTGGGGCAAGTATGCGGCAGGCGTGGTGGCAGCCTGTGTGATGCTACGGGGTTGTCCGGCCAAGTAAGGAGCGGGGACACGAGATCATAGCCATCGGCCGAGAGAGGTGAAAAGGAGAGTCAGATTGGTCGCTAAGGGATGACGCGATGGTGGAGGTGCTTGGTAACGTGCCATGATAGCCATGTGGTGGTTGTGATGGTGCAGCCGAGGGCCGGCTACGGTTACCCGACATGGAAGACGAAGTGCGCGGTGGTGGTACACGGAAGTGGAGTCGATAGTGGAGATGTTTGTCGATTAGGGTTTAGTACGGTAGAGAATACGGGTACGTGCACGGTGGTGTAGACGAGGTAGACGACGGTGATGTGCGTGGTGGTGCACGGTGGCACATGGACGGGCTCGGCTAGGGTTATGCCTACTAGAATTGGCATGGTGAGATTGGGGTTTGCATGGCAGGTCACGTGCATGCATGGGAACCCGGGACGGGTACACAGTTTCTAAACGGGTCAAGAACAACCCGGTGCGTGTACTCGTGTGGCTAGGTTTTCATGGATAAGTAATGACGACCAAAGGAGACCAAGCATCGAGATGTGTTATATTTATGCATATCCGACATATGTTTAGAGCGTATCCTGATTTTTGTGTCATACACTTGACAGGTTTGGATTTTTTGCGTGAACAGACGGGTTACAGAGTAAAGACCGGGACTCCGTGTAACTAATGAGTTCTAATCCCCCTCTTTTAAATGTTTTAACGTTTTTGGGGCTATCATACACACTTACATAGATGTTTAATGTATTAAACGTGTTAAGAGTTTTGGGTTTTAACCCGAGGTGTTTATAAACTAAAACATTCAGTAATAAGTCAGAGGGTCTACGGGGGTGTTTATGGGATCTTGTGATCTTGGTCTAAAGTTTGATAAACGGTGACGGGTCGTATAGTGACCTAACATGGGTGTGTCGGGATTGTAGTGAACGGGTCCTACGGGTACGACTAGGAAGTGTCACAGGGTGTGCATGTACGTGGTATATCCTTAAATAATGAGATATAGTAGTTGTATATGTGTTGCTATATTAGCGGTGTATTGTGTTATGAGTTTGTCGGGTGAGTCGAGATATAAGCTAAACGCTTATGAATACGTGTAGGATATCTTCTCCTAGTGCTATGTGTGAAATGCAGCTGCAGTTAATGAATCATGTATGTAGAGTATATTATTATGTGATTATACATGTGTGTGTATTATGTCGTTGTCCTTGTGACACGGCCGGTATTGTGTTTGCATTGTTGTCATTATGACATGGCAAATAGGATTGTGGAGGACTAAGTCCTTCGGGAGGTCACCAAAGGTGAAGATGTCCAACAGGACAGTGATCAGCTCGGGGTGTGTCGAACGCCCTAACGAGGGTAACCCTGACGGGGGTACAACGAAGATGTATGTGTTTGTGTGCTTATATATTTGTGTTAAACTGCATAAAAAATTTGAGTTATATTTATTGTGCATGAGATAGTATTATTTTGATGAGTCGAGTTAGATTGACCGTTGCGTCTGGATTGAGATGTGGTGCTTACAACTGTTATGTCGGATGGTTTGTAAGAGCCTTGGTCAAGGCTGAGTAAGTTGGTGTTTAGGGATTGGTTATGTTAACCAATTGTCGAGTTAATACGTGTACTTGAGTATGAGTTATAGAGTAGTAAGTTCGACCTATGTAGATGAGACTGCGGGATTATTATCATATGGGGTGAGCCTTGGGTAATGAGCTATTATGAGACATCGAGTGATAACAGGGGTTATCAA
This sequence comes from Smallanthus sonchifolius, assembly GCA_023525975.1. Taxonomy (NCBI): domain Eukaryota; kingdom Viridiplantae; phylum Streptophyta; class Magnoliopsida; order Asterales; family Asteraceae; genus Smallanthus; species Smallanthus sonchifolius. The sequence continues at coordinate 50,590,577 of CM042023.1, forward strand.
TTTGTTAATGAATTGTGAACCTAATTTACAAGGACCGTGGGTCCAGAATAAAGTTTAAATAACTTTTGAGACGAGTTGGCTTTTAATTAAACTAAACTATTAGAACACACTCAGCGTAGCTGACTTTGTGTGTACGATAGATTGTTTTACAGGTAAGCGTTGCGTTGACGTATCTTGGCTTGGGAGCGGTGCTACTCGGATTGGTGTGCAAGCATTCATGAGGTAAATTAATATATTAAATAGTAATTAATGTTTTTTTTAAACTTCTGCTGTAGTTAATATATCTAAAATGAGTATTTTTCAAGGGAATGACCTGTTATGAGAACCAACTGTAGGGTGCCCGGTTTGGGGCCTTACAATTGCTAATGTAATATGCCCAATTACATTCATTATCTACATATAACGAATCCCTTAACAACTGTCAGCACAATTAGTTCACATTAGACACCAATTAAAACATAAAACATCATAATCAATACTAACCTCGCCCCTTTAAGCTCTGTGTCTTGGTCACGCCATCATTGGATTATCATTTCTCCAACCATATCAAGAGCATTTTAGGTTTGAGTTCGGTTTCTCACACACCAAATCCCTCAAACCATCGCTCTGATACGAAGTTGTAACACCCAGATTTTTCAAACCAATTTAAGCTTTTAAAACAACGCAGAGTTTAGGTCCCAAACAAAATATAACGTATCCACACGTTTAAGTTTTACAACATAAGTTGTGCCTTTCTAAAATACGTAAAAGAAGTCAAGGTAGTCACACTTATCCACAAGTGTTAAACAACCCAACAGGTTTGTAAAAGTCTACCACGAGAGGTTTAATCAAAACAAACATCTAAAACAACTTTGAGAATCCGATGTCCAACTTTGGCGAGACCCGAGATCATTTCGGAGCTTTCCCTACATCCAAAATCACCACAAATAACCATCAGTAATGATACAACAAGTCCCAAGACCCCCAAAGTGTCCTAGGAAGAAAACTCAAAATTCAGCCAATGGGCGTCCCACTTGGGACGTCCTTGAAGCAAACAGAAGCCATCAGTCATCCCGGGACACCTGGCGTCCCACTTGAGGTGTCCCAGAAGCCAGGGGCGTCCCAAACACATTCCATATGCAGGATTCAGTCGAGGTGAGACACCAGATGAATATGGATGTTTTCCCTGGACGAGACGATGAATAGTTGAGGCTTGTGAGTAGACGGACTTCGTGTTCGTAAATTTTTTGGAGTAAAGAGATACTATGGTAGATGAATTTTTTGGAGACCTGCGTAGCTTTGTACAAGCTCCTGGAGATCATTAGAGAATAGTAGAAGTAATACCATTATGGGAAAAGAAGTGGGCTCGAGTTTGAGAAATCATAGCAAGATGGCAATTTGAGCATAAAGAGAGGAGCGTGATGGACACATGATAGTAAAGCAACTATTACTCCTGGCTGTGAAGGACAAGGACCTACTTGGGAGGATGATCGTCTGAATGAAGAAATCATTTAGATTGTACAAGAGACAAAGGGCAATTGTGCTGGTAACTCAGAATGAAATGAGACAAGTGAGCGGATAACTGGTACTGTTGTAATACGCGGTACTACAGATGATATGTGCAGTATTGTTAAGGACATTAAGAGTGACGAGGTATTGTCAAGTGTAACATTTCTGATTTTTAGTATACGTATTTCAATTCAATGTAACGTATTTTAAACCTAATTCTAGTGCACTGTCTTATTCTATCTTGTGCCATAAATTAAATGCAATGATTCAATACAAATCCGCAAATCTTACTCGGTTATATACTATCAAACGCTACACAAGTAATCATTTTATACAATTTGTCGAAAACTAAAGTTACAAAAGCTAATGTTGAAAGATAACAAGAAACCCTAATTAAGCACGGTCGCGCCAAGTGTTTCGGCACGATCGCGCGACTTACTTTGGAATGATTGCGCTCGGTGCCTTGGCACGGTCGCGCCTCGTTTGGACACGGTCGTGCCTAGTACCAGTTGAAACGTAAATGCAGTTTCAAATCACCGAATTGTTTGATTTCGTAAAGGATATTCACTTCATTACCATTAACGAAAATATTAAGACTACCAATTACAGCAATTGACTCAATATCATTCGATTAAACCACAAAACCGTCAAAACATTCTTGAAACCACCGATTCTCCATTTCAATTCGAAATTCTCTCAATCAAACCCCCCATACGCATCACTCGATCATCTCTAAAGCTTCTTGACACGTCGGTATAGCCGGAATCGCATCAGAAGACGCCGGAAGCCAAACCCATCATCGCTGGAACTCTCCTCTACCGTAAGCTATCGATTCATCGTCTTTCCGGGTAATTGAAACGATATTTTCATTCGATTTAGTCTATAGATCAAAAGCCCCATCCTAATTTGGGCTTCTAATATGGAAATCATCTCAGACCCGAATCTATTTTTCGTTCAAAATAGTTTAATCGAATCCGGTCCTAAACACGTTTTAAATTCAATTAATCTATACAAAAAGACTCGTAATAATCTATTGGGTGAAAGCCCTATGATTTCCAACCCTGTTATTATAAGAATTAGTCAAATCATTCCTGATTTGGGACAGACGCGGTCGCACTAATCATCTAGCGCGGTCGTGCCTCATGAGACACGTTCGTTCCGGCTTCCAGCGCGGTCGTGCCTCCTGCTCAGACCCAGTCATGCCCTTTGGCTAATCTCTGTCGTGTTTTAGAATCATAGACACGATCGTGCCCGGCCAAGGCACGGTCGTGCCTAGTGATTTGTCTAGTTATGTCTCCGTTTGATCAACCCGGTCGCGTCCTGACTAGCACGGCCGCGCCCGTGGTTCGAGCACGATCGTGCCCTTCCCAGGCACGGTCGTGTGTGAGTTAAATTTTTGGCAGAATTATAATTTTTATATATTTTTTAAACAATAAATATTTCTGATTAAATTTCAAAATGAAAATAGTTGACTTTTATAAAAATGCATTAATTCTATTTAGAAAGATCAAATAGTTAATCTTAGAATAAATAGAAAATTATTTATTTAAATTTTATAAAAAATTAAATTTACAATTATTGTTAAACCTTTCATTTAAAAAGTATCTTAATGGTTAAGTTACATATTTTATAAATAAATAAATAAGGAAATGATTATTTATTTAATTTATTTTTAAACAAAAACAATTATTTATTTATACCTAGTTACATCAAATACTTACACTATTTTCATAAACAATAATTATTTAACCTACTTATTTAGCTATTCAATTTCAAACCTTAATCAAAATGTTCCAAAAATATTTATTTCAAACTTTATATCATATTCAATACTTTCAAATACAAATCAATGGCTTTATACACAAATCCAAGTTCAACATTTGACTCAAACTTTGTGCACGCTATTGATACAATATACATTACACTGTAGGTTAACTTGTGCTTTTCAAGGATCCTTATTACTACATAGTATCATTTGTTAGCTACGCCTTCAAACCAAGTGAGTATACATAGCCCCTTTTACTCTTTTACATTTTTGGGGTGAAACATGAACACTACTCAAATTACATATTTACATTTACACAAACAACACAAGTGCAAATCCTATTTACATTCATGTGTGCAAATTTGAGCTTTATGCTCGAGTGCTATGTGTGCTAACTTTTGTGAACACTTATGTGCAATCATTAACTATTCAAGCCGACGGTTTTCAATGACAGGTCTATTGAGTCTGACAAACCCACCCAGATTGGGGTGATTGATACCGACAACACAATTTTGCATGCTAGTTACAATGGTTTGATTGTACTTGGTTACACAATAGCTGCTCCCCATAAATGCCTTATTTATCATGTTATGTAAGGATTTGTTTTACAACTATATGCTATCTATATACAAACCTGTGTTATACTCACCAACTTTTTAGTTGACTTTATTTTATTCATGTTTCAGGTTCTAATGTGTGAGATTGATCAAGATGTGCTACACATAGGCTTGGACTTAGTTAATTTAAATAGAAGAACTCTATGTATTTCAATTTTGTTCTATCTTGGATTTGGTTGTGTTTGGACTCCTTGCTTTGAAATTTGATGTTTAATATATTCAATCTAGTCAACCTTGTGCTTATGAACATTCTACATGTCCCGTCCTGATGATTCAGCCATCGGTCGGGGTGTGACAGATTGGTATCAGAGACTTGGTTATCGGGAATTAGGTTATTAGACACCTTGACCTAGACTATAACTTTAGGACACCCACTTATGCCATGCTTCATGTTTATATGATTATGTGCTACATGTTATGTGTTACATGCTATGTGTTACATGTTCTTTATGATTATTTGTTATTTTATTTTTGATATCATACTTATTAAAAATTCATGACTTATTAGACTATACTTAAATAATAAATCTAATAAACAATATCCCTACCCTTACCTTAAACCCCATAACCTTCTTGCCTACTTATTTATCATTATCATCTTAGCATATGGAAACTCCATGGAACTAAATCTATAAAATTTCTTTATTTTCTCATTAAGGCTTTTAAACTTTGTTAATTATTTGAGGACACGTGCAATCTGGAAGGGTGACACCTGTATTCTGGGTTTTCTGTCTAGGAATGAATTTCGCATAAATCCCAATCAACCGAGGGACCCGTATGCTTTCCTGGGAATTCCCGGGATGAGTGTTTACTTATAGGCTAAAGCATGTCTCCTTGAAAATTATGTGAGTTTAATTAACCTTAATGTGTCATAGTATTCAAGTGATTATATCACTATTTGAGTACAATCCAAACCATGATTAACTATTTTATTTCATTATCTTGTCCTTTTTAATCCAAGCAATTCTCATAAATTCTTACATATTTTCTTCTCTTGTGAAAATCTGTAGAATGCCTCCTCTTCGTGCTCCCGTGGCCAACACCAACACCGACATCGCTACTATCCTTGCACAACTCGTGACTCAACTCACTCAAGCTATTGGTGCCGCAAATGGTAACCATGGGGCTAATGGTGGTAATGGTGGAAATGGTGGTGCCAACACATCTCAATGCACCTTCAAACACTTCAACTCGTGCAATCCCCTCAAGTTTTATGGTACCGAAGGAGCTACGGGACTTCTTCAATGGTTCGAAAGTATTGAGAATACCTTTCTCAATAGTGAGATGGGTTACAAAAACGGGCACTCACGTGGTGGAATGGGGAGAAAAGGAATAGAGGTGTGGATGTAGCAATAGCCTTACCTTGGGATGAGGTTAAAAGGCTAATGACCGAGGAATTCTGTCCTTGAAATGAGGTAAAGAAACTTTAAGCCGAATTTTGCGATCTTGCCCAAGATAGTGGTGAAAATTTGGCATATACAACTCGGTTTCACGAGTTAAGTCTTCTCGTGCCCCACATGGTCACTCCTTTGTCCCGCTGCATTGAAAAGTATATTGGGGGACTACCTAGGCAAATTCAAGATACTGTCCTAGGAAGAAATCCTGCAACACTTGAGGATGCGATCCGTTTGTCCGCTACCTTAATCGATAATCATGTGAAGGCGGGGACTCTTACTAAAAAGGGCACCAAGAAAGTTTCCGACACCATAACCTCTCCTACCCACATCAAAGAAACCACATATGAACCCTCTCGCAATAATAGTGAGAGAAAGACTAGAAATTTTGCTGTGGTCACTCCTACTATTCCTGTTAACCAAGTTGCACCTATGGTTCAAGCACCGGCCAAAAAGCCATATGTTGGAATCTACCCACTTTGTACCACCTACAACTATCATCATCCCCAAAGCATCCCATGTCTCCTTTGTACTCATTGTGGGAGATATGGTCATACGGTCAATGTTTGTAGGGCCAAAGCTCTTGCGGGCCAAGTCAACCTACCAAACCAAACCAGCACCCAAGTGACTAATCAAGGTGCTCCTGCTATTGCAAATGGGCGTGCATGTTATGAATGTGGCAACCCGAACCATTTCCGTGATTAATGCCTAAGGTTGGTCAATGTTAGACAAGGTGGAGCTCGTGGGCGTGCTTTCAACATAAACACCAATGAAGCTCAAGCCAACAATGATGTGGTCAATGGTACGTTCCCTGTAAATAGTCAATATGCCTCCATTTTATTTGATACCGGTGCCGATAAAAGTTTTGTGTTACTTAACTTTGAACCTTTACTTGCCAAGACACGATCTCAATTAGGGAAAACCTTCACTGTCGAAATAGCAAATGGTGATTCATTTACAATCGAGTCTATTATCTATGACTGTTCTCTAGAACTTAATGAACATACATTCCCAATCAATCTTGTACCAATGCCACTAGGAGTTTTGATATCATCATAGGCATGGATTGGCTATCAAATCATCATGCCGAAGTCATCTGTTTCGAGAAGTGCATCCGAATACCTCTACCATCGGGAGAAACCTTAAGAGTCTTTGGTGAAAAGCCTTTTAAAGGACTTAAATTAATGTCATGCACTACCGCTCAAAAGTACTTACGAAAGAAGTACATAGCCTTCTTAGCTCATATTGTTCAAAAGGATGTCAAAGAGAAGAGTATACAAGACATTCCCATCATTCGGGATTTTCCCGAAGTGTTTCCCGAAGATCTATCCGGTCTTCCACCCGTTCGTCAAGTAGAATTTCGCATTGATCTTGTGCCCGGAGCTAACCCCGTGGCTAGAGCTCCTTACCGTCTTGCACCTTCTACAATGCAAGAACTTGCAAGTCAACTTCAAGAGCTCTTCGACAAGGGATTCATTCATCCAAGTCATTCACCGTGGGGTGCACCCGTCTTTTTCGTCAAAAAGAAAGATGGATCATTCCGCATGTGTATTGACTACCGCGAACTCAACAAACTTACCATCAAGAACCGTTACCCTTTGCCTAGAATCGATGACCTCTTTGATCAACTTCAAGGTTCTACTTGCTTCTCGAAGATTGATCTTCGATCCGGTTATCATCAACTCCATGTGCAAGAACACGATATTCCAAAGACTGCCTTCCGAACAAGGTATGGTCATTATGAGTTCATGGTTATGCCTTTTGGACTAACCAATGCACCCGCAGTTTTCATGGACCTCATGAATTGTGTGTGCAAACCGTACCTTGATAAATTAAAAATCGTTTTCATCGATGACATTTTAATCTATTCCAAGACTAAAGCTGACCATGAGCAACATCTTAGACTGGTTTTGGATCTCTAGAGGAAGGAACAACTATATGCCAAATTCTCCAAATGTGAATTTTGGCTAAGGAAAGTTCAATTTCTTGGTCACATCGTCAACGACAAGGGTATTCATGTTGACCCTGCTAAGATCGAAACGGTTATAAATTGGAATGCCCCGAAGACTCTTACTGAAGTTCGTTCATTTCTTGGTCTTACGGGATATTACCGTCGTTTCATCTCAAACTTCTCTAAGATTGCTGTCCCTCTTAGCGCCTTGACCCACAAGGGTAAAACTTATGAATGGGGACCAAAACAAGAAGAAGTTTTCCAAACTCTCAAGCAAAAGTTGTGCAATGCTCCTATCTTGACTCTCCCTGATAGGAATGATGATCTAGTTGTCTACTGTGACGCTTCCAACCAAGGTCTTGGTTGTGTCCTCATGCAACGAGGCATGGTAATCGCCTACGCATCAAGACAACTCAAGATTCATGAGAAGAATTATACGACGCACGATCTCGAGTTTGGTGCGGTCGTATTCGCATTGAAGATTTGGAGACATTACCTCTATGGCACAAAATTTGTGGTGTTCACCGACCACAACAGTTTTCAACACATCTTCAACCAAAAGGAACTCAATATGAGGCAACAACGTTGGGTCGAACTCCTTAACGACTATGACTTCGAGATTCGTTACCATCCCGTCAAAGCGAATGTTGTAGCCGACGCTTTGAGTCGAAAGGATCATGTCATGCTTCAATGTGTCCGCATTCAAACCGACATTCAAAACCGCATCTTAGAGGCTCAACACGTCTCAGTCACCGAGGGTAACATGTATGAGGAAATGTCGTGTGGTGTTGAACTTCAACTTGAATCAAAACCCAATGGCTTACTTTATTACTTGAACCATATTTGAGTTCCCGATCGCGATGATCTCTGTACATTTCTTATGAACGAGGCTCACAAGACTCGTTATTCTATTCATCCTGGTGCGGATAAAATGTACCAAGACCTTCGCCAACAATATTGGTGGCCCGGTATGAAGAAAGACATCGCTCTCTATGTTGCCAAATGTCTAACTTGTTCCAAAGTCAAAGCCGAACACCAACGTCCTTCCGGATTACTGGAACAACCGGAAATTCCCGTGTGGAAATGGGAGAACTTAGCCATGGATTTTATTACCAAACTCCCTCGCACCTCGAGTGGTTATGATAGCATTTAGGTGATCATTGATCGTCTCACCAAATCTGCTCATTTCTTGCCCATTCGTGAAGACTATCGGGTTGAGAAACTAGCCCGAATTTACATTGATGAAATTGTGATCCGTCACGGTGTTCCCTTAAACATAATCTCCGATAGAGATGCTCGGTTCACTTCTCGGTTTTGGCAATCTCTTCAATCTGCTCTTGGTACACGATTGGATTTAAGCACGGCTTACCATCCCCAAACTGATGGTCAAACCGAGCGAACAATCCAAACTCTTGAAGACATGCTTAGAGCTTGTGTAATTGATTTTGGTTGCAATTGGGATTCACATTTACCCCTCGTCGAGTTCTCTTACAACAATAGCTACCACACAAGTATCACCATGGCTCCATTTGAAGCTCTCTATGGTCGCAAGTGTCGTTCTCCTATCTGTTGGAACGAGATTGGTGAAGCACAAATCACCAGTTCCGAACTAATTCAAGAAACATCCGACAAGATTATTCAAATTCGTGACAACATTCGAACAGCGAGAAGTCGGCAAAAGAGTTATGCCGACAAACGACGAAAACCCTTGTAATTCAAGTCGGTGACCTTGTTCTTCTAAAGGTGTCTCCGTGGAAGGGTGTGATCCGTTTTGGAAAGAAAGGTAAATTATCACCTCGCTATGTGGGCCCATTCAAGATCCTTGAAAGGATTGGGAAAGTGGCTTACAAACTCGAGTTACCTCCATCACTTGGTAACGTGCATCCTACATTTCATGTGTCTAACCTGAAGAAATGCCTTGCTGATGAAAATCTTCACATACCTCTTGATGACGTGCACATTGATGAAACGATGCTCTTCATTGAGAGACCGATAGAAATCATGGATCGTGAAATCAAGCAGCTCAAGCGAAGCCGTATTCCTATTGTCAAGGTTCGTTGGGAATCTAAACGTGGTCCTGAGTTTACTTGGGAACGAGAGGACCAAATGAAACTCAAGTACCCCCATCTTTTTACTGATGCCGTTGTTTCCTCTAGCTAAATTTCGGGACGAAATTCCCTTAACATGGGGAGACTGTAACATTTCTGATTTTTAATATCCGTATTTCAATTCAATGTAACGTATTTTAAACCTAATTCTAGTGCACTGTCTTATTCTATCTTGTGCCATAAATTAAATGCAATGATTCAATACAAATCCGCAAATCTTACTCGGTTATATACTATCAAACGCTACACAAGTAATCATTTTATACAATTTGTCGAAAACTAAAGTTACAAAAGCTAATGTTGAAAGATAACAAGACACCATAATTAAGCATGGTCGCGCCTCGTCCTAGCACGGTCGCGCGACTTACTTTGGAACGATCGCGCCCGGTGCCTTGGCACGGTCGCGCCTCGTTTGGGCACGGTCGCGCCTAGTACCAGTTGAAACGTAAATGCAGTTTCAATCACCGAATCGTTTGATTTCGTAATGGATATTCACTTCATTACCATTAACGAAAATATTAAGACTACCAATTGCAGCAATTGACTCAATATCATTCGATTAAACCACAAAACCGTCAAAACATTCTTGAAACCACCGATTCTCCATTTCAATTCGAAATTCTTTCAATCAAACCCCCCATACGCATCACTCGATCATCTCTAAAGCTTCTGGACACGTCGATATAGCCGGAATCGCATCAGAAGACTCCGGAAGCCAAACCCGTCATCTCCGGAACTCTCCTCTACCGTAAGCTATCGATTCATCGTCTTTCCGGGTAATTGAAACCATATTTTCATTCGATTTAGTCTATAGATCAAATGCCCCATCTTAATTTGGGCTTCTAATATGGAAATCATCTCAGACCCGAATCTAGTTTTCGTTCAAAACAGTTTAATCGAATCCAGTCCTAAACACATTTTAAATTCAATTAACATATACAAAAAGACTCGTAATAATCTATTGGGTGAAAGCACTATGATTTCCAACCCTGTTATTATAAGAATTAGTCAAATCATTCCTGATTTGGGACAGACGCGTTCGCGCTAATCATCTAGCGCGGTCGTGCCTCATGAGACACGGTCGTTTCGGCTTCCAGCGCGGGCATGCCTCCTGCTCAGACCCAGTCATGCCCTTTGGCTAATCTCAGTCGTGTTTTAGAATCATAGACACGATCATGCCCGGCCAAGGCACGGTCGTGCCTAGTGATTTGTCTAGTTATGTCTCCATTTGATCAACCCGGTCGCGTCCTGACTAGCACGGCCGCGCCCGTGGTTCGAGCACGATCGTGCCCGTCCCAGGCACGGTCGTGTGTGAGTTAAATTTTTGGCAGAATTATAATTTTTATATATTTTTCAAACAATAAATATTTCTGATTAAATTTCAAAATAAAAATAGTTGACTTTTATAAAAATGCATTAATTCTATTTAGAAAGATCAAATAGTTAATCTTAGAATAAATAGAAAATTATTTATTTATAGTTTATAAAAAAATTAAATTTACAATTATTGTTAAACCTTTCATTTAAAAAGTATCTTAATGGTTAAGTTACATATTTTATAAATAAATAAATAAGGAAATGATTATTTATTTAATTTATATTTAAACAAAAACAATTATTTATTTATACTTAGTTACATCAAATGCTTACACTATTTTCATAAACAATAATTATTTAACCTACTTATTTAGCTATTCAATTTCAAACCTTAATCAAAATGTTCCAAAAATATTTATTTCAAACTTTATATCATATTCAATACTTTCAAATACAAATCAATTGCTTTATACACAAATCCAAGTTCAACATTTGACTCAAACTTTGTGCACGCTATTGATACAATATACGTTACACTTTAGGTTAACTTGTGCTTTTCAAGGATCCTTATTACTATCTAGTACCATTTGTTAGCTACGCCTTCAAACCAAGTGAGTATACATAGCCCCTTTTACTCTTTTACATTTTTGGGGTGAAACATGAACACTTCTCAAATTACATGTTTACATTTACACAAACAACACAAGTGCAAATCCTATTTACATTCATGTGTGCAAATTTGAGCTTTATGCCCGAGTGCTATGTGTGCTAATTTTTGTGAACACTTATGTGCAATCATTAATTATTCAAGCCGACGGTTTTCAATGATAGATCTATTGAGTCTGACAAACCCACCCAGACTGGGGTGATTGATACCGACAACACAATTTTGCATGCTAGTTGCAAAGGTTTGATTGTACTTGGTTACACAATAGCTACTCCCCATAAATGCCTTATTTATCATGTTATGTAAGGATTTGTTTTACAACTATATGCTATCTATATACAAACCTGTGTTATACTCACCAACTTTTTAGTTGACTTTATTTTATTCATGTTTCAGGTTCTAATGTGTGAGATTGATCAAGATGTGCTACACATAGGCTTGGACTTAGTTAATTTAAATAGAAGAACTCTATGTATTTCAATTTTGTTCTATCTTGGATTTGGTTGTGTTTGGAGTACTTGCTATGAAATTTGATGTTTAATATATTCAATCTAGTCAACCTTGTGCTTATGAACAGTCTACATGTCCCGCCCCGATGATTCCGCCATCGGTCGGGGTGTGACATCAAGGACAATGACAACGAGACCTTCGTGAAAGGAGCATGCTCGACTGAACCTGTGTCGAGCTGAGCTTTGAAGGATGGAACTTCAAAGATCTCTCCATCTTCTAACTCATAATCTCCTTCCCCGTCGCCCTTGGGAACATCTATCACTACATTCTCATCATCTTCATCCCAATCATCACTAGAGTAGATCTCTCCTTCTTCTAGGTTGTAGTGAGCATCCATATGTGCTTCCTTGGAATAGTCAGGCTCTAAGTATAAGATCTCATCGTCAGATAGATCCTTAAGCACATCAGCCGCTAACTTTCCTTTGTCACCACCACCACCAGATGTATTTCCACCCTCTTGATGAGTAGACTCCCCCTCAGCCATTGGAATAGCATAAATGGGCAGGATTACCAAATCTTGGTGCTCACTCCCACTAGGACCGACTTCAAGATCCTTGTCTTTGTCGTCATCCTTTTTCAAATCCACAGGATGACAAGCCTCATCACTAGTAGTTGTCTTTTCTTTCTCCTTCTCCTTATCTTTCTCCCCCTTGAGCATCAAGCTTCTTGGTCAGATTAGCAATTAGTTTGACCATCAGCTCATGCTCTTTCTTCTGCATATCAAACCTCAGCTCGAGAGACGACCTGTGCCCCAGAATCATGTTGGTTGTCTTGATTAGAAGCTCATTCTGGGCTATTATGTTCTTCAGTCTCTGGTCTGTCCCCGTTCTCTGGCTTCGTAGAATTCTAACTTCATCCACCAACGAATTAATCTGTGCTTGTTGAGCATCAGATTCCTCCTTTGACTTCTGAATAGTTTCCAACAGACCAGCAACTTAGGTTTCCAGAATTACTATCCTTTCTTCGTTAGGATCAGGATGTCTAGAGGTAGATGCTTCAGCATTGCGAATTGGGGAGGAGAAGATAGTATCGAAGTCAAACCCTTGAGTAAATTCTCCGTAGTTGAAGGGTTGATTTATCGGTTCAATGGTGGTTGTTGGGATTGAGGACGTGATGACGGTTGTAGGTGTTATAGAAGGGGTGATGGTGACTGACTCCATGAGAATTGGAGTAATCACCGCCACCTGGACAGATGTGATAGGGAGGGTCACTATCACAGGAACCTCCTCTATGATTGAAGTGACTGCCACCTCAGGTTGTACCTGTGGCCTCCTCCTCTGTCTACGGTGTAATTGCTGTGAAGGTGGGGTAGAGACTGAATCAGTACTTGCAGCTGGACTTGTACTTGCTGCAGAGTAGTAACCTCCACCTCACTAGGAATAGCAAGTTGTTGCCTATCCCATCTGTACTTGTTTACACTTTCACGCCTCTGTCTCTGTATAGCAGTGTCAGAGTAAGAATTTGGATCATATTCGCTGCTTGAAGCTTGTCGTTTTCTCTTTGAGGATTGTTAGGACATGTTTTGTAACTGTTGATAAAATTCTGTGTAAGTTCTGCTAGAGGCGAACTTGTTAAGTTCGCCTAGCCTATCAGAGGCGAACTTAATAAGTTCGCCTGGTCTATCAGAGGCGAACTTAATAAGTTCGCTTAGCCTATTAGAGGCGAACTTAATAAGTTCGCCTAAGCACAGTGAAGCGAACTTGTTAAGTTCGCCTGGTGCAGAACAGTGCTTATAAATAGACAGAACAGACCAGAACAGACCAGAACAGAGTGTAGAGAAGAGACGATATCAGAGTAGACAGATTCTGTAATCTTGTAACCTGATATTGTGGTGGAAATACAAAGCGTTTATTTACACCGTTGTTGTTGATTGAGTTACACGAGCACGTTGATCATGGATTCCGCACGTTATCACCGTGTCGTACCGCGAGTCTAGAGATCCGTCACGCACCGAATTAGGGACCTACAAGTGGTATCAGAGCTTATGCACTTGATTAGCAAAAGATTCGTGGTGTTTTCGTGTCCAATCAACATCAAATTCAGAGAATTTGAAGGATTTTTCATCTTTTTCGTGTTCTTGATAAAAATGGAAGATTTTTGATCAATTTGGATTGATTTTGGATTGGTTTGAAGAAATTGATCTGATAGGATTGTTCCTAATCAGTTTCTACACAATCATACGGTTCAGAATTGCTAAATTCCATCATTTTGATCAGAAATCATGATTTTCGGAATTTTTGGTTCGTGTTTGGGTTAAACAGCTGAACTAGGCGAACTTAAAATTCTGTTGCAGGCGAACTTAATAAGTTCGCTTCATTCAGTATCAGGCGAACTTAATAAGTTCGCTTGGTGAAGATCAGGCGAACTTAACTAGTTCGCTTGGGTTAAGTTCGCTTGGGTGTCTCAGTCAGGCGAACTTAATAAGTTCGCTTGTACAGTATCAGGCGAACTTAGTGTTCATAAAAAAAAAAAAAAAAAAAAGGAAAGTTTATATGCTTGTTTCGGATCATTTTTGAAATTTTTAATTTTCGAAAATTTTTAAAAAGAGTATTTTGGCGGGAAATTTTTTTTTTCCGGATATTTTCGCAAAAAATTCAAAATGTCAATTTCACGTGATGATAATGAGATTGGAATTATGCCACCGACACTTTTGTGCATATCAGATTTTCGTAGCTGGAAAGTCCGGTTCGAACAGTTCGTATCAGTCACTGATGAAAACTTTTGGACATCCATATTTGAAGGATATGTGCATCCTACTTATGACTATATGGGATATTATGATGTTCCTAAAGCAGTGACAGCTCTTACTAAGGTAGAAAAGCAGAAGTTTGATCGAGAGATGAAGACGTGTGAAACTTTAACGTTGTCTTTACCGAAAGATATCATTCATAGTCTCGGGAAGTGTCCAACTTCAAGAGAACTATGGGAAGCTTTGATGAAAAAGGGTGAAGCTACTACTCAAGCATTTGTGGTCTTGATCAAAGAAGATTTAGTGAAGCAGTGTGATACTGAAAGTGATTCTTCTGCAGTTTTAACTGATAGTGAGAGTATTTGTTCCGGTGAAAGTACTCAGTCTACTGTGAGTGATGTAGATACTGAAGTAAGCTTCCAGACAATTGAAGATGATCTCAGTGAATCAGAAATTGATGTAGAGCCTGTCCATGATGCTCAAAAGAGTGAAGCTGATGATGACGTTTTCATGGCTCCTGGTGCATCTTCTTCAGAAGAAAAAGCTGAGGTACTTTCTAACTCTGAAACATTTTGTTCTAACTGTGTTTCAGTTAAGGATAAAATGATGAGGGTTATGGATGACAATGTAAACCTCATTTGTGATATGAAATCCATGCACACGGTAAATCAGAAATTAAAGGATAATGAGAATGTGTGTATTGAGAGAATAGAATCACTGAAAAAGGATATAAATTCTCTGACTTTGAAGATAAAAGAGCAGGCATATCACCTGGATATGTCCTTTGCAGAAATTGAGAAAAGAAATGATGATCTTGCTGAGAAAGATAAAGAACTAGCTGAATCTAAAGCGGAGGTCATCAAATTGCATAGAAAGTTAGAAAGCTTTGCAAATTCATCATTCTTATTAGAACATTATCATAATAATACTAAAGAGGGGAACGGAACTATTGGTATTGGATATGTTCCTCCACCATTCAACGGAAATTATTCTGCTACACCTGAGATTATAAACGATGAGGATTTAGATCCTAAGACTGTGTTGAAGGTGAATCCAGTCACAGGTGAAGATATGGTGTATTCTGATGAGAGTGATGATGAATATTTTGATGAAGCTAAGGTAGAGGGGATACCGAAAGAGCTTAAAAAAGAAGCCTCAAAGGTTGATTCTAATTCATCTGGTAATTATACATTTGGAAGTTCTTCAAACTCAAGGAGTGTTCCATTTGTCAGAGATTATAAAGACAGGCATACATGTTTTCATTGTAATGAGATAGGACACATTGTGGTGACCTGTCCTTACAAAAATAAAGGGAAGAAGCATGTATTTCCTGAGAAGATGAAGCCTGAATCAAAACCTGTTGCAAAATCTGGCGTTCCAGAGAAAATAAAGCCAAAAGAAGTTCATGTAGAAGAATCTTCTTCAAGTGCATCTAATCGTGTCAAGATTCCTTATATGAGAGAATATCGTGAGAAGAGATCTTGCTTTTCTTGTGGTATTGTTGGTCACATTAGGATTGCTTGTCCTCACAATGCCAAAGGTAACCGACATGTTACTCAAGGAAAGGTAAGAACTCATGGTAAGCCTTATGTTAACCCAAATGTGGTTAAACCTCGTGATACACCAAAGGGTAATTCTAAATCAGAGGTTAGGCTTTCTAGACCTCAAAGACGAAGAAGAAACAGAAGATTGAGAAAACTTTTAGAACAAGAGTTTTCACAGTCTAAACATTTTTCAAATGAACATGATTGTTCAAACACTTCACATTTTAAGCAAAAAGAACTTAATGAACAGAAGTATGTTTGGAAATCTAAAGTTTCTGTTTCTGACTCGTCGGAACAATCACCAAAAATCGATGAGAGATTTGATTGTGAATGGAGTGAGGTTTATTATTTTGATACAGATGGACGACCCATGACTACCATGGCTTGGGTCCCAATTTCAAATTAATGTTTCTTGGTAGATGTGCAGGAATTACCAAGAGGGACTATTATAACATTTTGGTTGTTGATAGTGGTGGTTCTTAGCACATGACAGGGAATGACATCTGCATGAGTGACGAGTTGTTGATAACTGTGAATCTATTTGATTCAACGACTTGATGCTCAAGGGGGAGAATATGTTACACACAATGTTTTGTAAAAAGAGTTTTACAAAGTCCTAATGATAACCTGAAACTTAGGATGACGACGGTGAGCATAAAGTCATTGATGCAACCATTTGACTAGTTGAGGGGGAGTCTACAGGACAGGGGGAGTACAGAACTGTGTTGGTGACAGAGGCAATGACATTCAATTACATTACATCGGTTTGAGTTTTTAATTGATTGAATTGCTTAATCCTGAGTAACCAAGTAAAATGTTTTTCATAAAATGTTTTCATGGAAAGTTTATTTTCGTTTGTTTTACTTTCTTTGAAAAATATTTTGAAAAATCCAAACAAATTGAAAAAGATAAAATCGACATTACTTGAAGTTAAAGGAGAAATGATACTACATCAGTAGATGTTCTTTCACACATGACCTTAGTAGGACTTTATGATGCTTATCTAATATATCTGTGATAAATGTTTTGATCAGAACTTCTAAGACTGCACAGTATGAGAAATGATAGCTTCAAAACTGCTTATGCTTAACAAAAAAAATTGACGCTTGATGCTTATATTTGAATTTGGATACTAGTATGTAGTCTGAATTGTCAATAGGCTATGAGTATCTTTGGTCCATTAGTAGTGTGACAACATAATGATCTTTGTGACAACTGTGATTTGAACCCATGGTATGCCGGGTGTGTGTGTAAAAGATCATTATCAGATAAAGAATATATGATCTAAAGTACTTCATGAGACCAGTATCGGTTATGTTGTTAAACAAAAATTTTCAGTTCACTTCACTGCCCATGCCCTGAAAAACATGCAATGTGTTGTTGGAATAAGATATGTTTCTGACAACATCTGTTGGAACATATACTAGCCCTTGGATCAATATCCTGATTCCATTGAATATATCCAGATAACAGTTGGATCACGCTACCCTATGCCATTGAATCAATCGATTCCTTGATCAATCTTTCTGTTAATATGAATCATGATACTTCATCCAAACCAAGACATTTGAATCATTCGATTCTGAATCATTCTGATTCTCTGCTTGATATTATCCTGTGTTTATCGGTATAATTCATCCTGGAGATTGAATATTATCTTGCAATGATCTTATATGTCTTGAAGATAGTGCAAATTTATTTTTCTGTTGGCATATTTGTGGGGTACACGTTGTATTACAAAATAAATGGTACCTTAATTCACAAGAACATGGGACAAAGATACTGATGGTTTCAATTCTTATAATATTGACAACTTAGATTGACATGTTATGTGTTGCAAATTCGTATGTAATAAGCATGTTATGATCTGATCTCATCTTCTTTAAAGTTCTTCGCGTATCAGTACATGTTTTGGTTGAAGCTTAAAAGATTTGATCTTATCTGATATAAAGAAATGATGAATCTGGATAGGATACCCTTAGAATGTTTTGGGTTGTTTATCCAAAATGTGTGATTGATACATTGTTTTTACTGATATGATCTTCTTACTCGTGATGTTCGACCAAAAAGATGTGATTTTGTATTTTACATTTCAGTTTGTACATAGAAAAACCAAAAAGATTTTGTGTTTCTTATGTTTGAAAAACCAAAAAGATTTTATTTTTACAGCTTCCATGGAAATCTTAATTGTTGGTTATTCTTGGTTGTTCTCCTTTGCAAAAATTGAATATTGCAGACAGAAGTTGACAAGGGGTCCTTCTCCCAAGTTTTCTTCTAGAAAGAAAGAGAGAGTGTGCAGATGAACAAGACGAAGACTACAGTGTGTTTGATGATATATGAAGACGGATGACAATTTTCTAAAGCTGTTGTCAAGGGGGAGTCTGTTGGAGCATATTCTGGTGACAACGAGCTTGAAGATATTATGTCTTAGTCTTAGAGTCTTTGACTTGTATTTGATAGAATTGTTAGCAACAGTTAAGGGGGAGTCTGTTAGGACATGTTTTGTAACTGTTGATAAAATTCTGTGTAAGTTCTGCTAGAGGCGAACTTGTTAAGTTCGCCTAGCCTATCAGAGGCGAACTTAATAAGTTCGCCTGGTTTATCAGAGGCGAACTTAATAAGTTCGCTTAGCCTATTAGAGGCGAACTTAATAAGTTCGCCTAAGCACAGTGAAGCGAACTTGTTAAGTTCGCCTGGTGCAGAACAGTGCTTATAAATAGACAGAACAGACCAGAACAGACCAGAACAGAGTGTAGAGAAGAGACGATATCAGAGTAGACAGATTCTGTAATCTTGTAACCTGATATTGTGGTGGAAATACAAAGCGTTTATTTACACCGTTGTTGTTGATTGAGTTACACGAGCACGTTGATCATGGATTCCGCACGTTATCACCGTGTCGTACCGCGAGTCTAGAGATCCGTCATGCACAGTCTGTTGGAGCATATTCTGGTGACAACGAGCTTGAAGATATTATGTCTTAGTCTTAGAGTCTTTGACTTGTATTTGATAGAATTGTTAGCAACAGTTAAGGGGGAGTCTGTTAGGACATGTTTTGTAACTGTTGATAAAATTCTGTGTAAGTTCTGCTAGAGGCGAACTTGTTAAGTTCGCCTAGCCTATCAGAGACGAACTTAATAAGTTCGCCTGGTCTATCAGAGGCAAACTTAATAAGTTCGCTTAGCCTATTAGAGGCGATCTTAATAAGTTCGCCTAAGCACAGTGAAGCGAACTTGTTAAGTTCGCCTGGTGCAGAACAGTGCTTATAAATAGACAGAACATACCAGAACAGACCAGAACAGAGTGTAGAGAAGAGACGATATCAGAGTAGACAGATTCTGTAATCTTGTAACCTGATATTGTGGTGGAAATACAAAGCGTTTATTTACACCGTTGTTGTTGATTGAGTTACACGAGCACGTTGATCATGGATTCCGCACGTTATCACCGTGTCGTATCGCGAGTCTAGAGATCCGTCACGCACCGAATTAGGGACCTACAAGGATGACTCAGGTAGTGATACCTTCGTCGTTCTCCTCGGGTGAGCCTACGATGGTGCATCATCGGAATCAGAAGAATCAGACTCTGTCTCTTCCGAGTCGGATCCCTCAGCACCATCATGACCTTCTTTTTCGTCTCCATTTTCCAACGATCCATCTACACTTTCAACATCCTCCTCTTGTTGTTGTTGTTGTTCATCCGAATGTTCACTCAACTCTGGCTCTGAATCATGACTATACCATCTCCACTCAGTCGGTGCCACATATGCTTCGTTTATTAGGTGGCCAAAAAGTGTCGTATGCTCAGGGGTAGGTTCTACACTGCCTGGCTTTAAAAACGGTGCAAACACTCTTTTGTCCACCCTTTCAACTTGCAATTTCTCCACAGTTACAGGTAGGTTTGGCAACGCATCGTCAATCAGAAGTTGCACAAACCTTGGGTATAATAAGAACCTGAACCTCTCAGCCGTGTTAATCTGATCATTGATGGCTTTAAATATATATGATGAGAAGTTGTAGCCCTTATTGAGAGATAAGCCAACAATGGCACCAGCAAGGTCATGACCCATTGCATCCTTTCCAGCTTTTCTTGAGGAGATGCATATGATCATGATGTGGGAAAAATATCTTCATTGATCAAGCACCCACATTTTCTTGTAAGAAGCGTAGTCTCACGCACTGACATACCCCATTCGTTGCCTCCAACAGCCATCCACAAAGTAGTCAGGATAGGTTGTCGGGTCATTGGAAAGATCTCTGAATTGCAAGACCCGTCTAATAGTGTCTTCAGAAAAGGCGATATCATGACCCGCAACGGTAGCCCTTATAAAATTGTGGGTTACCGTGCAATCATGCTCCGCGGTCTCCCAAAATTGCTCAAGATAAGGTCTTGAAACTATAGGGTCAGCTGAAATAGCATAGCTGATTCTTGAACGGTTCAAGAAATCAACTATCTCTCGGTACTGCAGAGCTGCACCCTTCCATTCAGGTTGAGTATGAGCTAGAGGCTTGAACTCATTCGTAAACCAACGAGCCATAATCTGCAAAAACACACAGAAAACATAATCAGAACAACAAGTTTCATTGGAATTGAATAAACATGACTCAGTATACCAGTTACTCTTTGAACTGAATTTCCAGACTTAGAAAATTTTCCCAAGTGTTGGTCCTGCGTACTTAGCAAGCACGCAGAAATTTCCTCTTGCGTACTTAACAAGTACGCATGAATTGCTTCTTGCGTGCTTGTTAAATGCGTAGGAAACACACTTGTTCAAAATTCCAGAAATCTAAGAAATCAATAGATGTTCAAGATTTGATGTGTATTAGGTCACCACTATGTCGGAATGCATGATTCCAGCCTATGGGACCAACATTCACATCAAATACCTGCTACACTAGTTCAATTTTGACCTAATTGACCACCCAGATGAACCTACGGCCAATCGAGGGTCAAAGGGCAAAATCAAGGATGAAATCGAGTGATTAAGGGATCGACTGATGATTCTTAACAAGTTTTAGTCATAAATTGTTACTAAAATGCCCTAAAATTTGTCTAAAATCAGCGGATTAAACCCTAAAATTTTTAGCGTCTCAATCGGTCCATAAAATGTGGTTTTGTGGATGGATTGGATCTAGATTCTCACCAAATGATTGTAAGAAGATGATGATACTAGAGATGGGATGAAAAAATGGTTTTGAACACTCAGATTTTTTAGGATAATTTGCGGAGGGAATTGAACAGGCGTTTGAGTTTGAATGTGATAAAAATCTGAAAAATTTTCTAACTCCTGTATATATACCCATCACATAATGGTCTTGCGTACTTGCTAAGTGTGCAAGCTTTAACTCCTGCATAATTACAAGTGCTCAAGACTTAACTCTTGCGTACTTGTTAAGTACGAAGGGCCTACTTCATGCGCACTTATCAAGTACGCAGAAACCCTTAAGTGCGCAAACTTTCAACTCAAATTATGAAGGTTTTTCAAGTCAAATAACGAACAAGATAAAAATATTCAATCATGAGGATTAAAATACAATTCAGGAAGGTTAAACACAAATATTTTTGGCTTTTTCGATTAAGATTGAACTGTTCATAAACTTAAAATCTTTTTTTGATCTTTTCTAGATAGAAATATACAATATTTACACAAACTATTTTTTATCAAAGACATGAGCAGATGATCATATCAGACTAACTTACAGCAAAAACGATACAATATAAACATCAAAGAATATGGGATCATGTCATGGATTACTATTTATTCATACGTAATAAGCACATAAACAAGTAATTCAAGTTGACAATATTATAAGATTTGAAACAATAAGCATCTTTGTATCACGTTCTTGTGTGTTAAGGAAATGATTATAAGATATACAACGTGTACCCCACTGATATGCTACAGTAATGTAAGTTGCACTATCTCAAGGCATCTAAGATTTTCCCAATTATTTTCTAAATTTTCAGAATGAAGCTGCATCAATTACCACAGGAAAAATCAAGCAGAATCCATAAGGATTATCAGGAATCATAAGATTCAGAATCGAGTGATTCATTTGTCTTGGATTCATTTGATTTCTTCATTAAACATCGGTATGATGATTCAGGATAATGAATATGGTGTTTGAACAAGGTAAGGGAATCCAACTTTTGTCTGGATTTGATTTCAATGAATCAGGAGTGATTCAAAGGTGAATACATGCTCAACGGTTGATGTAGAGACATGTCTTGATTCAATCTCTCCTTGCATACTTGTGAGTATGGGCAGTGAGATGAACCGCATTAATTGTGCTAACGACATAACCCGAAATTGATCTCAAAAGAAAATTATTGACAAAATCTAACATCCTTTATCTGATAATGATCTTTTCTATTCTTTTACGCACACACACTTGCAAACATGGGTTCAAATCACAGTTGTAATTTTAGATTAAGTTTCCACACTACTAGTGATTCAAAGACGCATACAGCCTACTGACAATTCAAATTACTTGTAAATAAGCAGATTAAAACCATAATAATTTACACAATTAAGTAAGCATGACGCAATCATTTCCCATATGAGCAGTCTGTGACGTTTAGATCATTTCTGATGTACTATCATTTCCTCTTTTCTCAAGTTAACATTGAAATTTTCTCCGTTTTCTATTTTGTTTTTGACTTTGTAAAATGTTTTTAAAAGTTAAAAGAACTATATAGAAAACTTAAAAGAAAACAAAATTTAACTTTCATGAATTGAATTGATTTAAGAAAAACAAGTTTTCACTCAGGATTGAACATTCCTATCAAGTTGACAAGATGCTCAAAACGGGATCAATCAAATGCCTTTGTGAAAAGGTCAGCAAGATTGTCATCCGTGTGAACTTTAAAAAGTTCAATTAAATGCTTTTTAGCACAATCACGGATGAAAAGATAGCGAATTTCTATATGTTTAGTTTTGGAATGTTTCACCGGGTTATTTGTGATGGACATGGTGGCATTATTGTCAATGAATAAAGGAGTTCAAGTGAAGTTTAAGCCGTAGTCTCTCAATTGCTGCTGAATCCACAATATCTGAGAACAACCGCTCGCCGCAGCAATGTATTCTGCTTCACAAGTTGAGACAGAAACCGTTGACTGCTTCTTACACTGCCAGGAAACTAGTCTGTCTCCTAAGAATAGACATCCACCAGAAGTTGACTTTCTGTCAAGGTTATAACCGCCATAATCTGAATTAGTGTAGGCGTTGAAGTCGAATGACTGCTTCTTAGAGCACCAAAGACCTAATCGA
Source organism: Smallanthus sonchifolius (assembly GCA_023525975.1). Classification (NCBI taxonomy): domain Eukaryota; kingdom Viridiplantae; phylum Streptophyta; class Magnoliopsida; order Asterales; family Asteraceae; genus Smallanthus; species Smallanthus sonchifolius. The sequence goes on from CM042023.1 coordinate 50,613,897, forward strand.
GGTTTCCCTTTCAAGTATCTGAAAATTCTATTCACGGCTATCATATGTGACTCCTTCGGTTGAGACTGAAACCTTAAGCACATGCATACAACAAACATTATATCGGGTCTTGAAGCTGTGAGATACATAAGAGATCCAATCATCCCACGGTACAATCTGCAATCCACATCCTTTCCATCTTTGTCAGGATGCAGACCATGATTGACTAGGATAGGTGTGCCATAAGTAATGCTATCATTCATCTTGTATTTTGACAAGATGTCCTTCACATACTTAGTTTGATGTAGATAAATGCCATCCTCTCTTTGACTGACTTGCAGACCCAGGAAGAATGACAATTCACCCATGTTACTCATTTCAAACTTAGACTTCATCACCTGCTCGAATTCCCTACACATCCCTTCATTTGTAGATCCAAAAATAATGTCGTCGACATATACTTGTACAAGAAGAATGTCACCTATTGCTTTCCTAATGAAGAGGGTCGAGTCAATCTGTCCATTTTCGAAACCATTTGACAGTAGATGTTTAGATAATGTCTCATACCATGCCCGCGGTGCTTGATGAAGACCATAAAGTGCTTTGTCGAGCTTATACACTTTATTGATATTATGCAGATCTTCAAAGCTGGGAGGTTGAGTGACATAGACCTCTTCATGAACTTTTCAATTTAGGAAAGCACTCTTCACATCAATTTGATAGACCTTAAAGCCGACATATGTGGCATAAGCCAAGAACAGTCGAATGGCCTCAATTCTAGCAACTGGGGCATATACTTCCGTGTAATCCAAGCCCTCGTGTTGATAAAAAACATGAACAACCAACCTTGCTTTGTTCTTCACAACCACATGACGATCATCCGTCTTGCATTTGAACACCCATCTGGTTCCAATTGGCTAAAAGCCTTTTGGCAAGTCAACCAAATCCCACACGTGCAACTTTTGGAATTGAGACAATTCATCTTGCATCGCCTCAATCCAGCAGTTGTTCGCGAGAGCCTCCTTCACATTCTTCGCCTCTAACTGGGACACGAATGCAACATGCAGACATGTTTCCATGACACCAGTGTCAAGTATCTCCAAGTAAATACTAGTGTTCTCTGTAATGGTTCGATGACGAGTCAGAACACCTACATGAGGATCACCAATAATGCTGTCGATTGGATGATTCTTATGCACTCTCGTCTCTGGTACATTATGTCCCTGAATTTCTGAATCGAGATTCGTGCTTAACTCCCCCATTTCCTGTGTTCCAGAAGAAGAAGATTCAATGTTAATTGGATCAGCTGGAGCTTCATTTCCTACAGTTGTGTTAGGATTAGCTTGAGCGTCATCTCTATCAACATGAGCATCTCCACTGTTATCACTGTCATGAGTTCCAGATGCATATGAATCATTGGAATCAGGAGTTACAATCGGTACAGTAGCACGAGTAGAGAAACTGGAGTCATCGCCACCACCCAATAATTCATAAACATTTGCGGCATCAACTGCAGATAGATCAGGAAGATTGAATGACTTGAATAGCGCATCATAATCAAAACCCCAAGCTGGACCTGTTGGTTCTGGTGGAATGTTGTGTTTACTTCAATCCACTTCAAACCATTCCTCTACAGTACGAGTTCCTATATTGTACACTCTCTTGCAAGGTGAGTTGGCAACGTATCCTAAGAAGATGCCTTCCACCGCTTTTGCATGAAACTTAGACTGGCGGTCTTTGTATAGTAGCAATAAGGAACAGGGACTACCAAAAGGAAGTAGGTAATAAAGATTGGGAAGTCGATTGTTGATCAACTCGTAACAAGTCTTGTTATGCCTCTTCACAACCAGAACTCTGTTTAAGACGTGACAAGCTGTATTGACGGCTTCTGCCCAGAAAGTGACAGGAAGCTTTGCATCTGATAGCATAGTCCTTGCAGTCTCAATCAATGTTCTGTTCTTTCATTCTGCAACTCCATTATGCTGAGGTGTGTACGGGGTGCTGAATTCGTGTCGGATCCCCTTCTTGAGATTGAAAAGTTCCATCAAATTATTCTTGAACTCAGTTCCGTTGTCACTCCTTATTCTTCGAACCTTCAGCTTGCAAAGAGATTCCAAGCTCAGGATCTGGTATTGAAGAATCTCAGCAGTCTCGTCCTTTGTACCTAAAAAATGCACCCTAGGAAAACGTGAGAAATCATCAGTTACAACCAGATAGAACGACTTACCTCCAATACTCCTGATACTTATTGGGCCAAACAGATCCATGTGTAATAGCTCCAAAGGGGTATCAATGGAGTTTTGGAGCTTGGGCTTGTGAGTCAAGCTCTGTCGCTTTGGTAAGCAAACAAGTAGCAACTGATGAGGTGGTTGTTGCCACGCTCATATCAATCTGATAGGTGTCATTTATCCTTGGCGCTCTCATCAGAATCCAGTCTTTAGGAACTTCAAAAACAGGCTTGAGAATCAAGCATTTATTCTTATCAAACATTACCGAGTACTCCTTGTCGCACATTTGGGAGACACTCAGCAGGTTTGTAACATTTTTGATTTTTAGTATTCATATTTCAATTCAATGTAATGCAATTTTGAATTCAATACTCGTGCACTGTCTTATTATTTTTCTCACCGTAAACTAAACGCAATGATTCGACACAAATTCGCAAGTTTTACGCAATTATATACATTTAAACACTATGCAAGAAACTATTTAATTCAAACATATCAAACCTGAAAAGTCAAGGACTAAAGTTGAAAAATGTCAAGAAACCCTAGTCTAGCACGGTCGTGCTTCGTCCTGGCACGGTCGCGCCAAGTGCCTCGGCACGATCGCGCGACTGGTCCTGGAACGATCGCGCCCGGTGCCTAGGCACGGTCGCGCCTCTCTTGGGCACGGTCGCGCCTGCGTAACTGTCGAAACGTAAATGAGATTTCAAAACGCTCAATCGTTCGAATTCAAAATCCGATTTACGTTTTACTTTTGTTATCAAGGAAAATATCTCCGTCGATTACCATTATCATTTTCAAAATACAAATTTCTCTCAAGAAACCGTCCAAATTATCTCCCAAGCCTCAAACCTCCATTCTCGATCCAATTGCTACCAATTATTCAAGGAACTCGATTCTCCGATCATCTCTAAGGTTTCTGAAGGGTTGGAGCAGCCGGAATCACAGCAGAAGCCGCCGGAAGCAAATCTTGCTGCCGGAACTCCCTTCTACCGATTGCTATCAATTCCTTTCTGTTTGAGGTAATTGAATCATCCCTCCCTTTCGTTTCGGTCCATATATCAAAAGCCCCCTATCAATCTGGGCTTTCATTACAGAAATCGTCCGAATCAGAATTTATATTTTAATAAGAAAAGATTTAATCGATTCCACTCTTAAACACGATTTACATACAATTAATTTATGTGATTAGACTCGTAATAACTCAGTAATCAAAAGCCCTATCAATTCCATCGTTATAAATACAAAAATTGTTCAATTCGTGTCTGATTTGGAAGAGACACGGTCGCGCTAATCATCTAGCGCGGCCGTGCCTCATGAAACGCGGTCGTGCCGGATAAGCAGCGCGGTCGTGTCCTCCTGTCCAGACCTAGTCATGCCCTTTGGGCTAGTCTCTGTTGTGTCTAAGAATCATAGACACGACCGTGCCGGGCCAAGGCACGGTCGTGCCCGTTGACTGGTCTAGTTTGTGCCCTCTATTGATCAACACGGTCGCGCCCCGTCTAGCGCGGTCGCGCCCGTGGCTTGAGCACGATCGTGCCCTTCCGAGGCACGGTCGTGTGTGACTCAAAAATTTTAACAGAATTATAATTTTATATTTTTCAATCAATAAATGTTTCAAATTTTATAAAAATATGTTTTCTGTATTTGAAGATATAAATATTATTTATTTAAAAGTTTATTTAAAAATTTATAAAAATTAAATTTATATTTATCTTACACTTAAATGATGTTTTAAATGATTAAGTTACAAGTTTATAAATAAATAAGATAATAATTATTTATTTAATATTTAAACAAAAATCATTTATTTATTTATACTTATTTACAACCAATATTTACATTATTTCATAAACTACAATCATTTATTTAATTATTAATTTACATTTAACACATGCATTATTTTCATAATCAACAATTTTATAAAAATTCTATTTTATTATTTAAATTCCAAACTTTAATCAAATGTTCCAAAAACGGTTACTACAACTTTATATATTTCATTTAATACTTTTTTATACACAAACTCAACCTTCAATGTTAGACTTAAACTTTGTACACCGATTTGATTCAATATACATTACTATCTAGGTTAACCCGTGCGTATCAAGAACCCTTATTTTATCTACACTCTTTGTTAGCTACATCTCCATACCAAGTGAGTATTCACAACCCCTTTTTACTCTTTTACACTTTTGGGGTGGAACATGAACTCTATACACATTACACATTTACATTTACGCAAACAACACAAGTGCAAAATCCTATTTACATACATGTGTGCAAAATTTGAGCTTTGTGCCCGAGTGCTAGTTGTGCTAACCTTTGTATGCGATTATGTGCAATCATTAACTATACAAGCCGACGGTTTTTAATGATAGATCTATTGAGTCTGACAAACCCACCCAGGTGCGCGGTGATTGAAACCGACAACACAATTTTTGCATGCTAGTTACAAGGTTTGGTTGTACATGGTTACACAATAGCTGCTCCCCATAAAGGCCTTATTTTATCATGTTTTGTAAAGGATTTGTTTCAACTATATACTATTTATATACAACTGTGTTATACTCACCAACTTTTTAGTTGACTTTATTTTATTCATGTTTCAGGCCCTAATATGTGAGAATGATTCAAGACGTGCTCAATATAGGATTTGGACTTAGCAATTTAAATCAAAAATTTTATGAGTTGTTTTATGTTTCTTGTTTGAATTTGGTTTGTACTTGGATTATTTGTAATGGAAATTTAACTTTAATATATTTCAATTTAGTCAACCATGTGTTATGAACAGTCTTACATGTCCCGCCTCGATGATTCCGCCATCGGTCAGGGTGTGACAGATTGGTATCAGAGCCTTGGTTATATGGAATTAGGTTATTAGACACCTTGACCTAGACTATAACTTTAGGACACCCACTTATACTATATTTCATGATTTTTGTGCTATGTGTTACATGCTATGTGCTACATGCTCACCATGATTAATTATTATTATATTTAATACCTTACTTGTTAGAAATTCATGACTCATTAGGATCTTCTTGAATAATAATTAAATAAATAATATCCTTTCCTATATTCTAAAACCTCATAATATTTCTATCTTTTTTTCTATCTTTATCCTTCTTAGCATGTGGAAAAATTCTTGAAGCAAAAATCTCTAAAATTTTTATTTCTTCGTTAAGGTTTTTAAACTTGTTAAATTATTTGAGGACACGTGCAATCTGGAAGGGTGACACCTGTATTTTGGGTTTCTGTCTAGGAAAGCATTTCGCATAAATCCCAATCAACCGAGGGACCCGTATGCTTTCCTAGGAATTCCTGAGATGAGTGTTTACTTATAGGCTAAAGCATGTCTCCTTGAAAATTATATAAGTTTAATTAACCTTAATCTGCCATAGTATTCAAGTGATTTTGTCACTTTTGAGTACAATCCAAACTAAGAATATCTATTTTTATTTTTGTTACCTCATTCTATTAAATCCTATCAAATCTCACAAGTTCTTACAATTTTTCTTGTCTTGTGAAAAATTTGTAGAATGCCTCCTCGTCGTGCTCCCGCAACCAACGCCAACATCGACATTGCTGCTATTCTTACCCAATTGGTGACACAACTCACCCAAGCCAATGGTGCCACCAATGGCAACAATGGTGGAAATGGAAGCAATAGTGGTAATAATGGTGGAAATGGTGGTAATAATCCATCTCAATGCACCTTCAAGCATTACAACTCGTGCAATCCCCTAAAGTTCTATGGTACCGAAGGAGCTACTGGACTCCTTCAATGGTTCGAAAGCATTGAGAATACCTTTCTCAATAGTGACTGTCCCGACAACCTCCGTGTTCGTCATGCTACAAGTGTCCTACAAAAACGGGCACTTACATGGTGGAATGGGGAGAAAAGGAAGAGGGGTGTTGATGTAGCTATGGCCTTACCTTGGGATGAGGTCAAAAGGCTTATGACCGAGGAGTTCTGTCCTCGAAATGAAGTGAAAAAGTTAGAAGCTGAATTTTGGGATCTTGCCTAAGATAGTGGGGAAAGCTTAGCATATACAACTCGGTACCATGAGTTGAGTCTTCTAGTGCCCCACATGGTCACTCCTTTGTCCCGTTGTATCGAGAAGTATATTGGTGGGCTACCAAGACAAATCCAAGATACTGTCTTAGGTAGAAATCCTACTACTCTGGAGGATACTATTCGTCTACCCGCTACCTTAACTGATAATCATGTGAAAGCTGGAACTCTGACCAAAAAGGGTTCTAAGAAAGTTTCTGAAACCGTAACCCCTCCTACTCACAACAAAGAAGCCACAACCGAGCCCTCTCGCAATAATAGAAAGAGGAAGGTTAGAAATTTTGCTGTGGTTACTCCTGCTGTTCCCATCAACCAAGTTGCACCTATGGTTCAAGCGCCGGCTAAAAAGCCATATGTTGGGATCTACCCTCTTTGTGCCACCTGCAACTACCATCATCCCCAAAACATCCCATGTCGCCTCTGTACTTATTGTGGGAGATATGGTCATACAGTTAGTGTTTGTAGGACCAAAGCTCTTGCGGGCCAGGTCAACCCTCCAAACCGAACCGTACCTCAAGTGGCTAATCAAGGTGCTCCTGCCATTGCTAATGGGCGTGCTTGCTATGAGTGTGGTGACCCGAACCATTTTCGTGATCAATGTCCAAGACTTGAAAATGCTAGGCAAGGTGGAGCTCGTGGGCGTGCGTTCAACATAAACGCCAACGAAGCTCAAGCCAACAATGACGTGGTCAATGGTACGTTTCTTGTTAATAGTCAATATGACTCCATTTTATTCGATACCGGAGCCGATAAAAGTTTTGTGTCACTTAATTTTGAACCTTTACTTGCAAAGACTCGGTCCCAATTAGAGAAAACATTTACCGTTGAAGTAGCAAATGGTGACTCCCTTACAATTGAGTCCATTATCTATGATTGCTCTTTAGAACTTAATGATCACACATTCCCAATCAACCTTGTTCCAATGCCACTAGGAAGCTTTGATATTATCATAGGTATGGATTGGCTATCAAATCATCATGCCGAAGTCATTTGCTTTGAAAAGTGTATCCAAATTCTGCTACCATCGGGAGAAACCTTAAGAGTTTTTGGGGAAAAGCCTTGCAAGGGACTTAAGTTGATGTCGTGTACTACTGCTCAAAAGTACTTACGAAAGAAGTACATTACTTTCTTAGCTCATATTGTTCAAAAGGATGTCAAGGAGAAGAGTATCCAAGACATTCCGATCATTCGGGATTTCCCCGAAGTTTTTCCTAAGGATTTATCCGGTCTTCCTCCCGTTCGTCAAGTAGAGTTCCGTATTGATCTTATACCTGGAGCTAACCCCGTTGCTAGAGCTCCTTATCGTCTTGCACCTTCCAAAATGCAAGAGCTTGCAAGTCAACTTCAAGAGCTCTCCGACAAAGGTTTTATTCGCCCAAGTCATTCACCGTGGGGTGCACCCGTCTTATTTGTTAAGAAGAAGGATGGATCGTTTCGCATGTGTATTGACTACCGCGAACTCAATAAGCTTACTATCAAGAACCGTTATCCCTTATCTAGAATTGATGATCTCTTTGATCAACTTCAAGGTTCTACTTGCTTCTCGAAGATTGATCTTCGATCCGGTTATCATCAGCTCCGTGTTCAAGAAGATGACATTCCCAAGACTGCTTTTCGAACAAGGTATGGTCATTACGAGTTCATGGTTATGCCTTTCGGGTTAACCAATGCACCCGCAGTTTTCATGGACCTCATGAATCGTGTGTGCAAACCGTACCTTGATAAATTCGTGATCGTCTTCATCGACGATATCTTAATCTATTCCAAGACTAAAGCCGATCATGAACAACACCTTAGATTGGTTTTGGACCTCTTGAGAAAAGAACAACTATATGCCAAAATCTCCAAATGTGAATTTTGGCTAAAGGAAGTTCAATTTCTTGGTTATATTGTCAATGACAAGGGAATTCATGTTGATCCTGCTAAGATTGAAACGATTAATAATTGGAATGCCCCGAAGACTCCTACCGAAGTTCGTTCATTTCTTGGTATTGCGGGTTATTATCGTCGTTTCATCTCAAACTTCTCAAAGATTGCTGTCCCTCTTACCGCTCTGACCCACAAGGTTAAGACTTATGAATGGGGACCGAAACAAGAAGAAGCTTTCCAAACCCTCAAGAAAAAGTTGTGCAATGCTCCTATATTGACTCTCCCCGATGGAATCGATGATTTTGTTGTCTATTGTGATGCTTCTAACCAAGGTCTTGGTTGTGTTCTCATGCAACGAGGCAAAGTAATCGCTTATGCATCAAGGCAACTCAAAGTTCATGAGAAGAATTATACGACGCACGATCTCGAGTTGGGTGCGGTCGTATTCGCGTTAAAAATTTGGAGACATTACCTATATGGCACGAAATGTGTGGTGTTCACCGACCACAAAAGTCTTCAACATATTTTCAACCAAAAAGAACTCAATACGAGGCAACGACGTTGGGTCGAACTCCTTAACGACTACGACTGCGAGATTCGTTACCATCCCGGCAAAGCGAATGTTGTAGCCGATGCTTTGAGTTGAAAAGACCATGTTATGCTTCATTGTGCCCGTATTCAAACCGATATTCAAACCCGTATCTTAGAAACTCAACACGTCTTGGTGACCGAGGGTAACATGTACGAAGAAATGTCATGTGGTGTTGAACTCCTTCTTGAATCAAAACCTAATGGCTTACTCTATTACTTGAACCATATTTGGGTTCCCAATCGCGATGATCTCCGTACATTTCTCATGAACGAGGCTCACAAGACTCGTTATTCTATTCATCCTGGTGCGGATAAAATGTACCAAGATCTTCGCCAACAATATCGGTGGCCCGGTATGAAAAAGGACATTGCTCTTTATGTTGCCAAATGTTTAACCTGCTCCAAAGACAAAGCCGAACATCAACGTCCTTCTGGTTTGCTTGAACAACCGGAAATTCCCGTGTCGAAATGGGAGAACTTAGCCATGGATTTTATTACCAAACTCCCTCGCACCTTGAGTGGTTATGATAGTATTTGGGTGATCATTGATCGTCTCACCAAATCTGCTCATTTCTTGCCTATCCGTGAAGACTATCGGGTTGAGAAACTAGCCCGAATTTACATTGATGAAATTGTGAGCCGTCATGGTGTTCCCTTGAACATAATATCTGATCGAGATGCCCGGTTCACTTCTCGATTTTGGCAATCTCTCCAAACTGCTCTTGGCACACGATTGGATTTGAGCTCGGCCTACCATCCCCAAACTGATGGTCAAACCGAGCGAACAATCCAAACTCTTGAAGACATCCTTAGAGCTTGGGTAATCGATTTTGGTGGCAATTGGGATTCACATTTATCCCTCATTGAGTTCTCTTACAATAATAGTTACCACACAAGTATCAACATGGCTCCATTCGAAGCTCTCTATGGTCGCAAGTGTCGTTCTCCTATCTGTTGGAACGAGATTGGTGAAGCACAAATCACCGATCCCGAGTTAATTCAAGAAACATCCGACAAGATTATTCAAATTCGAGACAATATGCGAGTAGCGAGGAGTCGGAAAAAGAGTTATGCCGACAAACGTCGAAAACCCTTGGAATTCCAAGTCGGTGATCTTGTTCTTCTTAAGGTGTCTCCATGGAAGGGCGTGATCCGTTTTGGAAAGAAAGGCAAGTTAGCACCTCGTTATGTTGGTCCATTCAAAATCCTTGAAAGGATTGGGAAAGTGGCTTACAAGCTCGAGTTACCTCCATCTCTTGGCAATGTGCATCCTACATTTCATATATCTTATCTGAAGAAGTGTCTCGCTGATGAAAATCTCCATATACCGCTTGACGACGTGCGCATTGATGAAACGATGCACTTCGTTGAGAAGCCGGTGGAAATTATGGATCGCCAAGTCAAGCAACTCAAGGGAAGTCACATTCCTATTGTCAAAGTTCGTTGGGAATCTAAGCGTGGTCCTTAGTTCACTTGGGAACGAGAAGACCAAATGAAGCTCAAGTACCCTCATCTTTTTACCGATGCCGTTGTTTCCTCTAGCTAAATTTCGGGACGAAATTCTCTCAACATGGGGAGACTGTAACATTTCTGATTTTAAGTATTCATATTTCAATTCAATGTAATGCAATTTCGAATTCAATACTCGTGCACTGTCTTATTATTTTTCTCACCGTAAACTAAACGCAATGATTCGACACAAATTCGCAAGTTTTACGCAATTATATACATTTAAACACTATGCAAGAAAATATTTAATTCAAACATATCAAACCTGAAAAATCAAGGACTAAAGTTGAAAAATGTCAAGAAACCCTAGTCTAGCACGGTCGTGCTTCGTCCTGGCACGGTCGCGCCAAGTGCCTCGGCACGATCGCGCGACTGGTCCTGTAACGATCGCGCCCGGTGCCTAGGCACGGTCGCGCCTGCGTAACTGTCGAAACGTAAATGAGATTTCAAAACGCTCAATCGTTCGAATTCAAATCCGATTTACGTTTTACTTTTGTTATCAAGGAAAATATCCCCGTCGATTACCATTATCATTTTCAAAATACAAATTTCTCTCAAGAAACCGTCCAAATTATCTCCCAAGCCTCAAACCTCCATTCTCGATCCAATTGCTACCAATTAATCAAGGAACTCGATTCTCCGATCATCTCTAAGGTTTCTGAAGGGTTGGAGCAGCCGGAATCACAGCAGAAGCCGCCGGAAGCAAATCCTGCCGTCGCCGGAACTCCCTTCTACCGATTGCTATCAATTCCTCTCTGTTTGAGGTAATTGAATCATCCCTCCCTTTCGTTTCGGTCCATATATCAAAAGCCCTCTATCAATCTGGGCTTTCATTACAGAAATCGTCCGAATTAGAATTTATATTTTAATAAGAAAAGATTTAATCGATTCCACTCTTAAACACGATTTACATACAATTAATTTATGTGATTAGACTCGTAATAACTCAGTAATCAAAAGCCCTATCAATTCCATCGTTATAAATACAAAAATTGTTCAATTCGTGTCTGATTTGAAAGAGACACGGTCGCGCTAATCATCTAACGCGGCCATGCCTCATGAAACGCGGTCATCCCGGATAAGCAGCGCGGTCGTGTCCTCCTGTCCGGACCTAGTCATGCCCTTTGAGCTAGTCTCTGTTGTGTATAAGAATCATAGACACGACCGTGCCGGGCCAAGGCACGGTCGTGCCCGTTGACTGGTCTAGTTTGTACCCTCTGTTGATCAACACGGTCGCGTCTTGACTAGCGCGGTCGCGCCCGTGGCTTGAGCACGATTGTGCCCTTCCGAGGCACGGTCGTGTGTGACTCAGAAATTTTAACAGAATTATAATTTTATATTTTTCAATCAATAAATGTTTCAAATTTTATAAAAATATGTTTTCTGTATTTGAAGAGATAAATATTATTTATTTAAAAGTTTATTTAAAAATTTATAAAAATTAAATTTATATTTATCTTACACTTAAATGATGTTTTAAATGATTAAGTTACAAGTTTATAAATAAATAAGATAATAATTATTTATTTAATATTTAAACAAAAATTATTTATTTATTTATACTTATTTACAACTAATATTTACATTATTTCATAAACTACAATCATTTATTTAATTATTAATTTACATTTAACACATGCATTATTTTCATAATCAACAATTTTATAAAAATTCTATTTTATTATTTAAATTCCAAACTTTAATCAAATGTTCCAAAAATGGTTACTACAACTTTATATATTTCATTTAATACTTTTTATACACAAACTCAACCTTCAATGTTAGACTTAAACTTTGTACACCGATTTGATTCAATATACATTACTATCTAAGTTAACCCGTGCGTATCAAGAACCCTTATTTTATCTATACTCTTTGTTAGCTACATCTCCATACCAAGTGAGTATTCACAACCTCTTTTTACTCTTTTACACTTTTGGGGTGGAACATGAACTCTATACACATTACACATTTACATTTACGCAAACAACACAAGTGCAAAATCCTATTTACATATATGTGTGCAAAATTTGAGCTTTGTGCCCGAGTGCTAGTTGTGCTAACCTTTGTATGCGATTATGTGCAATCATTAACTATACAAGCCGACGGTTTTCAATGATAGATCTATTGAGTCTGACAAACCCACCCAGGTGCGCGGTGATTGAAACCGACAATACAATTTTTGCATGCTAGTTACAAGGTTTGGTTGTACATGGTTACACAATAGCTGCTCCCCATAAATGCCTTATTTTATCATGTTTTGTAAAGGATTTGTTTTAACTATATGCTATCTATATACAACTGTGTTATACTCACCAACTTTTTAGTTGACTTTATTTTATTCATGTTTCAGGCCCTAATATGTGAGAATGATTCAAGACGTGCTCAATATAGGATTTGGACTTAGCAATTTAAATCAAAAATTTTATGAGTTGTTTTATGTTTCTTGTTTGAATTTGGTTTGTACTTGGATTATTTGTAATGGAAATTTAACTTTAATATATTTCAATTTAGTCAACCATGTGCTATGAACAGTCTTACATGTCCCGCCCCGATGATTCCGCCATCGGTCGGGGTGTGACAAGGTTATGCTTCTGCTGCTCGAAAAAGTTGACATTGTCAAAACAGACACAACCATTTGATACCATGCCTTGACACGTGATACTGCCTCCTTTCTCTTCAGCAAAGGCCACATAGCCGCCTCTGAGTGGTTTCCTGTCTTGAAGCAAGGCCATGTTTCCCGTCATGTGCCGGGAGCATCCACTTTCTACATACCAGCGGTTAGAGATAGTACCCTTCGGACGTCCCTGCACGAGTCACAAAAAGAATTAGTTAGTTTTGGAGACCCAAGCCATAGTGATCTTGGGTCGTCCATCCTTTTCAAAATAAACTACCTCTTTTAACTCACAGTCATGATGACTGTTCAAAATGGATGACACTTTAAAAAAATTAGGACTAGGAGATTGAGAATTTTTAGATTTGGCAATCCATGACCTCTTCTCTTTCTTAACCGGAACAGTAGACTTTGGTTCAACAACAGCAGGTGAACTTGTGGAACCTTCACCTGATTGAACTGAAGTCAGCTGCTCTAGCTTTCTCAACCTCTTATTCCTTCTCCTTCTCTGTGGCTTTGAGAGTTTCACCACGGGTTTCTCACCAGTACGTGTACTACCAGAGGTAGATACATAAGGTAAAATAGGTTGCTTTACCTTTCTTGAAATAGATGGTTTGGCCTCAGATTTGATCTTTGGCTATGCCATCGGTTTAACTGGTGGTTTCACCACATTTTGTTTTGGACATTTGGGAGGTTTCACTGATGGCGACTTAGGGATGACAACCGGTTTTGAAACAATAGGCCATTTCCCTTGGTTCTATGAAGGACAGTTCACAAAAATGTGACCAACCAAGCCACAGTGAAAGCAAGTCCTCTTGTCTGTATAAGTCCTTTTGTAAGGCTCATTAGATCTGGCCTTAGATAACTCAACATTATGAGCAGGAGGAGTTGGTTTGTGAACAGGAGTCTAACCCGATACAGATTGGTTCTTGGGAGTATAGTATTTTTGCAAATTTTCTTTGTAATCAAGCCCATAGTGAGCTGAAAAAGCCTCTTTCTTTACTTGATTAAGATTTTTATACCCCTCATAAAGCATTACCTTTAATTTATCATTAGATTCAATGAAATCGGGTTCAGTTAAAATACAGTTCACTATTAGTGACAATGTTTTTCTTGACTTTCTGTTCAGATAACAACTCCTCAGATACTACTCCTTCAGGGCAAGTTGTCACACCACGACCGAAGGCGGAATCATCGGGGCGGGACATGAAAGACTGTTCATAGCACATGGTTGACTAAATTGAAATATATTAAAGTTAAATTTCCATTACAAATAATCCAAGTACAAACCAAATTCAAACAAGAAACATAAAAACAACTCATAAAATTCTTGATTTAAATTGCTAAGTCCAAATCCTATATTGAGCACGTTTTGAATCATTCTCACATATTAGGGCCTGAAACATGAATAAAAGAAAGTCAACTAAAAAGTTGGTGAGTATAACACAGTTGTAAATAGATAGCATATAGTTGAAAACAAATCCTTTACGAAACATGATAAAATAAGGCATTTATGGGGAGCAGCTATTGTGTAACCATGTACAACCAAACCTTGTAACTAGCATGCAAAAATTGTGTTGTCGGTTTCAATCACCGCGCACCTGGGTGGGTTTGTCAGACTCAATAGATCTATCATTGAAAACCGTCGGCTTGTATAGTTAATGATTGCACATAATCGCATACAAAGGTTAGCACAACTAGCACTCAGGCACAAAGCTCAAATTTTGCACACATGTATGTAAATAGGATTTTTGCACTTGTGTTGTTTGCGTAAATGTAAATGTGTATAGAGTTCATGTTCCACCCCAAAAGTGTAAAAGAGTAAAAAGGGGTTGTGAATACTCACTTGGTATGGAGATGTAGCTAATAAAAAGTATAAATGAAATAAGGGTTCTTGATACGCACGGGTTAACCTAGATAGTAATGTATATTGAATCAAATCGGTGTACATAGTTTAAGTCTAACATTGAAGGTTGAGTTCGTGTATAAAAAGTATTAAATGAAATATATAAAGTTGCAGTAAACATTTTTGGAACATTTGATTAAAGTTTGGAATTTAAATAATAAAATAGAATTTTTATAAAATTGTTGATTATGAAAGTAATGCATGTGTTAAATGTAAATTAATAAATAAATAAATGATTATAGTTTATGAAGTAATGTAAATATTGATTGTAATTAAGTATAAATAAATAAATAATTTTTGTTTAAATATTAAATAAATAATTATTATCTTATTTATTTATAAACTTGTAACTTAATCATTTAAAACATCATTTAAGTGTAAGATAAATATAAATTTAATTTTTATAAATTTTTAAATAAACTTTTAAATAAATAATATTTATCTCTTCAAATACAGAAAACATATTTTATAAAATTTGAAACATTTATTGATTTAAAAATATAAAATTATAATTCTGTTACAATTCCTGTGTCACACACGACCGTGCCTCGGAAGGGCACGATCGTGCTCAAGCCACGGGCGCGACCGCGCTAGTAGGGGCGCGACCGGGTTGATCAACAGAGGGCACAAACTAGACAAGTCAATAGGCACGACAGTGCCTTGGCCTGGCACGGTCGTGTCTATGATTTTTTTAGACACAACAGAGGCTAGCCCAAAGGGCATGACTAGGTCTGGACAGGAGGACACGACCGCGCTACATGAGGCACGGCCGCGCTAGATGATTAGCGCGACCGTGTCTCTTCCAAATCAGACACGAATTGAACAAATCTTGTATTTATAGCGCTGGATTTGATAGGGCTTTTGATTACTGAGTTATTACGAGTCTTTTCATATAATTTAATTGCATGTAAATCGTGTTTAAGTATGGATTCGATTAAATATTTTCTTATTAAAATAATCATTCTGATTCGGACGATTTCTGTAATGAAAGCCCAGATTGATAGGGGGCTTTTGATATATGGACCGAAACGAAAGGGAGGGATTATTCAATTGCCTCAAACAGAAAGGAATTGATAGCGATTGGTAGAAGGGAGTTCCGGCGACGGCAAGATTTGCTTCCGGCGGCTTCTGCTGTGATTTCGGCTGCTCCAACCCTTCAGAAACCTTAGAGATGATCGGAGGATCGAGTTCCTTGATTAATTGGTAGCAATTGGATCGAGAATGGAGGTTTGAGGCTTGGGAGATAATTTGGACGGTTCCTTGAGAATAAAATGTAATTGAATTGATAAAACTCGTATTGGACTGAGATATTTTCCTTGACAATGAAAATGAAACGTAATCGGGTTTGAATTCGAAAGATCGAGCGTTTTGAAATCACATTTACATTTTGACAGTTACGCAGGCGCGACCGTGCCCAAGAGAGGCGCGACCGTGCTTAGGCACCGGGCGCGATCGTTCTAGGACCAGTCGTGCGATCGTGCCGAGGCACTTGGCGAGACCGTGCCAGGACGAAGCACGACCGTGCTAATTAGGGTTTCTTGATAAATTTTCAACTTTAGTCCTTGACTTTTCAGGTTTGATTAGTTTGAAATAAATAGTTACTTGTATATCGTTTAAGTGTATATAATCGAGCAAAACTTGTAAATTTGTATTGAATCATTGCATTTAGTTTACGTCAAGCAAAATAATAAGGCAGTGCACGAGTATTGAGTTCGAAATTGTATCACATTGAATTGAAATATGAATACTGAAAATCAGAAATGTTACAGTCTCAACATGTTGAGAGAATTTCGTCCCGAAATTTAGCTAGAGGGAACAACGGTGTCAGTAAAAAGATGAGGGTACTTGAGCTTCATTTGGTCTTCTCGTTCCCAAGTGAACTCAGGACCACGCTTAGATTCCCAACGAACTTTGACAATAGGAATGCGACTTCGATTGAGCTGTTTGACTTCACGATCCATAATTTCCACCGGCTTCTCAACGAAGTGCATCGTTTCATCAATGCGCACGTCGTCAAGCGGTATATGGAGATTCTCATCAGCGAGACACTTCTTCAGATTAGATATATGAAATGTAGGATGCACATTGCCAAGAGATGGGGGTAACTCGAGCTTGTAAGCCACTTTCCCAGTCCTTTCAAGGATTTTGAATGGGCCAACATAACGAGGTGGTAACTTGCCTTTCTTTCCAAAACGGGTCACACCCTTCCACGGGGACACCTTAAGAAGAACAAGATCACTGACTTGGAATTCCAAGGGTTTTCGACGTTTGTCGGCATAACTCTTTTGCCGACTCCTCGCTAGTCGAATATTGTCACGGATTTGAATAATCTTGTCTGATGTTTCTTGAATTAACTCGGGACCGGTGATTTGTGCTTCACCAATATCGTTCCAACAGATAGGAGAACGACACTTGCGACCATAGAGAGCTTCGAATGGCGCCATGTTGATACTTGTGTGGTAGCTATTGTTGTAAGAAAATTCAATGAGGGATAGATGTGAATCCCAATTGCCACCAAAATCGATTACACAAGCTCTAAGCATGTCTTCAAGAGTTTGAATTGTTCGCTCGGTTTGACCATCAGTTTGGGGATGGTAAGCCGTGCTCAAATCCAATCGTGTACCAAGAGCAGTTTGGAGAGATTGCCAAAATCGAGAAGTGAACCGGGCATCTCGATCAGATATTATGTTCAAAGGAACACCATGACGGCTCACAATTTCATCAACGTAAATTCGGGCTAGTTTCTCAACCCGATAGTCTTCACGGATAGGCAAGAAATGAGTAGATTTGGTGAGACGATCAATGATCACCCAAATACTATCATAACCACTCGAGGTGCGAGGGAGTTTGGTAATAAAATCCATAGCTAGATTCTCCCATTTCCACACGGGAATTTCTGGTTGTTCGAGTAAACCAGATGGACGTTGATGTTCGGCTTTGACTTTGGAACAGGTTAAGCATTTGGCCACATAAAGAGCAATGTCTTTCTTTATACCGGGCCACCAATAAAGTTGGCGAAGATCTTGGTACATTTTTTCCGCACCAGGATGAATAGAATAACGAGTCTTATGAGCCTCGTTCATGAGAAATTCACGGAGATCGTCGCGATCGGGAAGCCAAAAACGGTTCATGTAATAGAGTAAGCCATTGGGTTTTGCTTCAAGAAGGAGTTCAACACCACATGACATTTCTTCGTACATATTACCCTCGGTTACCGAGACGTGTTGAGCTTCTAAGATACGGGTTTGAATATCGGTTTGAATACGGGCACAATGAAGCATAACATGGTCCTTTCGACTCAAAGCATCGGCTACAACATTCGCTTTGCCGGGATGGTAACGAATCTCGCAGTCGTAGTCGTTAAGGAGTTTGACCCAACGTCGTTGCCTCATATTGAGTTCCTTTTGGTTGAAAATATGTTGAAGACTTTTGTGGTCGGTGAACACCACACATCTCGTGCCATATAGGTAATGTCTCCAAATTTTTAACGCGAATACGACCGCACCCAACTCGAGATCGTGCGTCGGATAATTCTTCTAATGAACTTTGAGTTGCCTTGATGCATAAGCGATTACTTTGCCTCGTTGCATGAGAACACAACCAAGACCTTGGTTAGAAGCATCACAATAGACAACCAAATCATCATTTCCATCGGGGAGAGTCAATATGGGAGCATTGCACAGCTTTTGCTTGAGGGTTTGAATAGCTTCTTCTTGTTTCGGTCCCCATTCATAAGTCTTACCCTTGTGGGTCAAAGCGGTAAGAGGGACAGCAATCTTTGAGAAGTTTGAGATGAAACGACGATAATAACCCGCAAGACCAAGAAATGAACGAACTTCGGTAGGAGTCTTTGGGGCATTCCAATTCTTAACCGTTTCAATCTTAGCAGGATCAACATGAATACCCTTGTCGTTGACGATGTGACCAAGAAATTGAACTTCTTTTAGCCAAAATTCGCATTTGGAGAATTTGGCATATAGTTGTTCTTTTCTCAAGAGTTCCAGAACCAATCTAAGGTGTTGTTCATGATCGGCTTTAGTCTTGGAATAGATTAAGATATCGTCAATGAAGACAATCACGAATTTATCAAGGTACGGTTTGCACACACTATTCATGAGATCCATGAAAACAGCGGGTGCATTGGTTAACCCGAAAGGCATAGCCATGAACTCGTAATGACCATACCTTGTTCGAAAAGCAGTCTTACGAATGTCATCTTCTTGAACACGAAGCTGATGATAACCGGATCGAAGATCAATCTTCGAGAAGCAAGTAGAACCTTGAAGTTGATCAAATAGATCATCAATTCTAGGTAAGGGATAACGGTTCTTGATAGTAAGCTTATTGAGTTCGCGGTAGTCAATACACATGCGAAACGATCCATCCTTCTTCTTAACAAATAAGACGGGTGCACCCCACGGTGAATGACTTGGGCGAATGAAACCTTTGTCGGAGAGCTCTTGAAGTTGACTTGCAAGCTCTTGCATTTCGGAAGGTGCAAGATGATAGGGAGCTCTAGCAATGGGGTTAGCTCCAGGTATAAGATCAATACGGAACTCTACTTGACGAACGGGAGGTAGACCGGATAAATCCTTAGGAAAAACTTCGGGGAAATCCCGAATGATCGGAATGTCTTGGATACTCTTCTCCTTGACATCCTTATGAACAATATAAGCTAAGAAAGCAATGTACTTCTTTCATAAATATTTTTGAGCAGTAGTACACGACATCAACTTAAGTCCCTTGCAAGGTTTTTCACCAAAAACTCTTAAGGTTTCTCCCGATGGTAGCGGAATTTGGATACACTTTTCAAAGCAAATGACTTCGGCATGATGATTTGATAGCCAATCCATACCTATGATAATATCAAAGCTTCCTAGTGGCATTGGAACAATGTTGATTGGGAATGTGTGATCATTAAGTTCTAAAGAGCAATCATAGATAATGGACTTAATTGTAAGGGAGTCACCATTTGCTACTTTAACGGTAAATGTTTTCTCTAATTGGGACCGAGTATTTGCAAGTAAAGGTTCAAAATTAAGTGACACAAAACTTTTATCGGCTCCGGTATCGAATAAAATGGAGGCATATTGACTATTAACAAGAAACGTACCATTGACCACGTCATTGTTGGCTTGAGCTTCGTTGGCGTTTATGTTGAACGCACGCCCACGAGCTCCACCTTGTCTAGCATTTGTAAGTCTTGGACATTGATCACGAAAATGGTTCGGGTCACCACACTCATAGCAAGCACACCCATTAGTAATGGCGGGAGCACCTTGATTAGCCACTTGAGGTACGGTTCGGTTTGGAGGGTTGACTTGGCCCGTAAGAGCTTTGGTCCTACAAACACTAACCGTATGACCATATCTCCCACAATAAGTACAAAGGCGACATGGGACGTTTTGGGGATGATGGTAGTTGCAGGTGGCACAAAGGGGGTAAATTCCAACATATGGCTTTTTAGCCGGCGCTTGAACCATAGGTGCAGCTTGGTTGACGGGAACAGCAGGAGTAACCACAGCAAAATTTCTAACCTTCCTCTTTCTATTATTGCGAGAGGGCTCGGTTGTGGCTTCTTTGTTGTGAGTAGGAGGGGTTACGGTTTCAGAAACTTTCTTAGAACCCTTTTTGGTCAGAGTTCCAGCTTTCACATGGTTATCAGTTAAGGTAGCGGATAGACGAATAGCATCCTCCAGAGTAGCAGGATTTCTACTTAAGACAGTATCTTGGATTTGTCTTGGTAGCCCACCAATATACTTCTCGATACAACGGGACAAAGGAGTGACCATGTGGGGCACTAGAAGACTCAACTCATGGAACCGAGTTGTATATGCTAAGCTTTCCCCGCTATCTTGGGCAAGATCCCAAAATTCAGCTTCTAGCTTTTTCACTTCATTTCGAGGACAGAACTCCTCGGTCATAAGCCTTTTGACCTCATCCCAAGGTAAGGCCATAGCTACATCAACATCCCTATTCCTTTTCTCCCCATTCCACCATGTAAGTGCCCGTTTTTGTAGGACACTTGTAGCATGACGAACACGGAGGTTGTCAGGACAGTCAATATTGAGAAAGGTATTCTCAATGCTTTCGAACCATTGAAGGAGTCCAGTAGCTCCTTCGGTACCATAGAACTTTAGGGGATTGCACGAGTTGAAGTGCTTGAAGGTGCATTGAGATGGATTATTACCACCATTTCCACCATTTCCACCATTATTACCACTATTGCTTCCATTTCCACCATTGTTGCCATTGGTGGCACCATTGGCTTGGGTGAGTTGTGTCACCAATTGGGTAAGAATAGCAGCAATGTCGGCGTTGGCGTTGGTTGCGGGTGCACGATGAGGAGGCATTCTACATATTTTTACAAGACAAGAAAAATTGTAAGAACTTATGAGATTTGATAGGATTTAATAGAATGAGGTAAAAAAAATAAAAAAATAGATATTCTTAGTTTAGATTGTACTCAAAAGTGACAAAATCACTTGAATACCATGACACATTAAGGTTAATTAAACTTATAAATTTTTTCAAGAAGACATGCTTTAGCCTATAAGTAAACACTCATCTCGGGAATTCCCAGGAAAGCATACGGGTCCCTCAGTTGATTGGGATTTATGCGAAATGCTTTCCTAGACAGAAAACCCAAAATACAGGTGTCATCCTTCCAGATTGCACATGTCCTCAAATAATTTATCAAGTTTAAAACCTTAACGAAGAAATAAAAATTTTAGAGATTTTTGTTTCAAGGATTTTCCACATGCTTAGAAAGGTTAAGGATAGAAAAGAAGATAGAAATATTATGAGGTTTTAGAATATAGGAAAGGGTATTATTTATTTAATTATTATTCAAGAAGATGCTAATGAGTCATGAATTTCTAACAAGTAAAGTACCAAATATAATAATAATTAATCATGGTGAGCATGTAGCACATAGCATGTAACACATAACACAAAATCATGAAATATAGCATAAGTGGTGTCCTAAAGTTATAGTCTAGGTCAAGGTGTCTAATAACCTAATTCCCTCTAACCAAGGCTCTGATACCAATCTGTCACACCCCGATCGATGGCGGAATCATCGGGGCGGGACATGTAAGACTGTTCATAGCACATGGTTGACTAAATTGAAATATATTAAAGTTAAATTTCATTTACAAATAATCCAAGTACAAACCAAATTCAAACAAGAAACATAAAACAACTCATAAAATTCTTGATTTAAATTGCTAAGTCCAAATCCTATATTGAGCACGTTTTGAATCATTCTCACATATTAGGGTCTGAAACATGAATAAAATAAAGTCAACTAAAAAGTTGGTGAGTATAACACAGTTGTAAATAGATAGCATATAGTTGAAAACAAATCCTTTACAAAACATGATAAAATAAGGCATTTATGGGGAGCAGCTATTGTGTAACCATGTACAACCAAACCTTGTAACTAGCATGCAAAAATTATGTTGTCGGTTTCAATCACAGGGCACCTGGGTGGGTTTGTCAGACTCAATAGATCTATCATTGAAAACCGTCGGCTTGTATAGTTAATGATTGCACATAATCGCATACAAAGGTTAGCACAACTAGCACTCGGGCACAAAACTCAAATTTTGCACACATGTATGTAAATAGGATTTTTGCACTTGTGTTGTTTGCGTAAATGTAAATGTGTAATGTGTATAGAGTTCATGTTCCACCCCAAAAGTGTAAAAGAGTAAAAAATGGTTGTGAATACTCACTTGGTATGGAGATGTAACTAACAAAGAGTATAAATGAAATAAGGGTTCTTGATACGCACGGGTTAACCTAGATAGTAATGTATATTGAATCAAATCGGTGTACAAAGTTTAAGTCTAACATTGAAGGTTGAGTTCGTGTATAAAAAGTATTAAATGAAATATATAAAGTTGTAGTAAACATTTTTGGAACATTTGATTAAAGTTTGGAATTTAAATAATAAAATAGAATTTTTATAAAATTATTGATTATGAAAGTAATGCATGTGTTAAATGTAAATTAATAAATAAATAAATGATTATAGTTTATGAAGTAATGTAAATATTGATTGTAATTAAGTATAAATAAATAAATGATTTTTGTTTAAATATTAAATAAATAATTATTATCTTATTTATTTATAAACTTGTAACTTAATCATTTAAAACATCATTTAAGTGTAAGATAAATATAAATTTAATTTTTATAAATTTTTAAATAAACTTTTAAATAAATAATATTTATCTCTTCAAATACAGAAAACATATTTTTATAAAATTTGAAACATTTATTGATTGAAAAATATAAAATTATAATTCTGTTACAATTTATGAGTCACACACGACCGTGCCTCGGAAGGGCACGATCGTGCTCATGCCACGGGCGCGACCGCGCTAGTCGGGGCGCGACCGGGTTGATCAACAGAGGGCACAAACTAGACAAGTCAACAGGCACGACCGTGCCTTAGCCTGGCACGGTCGTGTCTATGATTTTTTTAGACACAACAAAAGCTAGCCCAAAGGGCATGACTAGGTCTGGACAAGAGGACACGACCGCGCTGCTAGTCGGCACGACCGCGCTACATGAGGCACGGCCGCGCTACATGATTAGCGCGACCGTGTCTCTTCCAAATCAGACACGAATTGAACAAATCTTGTATTTATAGCGTTGGATTTGATTGGGCTTTTGATTACTGAGTTATTACGAGTCTTTTCATATAATTTAATTGCATGTAAATCGTGTTTAAGTATGGATTCGATTAAATATTTTCTTATTAAAATAATCATTCTGATTCGGACGATTTCTGTAATGAAAGCCCAGATTGATAGGGGGCTTTTGATATATGGACCGAAACGAAAGGGAAGGATGATTCAATTACCTCAAACAGAAAGGAATTGATAGCGATTGGTAGAAATGAGTTCCGGCGACGGCAAGATTTGCTTCCGGCGGCTTCTGCTGTGATTCCGGCTGCTCCAACCCTTCAGAAACCTTAGAGATGATCGGAGGATCGAGTTCCTTGATTAATTGGTAGCAATTGGATCGATAATGGAGGTTTGAGGCTTGGGAGATAATTTGGACGGTTTCTTGAGAGTAAAATGTAATTGAATTGATAAAACTCGTATTGGACTGAGATATTTTCCTTGACAATGAAAATGAAACGTAATCGGGTTTGAATTCAAACGATCGAGCGTTTTGAAATCACATTTACGTTTTGACAGTTACGCAGGCGCGACCGTGCCCAAGAGAGGCGCGACCGTGCTTAGGCACCGGGCGCGATCGTTCTAGGACCAGTCGCGCGATCGTGCCGAGGCACTTGGCGCGACCGTGCCAGGACGAAGCACGACCG
This sequence comes from Smallanthus sonchifolius, assembly GCA_023525975.1. Classification (NCBI taxonomy): domain Eukaryota; kingdom Viridiplantae; phylum Streptophyta; class Magnoliopsida; order Asterales; family Asteraceae; genus Smallanthus; species Smallanthus sonchifolius. Next base: position 50,638,011 of record CM042023.1, read on the forward strand.
TGCTAATTAGGGTTTCTTGATAAATTTTCAACTTTAGTCCTAGACTTTTCAGGTTTGATTAGTTTGAAATAAATAGTTACTTGTATATCGTTTAAGTGTATATAATCGAGCAAAACTTGTAAATTTGTATTGAATCATTGCATTTAGTTTACGGTAAGCAAAATAATAAGGCAGTGCACGAGTATTGAGTTCGAAATTGTATCACATTGAATTGAAATATGAATACTGAAAATCAGAAATGTTACACAAGTGTTAACCGACCCATCATCAGAAGCAGTAAAGAACTCCTCATTAGATGTGGAGTTAGTCTTACTTGAGGAATCATCCTTTTTATAGGAATCATCCTTTCCTGAGGACTCATCAAGACAAGTTAGATCAATGTCTACTAAGCTGTTGACAAACTTCCCGCTACCTGGTGGAGGAATGGCATTAGTACCCAGCCCTAAGCCATTCATTTGCCTCACTACAGATTCATAGTGTTCCACCACAAAACGAGAGTTTTTCAACTTCTCATTAGAACATTTCAACTGCAAGATTTCATTTTGTAGCTTGTTAATTTCATTGTTCCTTTTCTCCAACTCCCTATATGCAATATCCAAGTGAAGCTGTTGATCGCTCATTTTTAGTGAATACTCACGTTTTTCCTTTTTCAACGTTTCAATTGAATCTTTAAAACGTTTTTCGTTTTCTTTATAACTTAGAGCTGCAATGCGAAGGGGTTCGACCTTGTCTTGAAGCTTAGAATTTTCAAGTTTTAAGCCTAGACATTTAGAACAAGAAATAACAGAAAAAGGATTAGAATCTACCTCAGTTGACGAACTTGTTTCCTCTCCAATAGCCATGAGAGCAACAGCAGTAGTAGATTCCTCTTGATCAGCTACAGAAGCTTCCTTTTCTTCAGCTTCCTTCTCCTCAGCTTCCTTTTTCTCAGCTTCCATCAACTCCATTATCTCAGCAATGAGACCAACCTAAGTTTGTGCAATGATGGCATCTTCCAGATGAACACCCCAATCAAAGGTGTCGTCCTGTTGAGCTGAACCACCGTGGATTTGATTGTGGTTGTTTGTGTTGTTGTAGCCATGGCTGTTTCCTTGGCTAGGTCTGGTGAAACTCGAAGCCGGTGCTCTGTCTTTCTGACATTCACGAGCAAAGTGTCCAAAGTTTAGACACTTATAGTATTTGGCCTTGGATTTGTCTAAACCAACCTTGGCATTAGAATGCCCGCCAATGAACTTTCTTCCTGTTCTGTTCAGGAAACACTTGGCTCTCCTCAGTATCATGGCCATATTCCATTGAATATCCATGTCCTCCATGTCATCAGGATCCACTTGATTAAAATATTCTTCAATTGTATCGGGATCTGTAAGCTTGCCACCTATGATGTTCTCGTAGGCCAGCATACAAAATGAAAATAGTGCTACATGATATTCAGCTATTTTGGCTATAGCTGATTGGTTAGATGAAGTTGTAGCGGGAGGATTTCTTTAGGTATGTTGTTGATGAGATCCAGAACCCGATCCAGATGCATAGCATACATGACCACCACAACCATTTGAGTGGTCTTCTACAGTAGAGCTTCTAGAGCCCGAAGATTTGGTTTTAGAAGACGTCCCATGATACATAGAAGGGTCTTGTATCTGAGGTCTTCCTGAGCTCTCCTTCTTTCTAAGGTTCATGTTCCAATTGCCTCCTCCACTGTCATTTCATAGAATTTTGGATTCTCTCTCATCAGGGTTGTGTACATTTCAAACCTAGGTGGCAAAGCATCCAGAAACTTTTCCACCAACTCTTCATCGGGATACTTGAGCTCAAAAGCTTTCAATTCTGTCTCTAGATGATAGAATCTAGAGATGAGGTCATCTAAAGACTCATTCTCCAAAAATCTGAAGCATTCATACTGCTTCCTAAGTAGATCCCGATTACTCTTCTTGATCTCACTATTCCCCTAGAATCTTTTCTGTAGTGCCTTCCAAAGATCCTTAGAGTTGTCATAACCTCTGAAGCTGTGGATCGTCATAATATCAGCACGACATACCACCCACAAACGGAGAAGTACTTTTTCGAACAAAGGGAACTTAATATGAGGCAGAGACGATGGTTGGAACTATTGAAAGACTATGACTGTGAAATCATATACCATCCTGAAAAGGCAAATGTGGTGGATGACGCTCTAAGCCTAAAGAATGTGCCTGCTCCTATTAGAGTGAAAGCTTGCCAGTTGGTAGTGACGTCAGATGTGATGAGGGAAATTGAAAGAGCTCAAGATGAAGCACTGAACGAAGAAAACATAAAGAAGGAAAGAATGGTTGGCCAACAGGACAGGTTAGAATATAACACCCTTGGTGTTAGGACACGTTTTGGGTGGTATGTGGGTGGTATGTCGTGTTGATATTAAAAAGAATACTTATCATAATCTTTTCTGTAGTGCCTTCCAAAATCTTTTCTATAGTGCCTTCCAAAGATCCTGTCATGCCTTCCTGAGTAGATCCCGCTCTGATACCACTTGTAGGTCCCTCGGGTGTGGCGGATCGTCACATGCATGTGGGTCTACTAGTCGGACCGGGTGCGGAATACTCGTGACTCGGTCGAGAGTCTTACAACACAAAGTAAACCGACAAGATGATCACTTTAAACGTTCGTCTATTATAAACACTTGAAGGTTACAGAGAGAAATACTGAGATTACAAATTCTGCTTATTTGCTACTATGAATGTGTACTTATCTACTGCCAACCATTCCTATATATATAAGATATGTGTTGAGATGTGAGTGTGAGACCCACTAAGTCATGAATAATTATTACCTGAAAAACATGATAAATCTATTCACTGCTTGCTTGTCAACTAAGGTATAAAGGCTTGAGTTTGTAAGGATACTTTATATTAGCAATCACCGAGACCTATCTATGAAAATGAACAGCTAATAAGTATGCTTTGGTCTGCACTAGAATGATATGATCCCATAACAAAGTTTCTTTAAAAATAATGCGTTTCAGTAATTGTCGTATGTTGTCAAAAGAACAAAAAGATTTTGTGATTTTAGCTTACTTTAAGTTATTTTATGTTTATCTTTGTATTTTGTTTGTTAAAATGACCGTTCTTGTTTGATTTAATAATTGTGAAAGGGAGGTTTTTATTGAAAAAATTGGAAAATTTCAAGGTTTTATGAGTTTGAGCATACTTGCATTTTGCGCACACTTGCATTTTGGGAAAACTTGTATTTGAGTGAACTTTCACGACCAACAAGATAACATTCCTTATCCAATGGATGATGAAGAACAGATCAACACTGTTGCACCAAGTGTCATCACCGTTGAAAAGCACAATATCTTCCATGAAGAAAAGAAGAAGATGTTAACTCTTCAGAAACCAAAAGTGATAGAAAGAAAGTACCAATCAACAAACATCATAAAGCGATATTGCAAAAGAGAAAGGCTATTGGGAATCCTCCTCCTAACAACTATTCTCAACATAATGATAATTTTAATGATGCTGATTATGATCTTTGGACGGATCAAACTCCAAAAAAAACGAAAATAAATGAACAAAACAACAGCCTCAACAACCGCAAAGTCATTCATGAAGGTTTCGAGAATGGCTCTAGGAAAGAAGTTATTGCAAGAGGTGGCGATCATTCAGTCGATTTTGAAATATTAAGACTGCTTTGAATGCATTAGCCTAGGGGGAGATTGTAAGGCTCAAACCTAATAGGTTAATGCATCAAAAGATCTCCGGGATGTTCAGAAGAAGACTTTTTGGAAGTATGCGGCCGCATACTTTATAGACCAGCCGCATACTTGTAGTATGTGGTGCCCAACCGCATACTTGAAGTATGCGGTGCCCAACCGCATACTTGAAGTATGCGGCCCCGGCCCAAGCCCAACCGAATACTTTTGTTTAGTATAAATAGTTATTTTATTCTCTGTATTTGGTTACACGAGTTGTTGAACGATATTGTATTAGGTTTTCAGTGGTTTATCAATATACAAATTGTTTGATATTTGATCGTGACTCGTCTTGTTTTTTCTACCTACAAGTCACGTGTCGAGTCTGTTTCCGTAAGGTTCAACACGCCGTTGAATCCGTTAATTGAAGATCCTCAAGATTTCAGACCTTACATGATTCATCACCGTTTCAAATTCTCTTCACATATCCTCGTTTGTTGACCTGAAAATAATGTCGTCTACATAGACTTGTACCAAAAGAATATCACCTTCCGCTTTCCTTATAAAGAGAGTCGAATCTATCTGTCCGCAATCAAAACCATTAGACAATAGATTTTTGGATAATGTCTCATACCATGCCCGGGGTGCTTGATGAAGACCTTAAAGTGCTTTATCCAGCTTGTACACTTTATTTCGAAATTGGGGGTCTTCAAATCTAGATGGCTGAGTGACATAAACCTCTTCGTGAACTTTACCGTATAGTAAAGCACTCTTCACGTTAAGTTGATAAATCTTGAAACCAACGTATTAGGAATAAGCCAAGAATAATCTGATAGCTTCAATTCTAGCAACTGGGGCATACACATCAGTGTAATCTAATCCCTCTTGTTGATAAAAACCCTGTACAACTAGCCGTGCCTTGTTTCTTACCACAACAAGCCGATCATTTTTGCATTTGAACACCCATCTAGTGCCAATGGGATGTACACCTCTAGGTAAATCAACCAAATCCCACACATGCAAGTTGCGAAATTAAGACAATTCATCTTGCATAGCCTCAATCCAACAGTTATCTGTTCGTGCCTCTTTCACATTGTTCTCCATTTGGGATACATATGCTACATGCAAGCATTTCTCCATGATACCTGTGTCAAGTATCTCTGCGTAAAGACTAGTGTTCTCAGTAATTGTTCGACTCCGAGTTTGAATACCAGCATCAGGATCACCAATAATGTTGTCAATTGGATGATTCTGATGCACTCTTGTCTCTAGTACAGCCTGTTCCGAGATAACTGAGTCAAGATTCGTACTGATTTCCCCCACATTACGAGTACCAGAAGAAGATTCAATATTAATAGGATGAATTTGTGCTTCATCTCCTTCCAAAATGTCAGGAACAGCATGAGCATCGTTTCCTACAATATTGGCATCATCTTCGGTGTCAGTTTCATGAGTTCCCGATGCAGATGATGTATTAGGATCGGTGGCAAGAATGGGTACAGTGGACCTTGTTGAGAATGTGGAGTGATCACTGCCACTACAATGTTCATATAACATGGCAGCATCTGCAGCAGATAAATCCGCAATATTGAAAGACTTGAAAATAGTATCATAATCAAAACCCCACGCTAGACCTGTTGGTCCTGGTGGAATGCTATGTTTACTGCAATCCACCTCAAACCATTCTTCTAATGAAAGAGTTTCCTTGTTGTACACCCTCTTGCAAGGAGAATTGGCAACATATCCTAAGAAGATGCCTTCTGTTGCTTTCTCATGAAATTTATATTTGTGGTCTTTGGATTGTAACAACAAAGAACATGGACTACCAAAAGGAATTAAGTAGTCCAAATTTGGTGGTCGGTTATTGATCAACTCATAACAAGTTTTGTTGTGACGCTTCACTACAATAACTCGATTTAAAACGTGATAAGTTGTATTTACTGCCTCAGCCCAAAAGGTAATTGGCAGTTTAGCATCTGACAGCATAGTCCGTGCAGTTTCAATTAGAGTTCTATTCTTCCGTTATACCACTCCATTCTGATAAGGTGTATACGGTGCGCTGAATTCATGATGAATATCCTTCTTGAGACAGAAAAGCTCCATCATGTTATCCTTGAATTTTGTGCCGTTATCACTTCTGATTCTTCTAACCTTCCACTTGCAAAGTGTTTCCAATCTTAAGATCAGATATTGTAGAATTTCAATAGTCTCGTCCTTAGTACCTAGAAAATGAACCCAAGAAAAACATGAGAAATCATCAGTTACAACAAGACAGTATGACTTTCCACCAATACTCTTGATACTTATGGGGCCAAATAAATCCATGTGTAAGAGCTCCAAATGGTTATAAATAGAGTTTTGGATCTTGGAATTGTGAGATTTTCGTTGTTGTTTGCCCTTTCTACAAGGCATGCAGTCATCTGCAACGGAAAATCTCAACTTCGGAACCCGGTTACCAAACCGTTTGGTATAAGGTAATTCATTTTTCTATAAGAAATGTGTCAGAGTTTTCTATGCCAGAAGATTGAGTCAAACTCTATTGCTTTAGTAAGTAAACAAGTAGGCACTGATGTGGTGGTTTTTGCCACAATCATATCAATCTGATATGTATCATTTTTTAGTGCTTTCATTAGAATCCACTCTTCAGGAGCCTCAAAGCCTAGTTTGAGAATCAGGCATCCAGACTTGTCAAACATTACATAGTACTTTTTGTCACACATTTGTGAGACACTCAACAGGTTATGCTTCAGCTGTTCACAGTAGTTGACATTGTTGAAGCTAATACAACCATTTGATACTACGCCTTGACTGGTGATACTTCCGCCTTTCTCACCTGCAAAGGCCACATAGCCACCTCTGAATAGTTTTACATCTTGAAGCAACTTCATGTTGCCTGTCATGTGCCGGGAGCATCCAATATCAACATACCATCGGTTAATAATAGTTCCCTTCGGATGCCCCTGCACGAGTCAAAGAAATTAGTTAGGTTTGGAGACCCAAGCCATTGTGGTCTTGGGTCGTCCATTTTTCTCAAAATAAACAACTTCTATTAACTCACAGTCGTGATTATCAAAAATTGGTGACTTCTTTTGAAAGTAGGAATTAGATGATTGAGAACCACTCCCTTTCCTTTTCAATGACCTATGTTACTTTTTCGTCAAAACATTAGGTATTACATTATTAACTGATTTTGTACTTGAGGAAGCAGTGCCATTCTTATTTTCAGAAAACTTTAATTCAAGTTTTGTCAACTTCTTGTTCAGACGTCTTCTCTGTGGTTTTGAGAATTTAACCAAAGGTTTCTCACCAGACTGTACATTACCAGAAGTAGATGTGTAACATCCTTGAATTTTCGGCCATATTTTTTATTTTTTTTTATTTATTTATAATAACACAACGTTTACATCCCGTGCTTGCTCAACACATTATACCACAATGACTATTATTTTAATTAATGTTTCCATTCGAAATCTAAAACTTGCGTTTACACATTTCTATAAGTCTTGTTTGTGTATGTAGATAAATATATATATATATATATATATATACACATATATTTTATTTTGACACACAAAATATCCGTTCGACGAATATATACATATATATGTTTAACATCTTAAATAAATCATTTTTTTTTCTCTTATAATATAATTAATTTATATAAAAAGATAAGAAAATTTTTAAGTTAAATACAATTTCAAGAAAAAGATTGAAATAAATAGAAGGTAGTCTTGAACCCCCTTTCAACCCTTTTGAACCCTTCAATTGCAACTTGAACCCCCCCCTCTAAACCATTTGGACCATTGAACCCGATTTTGACTTCTCCAAAGTCAAAGGAACACAAATCGATTTCAAGCAGGTGTAATCGAAGCTGTTAATGATGTCCGATCATGTGTGGACGTTATACAAAGGATTCCGAATGCGAGTAATGACCCAATTTAATAGAATCATTGAATCAAAATCGTTTTGCCTTCCAAAACCGTCCCAATCGCGAACCCCCACCGATTCATGTATTTTATGTGGAAATTGATCCGTATTACAAACCCATCCCCGTCGCGACACTCATCCGAGACTCTCTAAACACTCGTTCCCGTTGCTATACACCTGTGGAGCCCTGACAAGTTCGTAAAACTCCGATTCGGACGTCTGTACTGTCCGCCCTCCACACGCCATACTTCAAGGTAAAAATTACGTCATTGGATTCGTCTTAGACCCCTGAGCAAAAGCCCCATGGTTACAGGTTCGATCAGGTGCGAATTGGGTGACCATGGAGTTAGGGTTCGAGGCCGGTGGTTTTGGGGAAGAAGGCGAGACGGAGATGGGTGATAAATCAATTTCATAACCATTCTTGACCAAGGCACACGCCCAGGATCAACCGGTTAAAACCCTCGTCTCCCTCGAACAAGGTCGCGGGTTCGACCCTTGCCCCGCACCTTGTTTTTAAGCATGCCTCTGCCCTGAAACCCAGTCCCCTGGCGATCACGGTTTATCAATAAACCTGCTGGGATGTTAACACGAAGACCAGGCTGGTCCAGTGGTCAAGCAGCTTGTTCCCTTTCCGAGCAGACCCGGGTTCGAGTCCCGTTGTCTGCAAAACTTTTTAAATCATTTTTTTAAACTGAATTTTAACCTCTTTTCGTTCTATAAAATTATTTTATAAAATCTCCGGGACTCGGGTATATTTTATAAGCCAAATCGTTAACCTAATAATTTTAAATAAATAAAATGCGTGGTTTATAACATATTTAGGACATAAATGTTTATGAAGCCTTTCGCCTCGTAAAGATTTAAACATTCTTTTTCATAAAACTTTTTATTGTATATAAAGTACGTGTTTTCTTATATATATTTTTGACTTAATTATTAATTAATTAACACATAAATTTCACATTTAATTTTCTTGGAACCTCAAGCTATAAATAAATAAAAGAATTATTTATTTAGCTAATTATTTATTCATTTTTATAAGTTAATCATTTATTCAAATTAGTTCACTCTATTTATTAAACCACAAACAAAAGAAAACTATCTAATTATTTCTATACCCGAGTGTCTTCCGATAAAAGAACCCTAATCAGTTAAACGCTCATTCATTGATGTTGTAAACAAATATATGTATACACATATACATATATATCCAATTCCCTAATAAACAAACACATTAAAATACACATCATTAAATCTAGCCCAAACCCCTTATTCATTAACCTCCTGAGCATGTCATTGATACACATATGTTATTCAAATTTAGGTTAACCTTGTGGTTAGCTAAACTATATGTGCAACTACTAGTACTTGTGTGACATCCAAGCTACGAATCCAATGTGAGTTTACATAGCCCCTTTTTCTTACATTTTTATACTTTTGGGGTGAAACATGATTTCATTGAACATTTGTGCAACTTTTATACAATTCAAAACATTATGAACATGTGTGCAATTTGAGCCTTATGCCTGAACACTATCTGTGCAAACTATAATTTTTGAACATTTAAAAACATTTTTCTGTGCAAGTGCAAGTGCAATCATTAGCTCCGTACAAGCCGACGGTATACAGTGATAGATCTATTGTGTCTGACAAACCCACCCGGTTAGGGTGATTGTTACCGAGTACATAAAGGATAACCTGCGGGTTGTGCCTCACATTTAAGGATAGCATGCGTGCTATGCCTCTCAGTCACAAGGTTTGATTGTGCGCCCCAGTTTAAACTATAGTGGTTCTCCATAATTGCCTTATTAATCCATGTTTCATATGAATTGTATTTCAAAACATTGAACTTATCTGTGGTGTCAAAACCTGTGTACACTCACCAACTTTTTAGTTGACCCTCGTTTTCATCATGTTTCAGGTACAAATAATTGAAAGTTTCATGCATGGATTAACACATAGGACGTGCAAGGCCTAGTTAATGAAATTGAACTTATTGATGTATTCATGCTCTTTTGTTCTTGTTTTGTTGAAACAATACTTTGAAATTTGAATTAAATAACATATGTAACTTTAGTATGATCATGTGCTTTTGAACAGTCTACTCGTCCGCCCCGACGTGTTCCGCCGTCGGTTGGGGTGTGACAAGATGCACTAGGACTAGCAGGTTATTTATTCCGTTTTATAACAGATGGTGCAGCCATAGATTTTACTTGTGACTTTACCATTTGTTCAACTGGTGATTTCACCACTTTCTGAATAGGACGATACTCTTGTTTCATTTGTGGTTTCTTAGAAGATGCAGCCTGTAGAGGAACAACTGGCTTTTTCTCCTGGTTTTTATCAGGATAGTTCACAACAATGTGACCTGCTGTACAATAATGAAAGCAAACTCTTTTCTCCCTGTGTTCTCTATGATAAGGCTCTTTCACTTTTGACGTGGAAGATTCGTTTAGATGAACAGAAGGAGATGTTTGATGAATAGCAGTTGGTGTTTGTGCAGATGCTGCTTGAGTCTTGGATGTATAATTCTTTTTAATGTTTTCATGAAAATTCTTTCCAAGCCTGTTTGCAAATTTTTCTTTCTTGGATTGCTTCATGGTTTTGAAACATCCATAAAGCAAATTTTCCAGTTTATTGTTTGACTCAACAACATCAGGTTCATCAAATATTTCCTCAGAAACAGCTCCATTAACTTTGATGTTATCATTTAGTTTAACAGAGTTACTTTCCTCGTCACTCTCAGAAATTGAATTAGCCTTATTTGAAGACTCATCCAGACAAGATAGATCAATGTCAATTGGCCCATTGACAAACTTGTCGTTTAGTGGTGAAGGCATGGCGTTGGTACCTAAACCTTGGCCATTCATTTGTCTTACTAATGATTCGTAGTGTTCCACCACAAAACATGAGTTTTTCAATTTCTCAAGTTTGTCCTTTAACTACAAGATTTCATTTTGCAGTTTGGCCAGTTCAACATTTTTCTTTTCTAACGCTTTGTATGCAACATCAAGGTGAAATTTTTGTTCACTGATTGTGATTGAAAAATCATTTTTATCATTCATTAGAATGTCAATTGAATCCTTAAAATGTTTTTCATTTTCATTATAGTTCAATGATGCACAACGAAGCGGTTCGAGTTGATCATGAACTCGATCCTTCTCATGTTTTAGAATTTTACAATTTAAACAAGAAACAGGAACAGTAGCAAAAGCATTAGAATCTACCTCACTGATGCTTGACGATTCTCCAATGGCCATTACTGCAAATGCAGATCCCTGTTGAGTAGCAACTACAGCTTCCCTTCTTTTCGCTTCCATAAGTTCAACAATTTCTGCCATCAATCCTATCTGAGTCTATGAGACAATGGCATCCTCTAAGTGAACACCCCAGTCAAAACTGTCATCATGCTGAACTACTAAAGCACTTGATGTAGTTCCCTGGTTTTGAGTACGGTTGTTCTGATTGTTGTAACTTTGATTGTCCCCCGGACTATCTCTAGTAAAACCAGAAGCTGGTTATGATACCCGGCAATTTCAGGTTAATATTCGTACCCGACTATTATCTAAATAAACATGATTACACTTGCATCGTACTTAATTATAGAGTAATTAAGTAAATATTTTATATAGCAAGTCCATTCGTTTCATTTCACTACACGCATCGGTAATCAGGCGGATTACCGGGTCACACACGCGTCCTGTCACATGAACGTTGGTGAATTATAGAAATAATATTTAGGCATATATTTGTTGTTCAAAAATTTTATGTAATACTGTGATTTAATATTTCATGCTTATATTAATTTTTCTGGAATTTTTAGAGCAACTTTTATTGTAACGTTTTCTAAGCGGATACGTAATATGTGCCAACAACTTTAAATGGGGTTTTATAAAAACAATGGTTTTATACTTTGGGCTTACTAATTCAGCAATTTAACTTATTAGTCCAATTAGGAGCCCATTTCTTAGTTAAAAAGCCTTAAAAGATGATAAAAGCCCAAACCCATTCTCTTTAAAACTCCTAAACCCTCACTTTACCCTAAACCTAACCTCACTTCTCTCTCCCTCCTTCTAAACTCTCGGCCGCCACCACCCACTCCTAGCCACCACTATCCTAAACTTTTTTCATCCATTTCAAGTGTTCTAGGAGCTATTCAAGGTGATTCAAAGAGGATTCAAAGCTTGTTCAAGAATACATTAACACCAAATCTAAGTTTTGTAAGCATCTACACCGTCTTTTATTCATTATTTTCGGACAAATGTGGGTTACCACTAATCCAATTGATTTTTGTTGTTACAAGTGTTTAAATCCATGTTTTTAACAAAAGGTTTTCATAATAAAGAGTTGTTGACACATATTACTACATATGGTTATTTGAAATGCTTGTTTGTTTTGTATATTGCTCGTTTCTATTTATAGAAACTTTATGGGTTATGATTTCTTAAGAATGAGCAGATGATATGTTTGAAAGTTTGAATGATACACATGTTGGTAGATTGAGTAGTAAATATGAATTTTTTTCTTGAAATGTTTGGTTTGCACTATGTTATGGTCGTTTCTATAAATAGAAACTTTATTATGGTGTATTTTGAGTTATTGTGTTATAATGAATAATAGCATGCTAAAATGGTTCTATAATATCTATTAAAATGATATTCAAGGTTATTTGAAGTTACACATGTGTAGAAGGTCGTTTGGACCACTTTCCTAAAACGGAAACTTTAATTGAACATATTTTGTATGTGTATGCTATAAATGCACAAAATAGGTTAAATGACGTTATTATCATTTGTATAGATGACTTATGCAAGAATATGTGATTTAGAGTTTTGTTATAACACGTTTTGGAAGACCTTACTAATAAAGGAAACTTTATTGGTTTGGAACCTTCATTTTTGCTTTAAATGGAAAGTGTATATGTAGAACCATGTTTATAACATTTTACTAGTATAATTGCATGTATAGTTTGTTTACTTGAGCCATGATACATAAAGAGTACTAAAACCCTAATTGTCCAAAAAGGGAAACCTTGTTATGTTATGAACTATAGCATAAGATATCATGTTATGTTACTAAATCAAATGTATTGAAATGATATTATTAAATAACTAACACAATAGTATGAGTTATATGAATTTGTTTTGTTAGCATGTTATGGAATGCGTTATGAGGATGTACAAATGCCATGTTACTTATTATATGATACTTATTTATGCACTTACTTGAAACCATGTATTACTACTTATGACATGAACATGTACAAATGCCATGTTACTTATTATATGTTACTTACTTATGCAATTACTTGAAACATGGGTGTTATGTCATAAGATGTTACTTATGTGTTACTTGTATATACATTCACCATATGTCATAAACGGGTCGTCATGTCACATTTGGTCAACATTGGTCAAGGTTGGTCAACATTGGTCAACATTGGTCATACTTGGTCAACATTGGTCAAACTTAGTCATACTTGGTCAAACCTCGGTCAACTTTCATTAAACCTTTTCAAAACGTCAATGTAACTTTTCAACGTTGAGTCGTTTGGATGAAAGTGGTTATATAAACCATGTTCACCTTTCATAGACCTTATAGTCTTAATGTTCTAGGGCTCGGATAGGTTGGTTGTCCAGACTTTGCTGGTTTTCGTGTATTACTTTTCATATCACATCACCGCTTTCCAGGTGAGTTTTGACGGCCCCATTTTACTTACTTTTCCATTTGGGGGAGATACATGCTAAATCATTTTTTTTTCTTAGTCGTATGACGTTACATTGATTTCGCTTTAATATATATATATATATATATATATAAGTGGGTGCATTTCTCGCACACAAAGTCCTCTCATAGTCGAACCGTTAATTATTTCACAAAGCGAGGTGATTCATGAATAGCACTATTGGGTTTAACAACCCCCACCCGGGTTAGTCGAACTAACTCTGATTGGGAGTCAAACGGGTGCATAATTGACCTAATTCATTGTGTGCTGGGCACGTAAAAGGCAAAATGCTAGTTTCTGCATTCCTTCGTTTAGCTTCGATTTCGGTGATTGCTTATATAATTAATGTTTATTGTCTGATCAACAATCGAATCACTAGTATACATGCGTACTGTTATACTGTTTTCATTTCTTTTCTGTTACTTAAACCTGTGAACTCACCAACCCTGTGTTGACATTTTTAAGCATGTTTATCTTAGGTCTCTAAACATTCATGCATGGACTAGGGTTGAACTTTAGTAGTCTCATTTCATGTTTTCATTAGAATCTTAGGTTTACGGGAACCTAAATATTTATGTTTTTGTATTTTGATAATATTACTGTTGCATCCGCACTTTACATTTCGCATTTTTCAAACTCTGTATTACATATAAACTTTGTATGATGTTTAAACGAAATGTCTTTTCAAAAACCATTTAGAGGTCGTTCGCAATGACTTGGACTGATGATCCTTGACAGTCACAACCCGCGGGTAACCCGCTGTGGAATTTCAGGGTGTGACACTGGTGCTTTGTCTTTCTGACATTAGCTTGCAAAGTGTCCAAAGTTCTGACACTTGTAGCATTTGGCTTTTGACTTGTCAAAGCCAACCCTTTCATTTGGATGTCCACCTATGAACTTTCTTCCGATTCTATTTAGAAAATGCTTAGCCCTTCTTATGATCATCACCATGTCTCCGGATCTGTAAGCTTCCCACCAATGAAGTTCTCCTAGGCAAGCATACATGATGACAATAAGGCGACATGATCTTCAGCAATTTTTGCAATACCATTCTAATGAGCGGATGATGAAGACGGACCTTTTGAGGAATTGGATCGTGAAGCGGAAAAACAAGTTGAGTTTACATAACCGTTGGTATGATTGTCTTCCTGTGAAGAACTTCCAAAAACAAGGCAATCCCTAGACCTGAAGAATTTGATGTGGAAGATTTTCCAAAAACAAGGCAATCCTCGTATATCGTCGTGTCAATCTTTACATTTAAGTTCATAACTTTACATATTAATCAAGCACACTACCTCACATACTAAGTTTGGTTACAAAATTAGTCTTAATAATTTTTACCCAAAACAACCATTATCTCTAGTAACATTTGATTTCAACCCTAAATCTCTAGAACTTCAATCTTAACCGTGAGGTTGAAGATGTTACCAACACAACAAACCTTCTTTCACTTCAAATCTCATTTGTTAAACATAAATGGTCGATCTCTAACCTAGGAAGAACCATACCTCATCCTTTTATACCATACAACTAGTTTACCATGAAATACTCTCACAGCCACAAGAAAACTAGACGAACCTGGATTAGAATACACTTAGACACTCATATTTCAAACCATTCACCCAACCCCTCATCCAAATGTATATGATTCATAACTAGAAACCTAACCCTGATTTTCTTTTGAACAGATGCCTTCGTAGCCCATCACCTACCTTGAACTCCAGACAAACCATATGCCAACCATCATTAGCTCTGTTAGTGGATAGTTTTGGTAGGTGACTAGTACACTTTTGAGGTGCCGGAGGTGTTTCCACACCCACAAAATCCACTAACGGAGTTTTACCACGAGGCGTGTGACCAACCAGGATCCCAGTCATTAGTTACGTCAAACGACACTATATGAGTTTAATAAAAACCATTAATATTCAGAGTAAATGCGGAAGCGAAAAATAAAGTATTTAATGCAAAAAACAAACGCGCCCAAAAGTCAAGTTTAATAAAAGCAGATAAATGTTTAATGTTTGCAATAACTAAAGAGGACTCCAATGCATTTCCTAATTGTGCACCTGTGCTTTAGCGTCCTGAGAAACCATGTAAGGAAATGTGTCAACACTAGGTTGGCGAGTTCACAGGTTTCGGTTCGAATAGTGTTTGCAAGATTATGTACATTCATTATATATATAGATATATATATATATATCAATAGGTAGCTAACCTACGTTCATGTTACTAAAGCGCTTGCAACCGAAGCTGACTGTATGTGTTTAAATGCCTTCTACCATGTCTATCAATAATGGTGATGTGTTAGGTCAATTTTACACCCATTTGACCTTCAGTCGAGTTAGCGCGACTAACGCGGGCGGGGTTTGTCAAACCCAGTAGGACAACTCAAGATTACCTCGCTAAGTTCATATTAAACGGTTCGGTGTGTAAGGACTTTCATGATAGAGTGTTATGCTTAGCTTAACAAGTGATAATATAAGAATTACAGTAATCATATGTTTGCGTTATGTTTTCTCCCCGTATTTTAAAACAGTAAAGAAAGGGGCCATGAAACTCACCTGAGTTGTGTAGAGCGTAGTAATTAGCACCACACAAGGATGCAACAAAAAACACAAATGGATTACACGTGGACAGTCTACGAATGCCCTAGAATATGTTTACGATTGTTAGGAACACGTAGGATTTTGTGACGACGATACGGGAAAGGTCGAATGTTCTAAAACACACTTATGATTAACAAGTGGGAAGACTTGACATCGGGATTAGTAAAATCCCTAGTTTAGTACCAAATACGGACGTGGTACGTATGAAAAATCACTAAACACAAGATAATACTACTAAGTAAATATTCGTGTGTTTTTAAGAATTAAATAATAGGTTAGGTGATAATATAAATAATTACATTATTTTCAATATGGAAATAACACTTAAAATGAATTATAAATTCAAGCCCGAGCACACGGGTGTTTTCTGGTAACAAATTGTATTAATATAGCATTATAATAATATGGGAATTGTTTTTCTATAAAAAATATAATATAAAAAGCTTGTAAATAAAAGAATGTGGTTAGAGGGACTCGAACCCGGTCTCTCCAACAACAAGACTTAACCAATCCGTCCGCTAGGGTATCACATACATAACCCGGATCAAATTGGTTTTAACACTCACCGTCTCATTGTCCTTCCCCTATCGCGAACCCACTCAAAGAACCCTCTGAATACCCCTGATTTCGACCACGATTTGCAACAGGGGTTTAGGGGTTTGTTTATTCGATCCATTCCGAACCTGAGGGTGAGTTTAATTGCAAAAACAACAAGCTTTGAATCGTTGATTCCTGTTTGAAAAGCCGAAACCCTAAGTTTTAAATCACGAATTCAATTGATCAAATTTGATAACATTAATTGTTGGAATCATAGGGCTTTTGACAAGTACTGGATTGCGAATCTAACGATGTAAATTAATTGGATTGAGGTTGTGTCTAGGTTGGTGCTCGATTAAACCGAAAACGTGATGAACCCTAGAATTGGTTCATCATCATTTCGATGTTATAAGGATAAATTAGCTTAAGGCTTTTGTTCTAGAGATGGAAACGAAGTTAAGGATATGTTCAATTACCTCAAATGATATTGATTTGATAGAGATCGACCAAACGGGTTTCGACTTCGAGTGGTTTAGTCCCCGGCGTCTCTGGCTTCGTCTCCGACCAAATTGATGTGTGCAAAAGCTTCAGAGAGACTCGTTTGAGGTGCGTAGAGTGTTAGACTTCAAGATTGCAATGCAAGTTGGTCGAATTGATGGATTTTTTATGTGGGGGTCGACGGTTACAACTCGCATGATCTTAATGGGGCTAATTCGTGATCACAAACGATGTTAAACGTTTAGAAACTGTTCAATGATGGTCGATGCCATTAATGTTATACATTACAGCCGTGAATTTGAACAGTTTGGGAGGTTATAGGTTTGATTTGGATCAAAGTGTTCGATGTTTGACTTTCAAAAGTCAAAGGAATTGGGTTTTGGCTAATTACAAAATTATTCCCTGTAGTTTAGGTGTAATAGTTTGAGATTATGGCAGAATTGGTCCTTGTAATTTGTAACTGAGTTAACTGGGTTAAGAGATAACGGGATTTGAGTTATCGGAGTTAACTTGAAATTGTCGGGTATCGCATCATCTCCTAGTTGAAAGAATTTTTGTCCCGAAAATTAAGTAACGTTGCTAGTTAGATAAAAAAATTTCTGGATGTCACATCATCCCCTAGTTGAGAGAATTTTTGTCTCGAAAATTAAATAGTACCTTATGTGTTTGATGTCGACTGCTTGAAAAGATGAGGATACTTGCGCATCATCTAATCCTCGTGCTCCCATGTGAATTCCGGTCCGCGTTTCGAGTTCTTACGAACTCTGAAAATAGGGATCTTACTATGTTTGAGTGTAACTTCCCTATCCATGATTTCGACCGGTTCTTCAATGAAGCGTAATTGTTCGTCGATTTCTAGTTCCTCAAGTGGAACCACGAGTGTCTCTTCTGCTAGACATTTCTTTAAGTTTGAGAAATGAAAGACGTTGTGCACACCACTAAGTCCTTCAGGTAGGTTCAATTGGTACGCTACTGGACCAATTCTCTTCACTATCTTGAATGGTCCAACATAACGAGGGTTTAACTTGCCTCGTTTATCAAAACAAATTTCACCTTTCCAAGGTGAGACTTTTAATAGGACCATGTCACCCACTTGAAGTTCTAATGGCTTCCGACGCTTATCGGCATAATATTTGGTCACGGGCTGCCGCCATACGAATTCGAATTTGTACGATTTTCTCTGAGGTTTCGAGCACAAGTTCAGGACACGTGAGTTAGCTATCCCCGACTTTAGCCCAACAAATAGGTGATCGACATTCCGTCCGTATAATACCTCAAATGGTGCTACTTTGATGCTAGTGTGATAACTGTTATTGTAGGAAAACTCTACTAAGGGCAAATGAGTTTCCCAACTGTTACCGAAAACAATCTCGCAACATGTCCTCTAAGGTTTGAATAGTACGTTCGGTATGGCCATCTGTTTAAGGATGGTATGTTGTGCTCATATTCAGGCGCATTCCTAGAGCTTTTTGTAATGATTGCCAGAAACGTGAGGTGAATCGAGCGTCTCGATCGGAAATGATTGAAATTGGCACTCCGTGCCGAGAGACTACTTCCTTCAGATAGACACGAGTAAGATTTTCCATCTTATCGGTCTCTTTGATTGCTAGAAAGTGAGCGGATTCGGTTAAACGATCTACTTTCACCCAGATGGTGTCGTATCCGCTAGGAGTTCGTGGTAGTTTGGTGATAAAGTCCATGGAAATCTGCTCCCATTTCCGCATCGGGATTTCAGGTTGTTGGAGCAAACCAGACGGCTTTTTGTCTTCGACTTTGACCTTTGAGCAGGTCAGGCACTTGCTAACATAGGTGGCTATATCAACTTTCATGTTCGACCACCAATATAGAACCTTCAGGTCATGACACATTTTATTGGAAACAAGGATGAATAGAATACCGAGATTTGTAAGCCTCATCCATTACAAGTTCCCTTAAGTTCCCGTACACTGCAAAATAGTGAATACTGTCCGATTTAACCTCAAGTTGTTTCTCGATGCCACACGCGGATTCTAACGGTAGGTTTTCTTCTTTCAGGGCTTCGAGTTGAGCATTACGGATTTTATCAGGTAATCCGGTGTGAATAGTAAGCTGTAACGCTCGAACTCATTTGGATTTGGTTTCTTTTTGGCTTAACTTGATAGCACAATCATAATCGTTCTAGAGTTCGATCCAACGACGCTGTCGCATGTTCAACTCTTTCTGTTCGAAGATGTGCTTAAGACTCTTGTGATCGGTGTAGTTGGTGCACTTGGTACCGTAAAAGTAATGTCTCCAGATTTTCAATGTAAACACTACAGCTCCCAACTCTAAATCATGATTCTTGTAATTCTTCTGATGGATTTTTAACTGACAGGAAGCGTATGCGATAACCTTCTCGCGTTGCATCAACACACAACCGAGACATTGGATGGAGGCATCGTAATACAGTACAAACTCATATGTTCCCTCTTGAAGAGATAGGATGGGTGCACTACAAAGTTTCTGCCTCAGTAGTTGGAATGCTGATTCCTGGGTTTTACTCCAGTTATAGGGTTTACCGTTTTGGGTTAGGGCAGTGAGAGGTTGAGCAGTCTTTGAGAATCCCTCGATGAATCGGCGGTATTAGCCAGCCAACCCTAGATATTGTCGCACCTATGTCAGAGTCGTTGGTGCCGCCGAATTCTTGATGGCTTCTACTTTAGTTGGATCGACATGTATTCCTTTCTCGTTGACTACATGCCCTAGGAATTGAACTTCGCAAATCCAAAATTCGCATTTAGAAAATTTGGCATATAATTGCTCTTGTTTCAGCAGTTCCAGATTTAAATGTAGGTGCTCCTCGTGCTCTTCCTTGTTCTTAGAATAGATGAGGATATCAGCGATGAAAACGATGACGAACTGATCAAGATAGGGTTTACACACACGGTTGCTGAGATCCATGAACACCGCGGGTGCGTTGGTTAATATGAATGGCATGACCAAAAACTCGTAGTGGACATACCTGGTTATGAATGTAGTCTTAGAGATGTCTTCGTCTCTGACTCTCAGTTGATGATAACCGGATATAATATCGATCTTTGAATAAAAACTTGACCCCTGAAGTTGGTCGAACAGATCATCAATACGGCGTAGTGGATAACAATTTTTGACAGTCACTTTATTCAGCTCACGGTAATCAATGCACATACGGAAAGTCCCATCCTTCTTCTTGACGAATAAGACTGGAGCTCCCCATTGCGATGAGCTAGGTCGGATGAAACCCTTATCCAGCAACTCTTGCAATTGAGTAGATAATTTTTGTAACTCACTAGGTGCAAGTCTGTATGGTGCCCGAACAATTGGCGCTGCTCCTGGTGTTAGATCAATCTGAAATTTGACTTGACGATGAGGCGGAAGACCAGGCAAGTCTTCGAGAAATACCTCTGGAAAGTCACGAACGATCGGGATGTCATCAATCTTCTTTTCTTCGGATGGTTGCTCGGCGACAAGAGCTAGAATAGCAGTATGACCTTTATGCAAACACTTTTATGCTTTCATGAAGGATATGATGCCTACGACAGCACCACTCTTTTCACCTTGGACATAAAGGGCTTCTCCACTAGGGAGAGGAAGGCGAACAATTTTATCCCTACAAATGATCTCGGCTCGGTTTTTGGATAACCAATCCATGCTGACAATTATGTCGAAACTGTGTAGGTCCACATGATTCATCTACAGATCGATGTCGTGACTGGACGTCTCGATAACACGGAGTGAGGAATCCTACCGTGTTAACGTATGTATACGAATTGACAATAGAAACAACAAGTAAATAAACTTTCTCTTTGTATTCCACCAAAGACAGAGTTTACAGAATACAATCGTTCAAGAAATATGCTACACTCAAACAGAATCTGTAAACTCTTATTTATAGACACAATCTGCAATAGGCGAACTTAACAAGTTCGCCTCAAATAGATTAGGCGAACTTAACAAGTTTGCCTCACATGAGACTAGGCGAACTTAACAAGTTTGCCTCTAATAGACTAGGCGAACTAGACAAGTTCGCCTCTAGCAGAACTTGTTCTAACACTTAGACAAAATCTATACAATTACATAAAAACATAAAGACAATAAGACCTAAACTATTACAAAGCTTTTGTCATACATTCTATGTCCTAACAGACTCCCCCTTGACAATAGTTTGATCTTCTGTCTTCCGTCTTTATGACGAGCTCTTCCAGTTATCTCGTAATCTGCTTCTTGCGTGCACTCCATATCTCTGACATATCTCTAACACTATTTTATACTGGAATCCTTGTTCTCTCCATTCATCAGTAAACATAATCTCATTCTTTCTTAACGTCCTCTGATCTTTCTTTGAGAAGTTAATAAGATTCATTGCATTATAGAAACTGACCTTATTATCTTTATCATCAATTCTAGCTTCACCAGTATTCACATCTATGTACCACCATTTCATATTCCCCAGAAAATCTTGTGGTATTTTCTTCAACGGTATCTTCTGTACAGCACGTACTGGCTTGAACTTACACTTCCAGGTCACAATCTCAGTCTTTTGATCTACAATCTTCACTCTTTTTCCTTTATGTGGCTTTAATCTTTCATACTTCCCTGATCAACCCTCTCTTTTAATCATGTTGGCAATCACATCGGCTAATCCACATTTTGATCTATTAATCAATGGTTTCGTAGCTAGACTATTCATTTCACACCTTGGCAAGGTATTGAAATACTTGATCCTAGGCTTTAAGTATTAAACACCATCAGATCTCTTAAGAGCAAACAACTTTGTGTCATGATCATAAAACCAACTGATGATTCTTCCAATACACCTCTCTTTATATCTTTCTTTCTGAGCAGGTTGTATAAGTGACTTGGGTAGTACTTTAATCCAACTTTTAACTACTTCTCTCCACTGTTCTCTAGTCATTCCTGTATTTCTATACATCACAGGTTCTTCATTCAGCTTAGGAGACACAGGATGAGTAGTATCAGCATCAGTATCTATCTTGGATTGAGCAGTATCATCAGGTGTAGTGATATCTTCAACAGAGACCATAGAATCTGTTACTCCTTCATAAGAAAACTCGGGAATAACATCATCTTGGATGAAGTTATACGGTACATTCAGACCATCATTGACTTCATATGTAACTTTATCTTTACTCTTTTCTATCTCAATCTCTACAATCTCTCCTTCTTCAACTTCATTATCCAACACATCCTCTTCAACATCATCAAATAATTCATCAATATCATCCAGACATTCTCACTTCTCAGCTTCTTCTTCTTCATAATCAGCAAAGAATTCCAATAATAAAATTTCTTCATTCACTCCAGAATCATTCTTGGTTCCTTCAATAGTTTGTGATGTCGACTCCCCTGAGCTCTTGATATGGGATTTACGTCAGCATTGTATTGACGATCACCCTCAACATTACCACTAGGATCATTGTCATCATCATCCTTTCGTTGAATTGACTCAGCATGACAAGTATCATGTATCCTTAACTCCCCCTGAGCGTCAAGACGCTCAACAAGTTTGGATACCAAGATTTGCATAGCATCAATCTGACTAGCTTGTTTATGAAGAACCAACTGGCGATGTGCATCAGTAGCAACAAGAGAATCCACTTGAGTCTACAATGCAAGCACCTGTGATTCAAGGAAGGTAATCCTTTCAGAATCAGAAGGCTTTGAAGTACCAGCAGAAGATTTTGAAACTATAGGAACAAGAGTAATCACAGGAGACGGATGTGTAGATGAAAGAGGTGTAACCAGTAAGGATGAAACAAAAGTAGCATCCTCAACACCATGAGAAGAATGTGCAGCAGCAATAGAAGTAGACATAAGCTTCTGAGCTTTTGGAACCTAATGTGAATTACTATCAGAATCCGAGCTCTCATCGATTAATGTTCTTTTTCCAAGTACTGATCCAGAAGGAGGATTCCGATCAGACTTACGCCTCGGCTTACTGGCTTTAGATTTAATACATTTCCCCGCATTTGCCAATGGCAAAGTAGCCAGTCTATCATAATGATCTGAGCCAAAGTCTTTAGACGAATTAGAGTCAGTAGCTTCAAAATCAGGTAAAATAGTATCACCGGGACTCGTATCCACCACATTCCCTTCAGCTTCATGAATGGGTGAGTTCACAGCTTCATTATCAAAATCTTCCATATTCATACCCAAATCTTGTTCATTTTCTTGAGCAACGTCTTCCTGAACTGGTTCATTAACAAGAATATGAACCTGTTCTTGTGGAATAGGAACTTGTTGTTGTGCTTGTACCTGAGCTTGAACTTGTTGTAGTTGTTGTGGTTGTTGTACTTGATTCTGTACTTGTCCTTGAACTAACTCCTCAGGATGAAACCAATTATCATTAGGAGGCTCAATATAATCAGGATTGATTAATGACCAAACAAAGGAGTCGGAACTGGAATCAAAGCAACGTTTTGTTGTTTAACCTTGGTACAATCAGTAAAGATTATTTTGGACATAGGAGTCAAAGTCAAACGTATTGGATGCTGTGGTAAATCTGGACTTAAAAGGTTCAGAATCATTTGCAAGAACCTAGGGTACATAAGAAACTCTTGACCTTCTAGAGGATTGATTTGCATGACCAACTCACGGTATATATACAAAGCAAAGTTAAACCGTTTGTTCAAATTCAATGCAACCATTGCAGCTTGTAACACACTATTCAAACCATCAGTACCAGCCTTTCTTGGAGATAATCATTGGATGATTACGTGCATAAAATACCTCTATTCTCCAACTAAACCACCTTTTCATGCTTGAGTATCATTTGGTCTGCCTCTGTAGCCCATCCTCTGAAAACACCATATAATCGGTGTTCCAGGATAAGACATAGAATCTTCATTAGCACCTCCCAATGCCAAAGCAGCACGAATAGTTTCCACTGAAATAGATACCTATGTATTATTCACCGTTGCATGAAGTACGTGAGGTTCAACATCTGTGTCTTGATGTACTGTATCCCAGAATTGTTGGATATACGGTAAGCTGATGTACGGATCTACGGATAATGCCACATGTAAACGTGAACGATTCAAAAAATTGATAATTCCTTGGAAATTAACAGCCTCAGTCATATTTGGATCTAACAACGCCACTTGATTATCTTTGTACTCAACACGACGAGCCATCTTTCAATGTATTGGACATAGAACACACATTAGTCATATACCAAAAAAAAGAAAAAAAATCATAAAAAAAATTTCACACAAAAAAAATTACAAGTCCAAACACTGCTTAGCCCTTAGGCGAACTTAATAAGTTTGCTTAGTGTTGCAAGAGGCGAACATAATAAGTTCGCCTAAACATGTTCCCTTGAACAAGTTTGCTTGAACAAGTTCGCCTGAACAAATTCGCCTGAACAAGTTCGCCTGAACCAGTTTGTCGATACAAATTCAACAACAGATTCCAAAATGTTCAAATCGTCAAAGATTTTCAAATCAAACACAGTATAAGCATCGGTTCACAAAAACTAAACATCATTAAGCTTCATTTTCAAGATTTACACCTAGATAAACATGATTTACTCAGACAAGCGTATGAACATAAAAATACGAAGAACACAGGGTTAAAGAAGCAATTTCCCATTTATTTAACGGATAAAAATCCATGAAAGTACCTTAGATAGACTCGCAATTCAAAGCCAATCCAGAAACAGAGACAAAAATTTCAAATCGAAACACCCTAATTCAAAATTTCACAAGTTCGCTAAAACCCAGTAAGCTCGCTCACAGAAGTTCGCTCACATAGTGAAAATGGTAATAAGGATAAGTTCACCTAAACAAAATATTTATTCACACAATTAAGTTCGCTTCATTAGGCGAACTTGTTAAGTTCGCTTAACAAGCCCCAGGCGAACATATTAAGTTCGCTTAATCAGGAACATGCGAACATATTAAGTTCGCTTCAAACCTTTTCCTTGAACAATTTCGTCAACTTTCAACACGTCACATTCTTGTGAATTTCCATATGTAGCATGTATCCGATCCAATCCCGAATCATTTTAATAAAAAATAAAATTTTCATGGAAGACAGAAACAAACTATTTTTGGATTTTATCTGTACAAACGAAATCACATATTTTTGGTTTTTATCTGAGCAAACTGAAACCCATATTTTTGGTTTTTATATGAGCAAACTAAAACACATATTTTTGGATGAACGTAATGAGCAAGAAGATCATATCAGTATATGAGTAATTCATCACACAGTCTATTATCAACTATCAAACTCATTCTTATGTAACTCGTATCTTTTTCATTTTTATGTAATTTTTTTTTGCAATGAATATTTATAAATCCATCATATTCACTTTTGAACTTTTCAATCAATTTGAATAATACTTGAAATGATACACGATAAATTTCAAAGTAAACAAGATCAGGTTATGAAATGCTCAATTATTCATACCGAATTTGTAATACAAAGCATGAATTCTTAAGTTGTGAATATTATATAATTTGAAACTATAAGCATTTTTCATCTAATTTCATGTGAGTTAGTACCATTTAGATGAAAAACATCATGTACCCCACATATATGCCAACAGAAATTTAAATTTGCACTATCTTCAAGACATACACAGTTTATTGCAAGATTAGATCAATCTCCAAGATGAAATTATCTCTGTTAGCACAAGTATAGAATAGCAGATCCCAAAGGATATAAGAATCAGGATGATTCATAATCAAAAGATTCTAATGAATTGACTTTATAATGAGAATCAATAGATTCAGGTATGATGATCCAACTATTATCTGGATAAATTTCAATGAAATCAGAATAGATGATGTATCTAACTGATCCAAGGGTGAATATATGTTCCAACAGATGTTGTTAGAAAGCATATCTTAGTTCAGCAACACATTACATGTTTTTCATGTGCAGTGAAATGAACTGAAAGAGATTGTGCTAAAGACATAATTCGATATTGGTCTCATAAAACTCTTAAAACCATATATTCTTTATCTGATAATGATCTTTTACACACACACATCCAGGCATATAATGGATTCCAATCACAGATGTAATCATATCATATTTAATTTTCACACTACTATTGGTTCAAAAACGCTTCTAGTCTATTGACAATTCAAGTTTCAAACTCATATTCAAATTAAAACATATTATCAAGATTAGAGCATTCAAAACACTATCATTTCTCATTTATGTAGACTTTGAAAATTACATAAAAATGAAAAAGATATGGTCATGTGTAATGAACTATTCACTGATTTACTATCATTTCTTCTCTAACTTCAAATGATGTTAATTTTATATTTTTATTTTGTTTTGAAGTTTTATAAATAACAATTTTTGACTGAAATTTAAAATGCAGAAATGTAATAAAGCAACAAAAGAAATTTAAAACAAAATCTCCCATGAAAAATTGTTTTTGAAAAACTTTTATTCGGGATTGATCATACCAATCATTTTGATCAGAAATTCAAACCCTGTACGATCAAATGCCTTGGTAAAAAGATCAGCAAAATTATCATCTGTATGTACCTTCACCAGCTCAATCAACTTTTTATCTGCACAATCACGGATAAAATGATATCTAATTTCAACGTGCTTTATTTTACTTTGCTTAACAGGATTATTTGTGATAGACATTGTAGCATTATTATCAATAAACATGGGAGTTCCTGTAAAATCAAACCGTAGTCTCTTAATTGTTGTTGGATCCACAAGATTTGTGAACAACAACTTACAACAGCAATGTATTCTGCTTCACATGTTGAAATGGAGACCGTAGTTTGCTTTTTGCATTACCAGGAAACTAGACGATTACCCAAGAACTGGCAACCACCTGTAGTAGATTTCCTGTCCAAACAACAACCACCAAAATCAGAATCAGTGTATGATTTGAATTCAATGTTAGAACCATGTGGAAACCATAGTCCCAATCTTTGTTTTCCTTTCAGATAACGAAAGATTCTCTTTACTACAATGAAATGAAACTCTTTTGGTTTTGCTTGGAACCTGGAACAAATACACACAGCAAATAATCCAATCATTGCACGGTAGAGTCGGCAATCCACTTCTTTTCCATCCGGATCAGAATTCAATTTATGATTGACCAGAATCTGAGTAACGTATGGGGTACAGTCCTCCATCTTGAACCGACTCAAAATGTCCTTTACGTACTTGGACAGATGAATAAAAAAACCATCTTCCTTCTGATTAACTTGAAGACCTAGGAAAAATGATAACTCTCCCATAGCTGACATCTCAAACTTCGATTCCATAACACTCTCAAACTCTTTGCACAACCCTTCATTTGTAGAGCCAAAAATAATACCATTTACATATATCTGCACCAGTAGGTATTCTCCCCCTGCTTTCTTAATGAATAAAGTCGAGTCAATTTGGCCACAAACAAAATCATTATCCATAAGATGTGTAGACAACGTTTCATATCATGCTCGGGGAGCTTGATGAAGACCTTAGAGAGCCTTATCAAGCTTGAAAACTTTAGAAGAATTATACGACGCACGACATCGAGTTGGGTGCGGTCGTATTCGCATTGAAGATTTGGAGACATTACCTCTATGGCACAAAATGTGTGGTGTTCACCGACCACAAAAGTCTTCAACACATCTTCAACCAAAAGGAACTCAACATAAGGCAACGATGTTGGGTTGAACTCCTTAACGACTATGACTGCAAGAATCGTTACCATCCCGGCAAAGCGAATGTTGTAGCCGACGCCTTGAGTCGAAAGGACCATGTCATGCTTCAATGTGTCCGAATTCAAACCGACATTCAAAATCGCATCTTAGAAGCTCAACACGTCTTAGTCACCGAGGGTAACATGTATGAGGAAATGTCGTGTGGTGTTGAACTTCAGCTTGAATCAAAACCCAATGGCTTATGTATTACTTGAACCGTATTTGGATTCCCGATCGCGATGATCTCCGTACATTCCTCATGAACGAGGCTCATAAGACTCGTTATTATATTCATCCTGGTGCGGATAAAATGTACCAAGATCTTCGCCAACAATACCGGTGGCCCGGTATGAAGAAAGACATTGCTCTCTATGTTGCCAAATGTCTAGCGTGCTCCAAAGTCAATGCCTAACACCAACTTCCTTCCGGATTACTTGAACCCGGAAATTCCCTTGTGGAAATGGGAGAACTTAGCTATGGATTTCATTACCAAAATCTCTCGCACCTCAAGTGGTGATGATAGTATTTGGGTGATCATGGATCGTCTCACCAAATCTGCTCATTTCTTTCCTATCCGTGAAGACTATCGGGTTAAGAAACTAGCCCGAATTTACATTGACGAAATTGTGAGCCGTCACGGTGTTCCCTTAAACATAATATGCGATAGAGATGCTCGGTTCACCTCTCGCTTTTGGCAATCTCTACAAACTGCTCTTGGTACACGATTGGATTTGAGCACGGCCTAACATCCCCAAACTGATGGTCAGACCGAGCGAACAATCCAAACTCTTAAGGATATGCTTAGAGCTTGTGTAATTGATTTTGGTGGCAATTGGGATTCACATCTATCCTTAATCGAGTTCTCTTACAGTAATAGCTACCACATGAGTATCATGTAACCTTTCTGATTTTCATGTTTTTCCTGTGTATTTTATGCCGCGCAATAAAAGATTTCAACCTTACATTTATTGTTCATATACACTTACAAGCATACACGCGTTCATTATAATACAATATTAACGAAAACAATCTTACAAACCTCGAGGACCAAACTTGACCTAAACTTGACCAAAACTCAAAACAACATCAATATTACAAAACTACAAGGACTAGTCTTGAATCTTCCAAAAACCAACACAAGCACGGTCGCGCCTAGTCCTAGGCACGGTCGCGCTTGTGTCATGACCACGGTCGTGCTTATCTTTAAGCACGGTCGCGCCTATTATACAGTTTAACTCTGAAAAGGTCAAACCGACACAAATCTTGTCCAAAAATAGATTTAAACGAGTTTTAGAAATCGCGATACTTGTAGAATAAGTTATTCGACCAATTAAGCCTAAAACCCGACCAAATACACGTCAAATCGTCCGAATTCGCGTACCTTTAAACCAACTTCCTTTTTAAATCAAATCTCGTAATTAAGACCAAATCAAGACAAATCAAACCACGATACAGACTTCGTACGACCCCTATAAACATTCCACAACTCTCAATTCGTCTAAACATCGTCCCAAATCCTCTGTCGATCTCCTAAAGGCCGCGATATTCCTCCCGTAGCCGTCTTCACTTGTTGCCCGATCTAAACAGGTAAGTAGTAGTCCAACTTGTTCGTTTCTCCATCCTAAACAAAAGCCCTAAATCAATTCAGAAGATTAATACACGATTAAACTGATTCGAATCTAAGTTTTTGAAAATAAATGGTTTTAATCGAACTACACGATAAACACGTTATAAATCCAATTAAATGGTGTGATTGGATTCGCCAACCCTTGTTTAATGAAAACCCTATGAATCCAACAGATTTTAATATAAGAACAATCGAAATTGCTTCTGGAATCGACCAGACACGGTCGCGCTGTCCTACGAGCGCGGTCGTGCCTGAGCAAGCACAGTCGTGTCCCGAGAGAGGCCCGGTCGTGGTTGCCGATCAAACCAAGTCCTGACCTAGGCGCGGTCGTGCCGGATACGAGCACGGTCGTGTCTCGTAAATAGACCCTTTTGTAACCTTCTGACTCGACCACGGGCGCGCTTCAGACCACCACGGTCACGCCCGTTGACGAGCGCGGTCGTGCCTTATACGAGCACGGTCGTGTTCGATTTCAAACAGAATCTTAATTTTAACCAATTTAATATATATTATATTCTAATGTTATAAAGAGTATTATTTTATAAAATATCCAGAACCAGTTATCGTTTAACAAAGATCGACTATTTAATTTTTCTTTAAATTAAAATCAATAAAATATTACAAAGTTTATATGATTATTTTTATAAACAACAATGTATTCTATACGTTTTGTCCTTAACAAATAGTATTTATTTAAACTTATATTTAAATAAATAATAAACAAAATAGTTATATTTTATCTAAACAACCCTTAAACTTAATCCACTTCCAACACCGAATAAACGCAACTCAATAATACATAATCGTATACATTGTTCATTAGGTCGAACTTAGCGATCTACAACACACCGCCATTACATACTTGCTTGTGTGATCTACACTCTACATAACATGTGAGTTTACATAGCCCCCTTTTCAACTATTTACAACTTTTGGGGTGGAACATGCGTTCTATTACTATGTTTTCAATTATACACGAATACAGTTTCCATCCTACATACATGTATGCAATTCTGTGCTTTATGCTTGAGTGCTAGGTGTGTAGACTATATACGCTATTCACAATCATTAACTATTAGCCGACAGTATACAGTGATAGTACTATTGAGTCTGACAAACCCACCCAGGTAGGGTGACTGTTGCTGACAACACGAATTGATTTCAGTTACAAAGGTTTGATTGAATACACATGTCACACGATGGTTTCTCTCAATAAATGCCTTTATTGACATATTTTGTATGAACTGTATGCACACATCACGTTTTTGCTATCACACAACAAAACCTATGTTTTCTCACCAACTCTTTGTAGTTGACCCTCTCGTTTTAACCATGTTTCAGGTACTAATGTTTGAAGTGATCAAGATATGCTACACATAGGATTTGGACCTAGTTGTAATTAAACCAGTTATATTTTGATGTAATTTTCGTTATTGTTTGGTGGATTGAATCTATGTTTTGGTTGAACTTATTTGATTACAATGAAATTGATTATTTAATATTCAAACTTTAGTAAACCATGAGCAATGAACAGTCTGCACGCTTCACGCCCCGACGTTTCCGTCGTCGGTTGGGGTGTGACAGATTGGTATCAGAGCCTTGGTTATAGGGAATTAGGTTATTAGACACCTTTGACCTAGACTATAACTTTAGGATACCCACTTATGCCATGCTTCATGATTTACATGCTATGTGCTACATGCTATATGATATATGCTACATGTTTTATATGTATATATGAATAACAACTTAAATAAACAATATCCCTACCCATATCCTAAACCACATATCCTTCATGCCTGCTTCCATGTCATCATCAACATAACCTGAATCATATTCTTAGACTTGGGTCTATAAAATTTTCTTTTACACCCGTTAAGGTTTTTAGACTTTGCTTAATTGTTAAAGGACACGTGCAATCTGGAAGAGTGACACCTGTATTCTGGGTTTTCTGTCTAGGAAAGCATTTCGTATAAATCCCAACCAACCGAGGGACCCGTATGCTTTCCTGGGAATTCCCGGGATGAGTGTTTACTTATAGGCTAAAGCACGTCTCCTTGATAATTATCTGAGTTTAAATTAACCTTAATATGTCATAGTACTCGAGTGATTATGCCACTATTTGAGTACAATCCAAACTATGAACTACTTGCATCTATTTATTCTTCTATTTAATCCAAGAAAATCTCACAACTCTTATTGTGTCTAAATTTGTAGAATGCCTCCCCGTCATGACAACAGCAACAACAGCAATAACACTGACCTGGCTGCTTTACTCACACAGCTGGTGAACCAAATTACCCAAGCCAACAACAACAATAATGGCCATGCCAGTGGAAGTGCTGCTACTGGAGGTGGTGGTGGTGCCAACCCGCCACAATGCACCTTCAAACACTTCAACTCCTGTAATCCCCTCAAATTCTATGGCAGCGAAGGAGCCACGGGACTCCTTCAATGGTTCGAAAGCATTGAGAGCACTTTTCTCAATAGCGATTGTCCCGACAACCTCCGTACTCGTCATGCTACTAGTGTCTTTCAAAAAAGGGCGCTTACTTGGTGGAATGGTGAGAAAAGGACTAGGGGAGTGGATGTAGCAGTGGCACTACCGTGGGATGAGTTGAAGAGGATCATGACTGAGGAATTCTGTCCTCGAAATGAGATGAAAAAGCTAGAAGCGGAATTTTGGGATCTTGCTCAAGATAGTGGTGAAAGCTTAGCATACACCACCCGTTTTCACGAGCTGAGTCTACTTGTGCCACACATGGTTACACCTCTGTCTAGGTGTATTGAAAAGTACATTGGTGGTCTACCTAGACAAATTCAAGATACTGTGGTAGGAGGAAATCCTGCTACTC
The DNA here is from genome assembly GCA_023525975.1 of Smallanthus sonchifolius. Taxonomy (NCBI): domain Eukaryota; kingdom Viridiplantae; phylum Streptophyta; class Magnoliopsida; order Asterales; family Asteraceae; genus Smallanthus; species Smallanthus sonchifolius. The sequence continues at coordinate 50,670,144 of CM042023.1, forward strand.
TGGAGGATGCTATCCGCTTGTCAGCCACACTTACTGACAATCATGTTAAAGCGGGTACACTTACAAGAAAGGGTGCCAAGAAAGTTTCTGAAACAACAACACCTCCCGCTCATGTCAAAGAAGTCCAAACTGAACCGTACCGCAATACTAGGAAGAGAAAGGTCAAGAACTGTGCTGTAATCACTCCGGCTGCTCCAGTAAATCAAGTTGCACCCATGGCTCAAAACCCAGCAAAGAAGCCCTATGGGGGCAGCTACCCACTTTGCAACACCTGCAACTACCATCACCCTCCAAACATACCTTGTCGCCTTTGCAACCACTGCGGGAAACATGGCCACACAGCCAATATTTGTCGAGCCAAGGCACTTGCCAACCAAACCAACCCAGCAAATCAAGCCAATCATCAAGCAACTAACCAAGCCATCCCCGCCATTGCAAATGGACGTGCTTGTTTCGAATGTGGTGACCCGAACCACTTCCGTAACCAGTGCCCAAGACTGATCAACGTTAACCAAGGCGGAGCTCGTGGGAGTGCTTTCAACATCAACGCCAATGAGGCTCAGGCCAACACTGATGTGGTTAACGGTACGTTCCTTATGAATAATCATTATGCTTCTATACTATTTGATACCGGAGCCGATAAAAGTTTTGTGTCACTAGACTTCGAACCGTTACTTGCAAAAACCCGGTCTAAACTAGAGAAAACCTTTACCGTTGAGGTAGCCGATGGTAACACCGTTACAATTGACACCATCATTTATGATTGCTCCCTAGAACTAAATAAACACACCTTTCCAATCAACCTCATACCAATGCCATTAGGAAGTTTTGACGTCATCATAGGTATGGATTGGTTGTCGAAGCACCACGCCGAAGTCATGTGCTTTGAAAAATGCATCCGTATACCACTCCCATCCGGCGAAACGTTGACGGTCCTTGGTGAGAAACCTTGCAAAAATGTCATGCATTACCGTCCAAAAGTACATACGAAAGAAGTACATGGTTTTCCTAGCCCATGTTATCCAAAAAGAAATCAAAAAGAGGAGTGTACAAGACATCCCCATCGTTCGGGATTTTCCCGAAGTCTTTCCTGATGACTTGCCCGGTCTCCCACCTGTTCGGTAAGTGGAATTTCGCATCGATCTTGTACCTGGAGCAAACCCGGTGGCTAAAGCTCCATACCGGCTTGCACCTTCCGAGATGCAAGAACTTGCAAGTCAACTTCAAGAACTCTCCGACAAAGGTTTCATACGGCCGAGTCATTCACCGTGGGGTGCACCAGTCTTGTTTGGTAAAAAGAAGGATGGTTCATTTCGCATGTGTATTGACTATCGAGAACTCAACAAGCTTACAATCAAAAACCGCTACCCTTTACCTAGGATTGACGACCTCTTCGATCAACTCCAAGGTTCTACCTACTTCTCGAAGATTGATCTTCGATCTGGTTATCATCAACTCCGTGTGCAAGAGGAGGATATTCCCAAGACTGCCTTCCGAACGAGATATGGTCACTACGAGTTCATGGTTATGCCTTTTGGGCTAACCAATGCACCTTCTGTCTTCATGGACCTCATGAATCGCATGTGCAAACCATACCTTGATAAATTTGTTATCGTGTTCATTGATGACATCTTAATCTATTCAAGAACTAAGGAAGATCATGAACAACACCTTAGGTTGATTTTGGATCTCTTGAAAACCGAACAGCTATACGCCAAGTTCTCCAAATGTGAATTTTGGCTAAAAGAAGTTCAATTCTTGGGTCACGTTGTCAATGAAAAGGGAATTCATGTTGACCCCGCCAAAATTGAAGCTGTTAAGAATTGGAAAGCTCCTAAAACCCCTACCGAAGTTCGTTCGTTTCTCGGCTTAGCAGGTTACTATCGAAGGTTCATCTCTAATTTCTCCAAGATCGCTGTTCCCCTCACTGCCTTAACCCAAAAAGGTAAACCCTATGAGTGGGGACCGAAACAAGAAGAAGCCTTTCAAATTCTCAAGCGAAAGTTGTGCAATGCTCCTATCCTCACCCTTCCTGAAGGTGAAGATGATCTAGTTGTTTACTGTGATGCTTCAAACCAAGGTCTTGGTTGCGTTCTCATGCAACGAGGCAAGGTGATCGCTTATGCATCAAGACAACTCAAAATCCATGAGAAGAATTATACGACGCATGATCTGGAGTTGGGTGCTGTCATATTTGCGTTGAAGATTTGGAGACATTATCTCTATGGCACGAAATGTGTGGTGTTCACCAACCACAAAAGCCTCCAACATATCTTCAACCAAAAGGAACTCAACATGAGACAACGACGTTGGGTTGAACTCCTCAACGATTACGATTGCGAGATTCGTTATCATCCCGGCAAGGCTAATGTTGTAGCCGATGCACTAAGCCGCAAGGAACATGTCATGCTTCAAAGTGTCAAGATCCATTCCGATATTCAAGTTCGTATTCTAGAAGCTCAACATGTCTCGGTTACCGAGGGCAATATGTATGAGGAAATGTCTTGTAGTGCTGAATTCCAATTAGAGACTAAGACCAATGGCTTGCTTTATTTTCTAAATCGTATTTGGGTTCCCGATCGTAACGATCTCCGAGTATTCATCATGACCGAAGCACACAAGTCTCGATATTCTATCCATCCGGGTGCGGATAAAATGTACCAAAATCTTCGTCCACAATATTGGTGGCCTGGTATGAAGAAAGACATTGCTTTGTTTGTAGCAAAATGTCTCACATGTTCTAAAGTCAAAGCTGAGCATCAACGTCCTTCTGGGTTACTTGAACAACCGGAAATCCCCGTGTGGAAATGGGAGAATCTAGCTATGGATTTCATCACTAAACTCCCTCGCACTTCGAGCGGTTATGACAGCATCTGGGTGATCATTGACCGTCTCACTAAGTCCGCACACTTCTTGCCTATCCGTGAAGACTATAAGGTCGAGAAATTGGCTCGAATTTACATTGACGAGATCGTGAGTCGTCACGGTGTTCCTTTGAACATAATCTCCGATAGAGATGCTCGTTTCACTTCTCGGTTTTGGCAATCTCTCCAAAAGGCACTTGGTACACGATTGGATTTGAGCACGGCCTACCATCCCCAAACTGATGGTCAGACCGAGCGAACAATCTAAACCCTGGAAGACATGCTGAGAGCCTGTGTCATCGACTTTGGTGGCAATTGGGATTCACATTTGACACTTATCGAATTTTCCTACAACAATAGTTACCACACCAGCATCGACATGGCTCCGTTTGAAGCTCTCTATGGTCGTAAGTGTCGTTCTCCCATCTGTTGGAACGAGATTGGTGAAGCACAAATCACCGGTCCCGAGTTAATTCAAGAAACCTCCGACAAGATTATCCAAATCCGTGACAACATTCGAGTTGCGAGGAGTCGGCAAAAGAGCTATGCCGACAAACGACGCAAACCCTTGGAATTCCAAGTTGGTGATCTTGTACTTCTAAAGGTGTCTCCTTGGAAGGGGGTGATCCGTTTTGGGAAGAAAGGCAAGCTAGCACCTCGCTATGTGGGTCCATTCAAGATCCTTGAAAGGATTGGGAAAGTGGCTTACAAGCTCGAGTTACCTCCATCACTTGGCAGCATACATCCTACATTTCATGTGTCCAACCTCAAGAAGTGTCTTGCTGATGAAAACCTTCATATACCTCTTGACGATGTGCGCATTGATGAAACGATGCACTTCGTTGAAAAACCAGTCGAGATTATGGATCGCGAGATAAAACAACTCAAGCGCAGCCGTATTCCTATTGTCAAGATTCGTTGGGAATCAAAACGAGGACCCGAGTTTACTTGGGAACGAGAAGACCAAATGAAGCTCAAGTACCCACATCTTTTTGCTGAAGCAGTAACCTCAACCAGTTGAATTTCGGGACGAAATTCCCTCAACATGGGGATACTGTAACCTTTCTGATTTTCATGTTTTTCCTGTGTATTTTATGCCGCGCAATAAAAGATTTCAACCTTACATTTATTGTTCAAATACACTTACAAGCATACACGCGTTCATTATAATACAATATTAACGAAAACAATCTTACAAACCTCGAGGACCAAACTTGACCTAAACTTGACCAAAACTCAAAACAACATCAATATTACAAAACTACACGGACTAGTCTTGAATCTTCCAAAAACCAACACAAGCACGGTCGCGCCTAGTCCTAGGCACGGTCGCGCTTGTGTCATGACCACGGTCGTGCTTATCTTTAAGCACGGTCGCGCCTATTATACAGTTTGACTCTGAAAAGGTCAACCGACACAAATCTTGTCCAAAAATAGATTTAAACGAGTTTTAGAAATCGCGATACTTGTAGAATAAGTTATTCGACCAATTAAGCCTAAAACCCGACCAAATACACGTCAAATCGTCCGAATTCGCGTACCTTTAAACCAACTTCCTTTTTAAATCAAATCTCGTAATTAAGACCAAATCAAGACAAATCAAACCACGATACAGACTTCGTACGACCCCTATAAACATTCCACAAATCTCAATTCGTCTAAACATCGTCCCAAATCCTCTGTCGATCTCCTAAAAGCCGCGATATTCCTCCCGTAGCCGTCTGCACTTGTTGCCCGATCTAAACAGGTAAGTAGTAGTCCAACTTGTTCGTTTCTCCATCCTAAACAAAAGCCCTAAATCAATTCAGAAGATTAATACACGATTAAACTGATTCGAATCTAAGTTTTTGAAAATAAATGGTTTTAATCGAACTACACGATAAACACGTTATAAATCCAATTAAATGGTGTGATTGGATTCGCCAACACTTGTTTAATGAAAACCCTATGAATCCAACAGATTTTAATATAAGAACAATCGAAATTGCTTCTGGAATCGACCAGACACGGTCGCGCTGTCCTACGAGCGCGGTCGTGCCTGAGCAAGCACAGTCGTGTCCCGAGAGAGGCCCGGTCGTGGTTTCCGATCAAACCAAGTCCTGACCTAGGCGCGGTCGTGCCGGATACGAGCACGGTCGTGTCTCGTAAACAGACCCTTTTGTAACCTTCTGACTCGACCACGGGCGCGCTTCAGACCATCACGGTCACGCCCGTTGACGAGCGCGGTCGTGCCTTATACGAGCACGGTCGTGTTCGATTTCAAACAGAATCTTAATTTTAACCAATTTAATATATATTATATTCTAATGTTATAAAGAGTATTATTTTATAAAATATCCAGAACCAGTTATCGTTTAACAAAGATCGACTATTTAATTTTTCTTTAAATTAAAATCAATAAAATATTACAAAGTTTATATGAATATTTTTATAAACAACAATGTATTCTATACGTTTTGTCCTTAACAAATAGTATTTATTTAAACTTATATTTAAATAAATAATAAACAAAATAGTTATATTTTATCTAAACAACCCTTAAACTTAATCCACTTCCAACACCGAATAAACGCAACTCAATAATACATAATCGTATACATTGTTCATTAGGTCGAACTTAGCGATCTACAACACACCGCCATTACATACTTGCTTGTGTGATCTACACTCTACATAACATGTGAGTTTACATAGCCCCCTTTTCAACTATTTACAACTTTTGGGGTGGAACATGCGTTCTATTACTATGTTTTCAATTATACACTAATACAGTTTCCATCCTACATACATGTATGCAATTCTGTGCTTTATGCTTGAGTGCTAGGTGTGTAGACTATATACGCTATTCACAATCATTAACTATTAGCCGACAGTATACAGTGATAGTACTATTGAGTCTGACAAACCCACCCAGGTAGGGTGACTGTTGCTGACAACACGAATTGATTTCAGTTACAAAGGTTTGATTGAATACACATGTCACACGATGGTTTCTTTCCATAAATGCCTTTATTGACATATTTTGTATGAACTGTATGCACACATCACGTTTTTGCTATCACACAACAAAACCTATGTTTTCTCACCAACTCTTTGTAGTTGACCCTCTCGTTTTAACCATGTTTCAGGTACTAATGTTTGAAGTGATCAAGATATGCTACACATAGGATTTGGACCTAGTTCTAATTAAACCAGTTATATTTTGATGTAATTTTCGTTATTGTTTGGTGGATTGAATCTATGTTTTGGTTGAACTTATTTGATTACAATGAAATTGATTATTTAATATTCAAACTTTAGTAAACCATGAGCAATGAACAGTCTGCACGCTTCACGCCCCGACGTTTCCGCCGTCGGTTGGGGTGTGACATATCAACATGGCTCCATTTGAAGCTCTCTATGGTCGCAAGTGTCGTTCCCCTATCTGTTGGAACGAGATTGGTGAAGCACAAATCGCTGGTCCCGAGCTAATTCAAGAAACATCCGACAAGATTATCCAAATCCGTGACAACATTCGAGTAGCGAGAAGTCGGCAAAAGAGTTATGCCGACAAACGACGAAAACCCTTGGAATTCCAAGTCGGTGACCTTCTTCTTCTGAAGGTGTCTCCGTGGAAGGGTGTGATCCGTTTTGGAAAGAAAGGCAAATTAGCACCTCGCTATGTGGGTCCATTCAAGATACTTGAAAGGATTGGGAAAGTGGCTTACAAACTTGAGTTACCTCAATCACTTGGCAATGTGCATCCTACATTTCATGTGTCTAATATGAAGAAATGCCTTGCTGATGAAAATCTTCACATACCTCTTGACGACGTGCACATTGACGAAACGATGCACTTCGTTGAGAGACCGGTAGAAATCATGGATCGTGAGATCAAACAACTCAAGTGAAGTCGTATCCCTATTATCAAAGTTCGTTGGGAATCTAAACGTGGTCCTGAATTCACTTGGGAATGAGAGGACCAAATGAAGCTCAAGTACCCCCATCTCTTCACTGATGCTGTCGCCTCCTCTAGCTAAATTTCGGGACGAAATTCCCTCAACATGGGGATACTGTAACATTTCTGATTTTCATTATCTGTATTTCAGTTCAATGTGATACATTTTCAAACCAAATTCTAGTACACTGACTTGTTCTATTTGTACTAACAATTAAATACTATGTTCCAATGCAAATCCTCAAATTTTACACGAGTATATCCTATTAAACTCTACATAAGTCCAGATTTATACAAATCTGTCAATACTGAAACTTACAAGGTAGATTTTATAAATAAATAAACAGAAACCCTAATAGGCACGGTCGCGCCTCGTTCTGGCATGGTCGCGCCCGGTGCCATGGCACGGTCGCGCCTCATATGGGCACGGCCGCGCCTCTCATCAGTTCAAACGTAAATACAGCCTTTAGTCACAGAGACGTTCGATTTCATAACCGTTCTACACGTTTTCACCATTAACGAACTCAATTAAACCTTTTAATCACCACCATTACAACAAATAAACTCAATTTCGTCGATTTATCTCATAAACGCCTAATCCTCTCACGAAACCATCGAATTCACCATTTTTATTTGCAATTATCGCAAGCCAACATACTATCGATCCTCTCTAAAGCTTCTGGACACGCTGATTTAGTCAGAATTGCAGGAGAAGACGCTGGAGGTCAAGCCCGTCATCGCTGGAACTCATTGCTACCATACGCTATCAATTCATCGTCCTTCCGGGTAATTGAAATCTTCCACACTTTCGTTTTAGCCTATAGATCAAAAGCCCTAACCTAATTTGGGCTTACAATATTCAATTTAACACGGTCCCGAATATAGAGTTCTTTCTAAAATGGTTTAATCGAACCCCGCTTTGAACATGTTTTAAATACAAATAATATGTTTCAATAGACTTGTAATAACCCTACAGATGAAAGCCCCATGAATTCCAACATTAACAATATAAGAATTTGTCAAATCGTTTCTGTTTTAGAACAGACACGGTCGCGCTAGTATTCTAGCACGGTTGTGCTTCATGAGACACGGTCGTGCTAATCCCAAGCGCGGTCGTGCCTCACACACTCAGACCCTGTCATGCCTCTTGGCTTGACTTGGTTGTGCCTCAGAACCCTAGACACGGTCGTGCCTGGCCCAGACACGGTCGTGCCTAATGAACAGCTTAGCTATATCCTCTGTATTGGTCAACACGGTCGCGTCCCTGACTAGCACGGTCGCGCCCGTGGTTCTAGCACGATCGTGCCCTGTCCCAGGCACGGTCGTGTGTGTGAGAAATTCTTGGCAGAATACTAAATTTTATATTTTAAAAACAATAAGCATTTCCAATGGATTTTCGGATAAAAATGATTTATTTTATAAAGATTTATATTTAAAAGAGATCAAATTTCTATTCTAAAATAATTAGAAATTATTTAATTAAAACCTACAAAAATTAAATTTATTATTAAACCATACACTTAGATATTATTTATACAACCTCTTTTACACATATTTATAAAAAAAAAATTATTAACGTAAGTTATTTAATAAATTTATATTTAATATAAAATACCCGATACATTTTTATGACTAAAAGACTAGGTTACATATTTTATAAATAAATAAATAAGATAAAAATTATTTATTTAATTTATATATAAGAATTATTTAATTAAGTTATACTTAATTACCCCTAATACCTACATTATTTTTATGACTAAGTAAATAAATAATAATTTTGTAATTTATTTATTTAGTTATTCAAACTCAAACTTTGATCACAACGTTCTAAAAATATTTATTTCAAACCTTTCATTTTATAAAATACCTTTCAAGAACAAACCACTAACTTTATACACACGTCCAATTCAACCCTAGAATTAGACATAGACTATTGTGCACACTATTAATTCAATATACATTCCAATCTAGGTTAACGTTGTGCATTACAAGGATCATATTACTATCTAGTCTCTCGTGTTAGCTACGCCTTTTGAAACAAGTGAGTTTACATAGCCCGTTTTACATTTTTACATATTTTGGGGTGGAACATGATTCTCATTGAAAACTATTTGCAATTACATTGTACAATTCTACATTTTGAACATGTGTGCAATTTGTGCCTTATGCTTGAACACTATGAGTTTAAACTATATTTACATACATTAGTGCAAGTGCAATCATTAACTCTGTACAAGCCAACAGTTAACAATGATAGATCTATTTAGTCTGACAAACCCACCCAGATTGGGGTGATTGTTACCGACAACACAATTTTGCATTCTAGTTACAAAGGTTTGATTGTACTTGGTTACACAATAGCTGCTCTCCATAAATGCCTTATTTTCTCATGTTATGTTAGGATTTGTTTATTCATAATCTATATGCTATCTATATAAAAACCTGTGTATGTTCACCAACTTTTTAGTTGTCCTTATTTTATTCATGTTTCAGGTACTAATGTGTGATTTGATCAAGACTTGCTACACATAGGTTTTGGACCTAGATAATTTTAATAAAGGATTATGTATTTCATTTTATGTACTTGGTTTGATTTGGTTTTGTCTTGAATACTTGAAATGAATTTGGATGTTTAATATATTTCAATTTAGTCAACCTTGTGCTCCTGAACAGTTTACATGTCCCGCCCCGATGATTCCGCCGTCGGTTGGGGTGTGACATTATTCACTGCCTCAGCCCAAAAAGTAACTGGAAGCTTAAATCTGCAAGCATCGTACGTTCCGTTTCAACCAAAGTCGTGTTCTTTCGTTCAGCAACTCCATTTTGTTGAGGTACATATGGCGCACTGAATTCATGATGAATTCCCTTTTGAAGACAAAATAAACCCATCTTGCTATTTTTAAACTCGCTGCCATTGTCACTCCTAAATCTTCTGACTTTCTGTTTGCACAAATTCTCTAAACCCAGGATTAAAAATTGTACCAACTCTATTGTTTCGGGTTTAGAAGCAAGGAACTTGACCCATGAAAATCTAGAGAAATCATATGTTAATACAAGACAGTAAGATTTACCGCCAATGCTCCTGATACTAATCGGTCCGAACAAATCCATATGTAGTAGCTCCAAAGGAGTCACAATAGAATTCTTTAACTTAGATTTGTGGGACTTCTTGTGTTGTTTCCCCTTCTTGCAAGGAATACAGTCATCAGAAACGGAAAATTTCATTTTCCGAACACCAATAACCAGATCATTCTTCACGAGAGAATTCATTTTCCAATAATTGATGTGAGCAAGTTTTCTGTGCCACAAAATAGAATCCGACACAGACGCCTTGGAGAGTAAACATGTAGGAATTGAATCCGTTGTAGTAGCAACACTCATGTCTAGGACATATTTGTCATTTCTCCTCGGAGCCTTCATTAGAATCCATTCGTCAGGAATAACAAAGCCCGGTTTCAAGATATAACACTCAGAATCATTGAAATGAAATGAAAACTTCTTGTCACACACTTGAGATACACTCAAAAAATTGTGTTCAAGTTGCTCCAAATTTGACTTTATCATTCTTCAAAGTACCCTGACCAGTTATATACCCGCCTTTATTTCCAGCAAAAGCGACATAACCACCATCAATATTAATAACATCTTCCAGCAAACGAATATTTCCTGTCATATGTCGAGAACAACCACTATCAACATACCACGTATTGTTGATAGTCCTCCTTGGTTGCCCCTACATAAACAAAGAAAACCAGTTAGAAATAGGAACCCAAGCCATTGTGGTCTTGGGTCGTCAAGATGGATCAAAATAAACAACTTCAAGCAGTTCACAATTAACATTGTCATCAACCTTTGGAACATAAGATTCACAATTAGACCTTCTCAATGAAGACACAGTATAATTAATTGGAAAAACATTATTAGATTTATGATTATCAGATTCAGATATTTCCAAAAATTTCTTTAATTTTCTGTTAAGTATTCTTCGTTGTGGTCTAGAAAGTTTTACCTCATGTTGAGAATCTTTTGGAATTCCATTATGTGGAATCTCAAATTTATTTTGAAAAACAACTGGTTTAGAAATATGCTTATCATGTTGCTTAAATCTCGAAGATTTAGCAAATGATTGACAAGGCACATTTTTAGAACACTAGAAGTAGGCTTTCTCATATTTGGTCTTTTCAAAATCGTCACCACTCGTTGTTGTGAGAAAACACTCTTTAATTTGCCTTGATTCTTATGAGGACAGTGAATCAGAATATGACCAGCCTTATTACAGTGAAAGCAAACTCTTCTATCTTGATGATTTCTGATATAATGAGTTTTTCTTGAATTTGATGACCCATCCGATGAACAAGCTTTAGAAGATTTTACTGAACAGTTGACTGGCTTCTTTTGAACAAAAACTTGTTTAGTCACCGTTCATGAATTGTTCTTCTGATGACTAGCAGCCACAAAACCACCTGATTGTAACATTTTGGAAAGTTTAGGTTGATCAACTTTCACCTCATCTGGTTCTATTAAAATGCATCTATCACGGGTAACTTGTTTCACCACCTTTGGCTCAACAATTTTCACTTCCTTAGGAATGCCTTCAACCTTTTTATCATCAAAAACTTCATTCTCAAAATCAGAATCATAGATCATATCTTCACCAGTTACTGAATTTATTTTCAACACCGTCTTTGGATCAATTTCCTCTTCATGAATAAATTCTGGTTCAACCACATAATTTGCATTGAATGGTGGAGGAACAAATCCAATTCCAGCAACCCTCTTTGTAAGATCAGCATTAGCATTAAAGTAATCCTATACCACAGATGAATTTTCAAAATTCTCCAGCTTTCTATGTAATTTGATCACTTCAGATTCTTTATCAGAAATTTCTTTGTTCTTCTGAGCGACAATTTCATTTCGCTTCTCAATCTCATCATAAGCCATATCCAGAAGATATGCTTGTCCCTTATATTTAAATCCCAAAGAGTTCAAATCTCTTTTCAAAGACTCAATTCTATCTATACACAATTTATCATTATCTTTCAATTTTTGATTAACGGAATGCATTGATTTCATATCACAAATTAAATTTGTGTTATCATCCATAACTTTTTGCATTTTATCTTTTATACTGATGCAATTTGAGCAATAAATGTGACAGACAGAATCCGTTACCTTTGAGGGATCTAACATATCTGCCATGAAGACTTTTGTAATCGGAATATTTTCAGAATCAGCACCATCAAAAGAATTTTGAGTTAATACTATATCATCTTCAGATACACCAGATGCAATATCAGACTCAACATTTTGTACTTGATCATGCTCTTCATCAGCACTTGGCAAACTCTCACCATCACTTAAGCTATCATCATTAGTTGACTCTTCAGATTTTGCAGAATGAATCTCAGCTACAAAAGCTTGACTTACAGTACCAACCAAATCTTCAAGATGAATACCCCAGTCATAATTTTCATCATTCTGAGCAACCAAAACAGATGATGCAGATGCATGATTAGAATTTCCAGAGCCAGAGGAGCCATGTGACTGATTACGATTGTTCTGAAAGTTATTAGGCTTCTTCTGGCTAATGACCATACTCCTAACAATTATAGCAACGAACTTTGGTTTTGTCAAATCCCATACGTGAACGACTGTTAGAACCGATATACTTCCTTCAAGTCTTCTTCAAAAAATCCTTTGCTTGTCGCATCAGCATAACCATGTTCCATTGAATGTTCATCTCTTCCGGATCAACAGGATCAATTTGTCTGAAATCCTCTTCTATAACATCTGGATCATGAATCTTTCCTCCAACAAAATTTTCATAAGAAGCCATAAAGGAAGAAAACATCGCTAAATAATCAACAGCAACTCTTTGATTCATATTATGTGTTCCAGATGATGAAGAAGCAGTATTTGCAGAGAAACCAGAATGACTTGGAACCCTAGAACAATGATCATTAGAAACATCTTGAGTATCACCAGAAAAGAACGCAACCCCTGCACCATTTTTTCCAGAAGTCTTAACAAAATACATTGAAGGATCTTGAATATGCTCCATATTGGTTTCCTTCTTCTTCATATTCAAATCATGCTATTGAATCTTGCCAAGAACCTCTTCAAGAGACATAGTTTTATACTTGACATTCTCTTTTATCAAAACTGAATACACATCAAATTTAGATGGTAATGCCTCCAAAAACTTATCATTTATCTCTTCAGTCTCATAAACTACTGAAGCACTTGACAATTCACTCAGCAAATGATAGAATCTCATTGCAAGATCATATAAAAATTCATTTTGAAAGTGCTTGAATACTAAGAACTGCTTCTTCAGTAATTCTTTTATGCTTTTCTTAACAAACAAACTACCTTCACACCGCTTTTGTAACGCTTCCCACAATTGTTGAGAAGTCTTGAATTGTTTAAAACTATGATAAATTTCTTTAGGAAGAGACATTGAGATACTAGCCATAGCCTTCTTTTCCCTATCAAACAATAATTTTTCTTCTGTGGTTAACGCAGATACCGATTTAGGAACATCATCCTTTCCTATCTAAGTATATGTCGGATGTGTATAACCTTCCAAGATTGGAATCCATAAACTTGTATCAGTAAAAGACACGAACTGATCAAACCGATCTTTCCAGTTAGAATAATCTGCAAGACAAACATCATCTTTTCATTCATTACAATTTAGTGCACGTACCTAAGCCTTCTTCGTAAACAAATCATTTTATTATCTGATTTAAACAAAATCGTTATTTTATTTAAAAAAACAATGATCAAACTCTTAGTGTATAGATATTATTTGAAATATAAATTCTCTACAAACCTTTTCACCTTGTAAGGAAACTTAATTCAACTTGTTTTATAAAAAACATTATCTTAATTAATAATTAATTATGACTTTTACATTGTTAAATTAGTTATTATTAAATATTGGCTTAGTTATTAAATAATTTAGCCATTAATTTCTTTTGAAATATTCTCTTTATCATAATTAAAATTAAATAAAGGTTTTCATTTATTTATCCATTCAACTTATTTCACTTATTCATTAATTTACAAACAAGAACAAAATTACAATCACTTGTCTATTTACACAAATCAGTTATTCGTGAACACGTTACTCTAAATGCCTACAAAATCTTCTCATTGTCTTACACCTTCGGTAATGTATGAGCGCACTAGTCACTTCAAGGAGATGAATCCTCTTGTGTAGGCGTTGACCATCTATAAACATCAACCAAGCTAAAAATTTAAAAACCCAACTACCTACATTATACATAAACGCCAAGCAACACGCTTGTTCGCAACACTCGACTGCCTACAAAATTCGATAGTTTACGCTACTCATGAGATTCAATAACTTACATATGAGCATTCATATGATACATAACACTCGATTTATCACATGATACATGAAACTTGTTTGTTTACAATATACATAATACTATATTAATCACATAATACATGAAACTTGGTTATTTACAATATACATAATATTAGATTTATCACATGATACATGAAACTTGGTTGTTTACAATATACATAATACTAGATTGATCACATTAGGCATGAAACTTGGTTATTTACAATATACATGGTACTAGATTGTTCACATGATACATGATACTTGGTTGTTTACAATATACATGATACTAAGTTGTTCACATTATACGTGAAACTTATTTGTTGGCAATATACATGATACTAAATTGTTCACATTATACATGGAACTTACTGGCTTACAATATACATGATACTAAGTTGTTCACATTATACGTGAAACTTATTTGTTTACAATGTACATGATACTAGATCAAACATGAAACTTGGATGTTTACATTATACATGGAACTAGATTGGGTAACATTGTAGCAATTGATGGATCACAAGGCATGATAATTCACTTTATCCATTAAAGTTTAAAGCTACAAACTTTTAAGCTACTTGGGGTTTAACGTATTCTTGTTCAAACATGAGGAAGCTGTAAAACTTTTAACCTACTCGGGGTTTGACGTATTCTTGTTCAAACACGAGGAAGCACTAAAACTTTAAAACTACTCGGGGTTTGACGTATTCTTGTTCAAACATGAGGAAGCTGTAAAACATTTAAACTACTTGGGGTTTGGCGTATTCTCGTTCAAACACGAGGGAGCTATGAGACTCTAAGTTATGCCACATTACTACTCTTTAGCTTTCTGATTGACCTTACTATCTAGGGGTACATTTATTCATTAACAACACATATGTGAAAACAATAGACATGAAATAAGTAATTATGTGTCCTCCCTATACCCGCACACAACGGAAGGATCTACGCAGACCATGCTACGATTTGAATAATTACGTATGCATACGTATTTATAAAAACCGGCACATTGAAAACATAGTAAATCCTGTCGTGTCATATGATATAAAACCTATCGTGATATATAGTAACAAAACTAATGTGATATGATAAGGGCATGGTGGATACACCGCTGGTACTTCCTATATATAAGTGTTCCTGTTATATTGTCAGAAGTAGCATTGTTCGTGTCACGTAAAGTTTTATGTAATTTTGACCTAGACCAATGTTTGTGAAAATTTCTATCCAGTGATACATCTTGAACATATTAGACTATATACTAAATAAGTTTTGAACATCAAACTCTCGTCGCTCTCATTGCAAGTGATGCATCTCATTTTTGGAATCTAAAGTTCATTCTAGATCTAATTTTCTCCTTAATTCTCTTCAAATTAAATCCTTAATTCTCTTCAAACTAAATCAAACTCTCGTCCATGACATGACCTGACCTTGAGTGTCAGGCCTGAACCCTGTCACCAATTATACTCCTCAGACCGATAGTCAAAGCTCGTTGGGAATCCAAACTGCATTTTTCCTGATTTAGTAGCCTTCAACAGTTGAATTTTGGGACGAAATTCCCTCAACTGGGGGATACTGTAACATCCATGATTTTTTGACCATATTTTAACTTATTTTTTTTACAATGAAAACAACCCATTGCAATCCCGTACTTGATCAAACACCTTTTGTCACATTAATTATCACTATATATATATATATATATATATTCTTCTAGGGTTGAAAGACTAAAACACACATTTTTAATTATAACAAAAACACTTGCTTTTAATTTTGGTGCCTAGACTACGTTTTATAAATTTTATGATTTTGCTAATACATATATATATATATATAAACATTTGATGAGTAATACAAATATTATTATAACAAATCCCTTAATTTTATTTCAAGAGTTACAAGTATAGAATGTTATAAAAAAAGAGAGAGATAATTACATATACATATATAATTATTTAACTCGATTTTAAATGCACAAACCTAAATTTATAAAAATTATTTTATAAACATTGGGATACCCAAATTTATTTTAATAATTCAAATTGTTAAAATTTCAAGGGAAACCACTCTTTTAGGAAAAAGACCTAACAAATCCTAACTCGTTTCATACAAATGTCTTAACAATTTTTTTTATTTAAAGCCCATGGATTATAAAATACAATCTGAATATAATCTTGATTATTTACATAAACCCTTTTATCTTGTATTTATTTATGCAATCTTTTATAATTCTTTTTGTTTGATAAAAACATTTAAAACTAATTTTACATTTTTTTTATAATTAATTATGAATTAAGTAATCAAAACACTATATTTCAAACTTTGGTCGTTACACTATTTATTTAATTTTTTTAAATCTTAGGTTAATTATAAAATAACTAGACCATTAATTTCTTGTGAAATACTTTTGTTTTAATAATTAAATTAAATGAATAAAAAGTGTTTATTTATTTACCCAATTATCAAATTATTCAAACATATTAGCTTTCATAATACCTTATTCATTTATTTTGAACAATAGAACATAAGTTGGGTATCCATATTTACACATATTCAATTGCTTACAAACAAATGAAAACATGTGTTCATTGCACACATCTTTTTACAAGGGATTTTATAAACAACATTTGAAAACACAAACAAGTACACTCTTATTTGACCAAGTCCACACCCAACTCCTTTATACATTAGGATTTCCCCTAGTCATTTGAACTTTCCATTGTGGTTAGCTACTCACTTGTGCAACAACTTGTTCATGTGATCTTCAAACTACTTATTACATGTGAGTTACATAGCCCCTCTTTTTACCTTTTTACATATTTTGGGGTGAATCATGATACATTGAAAACTATTTGCAATACACTATACAATTCTACATTTATGAACATACGTACAATTTGTGCTTTGTGCTGGAATACTACGAGTTGAAACTAAACATATACATGACATACTCGTGCAATCATTAACTCTGTACATGCCAACGGTAACATTAATAAATCTATTGTGTTTGACAAACCGACCCAGGTAAGGTGATTGTTACCGACATTACATTACGGTAACATGCGTGTTATGCCTTAGTCACAAGGTCTGATTGTACATCCAGTTTGACTATAGTGATTCTCCATAAATGCCTTATTTGCCATGGTTCATATGAATTGTACACAAACTTTTGGAAAACAATTTGTGGTGTCAAAACCTATGTATACTTACCAAATATTTTTAGTTGACCTTGTTTTTATCATGTTTCAGGTGCTAATATTTGAGTTCACATTTCAAGTTGCTACATATAGGACATGAAGACCTAGTTGAAATAAACAAATTGAACATGTTGATGTAATTCATTTTCCTTGATTGTTTGATTGTTGTAGATGCATGATATGTCCCTAATCCCTTGTAGTATGTATTTCATCTATGTTTAATGTAACTATTTGATATATTAATGAAATTACATGTTTATCCTTAATGTTTACTCATATATAACGACTGTGTATTAAACGATCTGATAAATATCGATAACGTTGATCAATCGTGCTAATGAAAGGCCCATTCGCACGAATGGATCATGAGAATGATCCATTCGCGCGAATAGATCATGAGAACGATTCATTCGCTAGAATAAGTCATGAGAATGATTCATTTGTACGAATGAACCATTCTGATGATTCATTCTTACGAATGAACCATTCTACTGATTCATTCGCACGAATGAGTCCATTCACATGGCTCATTCGTACGAATGGTCTCTGCACTATATATATAACTTTCACTTCATGAGCATAAAAAAAAAGATAGTAGAGACTAACCAGAGCAGAACCAGACTAAGCAACAGAACACATACAAACTCTTTGCACCGGCATTGTCAAATCTCTGTCCGTTGAGAGTTTCCAGGTCTTGTATCCAACTTCTCTACACCAAAGGGTCGATAGAAACCTTCGTTTCGACATCTAATCCGCTCGTTTCTCACGACCCGATCCGTGTCATAGATTGGATTGCTAATCAAATCGGATTCCGCACGATTTGGTTCGGTTAATATGTTGAATCATTGGATCAAGGTAGATCCCGATCCAACAAAGTGGTATCAGAGCCATTGTGCTCTAGATTCAACATAGAAAATCTAATCTTGCTTTTTCTATCTTCTTGAATGTTATAAAGATCACTTGATCGCTGTTTAGCCACGTTCAAAACTTGTGATTATTGCTTCTGAGTGATCTGATCGTTTCAGTTTCCAGATCTGATAAAAGGCTCAATCATTGGTGCTTTTTGGTGCAAAAAAGTCAAACAGCTCTCTGTCGTACGAATGGCTACTATGATGAACTTCATTCAAACGAATGGCTCCTACCATTCGCACGAATAGATCAAGTCTCCTGCTCATTCGTTGGTGCTTTTTGGTGCAAAAAAGTCAAACAGCTCTCTGTCGTACGAATGGCTACTATGATGAACTTCATTCGCATGAATGGCTCCTACCATTCGCACGAATAGATCAAGTCTCCTGCTCATTCGTTCAAGCTTCCAATCGCACGAATAGAAAATTCCATTCGCACGAATAGAAAATTCCAATCGCACGAATAGACCCATTCGCACAAATCTCTTCTGAAATTTTTTTTTGTGTCGAAAAACTTTTTTTTTACCATGTCGGACTTAGCCTTTGTTGCCAGTCAGAACAGCAAAATCCAAAACTTGTTATTAATCGATAATGAAGCTGGAAATGCTAACAAGGCTCCAAAACTCATGACAATGGACGAATATCATCACTGGAAAAACAGGTTTGAGATACACATTAATGGAGTTGATACAAACTTATGGATGATGTTAGAGAATGGATATCAGAAAGTGTTGAGTGAGGATGGAACTCCTGTTTTGCCTTCCCTTTTAAGCGAACAACAAAGAAAAGATTATGACTTAGAAAAGAAGGCATATGCTATCCTATCTCAGGTCATATCAAGAGAAATATTTCATCAATTCAGGCAGTTTACATCTTCAAAATCTCTGTGGGATGCCTTAGAACAACGTCACGAAGGAAATGCTTCGTTGAAAGCTATCAATGCTAAGGCCATTAAGAAGGAATTTGATAATTTCATGTATATTGGGAATGAGTCCTTAGATGATCTAATTGAGAGATTCTATCACTTGATGAATGAATTGCATGCCCATGAGATCAAAACAACGAAAGAAGAAAAGGTTCAATGCATGGCAGATGCGCTACCACCAAAATGGGATTCATTCTTGATGGTTCTCAAACAGAACAATACTCTTGGAACCATTGACATCAATGAATTTCTTCAGAAATTGAGGGAATAAGAGGTGTTGAATAAGTGGAAGCTAAAGAGAGGCGTACAAGCTCAGGATCCTTCATTGTACTATTCTACATCAACTCAACAAAATGTTCCTTTGCAGACTGTGTTTGTATCAAACATGTCAAATGTTTCAGCCAGCCAGTCTTCAACAGCTCATGCTTCAGTTTCATCAAGCTCGGTTCCAAAGCAGGGAAATACTGCTAGTACTCCTCCACCAAGCCCCATTAAATTGCAAACAGACAACTTCGACAAGGTTACTATCGAAGTGGCCAAGGAACACATGGCACTGTTGTCTACCGTTATCAATTCATATGACAGTCTTGTTGCTGGACAGGTTGGAAACAGCCATCTGACAGTAGAAGACTATGCTCAGATTGATAAGGATGAAAAGGATCGAATTGATATAATATGGGCTCTTGCAAGTGCAGTCAGAAGAGCGAGAGATTATGTAAAAAGGACAGGAAAAACTCTCGAAGGGAATAAAGACACTACTTATGGTTTTGATCTGTCTGCTGTTGTTTGTTTTAACTGTGGTGAGAAAGGGCATTTTGCTAGGCAATGTGAAAAGCCTAAACAGACTGGAAACCGCAACCCTTTCAACAACCGTCAAAGCCAACCGAAGCCACAAACTCAAAATATAGAAACAAACCTTGTTCCAGTTACTCTTGCACAAGATAAGGGCACTTCAAGTGGAACAAAAGCTATGGTTGTTCAAACAGATGAGACTGTTGATTGGTCTTTTAAATTTGGAGCTGATGGCAGTTCAGGGGATAGAGCTTACATGGCAAAGGCTGTAGAAATCAATGAAGAATCAGATTCTGATGCTGAGAGAGAGATTGCTTCAGAAAGTTCATCAGCTGAAGACGACACATCTTCAAACAGTTCTGGCTTCACAGCTGAGAATGAAGAAAAATCATCTGTCGTCTCTTCAAGTCAATCGACAGCTGATGTGGATGATAACAATTCCTCTTCTGAATCTACCTGTAGCTGTGCTTTTATGGTAAAAACATCCACAGGCATTCAGGTAAATTCTGGCAGTTTTAAAAGTGAGTCTGAATCTCAACCGTGTTTAATTTGTGATGAACTTGAAAAGAAAGTTGAGGCACTTAAAAGTCACAACACAGACTTAATTGCTGATTTAACTGGTTGTCTTGAAGCAAACCGTGTTTTAAAGGGAAACGAACTTGCCTTCAAAAACAAAATTGATCTTTTAAACAGGCAAGTTCATGAATTAGAAATCTGTGTTCTCAACAAACAAAATGCCATCACATTTTATTTAAACACGATTGATGAAACAAAGAAAAAGCTGGCGCTTGTCGAATGTGATTATGAAACTTTAAATCAAAAGCTGAAAATTTATTCAAATGCTTCTTACATTCTTGATTACATGGTTTCACTGCGTCGAGGAAAGAAAAATGCTAGGTTGGGGTATAACAATTGTCCTCCACCTGTGTTGAATAGTATGGTAAACACACCGGATGATAACCCAATCACTGACTTTAAGGTCAAAACGCCACTTGTCGTTGATCCAACCGAAAACAAAATTTCTCAACCAAAGGTTAACGATAATGGTGCTTGGACCTCGGAGTCCCAGTGTGTTGATGGAATGGTAGAAGAGTGGGATGAAGATGACGATGAGTGCCCTACTCGTGGTTTGGGACACAAAAACTCGTCTGCTCCACAGAATGACAACATTGGTATTTCAAAATCTGCTTCTAAAAATGTTTTTAAAATTAAACAAACCAATTGCCGTCCATCTTATCCCACTACTTCTGATCAGAAGAGTCAAGTAACCAAAGCCTCAATCAAAAAGGTTAATTTTGTTAAAACTGGAGAGTCTGTTCAATCAAACAAGTCACTCTCTTCAGCTGAACTAAAAGAAGCTAAGGCTGGTGGTTCAAAAACTCACCAAAGTGAAAATCAAAACAGATCTCCGAGGTTAGTTGAGCGGAGATACTGTTTTGAGTGCGGTACACAAGGACACGTTGTTGTCAACTGTCCTTATCTTCAGAAGCCAAGTAGAAGAGTTAACCATTTTCCAGAAAATAAACAAAAGTTTTTAAAGTCAAAATCTAACTCTTTTACCCAACAACAAGTGCATCAAAAGAAAGTTAAACAAAAGATGCATGACTTGTTGGTCTCTGATTCGAGTTCCACACCTGTACAAATCGTTAAGCAATCCACTGTTTACCACAAACAGTCGTTGCACAAACAACATGTGTGGAAAGCAAAATCAGATGATGCTTCTGACGACTGTACTTCAAAGTCAAGTGGTTGTTCCAAAAGTCCACAAGGACAGTGGATGGATTGTACTGTTGTAGATGAGACTGGGAAACCCAAGACCGTAAAGGCTTGGGTTCCTAACCTAAACTAATTACTTTCCTTCTTGTGCAAGTTGTCCTTTATAATCCTATTAGCAATAATTGGATTATTGATAGTGGGGCATCCAGGCAAATGACTGGGAACTTAGCTCTCCTTTTCGACGTCAGAAATATCAAAAGGGGCTATGTTTCATTTGCAGGCGATAAAGGTGGTTTTATCTCAGCTCAGGGAACACTGTCTAATGGAGCTGTCAGCTTTGAGAAGGTCAACTTTGTCAAACAGTTGGATAACAACTTACTTTCTGTTTCTCAAATCTGTGATAAGGAGTTCAAGGTTCTTTTTGATGACAAGCATTGTTATATCTTGAAAAAGGAGTTTATGATTCCAGAAGACATGGTGATTATGTCTGCTCCAAGAGTGAATGATCTTTATATTCTTGACATGTCACAAGCATCATCCTCAGTGTCCACAGCATCATGTTTTGTTTCAAAAGCCACTGAGAAGGATTCTATTTTATGGCACAAAAGAATGGGACATCTCAGTCTCAGAAAAATGAATCATTTGGTGCACAAAAATCTTGTTGAAGGAGTCACTGTGAAAAGTTTTCATCTTCCTGACTTGTGTGTTTCTTGCAAGAAAGGCAAACAAACCAAGAAATCTCATAAACCCAAATCTTAACATTCCATCACTATACCACTAGAGCTCTTACACATGGACTTGTTTGGTCCTATCAACCAGAAGAGCATTGCTGGAGACTTATATTGTTTGGTTGTGACAGATGAGTATTCGAGATATTCTTGGGTGATGTTCTTGAAAGAAAAATCTGAGACTTTTGAATATGTGGAGATTCTGATTACCAAATTGGAGTCTCTGTATAAGTTAAAGGTTAGGAGGATCCGTTCGGACAATGGTACTGAATTTAAAAATCACCTTATGAAAACTTTCTGTCAAAAACTTGGTATTCACCATGAATTCAGTGCGCCATATGTTCCACAAATGAACGGTGTTGCTGAGAGGAAGAATCGGACCTTGATAGAAGCGGCAAGGACTATGCTCGCTGACTCAAACTTACCCGTGCAGTTCTGGAATGAAGCTATTGCTAGTGCGTGTTACACGCTCAACCGGGTTCTAGTTGTCAAGCGTCACGATAAAACTTGCTTTGAATTGTTGCATCGACGGAAACCGAACTTACATTATCTTGAACCGTTCGGCGCTCCTTGTACCATGTTAAAAAAGGATGCTCATGGCAAGTTTAACGAGAAAGTAGAGGAAGGTTACTTCTTAGGGTACAGCACTCCCAATAAAAGAGTTTACAACAAAGCTTCTGGGAATGTAGAAGAATGGTACCATGTTGATGTTCAAAAGTATAACTCTCCTGCTGCTGGAAAAGGTCTTCCTTGGATGTTTGATTATGAAGAACTTTTTGCCTCGTTTAATCTTCCTCCAGAATGTTCAGATGAGGAGGTTGCTATTCAAATGATGTATGATGCTCAAAATGCACCTGATGAACATGTGCAACCTACTCCCTCATCATCTGACATTCCTGAGTCCTCCAAAAACACACAAGTCACACATGATGATGACTCTTCTTCTTCTTCAGAGTATGAGGGTTCTCGACAAGAAATAGACCAGCTGATTGAAGATCCTTCCCATGATGTTATACAATTAAGTGATGATGTTTCACATTCTGTGGCAATTGAACAGAGTATCACAAACATTGATCAAACTGTTGAGGTTCCTGCTCATCCTGTGGGTAGGATTGATAGAATTCATCCTCAACAGAACATTATTGGTGATCCCACATCTGGTGTCAAAACTAGGGGTCAGATCAACTCTGGAGTCTACTCAGAAATCATGGAATCTGGTGTGGTCAACGATTGTGCGCATTCATGTTTCGTCTCGCAAATCAAACCACGGTCTATAACAGATGCTTTAAAAGAAGAATCTTGGGTAAATGCAATGCAGGAAGAACTACTCCAATTTCAGAAGCTCGGAGTTTGGAAGTTAGCTGATTTACCAAAAGGAGCTAAGAAGATTGGTACTCGATGGGTTCTTCGTTGCAAAAGGGATGATCAAGGAATAATCATAAGAAATAAGGCTCGTTTGGTCGTTCAGGGATTTAGGCAAATTGAAGGTATAGATTACAATGAAGTGTTTGCACCGGTTGCTCGTATGGAAGCAATTCGAATTTTTCTTGCATATGCATCCTACAAAAGGTTCAAAGTCTATCAAATGGATGTAAAGAGTGCATTCCTTCATGGAGAAATCAGTGAAGTCGTATACGTCAGTCAACCTCCCGGGTTTGAAGATCCTATGCATCGTGACCGTGTCTACAAATTGAACAAGGCACTGTACGGATTGCACCAAGCTCCGCGAGCGTGGTACGAGACACTTTCCACTCATCTTCTGAAAAATGGATTTAGAAGAGGTGTCATCGACTGCACGTTGTTTATTCGGGAAAAGGGTGGAGAACTTTTAATGGTACAGGTATACGTGGATGACATTATTTTCGGATCGACGAATGATGTTCTGTGCAAATAATTTGAAAAAGTTATGCAGGACAAGTTCGAGATGAGTTCCATGGGAGAGATGAAGTTCTTTCTAGGGCTACAAGTAGATCAATCTGAGACAGGGATTTTCCTTCATCAAACCAATTATGTTGGAGACATACTGAGCCGATTCAGTATGACTGATGCCAAACCTACTGGTACTCCATTGGCGATCAATCACGGGATTTCGCCTAATGACAAGGGGGAGTATATTGATGCTACTCTCTACCGAGCCATGATCGGATCTCTCATGTATCTCACGGCATCTCGACCAGACATCATGTTCGCCACGTGTCTCTGTGCACGATATCAGTCAAAACCAAAAGTCTCCCACTTAATTGCTGTCAAAAGGATTTTTCGTTATCTGAAGGGTACTCCTGATCTTGGATTATGGTACTCTAATGATGATAACTTTGAGCTTACTGCATATAGTGATTCTGATTATGGTGGTTGCAAAACATACTTCAAGTCTACATCTGCAGGGTGTCAGTTCTTTGGAAACCGTCTCGTGACATGGCATTGCAAAAAGCAAACTTCAATGGCTATATCTACATGTGAAGCTGAATACATCGCTGCTGCCAGTTGCTGTTCTCAGATTATCTGGATTCAACAGCAACTTCGGGACTACGGTTTGCAATTCTCTAACACTCCTATTTATGTAGATAATTCTGCTGCCATAGCTATCACTAAGAATCCGGTTCAGCATTCAAAAACCAAACACATCGGTATAAAATATCACTTCATTCGTGACTGTTTTGAAAAGAAACTTATTAATATGGTTCAAATTAACACTGATTTCCAAAAGGCCGACCTCTATACAAAAGCCTTTGACAAATCAAGATTTTTATTCTTGTTAGAGGTAAACGGCATGAAAAAGAAGGATGACGTTGTTCCAGACCAAGAGTCGAGTTAATAATCATTTTTATCAATTACGTTCCTGTATATATTTTCTTTCTTGCGTTTATTAAAAAACTCAAAAAGATTTTTCATTTTAAAATTTTAGGGGAGAAAATGTCAGTAAGAAAATGATCTCTCGCTGAGAAAAATGATAGTACACAAACGCTAGTTATCTGAGACTCCAAAAAGATTTCTATATTGTGTACAGTTATTTGTGTACAGTTTAAAAAAAAATATTTCAAAAAGATTTTCCATTTTTGTACAGACTAAAACCCAAAAACATCTGAAAAACTCAAAAATGAGAAATCGTATCCAACCTTTGGGAAGTAATGGCACACTAACCATATGTATGAAGCACATTGCATTTAATGTCATAGTGAATAGTCACACTAAGTCGACATGTGATGCATTGATAGGCTTATCTTACTGAATCTCGACCATTGATGATCAATCTATACCATATTAGATATTGTCTTGTGAGTCACATAATGGTGAAAGGATTGACGAAAATCAACAATAGAAACTGAAGGTATTTCTCATTCTGTGCACACCAGTTATCATCGGTTTAATGAGATATCAGAAAGTAGTTATAAAATTAAAAATTAGATTCCGAAGTCGTATACGTGCCATATTGCCTTGTAAATACCTGGCTGAAGCCGTCCATGCGATTAAGAATAAAATAAAAGTATGAATCCGAATCCGTATATGTGCCATATTACCGGGTTGCAGCATGGTTGAAGCCATCCATGGGATAGGATGAACACAAACACCGTTAGCTGCATACGTGCCATATTGCCTTGTAAATACCTGGCTGAAGCCGTCCATGAGCTGATGGCTGTCACTGTGAATACTAAAATATATATATATATATATATATATATATAAATATATGTAGTAAAGAAGTAACAGGGAATAACTGAGATCTCATGAACTTATGATGACTGGTTAAGTAAGTTGTGCTGATTTGAAACATTAACATGTTTTGAAAAGTAATTCAAGTCAATTCTTAACTAGTGTGGGACACACAGAGAATGGACTCAATCCTTCAAGATCATCTTGTAAGTGTTGAGAAGAGGTCTGCATAGGTTTAAGATGGACAAACATATCAATGTTGCATTTTGACTAAGTGTACTTAAAGCTCAGATAATTTGCAATGTTGCTGATTGCTATGAGCTTAGTACTGATCCCACGTTCGGATCTTTCTCACAAAAAGATGTGTAAATACCATTGTATAGTTGTATCTACAAAATTCAAAATGTCTCAGATCATTAGTCATTAAGCCTGTATGATTTCTCATAAGGATCATTCTTACTAAGACATGCGTGTATATATCTTGTTGATATTATTTTCAGCATTACATATTCAAAAATCCAAAAAGATTTTACTTTTCCTGAATTTTAGATTATCTGATAAGACTCGAACGACTGTCAGAAAATCAAAATTTAAAAACCGCTTGACTTCCTGATTGATCAAATCGTTCCTTTACTTCATAAACTATTCCAAAACTTCATAATTGATCCCTCACTTCATAATTAAATGTAAATTACTTCATAATTAAATTTTTGTTAAAACCAATGTGGTCGGATACCCCATTTAACTTGAAAAGTTTAATTTGCATAAGGGGATTGTCCCATTCGTACGAATGGATGAGCAAAATGGCTCACTATTGGTTGAAAACCATAGTCGAGTGTTTTGGTGTCTTAATAAACCAATTAAAATGCTAAATATTGGTTGAAAACCATAGTCGAGTGTGTTGGTGTCTTTTTCGGCAAATCTTTTCAAGTGTTGGTTGATTTTTGGACAAGTTGGATCGCGACCCGTCTGTCACACGAATGGACATACTCTTCATGTTCATTCGTATGAATGAACGCTCATTCACACGAATGAGAACTCATTCACACGAATGAAAACTCATTCACACGAATGAACCCTCATTCACACGAATGAACTCATTCACACGAATGAACACTCATTCGCACGAATGAATAGGCAGAATGATTCATTCGTACCAAGGGAAAAATGGTCCAAAAGTTCATATTTCCAAAATCTTGCATGTATTGATCTAAGGTGCTTCATGTTTTTGTGTTTGTAGACTGATCGTTATGGCGCACAGAGCTCTAGTTGTTCTTAAGGCTTCCATAAAAAGCAACATATGTGCGTACATGATTCCGACATCAAAGAATGCACGTCCGTTTGTCGGCATGATTGAGTTTCTATCCAGATCCAGGATTGCTGATGCTATATCCCAACTCTGCACTCCATATACGTCGCACCAAAGGGAGTTCTGGGCCTCCGCCGAGATTGACTGCGAGGTATCTCCACCGGTCATACGAGGGAAGATCGCAGGTCAAGATGTGGTTGTATCGGCAGCTCACATTCACCGATTGTGTCAATTTGGTGATCATCCTAAAGATCCAGTGACACTGGATAAATATCTGGTCCGAGGATGCTTCATGAGGATAAAGTACGACGGGAATGTCGCCGAGGGAGTTTTAAACAAAGCGAACCTCTGTCCGTAGTGCAATTATCTAGGACATGTTCTTCTGCATTGCCTCGGTTCCCGTCGTGGCGGATTTGATGATATGCGTGAAACAATACAGAGCGCATTCGTTGCACTGGTGTTGAACATTCCGTTCAACTTTTCCGAGATGGTGTTCACGCACGTTAAGGAAAACATCTATCTTAAAGGGGACAATGTGTATCTTATGTACCCCAGATTCTTACAAATGATAATAGATGACCAACTTCCTCTTCTACCAAGGTCAGATGTCGACATAATCAAGTTAGAACACATGACGGACGTCACTCTAAACAAGGTACAGACCTACAGGGGCAGACCAACAAAGCCACCTCACAAACGACTCATTGGACATCTGGCAAATCCAAAGTATGTAGCACCAGTAAACAGAAAATGGCGTCACGATAACAGTGATTCGGACAGGGAGGATATTGTTGTACCTCCAGCTGACGACCAAGATGATGACGACCAAGATGGTCAGGGAGATGATAGCAATACTCCTCATGTTTCATCTACCGCTGCCACCACTCCCACTGTTACTGCTATCGATCCTTCCCTTCCAACTAACCCAGAAGACGTTAACCTGGACACCGTCCTGTTTACTGATTCTGAGGAAACTGAAGATGAATTTGAAATCAGTCAACAAGAGGCAAGATTGGTCGCAACAAAAAGAAAAAGGGGAGCAGATCAAGGAAGCTCAAGGGTTGATGATAACGTCAGGGATGCTGACTTTGTCCCTGGCTGTCTACAAGTATCTGCTGCTCCTTCTTCCCAATCTATCCCGGTCAAGAAGGGAAAAGGAAAGAAAAGAATGGCCAAACGCCAAAAGTTTAAGCTTGTTAGAAGGACGGAGAGCACCTCTGCTACTACAGCAACTGCCACCAGGTCTGAGGCTCCAATGTCAACATCTATGCCTCAGACACAAACTGTGCCTCCTCCCATCTACACGACTGCTCCTACATCACAGCCATCAACTATTCGAGCTGAATCTTCAATGTCACTGCTGACTGTCTCTCTACACGACCAGATCAGTACTTTAAAAAGTTTGGTACTTCGTTTACTGGCTCAGAATGAAGAGCAATCAAAGCGTCTTGATCAACAGGGTTTGCTGATTGACCAACAGGGCTCGCAGATTGGTCATCTGACTCTGCAAAACTCTGAACAATCTCAAGCCATCACAAGTCTCACCAACAGGTGTAATGATCAACAAGTCCTCCTTCTCACTGCTACAAACCAGAATCAACAGTTGTCTACAACTGTTGATGCATATGCTCAGAGGATACAAAGGCTAGAGGAGGAAAACAAAAGGCCGTTGGAAAACTTAGAAAGCAGAAGAGACTCGACACCCAGAATTGAGGGTGCTCGCAATGATGGTGATGATGGTGATGATGGTGATGATGATGATGATGACGATGAGGATGATGATGGTGACGATGATGATGATGATAGTGATGATGATGACAATAATGACAAAGATAAGAACGATGGTGCCAATGCTGGTGCTGCATCAAGTGCTGCAAAGACAGCAGAAGCAGAGGCGCGAACAAAGCAAAAATCAGACAAATCAGAAAGCTCATCATCAGATAAACAAAAGGGCACTGAAGGTTGATAGTTTTTGTTTTAAGTGTTTTAACTTGTCTTATTGTAAATATTAGATTATTATGTAAATAATTTCAGTTTTATTTTGATTAAATCAATGAAATTTCTTATTCTCATATGTTTACTTTATGATTGTTTATGTAAATAGTTTTGGATGTGATGCCTCTCAAGCAACAACCTTCAAAGTTAACTTATGTGCTTGACATGCAAGGGATCATCCAACATTCAGTTATTTATGACAAAGAGGAAGGGGAAATCGTACACTGCTTGTCAAAAGAACAGATCGCCGAGCTATTTCAAATGAATCCCGATGAAGTCATCACTGAAGAGGCATCTGTTCCTACAACTGATTATCCCTCCTCTGACGAACTAGAAGACGTTGATGAGGTTGAAGTCGAAGACATCACTGATCAAGAATATCCAAAGTACACATCAGTAGATGGTGATGATCTTCCCTCCTTCGCAGACTTATTCACTCAGCAGTCCGACGAGGAGGTCAACCGCATTATCGACAACAAAGAAGATGAAGCCGGTCCCTCCACTATTGACATTGACGAGCTGAATGAACGTAAAATTCAGTGGATGGAATACATGGCCGAATTAAAGAAGAACTCAAAGCCCTCTCCTCCAACCAAGTACACTAAAGTTTATCGACTCAAAGGACACAAGTCTGATGGTCGTATAATCAGTTGGGCATACTTCAACGACTTAAGCTGCTATGCTATAAAAAGAGAGAAGGGCATACAATATTTCAGGTACCCTCATGACTTCAAGACGCTGCCCGCATTTGAAGTAAATCAATTGGCGCGTCTAAAGCTTCTATACAGCGAATCTTTCGGTCTATCCGAATGGTTTGAACGTCAATTACAGTACGAATACCGGAAGAAGTGGGTGAACTTCAAGCCACAAATGCCTACACGTTACATTCACAAGGAAAAGGTTCATCCAATCACCAAGAAGCCCCTAATTGTCTTAAAGTGGAAACCTCCAACGATCATGAAGAAGATTCCTTTAAGGAAAATGATCCAGGACTTCTCAGATCAGTACAAATGGTGGTACTATGATGGGCGTACTGGTGAAGCTGTTATAGTGCTTTGTAAAGAAGGGTCATGGGAGACCATTAGGGTCTTTGATCCCTTGTGGCTGACCAATTTGTCTGAACAAGATGTTACAACTTTATACAAGTGTCAGCCGTTTTTTGATGTTGCAGATATAGACCAGGCGTTGCAGTATGTGAAGGTGATACGTATATGCTTTGCTTTTGACATACATGCCGGGGTCAACTGGAAAACTCGTACAAAAGAGATGTTGAAGACCAACTAATGTTAGTTAGGTCTTTTTGAAGGGATCTAGGTCCAAGGGGGAGTATGTAGATGCATGATATGTCCCTAATCCCTTGTAGTATGTATTTCATCATGAGAATGATCCATTCGCGCGAATAGATCATGAGAATGATTCATTCGCTAGAATAAGTCATGAGAATGATTCATTTGTACGAATGAACCATTCTGATGATTCATTCTTACGAATGAACCATTCTACTGATTCATTCGCATGAATGAGTCCATTCACATGGCTCATTCGTACGAATGGCCTCTGCACTATATATATAACTTTCACTTCATGAGCACAAAAAAAAAATAGTAGAGACTAACCAGAGCAGAACCAGACTAAGCAACAGAACACACACAAACTCTTTGCACCGGCATTGTCGAATCTCTGTCCGTTGAGAGTTTCCAGGTCTTGTATCCAACTTCTCTACACCAAAGGGTCGATAGAAACCTTCGTTTCGACATCTAATCCGCTCGTTTCTCATGACCCGATCCGTGTCATAGATTGGATTGCCAATCAAATCGGATTCCGCACGATTTGGTTCGGTTAATGTGTTGAATCATTGGATCAAGGTAGATCCCGATCCAACAATTGTATTTGTTGAACAATGTTATGAAATCTTGGTTTAATTTAATATATGAAACGTTACTTGAATCATGTGCGTATGAACAGTCTACATGTCCCGCCCCGAAGTATTCCGCCGTCAGTTGGGGTGTGACAACATTTACACATCAAGTTAAATAATCCAGGATTAGTTGTCGAAGGGTTTATTTACTTGATCACTCTCATCAGAGTGGAATTGTGTGATAATCATCACTAATAATGAAAAGAAACGGTGTAGGTGAATTTTTTTTAATGTATGCGGGCACATCCCCTTTATTTATCTACACGTTTTAACGCTTGAAGGCCAAATCATTATAGAACTTTGAAAGAAATTATCGGAAGTCTAGTAAGATAGGTCCGATGGTTTGATGAGGTGTTGAGGCCTTAGTTTCCAAAATCAGGTACCTAACTACGACAAGTCAAGGCCTTGATGCATTCCATCCTTCTGGGACAAAAGATTCTAACTGGCATCTCTCCTGTCAAATCAGCATGTAGGTTAAATTGGTTCAATCAAGTTTCAGGAAATAGCACTCTCGCATGCTATTTCTCTTAATTTCCCTGGAATGGTTTAGCGAAACCATCTTTAGCGGCCTGAGTGGAGAATGAGACAACTATATAAAAATATTTTACGGAGACGCGATCTCCTGAGCTTAACTTTGGTTTTTGTCAAATCTCATTACTGGTGATTTCTATCGCGCACGTTATTCGTAACTCAGCATAGATTGATTTCTTAAGGAAATAGATGTCGAACCATAATTCGAGACAATAAAATCTCACAGTATTATTGAATCATCAGGATTTTCGTGGTTCAATTACAGGTAAACGTGTATCAAGATGAAGAAGGAAGACATGTTTAGAATGTCTGAGAATAGCATAGTTGACATGCCTCAACAAATACTAAAGATAAGTGAGTCTTCATGGGGTCCAAGAAAAATGAGAATGGGTTTTTAACCAGTTCTGAGGGTTAGTGGCGCAGTTCCATTACCAACAGTTTGCTGTAATCGGATAGAAGCGATAGAATATAGAAATGAAACTCTATGTTTATCCCTTTTGTGCTTCTCGAAAGCATTTTCTTGGATTAAAATTTTACTCACATTTTAGGTTTCATGTCACATAAAATCTGCCATTAACATGGGCCATAATGGATTAAAGATTTCAAGGTTTCTTGTGAGCTCTCGCTGGCGAAGATTGAGTTTAATCACCACTTCACCCACAGCTAGCACTACCTTCCCGCTTCATACTAGCCCTTTGGTCGTATCGTCATGATTTGTAGATTTATGACCTGCCTATCGTGTCCAAGAGGCAGATAAGTCTTATTTGTTTAGGTTATCCTCCGTACGTTTAGGTGGGGAAGTAAACAGTGAAACTGTGGAAATAGTCTCATAGCATTAGTGTTCCCTGAAATGGACTATGGGTTTGCCAACCCGTTAAGTTTGTAGACTGTGATTTGATATCATTTTCAATCTAGTATAGGGCTCGACCCCGTAAGTTAGATGTCCAAAAGTAATAGCAGAATTACGTATAATATCCAAGATTTGTCGAATGTGAGGACGTCATGTTCTTAGGTTCCTTAAGGATAACATGTAGGCATCCCAAAATATCTTGGAGAAAGTGAATATAAAATTTGAAGGAAAGTTGAGGAGTCGAGAGAAGTTGGTATTACATCATGTGACTAGATGTTGGAGTGTGCTAGTAGTTCAAGTCAAATGATGATGATAACTTGTTGTTGTTGTAGCCGTGATCAAGAGACAAAAGAGATATAGACGAGTTTGAATGTTGGTATATAGCAAATGATGGTAGGATGTGATCTTGTGTAGGTAGTTTAGTTGGTACTTGGATATGATAACATGGATTTTGTCTACTAATCTTGGTAATACAAACATTGGAACAAAAGGATGATCCCACATGGGCCATCTTGGCCGTAAAGTACAAGAGGGGTGGGTGGTTTGGGTTGGTAACCTTGACAATTGAGATTATATATTTGAGTGGAGGGCACTATTCGTCGTAATTATGACGACGTGATGTTTGGAGGTTGAGTTCATACTAGGACAAAGTCTTAAATAACAGGGATTTGACTTAAGAGTGGAGTGTGCAACTTGCCACAATGATTAGTAGTGGGTGGTTTAAACGCGGTACACTACCCGCAATTAATACCCATTAGTTAGTCATTTTAATAAATAAATTTTGAGTTTGTCAATATATGATACATAAATACCCATATATATATATACTTGTAGTTTAGACGCGTTAACGATCTCAAATGAGAAACATTCAAGTTACGTATATTTTTACTTGCAGATATGATCGCTCACATTTATACGCATCCTAAGAGAATAATATACAACGATAATTCTAGTAATGTTTTACGAGGATTTTCATATTGTGTCATGAAATATATATTAAAGACTTAATCATCGAGATATGATCGTTTATTTAGAATATAATTCTAAATATTTTTTCTTTGCAACAATTAGGTGCCATCGTTGGCGTTATACGGTTTTTACGTCCGCATGAACTGGTAATTCTTATAATTACTATGAAATGAAATGATAGATATATTATGTTCGCTAGACTTTCATTGTTCAAGTGAATGATTCAGGAAACTTGTTAATGTAAACACGTTTAAGTCGTGTACGGATGATGACTTGGAAATGTCGGGTGTCACACTATCTTATATAGTGGGACGCATTAATTGTGCAATGAGGGATTTACCATGTTTTATTCTTTGAAAGCACAATGAAAGACGGAATTAACTTTGAGAAAGTATAGAAGAGGAAAGTTGTATTGCTATCCTAAGTTGAGTATGTGGTTGTGGGTTGGGGGGGGTGATTTGTAAGGAACCAAAATCCAAATATAATATTATTTACTTAAATAATATAATGAGGGGTGAAATTGGATTAAAGTTAAGTGGAGGGTTTGTTTTAATTATGGAAGTATGAGTCAAATATGAATGTAGAGGGGCATGTTATGCAATTTGATCAATTTTATTTTGGTAGGGGATTGAATGGCGACACACACTCTTGAAGGAGTGTGTGTGTGTCATGATTTTAAGAGGAGAAAAGAGGAGAAGAAGCACCAAACTCAAATCTGGAAATCGGAGCTTGAAATTGAGGGTTTTGATACATACAATTCTTTCAAATCATCAAGTAAGTGTTATTTACATCTCTTGAATCCATTTTAGCTTGTTCTTGATGGGTTTGGGTAGTGGAGCCCTAGAAGGTTGAAATTTTGGGATGATGGTGTGTAATTTGTTGTTTGGAAGTGTTAATCTAGCACTACTAAAGCTAGAGGACTAATCAAATCATGTTAATTTCACCTAATTTGAAGTTTTGAAAATTAGGGTTCTTGAGACCCAATTTGGGGGTTGTAAGTCCCAAAACAACGATGATGGATCTTCAAACACACGAACAAACACACATGATATCAAAGTCTCACATGTAGTAGGCGGAATCTACACGTGTGGTTGTTGATGCACTTTCCTGTGACAACACTCTGGATAGAGTCTAGGTTTGTATGTCTAATGTCTGTATTTTGTCTTTGTATGTAAGAGTCATTATGTAATAGTTTATCGAGTTGTATTTACGTTTACATAATGTGTTGTTGATTTCTTCCAAGTGTTGTGCGCACTTGTATGTGCGCAGGAGAAAGCTCCTGCGTACTTAGCAAGTACGCAGGAAGACCTATGCGTACTTGTTAAGTACGCAGGAGTAATTGGTCCTGCGCACTTACTAAGTGCGCAGGCATCATGTCAGTATAAATAGGATAGGTTCACAGAAGCTAAGTACGCAGAACCATTTGTTCAGACGAACTCAGTTTTGCTAAGTACGCAGCTTGTATTCTCTCTGTAACCGTCGAGTGTTTATAATACAAATAACGATTATTGTGACTCTTGTGTTCGGTTTACTTTGTTCAGTTAGACTCTCCACCTAGTCACGGGTATTCCGCACCCGGTCCGACTAGTAGACCACTTGCATGTGACGATCCACCACACCCGGGGGACCTACAAGTGGTATCAGAGCATTGCTCTTGAATTCGAGTGTTGTAAGTGAGTTTGGAGACGTTTTTACTGAGTTTTACAAGCAAAGAGAGGTTATTTTGTTGATTTTTGTGATAAAAAAGGGGTAGCTCTTGAGCACTTTTTTAGAAGCAAAAACCTCTCAAAAACCGATCTTTGTTGTGTATTTGTGTGTTTTGAGCATCATAGGTTGGTTAGAAACTTGTTTCTGACCCTTTGGCTCAATTGCATTAATCATCAGACCATTTTTTACCAACTCCGGCGAGTTTCAGGTCACCGGAAAAGTTTGGTGAGAGTTGCTGAAAAGGTGTCCTGCGTACTTACCATTTTTGGCAAAAAGTACAGTTTTCTGCGAACTTGCTAAATACGCAAGAGTTATCTCCTGCGTACTTACAAGTGCGCAAGACTGAACTGCGAACTTAAGACTTATCCTACGTACTTAACAATTTACTCCTGCGTACTTTCAAGTACGCAAGGGCAAATATTAAATACGCAAGACCATTCATAAGTGCGCAAGGCCAATCCTAAGTGCGCAATAGCTACTGACTTTTCTGATTTTTTGACCAAGTGTTCACCATGTCAAACCTTCAGAACCTCAGTAGTATGTTAAATTATGATAATGAAATCGGTACTCCACAGAAACTTCCCAAGTTGCTCAATGTAAACGATTATTCCAATTGGAAAGCCCGTTTTGAGCACTATATTTCATACCCCGATTCATCGTTATGGATACATATTCTTGAGGGATATAAGCATCCCACCCACTTGTATCTTGATGAAAACGTACCTAAGCCTATCTCTAAGCTGGATGCAGAAGAAAAGAAAATTTATGATCGAGAGAAGAAGGCATTGGGTTCAATCACTATGTCATTAACTCGGGATTTGTTCTACAGTTTCCGAGGATATGAATCTTCTAAGGATATTTGGAAAGCTTTACAGAAAAGATTCGAAGGAAATAGTGACATCAAGAAAAGCAAGAGGGATCTGCTCTGGAAGCAATACGAGTGCTTCAGATTTATAGAAAATGAATCTTTAGATGATCTTATCTCTAGATTCTATCACCTACAAACGGAGTTGAAATCGTTTGAGCTTAAATATCCAGAAGAGGAAATGGTGGAAAAGTTTTTGGATGCTCTGCCACCGAGATATGAGATGTATACAACCCTGATGAGGGAAAGTTCAAAGTTCTACGAGATGACAGTAGATGAGGCAGTCGGTAAGATTCAGGCTCATAACATGAATCTTATTAAAAGGGAGAATTCTGGAAGACCTCAGATACAGGACCCTTCCATGTATCACGGGACGAATTCCACGTCAATGTCTTCCGGCTCTGGGATTGCACTCTTTACTGGGAAATCCATTGAAGAAGACCACTCTAATGGTTGTGGTGGTCATGCATGTTATGCATCAGGATCAGGGTTTGGATCTCATCAACAAAATCAACAAAACTCAAAGACTCCTCAGAATACGTGCTCAGCCAACCAGTCAGCTATTGCCAAGATAGCTGAAGATCATGTAGCACTATTCTCATCTTGCATGCTGGCATATGAGAATTTCATCGGTGGAAAGCTAACGGATCCTGAGACTATTGAAGAGGACTTCAATCAAGTGGATCCTGATGATATTGAAGACATGGATATTCAGTGGAATATGGCCATGCTACTGAGGAGGGCCAAGCGTTTCCTGAATAGAACAGGAAGAAACTATATTGGCGGGCACTCTAATGCCAAGGTTGGATTTGACAAATCCAAGGCCAAGTGCTACAAGTGTCAAAACTATGGACACTTTGCTCGTGAATGTCAAAAGGACAGAGCACCGGCCTCTGCTCTTACCAGACCTAGCCAGGGAAACAGCCATGGCCAAAACAACCAAAGTCACCACAATCATACCCAAAGTAATCAGTCCAATGCACTGGTCGCACAGAATGACGAAAATTTTGATTGGGGTGTGCATCTAGAAGACGCCATCATTGCTCAAGCAAAGGTTGGTCTCATAGCAGAAATCATGGAGCTGATGGAGGCCGAGAGGAAGGAGGCCGAGAGGAAGGAAGCTGAAGAAGAGGAATCTTCTGAATCTGAAGAAGAGGAAGCTTCTATAGCTGATGAAAAGGAGTCTACCACTGCTGTCGCTCTCATGGCAATTGGAGAAGGACAAAGTTCATCATCTGAGGTAGATTCTAACCCTTTCTCTGTTGTTTCTTGTTCTAAATGTCTAGGGCTAAAAAATGAAATTTCTGATCTCCAAGACATAATCGGACCCCTAAAGTTGGCAGCTAAAAATTACAAAACGAATGAATCACGTTTTAAAGAATCAGTTGAAATGCTACAGAAAGATAAACAAGACTATTCTTTAAAAATAAGCGACCAACAGGTTTATTTGGACATTGCGTATAGGGCTTTGGAAAAGAAGAACAATGAAATTAACAAACTGCAAAATGAGATCTTGCAGCTCAAATGCACTAACGAGAAATTGAAAAACTCTTGCTTCGTGGTGGAACACTACGAATCCGTGGTGAGAAAAATGAATGGCCTAGGACTTGGTACCAATGCCATTCCTTCACCAATAAGTGGGCAGTTTGTCAATAGCTTGATAGACATTGATCTCACTTGTCTAGATGAGCCCTCTGATAAGGATGATTCCCCTAAAAAGGATGAATCCTCAAGTAAGGCTAACTCCACATCTAGTGAGGAGTATGTTACTGCTTCTGAGGATGGGTCGGTTAACACTTGCCCTGAAGGAGTAGTTTCTGAGGAGTTGTTGACTGAACAGAAAGTCCAGAAAAACATTATCACTAATAGTGATAATTGCATTTTAACTGAACCTGATATCATTGAAACAAATGATAAACTTAAGGGAATGCTTTACGGGGGTTTTTAAAATATTAACCAAGCTAAGAAAGAGGCTTTTTATCTCATTATGGGCTGGGTTACAAAGAGAATTTGCAAAAGTATTATACCCCAAAACATCAAACTGTAAAAGTTCAAACTTCTGTTCATAAACCAACTCTTCCTTCTCACAATGGTGAGTTTTCTAAGGCCAGAACTAAAGAGCCTTACATGAGAGCTTATGTTGACAAGAGAAATTGCTTCCACTGTGGCTTGGTAGGTCACATTGTTGTGAACTGTCCTTCTAAGAACCCAGGGAAACGGCATGTTGTTTCACGACCAGTTGTTATCCCTAAGTCGCCAGTAGTGAAAGCTCCTATCAGACCAAAGCAAAATGTGGTGAAACCACCAGTGCAACCGATAGCTAAGCCAAAGATCAAATCTGAGGCCAAGCCATCTGTTGTAAGAAAGGTAAAGCAACCTGCTGTACCTCATGTGTCTACATCTGGTAGTACACGCACTGGTGAGAAACCTGTGGCTAGACTCTCTAAGCCACAGAGAAGAAGAAGGAATAAGAGGTTGAGAAAGCTGGAACAGCTGACTAAAGCTCAATCAGGTGAAGCTTCCACAAGTTCACCGGCTGTGATTGAACCAAAGTCTCCTGTTCTGGTTAAGATTCAAAAGAGATCCTGGAACAAGAAAGTTAAAGATTCTCAATCTCCTGTTCCCAATTCCTCCAAAGATTCACCAATTTTGGACAGTCATCATGACTGTGAGTTGAAAGAAGTAGTTTATTTTGAGAAGGATGGACGACCCAAGACCACAATGGCTTGGGTCTCCAAATCTAACTAATTCTTTTGTTACTCGTGCAGGGACGTCCGAAGGGTACTATCTCTAACTGCTGGTATGTAGATAGTGGATGCTCCCGGCACATGACAGGAAACATGGCCTTGTTTCAAGACGTTAAACCATTTAGAGGCGGCTATGTGGCCTTTTCCGGAGAAAAAGGCGGTAGTATCACGTGTCAAGGCGTGGTTTCGAACGGTTGTGTTAGCTTTGACAATGTCAACCTCTGCGAGCAGCTGAAGCATAACCTGTTGAGTGTCTCACAAATGTGTGACAAGGAGTACTCAGTGATGTTTGACAAGTCAGAATGTCTGATTCTCAAACCCGGTTTCAAAGTTCCTGATGACTGGATTCTGATGAGAGCACCAAGAACAAACGACACTTATCAGATTGATATGAGCGTGGCAAAAACCACGTCATCAGTTGCTACTTGTTTGCTTACAAAAGCGACAGAGCTTGACTCCATCTTGTGGCATAGGAAACTCGGACATATTTCTTATCGTAAAATGAATCATCTTGTCCGAAACGGTTTGGTAACCGGGGTTCCTAAGCTGAGATTTACCGTTGCAGATGACTGTATGCCTTGTAAAAAGGGCAAACAGCAACGGAAGTCTCACAAGCCCAAGCTCCAAAACTCTATCGATACCCCTTTGGAGCTATTACACATGGATCTGTTTGGCCCCATAAGTATCAGGAGTATTGGAGGTAAGTCATTCTGTCTAGTTGTAACTGATGATTTCTCAGGTTTTTCTTGGGTGCATTTTTTAGGTACAAAAGATGAGACTGCTGATATTCTTCAATACTTGATCCTGAGCTTGGAATCTCTTTGCAAGCTGAAAGTTAGAAGAATAAGGAGTGACAACGGAACTGAGTTCAAGAA
The DNA here is from genome assembly GCA_023525975.1 of Smallanthus sonchifolius. NCBI lineage: Eukaryota > Viridiplantae > Streptophyta > Magnoliopsida > Asterales > Asteraceae > Smallanthus > Smallanthus sonchifolius. The sequence continues at coordinate 50,710,003 of CM042023.1, forward strand.
TAATTTGATGGAAATTTTCTGTCTCAAGAAAGGGATCCGTCACGAATTCAGCGCGCCGTACACGCCTCAGCAGAATGGAGTTGCTGAACGGAAGAACAGAACACTGATTGAGACTGCAAGGACTATGCTGTCAGATGCAAAGCTTCCTGTCACTTTCTGGGCAGAAGCAGTAAATACAGCTTGTCACGTCTTAAACAGAGTTTTGGTGGTGAAAAGACACAACAAGACTTGTTATGAGTTGATCAACAATCGACTTCCCAATCTTGATTACCTAGTTCCTTTTGGTAGTCCTTGTTCCTTGTTGCTACAGTATAAAGATCGTCAATCTAAATTTCATGCGAAAGCGGTGGAAGGCATCTTCTTAGGATATGTTGCCAATTCGCCCTGCAAGAGAGTGTACAACATAGGAACTCGTACTGTCGAGGAATGGTTCGAAGTGGATTGTAGTAAACACAGCATTCCACCAGAACCAAAAGGTCCAGCTTGGGGTTTTGATTATGATGCGCTATTCAAGTCTTTCAATCTTCCTGAGCTATCTGCAGAAGACGCCGAAAATGTTTATAATCTATTGAATGGCGGCAGTTTTTCTACTCGTGCTACTGTACCAATTATAACTCCTGATTCCAATGTTGCATCTGCATCTGGAACTTATGACTGTGATAACAGAGAAAGTGTTCATGTTGTTGGAGATGACGCTCAAGCCAATCCTAACACAACTGTAGGAAATGAAGCTCCAGCTGATCCAATTCACATTGAATCTTCTTCTGCTGAAACACAGGAAATGGGGGAGTTGAGCACAAATCTAGATCCAGAAATTCAAGAACCAATTGTACCGGAGACGAGAGTGCATAGGAATCTTCCAATCGACAACATTATTGGTGATCCTTATGCCGGTGTTCAGACTCGTCATAGAACCATCACTGAGAACACCAGTCTTTACACAGAGATATTTGACACTGGTGTCATGGAAACATGTATGCATGCTGCATTCGTGTCCCAGATAGAGCCGAAGAATGTGAAGGAGGCTCTCACTGACAACTGCTGGATTGAGGCGATGCAAGATGAATTGTCCCAATTCCAAAAGTTGCATGTATGGGATTTGGTTGACTTGCCAAAAGGCTTTCAACCAATTGGAACCAGATGGGTGTTCAAATGCAAGATGGATGATCGTCATGTAGTTGTGAAGAACAAGGCAAGATTGGTTGTTCAGGGTTTTTATCAACAAGAGGGCTTGGATTACACAAAAGTATATGCCCCAGTTGCTAGAATTGAGGCCATTCGACTGTTCTTGGCTTATGCCACATATGTCGGCTTCAAGGTCTACCAACTTGATGTGAAGAGTGCTTTCCTTTATGGTAAAGTTCATGAAGAAGTCTATGTCACTCAACCTCCCGGTTTTGAAGATCCGCATAATATCAATAAAGTGTACAAGCTCGACAAGCACTTTATGGTCTTCATCAAGCACCGAGGGCATGGTATGAGACACTATCAAAGCATTTACTGTCTAATGGTTTCGACCGTGGGTAGATTGACTCGACTCTCTTCATAAGGAAAGCAGGAGGTGACATTCTTCTTGTGCAAGTATATGTCGACGACATCATTTTTGGGTCAACCAATGAAAGGATGTGTAGGGATTTCGAAAAGGTGATGAAGTCCAAGTTTGAAATGAGCAATATGGGTGAACTGTCGTTCTTCCTGGGTCTGCAAGTCAGTCAAAGAGAGGATGGAATTTATCTACATCAAACTAAGTACGTGCAGGACATCTTATCAAAATACAAGATGAGTGATAGCACTACTTATGGCACACCAATCCCAGTCAATCATGGTTTGCATCCTGACAAAGATGGGAAGGATGTAGACAGCAGGTTGTACCGTGGGATGATCGGATCACTTATGTATCTCACAGCTTCAAGACCCGATATTATGTTTGCTGTATGCTTGTGCTCAAGGTTTCAGTCTCAACCGAAGGAGTCACATATGATAGCTGTGAAGAGGATTTTCAGATACCTGAAAGGGAAACCCCGATTGGGTCTTTGGTACTCCAAGCAGCAGTCATTCGACTTCAAAGCCTACACTGATTCAGATTATGGCGGTTGTAACCTTGATAGAAAGTCAACTTCTGGCGGATGACAATTCTTTGGAGACAGACTGGTCTCCTGGCAGTGCAAGAAGCAGTCAACGGTTTCTGTCTCAACTTGTGAAGCAGAATACATTGCTGCAGCTAGCGGTTGTTCTCAGATATTGTGGATTCAGCAGCAATTGCGAGACTACGGCTTGAACTTCACTGGAACTCCTTTATTCATTGACAACAATGCCACCATGTCCATCACAAATAACCCGGTGAAACATTCCAAAACTAAGCATATTGAAATTCGCCATCATTTCATCCGTGATTGTGCTGAAAAGCATTTAACTGAACTTGTAAAGGTTCACACGGATGACAATCTTGCTGACCTTTTCACAAAGGCATTTGATCGGTCCCGTTTTGAGCATCTTGTCAACTTAATAGGAATGTTCAATCCCGAGTGAAAAATTAATTTTTCTTAAATCAATTCAATTTATGGAAGTTAAATTTTATTTCTTTTAAATTTTTCTGTATAGTTCTGTTAGTTTAAAATACTTTACAAAAATTAAAAAAAAAATGGAGAAAATTTCAAAAGTTCACTTGAGAAATGAGGAAATGATAGTACATCTGAAATGATCTAACCATCATAGACTGCTCATATGGGAAATGATTGCGTCATGTTTACTTAATTGTTTAAATTATTATGTTTTTAATCTGTTTACTTACAAGTAATTTGAATTGTTAGTAGGCTGTATGCGTCTTTGAATCACTAGTAGTGTGGAAACTAAATCTAAATTACAACTGTGATTTGAACCCATGTTTGCAAGTGTGTGTGTGTAAAAGAATAGAAAAGATCATTATCAGATAAAGGATGTTAGATTTTGGCAATAATTTTCTTTTGAGATCAGTTTCGGGTTATGTTGTTAGCACAATTAATGCGGTTCATCTCACTGCCCATACTCACAAGTATGCAAGGAGAGATTGAATCAAGACATGTCTCTACATCAACCGTTGCGCATGTATTCACCCTTGAATCATTCCTGGTTCATTGAAATCAAATCCAGATAAAAGTTGGATCCCGTTACCTTATAATCAAACACCATGTTCATTATCCCGAATCATCATACCGATATTCAAAGAAGAAAATCACATGAAACCAAGACAATTGAATCACTCGATTCTGAATCTTAAGATTCTTGATAATCCTCATGGATTCTGCTTGATTTTTCTGTGCTAATTGATGTAACTTCATTCTGAAAATTAAGAATATCATTGGAAAAATCTTAGATGCCTTGAGATAGTGCAAAATATCATAGCATTTAAGTGGGGTACACGTTGTATATTTTATAATTAATAACTTAATACACAAGAACATGATACAAAGATGCATATAGTTTCAAATCTTATAATATTGTCAACTTGAATTACTTGTTTATGTGCTTATTACGTAAGAATACAGAGTAATACATGACATGATCCCATATTCTTTGATGTTTATATTGTATCGTTTTTGCTAAAAATTAGTCTGATATGATCCTCTGCTCGTGTCTTTGATCAAAAATAGCTTGTGTGAATACTTGTATATTTCTATCTAGAAAAGAACAAAAAGATTTTAAGTTTATGCATTGTTTAAGTTTAATTCAAAAAAAAAAAAAAAAAAAAAATTTTATGTTTAACCTTCATGAATTGTATTTGAATCCTCCCGATTGAATATTTTTATCTTGTTCGTTATTTGACTTGAAAATCTTCATAATTCTGAGTTGAAAATTGCGCACTTAAAGTTTCTGCGCACTTGTCAAGTACGCACGAAGTAAGACTTGCGCACTTAGCAAGTACGCAAGAGTTAATTCGTGCACACTTAGCGAGTACGCACGAACAATATCAGTGGGGTATAAAACCAACACTTAGAAAATTTTCAGGTTTACTCATTCAAACCCAAATTTTTTCCCCCCTGCGATTTTTCTCTCAAAATCGAGTGTGTTCAAACCCGTTTTTCATCCCGTCTACATTATCATCTTCGTATTTCATCTCTTTGGTGAGAATCTAGGCCGATTCCATCCATAGATTCGTGATTTTTTGGACCGATTTTTGACTTAGAATTTTTGGGTTAAATCCGTAAAATTTTTGGGGTAAAATGGGTTGTTTGGGTAATTAGTGTCTCTAACAAGTTATTAGGATACCTAATCGATCCTCCATTTTTCCCTTTGGTCATCGATTGATCCGACGGGTTGAAGTCGAACCGTCAGTGGGTCGATCACTGACCTAGGTCAAAATTTGATCGTGTCTTAGTGGTTAATGTTGTTGATAATGGTACCATAGGTTCGAATCCCTGATTCCGACCTAGTGGCTACCTAATCAACACGCATTTTGAACGAATTTAAATCTTTGAAATTTTTGCTAAGGGTTGTTCTTGCGCACTTAGCAAGTACGCAAGAAGTAATTCCTGCGTACTTGTTAAGTACGCAAGAGTAAAATCCTGCGCACTTGCTAAGTGCGCAGGACCAACACTTAGAAAATTTTTCAAAGTCTGAAATTTTTTACAAAGTGTAACTACTATTCTATGTCATGTGTGTCTATTTCCATTGTTATAAATTGTTCTGATTATGTTTTCTATGTGTGTTTGCAGATAATGGCTCGTGCATTCACTGACGAATTCAATCTGTTGGCGCACACTGAACCAGAATGGAAAGGGGCAGCCTTACAATATAGAGAGATTGTGGACTTTCTGAACATATCTAAAATAAGCTATGCAATCTCGGCTAATCCAACAGTCTCAAGACCATACTTAGAACAATTCTGGGAGACTGCAGAGCACGATTGCACAGTATCCCCTAATGTCATAAGGGCTACTGTTGATGGTTGGGCTATTGCAATCTCTGAAGATACAATCAGACGAGTACTGCAGTTCAGAGACCTTGCCACCGACCCGACATCCTATCCAGATTACTACGTGGATGGGTGTTGGAGGCAGAGAATGGGATATGTCGGGGAAAGGGACTATGCTTCTTACAAGAAAATGTGGGTATTAGATCAATGGCGTTATTTTGCCCACATCATGATCATGTGCATCTCATCCAGGAAAGCAGGGAAAGATGCGATGGGTCATGACCTTGCAGCTGCCATGGTGGGCTTGTCTCTCAATCGGGGCTACAACTTCTCACGCTTTATTTTCAAAGCAATTAATGACCAGATAAATACAGCTGAGAGATTTAGGTTCCTTTCATACCCGAGGTTTGTGCAACTTTTGATCGATGATGCGTTGCCAAACCTGCGTGCTATCGGGGAGAGACTGCAAGTGAAAAGGGTGGCCAAGAGAGTCTTTGCACAGTTCCTAAAGCCAGGCAGTGTAGAACCTACCCCTGAGCATACTGAACTCTTCGGCCACCTGATTAATGAAGCATACGTCGCTCCGGAGGACTGGAACTGGTATAGTCCCAACTCGGGACCAGAGATGAGTGATCACTCTGATGAAGAACAAGATGAAGAGAATGAGGATGATGAAGGTAATGATGAGGGTGATGATGAAGGTGGTGTTGGTGGTGCTGAGGAATCCGATTCGGAGGCTACAGAATCAGATTCTTCTGATTCCGATGATGCACCATCACAGGCACATCCGAGGAGACAGGCACAGGTAACCCAGCCTGCGTCGTCTTCAAAAAGAAAGAGACAAAGCTCCAGCAGCGAATATGAGCCGGATTCCGACTCTGGCGCTGCTTTACAAAGACAGAGGCATGAGAGCACCAACAAGAAAAGGGGCGATAGGCAAGAGGTTGCCATCCCCAGGGTTGAAGAGATTCCAACTGTGCAGCCAGAATCTACCATGCCAGCACGGCAACTGTTTAGTAGGAGGAGAAGGCCACTGGTACAAGCAGATGTGGCGGTCACGGTGGTCACAGAGGTGATTCCTGTGACGGTGACCCTCCCTATTCCAACCGTCCAGGTGACGGTGACTGCTCCACTTCTCACGGAGTCAGTCACCGTCACCCCAACCATAACACCCACTCACATCATACCATCCCCAACCCCAACACCCACCAAAGAGCCGTCAGGTCAACCCTTTAATTATGGTGACATCTCACAGGGGTTCGACTTTGACACAATCTTCTCTTCCCCCATCCACAACGCCGAAGCCTCATCATCTAGGCATCCGGATCCAAATGAAGCTAGGATCGATGTGCTAGAAACCGAAGTTGCTGGTTTGTTGAAGACTATTCAAAAGTCAAAAGAGGATTCTGATGCTCAACAAGCACAGATAAACTCTCTGGCAGATGAAGTTAGGATTCTGCGTTGCCAGAGAACGGGGACTGATGAACGGCTGAAGAATGTGATGGCGCAAAATGAACTATTAATGAAGACGAATGAAATGATTCTGGCCCACAGAACTTCAATTGAGCTAAGGCTGGATGCTCAAAGGCAGGAGCACGCTACTATGGTCAAATTGATTGCAGAACTGACCGAGAAGCTAGGTGCTCAGGGGGAGAAGGAAAAAGAAAAATCCACCGGTGCAGAGGGTTGTCATCCAGTCGATTTGACTAAGGATGATGACAAAGACAAGGATCCTGAAGTCGGTCCTAGTGGAGGTGAGCACCAAGCTTCGGCAATTGTGCCCATCTCTACTACGTCAATGGCTGAGGGGGAGTCTACTACGCAAGAGGGTGGTGATACCTCAGGAGGTGGTGGTGGTGGTGATAAAGGGAAGTCAGTGGCTGGCGAGATTCTATGTCTCGAGCTTGATTATTCTAAAGAAGCACAGATCGATGCTCTCCTTAATCTGGAAGAAGGAGAGATCGACTCTGGTGATGATTGGAACGACGATGATGATGATGTGATAATCGAGATTCCTAAGGGCGACGGGGATCTAGAGTATGAGTTAGAGGATGGTGAGATCTTTGAAATACCATCGCTCGAATCTCTGCTCGAAACAGACACAGGCTCAGTTGATACAGCAAGTAATGTTGAAGCTACAACTGATGCCCCCCCGGTCGACCCTATACCTGTGGACCCCGAGGCACAAAAAGAGAAAGACATGCCTTCTGCATCTACAAAGGGTCCAGCTCCAGTTTGGCAAAAGACGTCTATCAAAGACAAGTATGGAGCGACAGGTATGATCTTAGCTGCCAGGTTTGAGGAGGACAAGCAGTTGTTCACCATCAAAAGATCTAGAGGGGTTCAATACTTGAAACCAACCAGTGAGGCGTTCAACTCTTTGCCCAGGTACGACCTAGTTAACCTTGCAAACCGCGACCTGCTGAATCACTCGAATCATGCAGTAGCAATGGGTTTGTGGAGTATACTACAGCGTGAAGCAAGATCGGGAAAGTATGAGTATCTCAAGCCTCAGGTGCCCAGAAGAGTCAAGGATAAGCATGCAGTGCATCCTGTGACTAAGAAGCCGTTAAAGAGATTGGTATACAAGCCAGTGCGATGTGAAACTAAGATTCCCCTGAGCAAGTTACCTCAGGATATTCTTGGTGACATGTGGTACTGGTACGTTGATCCAAAAACGGGCGAGGCTGTGATCATGGGTAAAGGTAAGTCAGATAGTGGAAACACAGTGCCAAAGGAAGTGATCAGGGTTTTTGATGAAGTCTGCTTCATCAATTTCTCTGTGAACGATCTGGAGGTACTAGCAGACAAATTCTGTATCCACACTGACGAATAGACAAAGCTTCTCTCGGCCAAATACGACAAGTTAATCAAGTTCTGTCTTGATTACAAAGAGAAGATGGAAGCTAAGGAAGTAGTGCTGTGAAGACTAAAGATTGAAGACTGAAGACGATGAAGATCCCGAGCTGTTGTCAAGGGGGAGTTTGTTGATGCACTTTCCTGTGACAACACTCTGGATAGAGTCTAGGTTTGTATGTCTAATGTCTGTATTTTGTCTTTGTATGTAAGAGTCATTATGTAATAGTTTATCGAGTTGTATTTACGTTTACATAATGTGTTGTTGATTTCTTCCAAGTGTTGTGCGCACTTGTATGTGCGCAGGAGAAAGCTCCTGCGTACTTAGCAAGTACGCAGGAAGACCTATGCGTACTTGTTAAGTACGCAGGAGTAATTGGTCCTGCGCACTTACTAAGTGCGCAGGCATCAGGTCAGTATAAATAGGATAGGTTCACAGAAGCTAAGTACGCAGAACCATTTGTTCAGACAAACTCAGTTTTGCTAAGTACGCAGCTTGTATTCTCTCTGTAACCGTCGAGTGTTTATAATACAAATAACGATTATTGTGACTCTTATGTTCGGTTTACTTTGTTCAGTTAGACTCTCCACCTAGTCACGGGTATTCCGCACCCGGTCCGACTAGTAGACCACTTGCATGTGACGATCCACCACACCCGGGGGACCTACAGTGGTGATTCAGGAAACAGATTCAAAATAACACACTTGTATATAGAAGAAAAGCAATTACAATGAAAAGATAATCTGAGCCGCTAACCCTACTCGATTAGAGGAAACATGTATATATACTTAGTTAAACAAAACAAATGTAAAGGCCACATGTTCTTTGCCCCATGGCCGGCCCAAAACACCCATGCCGTGAACATTAAGTTCACAGCTCACACCTAACAATCAATGATACATAATCCTCAAACTAACTAGGTGAATTAACAGAATTGAAAGTCTTTAAGTGAATTAACTAGAACCTTATTATGAATAGGCACCTGCTTTGTGGTCTTTGTTGCTGGCTAGATAATGTTATACAAACTTCTACTAGTATGAGGGTCCTTAACACCCTTTTCCTTCTTCAGCTTAGACTCCATAGTCTTCATACCAGCAAAATTTGTGAGGCACTATTGATTCAAGGAAAATATGTGGATGATATTTTGGAAAAGTTCAAGTTCGCTGATGCTCAAGCTGCTTCTACACCAATGTCTCCGCGACCAGTTCTGGTTGCCGACACAACCGAGGTTGCTATTGATCATAAACTTTACCAATCTATGATTCGTTCAGTGATGTATCTGAATGCCAGTCATCCTGACATTATGTTTGTAGTGTGTCAGTGTGCCCGTTATCAGGCCAACCCCAAGATGTCCCATTTAACTGCTTTAAAAACGAATCTTTTGGTACCTAAAGGGCAAGCCTCGACGTGGCCTTTGGTATCCGAAGGATTCAAATTTTGACTTGTATGCTCTTTCTGACAGTGACTATGGAGGATGTCAGCTTGACAGGAAATCTACAAGCAGAGGATGTCAATTTCTGGGGGTTAGGCTCATTTCTTGGCAATGCAAAAAGCAACACACTGTCTCCACCTCCACTCATGAGGCTAAATACATTGTTGTATCGGCTTATTGCTCACAAGTCATCTGGATGCAACATCAAATGATGGATTACGGTTTGACTTTTCTAAACCCCACAATTTTTTACGAAAATGAGGCTGCAGTACTTATAGTTAAAAATCCGGTACAACATTCCAAAACCAAGCATATTAATATCAAGGTGCATTTTATTCGAGACTGTTTTGAGAGAAATCTCATCTGTCTTAAATGTTTTGATACTGACAACAATGTTGCAGATATCTTTACAAAAGCATTTGATACATCTCGATTCAATGTGCTTGTAGAATCCCTGAAAATGATTGGTTTTAAAGATTGAATAGGTCACAAAAATATTGTTCTTTATTGTTTAAATTTGTACATCATTTTATTTTAAATTTTTTTATGCACAAATTTAGGGGGAGAGTCTGCTTATAGATAGTTTATTTGATAATATGAGTCTGCCTTAAAATAAGAAAAATACAAAAAGAGTCTGCTTATTAATAATTTATTTGATTATTAGAGTCTGCCTACAAATAAGAAAAATACAAAAAGATTTTGAGTTTTGTTTGAGTCTGCCAATAGTTCAAAAACTAGATTAATCCAAAAAGATTGTGTTTATGTTTGAGTCGATCTTTTGCAAATAAATGGGAAGTCATATCAATGTTCGTTTCTTAAGGATTAGATCAACATATGTAAGACACTAAATTGAACTGACTAGGATCAACTTGGGATTTGTTGATAGGCTCTGCATGGGATACACTTGGACATCATAAGTTTATGTCCTTAATGGGGGATATCTCATAGATAGGTATAATTAGTATTTCCTATTAATAATTGAAAACTTAAACATAAAGGTTGATGAACTGTGGATAAAACATGCTCTATCGGGATTGCACTAACTGAGACCCTTCACAAAAGGGTTGCGAGTTGACTTGTTATAAGTCCCTGTATATAGTATATATTTATAAAAGACATGCGTTGTCAAGAAAAGGTGAAAAAACACTCAATGTAAATGCAAAGCTAATCTGCAAAGCAGAATTATTAAGCAAAAAGACACGCATTGTTAATTCCGTGCATTAGGAATAAATTCAAAAGATACGCAATGTTAGCGCATACATATTAGTATATTTGTACATATTTTTCTTTTTGGGAATATGTGACTGGGAAGGGATCTCTTGTCAATGCATGTAAGTTCGTCATGCTATGACCGTGTGCATCTCCTGTTTCTGAACATATAAGTCCGTAGTGCTATGTTCTTGATAAATCTTGTTAGAGATTCCCTGAACAGTTCACAGACCCATGCTAGTTATGCTCAAATAGTTGTTATTTAGGTGCTCAAAAGACCATGAGGAAGGGAAGGTTTACTTGATAAGTTATGGGGTCCATTAAAGTTCATCAAGAATTTACATAATTCATAGTCAAATAATTACAGGTTTCTAAGATATGAGTGTGGGACCCATAAAGTCAAAGAATTCTACCAAAACAAGATAATTTAAATCACAGTGAAAGACTTAGGTTTAACACTGAAGCATGAGTTTAAAAGGATTTTAAATATTGGCAATCTACTTGACATCTCTGAGTAAATCCGTGCTGAAAAATGTTCCCTGGTCTGCCTATAGAACTATATGATCTCATTGCAAAATCTTTTTCAACTAAATCATTTAAGGGATTAAGATTTTTTTGAGTATTCGGGTTATTGGGGTGGCCCACCATGGTTCACGGTGGGCCCCCGTGTTTAGTAAATCGGGAACTATTTAAGGATGGGACAAACCTCACATTGAGGGTTTTATGTTCACGGATTAATTCATTATCTCTCTCACTCGGTGCAAGTCTAATTTGCTATTCAAATTCTTTGTGTTTTTGCTCGTTGACAAGAAAGATTGTAGGTTCAAGGTATGATTCACAACCCTACTAACTGATTGCTCAATTAAAGTACTTGATTATCAATTCGGTGATGAACCATGAAGTAAAGTGCTTCATGTTCATATCTCAGGGATTTAGGGTTATAAAATGAAATTGAGAGATTGGTTGTGGTCGAAATCAGTAGACGACTAAGTGTACATGGTCAAAAATCCACAAATCTGATTTGACATTGGTCAATTTGGAAGAAAGAGGCTTCTTTACTGTGACACCCAAACCGACGACGGAATACGTCGGGGCGGGACATGTAGACTGTTTATGAGCACAATGTTGACTAGATTTCAATAATTTAATCATCAAATTTCATTTCAAACTATTCAAACACAACCAAATTCAAACAAGTACGTAATTGAGATACATAATATTCTTTATTTAAATTTAACTAAGTCCAAAGCCTATTTGTAGCATGTCTTGATCAAACTCACATATTAGCACTTGAAACATGAATAAAATAAAGTCAACTAAAACGTTGGTGAGCATACACATGTTTATACATAGATAGTGTATAGATGTAAATAATTAAATCCTTACATAACATAATAAAATAAGACATTTAAGGGGAACAACTATTGTGTAACCAAAGTACAATCAAACCTTTGTAAATAGCATGCAAATTGTGTTGTCGGTAACAGTCACCCCAATTTGGGTGGGTTTGTGTAACATCCCAAAAATAATAAAACGAATAAATATAGCGAGACCGGTGATTTAGTCAGAATATTTAAATAAAAGTGAGCGGGCTTGGGCTCGGCTTCAATGGGCCGAGGGAAGCCCAGGTATATAAGAGGCAGGGCAGCCCTCTTCTCTGCTCATTCCCCACTCACGCAACTTCTAGAAAGAGAAAGGAGAGCTCGGGTCTAGAGAGAGAAAGTTGACGGATCATCCCGGAATTGAGGGAGCAGGTTACTGCTAAGCTCGTGAGAAGAACCTCCGGATCAGAATCTCGATACAGGTTGCCTAAATCTGAGTTTTTGTTCGTTTTTGGGATTTTCGGGTTTTGGCTAAAAAGGTAACGATTTTGTGGATGGAACTTGAAAATGAGCTTAGGTATAGCATCTAGAATGAAAACCGAACGTTTTGATCTAAGAAAAATTGAGATACTGACTCGATCAGACTCGCATGCAAAAAACATTATATTTTTGGGAAGACGATCTGTGCAGGCCCATCGAAACTACTAGTTTCGATATGTGCAGGCCCATCGAAACTACTAGTTTCGATATGTGCAGGCCCATCGAAACTACTAGGTTCGATATGTGCAGACCCATCGAAACTACCTAGTTTCGATATGTGAAGACCCATCGAAACTACCTAGTTTCGATATGTGCAGACCCATCGAAACTACTCAATTTCGATATATGCATACCCATCGAAACTACCATAGTTTCGATATGAGCCAACGATCCGAAGTTATCACATCTAAGTTACTTATCGAAACTACCAAGTTTCGACATAAACAACCTATCGAAACTATCAAGTTTCGATATAAGCAAATCCATCGAAACTACTAGGTTTAAGCATAGGGATGTCTAGTGTCATATAGGAGCACTACCTTACAAGTATGGATTTATTATAACAGATAGTGAGTGACATTAGTGACGCTCAGTAGCCAGCTAAGAGTATTTCAGAAACTGCTTATCGGGTTAGTTCTAAAGCCCTCTTTTAAATGTTTTGGGCTGGTGTGCATACTTACGAAATGATGTTTTAACGAAATGATGTTTTAACGAAATGATGTTTTAACGAAACGATGTTTACGAAAGGAAAGGTTATGAAGTGTTTTTGCCAAAAAGGTTTATCAATATTTATGAACGGTCTAAATGAGGAAATGTTTAATGAAAAGGGAAAGAGGTTAAGGTTTAAAGAAGTCATTACAAATCTAATCTGTCGAATGAATGGAATTGACAAATGAAGTCTGGGAATGTGATTCCCAGCCTTGTGGTAGATTATGGACAGCGAGCCATATTTACCATAAGCACAACAGGGCAGTGTCTTGGTGGCCTGTCGATGGTTTTGATGTTGTACAACTGGTAAGGGAGTAACGACGGTTACTCGGGTGATGACGATCATCCTAAGTGAATAAGGTAAGGGAAATCAATGACGGCGATACGTAACAGTTGATTCCCAAAGGAAAGATACGTGTTGGGCAATGACGGCGATACGTAACGGTTGACCCCACGTAGTGAATGGTTGGGCAATGACGGCGATACGTAACGGTTGACCCCATGTAGTGTATAGTTGTGGCAATGACGGCGATACGTAGCTGTTGCCCACAACACCAAAGGTTCCTTCGGGGACACTGTGACGCGTAAAGTAAAATGCAGAATTAGATAACGATAATGTATGACTTAAATGAATGTTAAAAGTTTTAACGAACGATCCGTTCAACGGTGTTTATGATAATGATGTTGATGATGATATGGGCACGAAACCTTTTTAAAGATGTTAGATTATTACATGCTTTTGTGAAAGGTTTTACTAAATGAATGAATGATATGTTTTTGGCAAATGTTGATGTTAAAGTTTTTATTAAATGCTAGAACTCACCAGCATAGCTGACTTTTTAGTGTGCACATTTAGGTTAAGGCAGGTTATGAGGATGTACGGTGATGCTTGGCTAGCGATAGGAGCTACACGGCTGACTGTGAAGACTGGCATCCCGTTATGCTTTAGTTATGATGTATTTATGTTTTAAACAATGTTTACGCATCCGCATGTATGAACAATGATGACGTTATGTTTAAATGAAAGTTTCCGCTGCGTTATTTGATATTCATGTTTAAGAACTGTTTGTGAATGAGTAAATCCAACAAGTGGGGTCTCCTGGGTTTGGGGCCTTACAAGTTGGTATCAGAGCCAGGTTTGAGAGATTCGGACACTCCCAGTGTCTGAACTTAAACTGTGAATGGGACCGAAAGCGGATGCCAGTACGGGTAACTCGAGCCACAGCATCAGGTATGAAAAGTAGAGTATGTGTATGTAGTATGCCTTAGAAAGGGTTAGGAAAGGACTTGTGTTTTGATGGAATCACAAAGGTGGTCAAATAGAAATTGAAAGGTAGTGTAATGGTTAATTGCAGATGGCCAGTGTATATTAACATCTTACAGTACTTGTTGAATTTTATTTGTTAACTAGCGTGATGACATTGGATTTCTTGTCTTATAGAACGAAATGGCGAGGAGAGGGAAGTGAAGGCGTGGTGGCCGTACCGGCGGTCGAAACGGTGGGCGTGGCAGGATTCCTACGCGCCAAGAGCACAGTGAAGAAGAAAGTGTTCACACTGAACCGGAGGTTAGTGTGCATGGAACTGAGGAGACACAAGTTGCAGAACAACCTTTCACTTTTGAACTAGAAGTGAGAGTAGCCATAGCTCGAGAGTTCTCCGAGTTGATGAAGAAATCTCTGCCAAGTCTGTTGGCTGAAGCATTAAAGAAAGTTAGTGGGGAAGGCGGATCTAGTGCGGCAACTGGTGCCCAGAACAACGAGACCGACAACGCACCGCCTGCTCACGGGTGCGACTATAAGTCATTTAAGGCATGTGACCCGCCGGTCCTGACTGGGAAGAAGGACGCGGTGGCTACTTTTGATTGGGTGATAAGTATGGAAGCCGCCATCCGTCTGAGCGAGTGTCGAGCAAATCAAGTAGTGAAGTTTGCTGCTAACTCCTTGAGGGAGGAAGCATCCCACTGGTGGGAAGGTGTACGTCCGGCTAAGGGGGATGAGGTTGTTGACTCGATGATGTGGAATGACTTGAAAACTCTGGTAATCAAGAACTTCTGTCCAAGGAACGAGATTGAGAAGGTAGAGAGGGAATTTCTGGGTTTGAAGGCCGGGAGCATGACGCACCGGCAGTACACAACCCGATTCAATGAACTTGCACGTCTGGTGCCACATCTTGTTACGACGGAGGAAAGAAAAATTTCCTGCTGCATTCAAGGGTTGCCGGACCAGGCCCGCACCTATGTTAAAGCAAACACCCCTACTACCTATGATTCGGTAGTAGAACTGAGCGGCGTAGTATTCGATGATCTGGCGCTGAATGTCGTTGCCATTGAGGAACCGAAGAAGAGGCCGAGCTTCTCGAACAAGCGAACTGGTGGAAGGATGTTTGGGACTCGTGATAAGAGGGCTCGGGTGAATGAGCCGACTGTTTGTAAGAAGTGTGGAAGGGAGCATGTATGTGAATGCAGACTGGGATCTAACTTGTGCTTTAAGTGTGGCAAGACCGGACACTACTCCCGTGAATGCCCACAACACTTCAAGTGCTATAATTGTGGGGATGCCGGTCATCTAAGTAGGGAATGCCCGAAACCGAGAATGGGTGAAGCCGGGAAAGGGTAAGGCCCGGAAAGGAAAGAAGAGAGGCCTCGAGCAAAGACTCGTGCGTACGCACTGACGCAAGAACAAGCCAGGGCAGACCCCGATGTGGCGTCAGGTACGTTCATCCTGGACAACGCTTTTGTTTCTGTGTTATTTGATTCGGGTGCCAGTAAGAGTTTTATATCTGCGACTCTTTGTAAACGAGTAAAGTACAATGTGAGTAAGTTAGAAAAGGCCTTTAGCGTAGAAACCGCTGAGGGTAGGACTGCGAGAGTAACCGATGTAGTTGACAACTCCATGATAAAAATAGAAGGTCATGAGTTCCCTGTCAGATTGTTTGTTATGGTTTTGGGAGGGTTCGATGTCGTGTTAGGTATGGATTGGCTAACTGCCAATGAAGCGCAAATTATATGCAAATGAAAGATAATCCGACTCAAGGCTCCGGATGGTAGCAAAGTCGAGGTTCTTGGAGATCGGGACGCCCCGATGCCAAACGTCATCTCGATGATTAAGGCAACAGATTACTTGAGGCGCGGATGCGAGGCGTATCTGGTGTACGTGATTGGCAAGTGTAAGGAAGTGAAGGAACTAGACGATGTACCCGTGGTACGCGAATACCCGGAGGTGTTTCTAGAGGATTTGCCTGGGATACCACCCGACAGAGAGATTGAATTTCGAATCGACTTAGTACCAGATGCCCAGCCCGTGACTAAGGGTCCATATCGACTAGCACCAGCGGAGATCAAGGAACTTATGGTCCAACTAGACGAGTTACTTGAGAAAGGATTTATCCAACCGAGCATCTCGCCGTGGGGTGCTCCGGTGTTGTTTGTGAAGAAGAAAAACGGTTCGTAGAGAATGTGTATTGATTATTGCGAGTTGAACAAACGTACCGTGAAGAACAAGTACCCGTTACCAAGGATCGACGACCTGTTCCATCAATTGCAAAGCGCAAGTTGGTTCTCGAAAATCGACCTTCGGTCCGGGTATCATTAGTTGAAGGTGAGGGAAGAAGACATACCGAAAACTACATTTCGCACGCGTTATGGATACTTCGAGTTCCGCGTGATGTCTTTTGGACTGACGAACGCCCCCGCAGCGTTCATGGATTTGATGAATAGAGTTTGTCGACCAATGCTGGATCGATCGGTAATCATGTTCATCGATGATATCCTCATTTACTCCAAGAATGAGGGTGATCACGCGTGTCACTTGAAGGAGGTATTGGAAGCTCTGAAGAAGGAAAAGTTGTATGCTAAGTTCTCCAAATGCGCGTTCTGGCTTAGGGAAGTCCAATTCCTAGGTCACGTCATCAACCCGAACGACATTATGGTTGACCCAGCAAAGATAATGACTGTAAGGGAATGGAATGTTCCTAAGACGCCAACTGAAATCCGCAGTTTCTTGGGATTGGCAGGCTACTATCGGAGATTCATCCAGGACTTCTCGAAAATTGCTTCGCCGTTAACAAAGTTGACTCGGAAGGAGGTAAAGTATGAATGGGGTTCGACCCAAGATGCGGCGTTTAAGGAATTGAAGGAGAAGCTAACCCAAGCTCCAGTCTTGGCCCTTCCCGAGGGCAATGAAGACCTAGTGGTATACTCTGACGCTTCGGGTCAGGGATTGGGATGCGTGTTGATGCAACGCGGGAGAGTGATCGCGTATGCGTCGCGGCAGTTGAAGATTCACGAAGCTAATTATCCGACTCACGATTTGGAACTTGCTGCTGTCGTATTCGCATTGAAAATCTGGAGGCACTACCTTTATGGGTGAAGTTCACTATTTACTCCGACCACAAAAGTTTGAAGTACTTCTTCGAACAGAAGAAACTTAATATGACGCAGAGGCGATGGTTGGAACTATTAAAAGACTATAACTGTGAAATAATATACCATCCTTGAAAGGAAAACGTGGTGGCTGACGCCCTAAGCCGAAAGGATGTGCCTACTCCTATTAGAGTGAAAGCTTGCCAGTTGGTGGTAACATCGGATGTGATGAGAGAAATTGAAAAGGCTCAAGAGGAAGCACTTAAGGAAGGAAACATAAAGAAGGAAAGGATGGTTGGCCAACGGGACAAGTTGGAATATAACACCCTTGGTGTTAGGACACGTTTTGGACTGGTATGGATACCTATGGGTGGTGAGCTTAGAACCAAAATCTCGGATGAGGTTCATAAGTCCCGTTACTCTATCCATCCCGGTACCAATAAAATGTACCAAGATCTGAGGAATGAATACTGGTGGCCTGGAATGAAACATGAAGTGACAAAGTATGTAAGCAAGTGCTTCACTTGCTCATAAGTAAAGGCCGAGCACCAGAAACCGTATGGAAAGATTCAACCACTTGATATACCAGAATGGAAGTGGGAACACATTACCATGGACTTCATAACCAAGCTACCTCGCACAGCTAGAGGTCATGACACCATATGGGTAATTGTGGACCGATTAACAAAGAGTGCTCATTTCCTACCTATTCGCGAGACGTTCTCGTCAGAAAGGTTAGCGAAAGTATTTATTAACGAAGTAGTAGCACGGCATGGGATGCCTTTGACGATAGTATCCGACCGGGACACACGATTCACATCGAGGTTCTGGAAAAGATTTCACGAGGCGATGGGCACGAGACTTAATATATTAGTACGGCATACCACCCGCAAACGGATGGTCAGTCTGAAAGGACCATTCAGACGTTGGAGGATATGCTTCGTGCTTGTATTATCAATTTTGGCGACAGTTGGGACAGTCATCTGCCATTAGCCGAATTCTCCTACAACAATAGTTATCACACGACGATAGGCATGCCGCCTTACGAAATGTTGTATAGGAGAAGATGCAGAACCCCGGTTTGTTGGGGCGAGATTGGACAGAAGGAATTAGGGAGTCTGGAGGTAATAAGGGAAACGTCGGAAAGATTTGATCAAGTCAAAGCACGAATGAAGGCCGCACAAGATCGTCAAAAATCCTACGCGGACAAACGGCGAAGGCCTATTGAGTTTGATGTTGGGGACAGAGTAATGTTGAAAGTGTCACCCTGGAAGGGAATCATACGATTTAGGAAGAGAGGAAAGTTAAATCCGAGGTTTTTCGGACCGTTCAGAATAATGGCACAGGTTGGTGAAGTAGCTTATCGGTTAGAGTTGCCTGATGAGTTAAGGGGAATTCAACCTACCTTCCATGTATCACACTTGCGAAAGTGTTTGGCGGATGAATCGGCTCACGTACCACTTACTGACATCGAGGTAGACAATAGCCTTAACTACATCGAAGAACCCGTGGCCATCCTAGATCGAAAGGAGAGACGTCTACATAATAAAGTTATCCAATTGGTTAAAGTCTAATGGAAACATCGAAAGGGATCGGAAGCCACTTGGGAAACGGAGACAGAAATGAGGGAGTCGTACCCTCAACTATTTGACTTATGACAGGTTTCGGGGACGAAACCTATTGTAAGGGGGGTAGACTTGTAACATCCCAAAAATAAAAAAATGAATAAATATAGCGAGACCGGTGATTTAGTCGGAATATTTAAATAAAAGGGAGCGGGCTTAGGCTCGGCTTCAATGGGACGAGGGAAGCCCAGGTATATAAGAGGCAGGGCAGCCCTCTACTCTGCTCATTCCCCACTCACGCAACTTCTAGAGAGAGAAAGGAGAGCTCGGGTCTAGAGAGAGAAAGTTGACGGATTATCCCGGAATTGAGGGACCACGTTACTGCTAAGCTCGTGAGAAGAACCTTCGGATCAGAATCTCGATACAGGTAATGATCTTGCCTAAATCTGAGTTTTTGTTCGTTTTTGGGATTTTCTGGTTTTGGCTAAAAAGGTAACGATTTTGCGGATGGAACTTGAAAATGAGCTTAGGTATAGCATCTAGAATGAAAACCGAACGTTTTGATCTAAGAAATATTGAGATACTGACTCGATCAGACTCGCATGCAAAAAACTTCATATTTTTGGGAAGACGATCTGTGCAGGCCCATCGAAACTACTAGTTTCTATATGTGCAGGCCCATCGAAACTACTAGTTTCAATATGTGCAGACCCATCGAAACTACCTAGTTTCGATATGTACAGACCCATCGAAACTACTCAGTTTCGATATATGCATACCCATCGAAACTACCATAGTTTCGATATGAGCCCACGATCCGAAGTTATCACACCTAAGTTACTTATCGAAACTACCAAGCTTCGACATAAACAACATATCGAAACTATCAAGTTTCGATATAAGCAAATCCATTGAAACTACTAGGTTTAAGCATAGGGATGTCTAGTGTAATCTAGGAGCACTACCTTACAAGTATGGCTTTATTATAACAGATCGTGAGTGACATTAGTGACGCTCAATAGCCAGCTAAGAGTATTTCAGAAACTGCTTATCGGGTGAGTTCTAGAGCCCTCTTTTAAATGTTTTGTTAAATGTTTTGGGCCGGTGTGCATACTTACGAAATGATGTTTTAACGAAATGATGTTTTAACGAAATGATGTTTTAACGAAACGATGTTTACGAAAGGAAAGGTTATGAAGTGTTTTTGCCAAAAAGGTATACGAATATTTATGAACGGTCTAAATGAGGAAATGTTTAATGAAAAGGGAAAGAGGTTAAGGTTTAAAGATGTCATTACAAATCTAATCTGTCGAATGAATGGAATTGACGAATGAAGTCTGGGAATGTGATTCCCAGCCTTGTGGTAGATTATGGACAGCGAGCCATAGTTACCATAAGAACAACAGGGCAGTGTCTTGGTGGCCTGTCAATGGTTTTGATGTTGTACAACTGGTAACGGAGTAACGACGGTTACTCGGGTGATGACGATCATCCTAAGTGAATAAGGTAAGGGAAATCAATGACGGCGATACGTAACACTTGATTCCCAAAGGAAAGATACGTGTTGGGCAATGACGGCGATACGTAACGGTTGACCCCACGTAGTGAATGGTTGGGCAATGACGGCGATACGTAACGGTTGACCCCATGTAGTGTATAGTTGTGGCAATGACGGCGATACGTAGCGGTTGCCCACAACACCAAAGGTTCATTCGGGGACACTGTGACGCGTAAAGTAAAATGCAGAATTAGATAACGATAATGTATGACTTAAATGAATGCTAAAAGTTTTAACGAACGATCCGTTCAACGGTGTTTATGATAATGATGTTGATGATGATATGGGTACGAAACCTTTTTAAAGATGTTAGATTATTACATGCTTTTGTGAAAGGTTTTACTAAATGAATGAATGATATGTTTTTGGCAAATGTTGATGTTAAAGTTTTTATGAAATGCTAGAACTCACCAGCGTAGCTGACTTTTTAGTGTGCACATTTAGGTTAAGGCAGGTTATGAGGATGTACGGTGATGCTTGGCTAGCGATAGGAGCTACCCGGCTGACTGTGAAGACTGACATCCCGTTATGCTTTAGTTATGATGTATTTATGTTTTAAACAATGTTTACGCTTCCGCATGTATGAACAATGATGACGTTATGTTTAAATGAAATTTGCCGCTGCGTTATTTGATATTCATGTTTAAGAACTGTTTGTGAATGAGTAAATCCAACAAGTGGGGCCTCCTGGGTTTGGGGCCTTACATTTTGTCATACTCAATAGGTCTATCATTGTTAACCGACGGCTTAAATAGTAAATGATTGCACATAAATTGCACATAAACAATTAACACACCTAGCACTCAAACATAAAGCTCAAATTTTGTATACATGAATGTAAAGAGGATTTGTGTTTGTGTAGTTTGTGTGAATGTAAGCAATTGTGTGTATAGAGTTCATGTTTCACCCCAAAAAGTGTAAAAGAGTAAAATGGACTATGTAATACTCACTTGATTCAAGGGTGTAGCTAGCACGCGAGACTAGGTAGTAGAATGATCCTTGTAACTCACCACGTTAAACTAGTGTGTAATATATATTAAATTAATAATGTGTACGATAGTATAGGTCTAAGTCTAGGGTTTAATTGAATGTGTATACCAAGGGTTGTATAGGAGCGTAGGAAGTTTTGGTTTGTACTTGAAGATGTGTTGTGTAAAATGAAAGGTAAATAAATGGTTTTAAAATAATTGAATTAAGGTTTAGGGTTTAATTAACTAAATAAATAAGTGTTATATATTTATTTAGTTAGAAAATATTGTAGACATTATGTTTAGATATAATTTAAATAAATAATTGTTACTTTATTTATTTATTTATAAAGATATGTAACTAATATTGGTTCATGAATAAAAATCTTAAATCTAATTAAATTCTAAGTATGTTTTGTAAATGTAATTTATATAATAAATTAATTTATCTATCATTTGGATTGAATAGGATAACTAATTCAATTAAAATGGGTATGTATTATTTAGGTATATAAAGCTATAAATATTTTTAGGTGTTAAAATAAAATTTAAATTTTATAAAACTTTGTATAAAGTGTTTATAAATTTGACACAAAATTTTATAAATAACTTACTCAAAATAAATACATAATTTAAATTGAGTGTTTTAAAGGTTAATTTATAAAATAGAGATTTTATGTAAAAATCTGTTACCTTTTGTTCTAATAAATGTAAGGTTTATAAAAATATTTTTTATAATTATTGGAGCCTTAAAACGAGTTTTAAAAAAAACAGACCCCAGGGACTCGAACCCGGGTCTCTGCTGGGTGGGTCGGACGAGTAAACCACTAGACCAAGGGACGATCTTGTTACTGAATTGGTTTTGGATGGGTTTAAACCCATTATTAAAAGGGGCCGAGTTTTTGTTTAAATGAGGCGCAAAATAAAACAGGCCGGTCACGGGCCGTGGGTTTCGAACCCACGCCAACTGGTTCGGCGGCACAGTGACTTACCGGCCGGACCAGGTGGTTTCGCTGGTCGATTACTGATTCTATTTAATTATAACATGAAATTAAACGGAACCCAAATTCGAATACGCATCGACCCGCCAAGAACCCTAATCCCAATCGACCTCGATACCTTCTGCCATCATGAATTGGCAGAGGGCTTTCGATAACCAGGGGATTACGAATCGATTGACGTAATTGGTACCTGAATGGAATGAATGAGAACGACAGGATCAAATGTTCGACTGATCTTGGTGCGCGACAGGCTCCATGCAGTGATATGCGGCTCGATTGTAGGATGAGAGAGTTTGGGTGGACGTATACGAGGGTGGGAGGGTGTTTTAGTTCGATTAATCTTGCTTGTAATGACCGATTTGATTTCAATTTTGACCGTAAATGATGCGGAAAACTAATCACCCATTAATTCATTGATTCGGGATCGAATTGGGTCCTGATAATGGTCTAGGTACATACGGGATTGAGTTGCGAGTGATTTACTGTCATCAATCCAATCTTAATTCGCGAATTCCTTACTAATTAAGCTCGATTTGACTCTAAGGGGTCAAACACGTTTCAATTTGAAATAAGCCACTTTTTTTTACTGATTTTGGCTTCCAATCGGACCTGAGGGTGATGTATGGTCGATTACTCCATGCATGGGAGTCCAATTACACAAATTTGGGTCGGGACAGCCTTAGATTAGCACGAATTTTTGGTTGCTTTGACTTTTGGAGGTCAAAATTGATAACACAAGTCAAAATTATGGGTGTGGGGTTTTAATTGGGGTTCAAATGGTTAGGGGTTCAATAACTGTTAGGTTTACTTGTTAATTCAATGTATATATGTGTATGCACTTGTAATATGTGTAAATATATACATATGCATGTCTAAATATATATGTACATGTATTTGTATAGAGATTTTTGAGATAAAGGTGATGTAGAATTGAGAATTTCCATTGATTTCTAGGGTTTAATTGTTTGCACGAGTAAAATAAAACATTGACTAGAACCGAGTTTGAAATGTGTTATATTGAATTGCAATTAAAGATAATAAAATCAGAAATGTTACATTTATGCTTACCGTGAAAGGTTCTCGGGATAAATTCAAGTTTCCCGTGAACCTATTGGACTTCCCGTATACTCTTGTTTCCCTAGAAACATTGAGGAAGCCGTAAACCTTGGGGAAACGGTAAACCTCCTGTTTCTCGAGAATCCTTGGGATACCGTATACCTAATCTTATCCCAAGTTCTTTCAAATGAAATAGATAATTTAATTTATCATTATTATCATATGAATTATCATTGTGGTTCTAACTTCATATGTTTTGTGCAGATATGGCTGAGTTAAAATTCATACCAAACCATAACATCTGTGCATTTACTTTGGATCCACCTGAAGAATATGATTATTTTAGATCGATTGTTGTGGGATTGACAGTTTCTCCCATCAACTTTGCTGTCATGGAAAATCCAATAATCTGTCAGAGTTTTATTAGAGAGTTCTGGGAAACTGCTACCATTCACCCTAATGTCAATGGGGAATAATGCATTTATGGCACAATACAGAATAAGAGAGTGAAAGTGTCAGAGGCAGTGATCAGAGAAGCCCTACAGTTTGGGGATGAAGCTCGTCACCCAATTAAGCTAACTACAGATATTGTTACTCCAGTTCTTCATAGAATGGGGTATGAAGGCAATTACCCCCGATCTATAAGAAGCTGTTACACCCTTACTGGAGGTACCTGGCACATGTGTGCAAGAATTATATGACTAGAAGGAAGGATGGTTTTAATGAACTAAATGCTACAATATCTTCCGCAATGGTCGCTCTCACCATGAGCTGGAATTATAACTTCTCCAAGATGGTATTTGAGGAATTCAAGAGCAATCTGAAAGGGGCAAAGAAGGACATCATTATGATGTTTCCTAGATTTCTACAATTCATCATCAATAAGAACCACACTGATCTAGTACCCACTGTGGAGACCCCTGGATCTAAACGCAATGGGGCCTCTGATATTCAAGTATATGAATGTAAACAAATAGGGAAAAAGGGTATATCAGGATCTAAGTCCCCTTGAAAAGTTTGGAAGATTTGTTGAGTTAGAAGCAGAATTACAAGAAGAACCGGGTGTACAACATCAAGCTGAGGTTGCTGATGACTACGACGTACAAAAACTACAACAACCTCAATCAGAACATCAACAAGAACCACATCAAGAAAATCCGTAGTTACCTGTGTTAGAAGAAACTAAAGTCATATCTTCTTCTGATAGTGAGGGTACCCCAGAGAGACCACTGGTATCAATAAATCAGTATGTGCGTTAAATGGAAAACAAAAGAACAAGAGTTGAGATTCCTCTTCTCGCCTCTTCATCTAGTAAAGAAAAAAACGACTTCGACTACAACATGGATCAAGATCTTCCTTCAAGATTTAGAAGACGAAGAGATCCGAGGATTTTTAGAATGACAACACCTACACCAAAATCTACACCAACACCTACTTCTACACCACAGCAACCACAATCACCACCACCCACCTCAACTATTCCCTAATCGTCATCACAGGTGAGCCCTAACACTGCTACTTTTGACTCTAATCAGTTTCTTGTGTCATCAGCCGAAGCATACCGAGCTGAGAAGGCAAAGGGCAAGACTCCTATAGACTTTTCCACCCCTTCTCTTGTAGATCCTCAAATACTATAGGAAAGGGTATTTGAATTGGAACAACAACTGGAAGCACAGAACATGAGAATCATTACTCTAGAAGAAAATCAGGGTTACTTAACTGCCTTTGTGTTGTAGCTGAAAAAGAAGTTGGAAGAGAGAGAGACTAAAGATGAAGATAGGAAAGATGATGATGACAATGATGATAATGATAAAGGGGATGGAGATGCAGGAGAAAGTGGAAAAGGTGATGATGCATGAGATGATAGAGATGATGACCTTTACAATTTTGATTTTGAAGGGAAACTCAGAGTAAATGTGGATGATGTCTTTTATGATGAAGATCCTCAGCCTAAAGACAGAGACTCCGATCATACTGTTTCATCAACTGTAGAAATGTTTGACAGTTCATCTAACTAGTTCTTGAGTATTGGAACTCGACCATGTCAATTGGTTCGATACTTGGTTTTTACCTAAACTATATTACGCTGCGATAGGTACACTTGCCTATTATGTGTGTTTTAAATTTCAGTATTTATCATTTTATAAATTTAAAACCTGATTTCATGAAACCATATTTAATTATATAATTAAACTAATATCACACCACATCTCATTAAGTTGCCGGGGACACGGTGATTTCAAGAAAACTTCGAGTTAATAGATTAGCCTTTAATTTTCCATCTGTTTTTTTCTTACGTTTTGTTGCAGGTAGTGTATGATCCATTGCTCCACTACTGGTTTAAATCAACCTTTAGCAGAGCCCGAAAGATTCTTTCACCGCTGAATACGAGAAAAATATGCTAGAAAAATGGCCTTAGAAAATACACTATTTTAGACTATGGAAGACCATCACTTGAGGCTTTGGGGTCTAGTATCACAAGGCCTATGGTTGACGCTAACAACTTTGAGATCAAATCGCATGTCATTCAAATGATCCAATCATCATGCACCCTCCATGGATTACCCGATGAGGATCCACATGCCCGCATTGCAAATTTCCTCGAAATTTAGGACACTTTCAAACTGAACAGAGTTTCGAATGATGCAATTTGCCTCCGAATGTTTCCCTTTCCCTTAAGGGAATGAGCAAAGTCATGTTAAACTCTCTTCCTACCTGGTTAATCACTGCATGGGATGATTTTGCTCGTAAATTCCTGTCAAAATACTTCCCGCCAGCAAAAACTACAAAACTGAGAAATGATATTACCACTTTCACCCAAAAAGATGGTGAATCACTATATGTGACACCCAGCATTTCAGGTCAATATCCAAATTCATTTTAGCATGTTCATACTTCATATTTCCTGGATCATTATTTTTGACTAAGTATTGTCATGAGTCTAGCATAGAAAAACAAGTACATTTTAGTAATTATGATAATTACTAGGACATGAACACTTATAACCTGCAATGTACGGTCATTGGTGATTAACAAACTTTATACAAGTTAAGTCTAGAATCATGTTTGTTTTACACAAAATATATATTGGTGACAAAATCCTTAAAGGTTGACACAAAAATGTTTGTTCACATGGCCCTTAAACTATTTTCTATGTGTGAACACGTACAAAATAGTTAACATATTAACTATATCGGGATTCACTAGCAAATTATTAAAACTAGTCAAAATTCATAAAAATAAAGAGCATTTAACAATTAAAGTTCTTAAACCGGGTATCATATCTAACTAACCACTGGGTTTACAATACCAAGTACCCATTTAACTAACCACTTTGAATGTAACTAATGAATGAACAAGACCAAACCCCCCGCCCCCTACACCCCTTTCTCGGCCGTAAATGAGGTGGGGCCACCCACCTTGCCCACTCCATCTTTTCTCCATGATTGTCATATAGACCATGCTATTTCAACCAAAATGTCAAGCAAGAGTCAAATCCAAACTTTTCATCCACGTCTTGTGATGATTAAGATGTGTTCAACACTCCAACTCCTTTTTTTCATCCATATATATCGACACACACCACACACACACTTAGCTCTTTAAAAAAATCAAGAACAAACTCTCTTAGAGGTTCTAGCTAGGAGATTTGGAGATTTAAAGAGTTCTTGAGGAGTTAGGAAGCTCACACGAGGAAGATCTAGAATGTAACTAGTGAAGGAACAGGACCCAACCCCCTGCCCCCTATACCCCTTTCTCGGCTGTAAATGAGGTGGGGCCACCCACCTTGCCCACTCCATCTTTTCTCCATGATTGTTGTCATATAGACCATGCTATTTCATCAAAATATCAAGCAAGAGTCAAATCCAATATTTTCATCCACGTCTTGTGATGATTAAGATGTGTTTAACACTCCAACTCTTTTTTTTTCATCCATATATATCGACACACACCACACACACACACTTAGCTCTTTAAAAAAATCAAGAACAAACTCTCGTAGAGGTTCTAGCTAGGAGATTTGGAGATTTAAAGAGTTCTTGAGGAGTTAGGAAGCTCACACTAGGAAGATCCCGAATGTAACTAGTGAAGGAACAAGACCCAACCCCCCGCCCCCTACACCCCTTTCTCCGCCGTAAATGAGGTGGGGCCACCCACCTTGCCCACTCCATCTTTTCTCTATGATTGTTGTCATATAGACCATGCAATTTCATCCAAAATATCAAGCAAGAGTCAAATCCAATCTTTTCAGCCACATCTTGTGGTGATTAATATGTGTTCAACACTCCAACTACTTTTTTTCATCCATATATATCCACACACACCCCACACACACACTTAGCTCTTTAAAAAAATCAAGAACAAACTCTCTTAGAGGTTCTAGCTAGGAGATTTAAAGAGTTCTTGAGGAATTAGGAAGCTCACACTAGGAAGATCCAGAATGTAACTAGTGAAGGAACAAGACCCAACCCCCGCCCCCTACACCCCTTTCTCGGCTGTAAATGAGGTGGGGCCACCCACCTTGCCCACTCCATCTTTTCTCCATGATTGTGTCATATAGACCATGCTATTTCATCCAAAATATCAAGCAAGAGTCAAATCCAATCTTTTCATCCACGTCTTGTGATGATTAAGATGTGTTTAACACTCCAACTCTTTTTTTTTCATCAATATATATCGACACACACCACACACACACACTTTGCTCTTTAAAAAATTCAAGAACAAACTCTCTTAGAGGTTCTAGCCAGGAGATTTGGAGATTTAAAGAGTTCTTGAGGAGTTAGGAAGCTCACACTAGGAAGATCCAGATTGTAACTAGTGAAGGAACAAGACCCAACCCCCCGCTCCCTACACCACTTTCTCCGCCGTAAATGAGGTGGGGCCACCCACCTTGCCCACTCCATCTTTTCTTCATGATTGTTGTCATATAGACCATGCTATTTCATCCAAAATATCAAGCACGAGTCAAATCCAATCTTTTCAGCCACGTCTTGTGATGATTAATATGTGTTCAACACTCCAACTACTTTTTTTCATCCATATATATCGACACACACCCCACACACACACTTAGCTCTTTAAAAAATCAAGAAAAAACTCTCTTAGAGGTTCTAGCTAGGAGATTTAAAGAGTTCTTGAGGAGTTAAGAAGCTCACACTAGGAAGATCAAGTCATCACCATCTTGTAATCGTTATTCTTCCCTATCTTGTCTAGCGGGATGAAAAACCGACCCTAAATCTCTAGTGTCATATTTTATTTTTGTTTTAAGCATGTTGTTAATCTTAAAAATGAAAGGGTTTGGGAAGTTAATGACTTTTATAAAGTTTAACAAGTAATAACTTGAATAATTCAAGATTTAAAACAAGGAAAGTATCTATATATATGTATATATGGGCCGAATATATATATATATATATATATATATATATATATATATATATATATATATATATATATATATATGTATATATATGTATATATGGGCCGAATATGTATATATATATATATATATATATATATATATATATATATATCTAGTTGCATTGATAACTTGGAAAGATTGTAAGTGTATACATACATACATACATACATATATAAATCGATATATATATATATATAGATGCATGTATATAGTTGTGGTGGTTAGTTTGAAATTGATAAAGTGTATTCGTATACACATAGAAATTGTGATATGTATATATGTATGGATGTGAATATAACTTGTTGAATTGTTAAGTATATGTATACATGTATAGGAACCGAGATATATATATATATACATATATATATATATATATATATATATATATATATATATATATATATATATATATATATATATGCGTATGTATATAGTGTCGTTGTTAACTTGGAATTATTAAATGTATGTATATATATATATATAGGAATCGAAAATATATATATGTACATGGTTACAATTGTTAACTTGGAATGAGTCTATGAAATGACTAGATGGATTGAAATCATACATATATATGCTTATAACTTGAAAAAAGTTAATAACAAAACATGAGAAGAAAATATGATACATGTGGTCGAAAAATGTAAATATTTATATGCATGTTTATGGAATAGGGTTATGAAAAAGTTCATGTCGTACATGATAAATCCTAGAAACAAATAAGTGGAAAATCATGTTGAAAAGTACTAAAGCGACGTATGTATATGAATATGTAGATACATAAGTCTTGGGAACATATTGACTAGTTGTCTAAAAATATATGTTTACATATATGGTGAAAATGCTTTAATGCATATAAAGAAACATAGAAATACATGTTTGCATGCGTTTGATAAAAATAAATTGAGATGTATGCATAATGAACATAACTAAATTAATAAATGTCGTTCGGAATTTAAGTATTTGCATGTGGACGCAATAACGTGGTTTGTATGTACGTAGGGTAATTAACATGCATGGATATACTTGAACGATGTTTGAGACTTTATAATTATTTTTGAGAAATAATTATATGTTTATACGTGAACCCTAATGTGAATAAATTATAAGTATTTACAAAAATAATATTTATTTTTCGTAAACGTAATGAGTCACCAATATGGAAACGTAATATTTTCTCGGAAAATATGTAAACATCTAAACTGGAATAATAATCACCAATGAGTCGTAACATGGAAAACATTGTTTTTACTAAACAAAGAAGTACTTAACGGGATTCGTTAATGTGACACCCGGTCATTTTGGGTTAACCCCGTTAACTAATTTGAAACCACAAGGACCAAAACTGTCAATATTCAAACCAATTACACCTAAACCACATGGACTAGTCCTGTAATTAACCAAACCTTGATTCTGTTGACTTTTAAAGTCAAAATTGAGTGAAAGTGTTCTTGTTGACTTTTAAAAGTCAAACCCCTCTCATTCTTGATCCAAATTCGCCACAATAACCTCCTAACTGTTCGAATTCGGAGTTGTAACGTATGGCATTGATGAATTCGACCATCATTGAGCCGTTTCTAACAATTCATCACTGTTAATAATTGTGAATTAAGTCATGAAACCGAAATCGTCGACCATCGCATCTAAGTTCATCAAACTCGATCAATTGGATGACCATTCAGCAATTACACCTTCGCACACCTCCATTGCATCTCTCAGAAACTTTTGCACACACCAATTCAACCAAAGGAGCAGTTGGAGTCACCGGAGATTAACTCGTCGGGGTCGCGATTAGGTTCTAGCCGAGCACCATAAATCTGACATTAATTGATGTAACCAAACATACTCATAGTTTCGTATTCACTCCTAGATCAAAAGCCCTATGTTATTTCAGTCTTATAACATCGACTTGGTGATGAACCAGTTCTAGGATTCATCACGAATTTGGTTTAAACGACAGGGATAGTTTCGCAATATCCTAATCAGTAAAAGCCCCATGATTCTAACAATTAATCTTATCAGATTTGATAGATTTGATTCGTCGTTTCAAAACTAGGGTTTTGAATTTGAATCGAGCAATAAACGATTATAAACTTAATGGTTTTGCAATTAAATCCACCCATAGTGTCACACCCCAACCGACGACGGAATATGTCGGGACGGGACATGTAGACTGTTCATGAGCACATGGTTGACTAAGATTTTATATATATTAAAACATTACATTTTCATTCACAATTTCTAAATACAACAATACAAGAATATTAGAAATACAAAACATATTCATTTGTTTCAATTAACTAGGTCCACAACCTAAGTGTAGCAACTTGATCAACTCAAACTTTTGTATCTGAAACATGATGAAAACGAGGTCAACTAAAAAGTTGGTGAGCATACATAGGTTTTGACTCTAGATAGCATCAAAGTGTTATGTATAAACAAATCCATACAAGTCATGATTAATAAGGCGTTTATGGGGAGTTACTATTGTGTAACCAAGAGTACAATCAAACCTTTGTAACTAGCATGCAAATTGTGTTGTCGGTAACAATCACCCCAATCTGGGTGGGTTTGTCAGACTCAATAGATCTATCATTGTATATAGTTAATGATTGTACATGTAATTGCACACAAACAGTTAACACACCTAGCACTCAAACATAAAGCTCAAATTGCACACAAATTGCAAAGTGGATCTGTATTGTGTAGTTTGTGTAAGTCATTGTAATGTTGTGATCATGTTTCACCCAAAAATGTAAAATAGTGGAAAAAGGGGCTATGTAAAACTCACCGGTGATGGTTGTGTAGATAATACGAGCAATAGGTAGCACGAGCGAATTGCAAATCACAAAGTTTCCCTAGATTGAATTATATGAATTTGAATTAATAACATGCATAAAATCTAATGCGAAGTCTAGGGTTCAACGGATTTTGATGTGTGTGGATTTGTACAAAAAGTTGTGTCATCTCAAGTAAATGAGGTATGTAAGTAATTGAATAAAGGTGCAGGTCCAAAGTATAATATAATTGTCTTGGGATTTAAATAATTTAAATAAATAAATTTCTTTTATTTATTTAAAATAGTGTGTCTTTAAAAGTCGCGGGATATTATATTTATTTAATAAAACAAATTTGTTTTATTTATTTATTTATAACAATGTGTCAAAAATGTAGTGTAAATATATATTAGTATAAAAATTTCTAGAAATTATACTATATATAGTTTAAATCCTTAAATGAATTTTTAACCTAAATACATAAATAGTTTAAATAATTTTATTCATTTTTATTTATCTCTTTTTTTTTGACGTAAATATATATACTCGTGTATATTTAGAAAAGGTTTTAGTTGTTTAAATAGGGTTTAAACCCTAACAAATAACAAAGGTTTATAAAAATTTGTTTCATGATAATGTGGTTTAAAGTCTTTTTAAAATTTATGTAGAATTAGGTATTTAAATTACTTTGTTTTATAATTAAGCTTAAAATAGATTTTAAATGATTTTTACATAACAATGAGGTTTTAAACAATAAAATGTGTACAAATATTGGTTTTACGTTTAAGATTGTATATTATCGTACAAATCTGTTCTAAGTGGTATAGGTTTTTATAAAGTGATTTTTAATAAACTTTTTGAGTGTTAGAAACTGTTTTAAAAATATTTGCAGTGAATCGGAGTCGAACCCGGGTTGGTCCTGGTAGAACTGTCGAATAATCATTTAGTTTTGAAGTGGATTTAAGGAGTAGAACTGTCGAATAATCATTTGGATTCTAAAGGTGAAATGCATTACTTGGAATGGATTTGATGATCAGAGTTTGGCTAAGGTGTAGTCTAATATGCTCAGAAGTTGGTGGATAAGAGAGTTCATAAACATAGGCCTAGGTCAACACTTCACACGATACGAACAACGTTACTTGTGATAATATGATAGAGCACTTATATATAGGAAGTACCATCGGCGTATCCACCATACTCTTGTCATATCACATCAGTTTCGTTGTCACATATCATGATAAGTTTTAGGTCACAACACACGACAAAATTCACTATGTTTTCCATGCGCTGATTTTTATAATTCCGTGTGCACCCGTAATTACTCAAATCACCGCATGGTCCGTATAGAACATCCCGTTGTGTGCGGAGCAAGGGGGTACAAATTCACTTAGTTCATGTCTATTGTTCACACATATGAGTGGCTAATAAGTAACTATGTCCCTAAATAGGGAGGTCAGTTAGCAACTAGAGAGGCATAAGGTAGTATAACTTAAAGTTCCATAGTTTACTCGCGTTTGAACAAGAATACGTCAAACACCGAGCTGTTTTAAGGTGTTATAGCTTCCTAGTTTGGTGAACAAGGTGTATGACCATTCTTTGTGTATAATGTGCTCAATCATTTGTAACAATTACAAGCAACTTAGTTTCGCGTATAATGTAAACACACAAGTCTCATGTATGATCTAGTGTCACGTAGCTTGTAATCAAATAGGTTTCATGTGTAGCGTGAACAACTTAGTATCATGTATTTTGTAAATCAATAAGCTCTCATGTGTAATGTAAACAACATAGTGTCATGTGTATTGTAGGAAATGAAGTTCATGTATTGTGTTGACAACTTAGTATCATGTATTTTGTAGCTCAATAAGTTTCATGTTCAATTGTAGTCAATCTAGTATTTTGTACCAAATAAACAATTGTCATGTATCATGTATATTGCAATTAAACTGGTTTCATGTGTTATGTGATCAATCTAGTAAATTGTGATTTGCAAATAAACTAGTCTCATGTATTATGTGACTGTGATGTGTATCTCGTGAACGTGCATACGTAAGTTATTGAATTTTGTGTGACATATACTAACGAGTTTTGCATGTGACCAGGCGTTGCGGGGCAGCGTGTTGGTTTATGTTCGTGTAGGATGTGGTAGTTAGGTTCTAGCTCTTTAAATCTCATTGAGGGTTGTAGGGATGGTTAATCGTTTACGCGAAATGGGTCGTCTCTTGAAGTGGTAAGTGAAAGGTAACGAGGAGGTTCTAAAAACATTCAGGGAAATGTGTTTACAAATACTGATCTTTGTTTGAAAATAGAAAGTGGTAAATTGTTCTTGGTTGTAGATATATAAAGTAGTGAAACCATTGAGTTACATAATTTAAATAAATAGACAGTTTATAGGAAAATTATTATAAGGAGAATATTTTTAAGAGAAATTATTGGCTAATCAAGTAGTTGTACATCAATTTAGCCAGGTTTTAGAAATAATTACTTTAATGAGGAAAATCATACTTATTTATCAATTTGAAATGATGCTTTTATAAAACAGGTTGTATTGAGTTTTCTCACAAGATGAAAATGTTTATAGAAAATTCATATTTCTAAAAGTTTGATAAACATTTTATTTGAACAAAATAACGAGGTTGTTTAAATCAAATAATAGGATGATTTGTTTACGATGAAGATTGTCAGTATTGTACTAAATCGTATTGAATGAAGAAGGTGATACTTGAGAAATTTTGATGAAAATATGATGGGTGTAATTCACACTCAACGGGTCAAATCAATGAAAAGTAATTTTAGAGTTGGGATATATAAAATTGATTAAATGTTAAAATGTTAAACATTGCTCAAAACATAGGGAAATGTTCTTAAACCGAAAATTTAAAGACAATAAATAATGGAAAAATAATTTTGTTAACGTCTCTTGTAGATTTCCACTAGGAGGAGAATAATTCCCAAGACGAGCACCGCTATGGTCACTCGGGTAGCCGATCTGGCTTCAGCTTTAGCTGTCTCAGTGCGATGCTCCAGTATTTCTTTTTCGAGGAGGGAGATTAACTCCTTTTGGTACCCTAATTAGTTTGCTAGGCTATCCATTCTTTGTCCTTGCAGATCGTGCATTACCCCCTACTCCATCCTTTGCCTCTCAAATTCTGAGGTCCTTACATATGGGTGAATATCATTGGTTGGAATTCCCATAACACTAGTGGGTGCCATGGTATGTCTTACCCAAGGGTTAGGATGATACGGGTCGGGCATTAGATATGGGTCTCTTAATAGGGGTGGTAATTGGTTGTGGAGATGGGGTGTCTGATACGGGTTCTTAGGTTCGGGTGATCCAGATGTTCGAAGTCTTGGGCCGGTGTTCCTAATCCAATCTGCCCTTACATCGAACCTTGGTCTAGCAGTTGGGGGTGTTGGTGACTGATGCACGGGTGTCCTGTTGTCTTCTTCCCAATCAGACTCCGCTCTGGGACGGTATACTGGGGAGGAAGGGGAGTAGGAGTCCATGTCTAGCAGAAAACAATAAAAGGTTTGTAAGTGATAATGAAATATGGAGTGTTAAACATAGGAGTTCTCATAAGTTTAGAGTTTGACTAGTCATAACACCGAGCCTTCACAACAGTATTTTAGAAATACAATTGACCTATAAGCAATGCATCCCTGAGGAGGATTCCCAGGAAAGAGGGGTGGGTCACTAGGACACACTTAAGTACCCTATCTTTCCTTAGCCAGAATCCCTCATGGGCCTACACACTCTTCCAGTCATAATGTATTAATGACACTATTGTTGGGCTCGTGGTCATGAAGAGAATTTTTGTGGACTGGGCTTTGAGGCCCGAAAGTGAGGCTTATATGTTGTAGTAGGCTTCTTCTTCTTGGAGGGTAAGTGGGCTTCTAGTTTATTATTAATGGGCTTTAGGCCCAATAGTTTAGATTTAGATCACAAGAGGTGGTGACATTATATGTGTGAGTTTAAGGGTGCATGAAGAACTAAGTGTGTATGAGTGTGTGTGGAAACTTAGGATAGCACTTTAAATAATTAAAAAAGGTAGCAATGAATAGGAGACAAAAGTTGGCAGGTAATGTGACACATAGACTATTAAGTATTGTATCATATGATGTAATTATATAGTATAACATGTAAAACTATTCACATAAGAAATAATCATGTAGCATGTAGTAGCATGGAATAGTATGGGTGTCCTAAGGTTATAGTCTAGGTTAAGAGTGTCTAATAACCTAATTCCCTATAACCAAGGCTCTGATACCAATCTGTCACACCGCAACCGACGACGGAATACGTCAGGGCGGGACATGTAGACTGTTCAAGAGCACATGGTTGACTAAGATTTTATATATATTAAAACATTACATTTTCAATCACAATTTCTAAATACAACAATACAAGAATATTAGAAATACAAAACATATTCATTTGTTTCAATTAACTAGGTCCACAACCTAAGTGTAGCAACTTGATCAACTCAAACTTTTGTACCTGAAACATGATGAAAACGAGGTCAACTAAAAAGTTGGTGAGCATACATAGGTTTTGACTCTAGATGGCATCAAAGTGTTATGTGTAAACAAATCCATACAAGTCATGATTAATAAGACGTTTATGGGGAGTTACTATTGTGTAACCAAGAGTACAATCAAACCTTTGTAACTAGCATGCAAATTGTGTTGTCGGTAATAATCACCCCAATCTGGGTGGGTTTGTCAGACTCAATAGATCTATCATTGTTAACCGTCGGCTTGTATAGTTAATGATTGTACATGTAATTGCACATAAACAGTTAACACACCTAGCACTCAAACATAAAGCTCAAATTGCACACAAATTGTAAAGTGGATATGTATTGTGTAGTTTGTGTAAGTCATTGTAATGTTGTGATCATGTTTCACCCCAAAATATAAAATGGTGGAAAAAGGGGCTATGTAAAACTCACAGGTGTTGGTTGTGTAGATAATATGAGCAATAGGTAGCACGAGCGAATTGCAAATCACAAAGTTACCCTAGATTGAATTATATTAATTTGAATTAATAACATGCACAAAATCTAATGCGAAGTCTAGGGTTCAACGGGTTTTGATGTGTGTGGATTTGTACAAAAAGTTGTGTCATCTCAAGTAATGAGGTATGTAAGTAATTGAATAAAGGTGCAGGTCCAAAGTATAATATAATTGTCTTGGGATTTAAATAATTTAAATACATAAATTTCTTTTATTTATTTAAAATAGTGTGTCTTTAAAAGTTGCGGGATATTATATTTATTTAATAAAACAAATTTGTTTTATTTATTTATTTATAACATGTGTCAAAAATGTAGTGTAAATATATATTAGTATAAAAATTTCTAGAAATTATACTTTATATAGTTTAAATCCATAAATGAATTTTTAACCTAAATAGATAAATAGTTTAAATAATTTTATTCCTTTTTATTTATCTCTTTTTTTTTGACGTAAATATATATACTCTTATATATTTACAAAATGTTTTATTTGTTTAAATAGGGTTTAAACCCTAACAAATAACAAAGGTTTATAAAAATTTGTTTCATGATAATGTGGTTTAAAGTCTTTTCAAAATTTATGTAGAATTAGGTATTTAAATTACTTTGTTTTATAATTAAGCTTAAAATAGATTTTAAATGATTTTTACATAACAATGAGGTTTTAAACAATAAAATATGTACAAATATTGGTTTTACGTTTAATATTGTATATTATCGTACAAATCTGTTTTAAGTGGTATAGGTTTTTATAAAGTGATTTTTAATAAACTTTTTGAGTGTTAGAAACTGTTTTAAAAAGATTTGCAGTGAATCGGAGTCGAACCCGGGTTAGTCCTGGGCGAGTACAAGCGTTTAAGCATTGAACCAGGGGTCCAACCGTGTTAAGGGGGTGATTTTAAAACGTGTTAATCACACCTGTGGCAGGGACCAGTTCCGGTATTGGTTAAAACCAAAAAGGTCGTTGATGGTGGGTTTCGAACCCACGCCACCTGGTTCGGCGGTGCAGTGGCTTACCGGGCGGACCAGGTGGTTTCGCTGGTGTAACACCAAACCCACAAACTTAAATACGTTAAACGAAATCGACATAGAAACCCAATCGAACTCGTATGAACAGGCCAAGAACTACAGTCCCAATTGAACTCGATACATTTTGGCAGTACTAATTGTTAGAGGGCTAATGGAATGTATCACAATACGAAACTAATGACGTAACACTTACTTGATTTGGTGAAGGGACGAGTGAGAACGGCTGGAAAGACAGACCCGCTGTTCTTGATGCTTGATCGGGGTCCAGAAGTGAAATGGGGTGCGTGCGTGCGTTTAGAGAGTTTGTGAGGGAACATACAAAGGTGTAGGAGTGATCCTTGACGTTTAATTTCGTCCTTAACAACCAATTTGATTTGAATTTGGAAGGTGACAACTGTCGGAATGATATACGGATCAATTCGTTCGTTTCGCGATGAATTGAGTCATGATTTTGGGTTGTAAACATGCGAGTATTGTCAGGGAGAGATCCACGGGTAATAATGCATTTCAATTTCATGGAATTGAATTGATTTGGCTCGGCTTTTACTATGAAAGTCAAAACGAGTTTGAATTTGAATCTGCCCGCTATAATTGTCGAATTGGTATGATAATTGGTTTGAAATTCGATCGGAAATCCCTCAGGTATACAAGGTAAGTCCGTGGCATTCGGATTTGATCGATTTTAAATGTTAATTTGCAAGGATTCGAAAATGTTTGACTTTTCAAAAGTCAAAATAGATCAATGTGTATGAATGGGGTCAAAAATTGGGAATGATGGGGTCAAAATCAAAGGTGGGGGGGGGGGGTGGGTTTCAAGAGGTTCAAACTAGGTCTCCTTGATTTTTTTTTTCCTTTGAAACTATAATATAAGTTGGTTTCTATTTCATAACTTTGAATTAATACACGTTAAAATAATGCTTAATGTGGTAGGTGCGAGATTGAAATGAGGTATCATTGTTGTATAAATTAAAATAAGTAATGTTAGAAAATCATGGATGTTACACACAGGTTTGCAATACACTGATTATCAAAACCCTTATGTCATTTGGTTCAATCGAAATAGAAATTGATGGATTTGGGGTTGAATTTGGGTTCGGTTTCGATAGGGGGGAAGAACACGGTGGGTTTGTGTGTTAAAACCATTTGGCACGGACCACTGTTGCGATGACCCTAGCGGGCGGAGTGGTTAGTGTGTTGGACTTGTGCGCAATACCGGTCTCGTGCAATATTTTTTTTTGGGACTTTTCACTAGTTTCCTTTTTACAAAATCATTTTCTGTGATATTATAATGCTATATTAAAATGTTTTGACACCCGAAAATACCCGTATGTTCGGGATTAAATTTATAAAGCATTTTAGATATTATTTCATTATTAAAAATAATATAATTATTTATATTATTTTCTAAAACTATTATTTAATTCATAATAACATGAAAACATTTATTTCATATTAATACCTCGTGTTTGGTGACTTTTGGTACGTACCATGTAACATCCTAAAAATAAAACGACAGTTATAATAACGGAATAAATGAATGAGGCATGCCGGGCCTGGCCGGATGGGCCGGAGGGTTAGAAGGGGCGAGCATAGGGGAGCCTCCCCTATAAATAGCCTAAGTCACTACCCTTTCTCTCATTTACAACATCTAGAGAGAGAAACCGTAGAGAGAGAAAGTTGGCGGATCGACCCGAGATTTCAGCCAAGAGTTGCTCCATAGCTTGTGAGAAAAACCCCCAGATCAGAAGCTCGATACAGGTAACGATCTAGCCTAGATCTGAGTTTTTGTTCGTTTTGGGGTTTTTCGGGTTTTGGATGAAAAGGTAACGTTTTTACAGATGAATCTGGAAGAAAAACATAGATTTGAGTTCCTTAATGAAAAGCAAACGTTTTGAATGTAAACAAGTTCGGGATCTTGACGTGATCAGACCCGAATGCGAAAGTTAGGGTTTTTGCGGTGAAGCAGATCCTGCGTACTTATCAAGTACGCATGAAGAGGATCCTACGTACTTATCAAGTACGCATGAAGGGGATATTGCGTACTTATCAAATACGCATGAAGAGGGTCCTGCGTACTTATCAAGTACGCATGAAGAGGATCCTGCGTACTTATCAAGTACACATGAAGAAGGTCATGCGTACTTATCAAGTACGCACGAAGAGGGTCCTGCGTACTTGTCAAGTAT
The DNA here is from genome assembly GCA_023525975.1 of Smallanthus sonchifolius. Lineage (NCBI taxonomy): Eukaryota > Viridiplantae > Streptophyta > Magnoliopsida > Asterales > Asteraceae > Smallanthus > Smallanthus sonchifolius. The sequence continues at coordinate 50,749,907 of CM042023.1, forward strand.
GCATGAAGCAAAGTTTGCGAACTTATTAAGTACGCAAGAACAAGGCCTTGCGCACTTTCTAAGTGTGCAGGTATCAGACTGTTTAGGTAAAGTCAGTATGTTTAGAAGGTTAAACCGTTAGAGTTGGGATTTGGTCTGATATGTATTTAACTAATCAATTCAGATCGGAAGTGACGTTGTGGGACCTTTGTTTAGGACAACTCAGATTAGCTTATCAGGTGAGTTCTAGAGCCCTCTTTTGAATGTTTTAATGATGTTTTTGGGCTGGTGTGCATACATACAAAACGATGTTTATGAAATGATGCTTATGAAACTATGTTTACGAAATGAAATGATTTGGAATGAATAGTTTATGAAAAGAAAATTTTATGAATGGAATGTTTACGAACGAAATGTTTATAAAGAAATGGTTTAAACTAAAGTTAAAGGGTTTTGAAAATGAATGAAATGTTTTATGAAAAGAAAAGAAAGAGCAAAGGTTTTAAAGAAGTCATTACAAATCCAATCTGTCGAATGAATGGAATTGACGAATGAAGTCTGGGAATGTAATTCCCGGCCTTGTGGTAGATTATGGACAGCGAGCCATAGTTGCCATAAGAACAACAGGGGTAGTGTTTTTATGGCCTATCAATGGTTATGATGTTGTACAACTGGTAAGGGAGTAACGACGGTTACTCAGGGGTTAACGTGACCCTATGAAGGTTAAATTATGATCCGACGGTGTTATGGCCGTGAGCCATAGCCGTCGATGGAAGTTGTCGGTTTATGGACATGGGAGCCATAGGGGCAACTAAATGAGTATTGTCGGTCCTCGTGCAGTTATGCCTTGGGGGCAATACAAAAGGGAATTGACGGAATGTATTGTATTGTCGGTCTTCGTGTAGTTAAGCCTTAGGGGCAATACAATACTAAATGACGGAACGAATGGTAACACAGATTTGGATAATAATGTATGACTTAAATGAATGTTAAATGTTTTCAACGAACGATCCGTTCAACGGTGTTTATGATGATGATAAAATGTTTAAATGTTTTTAATGATGAACGAAAGGCCCTGTTTTCTTATACATGATGTTAAACCCTAATGAATTATTTAACGATGAACCATTTCTTAAATCGAATGAAAACTTGAACTCACCAGCGTAGCTGACTTTTAGTATGCACATTCAGGTTAAGGCAGGTTATGAGGATGGACGAGGATGCTTGGCTAGCGTTATGATTTAGTTACGATGTATTTATGTTTTAGACAATGTTTACGCTTCCGCATGTTTAAACAATGTTGACATTATGTTTGAATGAAATTTTCCGCTGCGTTATTTGATATTCAAGTTTAATAACTGTTTGTGAATGAGTAAATCCAACGAGTGAGGCCTCCCGGTTTTGGGGCCTTACATACCACATCCATATCAACTATTAAACTAGGGATCCTCAAATCCTGGTGTCAAAATATCTGTCACAACCCCAAATTTATTCACTTAATAAATAAATAAATAAATCAGGTTGCAACGATTGGTAACATTACACAACAGCGGAAGCTAAAATAAAGACTTCTAAGTTGTTGAACACCATTACAATTACTAAATTGAAGTAGTACATTGACCTAGAACTATGTAGGTGAGAACCGACTTGAGGTTTGACAATTATGTTTCTTCGGCTTCTAGGGTTTTAATCCGAGTGGTTAACCTTTTCCAACCGTGCTATAGCTATGTATTACATGAAAAGCATACTTAAAGTGTCAACACAAAGGTTAGTGAGTTCACAGGTTTAATTGTCTCAATGTAAAGTAGTTTTCCTTGAAAACATCAATAATGTATACGTGGCCAAAATGTGAAACTTTTTTTCTTGAAAATATATATGTGGCAATAAGATGAAATCGTCTTCCTTGAAAACATTGAAAATGTGTACATGGGCTTAATATGAAATCGTTTTCCTCGAAAACATGTGATGACTTTCTAGTCATAAAATGAGTAGTTTTTCACAATGAAAACATGTAGTGAATTTGTGCCCGTGTGTAGCCCTCTGTAATGAAGTTGTTAAAGATAAGAACGTTAACCAAAACAAGTAGCGGTGGTTTCATGTGTATATGATAAACAAAACAAGTAATGTTGACCCATTTGTTGACTAGCTAAGAATACAAATAATATGTTCATACATGAGGTATAACCAAACAATGACACATGTATTTTCCCCCAGCTCGTACCTCCCGAGCACACATTTGAACACTATGCGGCCATTCGACCAAAATCGATCGAACCATGACCGGGGGTGTCAATCCCAATAGTACTATCCACAGAGTCCCAGGGTAAAACTTTAGCTAATAGTTAAAAAATGTTCACGTAGGGGACTTATAGCGAGCTCTATGTTCGTTAACTCATGCAAACATAAGGTCGGGTCTTGTTTTCTTGTTATCATATAAAAATAGTTGTAAGTGTATTTTATGTTTCCTCAAATGTATCAAGCAATAGTGTTTCATATTTTCAACGTGTAAAGTAAGTATGTTTCTCCCCCAAAGTATTCAAAAAACAGTAAAAAGCGGTCGGGAAACTCACCTTGTAATGTGTTAGGAACGATGACGTCTTTTATGTATCAACGGAAACCAAAGTCCACGTAATACGATAGTAGCGGGTCTATGTCCTACTCGAGTCATTCAATCCCTGTAGTTACTTAATGAGATTTACAGACTAACCCTAATATAAAAAGGCGAGTCTAAACTCGTGTTGAGCTATCATGCGTGCGGTTGAGCTGTGTTGATTCTTAAAGGTATTACCGGTTCAATATACGATGTCTGTTTAACGATCGATAATATTAGTTACTTAAATCGAATACGTTTCAATAGTTACGTTAAAAAATATTAGTTTGCCATGGACGCGGTCGTATAAAGCTAGGTGCACGCATAATTAATAATAATAATAATTCACGTTCGTGCGTCCTTAATGGAATGTATACAACTTTATGTTTTACTATGACGATCACAAGTTTTCATATTTATCAAAACTTATCCGTTTAAGTTTCTAAACATTTGTGTCATAAATCTAACGGCCTTAACGAAACATATTTACTTCGTTCCTTAAATGTAATCGCCTCAAGTAATAATATACCCATTTGTTTTCCCACAAAACATACGTTTATATACTATGTGTGTGTGTATATATATATAAGTGAAATGACGTTTAAAATGAGATATGAAAGTATATAATTGCATATACATTTAACATCTTATGTTTCGAAATCGTTCGTACCAATATATATCCAAAACTTTTAAATCATATGTTTATTTATATTCGTAATTAAATGTTATATTAAACAAATAATCATCCGATTTTGTATAATGTGAATACATATTGGTTTATATACATACATTTATCTTTACATACATGTGTACGTGTGTGTACATATATATACATGTTCGGGTCTAAACGTCGTTTTATATAATAATAGTTTGGCTTCGAATAAAGTGTGAAGATTTATGACTGCATATGTTTGTATAGATAAATTTATATATATACAAAACAAATATATTTGAACGGGTTGTGGTTACTTATCAAACCCTCGTTTAATCGGTAAATTCATAGCTTAATTTGTATAAGTTCCAAAAGTATTCAAACGTAATATCCAAGATACGAGTTTATACAAATTATATTTGTTATCCAAATTATCCCAAATAACAAGTATTAACGGTTTCTATATAACGAATATATTGTAAACGTTTATATGACTAAAGTGATAAATATTATTCGAATTTATTCATAACTATATAAAGGTCGCTAGTTGTATTAAAAGTTTTGTCTTACTCATTACGCGTTCACGTTTTCATTTATCGTTTAATTAATATATATATATATAAATTGGAAGGAAACCTCCGCTGACAACACGTTAACTCGGATCGTCAATAATAATTGTTAGGTTAATATTTATTTATTTATTACCATTTAACGAATTATTTAGGCTCAACTTATTTTAACCACGCATACGTTTAGCTTTCTTATACTTAAATGTAAATTCGTTTAGCGCACGTTTATACCTTTCTACTTGTACGCGAACCCTCTCGTAAATGACCCGTTTTGGAGACAAGTGACATCATTTGACTCGATTTTGTATTCCTTTCGTTTCTCCGCTAGTCATCCATGCCGTTGAACACCTTTGACTTTTGTGGACGGGAACCCGAGTCAGTCGAGAAAAACCCGAATAGTCCCTGATGTAGTGCGAAACACACATCTTTATTCCTATTGTTTAATGCGCTTTTGATTAGTTTTGTGTTCGTTTTGAGTCGTTTAAGTCGGTATTTGAGTATATTGTATGTTACAGGTGCTCGTGAAGATTACAAGTGAATACATGAAGAAATCGAGTAAGAGAATGAAGCCCTAAGTTCAAAAGTCAAAAATGGTGAAATTATGGGTCTCGCGGTACGCGAGATAGAAAGAGACATTCCTCTCGGTACGCCATGGAAGCCAGAACCGGCCGCGACTAATTTGATTCTCGTGGTACGTGATGAACCGAGGCAAGTGTCACGTGGTACGCGGGAGATAGAAAACCCGTGAAAAAGCCCAAATCAATGATTAAATAGAATTTGATTGCAATTATACCAAAAGTTCGAGTTTTAGCCGTCTGGAGAAGAGCCAAAAGGCGATTTTGAGAGTGAGGAAGCAGATTGGAAGCAAAAGGTTGAAGCTTTGGATCCGGGTTCGTTAATTATAGCGTTCTAGGTTTCAAGATTATATTTTTATTCTTTGATTGCTATGTTTGATACCATGTTTCTGTCTTTTACTTTTGTTATGGATGTTTTGAGTATGATTCCTAGCTATATCATTGATACTTCCTAGGTTTATGAGGAATACTGCATAAAGTTATGATTTTTACTGGTTTTGGATTCTGTTTGATGGTTAATGATTTTGTAAAAGATCTTGATTTAATGATTGTGATTAATATGCATGCTTAGATCTGATCTGTGTTTGGTTATCGATTCCGTACATTGATTGTGGATGTCTTCCAGTTTGATTAGTGTATCTAGGTCATAGACTTTAGGGTTTGTGATTGTTTGTGTGGTTTGCTAGAGATAGTGATCCATAGGAGTTGTGATTGAGTATTGATTGGAACTGAGTGTGTATGTTGTCTCAATACCCGAAAAGTGAGAGATAGTCGTTTAGTCTTCGTCATTAGGAATCCGAGTGTCAGCTGTCAGAGAGGAAGTTGGTATTAGGTGTCTAGTGATTGTTGCTATTCTGAGTCATAGTTCTTATTTTGAGATTACCCCGTGCATTCTTCGAATGTATGGTGGACAGTGAGACTGAAAGGTGATCTGTCGATTCGGGTACTTTATCATTGTTGTAGAGACCGAAAGGTAATCCACTATATGATGAGTTATTACATCTTTAGGTTCCTTAGTTGGTAACACCGTGAGAGTGATTAGGGATCCACTAGGTAGTCTAGATCTGTTTCCTTAGAAACCAAGATCCATCTTCATTTCCAGAACCGGTAGAAGTTGTGCTTTGCCATTAGGATTCCGACATAGGTAGTATTCTTCCAATATCTAATTTCTTCCTTAGTTCCTGATCTTGATAGCTTGAGTCGTTCTTAGTTTGCTGCATTATTAGTTAATATTTAGTGTAGTCAACCCCCAATCATCAATCTTTAGTCCGAGTAAGAGTCTAGTATTAGTATTCAGTGTCTCTAGGGTTCGATAATCCGGTTTACCATTAAGCTGTGCTACACTCGATAGATACACTTGCCTGTCAGTGAGGTCTAGTTCGTAGTGGGTTTCCATTTATTACTTAGGAGTGTAGATTAGGTTTTATTCATAGTTTTTTATAGACCGTCTGGGCGACGTCAAGTTTTTGGCGCCGTTGTCGGGGACACTTGGCAATAGCAATATAAGCTTTGACCAGTTCTTTGTTTGATTTTTGGTTTGTTTTGTTTTTGAGTCTTAATTGTGTGGCTTTGTCTTCTATGCTACCATGTGTCTTATCTGAGTGTCCAACATAGGATCGAGTCTTTCTGTCTTTAGTCTTTATTTATTTTCTTTTATTCTTGTGTCAGTTTATGCACCACACTCGTTCGTAGGGATCACCACCATATTCTGCTTCTTTAGAGCCCGAACGAGAGCTACACGAGCGCACCTGCGACTTTCGGGAGCGTTTAAAAGCATTCTGCAGCAACCAGGTACGTTCTACTAGCCAAATTCCAATTCCTACCATGGGCGACGCTAACCCACCAACGAGACGTAGAGTGCACCAGATGGCTAGTGACAGGGTCACCGGGGCGAGATCTTCGATCACACGCCCCGCTATTCCGAACACCAATTGTAGGTCCTGCGTAGACCTGAGAGAACAGATCTGCGGAGAAAATCTTCAACCGGTCTGAATCAAGAGGCGGAATCCCTTGATCCGGTATCACTCTCGAATTAGAAAAAGGGTAGACACGAGTGCAGGAATCACATACACGAACAAAAATATATAAAAGTGAAAAAGAACAGATAATTGAAAGCATAAAACGTATGATTCTTTCATTGATATGAAAATGATAAAGCTCCTCACTCACTCACAATTAGTCTCACCCCATGGTGAGCTCCCCCTAAGGTGGTGATTCCCTCTACAGACACACCCTCCTCCTATGAGATAATCTGCTATTTATAGGTGGCCAAGCACATATGCCTTGTTTTCCAAGCCACCGCCAAATGGGCCTGAAAACAGGTATCAAAACTAGATAGTTTTGATTGAACAATTGTTCAACCAAAACTAGTAGTTTCTATTGATAACATCATTCTCAATTTTATACCCAACACCAATACATGGCAGATCACGTCATATGTCATGAGCATGATCACTCATGCCACTAAATTCCATGGCCTTGAGGATGAGGATGCACCCGGACATCTGTCCCGCTTCGCGCGGATATGTGATACTTTCAATATCACGGGTGTGTCTAAGGACGCTATCTATTTGCGTCTTTTCCTATTCTCGCTATCTGGTCGCGCATCTACTTGGCTTGACACCCTTCCTGAGAATTCTATCACCACATGGGAGGATCTTCAAGCCAAGTTCTTCAAGAAGTACTATCCAACTTCCAGGGCCGCTCGCCTTCTGGATCAAATCCATTCGTTGAGGATGGACCCCGACGAGCCTTATCACATGGCCTGGGAGCGGTTCAACACGCTGTTGAGTCGATTTCCCTAGCATGGTCTGTTTGACTGGGCGATAGTGGAGAAGTTCTACAATGGTCTCACCTTTGAGAAGCAGCAAATGTTCAACACTGCTGCGGGAGGCCATATCATGGATAAAATCGAGCCAACCGAGTGTGAGGAGATGTTCGAGAGCTTTGCTCTGGCAGAACATCAGCAGCCATCTACTGGGACTTCCATTCCTAGTGTTAGAGCACCCGCCTCTTCTCCTAGAGGTGTGCATCAGGTCACTCCTGATACTAGCGTGGCTGCTGCACTTGCAACTATGGCAAATGAGATCAAAGAGCTGAAGCTTAGTGCTTAAAGGTGTCAGGTGTAAGGCCCCAAACCAGGCACCCTACAGTTGGTTCTCATAACGGGTTATTCCCTTGAAAATACTCATTTTAGATATATTAAACTACATCAGAAGTCTTTCTAAAAACATTAATTACTCTAATGTCATTAAGTTACCTCACGAATGCTTGCACACCCATCCGAGTAGCACCGCTCCCAAGCCAAGACACGCCAGCGCAACACTTACCTGCAAAACAATCTATTGTACACACAAAGTCAGCTACAATGAGTGAGTTCTAATAGTTTAGTTTACTTAGAAGCTAAGTCGTCTCAAAAGTTATTTAAACCTTACTCAGGACCCACGGTCCTTATAAAATAGGTCCACAATTCATTAATAAATAGATAACCCTTGTTATCACACGATATCCTATAATAGTTCATCACCCAAGACTCATCCCATAATAATAATCCCACAGTCTCATCGACATAGGTCGAACGTACTACACTAATAACTCATACTCAAATACATGTATTAACTCGACACTTGGTTAACACAACCAATCCCTAGACCTCAACTTTCTCAGCCTTCACCAAGGCTCTTACAAATCAACTGATATAACAGTTATAAGCACCATATCACAATGCTGACACAATGGTCAATCTAACTCGACTTATCACATTAATACTATCTCAAGCACAATAATTGTCATACCCCGACCGATGGCGGAATCATCGGGGGGGACATGTAGACTGTTCATAAGCACAAGGTAGACTAAATTGAAATATATTAAACTTCAAATTCCATTACAATCATTCAAACAAAACCAAATCCAAGAAAAGAAACATAATTGAAATGCATAAGTTCTTTATTTATTTTAACTAAGTCCAAGCCTATATGTAGCACATCTTGATCAATCTCACATATTAGGACCTGAAACATGAATAAAATAAAGTCAACTAAAAAGTTGGTGAGTATAACACAGATTTGTATATAGATAGCATATAGTTGTAAAACAAATCCTTACATAACATGATAAATAAGGCATTTATGGGGAGCAGCTATTGTATAACCAAGTACAATCAAACCCTTGTAACTAGCATGCAAATTGTGTTGTCGGTATCAATAACCCCAATCTGGGTGGGTTTGTCAGACTCAATAGATCTATCATTGAAAACCGTCGGATTGTATAGTTAATGATTGCACATAAGTGTTCACAAAAGTTAGCACACATAGCACTCGGGCATAAAGCTCAAATTATACACATGAATGAAATTAGGATTTGTACTTGTGTTGTTTGTGTAAATGTAATCATGTAATTTGATGGAGTTCATGTTTCACCCCAAAAGTGTAAAAGAGTAAAAGGGGCTATGAAATACTCACTTGTATCAAAATGTAGTAGTTAACACGAGTGTTGTATAATCCAAGTGATTTGCTAATCACTAAGTTTGACCTAGAGTAAAATAGTATAACTTTGGATTAATAGTTATCATAATGTCTAAGGAAATTCTAAGGCTTCAATAGGAGTGAGTGTGTGGATTTGTACAAGGGTTGGTGTATACGTTTACGTTTATATTTGAATGAAAAATGTAAGTTCAATTAAATAATGAAAGACTTAAGGTTTAATTTGAATAATTAACTAAAATAATAATTTAATTCTTTTTATTTAGTTGTTCATGAAAATATGTCAAGAGGCATTTTAAATATATATTAGAATATAAATAGTTTGTGTAGTTTTGAATAAAACAATTATATGTAAAACTTTTATTTTAAATTTATTACTTTTTAATCCATTAGAAACGACTTAATTAATTTGTTTAATATTTCCAAGTTGATAGTTTAGATTATGAAAAAAATTCTGGCTTTGGAGTTTTATAAAATAATTTTTTTATAAAAGAAAATGAGTTTATATTAAAATAACAGAAGAAATAGGTTCTGACCAAAGGTAGCACAACCGTGTCAAATGTACGGCGCGACCGCGCTTAGGCACGGGTCGCGACCGTGCTTAGGCATGGGGTGCGACTGTGCTTAGGCATGGGGCGCGACCATGCCTGGACAAGAGGCACGACCATGCCTGGACAAAAGGCACGACCGTGCTAATTGATTAGCACGACCGTGTCTGAATGTTCCAGAAGTTAATTTGTCTAAATCCTATATTAATAGCGGGTGAATTTATGGGGCTTTCGATTGTTGATTGTTTTAGAATCTATCCATGTATTTTAATTGAGTGGAGATCGTGTCTAGGGTATAGTTTGATTAAACTAAAATATAATGAACCCTAGATTTTATTCGTGTTCAATTCGATTGTATAAGCCCTGAATAGGTTAGGGCTTTCATTCACGGGATTGAAATGAGTCTGAGGATGTGTTTACTTACCTTAAACGATATCGAATTGGTAGAGTTCGACTAAACGGAGTTCCGATTTCGGCGCGTTGATCCTTGGTGTCTTCTGCTGGGATTCCGGCACGATTGATGTGAGGAATGTGATCACAGAAGCTTGAAGATCATGTGCAGAGGTTTAATTTTGAGAGTGATACGGAATTGGACGAGATTGAGAGAAAGAAATGACTAAGTGACGGTTTTGGGTTTCTAATTGCAATTGTGGTTATTCAGGAGTTTGGTCATTGATGAATTAATCTGGAAACGGCACAAAAGACGTTACAATCGCGGACTTGAACAGACTTTGTGATTAAGGCAGTGTTTACGTTTCAACTGAGTTTCAGGCGCGACCATGCCAGTTCTCGGCGCGACCGTGTTTACGGGGCGCAACCGTGCCAGGTCATGGCGCGACCAAGCCAAGTGATATTTTGATAATTTTCAAGACTAGTCTTTGTAGTTTGTGAGATAGCGTAGGTTTGTTTCAGTTGTTATTGTAGCAATGTAAAATGTGTGTATGTACTTTTAACATTATGATAATACTCCTTAATTGTACATGAAAATAGTAAATGATGTGACAGTATCCCCTAGTAAATGACGGTTTTGGGTTTCTAATTGAATGTGAACATTAGATTGAAATTGTCATTTATTGCACAATACGAAAATACCAGGAAAACACATGGATGTTACAGTATCCCCTAGTTGAGGGAATTTCGTCCCGAAATTTAACTAGTTGAGGCAACTGAATCAGCAAACAGGTGGGGGTACTTGAGTTTCATTTGGTCATCTCGTTCCCAAGTGAATTCAGGACCACACTTAGACTCCCAACGAACTTTGACAATAGGAATACGACTTCGCTTGAGTTGCTTGATTTCACGATCCATAATTTCTATCGGTTTCTCAACGAAGTGCATCGTTTCATCAATGCGCACGTCATCAAGTGGTATATGGAGATTCTCATCAGCGAGACATTTCTTCAGATTACATACATGAAATGTAGGATGCACATTGCCAAGAGATGGAGGTAACTCGAGTTTGTAAGCCACTTTCCCAATCCTTTCAAGGATTTTGAATGGACCAACCTAGCGAGGGGCTAACTTGCCTTTCTTTCCAAAACGGATCACACCCTTCCACGGGGACACCTTAAGAAGAACAAGGTCACTGACTTGGAATTCCAAGGGTTTTCTCGTTTATCGGCATAACTCTTTTGCCGACTTCTCGCTATTCGGATGTTGTCACAGATTTGAATAATATTTTCGGATGTTTCTTGAATTAGCTCGGGACCGGTGATTTGTGCTTCACCAATCTCGTTCCAACAGATAGGAGAACGACACTTGCGACCATAAAGAGCTTCGAATGGAGCCATGTTGATACTTGTGTGGTAGCTATTATTGTAAGAGAACTCAATGAGGGATAAATGTGAATCCCAATTTCCACCAAAATCGATTACACAAACTCTAAGCATGTCTTCAAGAGTTTGGATTGTTCGCTCGGTTTGACCATCAGTTTGAGGGTGGTAAGCCGTGCTCAAATCCAATCGTGTGCCAAGAGCAGTTTGGAGAGATTGCCAAAATCAAGAAGTGAACCGGGCATCTCGGTCGGATATTATGTTCAAGGGAACTCCATGATGGCTCACAATTTCATCAATGTAAATTCGGGCTAGTTTCTCAACCCGATAGTCTTCACGGATAGGCAAGAAATGAGCAGATTTGGTGAGACGATCAATGATTACCCAAATGCTATCATAACCACTCGAGGTGCGAGGGAGTTTGGTAATAAAATCCATGGCTAAGTTCTCCTATTTCCACACGGGAATTTCCGGTTGTTCAAGTAATCCGGACGGACGTTGGTGTTCGGCTTTGACTTTGGAACATGTTAGACATTTGGCAACATAGTGAGCAATGTCCTTTTTCATACCGGGCCACCAATATTATTGGCGAAGATCTTGGTACATTTTATCCGCACCAGGATGAATAGAATAACGAGTCTTGTGAGCCTCGTTCATGAGAAATGTACGGAGATCATCGCGATCGGGAATCCAAATACGGTTCAAGTAATAAAGTAAGTCATTGGATTTTGATTCGAGTAGGAGTTCAACACCACACGACATTTCCTCATACATGTTACCCTCGGTGACTGAGACGTGTTGAGCTTCCAAGATGCGAGTTTGAATATCGGTTTGAATTTGGGCACAATGAAGCATAACATGGTCCTTTCGACTCAAAGCGTCGGCTACAACATTCGCTTTGCCGGGATGGTAACGAATCTCGCAGTCATAGTCGTTAAGGAGTTCAACCCAACGTCGTTGCCTTATATTGAGTTCCTTTTGATTGAAGATATGTTGAAGACTTTTGTGGTCGGTGAACACCATGCATTTTGTGCCATAGAGATAATGTCTCCAAATCTTCAATGCGAATACGACCGCACCCAATTCGAGATCGTGCGTCGTATAATTCTTCTCATGAATCTTAAGTTGCCTTGATGCATAAGTGATTACTTTGCCTCGTTGCATGAGGACACAACCGAGACCTTGGTTAGAAGCATCACAGTAGACAACTAGATCCTCATTCCCATCAGGGAGAGTCAAAATGGGAGCATTGCACAACTTTTGCTTGAGGGTTTGAAAAGCTTCTTCTTGTTTTGGTCCCCATTCATAAGTCTTACCCTTGTGGGTCAAAGCGGTAAGGGGGACGGCAATCTTAGAGAAGTTTGAGATGAAACGACGGTAATATCCCGCAAGACCAAGAACTGAACGAACTTTAGTGGGAGTCTTCGGGGCATTCCAATTCTTAACCGTTTCGATCTTAGCAGGGTCAACATGAATACCCTTGTCGTTGGCAATATGACCAAGAAATTGAACTTCTTTTAACCAAAATTCACATTTGGAGAATTTGGCATATAGTTGTTCTTTCTTCAAGAGATCCAAAACCAATCTAAGATGTTGCTCATGATCGGCTTTAGTCTTGGAATAGATTTATCAAGGTACGGTTTGCACACACGATTCATGAGGTCCATGAAAACTGCAGGTGCATTGGTTAGTCCAAAAGGCATAACCATGAACTCGTAATGACCATACCTTGTTCGGAAGGCAGTCTTTGGAATATCGTCTTCTTGCACACGGAGTTGGTGATAACCGGATCGATGATCAATCTTCGAGAAGCAAGTAGAACCTTGAAGTTGATCAAAGAGGTCATCAATTCTAGGCAAAGGATAACGGTTTTCGATAGTAAGTTTGTTGAGTTCGCGGTAGTCAATACACATGCGAAATGATCCATCCTTCTTTTTGACGAATAAGACGGGTGCACCCCACGGTGAATGACTTGGACGAATGAATCCCTTGTCGGAGAGCTCTTGGAGTTAACTTGCAAGTTCTTGCATTTCAGAAGGTGCAAGACGGTAAGGAGCTCTAGCCACGGGGTTGGCTCCGGGCACAAGATCAATGCGAAATTCTACTTATCGAACGGGTGGAAGACCGGATAGATCTTCAGGAAATACTTCGGGAAAATCCCGAATAATGGGAATGTCTTGTATACTCTTCTTTTTGACCTATTTTTGGACAATATGAGTTAAGAAGGCCACGTACTTCTTTCGTAGGTACTTTTGGGCGGTAGTGCACGACATTAACTTAAGTCCTTTGCAAGGCTTTTCACCAAAGACTCTTAACGTTTCTCCTGATGGTAGGGGTATTCGGATGCACTTCTCGAAACAAATGACTTCGGAATGATGATTTGATAGCCAATCCATGCCTATGATGATATCAAAGCTTCCTAGTGGCATTGGAACAAGGTTGATTGGGAATGTATGATCATTAAGTTCCAAAGAGCAATCATAGATAATGGATTCAATTGTAAGAGAGTCACCATTTGCTACTTCAACGGTAAATGTTTTCTCTAAAAGGGATCGTGTCTTTGCAAGTAAAGGTTCAAAGTTAAGTGACACAAAACTCTTATCGGCACCAGTATCAAATAAAATGGAGGCATATTGACTATTTACAAGGAACGTACCATTGACCACGTCATTGTTGGCTTGAGCTTCGTTGGCGTTTCTGTTGAAAGCACGCCCACGAGCTCCACCTTGTCTAGCATTGGCAAATCTTGGGCATTGATCACGGGAATGATTCGGGTTGCCACACTCATAACATGCACGCCCATTTTCAATAGCGGGAGTACCTTGATTAGTCACTTGGGTGTTGGTTGGGTTTGGTGGGTTGACTTGGCCCGCAAGAGCTTTGGCCCTACAAATGTCACACCCCGACCGATGGCGGAATCATCGGGGCGGGACATGTAAGACTGTTCATAGCACATGGTTGACTAAATTGAAATATGTTAAAGTTAAATTTCTATTATAAATAATCTAAGTACAAAACCAAATTCAAACAAGAAACATAAAACAACTCATAAAATTCTTGATTTTAATTGCTAAGTCTAAATCCTATGTTGAACACGTCTTGAATCAATCTCACATATTGGGGCCTGAAACATGAATAAAATAAAGTCAACTAAAAAGTTGGTGAGTATAACACAGTTGTATGTAGATAGCATATAGTTGAAAACAAATCCTTTACAAAACATGATAAAATAAGGCATTTATGGGGAGCAACTATTGTGTAACCATGTACAACCAAACCTTGTAACTAGCATGCAAAAATTGTGTTGTCGGTTTCAATCACCGCGCACCATGGGTGGGTTTGTCAGACTCAATAGATCTATCATTGAAAACCGTTGGCTTGTATAGTTAATGATTGCACATAATCGCATACAAAGGTTAGCACAACTAGCACTTGGGCACAAAGCCCAAATTTTGCACACATGTATGTAAATAGGATTTTTGCACTTGTGTTGTTTGCGTAAATGTAAATGTGTAATGTGTAATGTGTATAGAGTTCATGTTCCACCCCAAAAGTGTAAAAGAGTAAAAAGGGGTTGTGAATACTCACTTGGTATGGAAGTGTAGCTAACAAAGATTATAGATAGCAAATATGATCCTCGAAATGCACAATTTAACCTAAAGAGTAATGTGTATTGAATCAAATAGATGCATAAAGTTTAAGTCTAAAATGGAAGTTGAATTTGTGTATAAAACTATTGATTTGTATTTAAAAGTATTGAATAAATATATAGAGTTTGAAGTAAAATATTTTTGAAACAATTTGATTAGGTTTGAATTGGATAATTGAATAAATATATAATTATAGTTTATGAAATAATGTAAATATTAATTGTAATTAAGTATAAATAAATAAATGATTTTGATTAAAAATGTAAATTAAATAAATAATCATTATCTCATTTATTTATAAATTTTGCAACTTAATTATTTAAGATATCATTTAAGTGTAAGATAATAAATATAAATTTAATTTTTATAAACTTTTAAATAAACTTTTAAATAAATAATATTTATCTCTTCAAATACAGAAAACTTATTTTTATAAAATTTGAAACATTTATTGATTGAAAAATATAAAATTATAATTTTGTTAAAGTTTCTGAGTCACACACGACCGTGCCTCGGAAGGGCATGATCGTGCTCAAGCCAGGGGCAAGACCGCGCTAGTCGGGGCACGACCGGGTTGAACAACAGAGGGCACAAACTAGATTAGTCAACAGGCACGACCGTGCCTTGGCCCGGCACGGTCGTGTCTATGATCTTTAGACACAACAGAGACTAGCCCTGAGGGCATGACAAGGTCTGGACAGGAGGACACGACCGCGCCGCTATTCGACACGACCGCGCTACATGAGGCACGACCGCGCTAGATGATTAGCGCGACCGTGTCTCTTCCAAATCAGACATGAATTGACAAAATCTTGTATTGTAGATGTTGGGATTGATAGGGTTTTTACTTATATAGTTATTACAAGTATTCTGAGATGTTTTAATTGTATTGAAAACATGATTAGGATCGGATTCGATTAAACCATTTTTGAATAAAATACGAGTTCTGATTCAGGATGATTTACATATTGTAAGCCCAAATTGATAAGGGGCTTTTGATAAAGAGACTGAATCGACTGAGGAAACGATTATAGTTACCTTGAAGCGTATCGAATTGATGGAGCACGGTAGAACGGAATTCCGACGTCGGTGAGAAAGGCTTCCGGTGTCTTCTGATATGATTCCGGCGACTACAAAGGATCAGTAGCTCCCGGGAGGATCGAGTAGTGTGACTCTGCTGCTGGATTGAGGGGATTCGGATCGAAAAGCGGATTCTAGCTTTTTGGAATGCTTGAGAGAGTTTTTTTTCGAGTTTGATGGAATGTAACTGAGGCGTTTGAGTAATTTAAAAATGGTATTACTCTCACAATCGGAATGAAACGAAGGAACGGTTACGGATTCTCGACGATCGGTGATTAAAAGTGTATCTAAGTTTTGACAGTTACGCAGGCGCGACCGTGCTTAGGCACCGGGCGCGATCGTTCCAGGACCAGTCGCGCGATCGTGCCGAGACACTTGGCGCGACCGTGCTAGGACGAAGCACGACCGTGCTAAACTAGGGTTCCTTAATATTTTTCAACTTTAGTCCTTGACTTTTCAGGTTTGATAAGTTTGAAATAAATAGTTACTTGTATAGCGTTTAAGTGTATATAATCGAGCAAAACTTGTAAATTTGTATTGAGTCATTGCATTTCGTTTAAGGTAAGCAAAATAATAAGGCAGTGCACGAACATTGAATTTGAAATTGCATTACATTAAATTGAAATATGAATACTAAATTCCGAGATGTTACAGTCTCCCCATGTTGAGAGAATTTCGTCCCGAAATTTAGCTAGAGGTTACAACAGTATCAATAAAGAGATGAGGGTACTTGAGCTTCATTTGGTCTTCTAGTTCCCAAGTGAACTCAGGACCACGCTTAGATTCCCAACGAACTTTGACAATAGGAATGCGACTTCGCTTGAGCTGTTTAACTTCACGATCCATAATTTCTACCGGTTTCTCAACGAAGTGCATCGTTTCATCAATGCGCACGTCTTCAAGCGGTATATGGAGATTTTCATCAGCGAGACACTTCTTCAGATTAGATATATGAAATGTAGGATGCACATTGCCAAGAGATGGAGGTAAATCGAGCTTGTAAGCCACTTTCCCAATCCTTTCAAGGATTATGAATGGACCAACATATCGAGGTGCTAACTTGCCTTTCTTTCCAAAGCGGATCACGCCCTTCCACGGGGACCTCTTAAGAAGAACAAGATCACCGACTTGGAATTCCAAGGGTTTTCGCCGTTTGTCGGCATAACTCTTTTGCCGACTCCTCGCTACTCGAATATTGTCACGTATTTAAATAATTTTGTCGGATGTTTCTTGAATTAACTCAGGACCGGTGATTTGTGCTTCACCAATCTCGTTCCAACAGATAGGAGAACGACACTTGCGACCATAGAGAGCTTCGAATGGAGCCATGTTGATACTTGTGTGGTAGCTATTGTTGTAAGAAAACTCAATGAGGGATAGATGTGAATCCCAATTTCCACCAAAATCGATTACGCAAGCCCTAAGCATGTCTTCAAGAGTTTGGATTGTTCGCTCGGTTTCACCATCAGTTTGGGGATGGTAAGCCGTGCTCAAATCAAATCGAGTACCAAGAGCCTTTTGGAGAGACTGCCAAAATCGAGAAGTGAACCGGGCATCTCTATCAGATATTATGTTCAAAGGAACACCATGACGGCTCACGATTTCATCAATGTAAATTCGGGCTAGTTTCTCAACCCGATAGTCTTCACGGATAGGCAAGAAATGAGCAGATTTGGTGAGTCGATCAATGATCACCCAAATACTATCATAACCACTCGAGGTGCGAGGGAGTTTGGTAATAAAATCCATAGCTAGATTCTTCCATTTCCAAACCAGAATTTCTGGTTGTTCGAGTAACCCAGATGGATGTTGATGTTCGGCTTTGACTTTGGAACAGGTTAAGCATTTGGCCACATGAAGAGCAATGTCTTTCTTCATACTGGGCCACCAATATTGTTGGCGAAGATCTTGGTACATTTTATCCGCACCAGGATGAATAGAATAACGAGTCTTGTGAGCCTCGTTCATGAGAAATGCACGGAGATCGTCGCGATCGGGAACCCAAATACGGTTCAAGTAATAGAGTAAGCCATTGGGTTTTGCTTCAAGAAGGAGTTCAACACCACATGACATTTCTTCGTACATATTACCCTCGGTTACCGAGATGTGTTGAGCTTCTAGAATACGGGTTTGAATATCGGTTTGAATACGGGCACAATGAAGCATAACATGGTCCTTTCGACTCAAAGCATCGGCTACAACATTCGCTTTGCCGGGATGGTAACGAATTTCGCAGTCGTAGTCGTTAAGAAGTTCGACCCAATGTCGTTGCCTCATATTGAGTTCTATTTGGTTGAAAATATGTTGAAGACTTTTGTGGTCGGTGAATACCACACATTTTGTGCCATATAGGTAATGTCTCCAAATCTTTAACGCGAATACGACCGCACCCAACTCGAGATCGTGCGTCGTATAATTCTTCTCATGAACTTTGAGTTGCCTTGATGCATAAGCGATTACTTTGCCTCGTTGCATGAGAACACAACCAAGACCTTGGTTAGAAGCATCACAATAGACAACTAAATCATCATTTCCATCGGGGAGAGTCAATATGGGAGCATTGCACAACTATTGCTTGAGGGTTTGGAAAGCTTCTTCTTGTTTCGGTCCCCATTCATAAGTCTTACCCTTGTGGGTCAAAGCGGTAAGAGGGACAACAATCTTTGAGAAGTTTGAGATGAAACGACGATAACAACCCGCAAGACCAAGAAATGAACGAACTTCGGTAGGAGTCTTCGGGGCATTCCAATTCTTAACCGTTTCAATCTTAGCAGGATCAACATGAATACCCTTGTCGTTAACGATGTGACCAAGAAATTGAACTTCTTTTAGCCAAAATTCGCATTTGGAGAATTTGGCATATAGTTGTTCTTTTCTCAAGAGTTCCAAAACCAATCTAAGGTGTTGTTCATGATCGTCTTTAGTCTTGGAATAGATTAAGATATCGTCAATGAAGACGATCACGAATTTATCAAGGTACGGTTTGCACACACGATTCATGAGATCCATGAAAACTGCGGGTGCATTGGTTAGCCCGAAAGGCATAACCATGAACTCGTAATGACCATACCTTGTTCGGAAGGTAGTCTTAGGAATGTCATCTTCTTGAACACGAAGCTGATGATAACCGGATCGAAGATCAATCTTCGAGAAGCAAGTAGAACCTTGAAGTTGATCAAAGAGATAATCGATTCTAGGAAAAGGATAACGGTTCTTGATAGTAAGCTTATTGAGTTCGCGGTAGTCAATACACATGCGAAACGATCCATCCTTCTTCTTAACAAATAAGACGGGTGCACCCCATGGTGAATGACTTGGGCGAATGAAACCTTTGTCGGAGAGCTCTTGAAGTTGACTTGCAAGCTCTTGCATTTCGGAAGGTGCAAAATGATAGGGAGCTCTAGCAACGGGGTTAGCTCCAGGTATAGCATCAATACGGAACTATACTTGACGAACGGGAGGAAGACCGGATAAATCCTTAGGAAAAACTTCGGGGAAATCCCGAATGATTGGAATGTCTTGGATACTCTTCTCCTTGACATCCTTTTGAACAATATGAGCTAAGAAAGCAATGTACTTCTTTCGTAAGTACTTTTGAGCGGTAGTACATGACATCAACTTAAGTCCCTTGCAAGGCTTTTCACCAAAACTCTTAAGGTTTCTCCCGATGGTAGCGGAATTTGGATACACTTTTCAAAGCAAATGACTTCGGCATGATGATTTGATAGCCAATCCATACCTATGATAATATCAAAGCTTCCTAGTGGCATTGGAACAAGGTTGATTGGAAATGTGTGATCATTAAGTTCTAAAGAGCAATCATAGATAATGGACTCAATTGTAAGGGAGTCACCATTTGCTACTTCAACGGTAAATGTTTTCTCTAATTGGGACCGAGTCTTTGCAAGTAAAGGTTCAAAATTAAGTGACACAAAACTTTTATCGGCTCCGGTATCGAATAAAATGGAGGCATATTGACAATTAACAAGAAACGTACCATTGACCACGTCATTGTTGGCTTGAGCTTCGTTGGCGTTTATGTTGAACGCACGCCCACGAGCTCCACCTTGTCTAGCATTTGCAAGTGTTGGACATTGATCACGAAAATGGTTCGGGTCACCACACTCATAGCAAGCACGCCCATTAGCAATGGCGGGAGCACCCTGATTAGCCACTTGAGGTACAGTTCGGTTTGGAGGGTTGACTTGGCCCGTAAGACCTTTGGTCCTACAAACACTAACCGTATGACCATATCTCCCACAATAAGTACAAAGGCGACATGGGATGTTTTGGGGATGATGGTAGTTGCAGGTGGCACAAAGTGGGTAGATTCCAACATATGGCTTTTTAGCCGGCGCTTGAACTATAGGTGCAGCTTGGTTGACGGGAACAGCAGGAGTAACCACAGCAAAATTTCTAACCTTCCTCTTTCTATTATTGCGAGAGGGCTCGGTTGTGGCTTCTTTGTTGTGAGTAGGAGGGATTGTAGTGTCAGAAACTTTCTTAGTACCCTTCTTAGTAAGTGTTCCCGCTTTCACATGGTTATCAGTTAAGGTAGCGGATAGACGAATAGCATCCTCCAAAGTAGCAGGATTTCTACCTAAGACAGTATCTTGGATTTGTCTTGGTAGCCCACCAATATACTTCTCGATACAACGGGACAAAGGAGTGACCATGTGGGGCACTAGAAGACTCAACTCATGGAACCGAGTTGTATATGCTAAGCTTTCCCCACTATCTTGGGCAAGATCCCAAAATTCAGCTTCTAACTTTTTCACTTCATTTCGACGACAGAACTCCTCGGTCATAAGCCTTTTGACCTCATCCCAAGGTAAGGTCATAGCTATGTCAACACCCCTATTCCTCTTCTCCCCATTCCACCATGTAAGTGCCCGTTTTTGTAGGACACTTGTAGCATGACGAACACGGAGGTTGTCGGGACAGTCACTATTGAGAAAGGTATTCTCAATGCTTTCGAACCATTGAAGGAGTCCAGTAGCTCCTTGGGTACCATAGAACTTTAGGGGATTGCATGAGTTGAAGTGTTTGAAGGTGCATTGAGATGGATTATTACCACCATTTCCACCATTTCCACCATTATTACCACTATTGCTTCCATTTCCACCATTGTTGCCATTGGTGGCACCATTGGCTTAGGTGAGTTGTGTCACCAATTGGGTGAGAATAGCAGCAATGTCGGTGTTGGCGTTGGTTGCGGGAGCACGACGAGGAGGCATTCTACAGATTTTTTCACAAGACAAGAAAAATTGTAAGAACTTATGAGATTTGATAGAATTTAATTAGAATGAGATATAAAAATAAAATAGATATTCTTAGCTTGGATTGTACTCAAAAGTGACAAAATCACTTGAATACCATGGCACATTAAGGTTAATTAAACTTATACAATTTTCAAGGAGACATGCATTAGCCTATAAGTAAACACTCATCTCGGGAATTCCCAGGAAAGCATACAGGTCCCTCGGTTGATTGGGATTTATGAGAAATGCTTTCCTAGACAGAAAACCCAAAATATAGGTGTCACCCTTCCAGATTGCACGTGTCCTCAAATAATTTAACAAGTTTAAAAACCTTAACGAAGAAATAAAAATTTTAAAGATTTTTGCTTCAAGAGTTTTCCACATGCTTAGAAAGGATAAAGATAGAAAAAAAAAGATAGAAATATCATGAGGTTTTAGAACATAGGAAAGGATATTATTTATTTAATTATTAAGAATATCCTAATAAATCATGGATTTAAAACACATAAGTCATCAAAATGAAATAATAAGAAATCATACTAAGCATGTAACATATAACATGTAGCACATAGCATGTAACACATAGCACAAAAATCATGAAATATAGCATAAGTGGGTGTCCTAAAGTTATAGTCTAGGTCAAGGTGTCTAATAACTTAATTCCCTATAACCAAGGCTCTGATACCAATCTGTCATACCCCGACCGATGGCGGAATCATCGGGGCAGGACATGTAAGACTGTTCATAGCACATGATTGACTAAATTGAAATATGTTAAAGCTCAAATTTTGCACACATGTATGTAAATATGATTTTTGCACTTGTGTTGTTTGCGTAAATGTAAATGTGTAATGTGTAATGTGTATAGAGTTCATGTTCCACCCCAAAAGTGTAAAAGAGTAAAAAGGGGTTGTGAATACTCACTTGGTATGGAAGTGTAGTTAACAAAGATTATAGATAGCAAATATGATCCTCGAAATGCACAATTTAACCTAAAGAATAATGTGTATTGAATCAAATAGATGCATAAAGTTTAAGTCTAAAATGGAAGTTGAATTTGTGTATAAAACTATTGATTTGTATTTAAAAGTATTGAATAAATATATAGAGTTTGAAGTAAAATATTTTTGAAACAATTTGATTAAGTTTGAATTGGATAATTGAATAAATATATAATTATAGTTTATGAAATAATGTAAATATTAATTGTAATTAAGTATAAATAAATAAATGATTTTGATTTAAAATATAAATTAAATAAATAATCATTATCTCATTTATTTATAAATTTTGTAACTTAATTATTTAAGATATCATTTAAGTGTAAGATAATAAATATAAATTTAATTTTTATAAACTTTTAAATAAACTTTTAAATAAATAATATTTATCTCTTCAAATACAGAAAACATATTTTTATAAAATTTGAAACATTTATTGATTGAAAAATATAAAATTATAATTTTGTTAAAGTTTCTGAGTCACACATGACCGTGCCTCGGAAGGGCACGATCGTGCTCAAGCCAGGGGCGCGACCGCGCTAGTCGGGGCACGACCGGGTTGATCAACAGAGGGCACAAACTAGATTAGTTAACAGGCACGACCGTGCCTTGGCCCGGCACGGTCGTGTCTATGATCTTTAGACACAACAGAGACTAGCCCTGAGGGCATGACAAGGTCTGGACAGGAGGACACGACCGCGCCGCTATTCGACACGACCGCGCTACATGAGGCACGACCGCGCTAGATGATTAGCGCAACCGTGTTTCTTCCAAATCAGACATGAATTGACAAAATCTTGTATTGTAGATGTTGGGATTGATAGGGTTTTTACTTATATAGTTATTACGAGTATTCTGAGATGTTTTAATTGTATTGAAAACATGATTAGGATTGGATTCGATTAAACCAGTTTTGAATAAAATACGAGTTCTGATTCGGGATGATTTACATATTGTAAGCCCAAATTGATAAGGGGCTTTTGATAAAGAGACTGAATCGACTGAGGAAACGATTATAGTTACCTTGAAGCGTATCTAATTGATGGAGCACGGTAGAACGGAATTCCGACGTCGGTGAGAAAGGCTTCCGGCGTCTTCTGATATGATTCCGGCGTCTACAAAGGATCAGTAGCTCCTGGGAGGATCGAGTAGTGTGACTCTGCTGCTGGATTGAGGGGATTCGGATCGAAAAGCGGATTCTAGCTTTTTGGAATGCTTGAGAGAGTTTTTCTTCGAGTTTGATGGAATGTAACTGAGGCGTTTAAGTAATTTGAAAATGGTATTACTCTCACAATCGGAATGAAACGAAGGAACGGTTACGGATTCTCGACGATCGGTGATTAAAAGTGTATTTACGTTTTGACAGTTACGCAGGCGCGACCGTGCCCAATAGAGGAGCGACCGTGCTTAGGCACCGGGCACGATCGTTCCAGGACCAGTCGCGCGATCATGCCGAGACACTTGGCGCGACCGTGCCAGGACGAAGCACGACCGTGCTAAACTAGGGTTCCTTAATATTTTTCAACTTTAGTCCTTGACTTTTCAGGTTTGATAAGTTTGAAATAAATAGTTACTTGTATAGCGTTTAAGTGTATATAATCGAGCAAAACTTGTAAATTTGTATTGAGTCATTGAATTTGAAATTGCATTACATTAAATTGAAATATGAATACTAAATTCCGAGATGTTACAACAAACATTGACCGTATGGCCATATCTCCCACAATGAGTACAAAGGCGACATGGGATGCTTTGGGGATGATGGTAGTTGCAGGTGGCACAAAGTGGGTAGATTCCAACATATGGCTTTTGGCTGGTGCTTGAACCATAGGTGCAGCTTGGTTAACAGGTATGGCAGGAGTGACCACAGCAAAATTTCTAGCCTTTCTCTTCTTATTGTGCTGGGAGGGCTCAGTTATGGCTTCTTTGTTGTGGGTGGAAGGAGTTGCAGTGTCGGAGACTTTCTTTGCACCCTTTTTAGTAAGAGTCCCCTTCTTCACATGGTTATCAGTTAAGGTGGCAGATAAGTGGATAGCATCCTCAAGTGTTGCGGGATTCCTTCCTAGGACAATATCTTGAATTTTCCTAGGTAGTCCCCCAATATACTTTTCAATGCAGCGGGACAAAGGAGTGACCATGTGGGGCACAAGAAGACTCAACTCGTGAAACCGAGTTGTATATGCCAAGCTTTCGCCACTATCTTGGGCAAGATCCCAAAATCCGGCTTCAAGTTTCTTTACTTCATTTCGAGGACAGAATTCCTCGGTCATTAGCCTTTTAACCTCATCCCAAGGTAAGGCCATTGCCACATCCACACATCTATTTCTCTTCTCCCCATTCCACCATGTGAGTGCCCGTTTTTGTAGGACACTTGTGGCATGACGAACACGAAGGTTGTCGGGGCAGTAACTATTGAGAAAGGTATTCTCAATGCTTTCGAACCATTGAAGGAGTCCGGTAGCTCCTTCGGTACCATAGAACTTGAGGGGATTACACGAGTTGAAATGCTTGAAGGTGCATTGAGATGGGTTGTTACCACCATTTCCACCATTACCACCATTACCACTATTAATACCATTTCCACCATTGTTGCCATTGGTGGCACTATTAGCTTGAGTGAGTTGTGCCACGAGTTGTGCAAGAATCGCAGTAATGTTGGTATTGGTGTTGGCCGCGGGAGCACGACGAGGAGGCATTCTACAGATTTTCGCAAGACAAGAAAAGATGTAAGAACTTATGAGAATTGTTTGGATTTAATAGAATAAGATAACAAAATAACTAGATAATCATAGTTTGGATTGTACTCAAATAGTGATATAATCACTCGAATACTATGACACATTAAGGTTAATTAAACTTATATAATTTTCAAGGAGACATGCTTTAGCCTATAAGTAAACACTCATCTCGGGAATTCCCAGGAAAGCATACGGGTCCCTCGGTTGATTGGGATTTATGCGAAATGCTTTCCTAGACAGAAAACCCAAAATACAGGTGTCACTCTTCCAGATTGCACGTATCCTCAAATAATTAAGAAAGCTTAAAAACCTTAACGAGGAAATAATTTTTTTTTAATAGATTTAGCTTCATGAAGATTCCACATGCTAAGAAAGATATAGATAGAGAAGA
Organism: Smallanthus sonchifolius; assembly: GCA_023525975.1. NCBI lineage: Eukaryota > Viridiplantae > Streptophyta > Magnoliopsida > Asterales > Asteraceae > Smallanthus > Smallanthus sonchifolius. The sequence continues at coordinate 50,775,197 of CM042023.1, forward strand.
AGATAAGAATATTATGAGGTTTTAGGATATAGGGAAGGATATTGTTTATTTCATTTATCATTTAAGTATATACTAATAAGTCATGGATATTTAACAATTAAGTCATCAAATAAAATAATAACTAATCATAGTAAGCATGTAGCACATAGCATGTAACACATAACATATAACATATAGCATGTAGCATATAACATGTAATCATGAAACATAGCATAAGTAGGTGTCCTAAAGTTATAGTCTAGGTCGAGGTGTCTAATAACCTAATTCCCTATAACCAAGGCTCTGATACCAATCTGTCACACCCCGACCGATGACGGAATCACCGGGGCGGGACATGTAGACTGTTCATAAGCACAAGGTTGACTAAATTGAAATATATTAAACTTCAAATTCCATTACAATCATTCAAACAAAACCAAATCCAAGAAAAGAAACATAATTGAAATGCATAAGTTCTTTATTTATTTTAACTAAGTCCAAGCCTATATGTAGCACATCTTGATCAATCTCACATATTAGGACCTGAAACATGAATAAAATAAAGTCAACTAAAAAGTAGGTGAGTATAACACAAGTTTGTATATAGATAGCATACAGTTGTAAAAAAATCCTTACATAACATGATAAATAAGGCATTTATGGGGAGCAGCTATTGTGTAACCAAGTACAATCAAACCTTTGTAACTAGCATGCAAATTGTGTTGTCGGTATCAATCACCCCAATCTGGGTGGGTTTGTTAGACTCAATAGATCTATCATTGAAAACCGTCGGCTTGTATACTTAATGATTGCACATAGGTGTTCACAAAAGTTAGCACACATAGCACTCGGGCATAAAGCTCAAATTATACACATGAATGAAATAAGGATTTGTACTTGTGTTGTTTGTGTAAATGTAAGCATGTAATTTGATAGAGTTCATGTTTCACCCCAAAAGTGTAAAAGAGTAAAAGGGGCTATGAAATACTCACTTGTATCAAAATGTAATAGTTAACACGAGTGTTGTATAATCCAAGTGATTTGCTAATCACTAAGTTTGACCTAGAGTAAAATAGTATAACTTTGGATTAATAGTTATCATAATGTCTAAGGAAATTCTAAGGCTTCAATAGGAGTGAGTGTGTAGATTTGTACAAGGGTTGGTGTATACGTTTACGTTTATATTTGAATAAAAAATGTAAGTTCAATTAAATAATGAAAGACTTAAGGTTTCATTTGAATAATTAACTAAAATAATAATTTAATTCTTTTTATTTAGTTGTTCATGAAAATGTGTCAAGAGGCATTTTAAATATATATTAGAATATAAATAGTTTGTGTAGGTTTGAATAAAACAATTATATGTAAAACTTTTATTTTAAATTTATTACTTTTTAATCCATTAGAAACGACTTAATTAATTTTTTTAATATTTCCAAGTTAATAGTTTAGATTATGAAAACAATTCTGGCTTTGGAGTTTTATAAAATAATTTTTTTATAAAAGAAAATGAGTTTATATTAAAATAACAGAAGATATAGGTTCTGACCAAAGGTAGCACAACCATGTCAAATGTATGGCGCGACCGCGCTTAGGCACGGGGCGCGACCGTGCTTAGGCATGGGGCGCGACCATGCCTGGACAAAAGGCACGACTGTGCTAATTGATTAGCACGACCGTGTCTGAATGTTCCAGAAGTTAATTTGTCTAAATCCTGTATTAATAGCGAGTGAATTTATGGGGCTTTCGATTGTTGATTGTTTTAGAATCTATCCATGTATTTTAATTGAGTGGAGATCGTGTCTAGGGTGTAGTTCGATTAAACTAAAATATAATGAACCCTAGATTTTATTCGTGTTCAATTCGATTGTATAAGCCCTTAATAGGTTAGGGCTTTCATTCATGGGATTGAAATGAGTCTGAGGATGTGTTTACTTACCTTAAACGATATCGAATTGGTAGAGTTCTACTAAACGGAGTTCCGATTTCGGCACGTTGATCCTTGGCGTCTTCTGCTGGGATTCCGGCACGATTGATGTGAGGAATGTGATCACAGAAGCTTGAAGATCATGCGCAGAGGTTTGATTTCGAGAGTGATACGGAATTGGACGAGATTGAGAGAAAGAAATGACTAAGTGACGGTTTTGGGTTTCTAATTGCAATTGTGGTTATTCAGGAGTTTGGTCATTGATGAATTAATCTGGAAACGGCACAAAAGACGTTACAATCACGGACTTGAACAGACTTTGTGATTAAGGCAGTGTTTACGTTTCAACTGAGTTTTAGGCGCGACCGTGTTTACGGGGCTAGACCGTGCCAGGTCATGGCGCGACCGTGCCAAGTGATATTTTGATAATTTTCAAGACTAGTCCTTGTAGTTTGTGAGATAGCGTAGGTTTGTTTCAGTTGTTATTGTAGCAATGTAAAATGTGTGTATGTATGATAATACTCCTTAATTGTACATGAAAATAGTAAATGATGTGACACAACATTTTGAATGTGAACATTAGATTGAAATTGTCATTTATTGCACAATATGAAAATACTAGGAAAAACATGGATGTTACAATAATTATAACTCATCACTTGTATGCAATTTAGCACAAATATATAAGCACACAAACACATACCTCTTCGCTGCACCCTCGTTAGGGCATTCAACACAACTCGAGCTCATCACTGTCCTGTTGGACATCATCACCATTGGGGATCTCCTGAAGGACATAGTCCTCCACAATCCCGTTTGCCGTGTCATAATGACAACAATGCAAACAAAATACCCGCCATATCATAAGGACAACGCCTCATTGCACACAACACAAGTATAATCACTTAACAATATACTCTATATACATGATTCATTAACTGCACCTGCAATTACCACATAGTACTAGGACAAGATTTCCTAAACGTATTCATAAGCATTTAGCTTATATCCCGACTCACCCCGACTATCTCATAACACAATATGCTGCTAATACAGCATCACACATACAAATACTATAGCTCATTGTCTAAGCACATACTACGTACATGCACACTCTGTGACACTTCTTAGTCGTACCCGTATGACCCGTAACTAAAATCCCGACTCACCCCTGTTAGGTCCACTATACGACCTGTGACCATATACCCACCAGTAACCATCACGTCCTATGGACACACACAGTCCTTTAGCCTCACATTTAACTATTTAACTTTATAAACTCATCGGGTTATACCCCACGGTTCTTTACCCATTTAATACAGTAAAACATGTATAGAAAGTATGTACGAAAGCCCCATGAACGTTTAAAACATTTAAAATAGGGGATTAGAAATTCACCGGTTATACTGAGTCCAAACCCTAGCTCTGCGTCGCGCGTGCTTGCTCAACCCCGAACTTGTCAAACGTATGATCACACGATCAGGATACGTTTAAAACGTACGCTAGATAACGAGTAACATTATAATAAAACCCTGAATCCTATCTATTTGTCAACCTAACTGCATGAAACCCTAAACTTACGTGTTTGCTCGTACCGGTTTGCCCTGGACCCAATCAGGACCCACATAACCGGACCAAGGTTCCCATGCAAGCACTTAAGTAACCATGCTTGCTTGAACCCCTCGAGCTCTCGTGTAGATGAACCAGTTTCTTATATGCATACAATATCATGCAAACGTAAACCCTATTCCCGACACATCAAGCCCTTAGCCTCGCAATACGCATGTAACCGAGTCGTTCTTCCCCCACACATGCACGCGTGCAAACATGTTTATGCAAAACCCTATTTGCTCCTCCCACTCCGGCTCGTCCACGCATCCTACGCGCCACCGTGCGTCCCTGCCGTCACTTCTTAGCCGTTGGAACCACCTCTTAGGCCATCATCGGTCCTACCGTGAACCTCCCAGCCATTCACACCGTTAAACCGACATCCCTATTGTTGATGTGGTCGTGCACTACCAAGAACCACCACCCATCACCTGCTTCTCCGCCTGTCATCTCCATCACGGTCATACCACCGCCGCGTCATCCTTGTCGACGGGTCACAGCCGCGCTCGCCACCACTTAGTCGTAGTCGGCCTCCACCAGTCCAATGATCCAAAACCCTAGTCTAAGAATTCATGAGACAATTTAAGTAAAACAACGAATTCATAAAGTGGATTACCTTAGCGCGTTATGGAGTTTCCCGGTTTTCCGGTTGCCACGCACCGCTCCGAGTCACCACCGGCCTCTCTCCCTCTTTTTCCTTCTCCTTTGCTGCCATCGTATGCCCCTAAGCTGAATGGCCTAGGGTTTCCCCTTAAACTCTTATTTAAACCTTCGTGGATTACATCCGGGTCCCTTTAGTTACACATCGTACGTTTCGATCATGAGTCCTTTACAAACGACTAACCATCTCTTTCCCGCCATTAAAATGCACTTTAAACGACAAACCTTGCTTCGTATTACCTTTAGTGAAGGTTCGGGTCGTCCATTAATCCGAAACATTAGTATATGGATTTTTGGGATGTTATAAGTCTACCCTCCTTAAAAGAGGATTCGCCCTCGAATCCTTTGTCGGTACAAACCAACCCAACACATCCTAGTGCACCCAATTCATTTGGTGCCAACATTCACCTTCCTATTATTTGTTTTCATTACCTTGCTTGTAATACGACCACCCTTGGTGTTTAAACAACCCTTTTCTGTAACATTTCTGATTTTGTTATCTGTATTTCAATTCAATATGACACGTTTCAAATTCAAATTTTGTACACTGACTTGTTCTATTCGTACCAACAATTAAATATTATGTTGCAATGCAAATCCACAAATTTTACACGAGTATACCCTATCAAACTCTACATAAGTTTCAAACTCAACTTACCTCCATCACTTGGCAATGTGCATCCTATATTTCATGTGTCTAATTTGAAGAAATGCCTTGCTAATGAAAATCTTCACATACCTCTTGACGACGTGCACATTGACGAAACGATGCACTTCGTTGAGAGACCGGTAGAAATCATGGATCGTGAAATCAAGCAACTCAAGCGAAGCCGTATTCCTATTGTCAAAGTTCGTTGGGAATCTAAACGTGGTCCTGAGTTTACTTGGGAACGAGAGGATCAAATGAAGGTCAAGTACCCCCATCTCTTCACCGATGTCGTCGCTTCCACTAGCTAAATTTCGGGACGAAATTCCCTCAACATGGGGATACTGTAACATTTCTGATTTTTGTTATCTGTATTTCAATTCAATATGACACGTTTCAAATTCAAATTTAGTACATTGACATGTTCTATTCGTACCAACAATTAAATATTATGTTCCAATGCAAATCCACAAATTTTACCATAGTATACCCTATCAAACTCTACATAAGTTCATATTTATACAAATCTGTAAATACTGAAACTTGCAAGGACTGATTTTATAAATTAACAAGAAACCCTAATAGGCACGGTCGTGCCTCGTTTTGGCACGGTCGCTCCAAGTGCCTTGGCACGGTTGCGCGCCTTGCTTTGGAACGGATGCCTTGGCACGGTCGCGCCTCGTATGGGCACGGTTGTGCCTCTTGACAGTTGAAACGTAAAAACGATCTTTAATCCTAAATTCGTTCAACTTTGTAACCGTTATACATGTTTGTCTATTAACAAACATCATTAGTCAATTAAACATCAACATTACACTTGAATTAAAACCAATTATGGATTTTAAACTGAAATCGCCGACCCCTTCATTTTTCACTCATCAAATCCATTCATTTCTATGATTACTCTCTTAAATCAAGCAACTACACACCGTAACTAATCCTCTCTGAAGTTCTGCGCACACCAATCTCATCGGAATAGCAACAAAAGTCACCGGAGATCAAAAGCCCTAATCTAATTTGGGCTTACAATATGGGAATCATCACGAACTAGAATCTATTTTTCGTTCAAAATGGATTTAATCGAACCCTGCCTTGAACACGTTTTAAATACAATTAATATATTCCAATAGACTCGTAATAACCCTACAGATGAAAGCCCTATGAAATCCAACGTTAACATTATAAGAATCATCCAATTCGTTTCTGTTTTGGAACAGACACGGTCGCGCTAGTCTTCTAGCGCTGTCGTGCTTCATGAGACACGGTCGTGCTAATCCCAGCGCGGTCGTGCCTCACATACTCAGACCCAGTCATGCCTCTTGACTAGACTTGGTTGTGTCTCAGAACCCTAGACACGGTCGTGCCTAGCTAAGACACGGTCGTGCCTAGTGAACTGCTTAGTTATGTCTTCCGTATTGGTCTACACGGTCGCGCCCGTGGTTCTAGCACGATCGTGCCCTGTCCCAGGCACGGTCGTGTGTCTGAGAAAAGCCTTGACAGAATAATTATTTTTCATAATTTAAAAACAATAAGTATTTCAAATTAATTTTTAAATGAAAAGAATTGATTTTATAAAGATTTATATTAACGTTATTTAAAAAGATCAAATTTCTATTCTACAATAAATAGGAATTATTTATTTAAAACTTACAAAATTTAATTTGTATTTATTGTTAAACTCTACACTTAATTATTAATTACATAATTTATTTAAACATCTTTATGAAAATAAAGTAAAGAAATTTATATATAATATAAAACATCTAATACATTTTTATAACCAAATGACTAAGTTACATATTTTATAAATAAATAAATAAGGTAACAATTATTTATTTAATTTACATTTAAACAAAAATCATTTATTTAGGTTATACTTAATTACCCCTAATACCTACATTATTTTTATACCTCGTAAATAAATAATAATTTTGTTTTATTATTTAGTTATTCCAAACTCAAACCTTAATTTTATACAACACCATTCAAGTACAAACCACTAACACCTACAACTTCAAATTCCTTATACACACATCCAATTTAACCTTAGACTTATAAATAGACTATTGTGCATACTATTGATTTCGATACATATTACACTCTAGGTTAACATTGTGCATTACAAGGACCTCATATTCCTATCTAGGATCTCGTGTTAGCTACGCCTTCAAACCAAGTGAGTATTACATAGCCCCTTTTACTCTTTTACACTTTTTAGGGTGAAACATGAACACTATACAACACTATTGCTTACATTTACACAAACTACACAAGTACAAATCCTCTTTACATTCATGTGTGCAAATTTGAGCTTTATGACTGAGTGATAGGTGTGTTAACTTTTGTGTGCGATTTATGTGCAAACATTAACTATTCAAGCCGACGGTAAACAATGATAGATCTATTGAGTCTGACAAACCCACCCAGATTAGGGTGATTGTTACCGACAACACAATTTAGCATGCTAGTTACAAAGGTTTGATTGTACTTGGTTACACAATAGCTGCTCTACATAAATGCCTTATTTTATCATGTTATGTAAGGATTTGTTTATTTACAATCTATATGCTATCTATATACAAACCTGTGTATGCTCACCAACTTTTTAGTTGACCTTATTTTATTCATGTTTCAGGTGCTAATATGTGTGTTTGATTAAGACATGCTACACATAGGTCTTGGACTTAGTTAATTTGAATAAAAAATTCTATGTATTTCAATTATGTTCTTTCTTGGATTTGGTTGTGTTTGGATTATTTGAAATGAAATTGATGTTTAATATATTACAATTTAGTCAACCTTGTGCTCTTGAACAGTCTACATGTCCCGCCTCGATGATTCCGCCGTCGGTTGGGGTGTGACATTTTCCGTTTCTAAGTTTCGACTTTGGGACTTTTAGGTTTCACCTACACGCTTCCTAATCTCTCGTCTTTCCAGCCATTTGTCAAACGGCCATATTCCCAACTTTAACTTCCCCGACACTTGCTAAAAGTTTCCTTCTGTGACTGCCCTGATTAGTCACCTTTACACGAAGGTTTTGTTGTCATAGCCCTTGACAATACCTCATCGCTCTTGTTGTTCTTAAGAACATCGTACGTATTATCTCTATTACTACGTAGCACAACACCGCCAATTGTCCGCTCGCATGTCACATTTTATTCAACTCACGAGCACAATTGCCATTGTCCCTTGTATAACCCTAATGAACTCGTCATTATGACGATCATCCTCCCAAGTAGGTCCTTATCTTTCACATTCATGAGTAATAGTTGCTTTACTACCGTGTATCCATTATGCTCCTCTCTTAGGCTCTAATTGCCATCTTGCGATGATTTCTCAAACTCAATCCCACTCCTTACCCATAAGGGTATTACTTTTGTCCTTCTCTGATGATCTCTAGGAGCTTGTGCCAAGCTACATTGGTCTCCACCAAATTTCTTCTTCATAGTATCTATTTACTTCATTGTCACACATTCAATACGTCCCTTAACTACGTACACACCCAACACTAGGGTCAGCTTCATTAGCTCTCGATGTTTCTCAAGGCTCATATACCTTTTTCGTGTCGGTTTCAATCATCCAAGCTCTTGCTTTCCATAAATGCTCCACGGGAGCTCATATTAAGCTGGTCTTGGATTTACCAGCGTAAGCATATCCTTCTTAGTCACTTACGTGCAATCTTCCACGTGCCCCTCCTCAGTTTCACCTTTCTCTCTGTTGCTCTACCATTACCATGCGATCTCCGACCGCATCTCATTTATTATGTACGAACATGAAGTCCGCCTACTCACAAGCCTCATCTATTTGTTGTCTCACCCAGGGAAAAACATATCTAATCTTCTGGTGTCCCGTCTCGACTGAATTCTTGATATAGAACGTGTTCCATGAAGTTCCTTCGTCATCTTGTTAACTTTGTGCTGAAATCCTCAGGGTCTTCACCTTGATCTCATCATAAACTTTTCTAGTCAAGCGTCCACGTAAATGATTTCATAATTTACTCTCACAGCTCCGCCCATTGGCTTCGTGCTCCGAATTCCCGAGATATAAGCATAGGCATCTCATAAAAGCACCTCACTAGTCTCCTAGAAGACGTAAAAACTCCTCGAACCACCTCAATATATCAACGTCGAGAAACTCGTCAAGATAGAAATACTATACTTGAGCACACAGACCTCCTGTCCTATGCACGACTAAGCGTGTACTACAAGGATACACACCGACACACATAATTACCGATCAAGCATTGTTCTACACATGTACTAGTAACTCAACCTTCTAACTCGCACAAAGTGCACATACACAACTAGCTAGATCTGAGTAAATCTATGCGCATACATCCTGACCTTGTCATTTATAGACACACAAGAATATCGTGTTGTCTGGCTCGAGGGCACAAGCAAACACGATCTCCCGCCTGACTGATGTTAGACACAATATCAAGCTTACGCTTGATCTCCCGCCACGACTATTAAGTATGTGACATAATTAGCTCCTACTCATAAGCAACTCAATTAACGACATACAAGTTTATTCACCAAACTCTCTCATGCCCTTAAGCACCAAAACATTTACCTCGCGAAGATCTATTCCTTAAGATATAAAGACATTTAAAATCATAGTAAGGCCAAACACACCCCTTACACTTTGCACGTCACCTAAGCATAACACATAGGTGACACTATCTTAAGACCGTAGACACACACAACTAATCAAACTCAGGTCTACACTGGTCTATTCATATATTCTAATCAACCAAGTCATAGCATCACATAACGATTACATTTAGTATAAACTCACGGTGTTCAAAAGGTAATCATATAATCACACATAATTAACACTGCACCACCAATAGCAAGATATCACACATGCAACTATCATTTGTCATACCCAAATCGTCTCGCGGTATAACTCGCACCCAATGTCAAAATCAAATAGTCATTATTTGAAATAATCATCACAGCACGTAGACGTTTAATCACTCAAAATGTTAAATCACCCCACAATATCTCGTGACAACCGTCACATCCAAAAGTCATCTAGAAGTTCAACGTCACAAACAACGCTCGCAAGATTACTACGGGACCACATTAGGTGTATCTGATGTTTCCTCCTCTAGTTCCTCCTCATCGGAATTCATGTCAATCACCGGATCCTCTTGAAAAAAAGCTCTCTTAGCTGACGTACATGGTCGATCTTTAAGCCATACAGGTCCACATCCTTGAGGGAAATCATGTACTGCCGACACAGCCTTCCTTTTCCATCATGTCACTCTTGTCTCAGCACCACGCAGGATGCTGCCATCCTCAGCTCTGGTCACACTTGTCGCGGGAAGCGCCAACACCACTTCTATGTCACTATCCTTCTTGTCTACAGCAGCCGCCTGTTTGTCCTGACGATCTGCTCCTCCCCTAGCCAGGGCTCCCCATCTGACAGATCTGGTACGCTTTGTCTTAGCCATCAGTACCTGCACAAGATAGAACGTTGGAGTGACTACTCTGGGCATCAAATTCAGAATATGAGAGTAATCATAGACTGCCAAATCACGGTGATCAAATGCAATTTGGTGGTCCACATTACTACTCAGATTCTAAACCTTCCCCATTATATTCACACTAGGTTTCTGTCTTTCACACACCCCGGATCCACATGCATCCCACACAATAATCTAGCAAGTCATCATCTTTATCAATATTTCACACCATCCAAGGTTACACACAAAATCACTAAATCATATCGACACACTAAACTATCTGACATAGTTACAATTAATGATACTCTACATTACTCAACTCACATAATGGTCTCATTTAATCACACCACACAACTTCACGTAGTTCTACATACTACTACAACACTTAGCACAAATCATGATCCCACACGGAACCATAAATCACTTACTCACACCAATCACTTTACCTAGTGTGATACTACACAAATGGTAAATAATAATTACTGCTCAACTCGAAAGACGTACCTGTTGGCCCGTGGTTACTCGTGGTGGCATTCGTTTTACCCTCGTCCCATTTTCAGTTTAAGTTAAGGCATTTTATTTGCATAGAAACACCAGTTTTCTCTTAAACCTCGGCTCTGATAACAATTTGTAAGGCCCCAAACCGGGCACCATACAGTTGGTTATCATAACGGGTTATTCCCTTGAAAATACTCATTTTATATATATATTAAACTACAGCGGAAGTGTTTCTAAAAACATTAATTACTATTTAATGTCATTAAGTTACCTCACGAATGCTTGCTCTCCCATCCGAGTAGCACCGCTCCCAAGCCAAGATACGCCAACGCAATGCTTACCTGCAAAAGAATATATTGTACACACAAAGTCAGCTACGCTGAGTGAGTTCTAATAGTTTAGTTTAATTAGAAGCCAACTCGTCTCAAAAGTTATTTGAACTTTACTCAGGACCCACGACCCTTATAAAATAGGTCCACAATTCATTAACAAATAGATAACCCTTGTTATCACAAGATATCCCATAATAGTTCATCACCCAAGACTCATCCCATAATAATAGTAATCCCGCAGTCTCATCGACATAGGTCAAACGTACTACACTAATAACTCATACTCAAGTACACCTATTAACTCAACACTGGGTTAACACAACCAATCCCGAGACCTCAACTTTCTCAGCCTTGACCAAGGCTCTTACAAATCAACTGATATAACAGTTATAAACACCACATCACAATCCTGACACAATGGTCAATCTAACTCGACTCATCACATAAATACTATCTCAAGCACAATAATTATAACTCATCACTTGTATGCAATTTAACACAAATATATAAGCACACAAACACATACCTCTTCGCTGCACCCTCTTCACGGTTACCCTCGTCAGCGCATTCGACACACCAGAGCTCATCACTATCCTGTTCGACATCGTCACCATTGGTGACCTCCCGAAGGACATAGTCATCCGCAATCCCGTTTGCCGTGTCATAATGACAACAATGTAAACACAATACCTGCCGTATCACAAGGACAACGACGCATTGCACAAAAAACATGTATAATCACTTAACAATATACTCTATATACATGATACATTAACTGCAGCTGCACTTCCCAAATAGTACTAGGACAAGATATCCTACATGTATTCATAAGCATTTAGCTTATATCCCGACTCACCCCGACTATCACATAACACAATACACTGCTAATATAGCAGCACACATACAAATACTATAGCTCATTGTCTAAGCACATACTACCTACATGCACACTCTGTGACACTTCCTTGTCATACCCGTATGACCCGTAACTACAATCCAGACTCACCCCTTTTTGGTCCACTATACGACCATTTACCATATACCCACCTGTAACCCGCACGTCCTATGGACACACACAGTCCTTTAGCCCCACATTTAACTATTTAACTTTATAAACTCATCGGGTTATACCCCAAGGTTCTTTACCTCTTTAATACAATAAAACATGTATAGAAAGTATGTACGATAGCCCCAAAAACGTTTAAAATATTTAAAATAGGGGATTAGAAAGTATGTACGATAGCCCCAAGGTTCTTTACCTCTTTACCTCTGCATCGCACGTGCTTGCTCAACCCCAAACGTGTCAAACGTATGATCACACGATCAGGATACGTTTAAAACGTACGCAAGATAATGGGTAACAATATAACAAAACCCCGAATCCTATCTGTTTTTCAACCCAACTGCATGAAACCCTAAACTTACGTGTTTGCTCGTATCGGTTTACCCTGGACCCGATCAGGACCCACATACCCGGACCTAGGTTCCCATGCAAGCACGTAAGTAACCATGCTTGCCTGAACCCCTCGAGCTCTCGTGTAGATGAACCGGTTTCTTATAGGCATACAATATCATGCAAACGTAAACCATAATCCCGACACATCAAGCCCTTAGCCCTTCAATACGCATGTAACCGAGCCATTCTTCCCCCACACATGCACGCATGCAAACATGTTTATGCAAAACCCTATTTACAACTCCCACTCCGGCTCGTCCACGCATCCTACACGCCACCGTGCGTCCCTGCCGTCACTTCTTAGCCACTGGAACCACCTCCTAGGCCATCTTCGGTGCTACCGTGAACCTCCCAGCCCTTCACACGATTAACCCGACATCCCTATTGATGCTATGGTCATGCACTACCAAGAATCACCACCCATCATCCGCTTCTCCTCCTGCCATCTCCATCACGGTCACACCACTGTCGCGTCATCCTTGTCAACGGGTCACAACCGCGCCTGCCACCGCTTAGTCGTAGTCGGCCTCCACCAGTCCCATGATCCGAAACCCTAGTCTAAGAATTCATGAGACAATTTAAGTAAAAGCAAATAAGTCATAAATTGGATTACCTTAGAGCGTAATGGAGTTTCCCGGTTTTTCGGCTGCCACGCACCTCTCCGAGTCACCACCGGCCTCGCTACCTCTTCTTGCGTCTCTCTTGATGCCGTCGAATACCCCTAGGCCGAATGGCCCAGGGTTTCCCCTTAAACTCTTATTTAAACCTTCGTGGTTTACATCCGAGTCCCTCTAGTAACACTTCACACGTTTCGATCCTGAGTCCTTTACAAACGACTAACCATCTCTTTCTCGCTATTAAAATGAACTTTAAACGTCAAACCTTGCTTCGTATTACATTTAGTATAGGTTTGGGTTGTCCACTAATCTTAAACATTAGTATATCGATTTTTGGGATGTTACATGAGGTGTGTAGGGGAGGCCACGACACCAGATATTGCCTCGTCAATCATAAGGAGGTGAGTTTTGATGGCAACTAGAACCGAGGGTACAACAACTACATTTCTTATGGCTCGGGATGGAGATCTGGAAACAACTCGCCTGGGTTTAATGGTCGCTAGCATCAGTATGGAGGAAGAGAAGCTGGAGCTAGATCGGGAAGCAATGTCAACATGAGAAAGATAGAGGAGATGATAGAAAATCAGACACAGATGCTTGCCCATTTAGTTCAGCAGGATAGGGATGCTAAGCAAAGACCGGATGCCCACGACACTTTATTGCTGCGCACGGTAGGAGACATCGCGAGGAGCTTGAAGGAGAAGTAGAGTGAAGCGTCTGTGGCCTATAAGAGTTCTAACGCTTCAGTGATGGCCGTGTCGATCATTAGTAATAGAGAGGAGGAGAAAATAGAAGAGGAAGCCTCCCACGGTGCTGACTATGGCATCCTGTCGGTTGAAGAGGTGAAGAAGGTTGATTGGAGAGCTCCGTTTGCTGAGATCGGTGCTAGGATGTTAGAGGAGCCCAAGTTGAATGTTGTGTCGACTGGGAGTAGAAGGTCAGAAGAAAAGGAAAGCCCACCGGTAGTAGAGGAAGAAGAGCCGGTGGATGAGGAGATTGAGATGGAGGAGCATACCGAGAGGGCAGAGGAGGAGAAGAAGAAGGAGGTGAGATTAAGACCCCTGAGATTGACTTGAGTCGTGTTCCCTATCCAACACGCTTGCTGCCACATAAACACTGTAGGGAATACGGTCACTTTCTTTATATATTTAAATAACTCAAGTTCAATCTCCCATTTATAGAGGTACTCCAGCATATGCCAAAGTATGGAAAGTTACTCAGAGATCTTCTTTCCAACAAGAAGAAGCTTGAGTGAATCTCTAAAGTCTCACTTAGTGAGCAATGTTCTGTAGTGGTTCAGAACAAACTGCTAGAGAAACTGGCAGATTCGGGTTGTTTCACGATCCCGTGTTTGCTTGGCGGTTCGCCTCTAAACCACACGTTGCCTGACCTGGGTGCTAGCGTCAATCTGATGCCTTATTCTACCTATAAACAGCTAGACCTAGGTAAACCACAACCGACACGCATGAGCATTTCCTTGGCTGACCGTTCAGTCAAGTGTATGTTAGGACATAGAATGTATGACAAAAGCTTTGTAATAGTTTAGGTCTTATATTCTTTATGTTTTTTATATAATTGTATAGATTTTGTCTAAGTGATAGAACAAGTTCTGCTAGAGGCGAACTTGTTAAGTTCACCTAGCCTATTAGAGGCGAACTTGTTAAGTTCGCATAGTCTCATGTGAGGCGAACTTGTTAACTTCGCCTATTGCAGATTTTGTGTCTATAAATAGGAGTTTATAGAATCTGTATAGAGAACGAAGTAGAAAGACTTGATTGATCGTATTCTGTAAACTCTATGTTTTGGTGATATACAAAGAGAAGCTTATTTACCTGTTGTTTCTATTGTCAATTCGTATGCATACATTAACACGAAGGATTCCGCACTCTGTGTTGTCAAGACGTCCTATCACGAGATCGATCTGAGATGAGTCATGTGGACCTACAAGTGGTATCAGAGCTTTTGCTCATGATTTATGTTTGATTCTTGGTGATTAGAGACATTTTTGTGTACAATTTGACAAGAAATTGATCATTTTTAGAAGTTTTTGTATCTATGGAGTTTTTAAGTTCTTGAAGCTGATTTTACTGCTGAATTCGTGGATTTGAGGTGGATTTTGGTGAAATTAATCTTATAGAAGTGTTCAAATTCCTAAAATACTAAATCCTACTGTCCAATTTCTTCCAATTCCTTCAAATCTGTGCGAAATGATGATTTTCGACGCTATGAGTTCATGTTTGGGTTGCTGAGTTTGTTACAGCTGAAGCAAGCGAACTTGCTGATATTTGTTGTAGGAGAACTTAGCAAGCGAACTTATCAAGTTCGCTTCTCTCAGTTTAAGCGAACTTAGAAGGCGAACTTAATCAGTAGGCGAACTTACCGGATTTTCTTGGTTAAGCGAACTTATCAAGTTCGCTTGATATCAAATGCGCTTATTTGGCTTTGAAGTGAACTTATTGTCTTCGCCTAAGGGGAGTATTTGTTCAACACTTGGAATTTTTTTCTGAAAATGGCAAATATGGTGCAAGTGACTAATATGTTAAATTATGATAACGAGATTGGTACATCTCAAAAACCACCCAAGTTGTTAAGTCTTGCAGATTATTCTAACTGGAAAGATCGGTTTGATCAGTCCGTATCTTCTACTGATACAAGTTTGTGGATTCCAATCTTGGAAGGTTATACACATCCGACATATACTTGGATGGGACAGGATGATGTTCCTAAATCGGTATCTGCGTTAACCACAGAAGAAAAATTACTGTTTGATAGGGAAAACAAGGCAATAGCTAGTATCTCAATGTCTCTTCCTAAAGAAATTTATCATAGCTTTAAATAATTCAGGACTTCTCAACAATTGTGGGAAGCATTACAAAAGCGGTGTGAAGGTAGTTTGGATGTTAAGAAAAGCAGAAAAGAATTACTGAAGAAGCAATTCTTAGTATTCAAGCACTTTCAAAATGAATCTTTAGATGATCTTGCAACGAGATTCTATCATTTGCTGAGTGAATTGTCAAGTGCTTCAGTGGTTTATGAGACTGAAGAGATAAATGATAAGTGTTTGGAGGCATTACCATCTATATTTGATGTGTATACGGTTTTGATAAAAGAGAATGTCAAGTATAAAACTATGTCTCTTGAAGAGGTTCTTAGCAATATTCAATCACATGATTTGAATAGGAAGAAGAAAGAAACCAATATGGAGCATATTCAAGATCCTTCAATGTATTTTGCTAAGTCTTCTAGCAAACCTGGTGCAGGGGTTGGTTTCTTTTCTGGTGATACTCAAGATGTTTCTAATGATCATTGTTCTGAGGTTCCAAGTCCTTCTGGTTTCTCTACAAATACTGCTTCTTCATCATCTGGAACACATAATATGAATCACAGAGTTGTTGATGATTATTTAGCGATGTTTTCTTCCTTTATGGCTTCTTATGAAAATTTTATTGGAGGAAAGATTCATGATCTAGATGTTATTGAGGAGGATATTAGACAGATTGATCCTGTTAATCTGGAAGAGATGAACATTCAATGGAATATGACTATGCTGATGAAACAAGCAAAGGATTTTTTAAAGAAGACTGGAAGAAAGTATATCGATTCTAACAGGATTGATCCTGTTGATCTGGAAGAGATGAACATTCAATGGAATATGACTATGCTGATGAGACAAGCAAAAGATTTTTTAAAGAAGAATGGAAGAAAGTATATCGGTTCTAACAGTTGTTCACGTATGGGATTTGACAAAACCAAAGTTCGTTGCTATAATTGTCACGAGTATGCTCATTTTGCCAAAGAATGTGTGAAACCAAAAGTTGAATTTGATTCTCAGAAGAAGCCTAATAACTTTCAGAACAATCGTAACCAGTCACATGGCTCCTCTGGCTTTGGAAATTCTAATCATGCATCTGCATCATCTGCTTTGGTTGCTTAGAATGATGAAAATTATGACTGGGGTATTCATCTTGAAGATTTGGTTGGTACTGTAAGTCAAGCTTTTGTAACTGAGATTCATTCTGCAAAATCTGAAGAGTCAACTGATGATGATAGCTCAAGTGATGGTGAGAGTTTGCCAAGTGCTGATTAAGAGCACGATCAAGTACAAAATGTCGAGTCTGATATTGCATCTGGTGTATCTGAAGATGATATTGTATTAACTCAAAATTCTTCTGATGGTGTTGATTCTGAAAATATTCCGATTGCAAAAGTCTTCATGGCAGATATGTCAGATCCTTCAAAGGTAAAAGATTTTTTGTCACATTTATTGCTCTAATTGCATCAGTATAAAAGATAAAATGCAAAAAGTAATGGATGATAACACAAATTTAATTTGTGATATGAAATCGATGTATTCAGTTAATCAAAAATTGAAAGATAATGATAAATTGTTTATAGATAGAATTGAGTCTTTGAAAAGAGATTGAACTCTTTAGGATTGAAATATAAGGAACAAGCATATCATCTGGATATGGCTTATGCTGAGATTGAGAAGCGAAATGAAATTGTCGCTCAGAAAATCAAAGAAATTTCTGATAATGAATCTGAAGTGATCAAATTACATAGAAAGCTGGAAAATTTTGAAATTTCATCTGTGGTATTGGATTACTTTAATGCTAATGCTGATCCTATTAAGAGGGTTGCTTGAATTGGATTTGTTCCTCCACCATTCAATGCAAATTATGTGGTTGAACCAGAAATTATTCATGAAGAAGAAATTGATCCAAAGACGGTGTTGAAAGTAAATCCAGTATTTGGTGAAGATATGATCTATGATTCTGATTCTGAGGATGAAGTTTTTGATGATAAAAAGGTTGAAGGCATTCCTAAGGAAGTGAAACTTGATGAACCAAAGGTAGTGAAAAATGTTACCCGTGATAGATGCATTTTAACAGAACTTGATGAGGTGAAAGTTGATCAACCTAAACTTTCCAAAATGTTACAATCAAGTGGTTTTGTTGCTGCTAGTCATCAGAAGAAGAATTTATCAACGGTAACTAAACAAGTTTTTGTTCAAAAGAAGCCAGTCAAATGTTCAGTAAAATCTTTTGAAGATTGTTCATCGGAAGGGTCATCAAATTCAAGAAAAACTCCTTATATCAGAAATCATCAAGATAGAAGAGTTTGCTTTCACTGTAATGAGGCTGGTCATATTCTGATTCACTGTCCTTATAAGAATCAAGGAAAATTAAAGAGTGTTTCCTCACAACAACGAGTGGTGCCGATTCTGAAAAGACAAAATGTGGGAAATCCTACGTCTAGTGTTGTAAAGAATGTGCCTTGTCAATCATTTACTAAATCTTTGGGATTTTAGCAACATGATAAACATATTTCTAAACCAGTTGTTTTTCAAAAGAAGTTTGAGAATCTACTTGTTGGAATTCCAAAAGGTTCTCAACCTGAGGTCAAACTTTCTAGACCACAACGAAGAAGACATAACAGAAAACTAAAGAAATTTTTGGAATTACCTGAATCTGATAATCATAAATCTAATAATGTCTTTCCAATTAATCATACTATGTCTACATTGAGAAGGTCTAATTGTGAATCTTATGTTCCAAAGGTTGATGACAATGTTGACTGTGAATTGATTGAAGTTGTTTATTTTGATCCATCTGGACGACCCAAGACCATAATGGCTTGGGTTCCAAGTTCTAACTGATTTTCTTTTTTTATGTAGGGACAAATAAGGAGGACTATCAACAATACGTGGTATGTTGATAGTGGTTGTTCTCGACATATTACAGGGAATATTCGTTTGCAGGAAGATGTTATTAATATTGATGGTGGTTATGTCGCTTTTGCTAGAAATAAAGGTGGGTACAAAAGTGGTCAGGGTACTTTAAAGAACGATAAAGTCAAATTTGAGTGAGTGAACTATGTGGAGCAACTTGAACAAAATATTTTAAGTGTATCTCAAGTGTGTGATAAGAAATTTTCATTTCATTTCAATGATTCTGAGTGTTATATCTTGAAACCGGGCTTTGTGATTCCTGACGAATGGATTCTAATGAAGGCTCCGAGGAGAAATGACAAATATGTCCTAGACATGAGTGTTGCTACTACAACGGATTCAATTCCTACTTATCTACACTCCAAGGCATCTGAGTCGGATTCTATTTTGTGGCACAGGAAACTTACTCACATCAATTATCGGAAAATGAATTATCTCGTGAAGAATGATCTGGTTTTTGGTGTTCCGAAAAAGAAATCTTTAGTTCCTGATGAGTGTATTCCTTGCAAGAAGGGGAAACAGCACAAGAAGTTCCACAAATCTAAGTCAAAGAATTTAATTGTGACTCCTTTGGAGCTACTGCATATGGATTTGTTCGGACCGATTAGTATCAGGAGCATTGGCGGTAAATCTTACTGTCTTGTTGTAACATATGATTTCTCTAGATTTTCATGGGTTAAGTTCCTTGCTTCTAAAGCCGAAACCACAGAGTTGGTACAATTCTTAATCCTGGGTTTAGATAATTTGTTCACACAGAAAGTCAGAAGAATTAGGAGTGACAATGGCAGCGAGTTTAAAAGGGAACTCATCATGAATTCAGTGCGCCATATGTACCTCAACAATTGGAGTTGCTGAACGAAAGAACAAGAGTTTGGTTGAAACGGCACGTACGATGCTCGCAGATTCTAAGCTTCTAGTAACTTTTTGGGCTGAGGCTGTGAATACTGCGTGTACCATTTTGAACAGAGTTTTGACCGTTAAGCGACACAACAAGACATGCTATGAGTTGCTTAATAATCGTAAGCTGAATTTGGAATATTTACTACCTTTTGGTAATCCATGCACCCTGTTGAAAGTTAGAGATGTCCCAACCAAGTTCAATGCTAAGGCTATTGAAGGGATCTTTCTGGGGTATGTTGCAAATTCTACTACCAAGCGGGTTTATAACAAAGAGACTCGTCAAGTTGAAGAATGGTTTCGTATTGACTGTTCTAATTGGTCTTTACCTCAAATGGCGATTGGACCAGACTGGGATTTTGATTATGATAATTTATTCAAGTTTTTCAATTACCTTCTGATATTTCTCCTGAGGAAGCTGCTGTTTTATATGATTCATGTCAGGATGCACAGAATAGTGGTTTTCTACCAACTGCGGTTCCACATTCATCTGTTCCTTCTACATCTGCTCCAGATCCTAATGTTGCTTCTTGTTCGGGAACACAAGAGTCTGATAGTGAGGATGAAAATGTTATTTTCCAAGATTCTTCTATTGATCCTTTGTTAGTTGATGAACCTTCTAATTTGATATAGGCTCAGGGGGAGATTCCTACAAATCTGGACTCGAAGATACCTGTTAATCAAGATATGTCTTATCAATCTGATACAACTCAAGTTGACGTGTTGCCGGTTCCTTAGGTTGCATCAATCAAGGAACTCAAAGCTCATCCGATTACAAATATCATTAGGAATTTGCGAGATGGAGTGCAAATGCGTTCTATTATTGACAACACTTGCTTGTCTACAGGTTTTAAGGATACTATTGTTTTTGATGTATGCTCACATTCCTGTTTTATTTCTCAGGTCGAACCAAAGAATCGAAATGGCGTTACGTGATAACAATTGGATAGAGGCCATGTAGGAAGAACTTGCTCAGTTTGACAAACTCAAAGTTTGGAATCTTATCTTCCAAAGGGTGTGTATCCAATTGGTATGAAGTGGGTGTTTAAATGCAAGAAAGACGATCAAGGTGTTGTGGTGAGAAATAAGGCAAGATTAGTTGTACAAGGTTTCAGTCAACAAGAGGGAATTGATTACACCGAGGTTTATGCTCCTATTGCTAGGCTTGAAGCTATACGGTTGTTTCTTACTTTTGCTTCATACAAAGGATTTAAGGTGTTTCAATTAGACGTAAAAAGTGCTTTCTTATATGGTAAAGTCAAGGAGGAAGTTTATGTGTGTCAGCCGCCGGGGTTTGAAGATCCACTTAATCCGTCTAAAGTTTTCAAGCTTGATAAAGTGACCGGAAAAGTTTGGTGAGAGTTGGTGAAAAGGTTATCTGCGTACTTACCTTTTCTTGCAAAAAATAGAGTCTTGCTGCGTACTACTTGTTGCGTACTTACTTAATCTCCTGCGTACTTATCATTCACTCATGCGTACTTACCAAGTACGCAAGAGCAAATCATAACTACGCAAGACTACTTCTTAAGTACGCAAGGCCAGTTTAAGTGCGCAAGTTTCTGTGATTTTTCTGAAATTTGACTAAGTGTTCACCATGTCAAATATTCAGAACCTCGGTAACCTTATGAACTATGACAACGAGATCGGAACCCCTCAGAAACCGCCAAAGATGCTTAATGTAAATGATTATTCAAACTGGAAAGCACGCTTTGAGCATTATATTTCTTATACCGATTCTTCGTTGTGGATACCCATTTTAGAGGGCTATAAGCATCCCACATACATTTACCTTGATGACGAAGTTCCCAAGCCTATCTCTAAACCTGATGAAGAAGAAAAGAAAGTTTATGATATAGCGGGTCTATCACTATGGCCTTAACTAGGGAGTTATTTCATAGCTTCAGAGGATACGATAACTCCAAGGATCTCTGGAAGGCGTTACAGAAGAGATTCGAGGGCAATAGTGACATCAAGAAAAGTAAACGGGATCTACTCAGGAAGCAGTATGAGTGCTTCAGATTTCTGAAAAACGAATCCATAGATGAACTCATCTCTAGATTCTATCATCTGCAGACTGAGTTGAAAGCTTTTCAGCTGAAGTATCCTGATAAAGAATTAGTTGAAAAATTTCTGGATGCTTTGCCACCCAAGTTTGAGATGTATACAACCCTGATGAGAGAGAATTCTAAGTTCTCTGAGATGACAATTGATGAGGCAATTGGAAAGGTTCAAGCTCATGACATGAACCTAAAAAGAAAGGAGAGCTCAAGAAGACCTCAAATACAAGACCCTTCTATGTATCATGGGACGTCTTCTACAACCAAGTCATCGGGCTCTGGAATTGCCCTTTTCTCAGGAAACTCTCATGAGGAAGAAACTGTAAAGGCTTGTGGTGGTCATGCATGCTATGCAGCATCTGGTTCTGGATCTCATCATTAGAACTCCTCAAGAAATCCTTCTCCCACATCTTCAGCTAACCAATCAGCAATAGCCAAGATAGCTGAAGATCATGTGGCTCTATTCTCATCATGCATGCTTGCCTATGAAAACTTCATTGGAGGTAAGCTAACGGATCCTGAAACTATCGAAGAAGACTTTAATCAGGTGGATCCGGGTGATATGGATATTCAATGGAACATGGCCATGATCTGGAGGAGGGCAAAGCGTTTCCTGAACAGAACTGGCCGAAAGTTCATTGGCGACCATTCTGATGCCAAGGTTGGTTTTGACAAATCCAAGGCCAAGTGCTACAAGTGTCTGAACTTTGGACACTTTGCTCGTGAATGTCAAAAGGACAGAGCACCGGCTTCGGGTTTCACCAGACCTAGCCAAGGAAACAGCCAAGGCTACAACAACTCAAACAACCACAATCAAAGCCAAGGTGGAACGTCCAATGCATTGTTGGCTCAACAGGATGATAGCTTTGATTGGGGCGTTCATCTGGAGGATGCTCTTATTGCACAAACTCAGGTTGGTCTCATGGCCGAGATTATGGAGATGATGGAAGTTGAGGAAAGGGAAGCTTATGTGGCTGATCTAGAAGAGTTTACAACTGCTGTTGCCTTCATGGCTATTGGAGAGGCATCATGTTCATCAAATGAGGTAGATTCTAATCCTTTTACTATTATTTCTTGTTCCAAATGTCTAAGCTTTAAGGTTGAAAACTCTATGCATCAAGAAAAGGTCGAACCCCTTCGTATTGCAGCGTTAAGCTACAAGGAGAATGAAAAACGATTTAAAGATTCAATTGAAACGTTGAAGAAAGAAAAACGTGATTATTCACTTAAAATCAGCGATCAACAGTTTCACTTCGATGTTGCATATAAGGGGTTAGAGAAAAGGAACAATGAGATTAACAAACTGCAAAATGAGATCTTGCAGTTGAAATGTACTAATGAGAAGTTGAAAAATTCTCGTTTTGTGGTGGAACTCTACGAGTCTGCAGTGAGGCAATTGAATGGCTTAGGGTTGGGTACTAATGTTATTCCTCCACCAGTTAGCGGGAAATTTGTCAACGGCTTAATAGACATTGATTTTTCATGCCTTGATGAGTCCTCAGGTAAGGATGATTCCTCTAACAAGGATGATAGCACCTGCCCTGAAGGAGTAGTATCTGAGGAGTTGTTATGTGAACAGAAAATTAAGAAAAACATTATCACGAATAGTGACAACTGTATTTTGACTGAACCCGATATCATTGAATCAAATGATAAATTAAACGTAATGCTTTATGGGGGGTATAAACACATTAATCAAGTTAAGAAAGAAGTTTTTTCAGCTCATTATGGGCTTGGTTATAAAGAAAATTTGCAAAAATATTATACTCCTAAAAACCAATCTGTATTGGGTCAAACACCTGTTCACCAACCAACTCCTCCTTCTCATAATGCTGAGTCATCAAATGCCAGATCTAATGAGCCTTACAGGAGGAGGACTTACACAGACAAGAGGGCTTGCTTTCACTGAGGTATGGTTGGTCACATTTTTGTGAACTGCCTTTCAAAGTCACCACCAGTAAAGCATCCCAAAAGTCCAAAGACAAATGTGGTGAAACCACCAGTAAAACCTATGGTAAAGCCAAAGATCACATCTGAGGCTAAACCATCTGTTTCAAGAAAGGAAAAGCATCCTACTAAACCTTGTGTATCAACCTCTGGTAGTACACCTACTGGCGAGAAACCTGTGGTGAAATTCTCTAAGTCACAGAGAATGAGAAGGAACGAGAGGTTGAGAAAGCTTGAACAGCTGTGTCACACCCCAACCGACGGCGAAAACGTCGGGGCAGGACTTGTAGACTGTTCATGAGCACAAGGTTGACTAAATTGAAATATATTAATCATTCAAATTCATTACAGATATTCAATACAAAACAAAATCAAACCAAGTACATGAAATGAAATACATAATCCTTTATTTAAAATTATCTAGGTCCAAAACTTATGTGTAGCAAGCCTTGATCAAAATCACACATTAGCACCTGAAACATGAATAAAATAAGGTCAACTAAAAAGTTGGTGAGCATACATCGGTTTAATCATAATTAGTGTATAGATGTAAATAATCAAATCTTTACATAACATGATAAAATAAGGCATTTATGGGGAGCAACTATTGTGTAACCAAAGTACAATCAAACCTTTGTAACTAGCATGCAAATTGTGTTGTCGGTAACAATCACCCCAATCTGGGTGGGTTTGTCAGACTCAATAGATCTATCATTGTTAACCGTCGGCTTGAATAGTTAATGATTACACATAAATTGCAGAAAAATTGCACACAAACAGTTAACACACCTAGCACTCAAACATAAAGCTCAAATTTTGTATACATGAATGTAAAGAGGATTTGTGTTTGTATAGTTTGTGTAAAAGTAAGCAATTGTGTATATAGAGTTCATGTTTTACCCCAAAAAGTGTAAAAGAGTAAAAGGGGCTATGTAATACTCACCTGAATCAAAGGTGTAGCTAGCACGAGAGTCTAGATGGCAAAGTAATCCTTGTAACTCACCACGTTAACCTAGAGTGTAATGTATAGGAATCTAGATTAATACTATGCACAATAGTCTCAGGCCAAGTCTAGGATCTCGGTGTGAGATGTATCGAGGCTTGTATAAAGAGTTCATGCTTGCATTATGAGAAAGTATTGCGTAGGTGATTGAGGTTGTATTTGTATAAGTGTTTTATAACATAAAAAGTTAAAATGAATAGTTTTAAAATAAAAGATTTAGGGTTGGAGTTTGAATAACCAATTAAATTAAATAAATATCTTTCATTCATTTAATTAGAAAAAAATAATATGAAATTATATTGTTTCAAAAATAATTTAAATAAACAAGTTTATGTTTATTTATTTATTTATTTATGAACATGCGTCAAATTATAGTAAATATATATTAGTTTATAAGAACTAATGTTAAATATAATTTAACTCCAAGTGGATTATTAAGGTAAATTAATTTATATAAATAAAAGGATAATGTGTCTTTTAAAACAAAAGAAATGTAAATATATATTTAGAAATGTTATATTTTGTTTAAACATAGTCTAAACCCTAATTAGAATATTAATGTAAAAATGATGAGAAACATGTTTTAAGGTAATTCTTTTCAAAAAGAATTTATAAAACTAGTAGCTTAATTGTTTTAATTAAAATCTTAATAATCTTAATTATAATAAACCTTTAAATGATTCATAAAATGTAAAAATAATTGTCCTTAATTAAAATTGATTCATTTTAGCACAATTTAGTTCTAAATGGAATTTGAGTCTATAAAATAATTTTTTATATATTTAAAATGTTCGTTTAAAATTGATTTAAAAAAATAAGCAGCTCACCCGGTTTGAACCCGGGTGGCTGTTGTGTGAGTCTCAAGCCGCAACCACTAGACCAGGAGTTTATCATGTTATAGAGCTAGTTTGATTTTAATATAACCAGATCAATACAGGCCGTCTGGTCTGGCTTTGAGGCACGCGTAAAAAGAACCACCGAGTGTGGGTTTCGAACCCACGCCAATTGGTTCGGCGGTGCAGTGGCTTACTGGTCAGACCAGGTGGGTTCACTGGTATATAATGAAATCTAATTATCTAAATGCGCTAATTGAAATCGAAGCAAAATTCAAATCATAATTGGCGCAAGAACTGGTATGAACCCTAATCGAAATTGGGTTTTGTTACCCTCTGTCGTGAGGAATTGACAGAGGGCTTTTGCTCGCCAATAGATTACGAAGTTAATAACACAAGACTTACTTGAAATGATTGAGTATTAAATGTCGTAGGCTGGAATGTCAGAGACGGAGTTCTTCGTGGTCGATCAAGGTGTGGGGATGAAATGGGGACCAACAGCGGGTCGAGGGAGTTTTCAATGGTCTCTACGAAGGTGTGTGGACATTTTAATTCACTCAAATTTGTTCTAATCCTACGATTTGATTACGATTTGAATGTACCAGTTGTCGCCCACTTTTACGCGTTAATTCGATTGAATGCCGATGAATTGGGTCACGAATTGGGATGGAATACATGTTGGGATTGATTGAGCGTGATTTGCTGGTCTATTACTCGTTTAATTCCTGATTTGGAGGTGAATTTGATTCGGTTTGACTTCGGATAGTCATAGCTGTCCGATTTAGTTTAAGTTTCGAAATTTCCGCGTAGGGATTAAATTGACGCGTCCACAGAGTTTAGGACCAGTCGACAATCATTCTAGTAACTAAGATGAGTCCAAATCTGACGGGTCTTGATCCAATTTGGTCTAGATTTGATCGGTAGGGGCTGTTGACTTTTCAAAGTCAACATTTCCCAAAAGGAGTCAAAGTTTGAAAATTTTAAATAGATAGGTTCAGGTTAAGGGAAAAGGTTTAATTGTAAGAGTCCAAATTCATTTATAAGGGGTTCATGACCAATCCATTTGTAAAAAAAATGGTTTTAATAAGAGCTTGTAACTAAATTCTTTTTCTTTGTTTATAAAATTGTTTTCATAAATTTTTATAAAGTTAAACATCAATTCTCTTAACCTTCCTTTTTAATTGGATTACAAAGTGGTTTATGAATATATCTATATATATATATATATATATATATTTGAATAAACCTATGTATGATATATGTATTCTATAGAAAAATAACATGAGATTGAAAGGTTGAAATTTTGGCTTGATACATTCTTAGGAAGCAAAATAATAAATGTGACATATTGTGTCCTACAGGTAAAAGTTTGAAAATGAAAATGTCATTATTTTAAATTAAAGAAAAATAAAATAATACCCTAAAAATCATGTATGTTACAGTCTCTCCATGTTAAGGGAATTTCGTCCCGAAATTTAACTAATGGAGACTACTGGATCAGGAAGGAAATGAGTTTAGGGTTTTGATTGTTGATTTGGGGAGTATAACTGATTGAAAAGAATCAGGTTGGATTCTCAAAGTCAGATTAGGTCATCGCGTCTGGCACACGATAGAATTTGCTATATTTTCTATGCGCTGAGTTTTATAATTACGTGTGCACCCATAATTACTCAAATCACGCATGGTCCGTATAGATCCTTCCATTGTGTGTGGATCAAAATGGGGCACAAGTTCACTTAGTTCATGTATATTGTTTTCACATATTAGTTGCTAATAAGTAACTATGTTCCTAGTAGGCAGGTCAGTTAGCAACTAAATAGAAATATGATAGTTAAACTTAAAGTTCTATAGTTTACTCATGTTTGAACAACAATACGTCAAACACCGAGTTGTTTCAATGTGTTATGGTTTTCAACTTTGGTGAACAAAGTATATGACCATGCCTTGTGTGTAATAAATCAAATTGCATCAATTGTAAGCAGTTTAGATTCGTGTATAATGTAAACACACAAGTCTCATGTATGATCTAGTATTATGTAGCTTGTAATCGAATAGGTTTCTTGTGTGATGTGAGCAACTTGGCATCATGTATTTTGTAAATCAACAAGCTTTCACGTGTAATGTAAACAATGTAGTATGATGTGCATTGCAAGAAATGAATTTCATGTATGGTGTTAAATCTAGTATCATGTATTTTGTAAACCAATAATCTTTCATGTGTAATGTAAGTAATATAGTATCATGTACTTTGTAACCAAATAAGTTTCGTGTTCAATATGATCAATCAAGTATTATATATAAAACAATCAATTGTTATGTACCATGTATATTGTAAACAACTAAGTTTCATGTATTATGTGTTCAAGCAAGTAGTATGTGTATTGCAATTAAACAGGTTTCATGGGTTATGTGATAAATCCAGTAAATTGTGATTTTGCACATAAACTAGTTTCATGTATTATGTGATCGTGTTGTGTATCTTTTGGACGCGCATACATAAGTTATTGAATTTCGTGTGTGACGTATACTAACGAGCTTCGTATGTGATCTAGTGTTGCGTGGAAGCGTGTTGTTTGGCGTTCAGGTATAATGTGGTAGTTAGGTTCTAGCTTTTTAAACCTGGTTGAGGTTTGTAGGGATGGTTAACGTCTACGCAAAGTGGGTCGCCTCTTGAAGCGGCAAGTGAAAGGTAACGAGGGGGCTCTGCAAGCATTCCGAGTAATGTGTTTACGAGTAACTGATTTTTGTTTGTATATATGTGATTGTAAATTTGTTCTTGTTTATAGATAATTAAGATAGCGAAACTAATGAGTCGAACAATCTAAATAATTGGACAGTTTATAGGAACAACCTTTTTATTAAAATTTTCCATTATTATAAGGGGAATATTTTTAAGAGGAATTATTGACCAAACTAGTAGTCGTATGTTAATTTAGCAAGGGTTTAAAAATAATTACTTTATTGGGGAAAATTACTTGAAAAATTACTCGAATTTTAATTATTTAGCAATTCGAAATAATATTTTTATAGAATAGGTTGTATTAAGTTCCCTTTCATAGAGAGAAACGTTTATGGAAAAATTTATATTTCTGATACTCTCTAAAAGTTTGATAAATGTTTGGTTTGAAAATAACAAGGTTGTTCAAATCTAATAGGATGAGTTGTTTACGAAGGAGATTGTCGGTAGTGTACTAAATCGTATTAAATGAAGAAGGTGATACTTGAGATTTTTTTTTATTTTTAATTTTTTTTTGATGAAAATATGATGGGTGTAATTCACACTCAACGGGTCAAATTAATGAATAATAACTTTAGAGTTGGAAATATATAAATTTGATTAAATGCTGAAATGCTAAACATTACTCAAAACATAGGAAAATGGTTCTCAAACTGAAAATTTAAAGACAATAATTAATGAAAAAAAATAATTTTGTTAACGTCCCTTGTAGCTATCCACTAGAAGGAGAATAATTCCCAAGACGAGTACCGCTTTGGTCACTCGGGTAGCCGATGTGGCTTCAACTTTAGCTGTCTCCGTGCGATGCTCCAATATTTCTTTTTCGAGGATGGAGATTAACTCCTTTTGGTACCCTAATTGGTTTGCCAGGCTATCCGTTCTTTCTCCTTGCAAGTCATGCATTACCCCCTGCTCCATCCTTTGCCTCTCAAATTCTGAGGTCCTTACATATTGGTGAATGTCATTGGTTGGAATTCCCATAACACTAGTGGGTGTCGTGGTATGCCTTACCCAAGGGATAGGATGGTACGGGTCGGGCATTAGGTATGGTCTCTTAGTAGGGTGGTAACTGATCGTGGAGATGGGGTGTCTGATATGGGTTCCTGGGTGCGGGTGATCCAGACGTTCGAAGTCTTGGGCCGGTGTTCCTAATCCAATCTGCCATTACATCAAACCTTGGTCTAGCAGCTAGGGGTGGTGGTGACCGATACTCGGGTGATCTGATGTCTTCTTCCCAATCAGACTCTGCTCCGGGACGGTATATCGGGGAGGAAGGAGAGTAGGAGTCCATGTCTAGTAGGAAACAATGAAAAGGTTATAAGTGATAATAAAATATTGAGTGTTAAATATAGGAGTTCTCATAGGTTTAGATTTTGACTAGTCGTAACACCGAGCCTTCACAACAGTATTTTAGAAATACAATTGACCTATAAGCAATGCATCCCTAAGGAGGATTCCCAGGAAAGAGGGGTGGGTCACTAGGACATACTTCCCTATCTTTCCTTAGCCAGAATCCCTCATGGGCCTTCACACTCTTCCAGCCATCATGTATTAATAACACTATTGTTGGGCTCATGGTCATGATGAGAATTGTTGTGGACTAGGCTTTGAGGCCCGAAAGTGAGGCTTATATATTGTAGTAGGCTTCTACTTCTTGAAGGGTAAGTGGGCTTCTATTTTATTATTAATGGGCTTTAGGCCCAATAGTTTAGATTTAGATCACAAGAGGTGGTGACATTATATGTGTGAGTTTAAGGGTGCATGAAAAGCTAAGTATGTATAAGTGTGTGTTGAAACTTAGGATACCACTTAAATGGATCAA
The DNA here is from genome assembly GCA_023525975.1 of Smallanthus sonchifolius. NCBI lineage: Eukaryota > Viridiplantae > Streptophyta > Magnoliopsida > Asterales > Asteraceae > Smallanthus > Smallanthus sonchifolius. Next base: position 50,805,417 of record CM042023.1, read on the forward strand.
ATAGATAGCATGAATACAGCACAAAAATTTCCAGGCAGTGGGACACATAAATTATTAAATATTGTATCATGTAGTATATTTACTTATGTTAGTATGTAGGAATATTCACATATGGAGAAATCATGTAGCATGTAGTAGCATGGCATTGTATGGGTGTCCTAGGGTTATAGTCTAGGTCAAAAGTGTCTAATAACCTAATTCCCTATAACCAAGGCTCTGATACCAATCTGTCACACCCCAACCGATGGCGGAAACGTCGGGGCAGGACACGTAGACTGTTCATGAGCACATGGTTGACTAAATTGAAATATATTAATCATTCAAATTCATTGCAGATATTCAAGACAAAAAAAAAAATCAAACCAGATACATGAAATGAAATACATAATCCTTTATTTAAAATTATCTAGGTCCAAAACTTATGTGTAGCAAGCCATGATCAAAATCACACATTAGCACCTGAAACATGAATAAAATAAGGTCAACTAAAAAGTTGGTGAGCATACACCGGTTTAATCGTAATTAGTGTATAGATGTAAATAATCAAATCCTTACATAACATGATAAAATAAGGCATTTATGGGGAGCAACTATTGTGTAACCAAAGTACAATCAAACCTTTGTAACTAGCATGCAAATTGTGTTGTCGGTAACAATCACCCCAATCTGGGTGGGTTTGTCAGACTCAATAGATCTATCATTGTTAACCGTCGGCTTGAATAGTTAATGATTACACATAAATTGCAGAAAAATTGCACACAAACAGTTAACACAACAAGCACTCAAACATAAAGCTCAAATTTTGTATACATGAATGTAAAGAGGATTTGTGTTTGTATAGTTTGTGTAAAAGTAAGCAATTGTGTACATAGAGTTCATGTTTCACCACAAAAAATGTAAAAGAGTAAAAGGGGCTATGTAATACTCACCTGAATCAAAGGTGTAGCTAGCACGAGAGTCTAGATGGCAAAGTAATCCGTGTAACTCACCACGTTAACCTAGAGTGTAATGTATAGGAATCTTGATTAATACTATGCACAATAGTCTCAGGCCAAGTCTAGGATCTCGGTGTGAGATGTATCGAGGCTTGTATAAAGAGTTCATGCTTGCATTATGAGAAAGTATTGCGTAGGTGATTGAGGTTGTATTTGTGTAAGTGTTTTATAACATAAAAAGTTAAAATGAATAGTTTTAAAATAAAAGATTTAGGGTTGGAGTTTGAATAACCAATTAAATTAAATAAATATCTTTCATTCATTTAATTAGAAAAAAATAATATGAAATTATATTGTTTCAAAAATAATTTAAATAAACAAGTTTATGTTTATTTATTTATTTATTTATGAACATGCGTCAAATTATAGTAAATATATATTAGTTTATAAGAACTAATGTTAAATATAATTTAACTCCAAGTGGATTATTAAGGTAAATTAATTTATATAAATAAAAGGATAATGTGTCTTTTAAAACAAAAGAAATGTAAATATATATTTAGAAATGTTATATTTTGTTTAAACATAGTCTAAACCATAATTAGAATATTAATGAAAAATGATGAGAAACATGTTTTAAGGTAATTCTTTTCAAAAAGAATTTATAAAACTAGTAGCTTAATTATTTTAAATAAAATCTTAATAATCTTAATTATAATAAACCATTAAATGATTCATAAAATGTAAAAATAATTGTCCATAATTAAAATTGATTTATTTTAGCACAATTTAGTTCTAAATGGAATTTGAGTCTATAAAATAATTTTTTATATATTTAAAATGTTGGTTTAAAACTGATTTAAAAAAATAAGCAGCTCCCCCGGTTCGAACCCGGGTGGCTGTTGTGTGAGTCTCAAGCCGCAACCACCGGACCAGGAGTTTATCATGTTATAGAGCCAGTTTGATTTAAATATAACCAGATCAATACAGGCGGCCAGGTCTGGCTTTGAGGCACGCGTAAATAGAACCACCGAATGTGGTTTCGAACCCACGTCACCTGGTTCGGCGGTGCAGTGGCTTACCGGCTAGACCAGGTGGTTTCACTGGTATATAATGAAATCTAATTATCTAGAAATCGAAGCAAAATTCAAATCATAATTGGCGCAAGAACTTGTATGAACCCTAATCGAAATTGGCTTTTGTTACCCTCTGTCGTTAGGAATTGACAGAGGGATTTTGCTCGCCAATTGATTACGAAGTTAATAACACAAGACTTACTTGAAATGATTGAGTATTGAATGCCGCTGGCTAGAATGTCAGAGACGAAGTTCTTCGTGGTCGATCAAGGTGTGGGGATGAAATGGGGACCAACAGAGGGTCGAGGGAGTTATCAATGTTCTATGCGAAGGTGTTTGGACATTTTAATTCACTCAAATTTGTTCTAATCGTGCTATTTGATTGTGATTTGAATGTACCAGCTGTCGCCCACTTTTACGTGTTAATTCGATTGAATGCCGATGAATTGGGTAACGAATTGGGATGGAATACATGTTGGGATCAATTGAACGTGATTTGCGGGTCTATTACTAGTTTAGATCCTGATTAGGAGATGAATTTGATTCGGTTTGACTTCGGATAGTCAAAGCTGTCCGATTTAGTTTAAGTTTCGAAATTGCCGCATAGGGATTAAATTGACGCGTCCACAGAGTTTAGGACCAGCCGACAATCATTCCAGTAACTAAGATGAGTCCAAATCCGACGGGTCTTGATCCAATTTTGTCTGGATTTGATCGGTAGGGGCTGTTGTCTTTTCGAAGTCAACATTTGCCAAAAGGAGTCAAAGTTTGAAAATTTAAAATAGATAGGTTCAAGTTGAGGGAAAAGGTTTAATTGTAAGAGTCCAAATTCATTTATAAGGGGTTCATGACCAATCCATTTGTAAAAAAAAATTGGTTTTTATAAGAGCTTGTAACTAAATTCTTTTTCTTTGTTTATAAAATTGTTTTCATAAATATTTATAAAGTTAAACATCAATTCTCTTAACCTTCCTTTTTAATTGGATTACAAAGTGGTTTATGAATATATCTATATATATATATATATATTTATTTGAATAAACCTATGTATGATATATGTATTATATAGAAAAATAACATGAGATTGAAAGGTTGAAAATTTGGGTTGATACATACTTAGGAAGCAAAATAATAAATGTGACATATTGCGTCCTACAAGTAAAAGTTTGAAAATAAAAATGTCATTATTGTAAATTAAAGAAAAATAAAATAATACCCTGAAAATCATGGATGTTACAAGCTGACTAAAATTCAATCAGGTGAAGCTTCCACTAGTTCACCTGTGGTTGTTGAATCTAAGTCTATTGTTCAAGTTAAGAAACAGAAGAGATCCTGGAACAACAAAAATAAAAATTCTCAATGGTTTTGAGGTTACTGAAGACCGGATTCTGATGAGAGCACCAAGGACAAACGACACCTATCAGATTGATATGAGTATGGCAACAACCACCTCATCAGTTGCTACCTGTTTGCTTACCAAAGCGACATAACTTGACTCTATCTTGTGGCATAGGAAGCTCGAACACATTTCTTATCGAAAAATGAATCATCTTGTCCGAAACGATTTGGTAACCGGTGTTCCTAAGCTGAGATTTACCGTTGCAGATGACTGTATGCCTTGTAAAAAAGGCAAACAGCAACGGAAGTCTCACAAGCCCAAGCTCCAAAACTCCATCGATACCCCTTTGGAGCTATTACATATGGATCTGTTTAGCCCCATAAGTATCAGGAGTATTGGAGGTAAGTCATTCTTTCTGGTTGTAACCGATGATTTCTCACATTTTTCTTGGGTGCATTTTTTAAGTACGAAGGACGAAACGACTGACATTCTTCAATACCTGATCCTGAGCTTGGAATCTCTGTGTAAGCTGAAGGTTAGAAGAATAAGGAGTGACAACGGAACTGAGTTCAAGAATAATTTGATGGAACTTTTCTGTCTTAAGAAGGGGATCCGTCACGAATTTAGTGCCCCGTACACACCTCAGCAGAATGGAGTCGCAGAACGGAAGAACAGAACATTGATTGAGACTACAAGGACAATGCTATCAGATGCAAAGCTTCCTGTCACTTTCTGGGCAGAAGCAGTTAATACAGCTTGTCACGTGTTGAACAGAGTTCTGGTTATGAAGAGGCACAACAAGACTTGTTATGAGTTGATTAACAATCGACCTCCCAATCTTGACTATCTAGTTCCTTTTGGTAGTCCCTGTTCCTTATTGCTACAATACAAAGACCACAAGTCTAAGTTTCATGAAAAAGCGGTGGAAGGCATCTTCTTAGGATATGTTGCCAACTCGCCTTGCAAGAGAGTGTACAATATAGGAACTCGTACTGTCGAGGAGTGGTTTGAAGTGGATTCTAGTAAACACAACATTCCACCAGAATCAACTGCTCCAGCTTGGGGTTTTGATTATGATGCGCTATTCAAATCTTTCAATCTTCCAGATTTATCTGCAAATGATGCCGCAAATGTATATGAATTATTTGGTGGCGGTGATGACTCCAGTTTTTCAACACGTGCTACTGTACCAATTATAACTCCTGATTCCAATGCTGCATCTGCATCTGGAACTCTTAATGGTGATAACAGTGAAGATGTTCATGTTGACGGAAATGACGCTCAAGCTAATCCTAACAATTGTGAAGGAAATGAAGCTCCAGCTGATCCAATTAACATTGAATCTTCTTCTTCTGGAACACAGAATATGGGGGAGTTAAGCACGAACCTCGATTCAGAAATTCAGGAACCGAATGTACCAGAGATGAGAGTGCATAAGAATCATCCAATTGACAACATTATTGATGATCCTCATGTTGGTGTTCAAACTCGTCATCGAACCATTGCTGCGAACACTAGTCACTACTCTGAGATACTTGACACTGGTGTCATGGAAACATGTCTACATGCTGCATTCGTGTCCCAGTTAGAGCCGAAAAATGTGAAAGAGTCTCTCGCTGACAGCTGCTGGATTGAGGCAATGCAAGACGAACTGTCTCAATTCCAAAAGTTGCATGTGTGGGATTTAGTTGACTTGCCAAGGGTCGTACAATCAATTGGCACCAGATGGGTGTTCAAATACAAGATGGGTGATCGTCATGTTGTGGTTAAGAACAAAGCAAGGTTGGTTATTCAGGGTTTTTATAAACAAGAGGGCTTGGATTACACAGAAGTATATGCCCAGTTGCTAGACTTGAAGCCATTCGACTGTTTATGGCTTATTCCTCATATGTTGGCTTCAAAGTCTATCAACTTGATGTGAAGAGTGCTTTCCTGTATAGAAAAGTACATGAAGTGGTCTATGTCACTCAACCTCCCGACTTTAAAGATCCGCATAATATCAATAAAGTGCACAAGCTCGACAAAGCACTTTATGGTCTTCATCAAGCACCTCGGGCATGGTATGAGACTTTACCTAAGCATCATCTGTCTAATGGTTTCGACCGTGGACAGTTCGACTCGACCCTCTTCATAAAGAAAGCCTGATGTGATATTCTTCTTGTACAAGTGTATGTCAATGACATTATCTTCGGGTCTACAAATGAAGAGATGTGTTGGGAATTCGAACAGGTGATGAAGTACAAGTTTGAAATGAGTAACATGGGTGAACTGTCGTTCTTGCTTGGTCTACAAGTCAGTCAAAGAGAGGATGGCATTTATCTTCATCAAACAAAGTATGTGCAGGACTTCTTGACAAAATACAAGATGAATGATAGCAGTACTTATGGCACACCTATCCCAGTCAATCATGGTCTGTATCCAGACAGAGATGGAAAGGATGTGGATTGCAAATTGTACCGTGGGATGATCGGATCTCTTATGTATCTCACAGCTTCTAGGCCAGATATAATGTTTGCTGTATGCTTGTGCTTAAGGTTTCAGTCACAACCGAAGGAGTCCCATATGATAGCTGTAAAGAGGATTTTCAGATACTTAAAAGGGAAACCCCGATTAGGTATTTGGTACTCTAAGCAGCAGTCTTTTAAAGCCTACACTGATTCAGACTATGGCGGTTGTAACCTTGATAGAAAGTCAACTTCTGGTGGATGTCAATTCTTAGGAGACAGACTGGTTTCCTGGCAGTGTAAGAAGCAGTCAACACTTTCTGTCTTAACATGTGAAGCAGAATACATTGCAGCAGCTAGCGGTTGTTCTCAAATTTTGTGGATTCAGCAGCAATTGAGAGACTACGGCTTGAACTTCACTGGAACTCCTCTTGTAGGATCGTAAGATTACAAGGTGATTCTATTCTAGTTGATATTGGCGGAAACAATAACAACCAACAAAGTAAACAAGTAAGCAGCCAGAATACTGATAAATGCACTGTTGTATTAAACTTCTGAGATTACAAGTTTACAAGTAAAACACTATCAAGAAGCACTATGAAAGCACAGCAAGCACACTTACAATGAAGTGTTTACACAGTATTTATAGTAACTTAGAATCAAGACAGACCCTTGATTCTAAGGATCAGATCTAACACAAGCCGTTGATCTTGTTTATTAATCTAAATTACACGCAAAGGCTAATCTAGTTAACTTTACTGAAACGTCTTCTTAGGCATCATTGTTTGCATGCTTGGAGAAGCGCGTTATTGTCCTTTATTGGTTGCACCAGTGAGGTTCCTTCTGCTTGGAGTGTGGCGGTTGCTTTTGTAGAAAGGTGTCAGAGGCGCTTCACATGGATAGTCAGCTGCAACGTTTGGTCTTCAGTGAATAAAGCTATCAGCAGCAGAGATGAGAATAATGCTGCTGATAAGCCTATCAGCAGCAACAAGTGTTGAATGCTGCTGATAAGCCTATCAGCAGCAACAAGTGTTGAATGCTACTGGTAAGCCTATCAGCAGCCATATGTGTTGAATGCTGCTGATAAGCCTATCAGCAGCATTTGTACTTAGAATAATTTGGTAGCAATCAGTCTTTGGTACTACACCTCTATTCATTGACAACAACGCCACAATCTCCATCACAAATAACCCGGTGAAACATTCCAAAACTAAACATATTGAAACTCGCCATCATTTCATCCGTGATTGTGCTGAAAAGCATCTCATTGAACTTGTAAAGGTTCACACGGATGACAATCTTGCTGACCTTTTCACTAAGGCGTTTGACCGATCCCGTTTTGAGCATCTTGTCAACTTGATAAGAATGTTCAATCCAGAGTGAAAACTTGTTTTTCTTAAATCAATTCAATTCATGAAAGTTAAGTTTTATTTCTCTTAAATATTCTGTATAGTTATTTTAATTTTCAAATATTTTACAAAAGTTCAAACAAAATAGAAAATGGGGAAAATTTTCAAAGAAATTTGAGAAAAGAGGAAATGATAGTACATCAGAAATGATCTAAACGCCATAGACTACTCATATGGGAAATGATTGCGTCATGCTTAATTAATTGTTTAAATTGTTGTGTTTTTAATCTGCTTATTTACAAGTAATTTGAATTGTCAATAGGTTGTATGCGTCTTTGAATCACTCTTAAGAGACCAGTTTCGGGTTAGGTCATTAGCACAATTAATGCGGTTCATCTCACTGCCCATACTCACAAGTATGCAATGAGAGATTGAATCAAGACATTTCTCTACATCAACTGTGGAGCGTGTATTCACCCTTGAATCACTCCTGATTCATTGAATTCAAATCCAGATAAAAGTTGGATTCTCTTACCCTAATACTCAAACACCATATTCATTATCCTAAATCATCATACCGATATTCAATGAAGAAATCAAATGAAACCAAGACAAATGAATCACTCGATTCTGAATCCTATGATTCCTAATAATCCTTATGGATTCTACTTGATTTTTCCTGTGCTAATTGATGTAGCCTCATTCTGAAAATTTAGAAAATCATTGGGAAAATCTTCGATACCTTGAGATAGTGCAATTTACATTAATGTAGCATATTAGTGGGGTACACGTTGTATATCTTATAATTAATACCTTAACACACAAGAACGTGATACAGAGATGCTTATAGTTTCAAATCTTATAATATTTTCAACTTGAATTACTTGTTTATGTGCTTATTACGTATGAATAAATAGTATTCCATGAAATGATCCCATATTCTTTGACGTTTATTTTGTGTCGTTTTTGCTATAGTTTAGCCTGATATGATCATCTGCTCGTGTCTTTGAACAAAAATAGTGTGTGTGTATATACGTGTATATTTCTATCTTGAAAAGATCAAAAAGATTCTAAGTTTGTGTATAGTTCAATTTTAATCAGAAAAGCCAAAAAAAGTATTTATGTTTACCCTTCTTGATTTGACTTTGAATCCTCTTGATTGAATGCTTTTATCTTGTTCGTTATTTGACTTGAAATCTTCATAATTTGAGTTGAAAGTTTGAGCACACAATGGTCTCTGCGTACTTGATAAGTGCGCATAAGGTAAACCCAGCATACTTAACAAGTACGCAAGACTTAAGTCATGCGTACTTAGTAAGTACGCAGGAGTTAAGTCATGCGCACTTAGCAAGTACGCAAGACTATTTTGTGTTGGGTGTATATACAGGACTTAGAAAAATTTCAGAAGTTTATCTCATTCAAATCGTTTTCTACTGTTGAATTCCCTCTACACACTTTTACTCATAAAATTTCGTGTGTTCCTAACCGGTTTTTCGTCATGATTCAAGTATCATCATTGTCTTAATATCATTTGGTGAGAATCGTAGAGCATTTCATCCATTAAATCTCGACTTAAGAACCGATTTAGAACTTTGAATATTTAGGGTTGAATCTTGATTTTTGGAAAATTTTTTGGTTATTTTGGTAACTCACTATAATTAAAACTTGCTTAGAATCAACAATCGATCCTTATTCAGTCCTTAATCGTCCTTTAATGACTCTTGATTTTGACCTTGACCCCTTGATTGACCGTCGTTTAGTCTGGGTTGTCTTTTAGGTCAAACTTTGACACGATAGCAGTTTATTGATGAAGATAGAGGTTCCATAGGTCTTTATCACTGATTTCGACCTTGTGGTGACCCTAATCCACATCAATGTTGATCATATGTTGAATTTTTGGATTTCTGGAAAATTTGACAAAGTGCAATTCTTGCGCACTTAACAAGTACGCAAGAAGTAATTCCTGGGTACTTGTTAAGTACGCAAGAAGAAATCCCTGCGTACTTGCTAAGTACGCAGGACCAACACTTGTGAAATTTTTCTAAGTCTAAAATTCAGTTCAATAAGTAACTGCTATACTTAGTCATGTGTATTCAATTCCAATGAATCTTCTTGTTCTTATTATGTTTTCTGTGTGTTTTTGCAGTGATGTCTCGTGCCTTTACCAGTGAGTTCAACCTTCTAGCACATACAGAACCGGAATGGAAGGGTGTTGCACTACAATACCGAGAGATAGTTGACTTCTTGAACCATTCAAGAATAAGCTATGCTATATCAGCAGACCCTATAGTATCAAGACCGTACCTGGAGTAGTTCTGGGAGACAGCGGAACATGATTACACAGTAACTTTTAATGTTATACAGGCTACTGTAGCGGGTCATGAAGTTGCCTTTTATGAGGACACAATTAGACGGGTCTTACAGTTCCGAAATCTTGCCACCGACCCAACAGCCTATCCTGACTACTTCATGGATGGATGTTGGAGGCAGCGTATGGGATATGTCGGTGTTCGAGATTATTCTTCCTACAAGAAGATGTGGGTGCTCGATCAGTGGAGGTACTTTGCCCACGTGATGATCATGTGCATCTCTTCGAGAAAGGCGGGGAAGGATGCAATGGGACATGATCTTGCAGCAGCCATGGTTGGCTTATCTTTCAACAGGGGCTATAACTTCTCAAGATACATCTTCAAAGCATTAAATGATCAGATAAATATGGCTGAGAGGTTTAGATTCCTGTTATACCCAAGATTTGTACACTACTGATAAATGATGCATTGCCAAATCTGCCTGCTACTGGGGAAAGATTGCAAGTTAAACGAGTAGACAAGAGAGTGTTTGCCAGGCAGTGTAGAACCTACCCCTGAGCACACCGCACTCTTTGGCAACCTGATAAATGACGCGTATGTGGCACCAGATGACTGGAGATGGTTTAGTCATGACTCTGAGCCTGAACTCAGTGAACATTCTGATGAGCAACAAGAAGAGGAGGACGTTGAAAGTGAAGATGAATTTTCTGGAAGAGACGAAGAAGAAGGTAATGATGGTGCTAAAGGATCCTACTCCAAAGATACAAAGTCTGATTCCTCTGATTCTGAGGATGCACCATCACAGGCACACCCGAGAAGATTGACAGAGGTAACCCTTCCTGAGTCATCTTCAAAGAGAAAGAGACAAACGACGAGCGGTGAATACGAGCCAGATTCTGACTCTGACACTATATACAAAGACAAAGACGTGAAAGTATAAACAAAAACGGGGGGATAGACAGCAACAAGCTATTCCTCGTGAGGTGGAGGTTAGTACTCAGCAGCAAGTACAAGTATCAGCTGCGAGTACTGATTCAGCCTCTACCCCACCTTCACAACAGTTGTACCAGCGACAGCGGAGGAGGCCACATGTAACACGTGATGTGGCGGTCACTTCTATCACAGAGGAGGTTCCTGTGATAGTGACCATCCCTGTACCATCTGTCCATGTGGCGGTGACAACTCTGATTCTTACAGAGTCAGTCACCATCACACCTTCCATCACTCCTACAACCATCATCCCATCCATAATCCCTACTACCACCACTGAACCTATCAGTCAACCCTACAACTATGGAGACTTTGCTCAGAGCTTTGACTTTGATATGATCTTCTCATCCCCACTTCAAAATCCTGAAGCTTCTACGTCCAGGAATCTTGATCCGAATGATGCAAGGATTGATACTTTGGAAACCCAAGTTGCTGCTCTACTAGAAACTGTTTGGAAATCAAGGGAGGAATCTGAGGCTCAACAGGCTCAGATAAATTCTTTGGTGGATGAGGTTACTATTCTGAGAAGTCAAAGGGCTGGGACGCAAGAGCGACTAGCAATTGTGATGGCCCAGAACGAACTACTGATCAAAACAAACAATATGATTCTAGGTCACATGTCGTCTCTAGAGCTTCTATTTGACATGCAGGAAAAAGAACCTGAAATGATGGTAAAGTTAGTAACTAACCTGACCGAGAAGCTTGCTGCTCAGGGGGAGAAGGAGAAAGAGAAAGAGAAAAAAAGAGAAGGAGAAGGCATCTAAACCTACCAGTGATGAGGCTTGTCATCCTATTGACTAAACTAAGGATGATGACAAAGACAAGGATCCTGAAGTCGGTCCTAGTGGAAGTGAGCATCAAGCTTTGGCAATCGTGCCCATTTCTGTTATTCCAATGGCTGAGGGGGAGTCGACTCATCAGGAAGGTGGTGATACTTCCAGTGGTGGTAATAAAGGAAAGTCAGTGGCTGATGTTCTGAGAGATCTATCTGACGATGAGATCTTATTCTTAGATCCTGACTATTCCAAAGAAGCACAGATCGAGGCTCTAGACAATCTTGAAGAAGGAGAGATCGACTCTGGTGATGATTGGGATGAAGATGATGATGTAGTTATTGAAATTCCCAAGGTCGACGGGGAAGGCGAGTATGAGTTTGAAGATGGAGAGATCTTCGAAGTTCCATCCTTTCAATCTCAGCTCGACACAGGTTCAGTCGAGACTGCTAGCAATGTTGAAGCATCGACTGAAGCCTCCCCTGCCGACCTTACACCTGTGGATCCAGAGGCACAGAAAAACAAAGATATGCCTGCTAGTTCATCAAAGGATCCGGCTCCAGTCTGGCAAAAGACTTCTATCATAGACAAACACGGAGCAACATGAATGATCTTAGCTGTGAGGTTCGAGGAAGATAAGTAGTTATTCGCAATCAAGCGATCTGGGGGGTTCAATACTTGAAACCAACCAGTGAAGCTTTCAACTCCTTACCTAGATACGACCTCGTGAACCTAGCAAACCGAGAGCTGCTGGGTCACTCAAATCACACAGTAGCGATGGGTTTGTGGCAGGTTCTACAGCGTGAAGTAAGATCTGGAATATTTGAAGTGTGTAAGCCTCAAGTGCCCAAGCGAGTCAAGGATAAGAAAGCTAGACATCCTGTGACTAAGAAAATCTTAAAGAAACTGGTATACAAGCTAGTGCTATGTGAAACCAAGATTCCCCTGAGCAAGTTATCTCAGGATATCCTCGGTAACATATGGTACTGGTACGTAGATCCAAAAACGGGCGAGGCAGTGGTGATAGGAAAGGTATAGTCAGATAGTGGAAGCTTAGTGCCTAGGGAACTGATCAGAGTATTTGATGAAGTCTGCTTCATTAACTTCTCTGTGAAATATTTGGAGGCTCTAGCTGAAAGGTACTGCATGCATACGGATTAAAGGACAAAGTTCCTTGCTTCTAAATACGACAAGGTGATCAAGTTTTGCCTTGACTACAAGAAGAAGATGGAAGCTAAAGATGTAGAGCTGTGAAGACCGATGAAGATCCAGAGCTGTTGTCAATGGGCAGTTTGTTGAAGAACTTTTGTGTGACAAACACTTTGGATAGAGTCTTAGTTTATGTACTTTCGTTGTTTGTAAGCGTCTGTATGTATTAGTTATCGAGTTGTACTTACTAATGCATGTTGTTTGTTGCTTAATTCTCTAAGTGTTTTGCGCACTTAGTATGTGCGCAGGAATTAGTTCCTGCGTACTTAGCAAGTACGCAAGAATACTATGCGTACTTGCTAAGTACGCATGAGTAATTTGCCCTGCGCACTTGCTAAGTGCGCAGAGACCTGGTCTTGTATAAATAGGATAGGTTGACAGTAGATAAGTACGCTTTCTATTGTGCACTAAGTATTTTTCTCTCTGTAACCTTCAAGTGTTTATAATAGACGAAAGTTTAAAGTGATTCTCTTATCGGTTTACTTTGTGTTGTTTGATTCTCCACCTTGTCACGGGTATTTCGCACCCGGTCCGACTAGCCAACGCACTTGCATATGACGATCCGCTACACCCGAGGGACCTACAAGACTTGTTTCTAACCAAGACTTGTAGCTCCCTCGGGTGTAGCGGATCGTCACATGCAAGTGCGTTGGCTAATCGGACCAACCTTTGATGCTCAAAACACTCAAATACACAACAAAAGTCGGTTTTTTTGAGTGATTTTTTCTTCTAAATTAGTGCTCCACAGCTACCCCTAATTTATCACAAAAAACAACAAAAGTACCCACTTTTGCTTGCAAAAACTCTGTAGGATGTGAAGAAAATGCTCCAAACACACTCACAACACTCGAAATCAGGAGCAATGCTCTGATACCACTTGTAGGTCCCTCGGGTGTAGTGGATCGTCACATGCAAGTGCGCTGGCTAGTCGGACCGGGTGCGGAATACCCGTGACTAGGTGAGAATCAAACAACACAAAGTGAACCGACAAGAGAATCACTTTAAACTTTCGTCTATTATAAATACTTGAAGGTTACAGAGAGAAAAATACTGAGTGCACAATAGTCTGCGTACTTATCTACTGTCAACCTATCCTGTTTATACAAAACATGATCTCTGCGCACTTAGCAAGTGCGCAGGGCAAATTGCTCATGCGTACTTAGCAAGTACGCATAGTATTCTTGCGTACTTGCTAAGTACGCAGGAACTAATTCCTGCGCACATACTAAGTGCGCAAAACACATAGAGAATTAAGCAACTAACAACATGCATTAGTAAGTATAACTCGATATCTAATACATACAGACGCTTACAAATAAAGACAAATACAAACAACGAAAGTACATAAACTAAGACTCTATCCAGAGTGTTTGTCACACAAAAGTGCTTCAACAATAACAAAGAGACTCGTCAAGTTGAAGAATGGTTTCATATTGACTGTTGTAATCGGTCTTTACCTCAAATGTCGATTGGACCAGACTGGGCTTTTGATTATGAGAATTTATTCAAGTCTTTTCAATTACCTTCTGATATTTTTCCTGAGGAAGCTGCTGTTTTATATGATTCATGTCAGGATGCACATAATAGTGGTTTTCTACCGACTGCGGTTCCACATTCATCTGTTCCTTCTACATCTGCTCCAGATCCTTATGTTGCTTCTTGTTTGGGAACACATGAGTCTGATAATGAGGATGAAAATGTTATTTTCCAAGACTCTTCTGTTGATCCTTTGTTAGTTGATGAACCTTCTAATTTGACACAGGCTCAGGGGGAGATTCCTACAAATCTGGACTCGGAGATACCAGTTAATCAAGATATGTCTTATCAATCTGATACAACTCAAGTTGATGTGTTTCCGGTTCCTCGTGTTTCATCAATCAAGGAACTCAAAGCTCATCCGATTACAAATATCATTGGGAATTTTCGTGATGGACTGCAAACGCATTCTATTATTGACAACACTTGCTTGTATACAGGTTTTAAGGATACTAGTGTTTTTGATGTATGCTCACATTCCTGTTTTATTTCTCAGGTCGAACCAAAGAATGTCGAAATGGCGTTACGTGATAACAATTGGATAGAGGCCATGCAGGAAGAACTGGCTCAGTTTGACAAACTCAAAGTATGGAATCTTGTAGATCTTCCAAAGGGTGTGTATCCAATTGGTACGAAGTGGGTGTTTAAATGCAAGAAAGACGATCGAGGTGTTGTGGTGAGCAATAAGGCAAGATTAGTTGTACAAGGTTTTAATCAACAAGAGGGAATTGATTACACCGAGGTTTATGCTCCTGTTGCTAGGCTTGAAGCTATACGGTTGTTTGTTATTTTTGCTTCATACAAAGGATTTAAGGTGTTTCAATTAGATGTAAAAAGTGCTTTCTTATATGGTAAAGTCAAGGAGGAAGTTTATGTGTGTCAGCCGCCAGGGTTTGAATATCCACTTAATTCGTCTAAAGTTTTCAAGCTTGATAAAGCTCTCTATGGTCTTCATCAAGCTCCTCGAGCGTGGTATGAAACATTTTCTACACATCTTATGGATAATGATTTTGTACGTGGAAATATTGAATCGACTTTATTCATTAAGAAAGCAGGGGGAGAATATCGACTGGTACAGATATATGTAAATGATATTATTTTTGGCTCTACAAATGAAGGGTTGTGAAAAGAGTTTGAGAGTATTATGAAATCGAAGTTTGAGATATCAGCTATGGGAGAGTTATCATTTTTCCTAGGTCTTCAAGTTAATCAAAAGGAAGATGGTTTCTTTATTCATCAGTCAAAGTATGTAAAGGACATCTTGAGCCGGTTCATGATGGAGGATTGTACCCCATATGATACTCCGATTCCGGTCAATCATAAATTGAATTCTGACCCGGATGGAAAAGAAGTTGATTGCCGACTCTACCGTGCAATGATTGGATCTCTCATGTACTTAACCGCTTCAAGGCGAAACATAATGTTCGCTGTGTGTATTTGTTCCAGGTTCCAAGCAAAACCAAAAGAGTCTCATTTGATTGCAGTAAATAGAATATTTCATTATCTGAAAGGAAAAAAAATATTGGGACTATGGTTTCAACATGGTTCTAACTTTGAATTCAATGCATACACTGATTCTGATTTTGGTGGTTGTTGTTTGGACAGGAAATCTACTACAGGTGGTTGCCAATTCTTGGGTAATCGTCTAGTTTCCTGGCAATGCAAAAAGCAAACTACGATCTCCATTTCAACATGTGAAGCAGAACACATTGCTGCTACAAGTTGTTGTTCACAGATCTTGTGGATCCAACAACAATTAAGAGACTACGGTTTGAATTTTACAGGAACCCCCATGTTTATTGATAATAATGCTACAATGTCTATCACAAATAATCCAGTTAAGCACAGTAAAACAAAGCACATTGAAATTAGATATCATTTTATTCGTGATTGTGCAGATAAAAAGTTGATTGAGCTGGTAGAGGTACATACAAATGATAATTTTGCTGATCTTTTTACCAAGACATTTGATCGGACCAGGTTTGAATTTCTGATCAAAATGATAGGTATGATCAATCCCGAATAAAGGTTTTTCAAAAACAAATTTTCATGGGAGATTTTGTTTTAAATTTCTTTTATTGCTTTATTACATTTCTGCATTTTAAATTTCAGTCAAAAATTGTTATTTATAAAAATTCAAAACAAAATTAAAAATTTAAAATTGACATCATTTGAAGTTAGAGAAAATATGATAGTACATCAGTGAATAGTTCATTACACATGACCATAATAGACCTTTGATATATGATAGTTTAAAGTAAATTGATTTGATCTAAATTTCAAAGTCTGCATAAATAAGAAATGATAGTGTTTTAAATGCTTTAATCTTGATAATATGTTTTAATTTGAATATGAGTTTGAAACTTGAATTGTCAATAGACTAGAAGCGTTTTTGAACTAATAGTAGTGTGAAAATTAAATATGATATGATTACATCTGTGATTTGAATCCATCATATGCCTGTGTGTGTGTGTGTGTGTAAAAGATCATTATCAGATATAGAATATATGGTTTTAAGAATTTCATGAGACCAATATCGAATTATGTCTTTAGCACAATCTCTTTCAGCTCACTTCACAGACCATGCCATGAAAAACATGCAATGTGTTGCTAAACTAATATATGTTTCTGACATCATCTGTTGGAACATATATTCACCCTTGGATCAGTTAGATACATCATCTATTCTGATTTCATTGAAATTTATCCAGATAATAGTTGGATCCTCCAACCGGAATCTATTGATTCTCATTATAAAGCCAATTCATTAGAATCTTTTGATTCTGAATCATCTTGATTCTCATATCCTTTGGGATCTACTATTCTATACTTGTGCTAAAAGAGATAATTTTATCTTGGAGATTGATCTAATCTTGCAATAAACTGTGTATGTCTTGAAGCTAGTGCAAATTTAAATTTATGTTGGCATATATGTGGGGTACACGATGTTTTTCATCTAAATGGTACTAACTCACATGAATTGGGAAAAAAAATGCTTATAGTTTCAAGTTATATAATATTGACAACTTAAGAATTCATGCTTTTTATTACAAATTCGGAATGAAAAATTGAGCATTTCATAACCTGATCTTGTTTACTTTGAAATTTATCGCGTATAATTTCAAGTAATATTCAAATTGATTGCAAAAATTACATAAGATGAAAAAGATTTGAGTTACATAAGAATGAGTTTGATTGTTTCATATCATAGGTTACCCATAGTTGATAATAGACTGTGTGATGAATTACTCATATACTGATATGATATTCTTGTTCATGATGTTAATCCAAAAATACATGTTTCAGTTTGCTCAGATAAAAACCAAAAACATTTGATTCCGTTTGTACAGATAAAATCCAAAAATATTTTGTTTCTATCTTCCATGAGAATTTTATTTTTATTAAAATGATTCGGGATTGGATCGGATACATGCTACAGATGGAAGTTCACAAGAATGTGACGTGTTGAAAGTGAAGAAATTTTTCATGGCAAAGGTTTGAAGCGAACTTAATATGTTCGCTTGTTTCTGATTAAGCGAACTTAATATGTTCGCCTGATGCTTGTTAAGCGAACTTAACAAGTTCGCCTAATGAAGTGAACTTAATTGTGATTAAATATTTTGTTCAGGCGAATTTATACTTATTATCTTGTTTCACTGTGGGAGCGAACTTATTAAGCGAACTTACAAGTTTTTTAGCGAACTTGTGACAATCTGAACTAGGGTTTTCGATTTGAATTTTTCGTGTTTCCCTCTGGATCGGATTTAAATTGTGAATCTTTCTAAGGTAATTTCAAGGTTTTTTATCTGTTAAATCGATGGAAATTTGATCCTTTGACCCTGTGTTCATCGTCATTTGACCACCGTCTGAATTGATCTGATATGGTGTTGTTTCATGGTAAAAACTTACAATTGATGCTTAATATTGTTTCGTGGTTGAGTATCAATGATTATGATGTATTTAATTTGAAAACAATTTGACAATTTGGACATTTTGAGATTCTGCTGTAGAATTTGTATCGACAAACTAGTTCAGGAAAACTTGTTCAAGCGAACTTGTTTTGGAGAACTTATTATGTTCGCCTCTTGCAACACTAAGCGAACTTATTAAGTTCGCCTAAGGGCTAAGTAGTGTTTGGACTTGTGATTTTTTTTGTGTGAAATTTTTTTTGTGAAATTTTTTTTTGATTTTTTTCTTTTGTTTGTTATATGACTAATGTGTGTTTTTTGTCCAATACTTTTACAGATGGCTCGTCATGTTGAGTACAAACATAATCAAGTGGCGTTGTTAGATCCAAATATGTCTGAAGCTGTTAATTTCCAAGGAATTATCAACTTTTTGAATCGTTCACGTTTGCATGTGGCCTTATCCGCAGATCCGTACATTAGCTTACCGTATATACAAAAATTCTGGGATACTGTACATCAAGACACAGATGTTGAACCTCACGTACTTCGTGCTACGGTGAATATTACAGAGGTAGCTATTTCAGTGGACACTATTCATGTTGTTTTGGTATTAGGAGGTGCTAATGAAGATCCTATGTCTCATCCTGGAACACTGATTATGGGATGTTTTCAGAGGATGGGTTACAGAGGCAGACCAAATGATACTCAAGCAAGAAAAGGTGGTTTAGTTGGAGAATGGAGGTATTTTATGCACGTCATCTTACAATGATTGTCTCCAAGAAAGGCTGGTAGTGATGGTTTGAAGAGTGCATTACAAGCTGCAATGGTTGCATTGACCCTGAATAAACGATTTAATTTTGCTTTATATGTCTACCGTGAGTTGGTCATGCAAATCAATTCTCTAGAAGATCAAGGGTTTCTTATGTACCCTAGTTTCTTGTAAATGATGCTGAATCATTTAACTTCTGATTTACCACAGCATCCAATCCGTTTGACCTTGACTCCTATGTCCAAAAGAATCTTTACTGATTGTACTAAGGTTAAACAACAAAATGTTTCTTTGATTCCTGTTCCGACTCCTTTGTTTGGACACTTAATCAATCCTGATTATGTTGAGCCACCTAATGATAATTGGTTTCATCCTGAGGAGTTAGTTCAAGGCCAAGTCTAGAATCAAGTACAACAACCACAACAACCGCAACAAGTTCAAGCTTAAAAACAACAACCGTAACAAGTTCCTATTCAACAACAACAAGTTCCTATTCAACAACACAAGTTCCTATTCCACAAGAACAGGTTCACATTCCTGCTAATGAACAAGTTCAAAAAGATATTGCTCAAGATAATGAACAAGATTTGGGTATGAATATGGACGATTTTGATAATGAAGCTGTGAACTCACCCATTCATGAAGCTGAAGGGAATGTGGTAGATACGAGTTCCGGTGATACTATTTTACGTGATTCTGAAGCTACTGATTCTGATTCGTCTAGAGATTTTAGCTCAGATCATTATGAGAGATTGGCTACGTTACCATTGGAAAATGCGGGAAACGTATTAAATCTAAAGCCAAAAAACCGAGGCGTAAGTCTGTTCAGAATCCTCCTTCTGGATCAGTACTTGGCAAGAGAACTTTAATTGATGAGAGTTCTGACTGGGATAGTGATGTTATTCCAGTTCCAAAAGCTCAGAAGCTTATGTTTGCTTCTATTGCTGCTGCTCATTCATCTCATGGTGTTGAGGACGCTACTTTTGTTGCATCCTTACTGGTTACACCTCCTACATCTAAACATCCATCTCCGATGATTTCTCCACATGTTCCACATTCATCTGACGCTGGTCCTTCAAAGCCTTCTGATTCTGAAAGGATTACGTTCCTTGAATCACAGGTGCTTGCTTCGCAGACTCAGGTAGATACTCTTGTGTCTACTGATACTCAAAGACAGTTGGTTCTTCAAGCTCAAGCTACATAGATTGCTGACAAGCAGTTATTGGTGTCCACACTTGTTGAGCGTCTTGACGCTCAGGGGGAGTTAAGGATACATGATACTTCTCATGCTGATTCTATTCAAAGAATGAATGATGATGAAAATGATCCTAGTGGTAATATTGAGGGTGATCGTCAATACGCTGACGTGAATCCACTATCAAGAGTTCAGGGGGAGTTTACATCAGGTAATATTGAAGGAACCAAGAACGATTCTGGAGTGAATGAAGATATTTTACTATTGGAATTCTTTGTTGATTCTGAAGAAGAAGAAGCTGAGAAGTTAGAATGTCTGGATGATATTGATGAATTATTTGATGATGTTGAAGAGGATGTGATGGATAATGAAGTTGAAGAAGGATAGATTGTAGAAATTGAGATAGAAAAGAGTAAAGATAAAGTTACATATGAAGGAAGTGATGGTATGAATGTACCGTATAACTTCATCCAAGATGATGTTATTCCTGAGTTTTTTTATGATGGAGTAACAGATTCTATGGACTCTGTTGAAGATATCACTACACCTGATGATACTGCTCAATCCAAGATAGATTCTGATGTTGATACTACTCATCCTGTGTCTCCTAAGCTGAATGAAGAACCTGTGATGTATACAAATACATGAATGACTAGAGAACATTGGAGAGAAGTAGTTAACAGTTGGATGAAAGTACTACCAAAGTCACCTATACAACCTGCTCAGAAAGAAAGATATGTGAATAAAGAGAGGGGTATTGGAAGAATCATCAGTTGGTTTTATGATGATGACACGAAGTTGTTTACTCTTAAAAGATCTGATGGTGTTCAATACTTAAAGCCTAGAATCAAGTATTTCAATACATTGCCAAGGTGTGAAATGAATGGTCTAGCTACAAAACCACTGATTAATAGATCAAAGTGTGGATTAGCTGATGTGATTGCTAACTTGATTAAAAGAGAAGGTGGATTAGGGAAGTATGAAAGATTAAAGCCACAGAAAGGAAAAAGAGTGGAGATATTAGATCAAAAGACTGAGATTGTGTCTTGGAAGTATAAGTTCAAGCCAGTACGTGCTGTACAGAAGATACCATTGAAGAAAATACCACAAAATTTTCTGGGAAATATGAAATGGTGGTACGTAGATGTGAATACTGGTGAAGCTAGGATTGATATTAAAGATAATAAGGTTATTGTTAGTTTCTATGATGCAATGAATCTTATTAACTTCTCAAAGAAAGATCAGAGGAAGTTAAGAAAGAATGAGATTATGTTTACTGATGAATGGAGAGAACAAGGATTGTAGTATAAAAGAGTGGTAGAGATCTGTCAGAGATATGTAGTGCACGCAGGAAGCAGATTACCAGATAACTAGAAGAGCTCGTCATAAAGACTGAAGACAGAAGATCAAGCTATTGTCAAGGGGGAGTCTGTTAGGACATAGAATGTATGACAAAAGCTTTGTAATAGTTTAGGTCTTATTGTCTTTATGTTTTTTATGTAATTGTATAGATTTTGTCTAAGTGATAGAACAAGTTCTGCTGGAGGCGAACTAGTTAAGTTCGCCTAGCCTATTAGAGGCGAACTTGTTAAGTTCGCCTAAGCATTTTTTAGGCGAACTTGTTAAGTTCGCCTATTGCATAGTTTGGGTCTACAAATAGGAGTTTACAGAATCTGTTTAGAGAGCGAAGTAGAAAGACTTGATTGATCGTATTCTGTAAACTCTATGTTTTGGTGATATACAAAGAGAAGTTTATTTACCTATTGTTTATATTATTAATTCGTATGCATACGTTAACACGAAGGATTTTGCACTACGTGTTGTCGAGACGTCCTATCACGAGATCGATCTGAGATGAGTCATGTGGACCTACAGTATCCACATGGAATTGTAGAGAATCTGTAGTGAAAGTAGAAAATTTTGTATTCCCCGTGGATTTTGTCATCCTGGACATGGATCGGATGATAGAGTCCCACTCATCCTCGGGCGCCCGTTCTTGCGCACCGCCAAGGCATTGATCGATGTCTTTGATGGAAAGCTCACACTTCGTGTGGGGGATGAGTCGGTCACCTTTGATGCCACAAAGCCCGTGAAGGATGTTAGCGAGCATAGCCACTTCGTGTGCATGCTTGATGCCTTCATGGACTACCATCAGGACTCTGATCCGGAGGAAGAAGTTTGTGTGCCCGCCCCTAATTTAGATGAACAATCTGATTGGGCGTTGGAGTCGGAGAAGCGATGATGAGGTGCCTGATGATCTGCTCAAGATGATAGCAGAATTTGATGAGATCATAGGCAAAACCTCAAGTGTGGGGAAGTTAGCGAAGAGTGTAGAGGATCATGGATATCTTGGTGAAGGTTTAGAGGTCACATTTATAGGAAATCATATTCCTGAACCCCTACCGGTTCTTTGTTCTAAGGGGAGAGCTGTTAAGCCGACCCCTAGTTGTAGTACCCCTAGGTTTAGGCCACCCTGTAAGAGGACCCGTGCGCTGATAGAGTCATCTGATTTAGGGAGAATGCAAACCCCAAGTGTGGGGATGCTTAGGGGAGATAAACTATTGAGGTATTTGAACCAGGTTGTTTTCGGACCTGGTAGGTTTAAGTTTTGGTGGAAGGATCGAAGTGATAGACATAATGGAGTTATGGAGGATGATATTTGTTTGTTGATGATGTGGAAGACTGGTAGATCGCGAAGGATGAAGGCGGTACCGGTTAGGATCAAGGAGAAGCCTCCTGCTAAGTTTGTTTGAGTCTTGGGCAAGTGCCCAAGTTGTAGAGTTTATATGCACTACTTGGTTTGAGTCCGTGTCAATTTTTATGTTTTTTGGTGTGTGTGTTTTGTTTGTGACGTGTTTTGCAGGGATTCGTGCTTGATTTGGTGTGGAAAATCGTCGAGAAGGAAGTTCTAGGTATTTTTACATATTTTTTTATGATTGGAATAGGTTTTTAAAAAAATTGGGTGAAAAAAAAAATTTTAGATGATCAAAAATTTTCTAAGTATAAAAGTTGAAACAAATTTTATTATCTTTTTGTTAATGAGATCCCCTAGCGGTACGCGAGAGTGGAAAGGGATTCCCTCGCGGTAGAGGGATGATACGTTTTGACCGGCTCATATTCAAGCTACTAGCGGTACGCGAGGAGTCTCCCTTCTTTCTTCGCGGTACGGGGGGGAAACCTGGGCCACATTTTTCACCTAAGTTTCCCATGTTTCCCTTACCCATTCCCACACCCACTATCACCACCACCATTACCATTACCATTACCATTCTTTTTTCACCACCATCATCACTCCTACATCATCCACCATCTACCATAACCATCATTATCACCATCATCATCCATCCATCATCCACTAACACCATTCACAATCCATTATCCGCCACTCACCGTCATATTCACCATTACCATGGAAACTTGAAACCGTTCGTGACCGATGGCCTACTTTGCTGTGGCTTTCGTGTCTATGTGTTTGTCACCCATTGAGTATGTTTCTCTGCATGCTATCTATCTTGAGTCTTTAATTCTTAGTGAGTCAGTTTGAGTCAGTTGAGTCTTTTTTTTATTTTAATTTGAGTCAGTTTAATGTTGCGAGTTGTTGTGAGGTTTATTTTGCAGGTTTTATCGTTCCGCCCGTACTCAATCTCCATTCGGTTGGGGCCGATCATCACTTATATAAGTTTGTAAAGGCAACCCGACAGTCTGTGCAACCGCGACCGAAATGCTATACGGTGCACACAAGGATGAACAAAGCTGGATTTTCTTCGAGAGCATATAAATTACCACCTAAGTCGATTCCTGGTTTTATTTTTAATTTTTTATATTTAGTTGTGTTTTACTTCACATTGAGGACAATGTGTCTTTCAAGTGTGGGTATGTGAGTGTCTAGTTGATTCTAGTTTGTCTTGTCTAAAAAATTCAAAAATACAAAAAAATTTAAAAATTTTGAAAAATGTCCTTGGAAACAACTGCTTATTGAAAAATTATAGTACAACTAGATCTATTTGTTGAGTTTAAGTGATTTAAATAATAGAAAACGCGTCTAATTAGTGATATTTTGGTAGACCCAGCGAGTTTGAATATCTTAAATAGTCTGTGAGTGTTTCCTAGGAATAATCACTGTAATTAAATCATGAAATCATGTGGGTACACATCTTAGGGTGTCGGTAATACTGAAACTGTCAACATAGGGTGATAGGTACCACGTTAAGTTAATATCTATTTGTTTTTAAAATTTTTGGCACACCATTATCTTTTTATGATATTAAATCGTACTTTGGTGGAGGTCGCATCCATATTTCCATAATTCATGAGCTTATTTGTTAGAATTTGAGTTTTGCTTATGTGTTACCCTTCGGGATGGCCAATTAGAGAAAACACCCCTAAATGATTCTTATATGCTTTATTGATTATAACTTAGTCTATGTGTTACCTTCCGGGATAGTAACTTGGTTGAAACCCCTCTAGATGAAGTTTAATTTGCTTATTAATGCTCATTATCGTTCATTCATTCATGATTTCATCTGATTTGTTAAACAAATTAATCTTAGTTTAACGTGGTAGGGTAAATCAATTTGGTTTAATCCGTTCCTAAACATGGCCATGAGACGGGATTAGGTGGAGCTGTAACTTTTAAGTGTGAGTCACATAGGTTGATTGATAACTGTATAAATTGGAATTAGAACACATTAAGGGGGGGTTGATAGTTGGTGCATGGGTTTAATCGGACAGAAATACTGATTATTGCTTGTTAACGCGTGAGTATGTTTTGCTAATTGGTAATTGATGTTTGTTAAGTTACATCTCAGTTCTGATTCCATTGAAGTCTTTTTCATGGACGAAAAAAGGTTAAGTGTGGGGATGTTTGGTGTAGTGCGAAGCAAACATCCTTATTCCTATTGTTTTGTGCATTTTTTATTAGTTTTGTGTTTGTTTTGAGTCGTTTAAGTCTGTATTTGAGTATATTGTATGTTTACAGGTGTCTGTGAAGATTACAAGTGAATACGTGAAGAAACCGAGCAAGAGAATGAAGCCGTAAGTTCAAAAGTCAAAAATGGTGAAATTATGAGTCTCGAGGTACGCGGGAGAGAAAGAGACATTCCTCGCGGTACACGAGGGAAGCCAGAACCGGCCGTGACTAATTTGTTCCTCGCGGTACGCAAGGAACCGAGCCAAGTGTCACGCGGTACGCGGGAGATAGAAAATCCGTGAAAAAGCCCAAATCGACGATTAAATAAAATCTTATTGCAATTATACCAAAAGTTCAAGTTTTAGCCGTCTAAAGAAGAGCCAAAGGAGATTTTGGGAGTGACGAAGCAGATTAGAGGTAAAAGGTTGAAGCTTTGGATCTGGGTTCGTTGATTATAGCGTTCTAGGTTTCAAGATTTGATTTTTATTCTATGATTGCTATGTTTGATACCATGTTTCTATCTTTTACTTCTGTTATGGATGTTTTGAGTATGATTCTTTGCTAGATCATTGATACTACCGAGGTTTATAATGAATACTGCATAAAGTTACGATTTTTACTAGTTTTGGATTCTGTTTGATGGTTAATGATTTTGTAAAAGATCTTGATTTAATGATTGTGATGAATATGCATGCTTAGATCTGATCTGTGTTTGATTATTGATTCCAAACATTGATTGTGGATGTTTTCTAGTTTGATTAGCATATCTAGGTCATAGACTTTATGGTTTGTGATTGTTTGTGTGGTTTTCTAGAGATAGTGTTCCATAGGAGTTGTGATTGAGTATAGATTGGAACTGAGTGTGTATCCTGTCTCAATACCCGAGAAGTGAGAGATAGTCGTTTAGTCTTCGTCATTAGGAATCCGAGTGTCAGCTGTCTGAGAGAAAGTTGGTATTAAGTGTCTAGTGATTGTTGCTATTCTGAGTCATAGTTCTTATTTTGAAATTACCCCGTGCATTCTTCGAATGTATGGTGGACAATGAGACTGAAAGGTGATCTGTCTATTCGGGTACTTTATCATTGTTGGACAGACTGAAAGGTAATCCACTATCTTGTGAGTTATTACATCTTTAGGTTCCTTAGTTGGTGACACCCTTAGATTGATTAGGGATCCACTAGGTAGTCTAGAGTTGTTTCCTTGGAAACCCAAATCCATCTTAATTTCCAGAACCGGTAAAAGTTGTGCTTTGCAAGTAGGATTCCGACCTAGGTAGTATTCTTCCAATATCTGATTTCTTCCTTAGTTCCTGATCTTGATAGCTTGATTCGTTCTTAGTTTGCTGCATTCTTAGTTAATCTTTAGTGTAGTCAACCCCCGCAATCATCAATCTTTAGTCTGAGTCAGAGTCTAGTATTAGTATTCAGTGTCTCTATGGTTCGATAATTCGGTTAACCATTAAGCTGTGCTACACTCGATAGGTACACTTGCCTATCAGTGCGGTCTAGTTCATAGGTTTTCCATTTAGTACTTAGGAGTCTAGATTAGGTTTTTATTGACTATCTGGGCGCCTATTGCTCGGGCACCGTATAGACTTGCACTTAGTGAGTTACAAAAATTACCTACACAACTACAAGAATTGTTGGATAAGGGTTTCATCCGACCTAGCTCATCACCATGGGGAGCTCCAGCCTTATTCATCAAGAAGAAAGATGGGTCTTTCCGTATGTGCATTGACTACCGTGTGCTGAACAAAGTGACTATCAAGAATCGTTATCCGCTACCCCGTATTGATGATATGTTTGATCAAGTCCAAGGATCAAGTTTCTATTCCAAGATCGATCTTAGATCCGGTTATCATCAACTGAGTGTCCGAGACGAAGACATCTCTAAGACTGCATTCAGAACTAGGTACGACCAATACTAGTTTATGGTCATGGCATTCAGACTAACCAACGCACCTGCGGTGTTCATGGATCTCATGAACCTTGTGTGTAAACCCTACCTATATCAATTCGTTATCGTATTCATTAATGATATCCTTATCTATTCTGAGGGCAAAGAAGAGCATGAGGAGCACCTGCGTTTAATCCTAGAACTGCTAAAACAAGAGCAATTATACGCCAAATTTTCCAAGTGCGAATTTTGGATTCGCGAAGTTCAATTTCTTGGACATGTAGTCAACGAAAAAGGAATACATGTCGATCCAACCAAAGTAGAAGCCAAAAAGAATTGGGTGGCACCAACGACACCGACAGAGGTGCAACAATTTCTAGGGTTGGCTGGCTACTACCGTTGATTAATTGAGGGATTCTCAAAGATCGCTCAACCTGTCACTGCCCTAACCCAAAAGGGTAAGCTAGAATAAAACCCAGGAGTCAGCATTCCAATTGTTAAAACACAAACTCTGTAGTGCACCCATCCTGTCTCTTCCAGAGGGAACGGATGACTTTGTAGTGTATTGCGATGCCTCCATTCAGGGTCTCGGTTGTTTGTTGATGCAACGAGAGAAGGTTATCGCATACGCTTCCCGTCAGCTAAAAATTCAGGAGAAGAACTACACGACCCATGACTTGGAATTAGGAGCCGTAGTGTTTGCACTGAAAATCTAGAGACATTACTTGTACTGTACCAAGTTCACCATCTACACCGATCACAAGAGTCTTCAGCATATCTTCGAACAAAAAGTGTTGAACATGCGACAGCGTCGTTGGATCGAACTCTAAAATGACCAAGCTAATGTGTTAGCCGATGCCCTAAGCCGGAAAGAAACTAAACCTTGAAAAGTCCGAGCATTACAACTCACTATCCACCCAGGAATACCCGATCGAATCCGTAGTACTCAACTCAAAGCCCTGAAATAGGAAAACCTACCGTTAGAATCCACGCGCGGTATGGAGAAACAACTCGAAGTTAAATCGGACGGCATTCGCTACTTCGCAGAGCGAATATGGGTTTCGAAGTACGGGAACATAAGGGAGCTTGTAATTGATGAATCACACAAATCTTGGTATTCAATTCATCCTGGTTCCGAAAAGATATCTTGGTATTCAATTCATCCTGGTTCCGACAAGATGTATCATGACTTGAAGGTTCTATACTGGTGGCCGAACATGAAAGCTGATATTGTCGCCTATGTTAGCAAATGCTTGACCTGCTCGAAGGTCAAAGTCGAATACCAAAAACCTTCTGGTTTGCTCCAACAACCGGAAATTCCGATGTGGAAATGGGAACAGATTTCCATGGATTTTATTACTAAACTACCTCGAACTCCAAGCGGATGTGACACCATCTGGGTGATCGTAGATCGCTTGATTAAATCCACTCACTTTCTAGCAATCAAGGAGACTGACACGATGGAGAAACTAACTCGTATCTATCTGAAAGAAGTAGTCTATTGGCACGGAATGCCAATTTCAATCATTTCTGATCGTGACCCTCGATTCAACTCATGTTTCTGGCAATCATTACAAAACGCTCTAGGCACACGCCTGGATATTAGCAGGGCATACCATCCTCAAACAGATGGCCAGACTGAATGCACTATTCAAACCCTAGAGGACATGTTGCGAGCTTGTGTGATTGATTTCGATAACAATTGGGAAACTCATTTGCCATTAGTGGAGTTCTCCTACAATAACAGTTATCACACTAGCATCAAAGCAGCACCATTTGAGGCAATATATGGACGGAAATGCCGATCACCTATTTGTTGGCTGAAATTGGGGATAGCCAACTTACGGGTCTGGAACTCGTACTCGAAACCTCAAAGAAAATCATTTAAATTCGAAACCGTTTGGCGGCAGCCCGTGACTGTCAAAAGAGCTATGTCGATAAGCTTCGGAAACTGTTGGAATTCCAAGTGGGCGACATGGTTCTATTAAAAGTCTCACATTGGAAAGGTGTAATTCGTTTTGGGAAATGGGGCAAACTAAGTCCTTGTTATGCTAGACCATTCAAGATAGTGAAAAGAATTGGCCCAGTAGCGTACCAACTGGACGTACCAGAAGGACTTAGTAGTGTGCACAACGTCTTTCACATCTCAAACTTAAAGAAATGTGTAGCAGACGAGACACTCGTGGTTCCACTCAAGGAACTACAAATTGATGAACAATTACGCTTCATTGAAGAACCGGTCGAAATCATGGATAGGGAAGTCAAAACACATAAACACAGTAAAATCGCTATTGTCAGAGTTCGTTGGAACTCGAAACTCGGACCAGAATTCACATGGGAGCGTGAGGATCGGATGATGCGCAAGTATCCCCATCTTTTCAAGCAATCCACGTCAAACACATAAGGTATAATTTAATTTTCGGGATGAAAATATTTTCAACTAGGGGATGATATGACATCCAGAAATTTTTTATTATTATTTATTTATTTTAATTTTTTGAACGAAAATTCTTTCAACTAGGGGATGATGTGACACCCTGTCATTTTGGGTTAACCCCGCTAACTAATTTGAAACCACAAGGACCAAAACTATCAATATTCAAACCAATTACACCTAAACCACGCGGACTAGTCCTGTAATTAACCAAAACTCGATTTTGTTGACTTTTAAAGTCAAAATTGAGTGAAAATGTTCATGTTGACTTTTAAAAGTCCAACCCCTCTCATTCTTGATCCAAATTCGCCACAATAACCTCCTAACTGTTCGATTTCGGTGTTGTAACATAAGGCATTGATGAATTCGACCATCATTGAGCCGTTTCTAACCGTTCATCACTATTAATCATTGCGAATTAAGTCATGAAACCGAAACTGTCGACCATCGCATCTAAGTTCATCAAACTCGATCAATTGGATCACCATTATACAATTAAATCTTTACACACCTCCATCGCATCTCTTAAAAAATTTTGCACACACCAATTCGACCAAAGGAGCAGTCGGAGTCGCCGGAGACTAACTCGTCGGGGTAACGATTGGGTTCTAGCCGAGCACCATATATCTAACATCAATTGAGGTAACCAAACATACTCACAGTTTCGTATTCACTCCTAGATTAAAAGCCCTATGCTATTTCAGTCTTATAACATCGAATTAGTGATGAACCAGTTCTAGGGTTCATCACGAATTCGGTTTAAACGAACTCCAACCTAGACTCGGCCTCAATCAAATTAAACCACAGGGATAGTTTTGCAATGTCCTAATCAGTAAAAGCCGCATGATTCTAACAATTAATCTTATCAGATTTGATCGATTTGATTCGTGGTTTCAAAACTAGGGTTTCGGAATTTCAATCGAGCAATAAACAATTATAAACTTAATGGTTTTGCAAGTAAATCCACCCACAGGTTCGCAATACACTGACTATCAAAACTCTATGTCATTTGGTTCAATAGAAATAGAAATCGATGGATTTGGGGTTGAGTTTAGGTTCGGTTTCGATAGGGGGAAGAACACAGTGGGTTTGTATGTTAAAACCATTTGGAACGGACCTCTGTTGTGATGACCCTAGGTGGCAGAGTGGTTAGTGTGTTGGACCTATGCGCAGTACCGGTCTTATGCAATATTTTTTTTTTTGGGACTTTTCACTAGTTTCCTTTTTACAAAAAACATTTCCTATGATATTATAATGCTATATTAAAATGTTTTGACACCCAAAAATACCCATATGCTCGGGATTAAATTTATAAGGCATTTTAGATATTATTTAATTATTAAAAATAATATAATTATTTATATTATTTCCTAAAACTATTATTTAATTCCTAATAACACGCAAACATTTATTTCATATTAATATCTCGTGTTTGGTGACTTTTGGTACGTACCACATTCATATCAACTATTAAACTAGGGATCCTCAAATCCCGGTGATGAAACGTCTATTCTTTATTCCTAAGTATGTTTTAGGACACCCGACCCTTTCCGTGTCGTCGTCACAAAATCCTATGTGTTCCTAACTGGCATAAATCATATTCTAGGGTATTCGTAGACTGTCCATGTAGGATCGATAAATACAATATGGTTCTATTCAAGTTGAGATTGGCGGAAACAATCACAACTTAATCAAAGTAAACAAGTAAATACAAGAAGTACTGATAAATGCAATTTGTATTAGACTTCAATGGTTACAAGATTAAAGAGAAATCTCTAAGAAAAGAACTGAGATGCAATGACTCTAAGTACTACTTATATAGTAACTTAGAATCAAGACAGACCCTTGATTCTAAGGATCAGATTTAACACAGACCGTTGATCTTGTATTGAAGCTATTCTACATGTACAGACAATAATAATAACTATGATAGTTAACTTTATTCAAACGTCTTCTAAGGCATCATTGCTTGCATGCTTGGAGAAGAGCGTTGTTGTCTTTTATTGTCTTGTACCAATGACATTCTTTCTGCGTGGAGTGTGTCAGTGTTGCAGCAGAAAGTTGTCAGTGGTAATGGTTGCTTTATCAAGAACAGTCAGCTGCAACGGTTGATCTTCAGTGAAGATGGCTATCAGCTGCAACTTTGGTCTTCAGCAGCATATGCCTATCAGCTGCAACTTTGGTCTTCAGCAGCATATGCCTATCAGCTGTAACTTTGGTCTTCAGCAGATAAGGCCTATCAGCTACAACTTTGGTCTTCAGCAGCATATGCCTATCAGCTGCAACTTTGGTCTTCAGCAGCATATGCCTATCAGCTGCAACTTTGGTCTTCAGCAGATAGGGCGTATCCGCAGCAGATTTGTTCTTCAGCAGAAGAACAAGTATCCGCTGCAGATAAGCTTATATGCAGCAGTTTGTTGGTCAGCAGCAATCTCTGAGGTAAGCAGCATTTGTACTTAGAGAATTTTTTAGCCGTCAGTCTTTATTTCTACAAACTCCCCCTAGACTGATGCTACCAAAACTCTCTTACTGCTTTTGTTGCTGAAGCTTTTGCATGTTGCTGACTTTTCTTTCAACCTCATATCCTCTCTGGTCCTTGCTAGGATTGTTAAGAGGAAGCTCAGACAGAGTCTTGATGTCTTTGCTTGCCATTTTGAAGATAGCCTTGCTTGAACACCTCATCTTCTTTCCTTTAACATCTGTCAGTGTGAATTCATCCTTTTCAGCATTGTAGGACCAGCTGATGAATGGAGAGTGTGATTGGAGAGGTTTGACATCAATGATTTCATCTTTCCTGGGGTTGAAGTAATGTTTGATTACCAGCAATAGATGTCTCCCACCTTCATTCTCAGGCTCATTGGCTTCACCCAGCTCCATCATTCTTCTTATATCAGAATCTGGAAGCTGCAGTACCTCATCAACAGATGTATAGATTGACCTTCTTTCTTCTGTTCTTCCCCTTCATTATCCTCTCTTCATCTTCTTTAGTCATGAGTCCCTTCCCCTTGTCTTTTATGGATGCCTCTGCTTCAGCTTCATTAACCACAACAGTAGATGTAGTAGATGCTTTTGGGATCTCAGCTTCAGCTTCATTGGCAGTTTGGGGAATGGATAAGGGAAAGTGTGAATTGGGGGGTAGATGAATGGATCTTCATCTTCTTCCCATTCCATACCTGTCACTTCTTTCCAACTATCCTTCACCTTCTCCTGTTCTCTTCTCTTAGATTCTTCTTCTGTATTCAGTTTGACTATTGGTGAAGAAAGGAAGGATAGATCTGATTCAGAGTCATTCATTGCAGGTGATTCCTCCTTATTAAGAGAAGCCTTGATGAGTTTGATCAATTCTTGACTTTTTAAGGAGTTCATGTTGCAGATTAGTGTTCTGAGCTCAAAGACCTTGTGCACGAAGTCTGAAGGTAGGAGTAGGATCTCTTTGATGTTGATTGAGAGAGAAGATCCATTGCTTAGGAAGAAGGTGAAGTCAGAGGAATCAATGCTCACCTATCCAAGCACTTCCAAGTCCCTGACCATTATGTTGTACAGGAATCTTTTCTAGCAGAGAACTTCTTCTTCAGTTAAAGCACTGCTCCTGATTAAGTCAAGTCTTCTTGGAGCCAGTCTTTGTTCTGCTATTGATGAAGATTCAGGATAAGCCACCCTGTTTGCTTCTTTTAGTAGTCTTTCAAACCGGGGCAAATTATCCTCCATTAAGTCATAGAACTTGCTGAATGCAAGTTCTGCTGAGAGTTCTGATGAAGTGTTGACTCATCTTGTCAGATAAAGATTAAGAACTTGGAGTGCATTAAGAGTGTTCCAGTTTAGCTCTTCTACTCCACTAAACTCCCATCCAATCCAGAATCTCTCAGCTATGCCATCATACCCAAGCTATAATGGAGTCGAATTCTAGCTTGTTTGAAGACAGTGTGAATTGGGGGGTAGATGTTTGACTTATTATGGCTGCAACTTCAGGAAGTATGCTGAAAGATGGAGGTGTGTCTTCATAGGGAGTTTCATCTTGCAACACCTCATCAACAACTCGGACAACTAGCTTCCAATCCTCAGTGATATCTTCCTCTTTATCAACTGAGTCTGGCAAGTCATGGATTTGAAGAAAAGCAAGTTTGTATAGCGAACTTTGAAACACAGTCTGCTCTTGTATCCATTCTTCTAGGCTGTCCGCATCATCTTCCTTGGTAATTACCTCCCCCTTTTTGGTTGCATCAGTGCATAAAGTGTTATCTGTTTGAGTGCCCACTGATATAAGGGAGGGAGTAGTCACAGATGGGCATTGATGGGCTTCATGCATAGAGACTTGGTGCCTTAGTTTGGACACTTCAGCCTCTAGAATAGCCACCCTGGCCGTCAATTCCAAATTATGAAGTTTCAGATTGTCCTCATCCACAGTTGTGGAATCCTTGGAGCTAGATGGGGCCTTAGGCCTAGCCTCTCCATCCCCATCACCTTGGTTTTCTTGGCGCCTGGGATTCCTCTTAGTGAAGAGTGTTTCAAAGGAAACATCTTCACTGTGAGTTGCCGTGGTTAGGGTCTTAGCTATGTTGTCACTATCCTCCTGGGCAGTTGATGTACCAGAAGTAGTGATAGCCCTTTCCACATTCACTCTATCATAACCACCAGAGTGAACCTTCTTAGGTGATGAACTTGGGTTGGGTGTATCAGCAGCCAGGTCAATCAATACATCCGAGATAGTAGTTGTTGGGGAAGGTATATCATCTTGACAAGGTGCCTCTGCACTTAAGTTCAGAGAAGAAAAATGGAATGGCTCAGAAAGCTTTTCTATGGATCCGGGATGTGATCCTGATCCTAATAGAGAGGCTTGCAAGGAAATCTCTCTAATGTTATGGCTATCCCTTTTGATAATCTCACTAGAATTTTGGGATTCTGAATGAGGGCTTTGAGGTTGGGATTGGGCCTTTGAAACAAGAAGAGAAGGAGTCTTCTTGCTCCTCTTTCTTGTGTTTGTTGTTGAAACTGGGGCCCTTTGTTCCAGTTGAACGATAACATCCAAAAGAGGTGTAAGTGATTTTTGTACCTGTGCATCCTTAGTAGTTTGCACAGGGGTTCGAGCAATGGAAGCAGCTTGTTGTTCAGGATGTGAGGTGGAGGGTGTGGGATCATTATCAGCTGGGATTGCTGAACTGTCACCCTAGGTACTTTGTATGTTCACCATTGTAGATAACAATGGAACATTGACCCCTGAGAACTTTTTGGAAACAGTTCTCATACTTTGAAAAATATTATTTTTATGACCCAACATGATGTAGATTCTTGCAGGTTTTGAGAGATCTTTGTGTGGTGCTAATTACTATTGTATCCTTGTGTGGTGCTAATTACTACGCTTTACACAACTCAGGTGAGTTTCACGACCCCATTTACTCTTTTTAAACTAGGGGAGAAAACATGATGCAAACATATGATTTCTGTAATACTTATATTATCACTTGTTAAGACTAAGCAGAAACACTCTATCATGAAAGTCCTTACACATCGATCCGTTTAATATGAACTTAGCGAGGTAATCTTGAGTAGTACTACTGGGTTTGACAAACCCCACACGCGTTAGTCGCGCTAACTCGATGAGAGGTTGAACGAGTGTAATATTGTCCTAAACACATCACTATTGTTGATAGACATGGTGGAAGGCCTTCAAACATTACAAACAGTAAGCTTCGGTTGCGAGCGCTTTAGTAAACATGAACATATGTTAGCTACCTATTGATATATATATTGAATGTTCAAAATCTGGAAAACATTTTTATGAACTTGAAACCTGTGAACTCACCAACCTAGTGTTGACACTTTTGTTGCATGTTTTCACAGGTCTCTAAGCACAAGTGCACCTTTAGGACATGCATTGGAGTCCTTTAACATTTGAACAATTTATCTACTTTTACTTCATTGACTTTGGGCGCGTTTGTTTTGCGCATTAAATACTTATTTATCGCTTCTGCATTTACTCTGAATGTTTATAGTTTTGTTTAAACTCATATAGTGTCGTTTGACGTAACTAATGACTGAGATCCTGGTTTGTCACACGTCTTGAGGTAAAACTACGTTAGTGGATTTTGGAGATGTGACAGATTGGTATCAGAGCCATTGGTTATAGAGAACTAGGAATTGCATACTAGACTATAACCACACACATGGATTAGTTACACGACACATATACTCAAACATGGCACTTACACCTTATGTTACTGGAAATGTCTACTCCACCTTCATCACCAGTTGTCTAGGAACCTGATGTTCCTATCATACCTTCACCAGAGTCCAAGAAGCATCGGCTGAACTTGATAGACGACACCATCGTGTATGATGAGCCATTCCATGTGCGGGCTAAAGGTAACACGCAGGATTGGGAGTGGTACCCTAGCATGATCAGGAGTTGGGTCCGGCAGGAGCAGGTCCTACCTCCATACTTTGCAGCACTACTCCTACTCTATAGACTTTACCACCTCTGCCTTACCCATTTGAGCATACTTTAGCTGCCTTGGTAGCCACTATGGACCGGGTGATCCAAAATATGCTAGATGCTGTAGGGGCCTGCTGGAACGAGAGATTCAAGCGAATGAGATGATCGAAAAGCTTACAGCAGAATTAGAAGACACTGACCACTATCATGAGAATTTGGTGACTTCATTCCATGAGATGGAAACTCGAGTGAATACTCTAGAGTTCAACCTTGATGTAGATGTAGGTCCCTAATTCGGTGCGTGACGGATCTCTAGACTCGCGGTTAGACACGGTGATAAAGTGCAGAATCCATGATCAACGTGCTCGTGTACATCAATCAACAACAACGGTGTAAATAAACTCTTTGTATTTCCTCCACAATATCAGGTTACAAGATTACAGAATCTGTCTACTCTGATATCGTCTAAGTCTCTAATCTGTTCTAGTCTGAGCTCTCTGTTTTCTGCTGATAACTGCTATTTATAGACACTGAACAGTATTAGGCGAACTTGTTAAGTTCGCCTCTAATAGGCTAAGCGAACTTAACAAGTTCGCCTCTGATAGACTAAGCGAACTTGTTAAGTTCGCCTCTGATAGCCTAAGCTAGGCGAACTTAACAAGTTCGCCTCTAGCAGAACTTACACAGAATTTTATCAACAGTTACAAAACATGTCCTAACAGACTCCCCTTTAACTGTTGCTAACAATTCTATCAATTACAAGTCAAAGACTCTAAGACTAAGACATAATATCTTCAAGCTCGTTGTCACCAGAATATGCTCCAACAGACTCCCCCTTGACAACAGCTTCAGAAGATTGTCATCCGTCTTCATATATCATCAAACACACTGTAGTCTTCGTCTTGTTCATCTGCACATTCTCTTTTCTTTCTAGAAGAAAACTTGGGAGAAGGACCCCTTGTCAACTTCTATCTGCAATTTTTAGTTTTTGCAAAGGATAACCAACAATTAAGATTTCCATGGAAGCTGGAAAAATAAAATCTTTTTGGTTTTTCAAACATAAGAAAGACAAAATCTTTTTGGTTTTTCTTTGTATAAACTGAAATGTACAATACAAAATCACATCTTTTTGGTCGAACATCACGAGTAAAAAGATCATATCAGTAAAAACAATGTATCAATCACACATTTTGGATAAACAACCCTAAACATTCTAAGGGTATCTTATCTAGATTCATCATTTCTTTATATTAGATAAGATCAAATCTTTTAAGCTTCAACCAAAACATGTAATGATACGCGAAGAACTTTAAAGAAGATGAGATCAGATCATAACATGCTTATTACATACGAATTTGCAACACATAACATGTCAATCTAAGTTGTCAATATTATAAGAATTGAAACCATCAGTATCTTAGTCTCATGTTTTTGTGAATTATGGCACCATTTATTTTGTAATACAACGTGTACCCCACAAATATGCCAACAGAAAAATAAATTTGCACTATCTTCAAGACATATAAGATCATTGCAAGATAATATTCAATCTCCAGGATGAATTATACCAATAAACACAGGTAAATATCAAGCAGAGAATCAGAATGATTCAGAATCGAATGATTCAAATGTCTTAGTTTGGATGAAGTATCATGATTCATAGTAACAGAAAGATTGATCAAGGAATCGATTGATTCAATGACATAGGGTAGCGTGATCCAACTGTTATCTGGATATATTCAATGGAATCAGGATATTGATCCAAGGGCTAGTATATGTTCCAACAGATGTTGTCAGAAACATATCTTAGTTCAACACCACATTGCATGTTTTTCAGGGCATGGGCAGTGAAGTGAACTGAAAAATTTGTGTTTAACGACATAACCGATACTGGTCTCATGAAGTACTTTAGATCTTATATTCTTTATCTGATAATGATCTTTTACACACACACCCTGCATACCATGGGTTCAAATCACAGTTGTCACAAAGATCATTATGTTGTCACACTACTAATGGACCAAAGATACTCATAGCCTATTGACAATTCAGACTACATACTAGTATCCAAATTAAAATATAAGCATCAAGCATCAATTTTTTTTTTTTTTAAGCATAAGCAGTTATGAAGCTATCATTTCTCATACTGTGCAGTCTAAGAAGTTCTGATCAAAAAATTTATCACAGATATATTAGATAAGCATCATAAAGTCCAACTAAGGTCCTGTGTGAAAGAACATCTACTGATGTACTATCATCTATTCTTTAACTTCAAGTAATGTCGATTTTATCTTTTTCAATTTGTTTGGCTTTTTCAAAATATTTTTCAAAGAAAGTAAAACAAACGAAACTAAAATCTTCCATGAAAACATTTTAAGAAAAACATTTTATTTGGTTACTCAGGATTAAGCAAGTCAATCAATTAAAAACTCAAACCAATGTAATATAATTGAATGCCTTTGCCTTTGTCACCAACACAGTTCTGTTCTCCCCCTGTCCTGTAGACTCCCCCTCAACTAGTCAAATGGTTGCATCAACGACTTTATGCTCACCATTGTCATCCTAAGTTTCAGGTTATCATTTGGACTTTGTAAAACTCTTTCCAAAACATTGTGTGTGACATATTCTCCCCCTTGAGCATCAAGTCATTGAATCAAATATAATCTCAATTATCAACAACTCGTTACTCTTGCAGATGTCATTCCCTGTCATGTGCTAAGAACCACCACTATCAACAACCAAAATGGTATTAATAGTCCCTCTTGGAAATCCTGTACAACTAACAAAAACATTAATTTGATATTGGGACCCAAGCCATGGTAGTCATGGGTCGTCCATCTGTATCAAAATAATAAACCTCACTCCACTCACAATCAAATCTCTCATCGATTTTCGGAGATTGTTCCGACGAGTCAGAAACAGAAACTTTAGATTTCCAAACATACTTCTTTTCGTTAAGTTCTTTTTGCTTAAAATGTGAAGTGTTTGAACATTTTCTTTCATTTAAAAATTGATTTGATTGTGAAAACTCTTGTTGTTCTAAAAGTTTTCTCAATCTTCTGTTTCTCCTCCGTCTTTGAGGTCTAGAAAGCCTAACCTCAGATTTTGAAATACCCTTTTGTATAGCATGAGGTTTAACCACATTTGGGTTAACATAAGTCTTAACAGGAGTTCTTACCTTTTCTGGAGTAACATGTCGGTTACCTTTGGCTTTGTGAGGACAAGCAATCCGAATGTGACCAACAATACCACAGTAAAAGCAAGATCTCTTCTCACTATATTCTCTCATATAAGGAATCTTCACATGATTAGATGAATTTGAAGAAGATTCTCCTACACGAACTTCTTTTTGCTTTATTTTCTCTGGAACGCCAGATTTTACAACAGGTTGATTCAGGCTTCATCTTCTTAGGAACTACATGCTTCTTTCCTTTGTTTTTGTAAGGACAGTTCACCACAATGTGTCCCATCTCATTACAATGAAAACATGTACGCCTGTCTTTATAATCTCTGACATAAGGAACTCTCCTAGAGTTTGATGAACTTCCAAATGTATTTTTACCAGATGAATTAGAATCAACCTTTGAGTCTTCTTTCTTAATCTCTTTCGATATCCCCTCTACCTTAGCTTCATCAAAATATTCATCATCACTCTCATCAGAATACACCATATCTTCACCTGTGACTGGATTCACCTTCAACACAGTCTTAGGATCTAAATCCTCATCATTTATAATCTCAGGTGCAACAGAATAATTGCCATTGAATGGTGGAGGAACATAGCCAATACCACTAGTTCCCTTCCCCTCTTCAGTATTATTATGATAATGTTCTATAAGAATGATGAATTTGCAAAGCTTTCTAATTTTCTATGCAATCTGATTACCTCTGCTTTAGATTCAGCTAGCTCTTTATCTTTCTCAGTAAGATCATTATTTCGTTTCTCAATTTCAACAAAGGACATATCCAGGTGATATGCCTGCTCTTTGATCTTCAAAGTCAGAGAATTTATATCCCTCTTCAGTGATTCTATCCTCTCAATACACACATTTTCATTATCCTTTAATTTCTGGTTTACCGTGTGCATGGATTTCATATCACAAATGAGGTTGACGTTGTCATCCATAACCCTCATCATTTTATCCTTAACTGAAACACAGTTAGAACAAAACGTTTCAGAGTTAGAAAATACCTCAGGTTTTACTTCTGAAGAAGATGCACCAGGAGCCATGAATACGTCATCATCAGCTTCACTCTTTTGTTTAACAATGACAGGCTCTGCATCAGTTTCTAATTCACTCAGATCATCTTCAACTGTCTGGAAGCTTACTTCAGTCTCTACATCACTCTCGGTAGACTGAGTACTTTCACCAGATCTAATACTCTCACTATCAGTTAAATGTGCAGAAGAATCACTTTGAGAATAACTTGGCTTCTCCAATACTTCTTTGATCAAG
Organism: Smallanthus sonchifolius; assembly: GCA_023525975.1. Classification (NCBI taxonomy): domain Eukaryota; kingdom Viridiplantae; phylum Streptophyta; class Magnoliopsida; order Asterales; family Asteraceae; genus Smallanthus; species Smallanthus sonchifolius. The sequence continues at coordinate 50,845,375 of CM042023.1, forward strand.
ACCACAAACGCTTGAGAAGTTGCTTCACCCATTTTCTTCAATGCTTCCCATAGATCTCTTGAAGTTGGACACTTACCGAGACTATGAATGATTTCTGTAGGTAAAGACATCGTTAAAGTTTCACGCGTCTTCATCTCTCGATCAAACTTCTGCTTTTCTAGTTTACTAAGAGCTGACAGTGGTTTAGGAATATCATGAAATCCCATGAACTCATAAGCAGGATGCACATATCCTTCACATATAGATGTCCAAAAATTTTCATCAGTTTCCGATACGAACTGTTCGAACCGGACTTTCCAGCTACGAAAATTTGATATGCAAAAAAGTCTCGGTGGCATAGTTCCAATATCAATATAAGCACTTGAATTTGACATTTTGAAATTTTTACGAAAATACCTGGAAAAAATTTTCCCGCCAAAATACTCTTTTTAAAAAATTCCGAAAATTCAAAATTTCAAAAATGATTCGAAACGACCATATAAGCTTTCCGTAAAAAAATTGAACAAGGTGAATTTTCCCGCCAAAGATTTTTTTTTTTTTTTTTTTTTTGGATAAGTTCGCTTACAGAATTAAGTTCGCCTGAAACTGACCCGAAGCGAACTTGTTAAGTTCGCCTGATTAAGTTCGCTTACCCTGCACCAAGCGAACTTATTAAGTTCGCCTCCCTAAGTTCGCCTGCACAACGAACAGCAAGTTCGCTTGCTCCAACAGATTCAAACTCAGGAACACTTTCGCGAACAGAGACATTCAAAAATCATCATTTCTTGCTTAATTGATGGAATTTGATTAAATTGAACCGTAGGAATGTGTAGGAACTGATTTGGAACACTTCTATCGGATCAATTTCATCAAACGAATCCAAAATCAATCCAAATTGATCAAATTTTCTCCATTTTTATCAAGAACATAAAAAGATGAAAAATCTTCAAAATCACAGAACTTTGATGTTGATTGGACACGAAAACACCACGAATCTTTTGCTAATCAAGAGCAATAGCTCTGATACCACTTGTAGGTCCCTAATTCGGTGCGTGACGGATCTCTAGACTCGCGGTTAGACACGGTGATAAAGTGCGGAATCCATGATCAACGTGCTCGTGTACATCAATCAACAACAACGGTGTAAATAAACTCTTTGCATTTCCTCCACAATATCAGGTTACAAGATTACAGAATCTGTCTACTCTGATATCGTCTAAGTCTCTAATCTGTTCTAGTCTGAGCTCTCTGTTTTCTGCTGATAACTGCTATTTATAGACACTGAACAGTATTAGGCGAACTTGTTAAGTTCGCCTCTAATAGGCTAAGCGAACTTAACAAGTTCGCCTCTGATAGACTAAGCGAACTTGTTAAGTTCGCCTCTGATAGCCTAAGCGAACTTGTTAAGTTCGCCTCTGATAGCCTAGGCGAACTTAACAAGTTCGCCTCTAGCAGAACTTACACAGAATTTTATCAACAGTTACAAAACATGTCCTAACAGTAGACTATACCAGGACTGGGCAATTAGAGACACGGCTCGAGGCTGCCATTGCGGTAGAAGACGCGCAAGATGTTGAGCCTAAAGAAGAACCAACTGAGGACGAGGATGACGAATTAGTTATTTCTTCAGCTAATAGTGACATATGACATCTTATCTTTACTTATTTCTTTTCTTTCTAAACCTAGATGAGCAGGGTTGTTCCCATCCAACAGATATTTCAGGATTTTGATGTTTTGGTTTATTTGTTTTGTAGCCGTTACAATTTATCTAATCAAGAATTTTTATTGAAATATTAGATATTATGGTTTAGTTTTCATTTGTTTACTCGTACTTGTATGATGATAATATGCGATATATTATCTCATTATTGTATTTGTTAATGTGAAGAATCATATCGGGACGCGGTCGTGGTGGATGTGATAACATCAATATGACTACAGCTGAGCTCATAGCACTGATTAATGAACGTGTAGCAGAAGCGGTGGCAGCAAGCCAAGCTGCATATAATGCTAAAGGTAAATCCAATATTCTTTGACTCTAGCAAGTCAATTCATCACTCCAAAGTCGTTTCCAAACCTTGTATTCTCAATTGTGTATTGTTTTCAATCCAAGTTAGCAGACCTGTACCTTCAAAACTTTCATGCACTGCAAGCCCCACACCTATAATGGAGCCGAGGGAGCTGTAGGTTTGCTCCGTTGGTTTAACAAAGTTGAGTCAGTATTTGCTATGTGTAACTGCCCCCAAACCAATCAGGTCAAGTAGCCCTCAGGTACCCTAGAGGGACCTGCCCTCACCTGGTGGAACTCTCAAATCCAGATATTGGGTCTGGACATGGCTAACACCCTACCGTGGGAAGAGTTCAAAACTATGTTGCGAGAGGAGTACTGTCCTCGAGATGAAATTCAGAAGTTAGAAGGTGAATTTTGGAACTTAAAGATGGAAGGTTTCGAGATTGAACTATATACTACTCGTTCACATGAGTATGCAGTCATATTTCCTCATATGATGACACCGACATATAAAAGGATTGAGAGGTACATCGATGGTCTGGTACCTCAAATTTAGAGCATGGTTACATCCTCTAACCCTACCACCATTCAACAAACCATTCGATTTGGTCATAAGCTGACTAATCAGGCTGTAACTCAAGGTACCCTACCCCCGAGGGCCACAGCTTCCAAAGCTACTTACAGCAACAAACATAAATTGATAGCAACACCAGCACCAAGAGCTTAAATCCTAACCCAACTCAATAGTAGCAGTGTAGATTTGAGCCTGCCAAACTTTTAATCAGTCAACCTCTTCAAGTCAAAACCAGGGTAATTATGTTAGGAAATACCTTAAGTGTAACAAGTGTGGTTTTCACCACAATGGTGCTTGTGATAAACAATGTTGCCAACGGTGTGGGAAAATGGGCCGTGCTGCAAAAGACTGTAGGGGTGAACTTCAACATAAACAACCATTTCAGTAGCAGGGATCTACCAGGGGTTGTTATGAGTGTGGCAAAGAAGGACACTTCAGGAAAGATTGCCCTCAATTGAAGAAAGGTGGAAATGGTAACGGCAGCGGTAACAATCAAGGCAACAACTGTAACAACAACGAAAACGGTGCGAAGGGACGAGCCTTCGTGATTGGTTCCGGGGAAGCAAGAAATGATAGAAACATGGTTGTCGGTAAGTTCCTCCTGAACGATTGTTTTTCTTCTATACTTTTTGATATTGGTGCTGATAGGAGTTTCATATCTAAGAACCTTAGTAAGCTGTTAAAAGAAACTCCAACTCTATTAGAAACTACGTACACTATAGAGATAGCAGACGGTCAGATAATTGAAGCAACTCACATTCTTAAAGGATGTAAACTAGGATTAGTTGGTCATAAGCTTGATATCGATCTCATGCCGGTCACACTTGGCAGTTTTGACATAATTGTCGGTACGGATTGGTTATCCAAAAATCAAGCTGAGATCATTTGTCGTGAAAAAATTGTTCGCCTTCCTCTCCCTAGTGGAGTTCTGTCCAAGGTGAAAAGAGTGGTGCTGTCGTAGGCATATATCCTTCATGAAAGCACATAAGTGTTTGCGTAAGGGTCATACTATTATTCTGGCTCTTGTCGCCGAGCAGCCATCTGAAGAGAAGAAGATTGATGACATTCCGATCGTACGTGACTTTCAAGAAGTATTTCCTGAAGACTTACCTCCTCTTCCATCTCATCGTCAAGTAGAATTTCAGATTGATTTAGCACCAGGAGCAGCGCTTATTGCTCGGGCACCATACAGACTTGCACCTAGTGAGTTACAAGAATTATCTACACAACTACAAGAGTTGTTGGATAAGGGTTTCATCCGACCTATCTCATCACCATGGGGAGCTCCAGTCTTATTCGTCAAAAAGAAAGATGGGACTTTCCGTATGTGCATTGACTACCGTGAGCTGAACAAAGTGACTATCAAGAATCGTTATCCACTAGCCCGTATTGATGATCTGTTTGATCAACTCCAAGGATCAAGTTTCTATTGCAAGATCGATCTTAGATTTGGTTATCATCAACTGAGAGTCGGAGACGAAGACATCTCTAAGACTGCATTCAGAACTACGTACGGCCATTACGAGTTTATGCTCATGCCATTCGGACTAACCAACGCACCTGCGGTGTTCATGGATCTCATGAACCGAGTGTGTAAACCCTTCCTTGATTAATTCATTATCGTATTCATTGATGATATCCTTATCTATTCTAAGGGCAAAGAAGAGCACGAGGAGCACCTACGTTTAATTCTGGAAATTCTAAAACAAGAGCAATTGTACGCCAAATTTTCCAAGTGTGAATTTTGGATTCGCGGAGATCAATTTCTAGGACATGTAGTCAACGAGAAAGGAATACATGTCGATCCAACCAAAGTAGAAGCCATCAAGAATTAGGCGGAACCAATGACACCGACAGAGGTGCGACAATTTCTAGGGTTGACTGGCAACTATCGTCAATTCATCGAGGGATTCTCAAAGATTGCTTAACCTCTCACTGCCCTGACCCAAAAGGGTAAACCCTATAGCTGGAGTGAAACCCAGGAGTAAGCATTCCACGTGTTAAAACAGAAACTCTGTAGTGCACCCATCCTATCTCTTCCAGAGGGAACGAATGACTTTGTAGTGTATTGCGATGCCTCCATTTAGGGTCTCGATTGTGTGTTGATGCAACGCGAGAAGGTTATCGCATACGCTTCCTGTTAGCTGAAAATTCATGAGAAGAACTACACGACCCATGACTTGGAATTAGGAGCCGTAGTGTTTGCACTGAAAATCTGGAGACATTACTTGTGTGGTACCAAGTGCACCATCTACACCTATCACAAGAGTCTTCAGCATATCTTCGAACAAAAATAGTTGAACATGCGACAGCGTCGTTGGATCGAACTCTTAAATGACTATGATTGTGCTATCAAGTATCATCCGGGCAAAGCTAATGTGGTAGCCGGTGCCCTAAGTCAGAAAGAAACTAAACCTGGATGAGTCCCAGCATTACAACTCACTATCCACCCTGGACTACCTGATCGAATCCGTAGTGTTTAACTCGAAGCCCTGAAAGAGGAAAAACTACCATTAGAATCCACGCGCGGTATGGAGAAACAACTCGAAGTTAAATCGGACAGCATTCGCTACTTCGCAGAGGGAATATGGGTTCCGATGTACGGGAACATAAGGGAGCTTGTAATGGATGAATCTCACAAATCTCGGTATTGAATGCATTCTGGTTTCGACAAGATGTATCATGACCTGAAGGTTCTATACTGGTGGCCGAACATGAAAGATGATATTGCCACCTATGTTAGAAAATACTTGACCTGCTCGAAGGTCAAAGTCGAATACCAAAAACCTTCTGGTTTGCTCCATCAACCGGAAATCCCTATGTGGAAATGGGAATAGATTTCCATGGATTTTATTACTAAAATATCCCGAACTCCAAGCGGATGCGACACCATCTGGGTGATCGAATATCGCTTGACTAAATCCGCTGACTTTCTAGCAATCAAGGAGACTGACAAGATGGAGAAACTAACTCGTATCTATCAGAAGAAGTAGTCTCTTGGCACGGAGTGCCAATTTCAATCATTTCTAATCGTGACGCTTGTTTCACCACACGTTTCTGGTAATCATTACAAAAAGCTCTACGCATACGCCTGGATATTAGCACAACATACCATCCTCAAACAGATGGCTAGACTGAACGTACTATTCAAACCCTAGAGGACATGTTGTTGTGTGATTGATTTCGATAACAGTTGGGAAACTCAGTTGCCATTAGTGGAGTTCTCATACAATAATAGCTATCACACTAGCATCAAATCAGCACCATTTGAGGCAATATACGGACGGAAATGTCGATCACCTATTTGTTGGGCTGAATTTGGGGATAAACAACTTACGGGTCCGGAACTCGTACTCGAAACCTCCGAGAAAATAGTTCAAATTCGAAATCGTATGGCAGCAGCCCGTGACCATCAAAAGAGGTATGCCGATAAGCGTCGAAAACCATTGGAATTCCTAGTGGGCGACATTGTTCTATTAAAAGTCTCACTTTGGAAAGGTGTAATTCATTTTGGGAAACAGGGCAAACTAAATCGTCGTTATGTTAGACCGTTCAATATAGTGAAGAGAATTGGCCCAGTAGCGTACCAACTGGACCTATCTGAAGGACTTAGTGGTGTGCCCAACGTCTTTCACATCTCAAACTTAAAGAAATGACTAGCAGACGAGACACTCGTTGTTCCACTCGAGGAACTACAAATTGATGAACAATTACGCTTTATTGAAGAACCAGTTGAAATCATGGATAGGGAAGTCAAAACACTCAAACACAGTAAAATCCCTATTGTCAGAGTTCGTTGGAACTCGAAACGCGGACCGGAATTCACATGGGAGTGTGAGGATCAGATGATGCGCAAGTATCCTCATCTTTTCAAGCAATTCACGTCAAACACATAAGGTACTATTTAATTTTCGGGACGAAAATATTTTCAACTAGGTGATGATATGACATCGACAAATTTTTATTATTATTTTAATTTTTGGGACGAAAATTCTTTCAACAAGGGGATGATGTGACACCCGGTTATTTCGGGTTAACCCCGTTAACTAATTTGAAACCACAAGGACCAAAACTGTCAATATTCAAACCAATTACACCTAAACCATAGGGAATCGTCCTGTAATTAACCAAAACTCGATTCTATTGACTTTTAAAGTCAAAATTGAGTGAAAGTGTTCTTGTTGACTTTTAAAAGTCAAAACCCTCTCATTCTTGATCCAAATTCGCCACAATAACTTCCTAACTTTTTGAATTCCAAGTTGTAACATATGGAATTGATGAATTTGACTATCTATAATGTCACACTCCCAAATTCCACTAACGGAGTTTTACCGTTTGGCGTGCGACGAACCAAGATCTCAGTCATTAGTTACGTCAAACGACACTATATGAGACTTAAAAGTCATAATGTAAATGTTCATAGTTAAATGCGGAAGCGTAAACGTTAATAGGAAATCAAAAGTAATTACACGCAACAAGCGTCAATTAATATAAATAAGTAAAACTGTTTAAAATGTTTGAAATAAATGATATGACAGTAGGACTCCATGCATATCGTAAGTGTGCAACCTGTGCCAAAGCGACCTGAGAAACATGTAAGAAAAAGTGTCAACACGAGGTTGGTGAGTTCACAGGTTTCAAGTTGTTATAATAGAGTTTTACCAGATTATGTATATTCAATATGCATATTTATAGGTAGCTAGCCTATGTTCATGTCTTACTAAAGCGCTCGTAACCGAAGCTGACTGTTTGTGATTGTATGCCTCCTTCCAGGTCTATCAACTCTGGCAAATGTGAGTAGGCTAACATTTCACCCATTCAACCTCCAATCGAGTTAGCACGACTAACGCGGGTGGGGCTTGTCAAACCCAGTAGTACTACTAGACATTACCTCGCTAAGATCCATATTAACGGCCCGATATGTGATGAGGACTTTCAGTGATAGTGTGTTACACTTAGCCTCAACAATGATCACATATGAATTACAATAATCTAAAATAGTTTGCGCACTTGTTTCTCTCCCACGGGAAAACAAGTAAAAGTATGATATTTTGTGTACATGTTTCTACCCCAACAGGAAAACGAGTAAAAAGGGGCCGTGAAAACTCACCTGCGTTGCGTAGTAGGTAGTATCACACAAGTATGAGATTTAGAACCTCAAGTGTTAGCCTGTACGGCTTACGTATGTCCTACAATTATAAACACATAAGTTAGGGACATATGGGATTTGTGACGACGACACGGAAGATTAGAACGTCTTAAAACATTCTAAGGATCAGTGAGTAGACGAACGTGTCCACGGGAATGGGGTTTCTTAATATAATCATTACGATTAATGTGTTACGTGTCTAACGTTAATAACGAATAATATTAAATGAATGAATAAATTCGTATGCTTACCCTTTAAAATGGTTAGGAAAATAGTATAACTATATTTATTATTTTAAGTCGTATGATTAACAAAATAATCATTTGTGCGAAAAAATAATAATTATATTATTTTATTCGAGAATTAAACCGAGGGTAAATAATATAATAACTATATTAATTAATAGTTTGAACGTTACACAAAGTTTATAATTGTGGCAAAAATAATATGAAAATATATTATTTTTATCTGAGATCACGGGATTAAAATAATATAAACATATCATTTCATTTGGAGTGTTGGTTCGAAAATAATATAAATATATATTATTTTAAAAGTGGAAAATAATTATAAAATAGGTTATAAAATCAAATCCGAGCCTACGGGTGTTTTCTGAGACTAAAACATTTTAATATATTAATATAATAATGTTAGGATAAGTTTTATGTGTTAAAATAATAGTTTAAAAACATTAAAAATCAAAATGGGAGGGGGGGAGACTCGAACCCGGGTCTCCTTCCCAACAGCACCAAGTCTTAACTGGTCCACCCGCTAGGGTAATCGCAAGGATAACCAGATCCGATTTTTTTTAACACCACAGTTCAAGGTGTTCTTCCCTTTAACGCAAACCTATCCCAAATCCTCCCTCAAATCCCTTGAACCCGATCGTGATTGATCCAAAAGACAAAGGGGTTTTCTTCCCTAATGTATTGCGAATCTTTGAATCGAGTTAATTCCAAAATCATTAAGTCTAACTCAATTAAATCCCCGCTTGAAACATTGAAACCATAGGTTTGCTCATGAATTCGATTTAGTTAAATCTGATATTGACAAGGGTTGGAAGCATAGGGCTTTTAAAGATTAGGTCATTGCAAAGCTGTCCATATCAATTAATTGGATTTAGATCGAGTCCAGGGTAGATTTCTATTAAACCCGAATGTTATGAACCCTAGAATCGGGATCTTGGCCAAATTGATGTTGTAAGCCCTAATTAGCATAGGTGTTTCGATCAGTGGGTTAAAACGAAGCTACAGATGGGATTAATTACCATAATGGAATATGAATTGAAGGTGCTCGACCAAATACGGTTCCGACTTTGACAGTTTCGGCCTCCGGCGACTCCGGCTTTGATTCCGATCAAGATGAGTTGTGTAAAAGTTCCAGGGATGCTCGAGTAAGGTCCGCAGGGTGTTTGCTTGTGAGTTGGTAATTGGAATATGTCAAATTCGATTGTTTTACTTAGTGGGTCGACGGTTTTGACTTAAGAGCTTATAATTGGGTTTAAATTTGATTCAATGATGTTGTTAATGTTCCAATGATGAGCGTTTATAGTGTTAATCGTGCATATCAGTTACGGATTGGACGAATTTCGGTTATGAAATGCGAATTTGGATCAAAAGTGGTGGTGGGTTTGACTCACAAAAGTCAACTGAACCAACTTCCATCGATTTTGACTATGTAGAGTCAATTGGACTGAGTTTGGGTTAATCACAGGTTTAGTCCTTGTGCTTTCATGCATGTGAGTTTAAGAATTAGCAGTTTAAGTCCCTAGGGTTTGGGTTTGGGTTAAGAGCATGTTAGTTTGACTATCAAAAGTCAATAGGAATTCAATTTTGACTTTACAAGGTTAACAAATTGGTTTAGTGATATTACACAACTAGTCCGTGGAGTTCAAGTTTAGAATATTGACAGAATTAGTTCCTGGAGTTATAAAAAGGGTTAACTAAGTTAGGATTTTAACTGGATTTGCTAACTTAGTTAACTGGAAAAGTTCGGATTGTCACATCATCCCTTAGTTGAAAGAATTTTCGTCCCGAAAATTAAAATAATAAAAAAAATTTCTAGGGTGTCACATCATCCCCTAGTTGAAAGAATTTTCGTCCTGAAAATTTAAAATAGTACCTTAAGAGTTTGACGTGGAATGCTTGAATAGATGAGGATACTTGCACATCATCTGATCCTCACGCTCCCACGTGAGTTCCGGTCCACGTTTCGAGTTCCAACGAACTCTGACAATAGGGATTTTACTATGCTTAAGCGTTTGACTTCCCTATCCATGATTTCCACAGGTTCTTCGATGAAACGCGACTGTTCATCAATGTGTAGTTCCTCAAGAAGAACCACGAGTGACTGGTCTGCTAGACATTTCTTCAGGTTTGAGATGTGAAAGACGGTGTGTACACCACTAAGTCCTTCAGGTAGGTCCAGTTGATATGCTACTGGACCAATTCTCTTCACTATCTTGAAAGGCCAACATAACGAGGATTTAGCTTGCCTCGTTTCCCAGAATGAATGACACCCTTCCAAGGTGAGACTTTTAATAAGACCATATCCCCTACTTGAAATTCTAACGGTTTACGACGTTTCTCGGCATAACTCTTTTGACGATCACGAGTTGCTGCCATACGGTTTCTAATTTGAACGATTTTCTCGGAAGTTTCAAGTACGAGCTCATGACCTGTAAGTTGACTATCCCCAACCTCGGCCCAACAAATAGGAGAACGGCATTTCCGTCCATATAGTGCTTCAAATGGAGCTGCCTTGATACTAGTGTGATAACTGTTGTTGTAGGAGAATTCCACCAATGGTAGGTGAGACTCCCAAGTGTTACCGAAATCAATCACACAAGCTCGTGGCATGTCCTCTAGAGTTTGAATAGTTCGTTCTGTCTGGCCATCAGTTTGAGGATGGTATGCTGTGCTCATATCTAGACGCGTGCCTAAAGCTTTATGTAACGACTGCCAGAAATGAGAGGTGAATCGTGCATCACAATCCGAAATGATAGAGATTAGCACCCCGTGCCGAGAGACTACTTCTTTCAAGTAAAAACGAGTAAGCTTATCCATTTTGTCGGTTTCCTTGATTGCTAAGAAGTGAGCGGACTTTGTTAAACGATTAACAATTACCCAAATGGTATCACACCCGGTAGGAGTTCGTGGTAATTTTGTGATAAAGTCCATGGATATTTGATCCCATTTCCACATGGGAAATTCTGGTTGTTGAAGGAGACCAGAAGGCTTTTGATATTCAACTTTGACCTTCGCGCAAGTCAGGCACTTGCTCACATAGGTGGCTATATCGGCATATCTTTGGCCACCAATACAGCACCTTTAGTTCATGGTACATCTTGTCGGAACCTGGATGAATAGTGTAACGAGATTTATGAGCCTCATCTATGACTAGTTCACTTAAGTTTCTAAATACTCGAACCCATATTCACTCGACGAAGTAGCGAATACCGTCAGATTTGACCTCGAGCTATGCTTCCATACCGCGTGTACCTTCTAGCGGTAGGTTTTTCTCTTTCAGGGCTTCAAGTTGAGCACTACGGATTTTGTCAGGTAATCCAGGGTGAATAGTAAGATGTAATGCTCGAACTCGTTTGGGCTTGGATTCCTTTCGACTTAGGGCATCAGCTACAACGTTAGCTTTACCTGGATGATATCGGATCGCACAGTAATAATCATTCAAAAGCTCGACCCAACGACGTTGTCTCATGTTCAGCTCTTTCTGTTCGAAGATATATTGAAGACTCTTATGATCGGTATAGATGGCGCACTTGGTACCGTACAAGTAGTGTCTCCATATCTTAAGTGCAAAAACTACGGCTCCCAACTCTAGGTCATGGGTAGTATAGTTTTTCTCATGAATTTTTAGTTGACGCGAAGTGTATGCGATCACCTTTTCTCGTTGCATTAATACACAACCCAAACCCTGAATTGATGCGTCGCAATATACCACGAAATCATACATACCTTCCGGAAGGGCTAGGATAGGTGCACTGCAAAGTTTCTACTTAAGATGTTGGAATGCTGACTCTTGGTTATCGCCCCAGTTGTAGACTTTACCCTTTTGAGTTAGGGCAGTGAGGGGTTGTGCAATTTTTTAAAATCCTTCGATGAATCGACGGTAGTATCCAGCCAATCCCAGAAATTGTTGCACCTTAGTCAGCGTCGTCGGTGCTGCTCAATTCTTGATGGCTTCTATCTTTGATGGATCAACATGTATTCCTTTCTCGTTAACCACATGTCCTAAGAATTGAACTTCCCGGATCCAAAATTCACACTTGGAAAACTTAGCATACAGCTGCTCCTTTTTAAGTAATTCAAGGATTAAACGTAAATGTTCCTCGTGTTCCTCCTTGTTCTTGGAATAAATGAGAATGTCGTCGATGAAAACGATGACAAATTGATCAAGGTAAGGCTTACACACATGGTTCATGAGGTCCATGAATACCGCAGGTGCGTTGGTTATTCCAAAAGGCATGACCATAAATTCATAGTGGTCGTACCATGTCCTGAACGCAGTCTTAGAGATATCTTCATCTCGAACTCTCAATTGGTGGTAGCCGGACCTAAGATCTATCTTGGAATAGAAACTTGACCCTTGAAGTTGGTCAAATAGATAGCCAATATGAGGTAGAGGGTAACGGTTCTTGATAGTTACTTGGATCAGCTCATGGTAATCGATGCACATACGGAAAGTTCCATCTTTCTTCCTGACGAATAAGACTGGAGCTCCCCATGGCGATGAGCTAGGTCTGATAAATCTCTTATCTAACAACTCTGGTAGTTGTGTAGATAACTGTTGTAACTCACTAGGTACAAGTATGTATGGTGCCCGAGCAATCGGCGCTGCTCCGGGTGCTAGGTCGATTTGGAATTCTATTTGACGGTGAGGTGAAAGACCAGGCAGGTATTCAGGAATTACTTCAGGAAACGATCTTCTTTTCTTCGGATGGTTGCTCGGTGACAAAAGCCAGAATAGTAGTATGCCCTTTACGTAAGTACTTATGTGCTTTCATGAAGGATATGATGCCTACGACAGCACCAATCCTTTCGCCTTGGACAAGAGGGTTTCTCCACCCAGGAGAGGAATGCGAACATGTCACACCCCTAATTTTAACTAACGGAGTTTTACCGTTTGGGATGTGACGAACCAGGATCTCAGACATTAGTTACTTTAAACGACACTACATGGGACTCAAAATAAAAATACCATAATAATCAGAATTTCAATGCGGAAGCGTAAGGAAAGTAAATGCGCAAAACACACACGCCCAAAACAAAGGTCCAAAAGTCCAAAACGTCCAACCAAACCAAGTACAATAAAATAATCCAAACAAATATAAATAAGTCATAATAAAAGTAGTTGAATCCCATGTATGCCCTAATGTGCACCTGTGTCTTATCTTAGCGACCTGAGAAAACATGTAAGAAAATATGTCAACACGAGGTTGGTGAGTTCACAAGTTTCAATATATGTAAATAAGCGTTTACCAGATTTATGTTCATTCAGTATTTATCTATAGGTAGATAACCTATGTTCATGTTTAACTCAAGCGCTCGCAACAGAAGCTGACTGTTTGTTTATTTGCCTCCTGCCAGGTCTATCAACACTGGCGGTGTGAGTAGGCTAACATTTCACCTGTTCGATCTCTAATCGAGTTGGCGTGACTAACGCGGGTGGGATTTGTCAAACCCAGTAGTACTACTAAATATTACCTCGCTAAGATCCATATTAACGGTCCGATATAAGATGAGGACTTTCTGTGATAGCGTGTTACGCTTAGCTTTAACATTGATAACATATGAATTTGCAAAATCTCAAAATAGTTTAATCATGTTTTCTCCCCCAGATTAAAACAGTAAAAAGGGGCCGTGAAAACTCACCTGCGTTGCGTTGTAGGTAGTATCACACAAATGATAAGTTGGAACCACGTGTGTAAGTCTCAAAGGACTTATGAATGCCCTAAAATTATAAACCCATAAATTAGGGACAAAAATGGGAATTGTGACAGCGACACGGAATGAGAAACGTTCTAATATTCAAGAGTGGACGAAAGTGTCCACGGAGTTAGGAATTACTTTACGCGACGAATGACACAAATAATAATGAATATAACCGGGTGTTTTGTCACTCACAAAAATTGAGAAAAATAATAATATATATCTACGAGTAAATAATATAACTAATTATATTATTAAATAGTTTAAACGTCCCACGAGGTATAAAACGATACGAAATAATATATATATATATATATATATATATTATTTAATAGGATTTGTCACGGGATAAAAATAATATAAACATATTATTTTATACAAATTTACGGTTTAAAAATAATATAAACATATTATTTCTTTTGTTGATAATAACAATAATATTTTATAAAAGTGGGAATAATAAAATTATGTTAATAATTCAAACCCGAGTCTACGGGTTGTTTCCCGGGCTAAAACACATTTATATAATACTATAATAATAGATGGTTTGATTTTTAACAATTAAATCTGTTTAGAAAAATTGTTTAAAAAGAAATGTGGGAGCCCGGACTCGAACCCGGGTCTCTCCCACACACGCACACAGTCTTAACCATCTCCGCCCGCTAGGGTATCGCGATGATATCCGGACTGGAATGGTTTTAACATATGTGTTCCTGTGGTTTTCCTCCCTTACACAAACCGAACCAAAACCAGTCGATTTCCCAAGAATTCGACCACGAATTGATTCAAATGCAAAGGGGTTTTGATAAACTGATGATTACGAACCTGTGTATGGTTTTAATTACAAAAATGATAAGATTAAAGTCGTTAAATTACTGAAAGAAGGATCGAAACCCTAGTTTATAAAGTCAGAATCGATTTGAACAATTTAGATGATAGAACATGTTTAAATCATAGGGCTTTTACTAAATGAAACCTTGCGAATCTGTTGATGTGGTTTAATTGCAAAATCAGTAGGTTTAGGCTTGTTTAATTTCTGTTTTAGGAACCGAAAACCCTAGTTTCTAACCAAAAAATCAAAATGATTAAATCTGATAATACAAGTTGTTGGATTTATAGGGCTTTAAAAAAGTTGATGATTTCGAGTCTAACCATACCAACCAATTGGATTGAGATTGTGTTTAGGTTAGGGTTCGATTAAACCCGAATCGTATGAACCCTAGATTCTTGATCATAATTAATTTGATCATGTAAGCCCCAAATAGTATTGGGCTTTTGATCTAGACGTCCAGGCGAGTCTGTGGGTATGATCAATTTTAGTTTTCATTATCGGATTGATGGGTTTCGATTAAATATGATACATATGAACCGTAGGTATAGGATTGTGATAAATCCGATAATGTGAGTCCCAATTGGATTAGGGCTTTCGATTTGGGTATTGAAACGAAGTTAAAGGTGAAAGCAATTACCAGAATAGATGATGGATTGATGGAGATCGAGTAAAAGAGTTCCGGCTTATACAGGTTTGATCTTCGATGACTTCTGCTATGGTTTCGGTCGAATTGTGACGTGCAAAAGCTTCAAATGTGTTCGTTTAGTGTGTGTAGATGATTCGTTTGTGAGATTAACATCAAGTTTAATCGAATTCGAGAGTCAAATAATCATTGTCGACGGTTTTGAGTTAATACATATTAATTCAGTTTAATTTAAGTATAATGGTGATGATTAAGTCTTAATTAACTTCGTTAAAGGTCTGTTTGTGTACGAAGGTTACAAATTCCGGTATAACATCGATCATGAATGTGAATTGAGATCAAAATGTTACGGGTTTGACTCCAAGAAGTCAAACATAATCGAATTTGGATATATTACAGAATAGGTCCCTCTGTTTTTCTGTTTTAAAGTTTAGAGATGGACAGAATTGGTCCCTGGAGTTTAGATTAGGTTAATACGGTTATGATCTTGTTAGTTTGACTATAAAAAGTCAACAGGGAAAACAATAGGTAAATTACAAGTTTAGTCATTAAAATTTTTATATGTTTGAGTTTGAATAAAGGCAGGATTAGTCCCTAGGGTTTGAATTAGAGTTAAATAGGTTAATATTTAACTGGTTTTGCTAACAGAAATACTGAAAAAGTCCGGATTGTCACATCATCTCCTAGTTGAAAGAATTTTCGTCCCGAAAATTAAAATAATAGAAAAAAAATTTCTCGGGATATCACATCATCCCCTAGTTGAAAGAATTTTCTTACCGAAAATTAAAATAGTACCTTAAGAATTTGACGCGGAGTGCTTGAACAGATTAGGATATTTGCGTATCATCTGATCCTTGCGCTCCCACGTGAATTCCGGTCCGCGTTTCGAGTTCTAACGAACTCTGACAATAGGGATTTTACTGTGCTTTAACGTTTTGACTTCCCTATCCATAATTTCCACGGGTTCTTCGATGA
Organism: Smallanthus sonchifolius; assembly: GCA_023525975.1. Lineage (NCBI taxonomy): Eukaryota > Viridiplantae > Streptophyta > Magnoliopsida > Asterales > Asteraceae > Smallanthus > Smallanthus sonchifolius. The sequence goes on from CM042023.1 coordinate 50,861,486, forward strand.
AACGTAACTGTTCATCAATGTGTAGTTCCTCAAGAGGAACTGCGAGCGATTCGTCTGCTAGACATTTCTTCAAATTTGAGACGTGAAAGACGTTGTGTACACCACTAAGTCCTTCAGGTAGGTCCAGTTGGTACGCTACTGGACCGATTCTCTTCATTATCTTGAATGGTACAACATAACAAGGATTCAGTTTGCCTCGTTTCCCGAAACGAATGACACCCTTCCAAGGTGAGACTTTTAATAAGACCATTTCCCCTACTTGAAATTCTAACGGTTTACGACGTTCATCGGCATAGCTCTTTTGACGATCACGAGCTGCTGCCATACGATTTCTAATTTGAACAATTTTCTCAGAAGTTTCAAGTACGAGTTCATGACCTGTAAGTTGACTATCCCCAACCTCGGCCCAACAAATAGGAGAACGGAATTTCCGTACATAAAGTGCTTCAAATGGAGCTGCCTTGATGCTAGTGTGATAACTGTTGTTGTAGGAAAACTCCACCAACGGTAGGTGAGACTCCCAAGTGTTACCGAAATCGATCACACAAGCTCGTAGCATGTCCTCCAGAGTTTGGATAGTACGTTCTGTATGGCCATCAGTTTGAAGATGGTATGATGTGCTCATATCTAGATGCGTGCCTAAGGCTTTGTGTAATGACTGCCAGAAACGAGAAGTGAATCGTGCATCACGATCCGAAATGATAGAGATTGGCACCCCGTGCCGAGAGACTACTTCTTTCATGTGACGTTTTGGATTTTTTGTTCTCGCACTTGTATTATAATTATCGTGTAATCATTCTCTATTTTAATAAAGCGTAAGAGTTTTATTTGGTTTTATACAAATAGGTATTTTATTTTACGGATTTAGACTAATTAGAATTTTATAAATTTTAAAACTAATATAAAGTTTTATATAAAAATCTAAAGTTAAAAAGTTGTATATTTAATAAAATAACCTATTTAAATGAGATAAACAACTTTATAAAAATTATTTATAATAATAATAATAAAATAAGTTTATAAAAACATTTAAAATATAACATAAAATTAAATTGATTAAATTAATTTATTTAAATAAAAAGTTTAGGGGTCGTTTTGTAATTAATCAAACTAGAAGGTTTTAAGCTAAAGTCTGCTGAGGGACTGTTTCTAGACAAATTAAACTACAAAGATCCATCCGTAATTATCTCAGGGGGCGAATTAAAACAAAATTTAACTCCAGGGACTAAATCTGCCAAAACTGCAAATCGTAAATCCGGTCACCCCCTACATTGTCCGACGGTCCATAGCTTTTTTCGACGAGCCACCGACAGGGCTGTTCCCTGCACCTGGACAGCCGCTAAAGGAACCTCTGGCTTCGTCTCTCCCACGCGAACAAGAACCCCGGACCAATTGGTCTCCCCAACATAAGGATCGTCTGATCCTGTTGGTGGCCGAGAAACCCACTTTCGAATTCGCGCCCCACAGACCACCTCCACGCATGTTGAATGTCTGGGTAGTTTCGTCTAGTCCAGACTAGTGTCGGAACGTGCCCAATTGCACGTTTTAACAAAGAAATCAAGCTCGGCTATAAATAGCCATAGTCGGACCTGCTCGAGCTCGCGACCCCTTTTTCACCCACTCTCACTTCAAATTGAAGACGGCATTGTGTTCGTCGCCTCTGAGTGAAGCTGTGACCAGAGTCTTAGAGCCCAATTCCATCCCGAAGCTTGAATTCCCATTCTTGATATTCTCTGATTAAAAGCTCTGCGGTTCGACCCTTGCGACCACGTAAGAATCCTCAACTTCGTTTCTTTACTTTCTGTTATCATAAGGCAAACCGAACCAATCGAAGTTACGACCCCAAACCATCAATTACCGGACAAACTAATGTTCTAAAAGAATCACTGTTTTAATTGCTAAAGTCTGGGCCATCGAAACTACTTAGTTTCGATTGAGTAAATGGTCAATCGAAACTAATAGTTTCGATAGATGGTAGTTTCGACAACCTGAATATCACTTATAAATGATCAATCGAAACTAGTATTTTCGATAGATGGTAGTTTCGACAGCCTGTGTATCACTTATAAATGATCAATTGAAACTAGTAGTTTCGATAAATGGTAGTTTCGACAGCCTGAATATCACTTATAAATGATCAATCGAAACTAGTAGTTTCGATAGATGGTAGTTTCGACAGCCTGTGTATCACTTATAAATGGTCAATCGAAACTAGTAGTTTCGATTGTACATAGTTTCGATACCTGTCACAACTATAAAACAGTTTCGATCAAATCAGTAATTTCAAGTAAATCTGGACCAACTTCTATGAAAATACCACTGAGAAATGTTATTATAAACTTATACACAATTGAATACTAATACGCACATGTAAACATACAATAATACCCATTCATCTACATAGGGTTTCAACGTGCTTAGACTTCAACATCTTTATCACCTACACGCGTGGAAAAATACCCGCTTGCAAGGTGAGTTACATAGCCCCTATTTTACATTTTTATACGTTTTAGGGTGAAACATTATACATGCTACTCACATTGTTTATTCTTTGGATGTACATACATTTAAAACATATCGGATGTACATACATTTAAAACAAAAGACAACCAACTGTAATATTGATAGATCTATTGTGCCTGACCAGCCCACCCGGTTAGGGTGTTTATTACTGAATACTCAGATATAACCGCGTGTTATATTCAAACATATCGGATATAGTGGGTAACTATATTCAAGCATACCGGACTTAGCTGTTGTGCTCTGTTCAAGCGCGTCAAACTCGGTTGAATTGTGATTAAATAAATGGTACATCATACATACTATGTTTAACAAGATAAACAATGAGTTGCAAAACGATTTACAACTACTATTTACTAGAATTACTAAACCTATGTACTCACCAACTTTTTAGTTGACACTTGATTTAAATAATGTTTCAGGTTTGGATATGTGACTACTTGCCGAAGATTTCTCCACATAAGGACTATGGACCTAGTTAAATAAATCAATGTTTTGAACTAGACTAGGTTATTTGGAATGTATCGTATTTGGATCTTGTTGTCTTTAAATTTAATTAATGAATTATGGAACCTTTTAGCTATCATGTGCTTTTGAACAATCATTTCATTGTCCGCCTCGATGATTCCGCCATCGGTCGGGGTGTGACATTTCAAGTAAGTACGAGTAAGCTTATCCATTTTGTCAGTTTCCTTGATTGCTAAGAAGTGAGCGGACTTTGTTAAACGGTCAACAATTACCCAAATGGTATCACATCCGGTAGGAGTTAGTGGTAATTTGGTGATGAAGTCCATGGTTATTTGTTCCCATTTCCACATGGGAATTTCTGGTTATTGGAGAAGACCGGATGGCTTTTGATATTCAACTTTGACCTTCGCACAAGTCAGACACTTACTCACATAGGTGGCTATATCGGCTTTCATCTTCGGCCACCAATATAACACCTTTAGATCATGGTACATCATGTCGGAACCTGGATGTATAGAGTAACGAGATTTATGAGCCTCATCCGTGACTAGTTCTCTTAAATTTCCAAATACTGGAATCCATATTCGCTCGGCGAAGTAGTGAATACCGTCAGATTTGACTTCGATGTGTGCTTCCATACCGCGTGTACATTCCAGCGATAGGTTTTCCTCTTTCATGGCTTCGAGTTGAGCACTAAGGATTTTTTCAGGTAATCAAGGGTGAATAGTAAGCTGTAATGCTCGAACTCGTTTGGATTTTGTTTCTTTTCGACTTAGGGCATCAGCTACAACGTTAGCTTTACCGGGATGATACCGGATCGCACAGTCATAATCATTTAAGAGTTCAACCCAACGACGATGTCGCATGTTCAACTCTTTCTGCTCGAAGATATGCTGATGACTTTTGTGATCGGTATAGATAGTGCATTTGGTACCGTACAAGTAATGTCTCCATATCTTATGTGCGAAGACTATGGCTCCCAACTCTAAGTCATGAGTGGTGTAGTTTCTCTCGTGGACCTTTAGTTGACATGTAGCGTGTGCGATCACCTTTTCGCGTTGCATTAATACAAAACCCAGACCCTGAATAGATGCATCACAATACACCACAAAGTCATCGGTTCCTTCCGGAAGGGCTAGAATAGGTGCACTGCAAAGTTTCTGTTTTAGATGTTGGAATACTGACTCTTGGTTATCGCTCCAGTTATAGGCTTTACCCTTTTGAGTTAAGGCAGTGAGAGGTTGTGCAATTTTTGAAAATCCTTTGATGAATCGACGGTAATATCCAGCCAATCCCAGAAATTGTCGCACCTCAGTCGGAGTCCTCGGTGCTGCCCAATTCTTGATGGCTTCTATCTTTGATGGGTCGACATGTATTCCTTTCTCGTTAACCGCATGCCCTAGAAACTAAATTTCCCAGATCCGGAATTCACACTTGGAAAACTTAACGTACAGTTGCTCTCGCTTAAGTAATTCCAAAATTAGGCGTAGATGTTCCTCATGTTCTTCCTTGTTCTTGGAATAAATGAGGATGTCGTCGATGAAAACGATAACGAATTGGTCAAAGTAAGGCTTACACACACGGTTCATGAGGTCCATGAATACCACAGGTGCATTGGTTAATCCGAAAGTCATGACCATAAACTCGTAATGGCCATAACTTGTTCTGAATGCAGTCTTAGAGGTATCCTCTTCTCGGATTCTTAACTGATGGTAGCCGGACCTAAGATCTATTTTGGAATAAAAACTCGATCCTTGGAGTTGATCAAAGAGGTCATCAATGCGAGGCAAAGGGTAGCGATTCTTGATTGTGACTTTATTCAGCTCCCGGTAGTCAATACACATACGGAAAGTCCCGTTCTTCTTCTTGACAAATAGTATCGGAGCTCCCCACGGTGATGAATTAGGTCGGATGAAACCTTTATCCAACAAATCTTGCAATTGAGTGTACAACTCTTGTAATTCACTATGTGCTAACCTATAAGGTTCCCGAGCAATCGGTGCTGCTCCGGGTGCTAGATCGATTTGGAATTCAACTTGACGGTGTGGTGGCAGACCAGGAAGATCTTCGGGAAATACTTCTAAAAATTCATGAATGATGGGAATATCATCAATCTTCTTCTCTTCTGATGGCTGCTCAGAAACGAAAGCCAAAATAGCCGTATGCCCCTTCCGAAGGCATTTTTATGCTTTCATAAAAGATATGATGCCCATGACTGCACCAACTCTTTTGCCCTGAACGGAAAGGGTTTCTCCACTCGGGAGAGGAATACGAACAATCTTCTCATGACAGATAATTTCAGCTTGGTTTTTAGATAGCCAATCCATTCCGACAATTACATCAAAACTACCAAGTGTGACCGGCATAAGGTCGATATCAAATATATGTCTAGCTAGCTCAAGCTTACATCCCTTAAGAATGTGAGTTGCTTCAATTATTTGGCCATCAGCTATCTCTATTATATACTTAGTTTCTAACAGAGTTGGAGTTCCTTTCATCATATCACTAAGTTTCTTTGATATAAAACTTCTATCAGCACCAGTGTCAAAACTGACAGAAGCAAAGTAATTATTTAAGAGAAACTTACAGTTGACCACATTATGATCGTAACGGGCTTCTCCGGATCCTAGCACGAAGGCTCGTCCCTTCGCACCATTTCCTCCACCATTGTCGTTGTTACACCCATTGTTGTTATCCTAGTTAGGGTTGTTGTTTCCATTACCCCCTTTCTTCAATTGAGGACAATTCTTTCGAATATGTCCTTCCTTTCCACATTCGAAACAACCCCTTGTGGATCCAGGTTGTTTAGCTTGTAACTCACCCATACAATCCTTGGCAGCATGACCTATTTTGCCACACCTCTGGCAACAGTTGCAAAACCCGAAGTGATGGAAGTTGCACTTGTTACACTTAGGGGACTTTCCCGTGTAACCACTCTGGTTTTGACCTGAAGAGGTCGACTGGTTGAAGTTCTTAGTAGGCTCAAACCTACGATGCTGCGGTTGATTAAACTAGGGTTGGTTGGGCTGGGGTCCTTTGGAATGAGAGTTGGAGCGGGTGTGGGTGTTGGAATGGTGATCAAACTTGCGTTTGTGATTGTCGGTGGGTTTAGAGACCGAACCTCTCGGAGGTAGAGTTCCTTGAGTCACCGCCTGATCGGTTAACTTATGGGCAAGTCGGATAGTTTGTTGGATAGTGGCAGGATTGGATGAAGTAACCATGCTTTGTATTTGAGGCACTAGACCTCCAATGTAAAGCTCAATTCTCTTGTAATCAGGGGTCACCATATGCGGGCACATAGTAGCAAGTTCATGTGAACGTGTGGTGTAGAGTTCAATTTCAGAACCTTCCATCTTTAGGTTCCAAAACTCTCCCTCTAACTTTTGGATTTCATCGTGAGGACAGTATTCCTCCTTCATCATTGATTTAAATTCCTCCCATGGGAGTCCATTTGCCATGACCAGACCTAACATTTGGACCTGGGCGTTCCACCATGTGAGAGCCGGGCCCTCCAAAGTTCCGGCGGCGAACTTTACCTGATTAGCCACGGGGCAGTTGCACATGGCAATCACTAATTCTACTTTCTCATACCAACGAAGTAGTCCAACTGCTCCTTCAGCTCCACTAAAGGTGTGGGGCTTACAATCCATGAATGCGCTGAAGGTGCAGGCTGGTTGCGGGTTTTGTGGACCTGAAGTTAGAAACAATATAGGATTGGATTTATTGGGTTTTGGAAGATGTTTTTAGAAGATGAATTGACATTATTAGTCAATAGCCAAAGTGTTACCTGCAGCATTTTGTGCTGCTAGAGCCTCCGCCACACTATCGTTTATTAGTGCTGCTAGCTCTGCTGCCGTCATGTTAATGGTACCTCGACCACCGGCACGACCTCCTCGTCCTCTCCCTGACATGATTCTTCACAATCACAAACGAAAAACAATGAGAAATATATCGCATATTAAACATTATTCAGGTATGAGTAAGAAGATACAACATCTAATATTTTGAAAATTAAATAAATTGTAAGGCTACAAAATAAATAACTCAAACATTAAACTTCTCATGCTTTTATTGAATGGGAATAACCTTACCCATCTAGGTTTGAAAAGAGAAATAACATAAGCAAAAACAGGCATGAAAAGGAAGATAGAATAGGAAGGTCATCAAACATCTTCGTCATCGGAAGAAACATACGATTGTGCATCATCGATCTCCACTGGTTCCTCCTCAGGTGGATCCTCCTCCAAGGGCTCCTCCTTGAAGGGCTCTTCCTCAAAGGGCTCCTCCTTAAAGGGCTCCTCCTCGCCATCAGAAAGTGGAATCTCCTCAGGAAATAGGGCTGCTTGTAGTTGGGCTTCAAAGTGAGTCACCCTCTCTTGAAGACCTTCAGCAGTGTGTTTTGCTACATGTAGCTGAGCTTCCACAGCAGCCACTCTCTCCAGAACTCCTTCCATGTCATTGTCCGAGGTGTCCACCCTCGTCTCCAAATGTGTCACACGATCCACCAAAAGGTTATGGACCTGGTCAGTTACTGCTAGTTCGACAGTCAAAAGTTCTATCCCTACCTTATTCTCCTCTATTTGAGGCTCTCTCTTCAGAATATCCGGTATCTCATCAGTAGCATCTTTCACAATGCTCAACTCTCTAGACATATAAAATACAAAGGCTGCAAAAGCTTGTTCCATAGTGCATGGCAAGCTAGGCAAGGTAGATGATGAGGAAGTAGAACCGAAGTAAGGTGATGGGACATTTCCCATTTCGATCCATCTTTGGATCATTTGTGGGTATGCGTTCCATTTGCGAGCAGGATTCATTGCTTGTGCGCTGCTCATTTCCCCCTGGTCAACTGAATAGTCACTGGAACTAGTCCGGTGCCTTTTGGGCTCTGGGGATGATAGGATAGGTGCCTTATGTCCTAGTGCCTTTGGTGATGGAGGTGGAGCTGACGACATGTTCCTGTAACAATATGTATAAGTGCCAAACATCCAAATGACATGTAAATACTGTGTGAAGCTTTAGTGTAGTATGCGATCCTAGTTCTCTATAACCAATGGCTCTGATACCAATCTGTCACACCCCCAATTTCAACTAACGAAGTTTTACCGTTTGGGATGTGACGAACCAGGATCTTAGACATTAGTTACTTTGAACGACTCTACATGGGACTCAAAATGAAAATATCATAATAATCAGAATTTCAATGTGGAAGCGTAAGGAAAGTAAATGCGTAAAACACACGCGCCCAAAACCAAGGTCCAAAAGTTCAAAACGTCCAACCAAACCTTGTACAATAAAACAATCCAAACAAATATAAATAAGTCATAATCAAAGTAGTTGAATCCCATGCATGCCCTAATGTTCACCTGTGTCTTATCTTAGCGACCTGAGAAAACATGTTAGAAAATATGTCAACATGAGGTTGGTGAGTTCACAGGTTTCAATATATGTAAATAAGCGTTTACCAGATTTATGTTCATTCAGTATGTATCTATAGGTAGCTAACCTATGTTCATGTTTAACTCAAGCGCTCGCAACCGAAGCTGACTGTTTGTTTATTTGCCTCCTGCTAGGTCTATCAACACTGGCAGTGTTAGTAGGCTAACATTTCACCCGTTCGATCTCTAATTGAGTTAGCGCGACTAACGCGGGTGGGATTTGTCAAACCCAGTAGTACTACTAAATATTACCTCGCTAAGATCCATATTAACGGTCCGATATAAGTTGAGGACTTTCTGTGATAGCGTGTTACGCTTAGCTTTAACATTGATAACATATGAATTTGCAAAATCTCAAAATAGTTTAATCATGTTTTCTCCCCCATATTAAAACAGTAAAAAGGGGCCGTGAAAACTCACCTGCGTTGCGTTGTAGGTAGTATCACACAAAGGATAAGTTGGAACCACGTGTGTAAGTCTCAAACGACTTACGAATGCCCTAAAATTATAAACACATAAATTAGGGACAAAAATGGGAATTGTGACAGTGACACGGAATGAGAAAGGTCTTAAAGAAACGTTCTAATATTCAAGAGTGGACGAAAGTGTCCACGGAGTTAGGAATTACTTTACGCGACGAATGACACAAATAATAATGAATATAACCGGGTGTTTTGTCACTTACAAAAATTGAGAAAAATAATAATATATATCTACGAGTAAATAATATAACTAATTATATTACTAAATAGTTTAAACGTCCCACGAGGTATAAAACGATATGAAATAATATATATGTTATTTAATAGGATTTGTCACGGGATGAAAATAATATAAACATATTATTTTATACAAATTTACGGTTTAAAAATAATATAAACATATTATTTCTTTTGTTGATAATAACAATAATATTTTATAAAAGTGGGAATAATAAAAATATGTTAATAATTCAAACCCAAGTCTACGGGTTGTTTCCCGGGCTAAAACACATTTATATAATACTATAATAATAGATGGTTTGATTTTTAACAATTAAATATGTTTAGAAAAATTGTTTAAAAAGAAATGTGGGAGCCCGGACTCGAACCCGGGTCTCTCCCACACACGCACACAGTCTTAACCATCTCCGCCCGCTAGGGTATCGCGATGATATCCGAACTGGAATGGTTTTAACATATGTGTTCCTGTGGTTTTCCTCCCTTTCACAAACTGAACCAAAACTAGTCGATTTCCCATGAATTCGACCACGAATTGATTCAAATGCAAAGGGGTTTTGATAAACTGATGATTACGAACCTGTGTATGGTTTTAATTGCAAAAATGATAAGATTAAAGTCGTTAAATTACTGAAAAAAGGATCGAAACCCTAGTTTATAAAGTCAGAATCGATTTGAACAATTTAGATGATAGAACATGTTTAAATCATATGGCTTTTACTAAATAAAACCTTGCGAATCTGTTGATGTGGTTTAATTGCAAAATCAGTAGGTTTAGGCTCGTTTAATTTCTGTTTTAGGAACCGAAAACCCTAGTTTCTAACCATAAATCAAAATGATTAAATCTGATAATACAAGTTGTTGGATTTATAGGGCTTTCAAAAAGTTGATGATTTCGAGTCTAACCATACCAACTGATGTATTGCAAAATACACCCATTTATCATGTTTAGTTTGAGCAGTTATCGTGTTTAGTTTTCTTTTAGTTTTTAGTTAGAATATGTTGCTGCTGATCCATTAGTGTTTACCAGGTCTCGAGTGATAGTTGTTGCTGAAATGGGCAGAAAACGAGTCAAAAATATGCAAAACCGAGTACCGGAAGAGATCGGGAGGTCAAGAGTCAATTAAAAGCATGAAATTCGAGAAGAAACACCTTCTCGCCACCCGCGAGAAGGTCAGGGGTTGTCCGTCGTGGGCCGCGAGGGAGTTGCAACACAAACACAGAAATTAAATCCTCGCCACCCGCGAGAATGGAAGCCAATGGGCTCCGCGGGTGGCGAAAGCCTATTTTCCACAGAATGTTTCGACTTTCAGGTGGGTTGAGGCTAGATTGGGGTATAAATACATCTCAATCATATTCTTGAAAAAACCTAGCCGATTTTGAAGAATCTAGGACGAATTTTGGAGAGATTTTGGAGCAATTTCAAGCAAGAAGGAGAAACGGTTGAAGGTTGGAGTCCTAGGATCGATCAAGCTCGTGATTTGGCTATCCGGGTTTATCAATTCTTTGTTTTCTTAATTTTTACCATGTCTTTCCACTTTGTTGAAATTGCGTCTTTGATTTGGATAATGATGAGTAGCTAAATTAGATAAACTACCTAGACTATGATGAATGGGATGCTAAAGTTGTGATTTTTATATTGGATGCTTGTTAATTTTGGATTTCATGATAAAGTAGCAAACTTGATTATTGATTCGTTGAATATGCATGCTTAGAATTATTCTAATTGTTATATATTGCTTCGTATGATCTTTGGTGAATGTCTTTCGCGTAATAGGGTCATGCTAGATCATTAACTTGCGTTGTGATTTGTTGGGTTAATTGGCCAAAATACCTTAGAAGCTATATTTGATAATTGAATAGGTCTAGGTGTTATACTAATCTTAATAGCCGAGAGGTACGAGATTATTGATAGGTCTAAATTGGTAAATTGCTAGGGTGGTCTTTGAGAGATGTCTGTCGTAGTTGCCTTGCTAATATTTGTCTATTGAGTCGAATCAAGAACCCAAGTCATCCTAGGTTTACAACCCGAGAGGGAGTAGGTCATATTAGGGTACTTTACATAAACATTTAAATAACCGAGAGGAAGTCTAGATCAACCGGTGTTTTCAGCAGCCTTCAGAGTCCCTTAGGTGTCTTCCCGAAAAGGTTCGGTGTCTCAAGAGGTTAGAAATTTATGATCCCGGTTCCTTATTAACTTGCATCCGTTAAAAGTATAGCTCGAAGTATCCCAGGATTCCAGTCTAGGTAGTTACCCATCGTCATCTAAAGTAAAACCCAAAATCACCTTCGTGTCTTAGGTAATTTACTTAATTGATAGTATTTTAATCGCTTTTCTCTTAGGATTTTAGACAAACCACCCCCCCTAAAATATAAAAACAATTAATCGTGTCAGTCAGTCTGTTTAAGTGAGTCTAATTTACGTAATAAATAGAGTTTCGTGGGTTCGATTTCCGGACTTATTTAGCTATACTAGAGTCGATCGGTTCACTTGCCGGTTAGTAGTTTAGTCGAGTTTTAGAGAGTCTAGAGTATAACTTAGTTTCTAGAATAGGTTAATTTAGTCAATAATTTAATAACTACGTTTAGAACATCAAGTTTTTGGCGCCGTTGCCGGGGACTCTTGGCGATTGCGTTCATTAGCTTTGATCAGACTGCATAATAAATACGTACTACTTGTGTAATATTTTGAGTCGTAGTTATCACCTCTTTCGTAAAAAAAAATAATTTTTTTTTAGTATAATAATAGAGTCTTCTCACCTGTTTCCTTGTGTTAGTTTTGCAGTTTTTGAGAACCAAGTTTATGCATACGCGCTCAAAGGGGCCGCTACCTAAGCCAAAGAAGGAGAACAACTTCCCGCTAACGGATATCGCGCCGGAGGTTAGTATTTTTTCTTCACCACCATCCAGCCCACCACCTTTCCAAGTCGACCAAATGGCCGACCGTCAGACCGTTCACCAACAATCCACCCTAGGTTTCACTGGTGTAAACTCACCCATCACTATTCCACCCATCGCCAATGAAAATTCGTGGCAAATCCCTTCGTACATCATGACCGCCATCTCTAACACATGTCAATTTCACGGTCGTGATGATGAGGACGCACCTGCACATATCGCCTGCCTCACTCGCATTTTAGGTACGTTCCAGCTACAAGGAGCCTCCAATGATGCCATCTTTCTCTAACTTTTCCCGTTCACTCTAGCCGATCGAGCTGCCACTTGGCTCGATTCTCAACCCGCAGGCACATGCACTACTTGGGCCACCCTTAGGGATGGATTTCTCAAGAAGTATTTCCCACCCGCTAAGGCATCTCGCCTCCGTGATCAGATTCACTCGTTCCGCATGGAACCCGATGAGTCCTATTACCTTGCTTGGGAGTGTTTCCAAAACCTACTCGCTCGATGCTCTCAGCATGGTCTCTCTGATTGGGCCCTTGTAGAGAAATTCTATAATGGTCTCAATTATGACACGAAGGCTCGTTTTGATACTTCAGCGGGAGGACACCTCATGGGTAAGAAATCAGTAACCGAATGCCTAGATATGTTTGAGAGTTTTGCCCAATCTGAGTCTGAGCAGCGGTCAGCAAATAGGAATACCACTCCTATCACTAGTGCAACCTCATCTTTACGAGGTGTTCACCAGGTCACACTGGATACTAGTGTTGCTGCTGCTCTAGAGAACTTGCACCGTGAGATGAAAGAGATAAAAGCCAAGGTAGACAAATGTGAGTTCTGTAGGGGAGGTCATAACACTTTACATTGCCCGTTGATGAGTGAGGAACAAGTCAATTTCCTAGCCGGTCAGTCGAGAGGTGCATTAAATGCTTTTAATAATAATAACTATAATTCGAACTGGCGTAATAATAATAATTCAAATTGGCGTTCTTCCAGTAACCCCCCTGGTTTCCAATCTAATTTTAATCGGGGTCAAGGTCAGTTAAGTAATGGAGGTTCAGGTGGACAGGGTCAGTTTGGAAATCAGTTTAACAACCAGGGACAGGGTAATGGTAATGGAGGTTCAGTTGGTCAGGGTTCAAAAAAGGGTTTAGATAGAATTGAGGAACTCCTGTCACAGTTAGTTGTTAAGGATCAGGTCACCCAGAAAACTCTTTCTGAACACGATATTCTTCTTAAGAATCAGCAGTCCGCTTTCCTTGACCTTCAAAGGTCCGTTGGTGACATGGCTAGAAAAATTGAGGAGAGGTTACCCGGTCAATTTCCGGGTGGCACTCAACTCAATCCGAATGCCCATGCGAAAGCCATCACCACTCGTAGCGGAAGAATTTTAGATGAACCGAAAGTGAGAGAAGGGCAAGAGGAATTGGAGGAGGAGCCAGTTGATAAAGAAATTGAGTTGAAGGCTCCCGGTAAAGTGCAATCTAGGCTAGACCCAGCAATTACCGCACACACCGTCGAGCCCCAAGTGGAGAGGAGCGTTGAGAAGAGACCGATAGAGTCTAGGCCTTAACCAGTTATAGATCTTTCACGAGTCCCGTATGCTGCCCGCCTTAAGCAACATAAATATGCCAAGGAATACGGGCATTTTCTCGACATGTTCAAACAACTAAAAATTAATCTCCCGTTCATTAAGGCTCTCCAATGCATGCCCAAATATGGCAAGTTTTTGAAGGACCTTCTGAAAAGAAAGGATCGATTGGGGGAGCTCTCAAACATTCCATTGACCGGAGGTTGTTCCGCGGTTGTTTTGAACAAATTACCGGAAAAACTGATGGATCCAGGTATCTTCACCATTCCATGCCTATTCGGTAGTGATACCCAATGTAGAGGTTTAGCCGAACTAGGTGCTAGCATCAACTTGATGCCGTTTTCCCTCTATGAGAAGCTAGACCTAGGTGAACTTTCACCCATTCGCATGACTTTATCCTTAGCCAATCGTTCCGTCAAATACCCTCATGGTATCATTGAAAATTTACTTGTTAAGGTCGATAAGTTTGTCTTCCCGGTCGATTTTGTCATTCTTGATATGGAAGCTGATGAGGGAGTTCCTATCATTCTAGGCCATCCATTTTTGCGCACCGCAAAGGCACTCATCGATGTTTATAATGGAAAATTTTCACTCTGCATTGGTGACGAGAAGGTCACATTTGAGGTAGCTAGATCCATGCAACACCCAAACGATTCTAGTGATTTCAGCGGCCCATGCCATTCCGTCTATTTCTTGAATTCATTCATGTCGGGCGTGGACCAATGTCTCGAGTATATCAGTGGAGTCGATTTGTTGGGAAGGGGAGTACCAGATGAATTAGAGGAGAGTGAAGAAGAAGGGGAGGAAACCCTGTGGTTTCCCGAGGTGATGGAGCTTAGTGAAGTAAGGAATGAGAGTGAGAGAGCTCCCTTAGAGATACCAACCCCTTTAGAACTAAAGGTTTTGCCTTCACACCTAGAGTATGCTTATTTAGGAGAGGGTTTGAGGCTTCCCGTTATTATCTCCTCTAAGTTGATGGAGGAGGAGGAGAAGTTGAGGTTGTTAGAGGTGCTGAAGTTGCACAAAGAGGCAATTGCATGGAGCCTTTCGGATATTAAGGGCATAAGCCCCGCCTATTGTACTCACCGGATTCTTATGGAGGATGAATATAGGTCGGTGGTGCAACCTCAAAGGCGTCTCAATCCAAACATGCAAGAGGTAGTCAAGAAGGAGGTTTTGAAGTTGCTAGATGTCGGGGTGATTTACCCAATTTCTGATTACCCATGGGTGAGCCCGACCCAAGTTGTCCCGAAGAAAGGGGGGATGACAGTGGTCATGAATGAGAAGAATGAGCTAATTCCTTCGCGTACGGTCACCGGTTGGCGTGTGTGCATTGATTACCGAAAATTAAATGACGCCATCCGGAAAGACCATTTCCCTCTACCGTTCATCGATCAGATGTTGGAGCGTCTGGCGGGTCAACAGTTTTACTGTTTTCTCGACGGATTTTCGGGATACTTCCAGATTCCCATCGCACCGGAGGATCAGGATAAGACGACATTTACATGCCCTTATGGCACATATGCGTACCGCCGCATGCCATTCGGGTTGTGTAACGCTCCGGCTACCTTCCAGCGTTGTATGGTCGCTATATTCCAGGATATGATTGAGACTTCCATGGAAGTTTTCATGGATGACTTCTCGGTTTATGGAGGCTCCTTCGACCAGTGTTTGATTAATTTAGGGAAGATGTTGAAGCGGTGTACGGAGACGAAATTGATGTTGAATTGAGAGAAATGTCACTTCATGGTGACGGAAGGGATAGTGTTAGGCCATATGATCTCACGAGATGGCATAGAGGTGGATAGAGCCAAAATAGATACAATCAGCAGGTTACCCCCACCGACGAGTGTTAGGTCGATCTGTAGTTTTCTCGGTCATGTGGGCTTTTATAGGCGTTTTATCAAGGATTTTTCCAAAATTACTCGGCCCATAACCCGACTCCTCGAGAAGGATGCCCCGTTTGTCTTCGATGAGGAGTGTCTCAAAGCCTTTGATTTTTTGAAAGAAAAGTTAATCAGTGCCCCTATTCTTATATCACCCGACTGGAGCTTGCCTTTTGAGCTCATGTGTTATGCGAGTGACAACGCAGTTGGTGCAGTTTTGGGGCAAAGACGGGATAAGTACTTCCACCCCATCTACTACACAAGCAAAACTCTAAATGATGCTCAAAAAAACTATACCACCACAGAGAAAGAGCTCCTAGCCGTAGTATTCGCATTCGATAAATTCCGTTCATACCTCGTGCTTTCGAAAACCACCGTTTTCACTGATCATTCTGCTTTGCGTTTTCTCTTCCAAAAGAAAGATGCTAAGCCACGTCTCATACGGTGGATCCTATTGCTCTCCGAGTTCGATATAGAAATTAAGGATAAGAGAGGAGCGGAGAATGTTGTGGCCGACCATTTGTCACGGTTGCAGGACCCGAAGAGAGAGGAGATTCGTGAGGAGGCGATAGGTGATAAATTCCCTCACGAGTCGGTTGAGTTTGTGGCAGCGGAGAAGGAAGGTATGCCATGGTTCTCCGATTTGGCAAATTACCTAGCGAATGGAGTTGTGTTGAAGGGTATGACAACCCAACAGAGGAAGAAATTTTTTAGGGATGCTAGGGGGTACATTTGGGATGACCCTTTTCTTTTTAGGGTAGGAGGAGATAGGATTCTTAGGAGGTGTGTGACGAAGGAGGAAGGTAATGAGATCCTTAGGCATGTTGATAAGGGTTTAACGGGAGGTCACCATGGTCCTCACACCACCGCCCAAACGGTGTTTGATTGTGGATTTTATTGGCCTTCGGTAGTTAAGGATGCCTTAGAGTTTGTTAGGAGATGTGATGCGTGCCAACGTACCGACAATATCTCATCCAAGAACGAGATGCCTCAAAATCCAATCCAGATCCTTGAAATATTCGACGTTTGGGGCATTGACTTATGGGACCATTCCCCATCTCTAGTGGAAATCGGTACATCCTCGTGGCGATTGACTATGTTTCAAAGTGGGTAGAGGCTCAAGCTCTTCCCACAAATGATGGCCGAGTGGTGGTGAGATTCCTAAAGAAGTTATTCACTCGTTTTGGTACACCAAGAGCTCTCATAAGTGACCGTGGCACATATTTTTGCAACGCCGTGATGGAAAAAGTGTTAGCACGCTACGGGGTCACTCATCGTTTGTCCATCGCATATCACCCCCAAAAAAGCGGTCAAGTTGAGAATGCCAATT
Organism: Smallanthus sonchifolius; assembly: GCA_023525975.1. Classification (NCBI taxonomy): domain Eukaryota; kingdom Viridiplantae; phylum Streptophyta; class Magnoliopsida; order Asterales; family Asteraceae; genus Smallanthus; species Smallanthus sonchifolius. The sequence continues at coordinate 50,878,333 of CM042023.1, forward strand.
GAGGAGTGAAGCGAATCCTAGAGAAAACTGTAGGGAAAAATAGGAAAGATTGGTCCGAGAAGCTAGATGATGCTTTATGGGCGTTCCGAACCGTATAGGAACCACCCCGTTTATGGTCGTTTATGGAAAAGCATGTCACCTACCCATAGAATTGGAACATCGTGCGCTTTGGGCTCTCAAAACCGTGAACCTAGACTTAACCGAAGCCGCTCGAAAACGATTTTTCCAAATTCATGAGTTAGAGGAGCTTAGGGATGCGGCATATGCACGTTCATGGAATACTAAGGAGAAAACTAAAGCATTACACGATAGGAGGCTTAGGAGAGTGAGGGAGTTTAGAAAGGGGGATAAGGTACTTGTTTATAACTCCCGGTTGAAGTTGTTTGGAGGGAAGTTGAAGTCCAAGTGGTCGGGACCATATGTGGTCAAGGAGGTTTTTCCATACGGGACGATTGAGTTGTTAGATGAAGCCGATGGGAATACATGGAAAGTAAATGGCCACCGTTTGAAACACTATGTAGGGGGACCCATAGATCTTACCAAATTGGAGGAAACTCCTCTCGAAATACCTCCTAACAACGCCCAAGTATAGAGTCTTGAGTGAAAGCTCAAGTGTAAAGTTTGTAATTTTTCGTAGTTTTTGTTTTTGTGTCTTGTGTTTTTGAGCCTTGTGAAGGAAAACATCACCGTTGGAGAGCAACGATCGACAGGAAAACGAATTTCCAGGTAAGTCTCAGTGTTAGATTTTATTTGGAATGGGTTTTTGGGAGGTTTGGAAAACTTAAAATTTTTTCGAAGGCATGGAGCTAGCAAAATCTCGAAACTTTCTGTTGAATTAGGCCCCTCGCCACCCGTGAGGGATTGAATATTTAGGTCGCACGCCGTGAGTCTCCTCGCCACCCGCGAGACACACCTCAAAACTCGCCGCGAGCCCCCTTCTCTTCAGAACAAAACCTCTCTTCCCCAAACCTGCAATCACTTTTCTCCTTACAAACCCTAAAATACCTTACGGCCTCCACCACCAACCCACCACAAATCCACCATTTTTACACCTCATTCACCATTTTTGACCCTCTTACACCTATCATATCATCCTACGCCTGAAAACCACCAGAAACTACTCATTTGTTCACTCACCAACATATACTTTCACGAGGTTCTGGGTGTACCTCTTGTTTCTTAGTTTTCTTACTAATTAACTCGCTTTCCAGGTATGTTTTCTTGTATTTTGTTATTTTGTAATCTTTTGGTCTTCGAGTTTTGATCGGTAGTGGGTAGTTTTGCATGTTTAGGTTTCGGTTCTTTATCATGTCGTTTAGTTAGTTTGGGTCTTTGATTGCGGATGGGTAAGTTCGGGGCTGTTTTGGTTGTGTCTGTGCCGGTGACTTGGTTTAGGAACATTCAGAAATTGAGATGGTTTGGTTCAGGATAACTTAAGCTTTGTACTCAATGTCGGTTTGTTGTGGCATTTAGGTTTAATTGGGGACAATTAAAGTGCCGAGGGAGGTAATGTAGATTGAGTCTAGTTAGTGAGTCATTTTTTTTTCTTTCAGGCTAGTTTTTGGGTAATTTTATGTTTTGACAGGTTAAAGGCTACTCGCCCGTACTCAATCTCCATTCGGGCGAGTTTGGTCTAAACTTATAATTAGTTCTTGTAAATTATCGCCCAAAGTGTTTGTAACTTCAGGTCTTCTGGTGCAACCGCGAATGAAATGCTATGCGGTTGATTATTTAAAAATAAATAAAAAAATAAAAAAATAGTTTGTGAATACTGACTTTCTGCTTTTCTTTTCTTTGTTTGATTATTCATGTGCAGATATGTCAGGTGAAGGTTCGTCAAGTAGATCAGGAAGGAAGCGAAGAGGCCCAACACCGCGCCCGCGAGGGGACGCGGCTGAGCAGGACTATAATCCAAATCTGGGTCAAAGGATGATCAAGTATCATACCAGAGAACGTATCCCTAACTGTAGAGTCACGAGGCTTCGAGAACACCCGCTTCTGCAATTTGAGTTGGGAACTCAGGAATCACGGAAATTAGATACCTTGATTGATACAAATCTACTACAATTTAGGACGATTGATTGGACGCTTCTAGATAACATTGGCCAAAGAGATAGGATCGAGGCGTTGCTGGGTGATAAGTTCAGGGCTGCATTGTGTTGTATGGCTCCACAATATGAGGAGTTGACTTTAGAGTTCCATGCTACTTTCAGGTACAACCAGGGAAATTTTGAGCAACATGATGCGGTCTCGTTTTCCCTGGGTAGACAGGTCTACGAGATGACCATGCCCCAATTTGCAGTGGCTACTCAGTTATATACACAGGCAGAGGTTCAAACACCAGAGTTTATCACTAGTGTGAGGGGTGTCTTTACGAAGCAGCATGATTACAGCTTGGTGAGGAATGATCTGGTTAGGTTTTGGGGTACTATCTCAAATGCTCCCTTCTCAGGGAGTATGTTGAATTCAGAAATTATCGATCCGGTTTACAGGTATATTCATAAAATCTTGACAGCGACACTTGTTGGTAGAGGCTCGGTGGAGAATAAGATCAACAGGTTGATCTGTTTTGTTTGTTGTGTATGGTGGAGCAGAGGCCTGCAAATGTGGCCAGTATTATCGCATGGTCCATGAAAAGGACCTGGAGGGGTGGTCCGGATGCTGGTATCTACATGGGGCCTTATGTGACTAGAATTGCTGAAAGTCTTGGGGTGTTTGACAAATATGAGGCGAGGTACTTGAAAGATGGGCCAGTTACAGTTATGATGGGGGTTAGAGAATTACAGTATGCAGGGATTCTCAGTATGCATGAACCGCCTAGTTGGGAACCGATTCGAGCAGGGCCACAGGATCAACCACCAGCAGGATCTGAGGCTGCAGCAGCTATGCAGTCCGGGATACCGACCCGTTATCAGAGACCATTGCATCGGTCTGAGAGGCCAGCACCACAGTATCCTCTCCAACAGCCACGACCGGACCCCCTCACATTGGATTCGATGTATGATAGGATGGAGCATGGGTTTAGGGACTTACATGGGTTGATGACCACTGGCCATAATGAGATCAGGACGCTGCTTTCTACTGGGCAGCAACGTCAGGAGGAGGCATTGAGGTATATGATGGGAAACATGAATATAAATGACCCGAGTTTTTTCGCGCCTCAGGGGTCGAGTGGTCAGCAGTACGGTGGTTATGGTCAGTATGGTTCTTATGGACAACCGGGCAGCTCAGGTCAGTATGGTGCCGACCGCTCACCACCAGAGTTTCCGATTTTTTAGGCTGAGAGTGCAGAGGACGAAGAATAGTGTGGGGATGATGCAACTGTTATTGTATCCTTTCTATTTATTTTTCGTTTATGATGTTTTCATTATCTATGGTTTGTGATGTTTTAATACATTGATACATTGGGTGGGTTGGTTTGGTTGGTTTGTGTTTGGCTTGAACAAACTGAATGATTTTCTTTGCGAGTATTTTGATTATGTTTAGGTTGTTATGATGTTGCCGCTTCCGTTCGTGTGTGATAAATGAGGATTGTTGGCTGGGCACGTTCGGTATGGAGGGCACTATTGGAAATTGACTGGCATGTTGACAGTCTTGCTTTATTACCAGCTAAGTCTTTTCCAGTTGTATATCTTGTATTTTCATTTATTTCCGTTCATGCATTAGGGACAATGCAACATTTAAGTGTGGGGCTGGGACATTTATTTTTTTACTTAATTGATTAAAAAAAAATATTGATAAAAAAACAAACTATAAAATTGGAAAATGTCTCTGTTTTAGAAGTTTGCAATTAAAAGCACAGAAAATGATAGTAAAGTCGGGTTTTTACTTGGTTTTTGAATATAAAATAACGATGCCTATGGAATTACTCTTGGGGATGGTGACTCTGATTGAAATTCCCGCTAGGATAAGTTAAAATAAAATGATATGATTACCGACGCTCACGTTGTCGCTCTTGGGGATGGTGACTCTGATTGAAACAACCTCTGGGTTAGGTATGAATATTGTGTGCTCGTGATTTCTCTAAAAAAAAAAGAGAGAAAATTTTGATGTTAATTCTTTTGATTTTTAAAGCATAAGACGGTTAGGAAATAATTAATTGGTTGTTCCTTTTGTTCCATAAGCTTGAGGTGGGGTTAGATGAAACTATAGCTTTCGATGCGTGAGACCCTAGATAATCTGATTGAACTTAAATTAAATAAACATGATAAGGAACTTGGATACCGGATTTGGGTTTCAGAGGATAATATATTTGCAATCGCAGCTAACACGTCACTAAGCTTTAATTAAAATAACTGAGTTTTTGAGAACCAAGTTTCTACTTGACTATGATTCCGTATACATAATTCTTTTTCAGGGACGAAAAAAGAGTAAGTGTGGGGATATTTGATGTATTGCAAAATACACCCATTTATCGTGTTTAGTTTGAGTAGTTTTGTTTAGTTTTCTTTTAGTTTTTAGTTAGAATATGTTACTGCTGATCCATTTGTGTTTACCAGGTCTCGAGTGATAGTTGTTGCTGAAATGGGCAGAAAACGAGTCAAAAATATACAAAACCAAGTACCGCAAGAGATCGGGAGGTCAAGAGTCAATTAAAAGCATGAAATTCGAGAAGAAACACCTTCTCGCCACCCGCGAGAAGGTCAGGGGTTGTCCGTCGCGGGCCGCGAGGGAGTTGCAACACAAACACAGAAATTAAATCCTCGCCACCCTCGAGAATGGAAGCCAATGGGCTCCGCGGGTGGCGAAAGCCTATTTTCCACAGAATGTTTCGACTTTCAGGTGGGTTGAGGCTAGATTGGGGTATAAATACATCTCAATAATATTCTTGAAAAAACCTAGCCGATTTTGGAGAATCTATGACGAATTTTGGAGAGATTTTGGAGCAATTTCAAGCAAGAAGGAGAAACGGTTGAAGGTTGGAGTCCTAGGATTGATCAAGCTCGTGATTTGGCTATCCGGGTTTATCAATTCTTTGTTTTCTTAATTTTTACCATGTCTTTCCACTTTGTTGAAATTGCGTCTTTGATTTGGATAGTGATGAGTAGCTAAATTAGATAAACTACCTAGACTATGATGAATGGGATGCTAAAGTTGTGATTTTTATATTGGATGCTTGTTAATTTTGGATTTCATGATAAAGTAGCAAACTTGATTATTGATTCGTTGAATATGCATGCTTAGAATTATTCTAATTGTTATATATTGCTTCGTATGATCTTTAGTGAATGTCTTTCGCGTAATAGGGTCATGCTAGATCATTAACTTGCGTTGTGATTTGCTGGGTTAATTGGCCAAAATACTTTAGAAGCTATATTTGATAATTGAATAGGTCTAGGTGTTATACTAATCTTAATAGCCGAGAGGTGCGAGATTATTGATAGGTCTAAATTGGTAAATTGCTAGGGTGGTCTTTGAGAGAAGTCTGTCGTAGTTGCCTTGCTATATTTGTGTATTGAGTCGAATCAAAAACCCAAGTCATCCTAGGTTTACAACCCGAGAGGGAGTAGGACATATTAGGGTACTTTACATAAACATTTAGATAACCGAGAGGAAGTCTAGATCAACCGGTGTTTTCAGCAGCCTTCAGAGTCCCTTAGGTGTCTTCCCGAAAAGGGCCGGGAGTCCTGTTCGGTGTCTCAAGAGGTTAGAAATTTATGATCCCTGTTCCTTATTAACTTGCATCCGTTAAAAGTATAGCTCGAAGTATCCCAGGATTCCAGTCTAGGTAGTTACCCATCGTCATCTGAAGTAAAACCCAAAATCACCTTCGTGTCTTAGGTAATTTAGTTAATTGATAGTATTTTAATCTCTTTTCTCTTAGGATTTTAGACAAACCCCCCCCCCCCCCCACCAAAAATATAAAAACAATTAGTCATGTCAGTCAGTCTGTTTAAGTGAGTCTAATATACGTAATAAATAGAGTTTCGTGGGTTCGATTTCCGGACTTATTTAGCTATACTAAAGTCGATCGGTTCACTTGCCGGTTAGTAGTTTAGTCGAGTTTTAGAGAGTCTAGAGTATAACTTAGTTTCTAGAATAGGTTAATTTTGTCAATAATTTAATAACTACGTTTAGAACATCACCAACCAATTGGATTGAGATTGTGTTTAGGTTAGGGTTCGATTAAACCTGAATCGTATGAACCCTAGATTCTTGATCATAATCAATTTGATCATGTAAACCCCAAATAGTATAGGGCTTTTGATCTAGACGTCGAGGCGAGTCTGTGGGTATGATCAATTTTAGTTTTCATTATCGGATTGATGGGTTTCGATTAAATAGGATACATATGAACCCTAGGTATAGGATTGTGATAAATCCGATAATGTGAGTCCCAATTGGATTAGGGCTTTCGATTTGGGTATTTGAACGAAGTTAAAGGTGAAAGCAATTACCAGAATAGATGATGGATTGATGGAGATCGAGTAAAACAGTTCCGGCTTGTACAGGTTTGATCTCCGATGACTTCTGCTATGGTTTCGGTCGAATTGAGGCGTGCAAAAGCTTCAAATGTGTTCTTTTAGTGTGTGTAGATGATTCGTTTGTGAGATTAACATCAAGTTTAATCGAATTCGAGAGTCAACTAATCATTGTCGACGGTTTTGAGTTAATACCTATTAATTTAGTTTAATTTCAGTATAATAGTGATGATTAAGTCTTATTTAAGTTCCTTAAAGGTATGTTTGTATACGACGGTTACAAAGTCCGGTATAACATCGATCATGAATGTGAATTGAGATCAAAATGTTACGGGTTTGACTCCAAGAACTCAAACATAATCGAATTTGGATATATTACAGAATTGGTCCCTCTGTTTTTCTGTTTTAAAGTTTAGAGATGGACATAATTGGTCCCTGGAGTTTAGATTAGGTTAATACGGTTATGATCTTGTTAGTTTGACTATCAAAAGTCAACAGGGACAACTATAGGTAAATTACAAGTTTAGTCCTTCAAATTTTTATATGTTTGAGTTTGAATAAAGGAAGGATTAGTCCCTAGGGTTTGAATTAGAGTTAAATAGGTTAATATTTAACTGGTTTTGCTAACGGAAATACTGAAAAAGTCCGGATTGTCACAGAACGATTTTGTCATGAGAAATGATTTCGGCTAGTTTTTAGATAACCAATCCATACCGACAATCATGTCAAAACTGCCAAGTGTGACTGACATGGGGTCAATGTCAAGCTTATGAGTAGCTAATCCGAGTTTACATCCTACAAGAATGTGAGTCGCTTCGATTACCTGACCGTCTGCTATCACTATGGTATACCTAAAGTCTGATAGAGTTGGAGTACGACCGCACCAACATGAAGTTTGTGAAGTCATGCTGAGACTTCTAGGGAGACATGCGCTTATAAGGTAAGCATCGGTCAACGCAAAGGCTAAGGGAAAAGGTTCACATGCAAAGAAGAAAATTTCCATGAAGTATAGATTCAAGTTGTATAAGGGATAGGATATTCGTTTAAGTAATCGCGTTCAACTGATGGTCAGTTAGATTAAATACCCGTTTTCCAATGTCATTGGAATAACTGGATATGTTGGGGTATGAATCAAATTAGACCAAGGATTAGTCACCGGATGAGGTAACAAAAGCTCAAATGGAATCTATCGCTGGATTGTAAGGAATAACGTGCTAGTTTTGGAAGGACTTCCCAAATTCCGCTTACATAGTTGGAGTCGGTGGATTTACCATGAGGTTCTACTAGAGTTTCAATCGTGATGGTTTCATTGATCAAGTCTGGACGAGAGTCTTAAGTTCACTAAGGCTCTTACATGATTGAAATCAAATGATGGATCCTATGGATGATAGTTCAGTGTGTTAGTAAATACCTTCAACCTGATAGTCGCGTCAATCAACTGTTGAACATGTTTAACGATATTAACTAGTCGTTGAGCGGGTCACGAGAATTTCTACTGTCAATGGAAATATAAGTATGTAGATCACAAATTAGGACCATTTATTCACACACTAGGTTTCACCAGGACTTACATGCACCTCAAATTATTATTACGTGTGCACCCGTAATGATAATTTGCTTTGCATACTCACCCTAGCTTCTCCCTGTCCTATGTCATAATGTTCTTTAGTTTATATTTCCGAGTACAGAGTGTTGTTAGAGATGATAAGTCATCGAGGAGCTTAGTCGTCAACCATAAGTTGATCAACTAGGACTCATATCAGCATGGGTAGTCGAGATTTGTTTGATCCGAGTATTCACCCGAGTTGAAACACAATACGATAGTTCAATCTAGTGGATTGCAGATAGGAATATGCACATGAGGCAAAAATGCACATCAGATGCAACCTCAAGGAGTGAAACTACTTCATGAATATGAGTTACTGAAAGAAACATAGCAGCCATCCTTCCAACCGAGTCAGAATATGGTTTGAGTATGCAATGAGTAAAGCGTTCTCATCATCATGGTCAATCTATTCTCAACAGAATATCGACCAAAGATGCGAGCCCGTGGCTCGGGAAAGTGATGACAATTACGTGTCAATGGATTCTACAATAATGCGTGCAACGGTCTGCCTTCAGTCGGCATATTGTTGCTAGTGGTTACAGTAGGGACTCGCCTCCGACGATCCCAACTCCTAAAGAGATATGCGTTAGTGCTGAGTGTCGTCCATAACATGGACCCGAGAAAGCGCACCAAACCCGACAGGTAATGGTGGTGTAAGTGACTCCTCCGAAGACTCCGTCTTGCTACCCTCGGACGGGAGTGGATGTTGTTCTGGTAATTCCCAGAGTGTCGCCACTGGGAATGATGATGCAATGCAAATGATGTGTTCCTCGTCAGAAGAGGGTGATATGGATGTTGTCATTAAGCTTGCAATGCAATATATGTATGGATACCATGTGTATCTTGTATGAGTGTCTGTGCTGTGTAACTAATGCATGTGTGCGGTTATAGTCTAGTATGAAATCCTACTTCTCTATAACCAATAGCTCTGATACCAATCTGTCACACCCCCAAATTCCACTAACGGAGTTTTACCGTTTGGCGTGTGACGAACCAGGATCTCAATCATTAGTTACATCAAACGACACTATATGAGACTTAAAAGTCATAACGTAAATGTTCAGAGTTAAATGCGGAAGCGTAAACGTTAATAGGAAATCAAAAGTAATTACACGCAACAAGCGTCAATTAATGTAAATAAGTAAAACTATTTAAAATGTTTGAAATAAATGATATGACAGTAGGACTCCATGCATGTCCTAAGTGTGCAACCTGTGCCAAAGCGATCTGAGAAACATGTAACGAAAAATGTCAACACGAGGTTGGTGAGTTCATAAGTTTCAAGTTGTTATAATAGAGTTTTGCCAGATTATGTACATTCAATATGCATATTTATAGGTAGCTAGCCTATGTTCATGTCTTACTAAAGCGCTCGCAACCGAAGCTGACTGTTTGTGATTGTATGCATTACGTGTCGAACGTTAATAACGAATAATATTAAATGAATGAATAAATTCGTACGCTTACCCTTTAAAATGGTTAGAAAAATAATATAACTATATTTATTATTTTAAGTCATATGATTAACAAAATAATCATTTGTGTGGAAAAATAATAAATATATTATTTTTATTCGAGAATTAAACCGAGGGTAAATAATATAATAACTATATTATTTAATAGTTTGAACGTTACACAAAGTTTATAATTGTGGCAAAAATAATATGAAAATATATTATTTTTATCTTAGATCACGGGATTAAAATAATATAAACATATCATTTCATTTGGAGTGTTGGTTCGAAAAAAATATAAATATATATTATTTTAAAAGTGGAAAATTACTATAAAATAGGTTATAAAATCAAACCCGAGCCTACGGGTGCTTTCTGAGACTAAAACATTTTAATATATTAATATAATAATATTAGGATAAGTTTTATGTGTTAAAATAATAGTTTAAAAACATTAAAAATCAAAATGGGGGGGGGAGACTCGAACCCAGGTCTCCCCCCCAACAGCACCAAGTCTTAACCGGTCCACCCGCTAGGGTAATCGTAAGGATAACCAAATCCGATTTCTTTTAACACCACAGTTCAAGGTGTTCTTCCCTTTAACGAAAACCCATCCCAAATCCTCCCTCAAATCCCTTGAACCCTATCATGATTGATCCAAAAGACAAAAGGGGTTTTGTTCCCTAATGTATTGCGAATCTTTGAATTGAGTTAATTCCAAAATCATTAAGTCTAACTCGATTAAATCACTGCTTGAAACATCGAAACCCTAGGTTTGCTCATGAATTCGATTTACTTAAATCTGATATTGACAAGGGTTGGAAGCATAGGGCTTTAAAAGATTATGTCATTGCAAAGCTATCCATATCAATTAATTGGATTTAGATCGAGTCCAGGGTAGATTTCTATTAAACCCGAATGTTATGAACCCTAGAATCGGGATCTTGGCCAAATTGATGTTGTAAGCCCTAATTAGCATATGGCTTTTGATCAGTGGGTTAAAACGAAACTACAGATGGGATTAATTACCAGAATGGAATATGAATTGAAGGTGCTCGACCAAATACAGTTCCGACTTTGACAGTTTCGGCCTCCGACGACTCCGGCTTTGATTCCGATCAAGATGAGTTGTGCAAAAGTTCCAGGGATGCTCGAGTAAGGTCTGCAGGGTGTTTGCTTGTGAGTTGGTAATTGGAATATGTCAAATTGGATTGTTTTACTTAGTGGGTCGACGGTTTTGACTTAAGAGCTTATAAATAGGTTTAAATTAGATTCAATGATGTTGTTAATGCTCTAATGATGAGCGTTTATAGTGTTAATCGTGCATATCAATTACGGATTGGATGAATTTCGGTTAAGAAATGCGAATTTGGATCAAAAGTGGTGGTGGGTTTGACTCCCAAAAGTCAATTGAACCAACTTCCATTGATTTTGACTTTGTAGAGTCAATTGGACTGAGTTTGGGTTAATTATAGGTTTAGTCCTTGTGCTTTCATTCATGTGAGTTTAAGAATTGGCAGTTTAAGTCCCTAGGGTTTGTGTTTGGGTTAAGAGCATGTTAGTTTGACTATCAAAAGTCAATAGGAATTCAATTTTGACTTTACAAGGTCAACAAATTGGTTTAGGGATATTACACAACTAGTCCATGGAGTTCAGGTTTAGAATATTGACAAAATTATTCTCTGGAGTAATAAATAGGGTTAACTAAGTTTGGATTTTAACTGGATTTGCTAACTTAGTTAACTGGAAAAGTTCGGATTGTCACATATAAGCCGTTTCTAACCGTTAATCATTGCGAATTAAGTCATGAAACCGAAACCATCGGCCATCCCATTTAAGTTAATCAAACTCGATCAATTGGATCACCATTCTGCAATTAAACCTTCGCACACCTCCATCGCATCTCTTAGAAACTTTTGCACACACCAATTCAACCAAAGGAGCAGTCGAAGTCGCTAAAGACTAACTCGTCGGGGTCGTGATTGGGTTCTAGACGAGCACCATAAATCTGACATCAAATGAGGTAACCAAACATACTTACAGTTTCGCATTCACTCCTAGATCAAAAGCCCTATGATATTTCAGTCTTATAACATTGAATTGGTGATGAACTTGTTCTAGGGTTCATCACGAATTCGGTTTAAACGAACTCCAACCTGGACTCAGCCTCAGTCAAATTAAACCACAGGAATAGTTTCGCAATATCCTAATCAGTAAAATCCCCATGATTCTAACAATTAATATTTTCAGATTTGATCGATTTGATTCGTGGTTTCAAAACTAGGGTTTTGGAATTTCAATCGAGCAATAAACGATTATAAACTTAATGGTTTTGCAATTAAATCTACCTACAGGTTTGCAATACACTGATTATCAAAACCCCTATTTCATTTGGTTCAATCGAAATAAAAATCGATGGATTTGGGATTGAGTTTGGGTTCGGTTTCGATAGGGGGAAGAAGACAGTGGGTTTGTGTGTTAAAACCATTTTGAACGGACCTCTGTTGCGATGACCCTAGCGGACGGAGTGATTAGTGTGTTGGACCTGTGCGAAGTACCGGTCTCCTACAATATTTTTTTGGGACTTTTCACTAGTTTCCTTTTTCCAAAATCATTTCCTATGACATTATAATGCTAAATTAAAATGTTTTGACACCTGAAAATGCCCGTATGCTCGGAATTAAATTTATAAAGCATTTTAGATATTATTTCAATATTAAAAATAATATAATTATTTATATTATTTCCTAAAACTATTATTTAATTCATAATAACACGGAAACATTTTTTTCATATTAATACCTCGTGTTTGTTGACTTTTGGTAAGTACCACATCCATATCAACTATTAAACTAGGGATCCTCAAATCCCGGTGACAAAACATCTATTCTTTATTCCTAAGTATGTTTTAGGACATCCGACCCTTTCCGTGTCGTCGTCACAAAATCCTATGTGCACCTAACTGTCATAAATCATATTCTAGGGCATTCGTAGACTGTCGACGTGCTATCCATTTGTGGTTTCTATCGCATCCCTGTGTGATGCTAATTACTATGCTTGACACAATTCAGGTGAGTTTCACGGCCGCAATTACTATTTTTAAACTAGGGGGAGAAAACATGACGCAAACATATGATTTCTTTAATTCTTATATTATCACTTGTTAAGATTAAGCGTAACACTCTATCATGAAATTCCTTACACATTGAACCGTTTAATATGAACTTAACGAGATAATCTTGAGTAGTACTACTGGGTTTGACAAACCCTACCCGCGTTAGTCGCGCTAACTCGATTGGACGTCGAACGGGTGTAATATTGACCTAAACACATCACCATTGTTGATAGACATGGTGGAAGACATCCAAACATTACAAATAGTCAGTTTCGGTTGCGAGCGCTTTAGTAAACATGAACTTAGGTTAGCTAATGTAAGGCCCCAAACCGGGCACCCTATAGTTGGATCTCATCACTAGGTAAAATCATTAAAAACTTTTAAATTTCATTTAAATAAACAGTGGAAGTCTTTCTCAAAATAGTATTATCTTTAACTCGTTAATTTTCATAACATTACCTGAAGAATGCATGTGCACCAACCCGAGTAGCCTACTCCCAAGCCAAGATACCTCGTCTAGCAGACTCACCTGCAAAACAGTCTAACGTACATACAAACTCAGGTACGCTGAGTGAGTTCTAATAGTTTAAACTAACAAATGTCAACCGTCTCATATAATATTTTTTTTACACTTAAGACCCTCTGGTCTTTATAAAATAGTTTTATAAATTATCGTCATATAGCTAACCATGTTATCTTACAATATCCTGGAGGATTCACCACCCCAGACTCAACCCACTATTTTAACTCAGTAAGTCTCTCCGACTCAGATTGGGCTTACTACTCTGAAAACACACAATTTACCATATATCTTAACCATACTCTGGTTAACTCAACCAACCTATAGACACTGGCTTAACCAGCCCTAACCAAGATTCTTACAAATCAACTGACACAATAGTTGTACACAATGTACTTGTCCGGACACAACGGTCAATCTATCTCGACACACCACATTTATTTCCATCTATTTATCACATCAATATCATCTCTTACACAATTAATATAAACCATTACTTTCATACAATTTAACACATATATATGCATACAAACACATACCTCATCACTGCACCTTCGTCAGGGTTATCCCCCTCGGGATACTCGTCATAGGCTCTGCTATACCCTTGTTACAGGGCCCCATCACTAAACATAGTGACCCACTCGTTATCTATTATGACTACCCAGCCACCACACGGTGACTATATCATCTACCGTATGGTGACTGACACATCACCCACATGATGACTTCCATATCACACGTACAATGATGACCCCCAAGGACTCCGTCCTCCACATCACTATTAGCCGTATACACGGACAACAATGAAAGCACACAAAGCAACACATATATACACATGACACTACCTGGACATGAACTATGACTCACCACCATTCAAGAATCACTTACGTGTGTAATCCAACGCCTACTTAGACGTATCCTCATAACGTCTAGACACATTACCCAACCCTTTTCGAATAGGAAATTATACGACACACAAACACCACACCCACTTATAGCCAGTACATACTAAGGACACCACATAGACCCATGCAATGCCATACTCATCGTGTCACAGGGACAACGACACAATACCCGCAACATCAAGCACATGCCGCACAACGATATACTAGCACCTAGATGACTCGTTAATGAACCACGTACAAGTTCCCATGCTAACTCTCATGATATAACCATCACAGGTTTTAACTAAATTCCTGACTCACCCCGACTAACTTATAACATGGCACACACAGATCATCACAACTCTTGTTCACGCACCCTAAGGACCCCACAATGACCCTTAGCTTTAATATTACATAATTGTCTAATAAAACACTTCAGTTTTAAATCATAACTCGTAATACGTTCGTTTAATAACACAAGTGAGTATGTACGATAGCCCCAAAACAGTAAAACGTTTAAAAGAGGGGATTAGAAACTCACTGGTTATGTCGAGCCTCAATCCCTGCTCTGCAACTCGTGTGTTCACGCTCGAAGTCCTGAACATGTCAATGCATGATCACATGATCGGACATGTTTCGATCGTACATAGAATAAGTCATGATTATAAATAAATCCTCGACATTCGTCTTATCTTCTCATCAACATATCCCCATGAAACCATGGTTTCACTCGTTCACCCGACTGGGTCGTCCACGATTTGTTTAGAAACCGTATACCTGAACTAGGCTCCATCCCATGCATACACGTACGTGTCCATGCAAAACCCTAGTCCCCGATTATGCGTGTACTTGAACCGGGTTTCCCTACCCGTATGCATGCCAAGCATGGTAGAACCCTAACCATGTGAATTGCGTCGGGTTCCCATGTATACATGTCATGCAACAACTCGGAGCGAGCCCCCCATGCTCACATACGAGTCCACCCCGTGCTACATCGTCTCCATTGTCTTTGTCTTCCTCGTCGGCAACCCTAGCCGGTCACCCTCCTCACGCACCACCATCATCTTCTTCATCTAGCAAAAACCCTACTCGGCCATGCACACCATGGCAACACCATCCTCAGCTCCACATTACCGTTATGTACCCTTGCTTCCCAAGCCGTGAGCACCATCACTGAGTCATCGGGGTCACCACCATCTTGTTGCGGTAGCCCTTCGCACACCGTTAGACCGTCATAGCAAGCACGGGCAGCCTCTAGCCTTTACGGCTTATGCTGACAGTGGTTGTGGCCTCATTCTCCGGCCACCCCGCCTTCGCCTTGCCGTCCCTCCCGTATTCCAGTACCGTTACACGCCACAACACCTCATCGTCGGCCACCAAGAACACCCGTACCACCACCACAGCGTTGCCTCCTTTTCCCGGACACCCTAACCCAAACAGAAACCCTAATGGGTTCTTCTTCCAAACACAACATAAACCACACTACAAACATTAACTGAGAATTACCTTGTCAAAGTTTCGAAGCCGCTTCGTCAAGAGTCACCCGTCGTTGGCCTCCCTTTCCTTCCGATCCATTTGCTCCTCCCTTTCCCGTTTGTTCGGCCGTCGTGCAACTCCTAGGTCATATAACCTAGGGTTTTCTCAATAAGTGGTATTTAAACCACATGGACTTACATCCGGTCCCTTCTAGTCCAGATTTGCACATTTCGGTCTCAAACCTCTCCTTAAATGACTATCCCGGTCTTTAGCTGTCCTAAAAATGTCTCATACGTTTTAAACCATGCTCATCATTATAATTACTAGAGGGTCGGGTCGTCTATAAGTATCCTTGTGTGACAGTTAAGTCGGGAGAACAACATGCATTTAAGACGAGTAGTCTTAACACATAAGTATCCTTGTGTGATTAGGGTACGGATAGGCGAGGCCTATATTTATGCACTGATTATTTGCTAGCATACACCGTTAACAAGGTGAGTTTCACCGTCCCCTTTTTACTGTTTTGAAATGCTTTTGGGGAGGAAACATACTTGTAACTATTTTCATACATTTCATGAAAGAACAAACACCAGACCGTTATGTTTACATGAGGAACATATTGAGCGCTAAAAGTCCCCTGAACATCACCATCATTTGTAACCATTAGCTATGGACTTAGCTTAGGATTCTATGAATAGTACTATTGGGGGTGACGCCCCCGATCATGGTTAGTCGCGCTAACCGGCGACTTGAAGTGTCAAATGGCTACATATTGTCTTATTTCGCTCTCACGGTAAAGCGAGGGAGGGGCATTCACCAGTTATGGTTTGGTTACGGTCTCATGTATTAACATATTATTTGTATTGCTAGCTAGTTTACAAATGGGGTGAGTCGGTCATTCATTCATTGTTCAATTCATTGGTTATTCAATTACAAATTGATCTGATAACTTTATACATTTGAATGTTTTGTGAACATTGGATTTACAAGAACATTTGAACAAAACCTGTGAACTCACCAAACTCGGGTTGACATATTTTAAGTATGTTTTTCAGTAAATCGAACATGGTCTCAAGGTTAGCAATGTAGATTACATGCATGCATGATGGATACGACTTTTGGAGGATTTCTCTTGTATAACTCATCGTATATGAGTCATATTTGCAAAATCTTGACTTTTTGTAAACTCAAAGGATATTTTGGGATGTAAAACTTTAAACTTGTTTATGTATCCAATTATCATGTATGTGTTTGCGGTAATCATATGCTTTAGAAACCATGAACGTTACGCCTCGCGTTTCCGCCTTGGCGGGATGTGACAGATTGGTATCAGAGTCATTGATTATAGCGAACTAGGATTTTAAAATTGAACCTAGTTTATAATTTAAATGACTCACTAAAACGTTTTCACTGCATAACCATTCATCATGTCATATGGATATTGTAGTTACATCATGTCACACACTAACCCCACTCTAACTTCAGTTCACTACACCGGGATGACCCAGCACCTTTTAGATTCCGTAGTAATCTGCAAAATGGTTGAGCCTAAAAACGTTCCCGCTCCTAGAGGACCTAGAATGGATATGTCATATTAGGATTGGTTATCTCGAGCAATCCAGATGTGGAGAGTGGAGGAGGACCTTCCTACGACTTGCGACCCCACCGGACTATCATGCGTATCACGACTCGTACCGCTCATGGGGGAGTGCGTGGAATGCACCATCCCCATACTAGTGACCCGTAGCAATACACACGGGGAACAGATCCGCTATTTGGAGGCTAGTGTAGGATGCATCTAGGAGGACATGGCAATTACAAAAACCCTGAAAGAGAACATTCTACGGGTGACGGATGATCAAGAGCTGTACGACCAGTCCCTTCATAACGTAGCTAACCGATTAGTGGAGGTCGAGAGGAGACTAGCAGAGATGGAGCTGAGGACCACCGCTCCTGAGCGGAGAGCAGTGGCAGCCGAGCAGAGGGCAATTGAGGCTGAGCTCCGAGCTACTTTAGCTGAGGCACGCGTGGAGGCTATGATGACCTCAGTTACCGTTTCGCCAGGAACACTTTCCTATTTCTAGACCTATTAATGGGCGGGTTATGCCCATAACACACTATGTAGTATGAAACTTTGGTACTGATGTGGTCATATGAACCCATCTATTTTGTATCCTTTTCTTTTTGAACAATGTACTAAGTATGTTTTAACTATGTATGTGTTATATATGTTCTGATGATGGTTGTTTTGCGTTTGTTGTTGTTGTATCCTTTATGTCATGTTATATCATTATTATTATATAATGTTGTTTCTTTTAAATTACATGTTAGAAAGAACACCATGGCACCTAAGCGAAGGACGCCCCGTGACACCACTAGTGATAACAACACGACGATTTCCACCAACATGGAGCAACTGATATCACAACGTGTAGCTTCCGCCATGGAGCAGTACGAAACCAATGGGAATAACGGCGGAGGGAGTTACAGTATTACCGGCAGGGGAGGTACAGGAGGCAGTGGCACAGCTGAGGCTCTATAGGTAATAGAATGAATAATCACCTCCGTAACACATAGTCATGATCTAAGTTAATGGCATTATTAAAATAGTGACTTGTGACCCTACAGATGCTTCAAGCAGGAAGTGCACCTATAAGGCCTTCCTATCCTGCAACCCTCGCAGCTTCAATGGCACTGAGGGTGCGGTAGGCCTAATGAGGTGGATTGAGAAGATGGAGTCAGTGATTAATATTAGTGAATGCACCGCTGACTGCATGGTGAAGTATTCTACGTGCACACTCACTGATAAAACATTGACCTGGCGGAATTCTCAAGTAAAGAAATTGGGAAGGCAGACAACATATAAAGTATCATGGGAAGAACTGAAAAGTATGATGAACGAGACATACAGTCGTCGAAACAAGTTACTAAAGATTGAGGCTGAGATGTGGAATTTGCAAATGATCGGAGATGACGTGGCTGGATACACTGGCCATTTTAATGAACTGGCGATTCTAGTGCCGCACATGGTCACACCAGAACATAAGCTTGTCGAGAGGTATTTGTGGGGCCTTGCGCCTCAAATTCGCACCATGGTAACTTCATCAAACCCTTGGGATGCCAAGAGTGTTGTAACTTTTGCATTCAAGTTAAGTGATGATGATGTGCGTAATGGATTGTTTTGGAAGAAAGAGTTTGAGGAAAGTAAATCTGGGGAAAAGAGGAAATGGCAGGGAAAGCCGAGTGACAAATTTGGAAAGCAAGAGTTCAAGAAACATGAAACCATGAAGGCTTTTGCAGCCAATACTATGGAAAAAAGGAATAAAATGGAACGCTGCTAAGGTGTACTAAGTGTTGGTATCATCATGGGGGAGGATGCATCAAATGTGGGAAGTGTGGACGGTTTGGACATACCACACAAAATTGTTGAGTCAACACCAATCCCACGGGGAAACTTAAGCAGGGATGTTTTAAATGTGGCTATCCAAAGCGCTTCAAGAAGGATTATCCCAAGTGGATGAATTAGAACAACGCTCAGGCACAAGGGAAGCATTTGTGATGGGTGTCGCCGACGCACGCCAGGACCAGAACATTGTCACTGGTACGCTCCCGATAAATAATCACTATGCCTCTGTACTTTTTGATTCAGGTGTTAATTTGAGCTTTGTGTCAAATGATTTTAAATCTTTACTCGGTATTAAAGACAGCAAACTAGATCATGGTTATACAATTAAATTAGAAAATGGTAAATTAATTAGAACAGGGGAGATCATCAGGGTTGTACTTTATGTGTAGAAAACCATACATTTAGTATAGACCTTATGCCTGTTGATCTGGGGAGTTTTGACATCGTCATTGGCATGGGTTGGTTATCAAAAAATCATGTCGAGATCGTATGTTTCGAAAAGATCATACCAGACAGAGAAATTCTTTTAATTCAAGGAGAGAAGAGTGGAACAATGTTGAAAATGATAAACTGCATGAAAGCCCATAAGTATCTACGCAAAGGTTATTGCGCATTCCTAGCTCACGTCGTCGAGAAGAAACCCGAGGAGCGTCGACTTGAGGACATACCGATCATTATGGATTACCCAAAGGTATTTCTCGAAGACTTACCTAGATTACCTCCACTGAAACAAGTCGAATTCCGAATTGACCTAGTACCAGGAGTCGCACCAGTTGTACGATCGCCGTATCGTCTAGCATTATCCTGGGGAGTTTCGGTCTTGTTTGTGAAGAAAAAGGATAGAACCTTTAGAATTTGTATTGATTACTGGGAGTTGAACAAACTTACAACTAAAAACCTGTATCCGCTTCCTAGAATAGACGATTTATTTGATCAACTTCAAAGTTCCAGCTTCAATTCTAAGATTGATTTACGATCGAGGTATCATCAACTGAGAATGTAGGAGGAAGATATACCAAAGACGGCTTTTTGGAGTCGTTAAGGTCACTATGAGTTTCTAGTTATGCCATTTGGTTTGACAAATGCACCGGCAGTTTTCATGGATCTCATGAACCGCGTGTGCAAGCCATACTTGGATAAATTTGTGATTGTTTTTATTGATGACATATTGATATATTCATGAACCAAGGAGGATCATGTGCATCTGATTTTGGAATTGCTCAAAAATGAGAAACTTTATGGCAAATACGCTAAGTGTGAGTTTTGGATCCGAGAAGCACATTTTCTTGGACATGTCCTCAATAAAAAGGGTATTCACGTGGCCCCATCCAATATTGAAGCTATCAAAAACTGGGAAGCACCAAGAACTCTGACTATGGTGCATCCATTTCTGGGTTTGGCGGGCTATTACAGACGATTCATCAAGAATTTTTCAAAGATAGCACTGCCTTTGACCACGTTAACCCAGAAAGGAAAAAATTTTGATTGGACTGATAAACAAGAATCAGCTTTTCAATTGCTAAAGTAGAAGCTTTGCAGTGCACCAATCCAATCACTTCCGACAGAACCGACAATTTCATCGTGTACTGCGACGCATCACACCAAGGTCTAGGATGTGTACTGATGCAGAAAGAAAAAGTCACAGCATATGCATCCACACAGCTGAAAGTCCATGAGAAAAATTATACGACTCACGATTTAGGATTGGGTGCCGTCGTGTTTGCACTCAAGATTTGGAGAAATTACTTATATGGTATAAAATGTACTATCTTTACAGATCATAAGAGTCTCTAGCACATCTTTAATCAAAAAGAACTCAACATGAGACAATGTCGTTGGGTAGAACTACTGAATGATTACGACTGCGATATCAAGTATAACCCTAGTAAGGCAAATGTCGTAGCAGACACCTTGAGTCGTAAAGAACGAGTTAAAACTCTTCTTGTTCATGCCCTAGGATTGACAATTCATACGAGTATCACCACTCAAATCCGAATGGCACAACAAGAGGCACTTAAGGAAGAGAATGTTCAAAATGAAGCTCTACGAGGAATGATCAGACAGTTGGAACCTAAGTCAGATGGTACTTTATACTTCATGGATAGAATTTGGGTGCCATGTATTGGTAACCTACGGGAGTTGGTTATGGACGAAGCCCACAAGTCCAGATACTCCATTCACCATGGATCGGATAAAATGTATAAAGATCTCAAGGAACTCTGCTGGTGGCCAACATGAAAGGAGAAATTACTATTTATGTCGGTAAATGCCTGACGTGTTCAAAAGTAAAGGCAGAATATCAGAAACCGTCTGGATTGTTACAACAACCCTCTGGATTGTTACAACAACCCGAGATTCCTCAATGGAAATGGGAACATTTTTCTATGGATTTCATTACAAAATTACCCAAGACGTCAAGCGGGTATGACACTATATGGGTAATCGTCGATCATTTGACGAAATCCGCTCACTTTCTGCCCATCAAAGAGACAGACAAAACCGAGAAACTTGCAAGGCTATATATCAGGGAAATTATGGCTAGACCTGGAGTGCAAATCTCTATTATCTCTAATAAAGACAGCCGATTCGTGTCAAGAATCTGGCAATCATTACAAGAAGCCTTGGGCACACGCCTCGACATGAGCACGGCATATCACCCACAAACAGATGGTCAAAGTGAAAGGACCATACAAACTTTAGAAGATATGCTCCATGCGTGTGTAATCTATTTATGAGGAAATTGGGACACTCATTTACCGTTGGCCGAGTTTCCATGTAATAACAGCTGCCATACCAGTATTAAAGTCGCCCCATTTGAGGCTTTGTACGGTCGTAAATGTCGTTCATCGCTATGTTGGGCGGAGGTTGGCGACAAGCATTTAACTGGTCCTGCTGTTATTCAAGAAACCACCAACAAGATTTTCAAAATCAAGGATCGTCTGAAGGCCGCCGTGATAGACAAAAGAGTTACACGGATAACAGACGAAGACCATTAGAATTCCATGTTGGAGACTGAGTTATGTTGAAAGTCTCACCTTGGAAGGGAGTTGCAAGATTTGGCAACCGTGGCAAGCTTAACCCTAGATACATTGGACCATTTGAAATATTGACTAGGGTTGACCCCGTAGCATACAAACTCAATTTCCCACAGGAACTAAGCAATGTACATGATACGTTTCATGTGTCAAATCTCAAGAAGTGCTTATCAGACGAGATTATAATTATTCTGCCTGATGAGATTCACATAGATGACAAGCTACACTTCGTTGAGGAACCCATTCAGATCACAGTTTGGAAAGTTTAGAAAACAAGGCGTAGCCGTGTTAAATTGTTTAAGGTACGTTGGAACTCAAAGCGTGGCCCTGAGTATACAGGAGAACGAGAAGATCAAATGACAGCCAAGTACCCGTCCTTGTTCATGAATACACCAATTCAAGATAACACCAACTAAATTTTGGGACGCAATTCTTTTTAACATGGGGAGAATGTGACACCCATCATTTCAGGTCAATATCCATATTCATTTTAGCACATTCATATTTCATATTTCCTGGATCATTATTTTTTACTAAGTATTGTCATGAGTCTACCATAGAAAAACAAGTAAATTTTAGTAATTATGAGAATTACTAGGACATGAACACTTATATCCCGCAATGTACGGTCACTGATGATTAACAAACTTTGTACAAGTTAAGTCTAGAATCATGTTTGTTTTACACAAAATATATATTGGTGACAAAATCCTTAAAGGTTGACACAAAAATGTTTGTTCACATGGCCCTTCAACTATTTTCTATGTGTGAACATGTACAAAGTAGTTAATACATTAACTATGTCGGGATTCACTAGCAAATTATTAAAACTACTCAAAATACACAAAAAAAGAGCATTTAACAATTAAAGTTCTTGAACCGGGTATCAAATCACAGGAGCACCTACCGGGTTTACACTACCAAGGAGCCATCTAACTAACCATTTAGAATGTAACTAGTGAAGGAACAAGACCCCCCCCCTTACACCCCTTTCTCGGCCGTAAATGAGGTGGGGCCACCCACCTTGCCCACTCCATCTTTTCTCCATGATTGTTGTCATAGAGACCATGCTCTTTCATCCAAAATGTCAAGCAAGAGTCAAATCCAATCTTTTCATCCATTTCTTGTGATGATTATGATGTGTTCAACACTCCAACTCCCTTTTTTCATCCATATATATCGGCACACACCACACACACTCACACTTAGCTCTTTCAAAAATTCAAGAACAAACTCTCTTAGAGGTGCTAGCTAGGAGATTTGGTGATTTAAAGAGTTCTTGAGGAGTGAGGAAGCTCACACTAGGAAGATCAAGTCATCACCATCTTCTAATTGTTATTCTTCCCTAGCTTGTCTAGTGGTATGAAAAACCGACCCTAAATCTCTAGTTTCATCTTTAATTCTTGTTTTAAGCATGTTGTTCATCTTAAAAATGAAAGGGTTTGGGAAGTTAACGATTTTTATAAAGTTTAACAAGTAATAACTTGAATAATTCAAGATTTAAAACAAGGAAAGTATATATATATATATATATATATATATATATATATATATGTGTGTGTGTGTGTGTGTGTGTATCTAGTTGCATTGATAACTTGGAGAGATTGTAAGTGTATACATATATATATGAATCGATATATATATAGATGCATGTATATAGTTGTGGTGGTTAGTTTGAAATTGATAAAGTGTATTCATATACACATAGAAATCATGACATGTATATATGTATGCATGTGATTATAACTTGTTGAACATGGAAATTGTTAAGTATATGTATACATGTATAGGAACCGATATATATATATATATATATATATATATATTTATATATGCGTATGTATGTAGTGTCGTTGTTAACATGCAATTGTTAAATGTATATATATATATATAGGAATCGAAAATATATATATGTACATGGTTATAATTCTTAACTTGGAATGAGTCTGTGAAATGACTAGATGGATTGAAATCATACATATATATGCTTATAACTTGATAATAGTTAATAACAAAACATAAGAAGCAAATATGATATATGTGGTCGAAATATGTAAGTATTTATATGCATGTTTATGGAATAGGGTTATGAAAAAGTTCATGTTATTTAAGTATATACATGTTGTACATGATAAATCCTAGAAACAAATAAGTGGACAATCATGTTGAAAAGTACTAAAGTGACATATGTATATGAATGTATAGATACATAAGTCTTGGGAACATATTGACTAGTTGTCTAAAAATATATGTTTACATATGCATATGAAATAGTGAAAATACATTAATGCATATATAGAAACTTAGAAATATATGTGTGCATGCGTTTGATAAAAATAAATAGAGATGTATGCATGATGAACATAACTAAATTAATAAATGTCGTTCGAAATTTAAGAATTTACATGTGGACGTAGTAACGTGGTTTGTACGTACGTAGGGTAATTAACATGCATGGATATACTTCGACGATGTTTGAGATTTTATATAATTATTTTTGAGAAATAATAGTATGTCTATACGTGAACCCTAATATAAATAAATTATAAGTCTTTTCAAAAACAATATTTATTTTTGGTAAACGTAATGAGTCACCAATATGAAAACGTAATATTTTCTCAAAAAATATGTAAACATCTAAACAGGAATAATAATCACCAATGAGTCGTAACATTGAAAACATTATTTTTACTAAACAAAGAAGTACTTAACAGGATTCGTTAAGTCGGGAGAACAACATACATTTAAGACGGGTAGTCTTAACACATAAGTATCCTTGTGTGATTAGGGCACGGATAGGCGAGGCCTATATTTATGCACTGATTATTTGCTAGCATACACCTTTAACAAGGTGAGTTTCACTGTCCCCTTTTTACTGTTTTGAAATGCTTTTGGGGAGGAAACATACTTGTAACTGTTTTTCATACATTCATGAAAGAACAAAGACCAGACCGTTATGTTTACATGAGGAACATATAGAGCACTAAAAGTCCCCTGAACATCACCATCATTTGTAGCCATTAGCTATGGACTTAGCCTAGCATTCTATGAATAGTACTATTGGGGGTGACGCCCCCGGTCATAGTTAGTCGCGATAACCGGCGACTTGAAGGTTCAAATGGCCACATATTGTCTTATTTCGTTCTCGTGGTAAAGCGAGGGTGGGGCGTTCACCAGTTATGGCTTGGTTACGGTCTCATGTATTAACATATTATTTGTATTCCTAGCTAGTTTACAAATGGGGTAAGTCGGTCATTCATTCATTGTTAAATTCATTGGTTATTCAATTACTAATTGATCTGATAACTTTATACATTTGAACGTTTTGTGAATGTTGGATTTACAAGAACATTTGAACAAAACCTATGAACTCATCAACCTTGTGTTGACACATTTTAAGTATGTTTTTTCAGGAAATTGAACGTGGTCTCAAGGTTAGCAATGTAGATTACATGCATGCATGATGGATACAGCTTTTGGAGGATTTCTCTTGTATAACTTATCGTATATGAGTCATATTTGAGAAATATTGACTTTTTGTAATCTCAAAGGATATTTTGGGATGTAAAACTTTAAAGTTGTTTATGTATCCAATTATCATGTATGTGTTTGCGGTAATCATATGCTTTGGAAACGATGAACGTTACGCCTCGCGTTTCCGCCTTGACACTAGGCATGGAAAGGTTTTAAGGACATGTTGAGGAAGTGCCCTCACCATGGGCTGGAAGTTTGGTTGCAAGTATCATCATTCTACAATGGATTGCATAATCAAGTTCGTCAGACACTCGACGCTACTGCATGTGGTATTTTTGAAAACAAGAAGCCTACAACATAATTAAGGAAATAGCTATGAACAGCTATTAATGGTACAATCCAAGGAGTAACAGGTGAACCAGGCAAGGAGTTCACTCCGCCGATGCTATCACTTCACTTTCTGCTCAAGTAGATGCCCTCACCACACGAGTAAACCAAATTAGCAAGGGCAAAGCAACCACTGAAATTACTGAAGAAGTAAAATCATCACCGTTGATGCTGAGCAGGTTGACTTTATCAGCACAAATTGCTCACAGAACAACCCCTATGGTAACATGTACAATCCTAGATGGAGAAACCACCTAAATTTCAGCCAGAAGGATAATAACAACTGAGGACAATCTGACTTCGGACAACAAAAACAGTTTCAACAAAGACAATCTCAAAACTATCAGTCTCGTCAACAATTTTAGGGAACTAACAAGCCAAGTAATAGGTTAAGCCTGCAGGACGCGGTAACTAAGTTGATTTCTACAACTGAAAGTAAAGCCTTTCTAGCGGATTCCCGTCACAAACAATATGAGGAGAAGTTTAATCTCCACGAAGCTGAGTTTATGACACGGAGAGCAACTCTTCAGTCCATTGAGATACAACTAGGGCAGATTGCAAAACTTCTCTCAGAAAGGCAAATAGAATGTCTTCCAAGCAACACTGAACCTAATCCAAAAGAAAATGTAAGTGCTATCACTCTAAGAAATTGCAAGGTTTATCCAGAATCACCATTACAAGAAGAAGTTCAAACACCAAGGAGGGAAATATTCATTGGAGTACCACTTTGTCAGCCTGTCACAGAATCAACCGCTCAAGAATCACCACCAAAAGTAATTCCTGCTCCAGTGGACACTCCTCAACACGTTCTGATAAAAAGAGCTTTCAAATCTCACATACCATGTCACACCCCCAATTTCAACTAACGGAGTTTTACCATTTGGGAAGTGACGTACAAGGATCTCAGTTTTAGTTACATCAAACGACACTATATGGGACTTGAAATATTATAATATAAAAGTTCAGAGTTAAATGCGGAACCGTAAACGTTAAAATGAAGTCAAAAATAAATACACGCTACGAGCGTCAATTAATGTAATTAAATAAACTGTTTAATATATTTGAAATGAATGATATGACAGTAGGACTGCATGCATGTCCTAAGTGCACAACCTGTGCCAAAGCGACCTGAGAAACATATAAGAGAAAGTGTCAACAAGAGGTTGGTGAGTTCACAGGTTTCAAGTTTGCAATAAGAGAGTGTTTGCCAGATTATGTACATTCAATATGCATATCTAATGGTAGTTAGGCTATGTTCATGTCTTACTAAAGCGCTCGCAACCGAAGCTGACTGTTTGTTTATTTGCCTCCTGCCAGGTCTATCAACACTGGCGGTGTGAGTAGGCTAACATTTCACCCGTTCGATCTCCTATCGAGTTAGCGCGACTAACGCGGGTGGGATTTGTCAAACCCAGTAGTACTACTAAACATTACCTCGCTAAGATCCATATTAACGGTTCGATGTATGATAAGGACTTTTCTGTGATAATGTGTCATGCTTAGCCTCAACAGTAATAACATATGAATTGTAATAATCTAAAATAGTTGTGTCATAATTTCTCCCCCAATGGGAAAAACATGTAACATAATGTTTGTCTGCGTACCTGTTTCTCCCCCACGGGGAAAACAAGTAAAAGTATGATAGTTTGTGTACATGTTTGTTTCTCCTCAACAGGAAAACAAGTAAAATATGTTTGTGTGTAAGCATGTTTCTCCCCCAATAGTAAAACAAGTAAAAAGGGGTCGTGAAACTCACATGCGTTGCGTAGTAGGTAGTATCACACAAGTATGAGATTTGGAACCTCAAATGTTAGCCTGCACAGCTTACGTATGCCCTAGAATTATAAACACATAAGTTAGGGACATTTGGGATTTTGTGACGACGACACGGAAGATTTGAATGTCATAAACATTCTAAGGATCAATGAGTAGACGAACGTGTCTACGAAAATATAACTCTTAATATAATAATTAAGATTAATGTGTTACGTGTCGAACGTTAATAACGAATAATATTAAATGAATAAA
Organism: Smallanthus sonchifolius; assembly: GCA_023525975.1. Classification (NCBI taxonomy): domain Eukaryota; kingdom Viridiplantae; phylum Streptophyta; class Magnoliopsida; order Asterales; family Asteraceae; genus Smallanthus; species Smallanthus sonchifolius. The sequence continues at coordinate 50,906,140 of CM042023.1, forward strand.
TAAATTCGTACACTTACCATTTAAAATGGTTTGGAAAATAATATAACTATATATATTATTTTAAGTCGTATGATTAACAAAATATTCATTTGTGTGGAAAAATAATAAATATATTATTTTTATTCGATGTAATAAACGTGAGTAAATAATATAAACAAATATATTATTAATTAGTTTAAAACGTTATACGAGGCAAATAAACGAGGTGAAATAATATACAAATATATTATTTTATTCTAGGATTCACGGTTTGAAAACATATTATTTTATTCGAAGTCATGGTTTGAAAATAATATAAATATATTATTTTAAAAGTGGGAATAATAATAAGAATAGGTTATAAAACCAAAACCGAGCCTACGGGTTGTTTTCCGGGCTAAAACACTTTAATATATTATTATAATAATATATGGATAGGTTTAATATTTAAAATAATAACTTAAAATAATAAAAACTCAAAAACAGGGGTGGGAAGACTCGAACCCGGGTCTCCTCCCCACCAACACAAGCACTTAACCACTCCACCCGCTAGGGCTATCGCAAACAAAAACGCTTTTGAAATATTTTAAATCATGAACACACTTCTGTGTTCATGCCACTCGCGAGCCGTACCCGATATCAGCCCCAAATCCTTCGATTTCGGTTACGATTGAACACGAATGATTAGGGGTTTTGTTCATCAAAGTGTTGCAAACTAGAGATGATATTTAATTGAAATATCATTGAGTTTAGGTTCGTTATTTACCCGATCGAAAAACTGAAACCCTAGGTTTTGAACATAGAATCAATTCGATCAAATCTGATGATGTTAAGTATTCGAATCATAGGGCTTTCGCTATAAAGAGGATTGCGAATCTACTGATATAAATAAATTGCATTGAAAACGTGTCTAGATTAGGATTTGATTAAATCAGCTTATGATGAACCCTAGGTTCTAGTTCTTTAAAAATTCGATGTTATAAGATCAAATTAGCTTAGGGATTTTAATAAAAAAAAAAAAAGGATTTCGAACCTGACTATGTGATTTAATTTTATTGAGGTTGAGCATAGGATCAAAACCCCCAAATCGATTTATGAACAAACCCTAGGTTCTGGATTGGGTTTAATTCGATGTTAATCGATCGAATTGTCGTAGGGCTTTCACTCTATGAGTAAAACCGAAGCTGAGGCAATGTTTAATTACCATAATGATGTATGAATTGATGGCGATCGGCTAAAACGGCCTCCGACTTCGGCGAGTTTGATCCCCGGCGACTACGGCTTCAATTCCGATCAGGTTAGTGTGTGCAAAGGACTCAGAGGAGTGCCAATAGAGTGTTTGTAGCGTTTTTTTGCGAGAATAACACACCAAATGTTCGAATTCGATTGTTTAGTTATGGTGTTCGACGGTTATGGGTGTAATGGTCATAAATTGGTTTAATTCGACTCAATGATGATGTTTAATGTCCAAATGATGAGCGTTTATTGTGTGAATGTGCATACCAGTTACCAATTCAAACATAAATCAGCTACTAATGCGAATTTAAGTCAAGAATGAAGCGGTTTGACTTCCAGAAGTCAACAAAATCTAAATTGAGTTAGTTGCAGATTTAGTCCTCGTGGTTTCGTGTTTCTATGATTGAATTTTGGCAGAAATGGTCCTTGAGGTTTGTACTAGGTTAACTAGGTTAAGAACTAGTTAGTTTGACTAATCAAAAGTCAACAGAAAATCAACTATAAGGAAAGTACCATTTTAGTCCCTCAAATTTATGTATATAAGTTTGAATATAGACAGGATTAGTCCCTGGAGTTTGATTTAAGTTAATTAGGTTAACTTTAACTGGATTTGGTTAACGGAGTTCGCCTGAAAAGTTCAGATTGTCACATCATCCCTTAGTTGAAAGAATTTTCGTCCCGAAAATTAAAGTACAGAAAAAATTTATAGGATGTCACATCATCCCTTAGTTGAAAGAATTTTCGTCCCGAAAATTAAAATAGTACCTTGAGAATTTGGCGCATATTGCTTGAACAGATGAGGATGATTGCGCATCATCTGGTCCTCACGCTCCCAAGTGAATTTCGGTCCACGTTTCGAGTTCCAATGGACTCTGACAATATGGATTTTACTGCGTTTTAACATTTTGACCTCCTTATCCATGATTTCGACTGGTTCTTCGATGAAACGTAGTTGTTCATTAATGTCTAGTTCCTCAAAAGGAACCGCGAGTGACTCGTCTGCCAGGCATTTCTTCAAGTTTGAGACGTGAAAGACGTTATGTACACCACTAAGTCCTTCAGGTAGGTCCAGTTGATACGCTACTGGCCCAATCCTTTTCACTATCTTGAATGGTCCAACATAACGAGAATTTAGCTTGCCTCGTCTCCCAAAACGAATGATACCCTTCCAAGGTGAGCCTTTTAATAAGACCATATCCCCTACTTGAAATTCTAACGGTTTACGACGCTTATCGGCATAGCTCTTTTGACGATCACGAGCTGCTGCAATACGATTTCTAATTTGAATGATTTTCTCGAAAGTTTCAAGTACGAGTTCAGGACCGGTAAACTGACTATCCCTAACCTCGGCCCAACAAATAGGAGAACGAATTTTCCGTCCATATAGTGCTTCAAATGGAGCTGCATTGATGCTAGTTGATAACTGTTGTTGTATGAGAACTCCACCAACGGTAGGTGAGACTCCCAAGTGTTACCGAAATCAATCACATAAGTTCGTAGCATGTCTTCCAGAGTTTTAATGGTACGTTCTGTTTGACCATCGGTTTGTGGATGATATGTTGTACTCATGCCTAGGCGCGTGCCTAAAGCTTTATGTAACGATTGCCAGAAACGAGAGGTGAATCGTGCATCACGATCCGAAATGATAGAGATTGGCACCCCGTGCCGAGAGACAACCTCTTTTAGGTAAATACGAGTAAGCTTATCCATTTTGTCGGTTTCCTTAATTGTCAAGGAGTGAGCGGACTTTGTTAAACGATCAACGATTACCCTAATGGTATCACATCCGGTGGGGGTTCATGGCAATTTTGTGATAAAGTCCATGGATATCTGTTCCCATTTCCACATGGGAATCTCTGGTTATTGGAGAAGACCTGAAGGCTTTTGATATTCAATTTTGACCTTTGTGCAAGTCAGGCACTTGCTTACATAAGTGGTTATATCGGCCTTCATCTTTGGCCACCAATACAACACTTTTAGATCATGGTACATTTTGTCAAAACCTGGATGAATAGAGTAACGAGATTTATGAGCTTCATCCATGACTAGCTCCCTTAGGTTTCTGAATACTGGAATCCATATTTGTTCGGTGAAGTTGCGAATACCGTCAGATTTGACCTCAAGTTGTGCTTCCATACCACGTGTACCTTCCAGCGGTAGGTTTTCCTCTTTCCGGGCTTCGAGTTGAGCACTACAGATTTTGTCAGGTAATCCAAGGTGAATAGTAAGCTGTAATGCTCGAACTCGTTTGGGTTTCGTTTCCTTTCGACTTAGGGCATCAGCTACAACGTTAGCTTTACCTGGATGATACCGGATCGCACAGTCATAATCATTCAAGAGTTCGACCCAACGACGCTATCGCATGTTCAACTCTTTTTGCTGGAAGATGTGCTGAAGACTCTTGTGGTCGGTGTAGATAGTGCACTTGGTACCGTACAAGTAGTGTCTCCATATCTACGGCTCCAAACTCAAAGTCATGAGTGGTGTAGTTTTTCTCGTGAATCTTTAGTTGACACGAAGCATATGCGATCACCTTTTCTCGTTGTATTAGAACACAACCCCGACCCTGAATAGATGTGTCACAATACACCACAAAATCATCTGTTCCCTCCGGAAGAGTTAGAATAGGTGCACTGCAAAGTTTATGCTTAAGGAGTTGAAATGCTGACTCCTGGTTATCGCCCCAGTTATAGGCTCTACCCTTTTTAGTTAAAGCAGTGAGAGGTTGAGAGATCTTGGAGAATCCCTCGATGAATTGACGATAATAGCCAGCCAATCCCAGAAATTGTCGCATTCTGTTGGAGTCGTCGGTGCCGCCCAATTCTTGATGGCTTCTATTTCAGATGGATCGACGTGTATTCCGTTCTCGTTTACTACATGTCCTAACAACTGTACTTCACGAATTCAGAATTCACACTTAGAGAATTTGGCATACAATTGCTCTTGTTTCAACAATTCAAGGATTAAACGTAGGTGTTCCTCATGTTCTTCCTTATTCTTGGAATAGATGAGGATGTTATAATTGAAAAACGATGACGAAATGATCAAGGTAGGTTTACACACATGGTTCAAGAGGTCTATGAACACGCGGGTGGGTTGGTACGAGGTAGAGGGTAATGATTCCTGATAGTTACTTTGTTTAGCTTACGGTAATCGATGCACATACGGAAAGTTCCATCTTTCTTCCTGACGAATAAGACTGGAGCTCCCCATGGCGATGAGCTAAGTCTGATAAATCTCTTACCTAAAAACTCTGGCAATTATGTAGATAACTGTTGTAACTCACTAGGTACAAGTATGTACGGTGCCCGAGCAATCGGCGCTGCTCCGGGTGCTACGTCGATTTGGAATTCTATTTGACGGTGAGGTGAAGGACTTGGCAGGTATTCAGGAATTACTTCTGGAAAGTTACGAATGATCGGAATGTCATCAATCTCCCTTTTTTTCAGATGGATGCTCGGTGACAAGAGCTAGAATAGCAGTATGCCCTTTACGTAAGCACCTATGTGTTTTCATGAAAGATATGATGCCTACGACAGCACCAATACTTTCGCCTTGGACAGAAGGGTTTCTCCACTCGGGATAGGAATGCGAACGATTTTGTCACGACAAATGATTTCGGCTAGTTCTTAGATAACCAATACATACTGACAATCATGTCAAAACTGCCAAGTGTGACTGACATGGGGTCAATGTCAAGCTTATGACCAGCTAATCCGAGTTTACATCCTATAAGAACGTGTGTCGCTTAGATTATCTGACCGTATGCTGTCTCTATAGTATACCTAAAGTCTGATAGAGTTGGAGAATGACTGCACCAACATGAAGTTTGTGAAGTCATGTTGAGACTTCTAGTGAGACCTGCGCTTATAAGGTAAGCATCGGTTAATGCGAAGGTTAAAGGAAAAGGTTCACATGCAAGGAAGAAAATTTCCATGAAATATAGATTCCAGTAGTATAAGGGAGGATATCCGTTTAAGTAATCGTGTTCAACTGATGGTTGGTTAGATTGAATCCCCGTTTTCAAATGTCATTAGGATAACTGGATCATCTTGTGAAGTAAGAAGTCTATTTACAGAGTTGGATGTCCTGGGGTATAAATCGAATTAGACTAAGAATTAGTCACATGATAAAGTAATAGAGTCCAATGGAATCTATTATTGGAGTGTAAGGAACAACGTGTTAGTTTAGGAAGAATTCCCAATTTCCGCTTACATAGTTGGAGTCGGTGGGTTTACCACGAGGTTCTATTAGAGTTTCAACCGAGATGGTTTCATTGATCAAGTCTGGATGAGAGTCTTAAGTTCATTAAGGCTCTTACATGAGTGAAATCAAATTGGACCCCATGAATGATAGTTCAGTGTGTTCGTAAATACCTTCAACATGATAGTCGCGTCTATCAACTGTTAAACAGGTTTAACGATACCAAATAGTCACTGTGCGAGTTACGTGAATTTCTACCGTCAATAGAAATATAAGTATGTAAATCACAGATTAGGACCATTTATCCACACACTAGGTTTCACCAGGACTTACATGCACCTCAAATTACTATTACGTGTGCACCCGTAATGATAATTTGCTTTGCATACTCATCCTAGTTCTCCCTGTCCTGTGTCATAACGTCCTTTAGCATGTATTGATGAGTACAAAGTGTTGTTAGATATGATAAGTCATCGAAAAGCTTAGTCATCAACTATACCTTGATCAATTAGAACTCATATCCGGATGAGTAGTCGAGAATGGTTTGATCTGAGTATTTACTCGAGATGAAACACAATACAGGAGTCCAATCCAGCGGATTGTAGACGAGAACATGGAACAAACATGTACATGAAATGCGACTTTGAGAAATGAAACTATATCATGAATACAAGTTACAGGAAGCAGCAAGGTAGCCGTCCTTTCAACTGAGTCAAGATAGGGTTTGAGTATGCATTGAGCAATGCGTTCTCAGATTTGTTATCAATCTATCTTCAATAGAATATCGACCACAGACGCGAGCCCTTGGCTCCGAAAAGTGATGACATCTACGTGTCAATGGATTCTGCAATAATGCGTGCAACGGTTTGCCTTCACTCTGCGTATTGTTGTTGGCGGGTACAGTAGGGACTCGCCTCCGACGATCCCAACTGCCAAAGAGACATGAGCTATTGTTGAGTGTCGTCCATAACATGGACCTGAGAAAGCCCACCATACCCGACAGATTATGGTGGTGTGAGAGACTCCTTCGAAGGCTCCGTCTTGCTGCCCTTGGACGAGAGTGGATGTTGTTTTGGTGACTCCCCGAGTGTCGCCACCGAGAATGATGATATAACGAGAATGACGTTTTCCTCGTCAGAAGAGGGTGATATGGATGTTGTCACCATGCTTGCAATGCAATATATGTATGGATACCATGTGTATCATGTATGAGAGTCTGTGTCGTGTAACTAATTCATGTGTGCGGTTACAGTCTAGTATGCAATCCTAGTTCTCTATAACCAATGGCTCTGATACCAATCTGTCACACCCCCAATTTCAACTAACGGAGTTTTACCATTTGGGAAGTGACGAACCAGGATCTTAGTCATTTGTTACATCAAACGACACTATATGGGACTTGAAATGTCATAATACAAAAGTTCAGAGTTAAATGCGAAAGCGTAAACGTTAAAATGAAGTCAAAAATAGTTACACGCTACGAGCGTCAATTAAAGTAATTAAATAAACTGTTTAATATATTTGAAATGAATGATATGACAGTAGGACTCCATGCATGTCCTAAGTGCGTAACCTGTGCCAAAGCGACCTGAGAAACATGTAAGAAAAAGTGTCAACACGAGGTTGGTGAGTTCACAGGTTTCAAGTTTGCAATAAGAGAGTGTTTGCCAGATTATGTACATTCAATATGCATATCTATAGGTAGCTAGCCTATGTTCATGTCTTACTAAAGCGCTCGCAACCGAAGCTGACTGTTTGTTTATTTGCCTCCTGCCAGGTCTATCAACACCGGCGGTGTGAGTAGGCTAACATTTCACCCGTTCGATCTCCAATCGAGTTAGCGCGACTAACGCGCGTGGGATTTGTCAAACCCAGTAGTACTACTAAACATTACCTTGCTAAGATCCATATTAACGGTTCGATGTATGATGAGGACTTTCTGTGATAGTGCGTCACGCTTAGCCTCAACAGTAATAACATATGAATTACAATAATCTAAAATAGTTGTGTCATGTTTTCTCCCCCAACGGGAAAAACATGTAACATAATGTTTGTCTGCATACCTGTTTCTCCCCCACGAGGAAAACAAGTAAAAGTATGATAGTTTGTGTACATGTTTGTTTCTCCTCAACAGGAAAACAAGTAAAATATGTTTGTGTGTAAGCATGTTTCTCCCCCAATAGTAAAACAAGTAAAAAGGGCTGTGAAACTCACCTGCGTTGCGTAGTAGGTAGTATCACACAAGTATGAGATTTGGAACCTCAAATGTTAGCTTGCATGGCTTACGTATGCCCTAGAATTATAAACACATAAGTTAGGGACATATGGGATTTTGTGACGACGATACAGAAGATTTGAATGTCATAAACATTCTAAGGATCAATGAGTAGACGAATGTGTCAACGAAAATATATTTCTTAACATAATAATTAAGATTAATGTGTTACGTGTCGAACGTTAATAACGAATAATATTAAATGAATAAATAATTTCGTACGCTTACCATTTAAAATGGTTATAAAAATAATATAACTATATATATTATTTTAAGTCGTATGATTAACAAAATAATCATTTGTGTGGAAAAATAATAAATATATTATTTTTATTCGATATAATTAACGTGAGTAAATAATATAAACAAATATATTATTAATTAGTTTAAAACGTTATACGAGGTAAATAAACGAGGTGAAATAATATACAAATATATTATTTTATTCTAGGAGTCACGGTTTGAAAACATATTATTTTATTCGAAGTCGTGGTTTGAAAATAATATAAATATATTATTTTAAAAGTGGGAATAATAATAAGAATAGGTTATAAAACCAAAACCGAGCACGGGTTGTTTCCTGGGCTAAAACAATTTAATATATTATTTTAATAATATATGGATAGGTTTAATATTTAAAATAATAACTTAAAATAATAAAAACACAAAAACAGGGGTGGGGAGACTCAAACCCGGGGCTCCTCCCCACCAACACAAGCACTTAACCACTCCACCCGCTAGGGCTATCGCAAACAAAAACGCTTTTGAATTGTTTTAAATCATGAACACCTTCTGTGTTCATGCCACTCGCGAGCCGGACCCGATCTTAGCCCCAAATCCTTCGATTTCGGTTACGATTGAACACGAATGATTAGCGGTTTTGTTCATCAAAGTGTTGCGAACTAGAGATGATATTTAATTGAAAAATCATTGAGTTTAGGTTCGTTATTTACCCGATCGTAAAACTGAAACCCTAGGTTTTGAACATAGAATCGATTCGATCAAATCTGATGATGTTAAGTATTCGAATCATAGGGCTTTCGCTATAAAGAGGATTGCGAATCTACTGATATAAATAAATTGAATTGAAAACGTGTCTAGATTAGGATTTGATTAAATCGGTTTGTGATGAACCCTAGGTTCTGGATCTTTAAAAATTCGATGTTATAAGATCAAATTAGCATAGGGCTTTTAATAAAAAAAAGGATTTCGAACTTGACTATGTGATTTAATTTTATTGAGGTTGAGCTTAGGATCAAAACCCCCAAATCGATTTATGAACAAACCCTAGGTTCTGGATTGGGTTTAATTCGATGTTAATCGATCCAATTGTCGTGGGCATTTCACTCTATGAGTAAAACCGAAGCTGAGGGAATGCTTAATTACCAGAATGATGTATGAATTCATGGCGATCGGCTAAAACGGCCTCCGACTTCGGCGAGTTCGATCCCCGACGACTACGGCTTCAATTCCGATCAGGTTAGTGCGTGCAAAGGACTCAGAGGAGTGCGAATAGAGTGTTTGTAGCATTTTTTTGCGAGAATAACACACCAAATGTTCGAATTCGATTGTTTAGTTATGGTGTTCGACGGTTATGGGTGTAATGGTCATAAATTGGTTTAATTCGACTCAATGATGATGTTTAATGTCCAAATGATGAGCGTTTATGGTGTGAATGTGCATATCAGTTACTAATTTAAACATATCTCGGCTACTAATGCGAATTTGAGTCAAGAATGAAGCGGTTTGACTTCCAGAAGTCAACAAAATCTAAATTGAGTTAGTTGCAGATTTAGTCCCCGTGGTTTCTTGTTTCTATGATTGAATTTTGGCAGAAATGGTCCTTGAGGTTTGTACTAGGTTAACTAGGTTAAGAACTAGTTAGTTTGACTAATCAAAAGTCAACAGAAAATCAACTATAAGGAAAGTACAAGTTTAGTCCCTCAAATTTATGTATATAAGTTTGAACATATACAGGATTAGTCCCTGGAGTTTGATTTAATTTAATTAGGTGAAATTTAACTGGATTTGGTTAACGGAGTTCGCCTGAAAAGTTCGGATTGTCACATACCATACTAAGGAAAGCTAGTAAAGCAAAGGACTGACGAACAATATGAGAAATTCATGTCAACATTCCTTTCCTAGATATCATTCAACAAATGCCTACGTATGGACGTTTTTTGAAAGACTTCCTCACTAACAAAATAAACATGGAAGAAACAGTAAAAAAGACTAATCAATGTGTTGCTCTCATTGAAAGATGCCTTCCTAAGAAACTTTCTAATCCCGAAAAGTTTTCTTTACCATGTTCTATCGGACCACTGCCGATAACTTTCATGCTCGTTGATCTAGGAGCAAGTGTGAACGTAATGCCATATAACATGTTTCAAAAACTAAAAATTGGGAATCCGCGACCTGTCAATGCTACTATCAAACTTGCGGATGGTACTGTTAAATCACCTATAGGAGTCATCGAGAACTTACTACTGAAAGTCGGCAATTTTGTCTTCCCTGCCGACTTCATGGTCTTAGAGGGGCCCGACTATTCCGTGCCTTTGATTTTGGGTCGTCCATTTTTTGCCACTGCATGAGCTGTCATAGACATGAACGAAGGAATTCTGACATTTCGTGTTGGAAAACAATCGGTAACTTACAACATCGGAGGGAATGAATGTTTATCGAATAATCCCTTTGAAATTTTCATCGATAACAATCTAGACTACCAACTGAAGAAATCTAAATAATTCAAGAAAAGAAAGAAACCAGACCTTGGCAAAGATCTTGACAACTCAAACTGGATTGATAACTACTGGGATAAACTACCAAAGTTGAAGGACTTGAATGAAGGAACGGGAGACATGGGGGAGGTCAATAGCCCCCACCCGAAGAAAGACTGATGAAGCACATACGGGTCAGGCCAACGACCATTAAATAAATGTGGCGCTCCCGAGAGGCCACCCGATTATCATGAATAAATTGAGAAGTTAGTGCATACGGCAAAAATAATGGACCTTAGGTTTGGTTTTCCAAGTTTATGTTTCTCATACTTCAGCCCCCAGGTATGCCTTCTCGATACTAGGACCTTAGTAGCTTAACTACTACCTTTTATTTTATGTTTTTATGTTTTCTTTGTGTGTCAAATAGCATAATATCACGAGGTAGTTTCTCTACTTCTTTGAGGAGTTACATTCCACCTCTACAAGCTGGGAGTTAGAAAACACATCAAATTTCTAAGAAATTCGATGAAGTCTTTGAAGCACAATGTTGACAACAGCAACAAGTTTTGGCCATATGTTATATACCGAAATTGACCGGGGGAGTACCAGTTTCTTTTCCCTTAAAACTTCATGTGTTTAAATTCATGCATAGCATTCGATTACATGCATTTGTACATTGAGGGCATTGCACAGTTTTAAGTGTGGGGTGGGGAATTAGAGATTCAGGACAAACTTGTAACTTCAAAGCAGTAAAACTAAACTCGTGATTTTCTACCCATTTGACTAAAACCTTACTAAAAACTTACTTTTCTTGAAAACCCTAAAAAAAATCAAAATTTTTAACCCTATAACATAAATCTCTTCAAGTTCGCGCATAATTAAATAAAAAGAAGACATGGCAAGTAGAAACAAATGGATATTATGCATAACAGATCAATAAACCTTATCCCATCCGTTTCCATGTCAGAATAATATGAGCCTTTTTACGAGCATTATTATCTTATTTTTCGAATGCTCTTTCATTTGGTATATTGAGTGTTTTTCGATCGAATCCTATGCATAATTAGAACTTGTGTGACTTATACATATCAAGACCATGAACTAGTAGATGTATGAATATGATTGAGGCACCTAGGACTATATTACCGTTTATATATTATCCTTAAACCCAAAATTCCAAAAGCAATATCCGCCTAGATAACCCTCTGAGCCTCAACCTTTTCTTTTCTACTACCCATACTTATCACCAAACCAGCTTTTTGTAAACACCGGTTATTCGCTAATTGTATTCAAGATGGAGAATTATTAGACTATCTTATGTCGTTATTTCAAATTTACAACCATTGAGGCGATTTGGAAAGAATCTATTTCACTCAAGGGAATTGGAATATACAAGAAGAAAGTGGATGTATTAGGAAGAAACAACTAAACGATCTACAAGGAAGATATGAAAAAATTATATCAAGGAATTTGAGGAAAACAATTATTGAAAAATTAGTCTTGATGATGTGTTATCTTCACAAAAAAATAGAAAAATGAGAAAAGAAAAAGAAAAGAGAGAAGGTGGTCTTTTACCGGTTAGACCTTAAAGAGCTGGATATGCATTCTTTTGATTTCAATTTGCTTTCTTTTATTCATTTTCCAAAGCTTGAATTACCACCCGAACTCCGAGAGAAAGTTTTCAAGGCAACAAGTAATGTAAGAAAATGGTAGCACAAGCAAAGAAAACTACTACCATTTTGCGGCCTGTCAAAAAGCGCCTCCAAAAGAAGGGCCAAAAGATATGGCAAATGTGTGAAATGTGGCAACTGGAACCATGATGGATACTCATCTGATCAAAATGGGTGCTATTAGGTTAAAAGTCAAGGGGTCCATACGAAAAGACAGTAATGTGTACTACGTAGTGAGGGAAGAGTTGAACATGATAGGAAGTGTCGGTCTTGGAAATCTAACCATAAACGAGCCCTCAGATTAGTTATACCCTCATGATCTGAGTATTGTAGAGAGACCTGCTAGTATTTCCCATCTTAAGCGATGAAGTTGTAGTTGAGTGTTTCGCGTTAGCTACAGCCCTTGAAACCCTTTTTAATTCCTAAAAACCAAAAAATATTTTCATTTTCACCCTTTATTTTCCTTTTAGCCACATTACTACCATTTTAAAGTCCTCTTGATTCATGCATACTACTTAGTTAGTTGGTGGAGACTTGATTTGCATATAAGCTTATGACCATTGCATAATTCGATTCGAACTTGAGTGTTCCACTTAACTTACATTATCCATACATATATAACCCTAGAGTTGAGTGAACATTGTGAGAAGTGAAGGATTAAGCATAATTAAAGTTCTAGTAGGCTTGTCATGGATTTCATCACCCTAAAATAGAAAAGCACAAAAATAGAATAAAGTGACTCACGAGTTATCCCAGAGTTTCCAACTACTTGGGACTCCACTACCTTGTGTAAAGTTTTTAGTTATGGGTCTAATCATGCATGAGTTTGCTTGAGGACAAGCAAAGTTTAAGTGTGGGGTGTTATGATGTGCCATCATATATATAAATGTTTTACATGCATAATAATCCACATATTATGATACTAATTGAATAATAACCTTGCAAATGATACTTAAAACGTTTATATTTTAAAATTACATGTTATTCGGTGTTCTATAGATAAACAAAGATAAAACCTATCCAAAGCAACAAGAAACCAAGCTTCTAGAAGGGTCATTCTCGAGCTTTGACCCCCAAGAAGTCAAAAAAGGTCAACAAAAGTCAACCAGCAGCTAAAATACAAAAAGTGGGCAGCAGGGCGGGGATGCACTGATGAAAAACCCATAAACTAACATTCATCAGCTTTCTCATTAAACTTTGGAGTAGATTTTGTGTGTAACACAGTCCACGGGCATCCAAAAGCTCTGAAGTACCCAACCCTAGGTTTTTCATTACAGAGAATTTCATATGAAGTCATTTGTAGACACTTGTTTAGGAGAACCCAATTCAACACATAGCATGCAGTGTTGACTGCCTCAGCCTAGAAGATTTAAATCAGAAAGCATTGTTCGAGCAGCTTCAATTAGAGTTATGTTCTTTCGCTCTACTACACCATTTTGTTGAGGTGTACGAGTAGCACTGTGCTTTCTTGCGATCCCTTTCTTAGTACAGAATTGATTCAAGACCGCATTCTTGAATTCAGTTCCATTGTCACACCGAATAGCCTTTAACTTCACATCTCTTTGATTTTCCACCAACACAATGAAGTTCTTAATCAATTCAGCTGTCTCACTTTTATTACCCAAAAAGAAAACCCAAGAAAAACTTGAGTAATCATCAGTAATGACCAAACAATAAGATTTCTGCCCAATTCTCATCACATTCACCAGACCAAAAAGATCCATATGAAGTAGATGGAAAATGCAGTAAATTGATTTAATCAACTTTGACTTATGGGCGTCCTGTGCTGTTTCCCCTTAGCACAGGTGACACATTTTTCAATAGAGAAATAGATCACGAACGTGATTACCCTTTTCATTTCGGTTTATGTTCTTCACATTTACATGACCAGGACGACGATGCCACAACATTGCATCGTTTTCACCAGATGTTGAAAAAAGACAATTATTTTCATAAACAGGTTTACTGTTCATGTCAATAAGATAAGAGTTTCCCTTACGGGGTGTCCTTAGCAAAATCCATTCCACAGGCACCACGGAGTCTGGTTTTAAAATCAAGCATTCTTTGTTTATGAATGAGCAGAATATTCTGTATCACAAATTTGGGAAACACTTAATACACTGTGATTCAACTCATAGACGTAACTTATGTCATTAAAACTCAACGAACCATTAACCACTGTACCTTTCATACTTATCTTTCCACCTTTACCTCCCGCAAAGGAAACATAACCTCCATTGAAATTTTACATATCATGAAGTAGAGATATGTCCTCTGTCATGTGCCTGGAACAATCACTATCAACATACCATAGGTTATTGATAGTCCTTCTTGGCTGTTCCTAGATGAAGTGGAAGATTAATTAGTCATAGGTCCCCAGGCCAAAGTAAATCGGGGTATTCCTAATGCATCAATATATGATACTTCCTGTAAGCACATATCATTTTTTGATTCAAGTACTGGTGTTGCCACAACATTATCCTTTGGTTTCCAGGCAGGCTTTGATTCAACAGGCTGTTTTATTTCTTTTGAAATTGAGATTTTAGATTTCACCGTTTCCTTGTTTTGTTTTACCTTTTGTCTTTCAAAATAAGCTTGTCTATTTCTCTTTGCAACATTCCAGTCACTATCAGAAGGCTTAACTCCGTGAGTCTGACTCTTCATTGCCTTGGGCTGGTTAGCCTTCATCGGCTTAGACTAAGTTTTATCCCTTTGTGTAGTCCTTTGATTGTTCTCATAATAAGGTACATATGGACGTTGTACACAGTTTCTTGCCATATGACCAGATTTAAGACATGTATAACACGATTGTTTCTTTGCGTACGCTGCAAAGCTTGACCTGTTCGACCACTGATGAGATGAACCACTTTGTTTGTTATTTAAAACTTGTTCACATTTTCTGTGTTGTTGATCGTGGTTTTGTTCAAACTTCATATGATGGTGGTCATATTTTGAATAAAATTGACCCTTTGTATAATGCTTAGGTGAAGCATTTGAGGTTTGAACACCAACCTTTTGCTTGGTCACAAGTTTGTGTTTCTTGAAAATATATTTTTCAATATTACCATTACGAATGGTTTCACAAAAACTAGACCATTAGCCACATTCACACATTTAAAACCAGAAGATGTTTTTGTTTTCACACCAACATTGTTCAAGGCATCACAATCACAAGCACAAGGTTTCTTTCCCTTAAGCACATTACCAACAAAAAACATTGTTTTTAACTTTATTAGAATTTAAATTCAAATTGCTAATTTGTGGCTCATCATCGTCGTCATCCTCGCTCTTCCAATCCTGTATTTCTATTATGTCTGCACATGATGTAGAGGCAATAGAATTGTTCACACATATATCATTTGCAGCTAAGGATGATGATTTAGACTCATCAGTGTCTGACGGATTGCTAGTGGAGAACCCCTTATCACGTGCTGCTTGTTCCTCAACAGATGGTGGAGCAGTGGTGAAATTACCATTAAATGGAGGAGGCATATTATTATACCTAATCCCTTTAGATATATTTCTAGGTTTATGAAGTTGGTTTTCCATCATATCAACTACTTTACTAGATTGACCAAAAAAATCTACTTTAAACTTTGCTTCAGTAAATTTTGATTTGGTTTGTTCTAATTCAGCAGTTAACCTTTTAATTTCTTCCATAGCATCATCAAAAACAAAACATTTGTCACTAAATTGAGATTTGAGTAGTGAAATATCTTTCTTACTGGCTTCTATTACTTCCTTATATGCTTTCTTAGTTTTAGAAAACTTTGATTTTTGATACTTAAGGTTTTCAATTTCAAGAATCAAATCGGAATTATGTTTTCTATATAACTCTACCTTATCAATGCATAACTGAGAACATAGGTTTAAAGTTACCTCAGGAGGAGTAGAAGATGAAGAAGAAGAAAAAGAGTCATCACTGATGTTTGCCATAAAAGCATGATTCATGTTCAATTCTTTCAGCTGATTTCCCTAGTCATAACCTCCAGCTTGTTGACTTATCAAGTCCTTTGATTTTTCCACACCTTGATTCCCTACAGCCTGCTTTCCCTCACCTGCTTCACCATTTCTGTTCTCCCTTAGCTTTGAACATTATCTAGCAAAGTGACATGGTTCATGACAATTGTAACAATGAAGATTTGACTTGTTGAACCCGATTTTCTTTCTAGTATCCTCACTCCATCTGAACTTTCCAGTTTTGTTGATGACGTTCTTTGCTCTAAACACTACCATAGCCAGCTGCCAGGAGATGTCCAGCTCCACAACATCCTCAAGATGTATCTGATTCAGCTTGGCGGTGAGTATCTCAGAAGGAGGTAGATTCTCGGATGCAAAGGAAGCATAACAATTCATAATACCAGTACAAATAGAAGTATTACCTTCTATCAACTTAGCATTGTGAGCAGAGTAAGCATGTTGATCACTAGCAGCAGCTTTGCCTGTAGCAGTCTGATTAGTAGAAGCTTCTCCACAACCAGCTACTCCTTGAGTCATATTTGAAAGAAAAGCACTGTTGCTACTTTGCACTCCAGCTGAGTTCAAGCAACTTGCATGATTTAGCTTCCTCTATTTATCATCAAGATCATAAGAATTTATGATAGAGATTAAGTCATTTAGAGAAGTGTTGTTTAGATCTTTAGTCCTTTTTATCAGAGCAACACTCATATCCCAACTTTGTGGGAGACCATTAAGCAACTTTCTGTTCAAATCACCAGTGCTCACTTCAATCTCACCACTCCTCATCTCAGTCACCAGTTTCACAAACCTATGTAGCTGCACTTCAAAAGATTCTCCTAGAATATGATTGAACATATTGAACTTTTGTTGTAGCGTTTCCTTTCTGCTAGCCTTCATGTCATCATATCCTTCAAATACCTTCTCTAATGATTCCCAAAGGTCTTTAGCTGATGTGCAATCTTTGAAACCATGAGAAATGCCAGGTGACAGAGCCATAGTTAGTGAAGCCAAAGCCTTCAAATCACGTTCAATCAGATCATAGTCCTCATCAGAATAATTTGCAATCTGTTTAGAAGCTTGTGTACCATCACTTTTGGTATGCATAGGATTCTGAGGACCTCTGATTATGCTTCTCCACATCTTAGCCTCAGTGAGCATAACATAATTTTTATACCTAAATTTCCATTCAGCGAAATCTTCAGCAGATGTAAGTCTTGGAGGTTTTGTGCTGGTACCAATATGAAGGTCCAGCAAACTACTGAGGTTCATACTTTGTTATTGTGAGGCCATTTGATTTATTTTATCACAGTGTTAATCCCTTTGGATCTAAAACCTGTAAACTAGATCGTGAATCTGTATCCAAGCCGTAAATAATTAACAGCCGTGAACTTGAGCCAGACTGTGAACCTTTACTACAACCGTGAACTTAAGACCAAACCGTGAACACTAATATCTTCCCGTGAACTTTAGCTAAGCCGAGAACTTCAAATTCTATAGGTCCACATGGCTCTTTTACGGATCGTTCTCGTGATAAGACATATTGTTGCGGAGTGCGGAATCCAACCGAATCAATAATTGTATACACAAAAGACAATAGAAACAATCACGTAAATAACATTCAAGCTTGTATTCCAACAATCATAGAGTTTACAGACTCAATCAGACAATTCGTTAGCTTTTCTACTCAAACTGACTCTGTAACCTCTATGTATAGACATCTGATCTGTATTAGTTCGCCTCAGATAGACTAAGCGAACTTAACAAGTTCGCCTCTGTTAGACTTGGAGAACTTGACAAGTTCGCCTCTAGCATAACTTGTATAAAACACCTAGAACATTACATACAAAAACATAAAGACATTAGATCTAAACTATTACAAAGCTTTTGTCATTACAAACTATGTCCTAACAGACTCCCCCTTGACAATAGCTTGATCTTCAGTCTTCAGTCTTTATGATGAGCTTTTCCAATTATCCGGTAATATTCTGCCTGCATGCACTCCATATCTTCTACATATCTCCAACACTCTCTTGTACTGCAATCCTTGTTCTCTCCATTCATCAGTGAACATGATTTCATTCTTTCTCAACGTTCTCTGATCTTTCTTTGAAAAATTGATAAGATTTATTGCATCATAGAAACATACAATGACCTTATTATCTTTGTCTTCAATCCTTGCTTCACCAGTATTAACATCAACATACCACCATTTCATATTCCCAAGAAAATCTTGAGGAATCTTCCTCAATGGTATCTTGTGTACAGCACGTACTGGTTTGAACTTGTACTTCCAGGTCACTTTCCTAGTCTTTTGATCTATTATCCTCACTCTCTTTCCTTTCTGAGGCTTTAGCTTTTCATACTTTCCCAAACCACCTTCTCTCTTGATCAGATTAGCAATCACATCCGCTAAACCAAACTTGGATCTATTAATAAGTGCTTTTGAAGCTAGACCATTCATTTCACACCTTGGCAAGGTATTGAAATATTTGATCCTCGGCTTTAAGTACTTAACACCATCAGATCTTTTAATAGCAAACAATTTTGTGTCATTATCATAAAAATAACTTATGAATCTTACAACACACCTCTCTTTATTCACATATTTTTTTTATGAGCAGGTTGTGCTTGAGACTTGGGTAGCACCTTCATCCAGCTACTCACAACTTCTCTCCACTGTTCTCTAGTCATCCCTGTATTTCTGTACATCACAGGTTCTTCATTCACCTTAGGAGACACAGTGTGAGTAGTTTCAGCTTCAGCAACTATATTGGATTGAACATTCTCATCATCAGTATCCATCTTGGATTCAGCAGTATCTTCAGGCACAGTGATGTCTTCAATAGAGTCCATAGAATATGTTACTCCATAAGAAAACTCAGGAATAACATCATTTTGGATGAAGTTATAAGGAACATTAAGACCATCACTGCCTTCATAAGTAACATTATCTTTATTTTTCTCTATCTCTATCTCCACTATCTCTCCTTCTTCCACGTCATTATCAGACACATCATCTTTAATGTCATTAAGACCATCACTGCCTTCATAAGAAATCCTTGACCTTTAGCAGGAGTTATTTGCATAACCAATTCTCGGTAAATATAAAGAGCAAAATTGAATCGCTTGTTCAATGTCAAAGCCACCATAGCAGCTTGAAGAGCATTCTTTAATCCATCTGTACCAGCTTTATGAGGAGATAAGCATTGGATAATCACGTGCATGAAATACCTCTATTCACCAACCAAACCACCCTTATGAGCTTATGTATCATTAGGTCTTCCACGGTAACCCATCCTCTAAAAACATCCCATAATCAAAGTTCTAGGATATGACATAGGATCATCAGCAGCACCACCTAGAGCAAGAGCAGCACGAATAGTCTCTGACGATATGGCAATCTCCGTATTGTTCCCAGTAGCACAAAGAACAGGAGGTTCTACGTCTATATCTTGATGTACTGTGTCCCAAAATTGCTGAATATACACTAAGCTGATGTACGGATCTGCAGATAAGGTTACACGGAGACGTAAACGATTTAAGAACCCAATAATTCCTTGAAAATTAACGGCCTCCGACATGTTAGGATCTAACAGTGCCACCTGGTTATGTTTGTATTCTACACGACGAGCCATCTGAAAAGTATTTGGACAACAAACACATTAGACAAATAATAAACACACACAACAAGAAGTAAAAAACATTTTGAAAAAAAAAATTAAAAAAAATTTCAAACACAAAAAAAATTTCACAAGTCCAAAATCCCTCCGAGCCCCTAGGCGAGCTTACTAAGTTCGCTTAGTGTTACAAGAGGCGAACTTAATAAGTTCGCCTAGACAAGTTCGCTTGAACTAGTTCGCCTGAACTTGTCTGCCGTTTCAAATTCTCACAC